>CANTUR010000069.1:4393708-5858278 GCA_947683625.1 Mallotus nudiflorus | reverse complement strand
TTGCACGAGTTCACGTTTTGCATTCAAACATGTGCAAATGTGCCTAAATTGTGCATTCAATTATGTCAACTGTATTCATGGGTTTATAACTCTAGGATAAGTATTGTGAATATGCAATTAGAACATTGGATAACATGTTCAAAACCATTGGTGCACAAATTTACACGAGTTCACGTTTTGCGCACAAACATGTGCAAATGTGCACAAATTGTGCATTCAATTATTATGTCAATTGTGTCCACGAGTTTAGAATTCTAGAATAATTATTTATTATTATAAATATTGAATTGGAACATTGGATAATATGTTCAAAACCATTTGTGAACAACTTTCCACGAGTTCACGTTTTGCGTTCAAACATGTGCAAACGTGCACAAATTGTGAATTCAATTGTGTCTATTGTGTTCATGAGTTCATAATTCTAGAATAAGTACCTAGTGTTGTAAATATTCAATTGGAACATCGGAAAACATGTTCAAAACCATTTGTGCACAAAATTGCATGACTTAACATTTTGCGTACAAATATGTGCAAATGTGCACAAATTGAGCATTCGATTATGCCAATTGTATTCATGAGTTTATAATTCTAGAATAATTAGTTAGTATTGTAAATACGCATTTGGAAGATTGGATAACATGTTCAAAAGAAGGATTTGTGCATAAATTTGCATGTGTTCACGTTTTGCGTACAAACGTGTGCAAATGTGCACAAATTGTGCATTGAATTATGTCAATCGTAATCATGAGTTTAGAATTCTAGAATTAGTAGTTATTACTGTAAATGTGAAATTGGAATATTGGATAATTTGTTCAAAAGTATTCGTGCACAAATTTGTATGAGTTCACATTTTGCACACAAACCTTTGCAAATATGGAAAAAATTGTGCATTCAATTATCTCAGTTGTATTCATGAGTTTAGAATTAAAGAATGAGCATTTAGGGTTGTTAATATGCAATTGGAACATTGGGTAACTTGTTTAAAACCATTTGTGCAAAAATTTGCACGAGTTCACGTTTTGTGTACAAAACATGTGTGCACAAACTATGCGTTCAATTATGTCAAATGTATTCATCAGTTTAGAATTATAGAATAAGCAATTAGTATCGTAAATATGCAATTGGAACATTGGATAACATGTTCAAAACCATTTGTGCGCAAATTTGCACGAGTTCACGTTTTGCGTTCAAACATGTGCCAATGTGCACAAATTGTGCATTCAATTATGTCAACTGTATTCGTGAGTTTATAATTCTAGAATAAGTGGTTAGTATTGTAAGTACGCATTCAGAATAACATGTTCAGAAGGATTTGTGCACGAATTTTCATGCGTTCACGTTTTGCGTACAAACATGTGCAAATGTGCACAAACTGTGCATTCGATTATGTCAACTGTATTCATGAGTTCAGAATTCTAGAATAAGTAGTTGTTATTGTAAATATGCAAATGGAACATTGGATAACATGTTCAAAACTATTTGTGTACAAATTTGCACGAGTTCACGTTTTACACACAATCATGTGCAAATGTGGACAAATTATGAATTCGATTATATCAATTATATTCATGAGCTTAGAATTAAAGAATAAGTAGTCAGTATTTTTAATATGCAGTTGGAACATTGGATAACATGTTCAAAACTATATGTACAAAAATTTACACGAGTCCACGTTTTGTGTAGAAACATGTGCAAATGTGCACAAATTGTGCACTCAATTATGTCAAGTGCATTCATCAGTTTAGAATTTTAGAATAAGTACTTAGTATCGTAAATATGCAATTGGAACATTAGATAACATGTTCAAAAACATTCGTGCACAAATTTGCACGAGTTCATGTTTTGCATTCAAACATGTGCAAATGTGCCTAAATTGTGCATTCAATTATGTCAACTGTATTCATGGGTTTATAACTCTAGGATAAGTATTGTGAATATGCAATTAGAACATTGGATAACATGTTCAAAACCATTGGTGCACAAATTTACACGAGTTCACGTTTTGCGCACAAACATGTGCAAATGTGCACAAATTGTGCATTCAATTATTATGTCAATTGTGTCCACGAGTTTAGAATTCTAGAATAATTAATTATTATTATAAAAATTGAATTGGAACATTGGATAACTTGTTCAAAACCATTTGTGAAAAACTTTCCACGAGTTCACGTTTTGCGTTCAAACATGTGCAAACGTGCACAAATTGTGAATTCAATTGTGTCTACTGTGTTCATGAGTTCATAATTCTAGAATAAGTACCTAACGTTGTAAATATTCAATTGGAACATCGGAAAACATGTTCAAAACCATTTGTGCACAAAATTGCACGACTTCACATTTTGCGTACAAATATGTGCAAATGTACACAAATTGAGCATTCTATTGTGCCAACTGTATTCATGAGTTTATAATTCTAGAATAATTAGTTAGTATTATAAATACGCAATTGGAAGATTGGATAACATGTTCAAAAGAAGGATTTGTGCACAAATTTGCATTTGTTCACGTTTTGCGTACAAACGTGTGCAAATGTGCACAAATTGTGCATTGAATTATGTCAATCGTAATCATGAGTTTAGAATTCTAGAATTAGTAGTTATTACTGTAAATGTGAAATTGGAATATTGGATAATTTGTTCAAAAGTATTCATGCACAAATTTGTACGAGTTCACATTTTGCACACAAACGTGTGCAAATGTAGAAAAAATTATGCATTCAATTATCTCAGTTGTATTCATGAGTTTAGAATTAAAGAATGAGCATTTAGGGTTGTTAATATGCAATTGGAACATTGGATAACTTGTTTAAAACCATTTGTGCACAAATTTGCACGAGTTCACGTTTTGTGTACAAAACATGTGTGCACAAACTGTGCATTCAATTACGTCAAATGTATTCATCAGTTTAGAATTATAGAATAAGCAATTAGTATCGTAAATATGCAATTGGAACATTGGATAACATGTTCAAAACCATTTGTACGCAAATTTGCATGAGTTCACATTTTGCGTTCAAACATGTGCCAATGTGCACAAATTGTGCATTCAATTATGTCAACTGTATTCGTGAGTTTATAATTCTAGAATAAGTGGTTAGTATTGTAAGTACGCATTCGGAATAACATGTTCAAAAGGATTTGTGCACAAATTTGCATGCATTCACGTTTTGCGTACAAACATGTGCAAATGTGCACAAACTGTGCATTCGATTATGTCAACTGTATTCATGAGTTCAGAATTCTAGAATAAGTAGTTGTTATTGTAAATATGCAAATGGAACATTGGATAACATGTTCAAAACTATTTGTGTACAAATTTGCACGAGTTCACGTTTTGCACACAATCATGTGCAAATGTGGACAAATTGTGAATTCGATTATATCAATTATATTCATGAGCTTAGAATTGAAGAATAAGTAGTCAGTATTTTTAATATGCAATTGGAACATTGGATAACATGTTCAAAACTATATGTACAAAAATTTACACGAGTCCACGTTTTGTGTAGAAACATGTGCAAATGTGCACAAATTGTGCACTCAATTATGTCAAGTGCATTCATCAGTTTAGAATTCTAGAATAAGTACTTAGTATCGTAAATATGCAATTGGAACATTAGATAACATGTTCAAAAATATTCGTGCACAAATTTGCACGAGTTCACGTTTTGCATTCAAACATGTGCAAATGTGCCTAAATTGTGCATTCAATTATGTCAACTGTATTCATGGGTTTATAATTCTTGGATAAGTATTGTGAATATGCAATTAGAACATTGGATAACATGTTCAAAACCATTGGTGCACAAATTTACATGAGTTCACGTTTTGCGCACAAACATGTGCAAATGTGCACAAATTGTGCATTCAATTATTATGTCAATTGTGTCCACAAGTTTAGAATTCTAGAATAATTACTTATTATTATAAATATTGAATTGGAACATTGGATAACATGTTCAAAACCATTTGTGAACAACTTTGCACGAGTTCACGTTTTGCGTTCAAACATGTGCAAACGTGCACAAATTGTGAATTCAATTGTGTCTACTGTGTTCATGAGTTCATAATTCTAGAATAAGTACCTAGTGTTGTAAATATTCAATTGGAACATCGGAAAACATGTTCAAAACCATTTGTGCACAAAATTGCACGACTTCACGTTTTGCGTACAAATATGTGCAAATGTGCACAAATTGAGCATTCGATTATGCCAATTGTATTCATGAGTTTATAATTCTAGAATAATTAGTTAGTATTATAAATACGCAATTGGAAGATTGGATAACATGTTCAAAAGAAGGATTTGTGCACAAATTTGCATGTGTTCACGTTTTGCGTACAAACGTGTGCAAATGTGCACAAATTGTGCATTGAATTATGTCAATTGTAATCATGAGTTTAGAATTCTAGAATTAGTAGTTATTACTGTAAATGTTAAATTGGAATATTGGATAATTTGTTCAAAAGTATTCGTGCACAAATTTGTACGAGTTCACGTTTTGCACACAAACGTGTGCAAATGTGGAAAAAATTGTGCATTCAATTATCTCAGTTGTATTCATGAGTTGAGAATTAAAGAATGAGCATTTAGGGTTGTTAATATGCAATTGGAACATTGGATAACTTGTTTAAAACCATTTGTGCACAAATTTGCACGAGTTCACTTTTTGTGTACAAAACATGTGTGCACAAACTGTGCATTCAATTACGTCAAATGTATTCATCAGTTTAGAATTATAGAATAAGCAATTGGTATCATAAATATGCAATTGGAACATTGGATAACATGTTCAAAACCATTTGTGCGCAAATTTGCACGAGTTCACGTTTTGCGTTCAAACATGTGCCAATGTGCACAAATTGTGCATTCAATTATGTCAACTGAATTCGTGAGTTTATAATTCTAGAATAAGTAGTTAGTATTGTAAGTACGCATTCGGAATAACATGTTCAACAGGATTTGTGCACGAATTCGCATGCGTTCACGTTTTGCGTACAAACATGTGCAAATGTGCACAAACTTTGCATTCGATTATGTCAACTGTATTCATGAGTTCAGAATTCTAGAATAAGTAGTTGTTATTGTAAATATGCAAATGGAACATTGGATAACATGTTCAAAACTATTTGTGTACAAATTTGCACGAGTTCACGTCTTGCACACAATCATGTGCAAATGTGGACAAATTGTGAATTCGATTATGTCAATTATATTCAGGAGCTTAGAATTAAAGAATAAGTAGTCAGTATTTTTAATATGCAATTGGAACATTGGATAACATGTTCAAAACTATATGTACAAAAATTTACACGAATCCACGTTTTGTGTAGAAACATGTGCAAATGTGCACAAATTGTGCACTCAATTATGTCAAGTGCATTCATCAGTTTAGAATTCTAGAATAAGTACCTAATATCGTAAATATGCAATTGCAACATTAGATAACATGTTCAAAAACATTCGTGCACAAATTTGCACGAGTTCACGTTTTGCATTCAAACATGTGCAAATGTGCCTAAATTGTGCATTCAATTATGTCAACTGTATTCATGGGTTTATAACTCTAGGATAAGTATTGTGAATATGCAATTAGAACATTGGATAACATGTTCAAAACCATTGGTGCACAAATTTACACGGGTTCACGTTTTGCGCACAAACATGTGCAAATGTGCACAAATTGTGCATTCAATTATTATGTCAATTGTGTCCACGAGTTTAGAATTCTAGAATAATTACTTATTATTATAAATATTGAATTGGAACATTGGATAACATGTTCAAAACCATTTGTGAACAACTTTGCACGAGTTCACGTTTTGCGTTCAAACATGTGCAAACGTGCACAAATTGTGAATTCAATTATGTCTACTGTGTTCATGAGTTCATAATTCTAGAATAAGTACCTAGCATTGTAAATATTCAATTAGAACATCGGAAAACATGTTCAAAACCATTTGTGCACAAAATTGCATGACTTCACATTTTGCGTACAAATATGTGCAAATGTGCACAAATTGAGCATTCGATTATGCCAATTGTATTCATGAGTTTATAATTCTAGAATAATTAGTTAGTATTATAAATACAAAATTGGAAGATTGGATAACATGTTCAAAAGAAGGATTTGTGCACAAATTTGCATTTGTTCACGTTTTGCGTACAAACGTGTGCAAATGTGCACAAATTGTGCATTGAATTATGTCAATCGTAATCATGAGTTTAGAATTCTAGAATTAGTAGTTATTACTGTAAATGTGAAATTGGAATATTGGATAATTTGTTCAAAAGTATTCGTGCACAAATTTGTACGAGTTCACGTTTTGCACACAAACGTGTGCAAATATGGGAAAAATTGTGCATTCAATTATCTCAGTTGTATTCATGAGTTTAGAATTAAAGAATGAGCATTTAGGGTTGTGAATATGCAATTGGAACATTGGATAACTTGTTTAATACCATTTGTGCACAAATTTGCACGAGTTCACGTTTTGTGTACAAAACATGTGTGCACAAACTGTGCATTCAATTACGTCAAATGTATTCATCAGTTTAGAATTATAGAATAAGCAATTAGTATCATAAATATGCAATTGGAACATTGGATAACATGTTCAAAACCATTTGTGCGCAAATTTGCACGAGTTCACGTTTTGCGTTCAAACATGTGCCAATGTGCACAAATTGTGCATTCAATTATGTCAACTGTATTCGTGAGTTTATAATTCTAGAATAAGTGGTTAGTATTGTAAGTACGCATTCGGAATAACATGTTCAAAAGGATTTGTGCACGAATTTGCATGCGTTCACGTTTTGCGTACAAACATGTGCAAATGTGCACAAACTGTGCATTCGATTATGTCAACTGTATTCATGAGTTCAGAATTCTAGAATAAGTAGTTGTTATTGTAAATATGCAAATGGAACATTGGATAACATGTTCAAAACTATTTGTGTACAAATTTGCACGAGTTCACGTTTTGCACACAATCATGTGCAAATGTGGACAAATTGTGAATTCGATTATGTCAATTATATTCATGAGCTTAGAATTAAAGAATAAGTAGTCAGTATTTTTAATATGCAATTGGAACATTGGATAACATGTTCAAAACTATATGTACAAAAATTTACACGAGTCCACGTTTTGTGTAGAAACATGTGCAAATGTGCACAAATTGTGCACTCAATTATGTCAAGTGCATTCATCAGTTTAGAATTCTAGAATAAGTACTTAGTATCGTAAATATGCAATTGGAACATTAGATAACATGTTCAAAAACATTCGTGCACAAATTTGCACGAGTTCACGTTTTACATTCAAACATGTGCAAATGTGCCTAAATTGTGCATTCAATTATGTCAACTGTATTCATGGGTTTATAATTCTAGGATAAGTATTGTGAATATGCAATTAGAACATTGGATAACATGTTCAAAACCATTGGTGCACAAATTTACACGAGTTCACGTTTTGCGCACAAACATGTGCAAATGTGCACAAATTGTGCATTCAATTATTATGTCAATTGTGTCCACGAGTTTAGAATTCTAGAATAATTACTTATTATTATAAATATTGAATTGGAACATTTGATAACATGTTCAAAACCATTTGTGAACAACTTTGCACGAGTTCACGTTTTGCGTTCAAACATGTGCAAACGTGCACAAATTGTGAATTCAATTGTGTCTACTGTGTTCATGAGTTCATAATTCTAGAATAAGTACCTAGTGTTGTAAATATTCAATTGGAACATCAGAAAACATGTTCAAAACCATTTGTGCACAAAATTGCACAACTTCACGTTTTGTGTACAAATATGTGCAAATAAGCACAAATTGAGCATTCGATTATGCCAATTGTATTCATGAGTTTATAATTCTAGAATAATTAGTTAGTATTATAAATACGCAATTGGAAGACTGGATAACATGTTCAAAAGAAGGATTTGTGCACAAATTTGCATGTGTTCACGTTTTGCGTACAAACGTGTGCAAATGTGCACAAATTGTGCATTGAATTATGTCAATCGTAATCATGAGTTTAGAATTCTAGAATTAGTAGTTATTACTGTAAATGTGAAATTGGAATATTGGATAATTTGTTCAAAAGTATTCGTGCACAAATTTGAACGAGTTCACGTTTTGCACACAAACGTGTGCAAATGTGGAAAAAATTGTGCATTCAATTATCTCAGTTGTATTCATGAGTTTAGAATTAAAGAATGAGCATTTAGGGTTGTTAATATGCAATTGGAACATTGGATAACTTGTTTAAAACCATTTGTGCACAAATTTGCACGAGTTCACGTTTTGTGTACAAAACATGTGTGCACAAACTGTGCATTCAATTATGTCAAATGTATTCATCAGTTTAGAATTATAGAATAAGCAATTAGTATCGTAAATATGCAATTGGAACATTGGATAACATGTTCAAAACCATTTGTGCGCAAATTTGCATGAGTTCACGTTTTGCGTTCAAACATGTGCCAATGTGCACAAATTGTGCATTCAATTATGTCAACTGTATTCGTGAGTTTATAATTCTAGAATAAGTGGTTAGTATTGTAAGTACGCATTCGGAATAACATATTCAAAAGGATTTGTGTACGAATTTGCATGCGTTCACGTTTTGCGTACAAACATGTGCAAATGTGCACAAACTGTGCATTCGATTATGTCAACTGTATTCTTGAGTTCAGAATTCTAGAATAAGTAGTTTTTATTGTAAATATGCAAATGGAACATTGGATAACATGTTCAAAACTATTTGTGTTCAAATTTGCATGAGTTCACGTTTTGCACATAATCATGTGCAAATGTGGACAAATTGTGAATTTGATTATGTCAATTATATTCATGAGCTTAGAATTAAAGAATAAGTAGTCAGTATTTTTAATATGCAATTGGAACATTGGATAACATGTTCAAAACTATATGTACAAAAATTTACACGAGTCCACATTTTGTGTAGAAACATGTGCAAATGTGCACAAATTGTGCACTCAATTATGTCAAGTGCATTCATCAGTTTAGAATTCTAGAATAAGTACTTAGTATCGTAAATATGCAATTGGAACATTAGATAACATGTTCAAAAACATTCATGCACAAATTTGCACGAGTTCACGTTTTGCATTCAAACATGTGCAAATGTGCCTAAATTGTGCATTCAATTATATCAACTGTATTAATGGGTTCATAATTCTAGGATAAGTATTGTGAATATGCAATTAGAACATTGGATAACATGTTCAAAACCATTGGTGCACAAATTTACACGAGTTCACGTTTTGCGCACAAACATGTGCAAATGTGCACAAATTGTGCATTCAATTATTATGTCAATTGTGTCCACGAGTTTAGAATTCTAGAATAATTACTTATTATTATAAATATTGAATTGGAACATTGGATAACATGTTCAAAACCATTTGTGAACAACTTTGCACGAGTTCTCGTTTTGCGTTCAAACATGTGCAAACGTGCACAAATTGTGAAATCAATTGTGTCTACTGTGTTCATGAGTTCATAATTCTAGAATAAGTACCTAGTGTTGTAAATATTCAATTGGAACATCGGAAAACATGTTCAAAACCATTTGTGCACAAAATTGCACGACTTCACGTTTTGCGTACAAATATGTGCAAATGTGCACAAATTGAGCATTCGATTATGCCAATTGTATTCATGAGTTTATAATTCTAGAATAATTAGTTAGTATTGTAAATACACAACTGGAAGATTGGATAACATGTTCAAAAGAAGGATTTGTGCACAAATTTGCATGTGTTCACGTTTTGCGTTCAAATGTGTGCAAATGTGCACAAATTGTGCATTGAATTACGTCAATCGTAATCATGAGTTTAGAATTCTAGAATTAGTAGTTATTACTGTAAATGTGAAATTGGAATATTGGATAATTTGTTCAAAAGTATTCGTGCACAAATTTGTACGAGTTCACGTTTTGCACACAAACGTGTGCAAATGTGGAAAAAATTGTGCATTCAATTATCTCAGTTGTATTCATGAGTTTAGAATTAAAGAATGAGCATTTAGGGTTGTTAATATGCAATTGGAACATTGTATAACTTGTTTAAAACCATTTGTGCACAAATTTGCACGAGTTCACGTTCTGTGTACAAAACATGTGTGCACAAACTGTGCATTCAATTATGTCAAATGTATTCATCAGTTTAGAATTATAGAAGAAGCAATTAGTATCGTAAATATGCAATTGGAACATTGGATAACATGTTCAAAACCATTTGTGCGCAAATTTGCACGAGTTCACGTTCTGCGTTCAAACATGTGCCAATGTGCACAAATTGTGCATTCAATTATGTCAACTGTATTCGTGAGTTTATAATTCTAGAATAAGTGGTTAGTATTGTAAGTACGCATTCGGAATAACATGTTCAAAAGGATTTGTGCACGAATTTGCATGCGTTCATGTTTTGCATACAAACATGTGCAAATGTGCACAAACTGTGCATTCGATTATGTCAACTGTATTCATGAGTTCAGAATTCTAGAATAAGTAGTTGTTATTGTAAATATGCAAATGGAACATTGGATAACATGTTCAAAACTATTTGTGTACAAATTTGCACGAGTTCACGTTTTGCACACAATCATATGCGAATGTGGACAAATTGTGAATTCAATTATGTCAATTATATTCATGAGCTTAGAATTAAAGAATAAGTAGTCAGTATTTTTAATATGCAATTGGAACATTGGATAACATGTTCAAAACTATATGTACAAAAATTTACACGAGTCCACATTTTGTGTAGAAACATGTGCAAATGTGCACAAATTGTGCACTCAATTATGTCAAGTGCATTCATCAGTTTCGAATTCTAAAATAAGTACTTAGTATCGTAAATATGCAATTGGAACATGAGATAACATGTTCAAAAACATTTGTGCACAAATTTGCACGAGTTCACGTTTTGCATTCAAACATGTGCAAATGTGCCTAAATTGTGCATTCAATTATGTCAACTGTATTCATGGGTTTATAATTCTAGGATAAGTATTGTGAATATGCAATTAGAACATTGGATAACATGTTCAAAACCATTGGTGCACAAATTTACACGAGTTCACGTTTTGCGCACAAACATGTGCAAATGTGCACAAATTGTGCATTCAATTATTATGTCAATTGTGTCCACGAGTTTAGAATTCTAGAATAATTACTTATTATTATAAATATTGAATTGGAACATTGGATAACACGTTCAAAACCATTTGTGAACAACTTTGCACGAGTTCACGTTTTGCGTTCAAACATGTGCAAACGTGTACAAATTGTGAATTCAATTGTGTCTACTGTTTTCATGAGTCCATAATTCTAGAATAAGTACCTAGTGTTGTAAATATTCAATTGGAACATCGGAAAACATGTTCAAAACCATTTGTGCACAAAATTGCACGACTTCACGTTTTGCGTACAAATATGTGCAAATGTGCACAAATTGAGCATTCGATTATGCCAATTGTATTCATGAGTTTATAATTCTAGAATAATTAGTTAGTATTATAAATACGCAATTGGAAGATTGGATAACATGTTCAAAAGAAGGATTTGTGCACAAATTTGCATGTGTTCACGTTTTGCGTACAAACGTGTGCAAATGTGCACAAATTGTGCATTGAATTATGTCAATCGTAATCATGAGTTTAGAATTCTAGAATTAGTAGTTATTACTGTAAATGTGAAATTGGAATATTGGATAATTTGTTCAAAAGTATTCGTGCACAAATTTGTACGAGTTCACGTTTTGCACACAAACGTGTGCAAATATGGAAAAAATTGTGCATTCAATTATCTCAGTTGTATTCATGAGTTTAGAATTAAAGAATGAGCATTTAGGGTTGTGAATATGCAATTGGAACATTGGATAACTTGTTTAATACCATTTGTGCACAAATTTGCACGAGTTCACGTTTTGTGTACAAAACATGTGTGCACAAACTGTGCATTCAATTACGTCAAATGTATTCATCAGTTTAGAATTATAGAATAAGCAATTAGTATCATAAATATGCAATTGGAACATTGGATAACATGTTCAAAACCATTTGTGCGCAAATTTGCACGAGTTCACGTTTTGCGTTCAAACATGTGCCAATGTGCACAAATTGTGCATTCAATTATGTCAACTGTATTCGTGAGTTTATAATTCTAGAATAAGTGGTTAGTATTGTAAGTACGCATTCGGAATAACATGTTCAAAAGGATTTGTGCACGAATTTGCATGCGTTCACATTTTGCGTACAAACATGTGCAAATGTGCACAAACTGTGCATTCGATTATGTCAACTGTATTCATGAGTTCAGAATTCTAGAATAAGTAGTTGTTATTGTAAATATGCAAATGGAACATTGGATAACATGTTCAAAACTATTTGTGTACAAATTTGCACGAGTTCACGTTTTGCACACAATCATGTGCAAATGTGGACAAATTGTGAATTCGATTATGTCAATTATATTCATGAGCTTAGAATTAAAGAATAAGTAGTCAGTATTTTTAATATGCAATTGGAACATTGGATAACATGTTCAAAACTATATGTACAAAAATTTACACGAGTCCACGTTTTGTGTAGAAACATGTGCAAATGTGCACAAATTGTGCACTCAATTATGTCAAGTGCATTCATCAGTTTAGAATTCTAGAATAAGTACTTAGTATCGTAAATATGCAATTGGAACATTAGATAACATGTTCAAAAACATTCGTGCACAAATTTGCACGAGTTCACGTTTTGCATTCAAACATGTGCAAATGTGCCTAAATTGTGCATTCAATTATGTCAACTGTATTCATGGGTTTATAATTCTAGGATAAGTATTGTGAATATGCAATTAGAACATTGGATAACATGTTCAAAACCATTGGTGCACAAATTTACACGAGTTCACGTTTTGCGCACAAACATGTGCAAATGTGCACAAATTGTGCATTCAATTATTATGTCAATTGTGTCCACGAGTTTAGAATTCTAGAATAATTACTTATTATTATAAATATTGAATTGGAACATTTGATAACATGTTCAAAACCATTTGTGAACAACTTTGCACGAGTTCACGTTTTGCGTTCAAACATGTGCAAACGTGCACAAATTGTGAATTCAATTGTGTCTACTGTGTTCATGAGTTCATAATTCTAGAATAAGTACCTAGTGTTGTAAATATTCAATTGGAACATCGGAAAACATGTTCAAAACCATTTGTGCACAAAATTGCACAACTTCACGTTTTGTGTACAAATATGTGCAAATAAGCACAAATTGAGCATTCGATTATGCCAATTGTATTCATGAGTTTATAATTCTAGAATAATTAGTTAGTATTATAAATACGCAATTGGAAGACTGGATAACATGTTCAAAAGAAGGATTTGTGCACAAATTTGCATGTGTTCACGTTTTGCGTACAAACGTGTGCAAATGTGCACAAATTGTGCATTGAATTATGTCAATCGTAATCATGAGTTTAGAATTCTAGAATTAGTAGTTATTACTGTAAATGTGAAATTGGAATATTGGATAATTTGTTCAAAAGTATTCGTGCACAAATTTGAACGAGTTCACGTTTTGCACACAAACGTGTGCAAATGTGGAAAAAATTGTGCATTCAATTATCTCAGTTGTATTCATGAGTTTAGAATTAAAGAATGAGCATTTAGGGTTGTTAATATGCAATTGGAACATTGGATAACTTGTTTAAAACCATTTGTGCACAAATTTGCACGAGTTCACGTTTTGTGTACAAAACATGTGTGCACAAACTGTGCATTCAATTATGTCAAATGTATTCATCAGTTTAGAATTATAGAATAAGCAATTAGTATCGTAAATATGCAATTGGAACATTGGATAACATGTTCAAAACCATTTGTGCGCAAATTTGCATGAGTTCACGTTTTGCGTTCAAACATGTGCCAATGTGCACAAATTGTGCATTCAATTATGTCAACTGTATTCGTGAGTTTATAATTCTAGAATAAGTGGTTAGTATTGTAAGTACGCATTCGGAATAACATATTCAAAAGGATTTGTGCACGAATTTGCATGCGTTCACGTTTTGCGTACAAACATGTGCAAATGTGCACAAACTGTGCATTCGATTATGTCAACTGTATTCTTGAGTTCAGAATTCTAGAATAAGTAGTTGTTATTGTAAATATGCAAATGGAACATTGGATAACATGTTCAAAACTATTTGTGTTCAAATTTGCATGAGTTCACGTTTTGCACATAATCATGTGCAAATGTGGACAAATTGTGAATTTGATTATGTCAATTATATTCATGAGCTTAGAATTAAAGAATAAGTAGTCAGTATTTTTAATATGCAATTGGAACATTGGATAACATGTTCAAAACTATATGTACAAAAATTTACACGAGTCCACATTTTGTGTAGAAACATGTGCAAATGTGCACAAATTGTGCACTCAATTATGTCAAGTGCATTCATCAGTTTAGAATTCTAGAATAAGTACTTAGTATCGTAAATATGCAATTGGAACATTAGATAACATGTTCAAAAACATTCATGCACAAATTTGCACGAGTTCACGTTTTGCATTCAAACATGTGCAAATGTGCCTAAATTGTGCATTCAATTATATCAACTGTATTAATGGGTTCATAATTCTAGGATAAGTATTGTGAATATGCAATTAGAACATTGGATAACATGTTCAAAACCATTGGTGCACAAATTTACACGAGTTCACGTTTTGCGCACAAACATGTGCAAATGTGCACAAATTGTGCATTCAATTATTATGTCAATTGTGTCCACGAGTTTAGAATTCTAGAATAATTACTTATTATTATAAATATTGAATTGGAACATTGGATAACATGTTCAAAACCATTTGTGAACAACTTTGCACGAGTTCTCGTTTTGCGTTCAAACATGTGCAAACGTGCACAAATTGTGAAATCAATTGTGTCTACTGTGTTCATGAGTTCATAATTCTAGAATAAGTACCTAGTGTTGTAAATATTCAATTGGAACATCGGAAAACATGTTCAAAACCATTTGTGCACAAAATTGCACGACTTCACGTTTTGCGTACAAATATGTGCAAATGTGCACAAATTGAGCATTCGATTATGCCAATTGTATTCATGAGTTTATAATTCTAGAATAATTAGTTAGTATTGTAAATACACAACTGGAAGATTGGATAACATGTTCAAAAGAAGGATTTGTGCACAAATTTGCATGTGTTCACGTTTTGCGTTCAAATGTGTGCAAATGTGCACAAATTGTGCATTGAATTACGTCAATCGTAATCATGAGTTTAGAATTCTAGAATTAGTAGTTATTACTGTAAATGTGAAATTGGAATATTGGATAATTTGTTCAAAAGTATTCGTGCACAAATTTGTACGAGTTCACGTTTTGCACACAAACGTGTGCAAATGTGGAAAAAATTGTGCATTCAATTATCTCAGTTGTATTCATGAGTTTAGAATTAAAGAATGAGCATTTAGGGTTGTTAATATGCAATTGGAACATTGTATAACTTGTTTAAAACCATTTGTGCACAAATTTGCACGAGTTCACGTTCTGTGTACAAAACATGTGTGCACAAACTGTGCATTCAATTATGTCAAATGTATTCATCAGTTTAGAATTATAGAAGAAGCAATTAGTATCGTAAATATGCAATTGGAACATTGGATAACATGTTCAAAACCATTTGTGCGCAAATTTGCACGAGTTCACGTTCTGCGTTCAAACATGTGCCAATGTGCACAAATTGTGCATTCAATTATGTCAACTGTATTCGTGAGTTTATAATTCTAGAATAAGTGGTTAGTATTGTAAGTACGCATTCGGAATAACATGTTCAAAAGGATTTGTGCACGAATTTGCATGCGTTCATGTTTTGCATACAAACATGTGCAAATGTGCACAAACTGTGCATTCGATTATGTCAACTGTATTCATGAGTTCAGAATTCTAGAATAAGTAGTTGTTATTGTAAATATGCAAATGGAACATTGGATAACATGTTCAAAACTATTTGTGTACAAATTTGCACGAGTTCACGTTTTGCACACAATCATATGCGAATGTGGACAAATTGTGAATTCAATTATGTCAATTATATTCATGAGCTTAGAATTAAAGAATAAGTAGTCAGTATTTTTAATATGCAATTGGAACATTGGATAACATGTTCAAAACTATATGTACAAAAATTTACACGAGTCCACATTTTGTGTAGAAACATGTGCAAATGTGCACAAATTGTGCACTCAATTATGTCAAGTGCATTCATCAGTTTCGAATTCTAAAATAAGTACTTAGTATCGTAAATATGCAATTGGAACATGAGATAACATGTTCAAAAACATTTGTGCACAAATTTGCACGAGTTCACGTTTTGCATTCAAACATGTGCAAATGTGCCTAAATTGTGCATTCAATTATGTCAACTGTATTCATGGGTTTATAATTCTAGGATAAGTATTGTGAATATGCAATTAGAACATTGGATAACATGTTCAAAACCATTGGTGCACAAATTTACACGAGTTCACGTTTTGCGCACAAACATGTGCAAATGTGCACAAATTGTGCATTCAATTATTATGTCAATTGTGTCCACGAGTTTAGAATTCTAGAATAATTACTTATTATTATAAATATTGAATTGGAACATTGGATAACACGTTCAAAACCATTTGTGAACAACTTTGCACGAGTTCACGTTTTGCGTTCAAACATGTGCAAACGTGTACAAATTGTGAATTCAATTGTGTCTACTGTTTTCATGAGTCCATAATTCTAGAATAAGTACCTAGTGTTGTAAATATTCAATTGGAACATCGGAAAACATGTTCAAAACCATTTGTGCACAAAATTGCACGACTTCACGTTTTGCGTACAAATATGTGCAAATGTGCACAAATTGAGCATTCGATTATGCCAATTGTATTCATGAGTTTATAATTCTAGAATAATTAGTTAGTATTATAAATACGCAATTGGAAGATTGGATAACATGTTCAAAAGAAGGATTTGTGCACAAATTTGCATGTGTTCACGTTTTGCGTACAAACGTGTGCAAATGTGCACAAATTGTGCATTGAATTATGTCAATCGTAATCATGAGTTTAGAATTCTAGAATTAGTAGTTATTACTGTAAATGTGAAATTGGAATATTGGATAATTTGTTCAAAAGTATTCGTGCACAAATTTGTACGAGTTCACGTTTTGCACACAAACGTGTGCAAATATGGAAAAAATTGTGCATTCAATTATCTCAGTTGTATTCATGAGTTTAGAATTAAAGAATGAGCATTTAGGGTTGTGAATATGCAATTGGAACATTGGATAACTTGTTTAATACCATTTGTGCACAAATTTGCACGAGTTCACGTTTTGTGTACAAAACATGTGTGCACAAACTGTGCATTCAATTACGTCAAATGTATTCATCAGTTTAGAATTATAGAATAAGCAATTAGTATCATAAATATGCAATTGGAACATTGGATAACATGTTCAAAACCATTTGTGCGCAAATTTGCACGAGTTCACGTTTTGCGTTCAAACATGTGCCAATGTGCACAAATTGTGCATTCAATTATGTCAACTGTATTCGTGAGTTTATAATTCTAGAATAAGTGGTTAGTATTGTAAGTACGCATTCGGAATAACATGTTCAAAAGGATTTGTGCACGAATTTGCATGCGTTCACGTTTTGCGTACAAACATGTGCAAATGTGCACAAACTGTGCATTCGATTATGTCAACTGTATTCATGAGTTCAGAATTCTAGAATAAGTAGTTGTTATTGTAAATATGCAAATGGAACATTGGATAACATGTTCAAAACTATTTGTGTACAAATTTGCACGAGTTCACGTTTTGCACACAATCATGTGCAAATGTGGACAAATTGTGAATTCGATTATGTCAATTATATTCATGAGCTTAGAATTAAAGAATAAGTAGTCAGTATTTTTAATATGCAATTGGAACATTGGATAACATGTTCAAAACTATATGTACAAAAATTTACACGAGTCCACGTTTTGTGTAGAAACATGTGCAAATGTGCACAAATTGTGCACTCAATTATGTCAAGTGCATTCATCAGTTTAGAATTCTAGAATAAGTACTTAGTATCGTAAATATGCAATTGGAACATTAGATAACATGTTCAAAAACATTCGTGCACAAATTTGCACGAGTTCACGTTTTGCATTCAAACATGTGCAAATGTGCCTAAATTGTGCATTCAATTATGTCAACTGTATTCATGGGTTTATAATTCTAGGATAAGTATTGTGAATATGCAATTAGAACATTGGATAACATGTTCAAAACCATTGGTGCACAAATTTACACGAGTTCACGTTTTGCGCACAAACATGTGCAAATGTGCACAAATTGTGCATTCAATTATTATGTCAATTGTGTCCACGAGTTTAGAATTCTAGAATAATTACTTATTATTATAAATATTGAATTGGAACATTTGATAACATGTTCAAAACCATTTGTGAACAACTTTGCACGAGTTCACGTTTTGCGTTCAAACATGTGCAAACGTGCACAAATTGTGAATTCAATTGTGTCTACTGTGTTCATGAGTTCATAATTCTAGAATAAGTACCTAGTGTTGTAAATATTCAATTGGAACATCGGAAAACATGTTCAAAACCATTTGTGCACAAAATTGCACAACTTCACGTTTTGTGTACAAATATGTGCAAATAAGCACAAATTGAGCATTCGATTATGCCAATTGTATTCATGAGTTTATAATTCTAGAATAATTAGTTAGTATTATAAATACGCAATTGGAAGACTGGATAACATGTTCAAAAGAAGGATTTGTGCACAAATTTGCATGTGTTCACGTTTTGCGTACAAACGTGTGCAAATGTGCACAAATTGTGCATTGAATTATGTCAATCGTAATCATGAGTTTAGAATTCTAGAATTAGTAGTTATTACTGTAAATGTGAAATTGGAATATTGGATAATTTGTTCAAAAGTATTCGTGCACAAATTTGAACGAGTTCACGTTTTGCACACAAACGTGTGCAAATGTGGAAAAAATTGTGCATTCAATTATCTCAGTTGTATTCATGAGTTTAGAATTAAAGAATGAGCATTTAGGGTTGTTAATATGCAATTGGAACATTGGATAACTTGTTTAAAACCATTTGTGCACAAATTTGCACGAGTTCACGTTTTGTGTACAAAACATGTGTGCACAAACTGTGCATTCAATTATGTCAAATGTATTCATCAGTTTAGAATTATAGAATAAGCAATTAGTATCGTAAATATGCAATTGGAACATTGGATAACATGTTCAAAACCATTTGTGCGCAAATTTGCATGAGTTCACGTTTTGCGTTCAAACATGTGCCAATGTGCACAAATTGTGCATTCAATTATGTCAACTGTATTCGTGAGTTTATAATTCTAGAATAAGTGGTTAGTATTGTAAGTACGCATTCGGAATAACATATTCAAAAGGATTTGTGCACGAATTTGCATGCGTTCACGTTTTGCGTACAAACATGTGCAAATGTGCACAAACTGTGCATTCGATTATGTCAACTGTATTCTTGAGTTCAGAATTCTAGAATAAGTAGTTGTTATTGTAAATATGCAAATGGAACATTGGATAACATGTTCAAAACTATTTGTGTTCAAATTTGCATGAGTTCACGTTTTGCACATAATCATGTGCAAATGTGGACAAATTGTGAATTTGATTATGTCAATTATATTCATGAGCTTAGAATTAAAGAATAAGTAGTCAGTATTTTTAATATGCAATTGGAACATTGGATAACATGTTCAAAACTATATGTACAAAAATTTACACGAGTCCACATTTTGTGTAGAAACATGTGCAAATGTGCACAAATTGTGCACTCAATTATGTCAAGTGCATTCATCAGTTTAGAATTCTAGAATAAGTACTTAGTATCGTAAATATGCAATTGGAACATTAGATAACATGTTCAAAAACATTCATGCACAAATTTGCACGAGTTCACGTTTTGCATTCAAACATGTGCAAATGTGCCTAAATTGTGCATTCAATTATATCAACTGTATTAATGGGTTCATAATTCTAGGATAAGTATTGTGAATATGCAATTAGAACATTGGATAACATGTTCAAAACCATTGGTGCACAAATTTACACGAGTTCACGTTTTGCGCACAAACATGTGCAAATGTGCACAAATTGTGCATTCAATTATTATGTCAATTGTGTCCACGAGTTTAGAATTCTAGAATAATTACTTATTATTATAAATATTGAATTGGAACATTGGATAACATGTTCAAAACCATTTGTGAACAACTTTGCACGAGTTCTCGTTTTGCGTTCAAACATGTGCAAACGTGCACAAATTGTGAAATCAATTGTGTCTACTGTGTTCATGAGTTCATAATTCTAGAATAAGTACCTAGTGTTGTAAATATTCAATTGGAACATCGGAAAACATGTTCAAAACCATTTGTGCACAAAATTGCACGACTTCACGTTTTGCGTACAAATATGTGCAAATGTGCACAAATTGAGCATTCGATTATGCCAATTGTATTCATGAGTTTATAATTCTAGAATAATTAGTTAGTATTGTAAATACACAACTGGAAGATTGGATAACATGTTCAAAAGAAGGATTTGTGCATAAATTTGCATGTGTTCACGTTTTGCGTTCAAATGTGTGCAAATGTGCACAAATTGTGCATTGAATTACGTCAATCGTAATCATGAGTTTAGAATTCTAGAATTAGTAGTTATTACTGTAAATGTGAAATTGGAATATTGGATAATTTGTTCAAAAGTATTCGTGCACAAATTTGTACGAGTTCACGTTTTGCACACAAACGTGTGCAAATGTGGAAAAAATTGTGCATTCAATTATCTCAGTTGTATTCATGAGTTTAGAATTAAAGAATGAGCATTTAGGGTTGTTAATATGCAATTGGAACATTGTATAACTTGTTTAAAACCATTTGTGCACAAATTTGCACGAGTTCACGTTCTGTGTACAAAACATGTGTGCACAAACTGTGCATTCAATTATGTCAAATGTATTCATCAGTTTAGAATTATAGAAGAAGCAATTAGTATCGTAAATATGCAATTGGAACATTGGATAACATGTTCAAAACCATTTGTGCGCAAATTTGCACGAGTTCACGTTCTGCGTTCAAACATGTGCCAATGTGCACAAATTGTGCATTCAATTATGTCAACTGTATTCGTGAGTTTATAATTCTAGAATAAGTGGTTAGTATTGTAAGTACGCATTCGGAATAACATGTTCAAAAGGATTTGTGCACGAATTTGCATGCGTTCATGTTTTGCATACAAACATGTGCAAATGTGCACAAACTGTGCATTCGATTATGTCAACTGTATTCATGAGTTCAGAATTCTAGAATAAGTAGTTGTTATTGTAAATATGCAAATGGAACATTGGATAACATGTTCAAAACTATTTGTGTACAAATTTGCACGAGTTCACGTTTTGCACACAATCATATGCGAATGTGGACAAATTGTGAATTCAATTATGTCAATTATATTCATGAGCTTAGAATTAAAGAATAAGTAGTCAGTATTTTTAATATGCAATTGGAACATTGGATAACATGTTCAAAACTATATGTACAAAAATTTACACGAGTCCACATTTTGTGTAGAAACATGTGCAAATGTGCACAAATTGTGCACTCAATTATGTCAAGTGCATTCATCAGTTTCGAATTCTAAAATAAGTACTTAGTATCGTAAATATGCAATTGGAACATGAGATAACATGTTCAAAAACATTTGTGCACAAATTTGCACGAGTTCACGTTTTGCATTCAAACATGTGCAAATGTGCCTAAATTGTGCATTCAATTATGTCAACTGTATTCATGGGTTTATAATTCTAGGATAAGTATTGTGAATATGCAATTAGAACATTGGATAACATGTTCAAAACCATTGGTGCACAAATTTACACGAGTTCACGTTTTGCGCACAAACATGTGCAAATGTGCACAAATTGTGCATTCAATTATTATGTCAATTGTGTCCACGAGTTTAGAATTCTAGAATAATTACTTATTATTATAAATATTGAATTGGAACATTGGATAACACGTTCAAAACCATTTGTGAACAACTTTGCACGAGTTCACGTTTTGCGTTCAAACATGTGCAAACGTGTACAAATTGTGAATTCAATTGTGTCTACTGTTTTCATGAGTCCATAATTCTAGAATAAGTACCTAGTGTTGTAAATATTCAATTGGAACATCGGAAAACATGTTCAAAACCATTTGTGCACAAAATTGCACGACTTCACGTTTTGCGTACAAATATGTGCAAATGTGCACAAATTGAGCATTCGATTATGCCAATTGTATTCATGAGTTTATAATTCTAGAATAATTAGTTAGTATTATAAATACGCAATTGGAAGATTGGATAACATGTTCAAAAGAAGGATTTGTGCACAAATTTGCATGTGTTCACGTTTTGCGTACAAACGTGTGCAAATGTGCACAAATTGTGCATTGAATTATGTCAATCGTAATCATGAGTTTAGAATTCTAGAATTAGTAGTTATTACTGTAAATGTGAAATTGGAATATTGGATAATTTGTTCAAAAGTATTCGTGCACAAATTTGTACGAGTTCACGTTTTGCACACAAACGTGTGCAAATGTGGAAAAAATTGTGCATTCAATTATCTCAGTTGTATTCATGAGTTTAGAATTAAAGAATGAGCATTTAGGGTTGTTAATATGAAATTGGAACATTGGATAACTTGTTTAAAACCATTTGTGCACAAATTTGCACGAGTTCACGTTTTGTGTACAAAACATGTGTGCACAAACTGTGCATTCAATTATGTCAAATGTAGTCATCAGTTTAGAATTATAGAATAAGCAATTAGTATCGTAAATAAGCAATTGGAACATTGGATAACATGTTCAAAACCATTTGTGCGCAAATTTGCACGGGTTCACGTTTTGCGTTCAAACATGTGCCAATGTGCACAAATTGTGCATTCAATTATGACAACTGTATTCGTGAGTTTATAATTCTAGAATAAGTGGTTACTATTGTAAGTACGCATTCGGAATAACATGTTCAAAAGGATTTGTGCACGAATTTGCATGCGTTCACGTTTTGCGTACAAACATGTGCAAATGTGCACAAACTATGCATTCGATTATGTCAATTGTATTCATGAGTTCAGAATTCTAGAATAAGTAGTTGTTATTGTAAATATGCAAATGGAAAATTGGATAACATGTTCAAAACTATTTGTGTACAAATTTGCATGAGTTCACGTTTTGCACACAATCATGTGCAAATGTGGACAAATTGTGAATTCGATTATGTCAATTATATTCATGAGCTTAGAATTAAAGAATAAGTAGTCAGTATTTTTAATATGCAATTGGAACATTGGATAACATGTTCAAAACTATATGTAAAAAAATTTACACGAGTCCACGTTTTGTGTAGAAACATGTGCAAATGTGCATAAATTGTGCACTCAATTATGTCAAGTGCATTCATCAGTTTAGAATTCTAGAATAAGTACTTAGTATCGTAAATATGCAATTGGAACATTAGATAACATGTGATGGGAATTGTAGGTTTCATCAATTAACTCCCCAATAGCAAGAATACTATGATAAGTTGAATTGAAAGAAAACTAGAAATTACCAATTTAATCCAGAAATTCGGATCGTTCAAAGATTGAAGTAAGAAGATAGATGCTACTTAACCCCTTTACCAACAAGGATAAAGATACTAAGATAGACTTTGAATTTCCTCTTATGCCACAAATAAGAAAGTTTGATAAATAACAAGAAAATAAAGATTTAGATTTTGACACCACAAGCTAGAATAAAGCTTGATAAGTCACAAAGTTTATACAAGAAATTAAAGACAAAATTCCTCACAATAAAACTCAAACAAAGTTATAATTCATATATCAAATTCATTCATGCTACAAAAGAAAGAAAAGGACTTGTTTATATAGAGTACAAGTCCATGCTCACACTACTAAAATAGACTCACACACATAGGATTACTTTTACTCTTAAATGGCCTTAATAACCATTACCCACATTAATAGCCATTACTTGGTATTGATTACCCCATTAACTTTAGTAACCACTACCCATAATGATAGCCATTACTTGGTATTAATTACCCTATTAACTTGTATATGGTGGCTACATGTAACCCTAATTGTTATTAACACAAAAAGAAGTTAACTATTATTCCTTGGGCCTCCATGGATGCCTTATTGGGCTGAAATTCTTGGGCTTTCCAAATGTCCTTAATTAAACCCAATATGGCTTCTTGAAGCTTCTTGGATTTGGACCTTGTGATTGGGCCTTCTTGTACTATTAATGGATCTTGGATCTCTTTAGGCTTTGAACTTGGATTCACATCATTCCCCCTTTCTTCAAAAGGATTTGTCCTCAAATCAGCTCCATCATCTTTATCACCTAAATCAAACAAAGACAAGTCACTAACATTAAATGTAGCACTAACATTGCCATACTCACTTGGAAGTTCTAGCTTGTAGGCGTTGTTGTTGATGTGTTGAAGCACTTTAAAAGGACCATCTCCTCTTGGCATAAGCTTTGATTTCCTTTGGTTAGGAAATCTTTCCTTCCTCAAGTGCACCCACACTCAATCTCCGGGCTCAAAAATGATTTGCTTCCTCCCCTTGTTGTGTTGCTTTTCATATTGTAGTGTCTTCTTCTCAATGTTTGCACGCACCCTCTCATGCAAAGTCTTGATGAACTCAGCTTTTTGTTTCCCCTCTAGATTAGCTTTGTCCAATGGCAATGGTAGCAAATCTAATGGAGTCATTGGGTTGAATCCATACATAACTTCAAATGGTGAGCAATTTGTTGAACCATGCACACTCCTATTGTAAGCAAATTCCACATGTGGCAAACATTCTTCCCAATTCTTCAGATTTCTTTGGATGACTGCCATCAAAAGTGTTGAAAGTGTCCTATTGACCACCTCCGTTTGTCCATCCGTTTGTGGATGACAAGTTGTAGAATATAAAAGCTTTATCCCCATCTTTCCCCAAAGAGTCTTCCAAAAGTGACTTAGGAATTTGACATCCCTATCACTCACAGTGGTCCTTGGCACTCCATGTAGCCTAACAATCTCCTTGAAGAATAGATTGGCAATATGGGTTGCATCATCCGTCTTGTGACATGGAATGAAATGTGCCATTTTGCTAAACCTGTCCACAAAAAAAAAAATGGAATCTCTCC
Source organism: Mallotus nudiflorus (assembly GCA_947683625.1). Classification (NCBI taxonomy): domain Eukaryota; kingdom Viridiplantae; phylum Streptophyta; class Magnoliopsida; order Malpighiales; family Euphorbiaceae; genus Mallotus; species Mallotus nudiflorus. The sequence goes on along the minus strand of CANTUR010000069.1, from coordinate 5,832,908 downwards.
CTCCCTTGGTCCTAGGTAATCCTAAAACAAAATCCATAGAAATGTCTACCCAAGGTTCATTTGGTATGGTAAGAGGTGTATACAAACCATGAGGCATTGCTTTGGATTTGGCTTGTTTGCAAGTAATGCATTTCTCATAAATTCTCTTAACATCCCTTTTCATGTGTGGCCAAAAGAAATGGTCACCCAACACATCCAAAGTTTTCTTAATCCCAAAATGCCCCATTAAACCTCCGCTATGTGCCTCTCTCATAAGTAACTCTCTTAAAGAACTTTGTGGCACACACAATTTGTTTTCCCGAAAAAGAAAACCATCAAACTTATAGAACTTATCAAAACCCCCTTTCTCACATGCCCCATAAACATTAGAAAAATCAAGATCATTAGAATAAAGATCTTTGATGTATTCAAATCCTAATAATTTTGCATCAAGTTTAGAGATCAAGGCATACCTTCTTGACAATGCATCGGCCACCACATTTTCTTTCCCTTGCTTGTACTTAATGATGTACGAAAAGGATTCAATGAATTCCACCCATTTTGCATGTCTCTTGTTGAGCTTTCCTTGTCCTTTGAGATACTTCAAGGACTCATGGTCAGTGTGAATTATGAATTCTTTGTAACCAAGGTAATGCTTCCATGTCCTTAGAACCCTCACCAATGCATAGAACTCCTTGTCATATGTAGGGTAGTTTAGAATTGCTCCACTTACCTTTTCACTAAAGAATGCTATGGGCTTGCCTTCTTGCATCAAAACTCCTCCAATACCTATGCCACTTGCATCGCACTCAATCTCAAGAGGTTTAGTAAAATTTGGCAAAGATAACAAGGGTGCAGAACTTAATTTGTCTTTTAGCAAGTTAAAAGCCTCATATTGTTCAATTCCCCACTTAAAACCAACATTCTTTTTGATGCATTCAGTTAAAGGTGCAGCTATGGTAGAAATTTTTTTAATGAACCTTCTATAAAAGCTAGTTAAACCATGAAAGCTTCTTGCATCACTTACACTTGTGGGTGTTGGCCATTCTCTAATTCCTTTTACCTTTTCTTGATCAACATGAATGCCCTTGTCATTGACAATATATCCAAGAAAAGTAATTTCATTAGTGCAAAAACAACATTTCTTTAGATTAGCATACAACTTCTCTTCTCTAAGCACATCAAAAACACAAGTCAAATGTTGTACATGCTCATCTAAATTTTTGCTATAAACCAAGATATCATCAAAATAGACAACAACAAATTTGCCTATGAATGCTCTTAAAACATGATTCATCAATCTCATGAAAGTGCTTGGTGCATTAGTTAAACCAAAAGGCATTACTAACCACTCATATAAACCATGTTTAGTTTTAAAAGCTATTTTCCATTCATCACCTTCTCTCATTCTAATTTGATGATAACCAGATTTCAAATCAATTTTTGAAAACAAATATGAACCATGCAATTCATCCAACATGTCATCTAGCCTAGGAATAGGATGTCTATACTTCACCGTGATTTTGTTGATGGCACGACAATCAACACACATCCTCCAAGTTCCATCTTTCTTAGGCACTAACAAGACGGGTACGGCACATGGACTCATGCTTTCATGAACATAACCCTTCTCCATAAGCTCACTCACTTGCTTTTGGATTTCCTTGGTCTCCTCCAAATTACATCTATATGCTGGTCTATTTGGAATGCTTGCTCCAGGTATGAAATCAATTTGGTGCTCAATGCCTCTTTTAGGTGGCAAACCATTTGGAATTTCTTCTAGAAATAAATCTTCATAAACCTGCAAAAGATCAACAACAACACTAGGCAAACCATTGGTTATTTCATTAGAAATATGCAAAATCTCCTTGTACATAAGTACAAGCATTTGTTGCCTCAAAAGCATAGCTTCCTTCACATCACTCATTTTTGCATAAACACTCATTTTTCTTTCATTTGAACCTTCCTTATTTTCTCTCACCATGTGTTTCCCATTTTGGTCAAGAGAATTGGAATTTTTAGGTTCACTCATCTCACCTTTTTCTTTACTCTCAAAGGTTTCCCTTCCCAAAGAATTTCCCAATGAAGAACCCATTTCTTCATATTGTTGCTTGATGCGCATTTGGTCTTCAAAAATCTGTTTTGGGGTTAATGGTCCAAGGTTAAACCTTTTTCCATCCATAGTCAAAGTATACATATTTTTGAATCCATCATGATTAGCCCTTCTATCATATTGCCAAGGTCTCCCCAACAACATATGTCCGGCCAACATTGGTAACACATCACACAACACCTCATCCTTATATCTACCAATTTGAAAAGAAATTAGAACTTGCTTATTTACCTTTACAACTCCACTTTCATTAAGCCATTGCAACTTGTATGGTCTTGGGTGCTTAGTAGTAGGCAACTTCAATTTCTCCACTAGAAAAGTGCTTGCTACATTAGTACAACTTCCACTATCCATAATCATGTTGCACAACTTGTTAGAAATCAAATAATGAGTATGAAACAAATTTTCCCTTTACTCCCTATGGACATCATGTTTATTTTGCAAACTCAATGTTCTTTGAACAACAAGATTATCTCCCTTAGCACATTCAACATCACTACAATCTTCTAAAGAAGGCATATCATCATCACTATCCCCCTCACTCTCCGATTCAATATCACCATCCCTTAGAATCATAGCTTTCTTATTTGGACATTCCCTAGCAATGTGTCCATGACCCAAACACTTAAAACATTTTATTCCCCTAGTTTGGGCTGGTTGATTCTCACCCTTTCCCTTATTACCCAAGTCAATTTTAGGTTTAGTTTCTTCCACTTTTGACTTATTAAAAGGTTTATCATCCTTTTTCCCCCAAGAAGTTTTCCAAGAAGAAGAAGAACCCACATTTGGTTTAGAATCATACCTCTTTCCTTTCAATTGCCTTTCCACTTTCATGGCCAAATTCACCATATCTTCAATCTCCACATAATGTTGTAAATCAACAACATCAGCAATGTTTTTATTTAGCCCTCTCAAGAACCTTGCCATGGTAGCTTCACGATCTTCTACCACATTTGCTCTAGTCATAGCCTTCTCCATTTCTTTAAGATACTCCTCCACACTCATAGATCCTTGAATTAGAGTTTGTAACCTTTGATGAAGCTCTCTATAGTAATGGCTTGGAACAAACCTCTTTCTCATGATTTGCTTCATTTCCCTCCAAGACTCCACGGGTCTTTCTCCATATCTACGTCTTTCCTTACAAAATTGATCCCACCAAACAATTGCATAATCACTAAACTCAACAGCTACGAGTTTTACCTTTTTCTCCTCCGAATAATTGTGACATTCAAAGATGAGTTCCACTTTCCTCTCCCATTCAAGGTACACATCTGGATCATTTCTTCCTTGGAATGAAGGAATCTTCATTTTGATGCTTCGAAGGTTGCGATCAACATCATCTTTAGGACGTCCTCTCCTAGCTTGTCTCCTAGGATTGATTTGTTGTCCCACCAAGGTGACTTGATCATCATCCAATTCATCCTCTCCTTCATAGTCCTCTTGGTCAATTGGTGGACGTCTCCTTTCTTTAGGCTCTCCTTGTAATTGGTTAAGGATGCCATCATGCCTCTCTAATTTCTCATTGACTCCCGCCATCATGTTAAACATTCTTTCGAATTGTTGTTGCATAGCTTGAATCACATGATCATTTGTAGAAGAAGAACTTGTGTCTTTTGACATGATTGTAAAACCTAAAATTTTAACAAAAGAAAATAGAAAAAAAAAAACAATCTCACAACACTCCCTCACGTGTTTCACTCAAAATTGATGTATACCACTCGTGTTTACACTCAATTTTGGCTTTTTCTCTAATGATCTCACACCCTTGCCTTTTACCTCTCAAATTTGCCTTTTGATTTCTTAGATTAACTAAGTTTCTCAATCAAACAAAATTCAAGAATGTAGTAATCAATGATAAAAAATAAGGTAGGCTAACAAGAAAATAATAAGGTAGGCTTAAAGAAAAGAACAATTTGTAACAAATAGGCTAATAGAAATGAAAAAACAAAGATAGATTATCAAAGAACACAAAGAGACAGAATTATAAAGATAGATCTCAATGGAATATGAAGAGTCAAATTTTTTTTTTAATGTAAACTGAGATCTAACATAGGAATATCAAAGATAACATATACTTTTTTTCTTGGATGAATTTTTTTTTTTTTTTGATATCTGCAAACAAAATCTTGAGATAAGAAGAATAAAGATAAAAAAAATAACAAGAATAATAGATAGCAAGAAAGGTGCAAAATATAAGATGAACACAATATATTGAGAACTAAAAGATAGTTTTGGATACGCAAACCTCAATCTTGAGCCAATGCTCTGATACCACTTATGATGGGAATTGTAGGTTTCATCAATTAACTCCCCAATAGCAAGAATACTATGATAAGTTGAATTGAAAGAAAACTAGAAATTACCAATTTAATCCAGAAATTCGGATCGTTCAAAGATTGAAGTAAGAAGATAGATGCTACTTAACCCCTTTACCAACAAGGATAAAGATACTAAGATAGACTTTGAATTTCCTCTTATGCCACAAACAAGAAAGTTTGATAAATAACAAGAAAACAAAGATTTAGATTTTGACACCATAAGCTAGAATAAAGCTTGATAAGTCACAAAGTTTATGCAAGAAATTAAAGACAAAATTCCTCACAATAAAACTCAAACAAAGTTATAATTCATATATCAAATTCATTCATGCTACAAAAGAAAGAAAAAGGACTTGTTTATATAGAGTACAAGTCCATGCTCACACTACTAAAATAGACTCACACACATAGGATTACTTTTATTCTTAAATGGCCTTAATAACCATTACCCATATTAATAGCCATTACTTGGTATTGATTACCCCATTAACTTTAGTAACCACAACCCATAATGATAGCCATTACTTGGTATTAATTACCCTATTAACTTGTATATGGTGGCTACATGTAACCCTAATTGTTATTAACACAAAAAGAAGTTAAATATTATTCCTTGGGCCTCCATGGATGCCTTATTGGGCTGAAATTCTGGGGCTTTCCAAATGTCCTTAATTAAACCCAATATGGCTTCTTGAAGCTTCTTGGATTTGGACCTTGTGATTGGGCCTTCTTGTACTATTAATGGATCTTGGATCTCTTTAGGCTTTGAACTTGGATTCACATCAACATGTTCAAAAACATTTGTGCAGAGATTTGCACGAGTTCACGTTTTGCATTCAAACATGTGCAAATGTGCCTAAATTGTGCATTCAATTATGTCAACTGTATTCATGGGTTTATAATTCTAGGATAAGTATTGTGAATATGCAATTAGAACATTGGATAACATGTTCAAAACCATTGGTGCACAAATTTACACGAGTTCACGTTTTGCGCACAAACATGTGCAAATGTGCACAAATTGTGCATTCAATTATTATGTCAATTGTGTCCACGAGTTTAGAATTCTAGAATAATTACTTATTATTATAAATGTTGAATTGGAACATTGGATAACATGTTCAAAACCATTTGTGAACAACTTTGCACGAGTTCACGTTTTCAATTCAAACATGTGCAAACATGCACAAATTGTGAATTCAATTGTGTCTACTGTGTTCATGAGTTCATAATTCTAGAATAAGTACCTAGTGTTGTAAATATTCAATTGGAACATCGGAAAACATGTTCAAAACCATTTGTGCACAAAATTGCATGACTTCACGTTTTGCGTACAAATATGTGCAAATGTGCACAAATTGAGCATTCGATTATGCCAATTGTATTCATGAGTTTATAATTCTAGAATAATTAGTTAGTATTGTAAATACACAATTGGAAGATTGGATAACATGTTCAAAAGAAGGATTTGTGCACAAATTTGCATGTGTTCAAGTTTTACGTACAAACATGTGCAAATGTGCACAAATTGTGCATTGAATTATGTCAATTGTGATCATGAGTTTAGAATTCTAGAATTAGTAGTTATTACTGTAAATGTGAAATTGGAATATTGGATAATTTGTTCAAAAGTATTCGTGCACAAATTTGTACGAGTTCACGTTTTGCACACAAACGTGTGCAAATGTGGAAAAAATTGTGCATTCAATTATCTCAGTTGTATTCATGAGTTTAGAATTAAAGAATGAGCATTTAGGGTTGTTAATATACAATTGGAACATTGGATAACTTGTTTAAAACCATTTGTGCACAAATTTGCACGAGTTCACGTTTTGTGTACAAAACATGTGTGCACAAACTGTGCATTCAATTACGTCAAATGTATTCATCAGTTTAGAATTATAGAATAAGCAATTAGTATCGTAAATATGCAATTGGAACATTGGATAACATGTTCAAAACCATTTGTGCGCAAATTTGCATGAGTTCACGTTTTGCGTTCAAACATGTGCCAATGTGCACAAATTGTGCATTCAATTATGTCAACTGTATTCGTGAGTTTATAATTCTAGAATAAGTGGTTAGTATTGTAAGTACGCATTCGGAATAACACGTTCAAAAGGATTTGTGCACGAATTTGCATGCGTTCACGTTTTGCGTACAAACATGTGCAAATGTGCACAAACTGTGCATTCGATTATGGCAACTGTATTCATGAGTTCAGAATTCTAGAATAAGTAGCTGTTATTGTAAATATGCAAATGGAACATTGGATAACGTGTTCAAAACTATTTGTGTACAAATTTGCACGAGTTCACGTTTTGCACACAATCATGTGCAAATGTGGACAAATTATGAATTCGATTATGTCAATTATATTCATGAGCTTAGAATTAAAGAATAAGTAGTCAGTATTTTTAATATGCAATTGGAACATTGGATAACATGTTCAAAACTATATGTACAAAAATTCACACGAGTCCACGTTTTGTGTAGAAACATGTGCAAATGTGCACAAATTGTGCACTCAATTATGTCAAGTGCATTCATCAGTTTAGAATTCTAGAATAAGTACTTAGTATCGTAAATATGCAATTGGAACATTAGATAACATGTTCAAAAACTCAAGACAAAATTCCTCACAATAAAACTCAAACAAAGTTATAATTCATATATCAAATTCATTCATGCTACAAAAGAAAGAAAAGGACTTGTTTATATAGAGTACAAGTCCATGCTCACACTACTAAAATAGACTCACACACATAGGATTACTTTTATTCTTAAATGGCCTTAATAACCATTACCCATATTAATAGCCATTACTTGGTATTGATTACCCCATTAACTTTAGTAACCACTACCCATAATGATAGCCATTACTTGGTATTAATTACCCTATTAACTTGTATATGGTGGCTACATGTAACCCTAATTGTTATTAACACAAAAAGGAGTTAAATATTATTCCTTGGGCCTCCATGGATGCCTTATTGGGCTGAAATTCTGGGGCTTTCCAAATGTCCTTAATTAAACCCAATATGGCTTCTTGAAGCTTCTTGGATTTGGACCTTGTGATTGGGCCTTCTTGTACTATTAATGGATCTTGGATCCCTTTAGGCTTTGAACTTGGATTCACATCAACATGTTCAAAAACATTTGTGCAGAGATTTGCACGAGTTCACGTTTTGCATTCAAACATGTGCAAATGTGCCTAAATTGTGCATTCAATTATGTCAACTGTATTCATGGGTTTATAATTCTAGGATAAGTATTGTGAATATGCAATTAGAACATTGGATAACATGTTCAAAACCATTGGTGCACAAATTTACACGAGTTCACGTTTTGCGCACAAACATGTGCAAATGTGCACAAATTGTGCATTCAATTATTATGTCAATTGTGTCCACGAGTTTAGAATTCTAGAATAATTACTTATTATTATAAATGTTGAATTGGAACATTGGATAACATGTTCAAAACCATTTGTGAACAACTTTGCACGAGTTCACGTTTTGCATTCAAACATGTGCAAACATGCACAAATTGTGAATTCAATTGTGTCTACTGTGTTCATGAGTTCATAATTCTAGAATAAGTACCTAGTGTTGTAAATATTCAATTGGAACATCGGAAAACATGTTCAAAACCATTTGTGCACAAAATTGCATGACTTCACGTTTTGCGTACAAATATGTGCAAATGTGCACAAATTGAGCATTCGATTATGCCAATTGTATTCATGAGTTTATAATTCTAGAATAATTAGTTAGTATTGTAAATACACAATTGGAAGATTGGATAACATGTTCAAAAGAAGGATTTGTGCACAAATTTGCATGTGTTCAAGTTTTACGTACAAACATGTGCAAATGTGCACAAATTGTGCATTGAATTATGTCAATTGTGATCATGAGTTTAGAATTCTAGAATTAGTAGTTATTACTGTAAATGTGAAATTGGAATATTGGATAATTTGTTCAAAAGTATTCGTGCACAAATTTGTACGAGTTCACGTTTTGCACACAAACGTGTGCAAATGTGGAAAAAATTGTGCATTCAATTATCTCAGTTGTATTCATGAGTTTAGAATTAAAGAATGAGCATTTAGGGTTGTTAATATACAATTGGAACATTGGATAACTTGTTTAAAACCATTTGTGCACAAATTTGCACGAGTTCACGTTTTGTGTACAAAACATGTGTGCACAAACTGTGCATTCAATTACGTCAAATGTATTCATCAGTTTAGAATTATAGAATAAGCAATTAGTATCGTAAATATGCAATTGGAACATTGGATAACATGTTCAAAACCATTTGTGCGCAAATTTGCATGAGTTCACGTTTTGCGTTCAAACATGTGCCAATGTGCACAAATTGTGCATTCAATTATGTCAACTGTATTCGTGAGTTTATAATTCTAGAATAAGTGGTTAGTATTGTAAGTACGCATTCGGAATAACACGTTCAAAAGGATTTGTGCACGAATTTGCATGCGTTCACGTTTTGCGTACAAACATGTGCAAATGTGCACAAACTGTGCATTCGATTATGGCAACTGTATTCATGAGTTCAGAATTCTAGAATAAGTAGCTGTTATTGTAAATATGCAAATGGAACATTGGATAACGTGTTCAAAACTATTTGTGTACAAATTTGCACGAGTTCACGTTTTGCACACAATCATGTGCAAATGTGGACAAATTATGAATTCGATTATGTCAATTATATTCATGAGCTTAGAATTAAAGAATAAGTAGTCAGTATTTTTAATATGCAATTGGAACATTGGATAACATGTTCAAAACTATATGTACAAAAATTCACACGAGTCCACGTTTTGTGTAGAAACATGTGCAAATGTGCACAAATTGTGCACTCAATTATGTCAAGTGCATTCATCAGTTTAGAATTCTAGAATAAGTACTTAGTATCGTAAATATGCAATTGGAACATTAGATAACATGTTCAAAAACTCAAGACAAAATTCCTCACAATAAAACTCAAACAAAGTTATAATTCATATATCAAATTCATTCATGCTACAAAAGAAAGAAAAGGACTTGTTTATATAGAGTACAAGTCCATGCTCACACTACTAAAATAGACTCACACACATAGGATTACTTTTATTCTTAAATGGCCTTAATAACCATTACCCATATTAATAGCCATTACTTGGTATTGATTACCCCATTAACTTTAGTAACCACTACCCATAATGATAGCCATTACTTGGTATTAATTACCCTATTAACTTGTATATGGTGGCTACATGTAACCCTAATTGTTATTAACACAAAAAGGAGTTAAATATTATTCCTTGGGCCTCCATGGATGCCTTATTGGGCTGAAATTCTGGGGCTTTCCAAATGTCCTTAATTAAACCCAATATGGCTTCTTGAAGCTTCTTGGATTTGGACCTTGTGATTGGGCCTTCTTGTACTATTAATGGATCTTGGATCCCTTTAGGCTTTGAACTTGGATTCACATCAACATGTTCAAAAACATTTGTGCAGAGATTTGCACGAGTTCACGTTTTGCATTCAAACATGTGCAAATGTGCCTAAATTGTGCATTCAATTATGTCAACTGTATTCATGGGTTTATAATTCTAGGATAAGTATTGTGAATATGCAATTAGAACATTGGATAACATGTTCAAAACCATTGGTGCACAAATTTACACGAGTTCACGTTTTGCGCACAAACATGTGCAAATGTGCACAAATTGTGCATTCAATTATTATGTCAATTGTGTCCACGAGTTTAGAATTCTAGAATAATTACTTATTATTATAAATGTTGAATTGGAACATTGGATAACATGTTCAAAACCATTTGTGAACAACTTTGCACGAGTTCACGTTTTGCATTCAAACATGTGCAAACATGCACAAATTGTGAATTCAATTGTGTCTACTGTGTTCATGAGTTCATAATTCTAGAATAAGTACCTAGTGTTGTAAATATTCAATTGGAACATCGGAAAACATGTTCAAAACCATTTGTGCACAAAATTGCATGACTTCACGTTTTGCGTACAAATATGTGCAAATGTGCACAAATTGAGCATTCGATTATGCCAATTGTATTCATGAGTTTATAATTCTAGAATAATTAGTTAGTATTGTAAATACACAATTGGAAGATTGGATAACATGTTCAAAAGAAGGATTTGTGCACAAATTTGCATGTGTTCAAGTTTTACGTACAAACATATGCAAATGTGCACAAATTGTGCATTGAATTATGTCAATTGTGATCATGAGTTTAGAATTCTAGAATTAGTAGTTATTACTGTAAATGTGAAATTGGAATATTGGATAATTTGTTCAAAAGTATTCGTGCACAAATTTGTACGAGTTCACGTTTTGCACACAAACGTGTGCAAATGTGGAAAAAATTGTGCATTCAATTATCTCAGTTGTATTCATGAGTTTAGAATTAAAGAATGAGCATTTAGGGTTGTTAATATACAATTGGAACATTGGATAACTTGTTTAAAACCATTTGTGCACAAATTTGCACGAGTTCACGTTTTGTGTACAAAACATGTGTGCACAAACTGTGCATTCAATTACGTCAAATGTATTCATCAGTTTAGAATTATAGAATAAGCAATTAGTATCGTAAATATGCAATTGGAACATTGGATAACATGTTCAAAACCATTTGTGCGCAAATTTGCATGAGTTCACGTTTTGCGTTCAAACATGTGCCAATGTGCACAAATTGTGCATTCAATTATGTCAACTGTATTCGTGAGTTTATAATTCTAGAATAAGTGGTTAGTATTGTAAGTACGCATTCGGAATAACACGTTCAAAAGGATTTGTGCACGAATTTGCATGCGTTCACGTTTTGCGTACAAACATGTGCAAATGTGCACAAACTGTGCATTCGATTATGGCAACTGTATTCATGAGTTCAGAATTCTAGAATAAGTAGCTGTTATTGTAAATATGCAAATGGAACATTGGATAACGTGTTCAAAACTATTTGTGTACAAATTTGCACGAGTTCACGTTTTGCACACAATCATGTGCAAATGTGGACAAATTATGAATTCGATTATGTCAATTATATTCATGAGCTTAGAATTAAAGAATAAGTAGTCAGTATTTTTAATATGCAATTGGAACATTGGATAACATGTTCAAAACTATATGTACAAAAATTCACACGAGTCCACGTTTTGTGTAGAAACATGTGCAAATGTGCACAAATTGTGCACTCAATTATGTCAAGTGCATTCATCAGTTTAGAATTCTAGAATAAGTACTTAGTATCGTAAATATGCAATTGGAACATTAGATAACATGTTCAAAAACTCAAGACAAAATTCCTCACAATAAAACTCAAACAAAGTTATAATTCATATATCAAATTCATTCATGCTACAAAAGAAAGAAAAGGACTTGTTTATATAGAGTACAAGTCCATGCTCACACTACTAAAATAGACTCACACACATAGGATTACTTTTATTCTTAAATGGCCTTAATAACCATTACCCATATTAATAGCCATTACTTGGTATTGATTACCCCATTAACTTTAGTAACCACTACCCATAATGATAGCCATTACTTGGTATTAATTACCCTATTAACTTGTATATGGTGGCTACATGTAACCCTAATTGTTATTAACACAAAAAGAAGTTAAATATTATTCCTTGGGCCTCCATGGATGCCTTATTGGGCTGAAATTCTGGGGCTTTCCAAATGTCCTTAATTAAACCCAATATGGCTTCTTGAAGCTTCTTGGATTTGGACCTTGTGATTGGGCCTTCTTGTACTATTAATGGATCTTGGATCCCTTTAGGCTTTGAACTTGGATTCACATCAACATGTTCAAAAACATTTGTGCAGAGATTTGCACGAGTTCACGTTTTGCATTCAAACATGTGCAAATGTGCCTAAATTGTGCATTCAATTATGTCAACTGTATTCATGGGTTTATAATTCTAGGATAAGTATTGTGAATATGCAATTAGAACATTGGATAACATGTTCAAAACCATTGGTGCACAAATTTACATGAGTTCACGTTTTGCGCACAAACATGTGCAAATGTGCACAAATTGTGCATTCAATTATTATGTCAATTGTGTCCACGAGTTTAGAATTCTAGAATAATTACTTATTATTATAAATATTGAATTGGAACATTGGATAACATGTTCAAAACCATTTGTGAACAACTTTGCACGAGTTCACGTTTTGCGTTCAAACATGTGCAAACGTGCACAAATTGTGAATTCAATTGTGTCTACTGTGTTCATGAGTTCATAATTCTAGAATAAGTACCTAGTGTTGTAAATATTCAATTGGAACATCGGAAAACATGTTCAAAACCATTTGTGCACAAAATTGCATGACTTCACGTTTTGCATACAAATATGTGCAAATGTGCACAAATTGAGCATTCGATTATGCCAATTGTATTCATGAGTTTATAATTCTAGAACAATTAGTTAGTATTGTAAATACGCAATTGGATGATTGGATAACATGTTCAAAAGAAGGATTTGTGCACAAATTTGCATGTGTTCAAGTTTTGCGTACAAACATGTGCAAATGTGCACAAATTGTGCATTGAATTATGTCAATCGTGATCATGAGTTTAGAATTCTAGAATTAGTAGTTATTAATGTAAATGTGAAATTGGAATATTGGATAATTTGTTCAAAAGTATTCGTGCACAAATTTGTACGAGTTCACATTTTGCACACAAACGTGTGCAAATGTGGAAAAAATTGTGCATTCAATTATCTCAGTTGTATTCATGAGTTTAGAATTAAAGAATGAGCATTTAGGGTTGTTAATATGCAATTGGAACATTGGATAACTTGTTTAAAACCATTTGTGCACAAATTTGCACGAGTTCACGTTTTGTGTACAAAACATGTGTGCACAAACTGTGCATTCAATTACGTCAAATGTATTCATCAGTTTAGAATTATAGAATAAGCAATTAGTATCGTAAATATGCAATTGGAACATTGGATAACATGTTCAAAACCATTTGTGCGCAAATTTGCACGAGTTCACGTTTTGCGTTCAAACATGTGCCAATGTGCACAAATTGTGCATTCAATTATGTCAACTGTATTCATGAGTTTATAATTCTAGAATAAGTGGTTAGTATTGTAAGTACGCATTTGGAATAACATGTTCAAAAGGATTTGTGCACGAATTTGCATGCGTTCACGTTTTGCGTACAAACATGTGCAAATGTGCACAAACTGTGCATTCGATTATGTTAACTGTATTCATGAGTTCAGAATTGTAGAATAAGTAGCTGTTATTGTAAATATGCAAATGGAACATTGGATAACGTGTTCAAAACTATTTGTGTACAAATTTGCACGAGTTCACGTTTTGCACACAATCATGTGCAAATGTGGACAAATTGTGAATTCGATTATTTCAATTATATTCATGAGCTTAGAATTAAAGAATAAGTAGTCAATATTTTTAATATGCAATTGGAACATTGGATAACATGTTCAAAACTATATGTACAAAAATTTACACGAGTCCACGTTTTGTGTAGAAACATGTGCAAATGTGCACAAATTGTGCACTCAATTATGTCAAGTGCATTCATCAGTTTAGAATTCTAGAATAAGTACTTAGTATTATAAATATGCATTTGGAACATTAGATAACATGTTCAAAAACATTCGTGCACAACTTTGCACGAGTTCACGTTTTGCATTCAATTATGTCAACTGTATTCATGGGTTTATAATTCTAGGATAACTATTGTGAATATGCAATTAGAACATTGGATAACATGTTCAAAACCATTGGTGCACAAATTTACACGAGTTCACGTTTTGCGCACAAACATGTGCAAATGTGCACAAATTGTGCATTCAATTATTATGTCAATTGTTTCCACGAGTTTAGAATTCTAGAATAATTACTTATTATTACAAATATTGAATTGGAACATTGGATAACATGTTCAAAACCATTTGTGAACAACTTTGCACGAGTTCACGTTTTGCGTTCAAACATGTGCAAACGTGCACAAATTGTGAATTCAATTGTGTCTACTGTGTTCATGAGTTCATAATTCTAGAATAAGTACCTAGTGTTGTAAATATTCAATTGGAACATCGGAAAACATGTTCAAAACCATTTGTGCACAAAATTGCATGACTTCACGTTTTACGTACAAATATGTGCAAATGTGCACAAATTGAGCATTCGATTATGCCAATTGTATTCATGAGTTTATAATTCTAGAATAATTAGTTAGTATTGTAAATACGCAATTGGAAGATTGGATAACATGTTCAAAAGAAGGATTTGTGGACAAATTTGCATGTGTTCACGTTTTGCGTACAAACATGTGCAAATGTTCACAAATTGTGCATTGAATTATGGCAATCGTGATCATGAGTTTAGAATTCTAGAATTAGTAGTTATTACTGTAAATGTGAAATTGGAATATTGGATAATTTGTTCAAAAGTATTTGTGCACAAATTTGTACGAGTTCACGTTTTGCACACAAACGTGTGCAAATGTGGAAAAAATTGTGCATTCAATTATCTCAGTTGTATTCATGAGTTTAGAATTAAAGAATGAGCATTTAGGGTTGTTAATATGCAATTGGAACATTGGATAACTTGTTTAAAACCATTTGTGCACAAATTTGCACGAGTTCACATTTTTTGTACAAAACATGTGTGCACAAACTGTGCATTCAATTATGTCAAATGTATTCATCAGTTTAGAATTATAGAATAAGCAATTAGTATCGTAAATATGCAATTGGAACATTGGATAACATGTTCAAAACCATTTGTGCACAAATTTGCACGAGTTCACGTTTTGCGTTCAAACATGTGCCAATGTGCACAAATTGTGCATTCAATTATGTCAACTGTATTCGTGAGTTTATAATTCTAGAATAAGTGGTTAGTATTGTAAGTACGCATTCGGAATAACATGTTCAAAAGGATTTGTGCACGAATTTGCATGCGTTCATGTTTTGCGTACAAACATGTGCAAATGTGCACAAATTGTGCATTCGATTATGTCAACTGTATTCATGCGTTCAGAATTCTAGAATAAGTAGTTGTTATTGTAAATATGCAAATGGAACATTGGATAACATGTTCAAAACTATATATACAAAAATTTACACGAGTCCACATTTTGTGTAGAAACATGTGCAAATGTGCACAAACTGTGCACTCAATTATGTCAAGTGCATTCATTAGTTTAGAATTCTAGAATAAGTACTTAGTATCGTAAATATGCAATTGGAACATTAGATAACATGTTCAAAAACATTCGTGCACAAATTTGCACGAGTTCACGTTTTGCATTCAAACATGTGCAAATGTGCCTAAATTGTGCATTCAATTATGTCAACTGTATTCATGGGTTTATAATTCTAGGATAAGTATTGTGAATATGCAATTAGAACATTAGATAACATGTTCAAAACCATTCGTGCACAAATTTACACGAGTTCACGTTTTGCGCACAAACATGTGCAAATGTGCACAAATTGTGCATTCAATTATTATGTCAATTATGTCCACGAGTTTAGAAATCTAGAATAATTACTTATTATTATAAATATTGAATTGGAACATTGGATAACATGTTCAAAACCATTTGTGAACAACTTTGCACGAGTTCACGTTTTGCGTTCAAACATGTGCAAACGTGCACAAATTGTGAATTCAATTATGTCTACTGTGTTCATGAGTTCATAATTCTAGAATAAGTACCTAGTGTTGTAAATATTCAATTGGAACATCGGAAAACATGTTCAAAACCATTTGTGCACAAAATTGCATGACTTCACGTTTTGCGTACAAATATGTGCAAATGTGCAAAAATTGAGCATTCGATTATGCCAATTGTATTCATGAGTTTATAATTCTAGAATAATTAGTTAGTATTGTAAATTCGCAATTGGAAGATTGGATAACATGTTCAAAAGAAGGATTTGTGCACAAATTTGCATGTGTTCACATTTTGCGTACAAACATGTGCAAATGTGCACAAATTGTGCATTGAATTATGTCAATCGTGATCATGTGTTTAGAATTCTAGAATTAGTAGTTATTACTGTAAATGTGAAATTGGAATATTGGATAATTTGTTCAAAAGTATTCGTGCACAAATTTGTACGAGTTCACGTTTTGCACACAAACGTGTGCAAATGTTGAAAAAATTATGCATTCCATTATCTCAGTTGTATTCATGAGTTTAGAATTAAAGAATGAGCATTTAGGGTTGTTAATATGCCATTGGAACATTGGATAACTTGTTTAAAACCATTTGTGCACAAATTTGCACGAGTTCACGTTTTGTGTACAAAACATGTGTGCACAAACTGTGCATTCAATTATGTCAAATGTATTCATCAGTTTAGAATTATAGAATAAGCAATTAGTATCGTACATATGCAATTGGAACATTGGATAACATGTTCAAAACCATTTGTGTGCAAATTTGCACGAGTTCACGTTTTGCGTTCAAACATGTGCCAATGTGCACAAATTGTGCATTCAATTATGTCAACTGTATTCGTGAGTTTATAATTCTAGAATAAGTGGTTAGTATTGTAAGTACGCATTCGGAATAACATGTTCAAAAGGATTTGTGCACGAATTTGCATGCGTTCACGTTTTGCGTACAAACATGTGCAAATGTGCACAAACTATGCATTCGATTATGTCAACTGTATTCATGAGTTCAGAATTCTAGAATAAGTAGTTGTTATTGTAAATATGCAAATGGAACATTGGATAACATGTTCAAAACTATTTGTGTACAAATTTGCACGAGTTCACGTTTTGCACACAATCATGTGCAAATGTGGACAAATTGTGAATTCGATTATGTCAATTATATTCATGAGCTTAGAATTAAAGAATAAGTAGTCAGTATTTTTAATATGCAATTGGAACATTGGATAACATGTTCAAAACTATACGTAAAAAAATTTACACGAGTCCACATTTTGTGTAGAAACATGTTCAAATGTGCACAAATTGTGCACTCAATTATGTCAAGTGCATTCATCAGTTTAGAATTCTAGAATAAGTACTTAGTATCGTAAATATGCAATTGGAACATTAGATAACATGTTCAAAAACATTCGTGCACAAATTTGCACGAGTTCACGTTTTGCATTCAAACATGTGCAAATGTGCCTAAATTGTGCATTGAATTATGTCAACTGTATTCATGTGTTTATAATTCTAGGATAAGTATTGTGAATATGCAATTAGAACATTGGATAACATGTTCAAAACCATTGGTGCACAAATTTACACGAGTTCACGTTTTGCGCACAAACATGTGCAAATGTGCACAAATTGTGCATTTAATTATTATGTCAGTTGTGTCCACGAGTTTAGAATTCTAGAATAATTACTTATTATTATAAATATTGAATTGGAACATTGGATAACATGTTCAAAACCATTTGTGAACAACTTTGCACGAGTTCACGTTTTGCGTTCAAACATGTGCAAATGTGCACAAATTGTGAATTCAATTGTGTCTACTGTGTTCATGAGTTCATAATTCTAGAATAAGTACCTACTGTTGTAAATATTCAATTGGAACATCGGAAAACATGTTCAAAACCATTTGTGCACAAAATTGCACGACTTCACGTTTTGCGTACAAATATGTGCAAATGTGCACAAATTGAGCATTCGATTATGCCAATTGTATTCATGAGTTTATAATTCTAGAATAATTAGTTAGTATTGTAAATTCGAAATCGGAAGATTGGATAACATGTTCAAAAGAAGGATTTGTGCACAAATTTGCATGTGTTCACGTTTTGCGTACAAACATGTGCAAATGTGCACAAATTGTGCATTGAATTATGTCAATCGTGATCATGAGTTTAGAATTCTAGAATTAGTAGTTATTACTGTAAATGTGAAATTGGAATATTGGATAATTTGTTCAAAAGTATTCGTGCACAAATTTGTACGAGTTCACGTTTTGCACACAAACGTGTGCAAATGTGGAAAAAATTGTGCATTCAATTATCTCAGTTGTATTCATGAGTTTAGAATTAAAGAATGAGCATTTAGGGTTGTTAATATGCAATTGGAACATTGGATAACTTGTTTAAAACCATTTGTGCACAAATTTGCACGAGTTCACGTTTTGTGTACAAAACATGTGTGCACAAACTGTGCATTCAATTATGTCAAATGTATTCATCAGTTTAGAATTATAGAATAAGCAATTAGTATCGTAAATATGCAATTGGAACATTGGATAACATGTTCAAAACCATTTGTGCGCAAATTTGCACGAGTTCACGTTTTGCGTTCAAACATGTGCCAATGTGCACAAATTGTGCATTCAATTATGTCAACTGTATTCGTGAGTTTATAATTCTAGAATAAGTGGTTAGTATTGTAAGTACGCATTCGGAATAACATGTTCAAAAGGATTTGTGCACGAATTTGCATGCGTTCATGTTTTGCGTACAAACATGTGCAAATGTGCACAAATTGTGCATTCGATTATGTCAACTGTATTCATGCGTTCAGAATTCTAGAATAAGTAGTTGTTATTGTAAATATGCAAATGGAACATTGGATAACATGTTCAAAACTATATATACAAAAATTTACACGAGTCCACTTTTTGTGTAGAAACATGTGCAAATGTGCACAAACTGTGCACTCAATTATGTCAAGTGCATTCATCAGTTTAGAATTCTAGAATAAGTACTTAGTATCGTAAATATGCAATTGGAACATTAGATAACATGTTCAAAAACATTCGTGCACAAATTTGCACGAGTTCACGTTTTGCATTCAAACATGTGCAAATGTGCCTAAATTGTGCATTCAATTATGTCAACTGTATTCATGGGTTTATAATTCTAGGATAAGTATTGTGAATATGCAATTAGAACATTAGATAACATGTTCAAAACCATTGGTGCACAAATTTACACGAGTTCACGTTTTGCGCACAAACATGTACAAATGTGCACAAATTGTGCATTCAATTATTATGTCAATTATGTCCACGAGTTTAGAAATCTAGAATAATTACTTATTATTATAAATATTGAATTGGAACATTGGATAACATGTTCAAAACCATTTGTGAACAACTTTGCACGAGTTCACGTTTTGCGTTCAAACATGTGCAAACGTGCACAAATTGTGAATTCAATTGTGTCTACTGTGTTCATGAGTTCATAATTCTAGAATAAGTACCTAGTGTTGTAAATATTCAATTGGAACATCGGAAAACATGTTCAAAACCATTTGTGCACAAAATTGCATGACTTCACGTTTTGCGTACAAATATGTGCAAATGTGCAAAAATTGAGCATTCGATTATGCCAATTGTATTCATGAGTTTATAATTCTAGAATAATTAGTTAGTATTGTAAATTCGCAATTGGAAGATTGGATAACATGTTCAAAAGAAGGATTTGTGCACAAATTTGCATGTGTTCACATTTTGCGTACAAACATGTGCAAATGTGCACAAATTGTGCATTGAATTATGTCAATCGTGATCATGTGTTTAGAATTCTAGAATTAGTAGTTATTACTGTAAATGTGAAATTGGAATATTGGATAATTTGTTCAAAAGTATTCGTGCACAAATTTGTACGAGTTCACGTTTTGCACACAAACGTGTGCAAATGTTGAAAAAATTATGCATTCCATTATCTCAGTTGTATTCATGAGTTTAGAATTAAAGAATGAGCATTTAGGGTTGTTAATATGCCATTGGAACATTGGATAACTTGTTTAAAACCATTTGTGCACAAATTTGCACGAGTTCACATTTTGTGTACAAAACATGTGTGCACAAACTGTGCATTCAATTATGTCAAATGTATTCATCAGTTTAGAATTATAGAATAAGCAATTAGTATCGTACATATGCAATTGGAACATTGGATAACATGTTCAAAACCATTTGTGTGCAAATTTGCACGAGTTCACGTTTTGCGTTCAAACATGTGCCAATGTGCACAAATTGTGCATTCAATTATGTCAACTGTATTCGTGAGTTTATAATTCTAGAATAAGTGGTTAGTATTGTAAGTACGCATTCGGAATAACATGTTCAAAAGGATTTGTGCACGAATTTGCATGCGTTCACGTTTTGCGTACAAACATGTGCAAATGTGCACAAACTATGCATTCGATTATGTCAACTGTATTCATGAGTTCAGAATTCTAGAATAAGTAGTTGTTATTGTAAATATGCAAATGGAACATTGGATAACATGTTCAAAACTATTTGTGTACAAATTTGCACGAGTTCACGTTTTGCACACAATCATGTGCAAATGTGGACAAATTGTGAATTCGATTATGTCAATTATATTCATGAGCTTAGAATTAAAGAATAAGTAGTCAGTATTTTTAATATGCAATTGGAACATTGGATAACATGTTCAAAACTATACGTAAAAAAATTTACACGAGTCCACATTTTGTGTAGAAACATGTTCAAATGTGCACAAATTGTGCACTCAATTATGTCAAGTGCATTCATCAGTTTAGAATTCTAGAATAAGTACTTAGTATCGTAAATATGCAATTGGAACATTAGATAACATGTTCAAAAACATTCGTGCACAAATTTGTACGAGTTCACGTTTTGCATTCAAACATGTGCAAATGTGCCTAAATTGTGCATTGAATTATGTCAACTGTATTCATGTGTTTATAATTCTAGGATAAGTATTGTGAATATGCAATTAGAACATTGGATAACATGTTCAAAACCATTGGTGCACAAATTTACACGAGTTCACGTTTTGCGCACAAACATGTGCAAATGTGCACAAATTGTGCATTTAATTATTATGTCAGTTATGTCCACGAGTTTAGAATTCTAGAATAATTACTTATTATTATAAATATTGAATTGGAACATTGGATAACATGTTCAAAACCATTTGTGAACAACTTTGCACGAGTTCACGTTTTGCGTTCAAACATGTGCAAATGTGCACAAATTGTGAATTCAATTGTGTCTACTGTGTTCATGAGTTCATAATTCTAGAATAAGTACCTACTGTTGTAAATATTCAATTGGAACATCGGAAAACATGTTCAAAACCATTTGTGCACAAAATTGCACGACTTCACGTTTTGCGTACAAATAGGTGCAAATGTGCACAAATTGAGCATTCAATTATGCCAATTGTATTCATGAGTTTATAATTCTAGAATAATTAGTTAGTATTGTAAATACGAAATCGGAAGATTGGATAACATGTTCAAAAGAAGGATTTGTGCACAAATTTGCATGTGTTCACGTTTTGCGTACAAACATGTGCAAATGTGCACAAATTGTGCATTGAATTATGTCAATCGTGATCATGAGTTTAGAATTCTAGAATTAGTAGTTATTACTGTAAATGTGAAATTGGAATATTGGATAATTTGTTCAAAAGTATTCGTGCACAAATTTGTACGAGTTCACGTTTTGCACACAAACGTGTGCAAATGTGGAAAAAATTGTGCATTCAATTATCTCAGTTGTATTCATGAGTTTAGAATTAAAGAATGAGCATTTAGGGTTGTTAATATGCAATTGGAACATTGGATAACTTGTTTAAAACCATTTGTGCACAAATTTGCACGAGTTCACGTTTTGTGTACAAAACATGTGTGCACAAACTGTGCATTCAATTATGTCAAATGTATTCATCAGTTTAGAATTATAGAATAAGCAATTAGTATCGTAAATATGCAATTGGAACATTGGATAACATGTTCAAAACCATTTGTGTGCAAATTTGCACGAGTTCACGTTTTGCGTTCAAACATGTGCCAATGTGCACAAATTGTGCATTCAATTATGTCAACTGTATTCGTGAGTTTATAATTCTAGAATAAGTGGTTAGTATTGTAAGTACGCATTCGGAATAACATGTTCAAAAGGATTTGTGCATGAATTTGCATGCGTTCACGTTTTGCGTACAAACATGTGCAAATGTGCACAAACTGTGCATTCGATTATGTCAACTATATTCATGAGTTCAGAATTCTAGAATAAGTAGTTGTTATTGTAAATATGCAAATGGAACATTGGATAACATGTTCAAAACTATTTGTGTACAAATTTGCACGAGTTCACGTTTTGCACACAATCATGTGCAAATGTGGACAAATTGTGAATTCGATTATGTCAATTATATTCATGAGCTTAGAATTAAAGAATAAGTAGTCAGTATTTTTAATATGCAATTGGAACATTGGATAACATGTTCAAAACTATACGTACAAAAATTTACACGAGTCCACATTTTGTGTAGAAACATGTGCAAATGTGCACAAATTGTGCACTCAATTATGTCAAGTGCATTCATCAGTTTAGAATTCTAGAATAAGTACTTAGTATCGTAAATATGCAATTGGAACATTAGATAACATGTTCAAAAACATTCGTGCACAAATTTGCACGAGTTCACGTTTTGCATTCAAACATGTGCAAATGTGCCTAAATTGTGCATTCAATTATGTCAACTGTATTCATGGGTTTATAATTCTAGGATAAGTATTGTGAATATGCAATTAGAACATTGGATAACATATTCAAAACCATTGGTGCACAAATTTACACGAGTTCACGTTTTGCGCACAAACATGTGCAAATGTGCACAAATTGTGCATTCAATTATTATGTCAATTGTGTCCACGAGTTTAGAATTCTAGAATAATTACTTATTATTATAAATATTGAATTGGAACATTGGATAACATGTTCAAAACCATTTGTGAACAACTTTGCACGAGTTCACGTTTTGCGTTCAAACATGTGCAAACGTGCACAAATTGTGAATTCAATTGTGTCTACTATGTTCATGAGTTCATAATTCTAGAATAAGTACCTAGTGTTGTAAATATTCAATTGGAACATGAGAAAACATGTTCAAAACCATTTGTGCACAAAATTGCATGACTTCACGTTTTGCGTACAAATATGTGCAAATGTGCACAAATTGAGCATTCGATTATGCCAATTGTATTCATGAGTTTATAATTCTAGAATAATTAGTTAGTATTGTAAATACGTAATTGGAAGATTGGATAACATGTTCAAAAGAAGGATTTGTGCACAAATTTGCATGTGTTCACGTTTTGCGTACAAACATGTGCAAATGTGCACAAATTGTGCATTGAATTATGTCAATCGTAATCATGAGTTTAGAATTCTAGAATTAGTAGTTATGATACGGAACCTCCAAGAATAAGCTTGAGAACCCCTTTATGTATTCGAACCCCCAAAGCATTAACTTGAAAACCCCAATAGTCAATTTAGCAACAACCCTTACGAATGGTTAGAAATCAGATTACTTAGATGATCAAAGAATTAGAATAAAGAAAACTCGTTTCTAAATTCCAATTTCGAAACACTCCACAAGAAGATGATCAATCTACTTGAATGTTCCTTAAAGCATGTATTCTACACAAGAACACAAAGATAAAAGTAAAACAGCCTTTAGGTTTTAAAACTTCAATTCTGAATAATAAAATTCGTCCAAGGCATATATATATAGGCTTTACAAGGTTTTCCTTAGTGAGTAAGGAAAACTAATAACCCTAATCACAAAAAAAGGAAATTAATCTAATCAGACCTTAAATAGGAATTTTGACATACTTCCTATTTTAAGAATAATTAAACTAACTAAAACTAATGGGCTTTTAAAATAACAAATTCGTCCAGCCCTTATTTAACATAATTAAACCCATTAATAACTTGGACTTGAATTAAGTTGTATTGAACTTGAGCTGCACTTGGCACAAAGCTTTGGTGTCCTTGTAAACTTTCACTAGCTAAGTTCACAAAGCCTTGTAGATGATGGATTAAGGCTTCTCGAAGCTTCTTAGATTGAGACCTTGTTATAGGTCTTTGAGGCATGCTGATTGGACTCAAAACCTCTTGAACTTGATCCTTGCCTTCTTGACCATGCTCATCTTCATCATGTTGAATTCTTTGAGCTTGGTGTGTTGGCTGCTCCATAACATTTCCCCTCTCCTCAAAAGGATTCGTCCTCGAATCTAAAGCATCACCTATATCAAAAGGACTCAAATCAGCCACATTGAATGAAGCACTAACATTATACTCACCAGGTAGGTCCACTTTGTATGCATTGTCATTAATCCTTTCAAGTATTTGAAAAGGACCATCTCCTCTTGGGTTTAGCTTAGAATTCCTTTGAAGTGGAAACCTTTCTTTACGAAAATGCACCCAAACCCAATCTCCAGGCTGAAAAATCATTGGTTTCCTTCCCTTGTTCACACGTGAAGCTACTTTAGCATTTTGCTTCTCAATCCTCTCCTTAACTTGCTTATGTAACTTCTTCACCAAATCAGCCTTAGAATTAGCATCAACACTCACAAAATTGTTAGGTGGCAGTGGCAATAAATCAATAGGAGTAAGTGGATTAAATCCATAAACAATCTCAAATGGAGAGCAATTAGTAGTGCTATGAACAGCCCTATTGTAAGCAAACTCCACAAATGGTAAACAATCCTCCCACATCCTAATGTTCTTTTCTATGATTGCCCTAAGCAAAGTAATCAAAGTCCTATTAACTACTTCAGTTTGCCCATCAGTTTGAGGGTGACAAGTAGTTGAAAACAATAGCTTAGTTCCTAACTTTCCCCATAACACACGCCAAAAATGACTCAAAAACTTAACATCCCTATCACTAACAATGCTCCTAGGTATGCCATGTAAACGCACAACTTCTTTGAAAAACAAATCAGCAATCAACTTAGCATCATCAGTTTTATGACATGGTATAAAATGAGCCATTTTACTAAATCTATCAACCACAACAAAGATACTATCATGACCTTTCCTAGTTCTAGGCAATCCAAGCACAAAATCCATAGACAAATCAGTCCAAGGTTCACTAGGAACGGGTAATGGTGTGTATAACCCATGCGGTTTCAACCTAGACTTAGCCTCTCTACATGTAATGCAATGCTCACAAACTTTATACACATCATGTTTCATGCCGAGCCAAAAGAAATGTTCTAACAGCATATCATAGGTCTTATTTACCCCAAAATGCCCCATTAAGCCTCCTCCATGTGCCTCCTTAATTAATAATTCCCTTATAGAACACTTAGGAATGCACAATCTATTTCTTTTAAACAAGAAACCATCAAACAAGTAAAAATCATCTGAAACAACCCCATTGGCACAAGATGCATATATATCACCAAAATCATCATCATGTGGATACAACTCCTTTATAAACTCAAAACCTAATAATTTAGCAGTAAGAGAGTTAAGTAAGGTGTACCTTCTAGATAATGCATCAGCAACCACATTCTCTTTACCTTGCTTGTACTTAATCACATATGGAAATGTTTCTATGAACTCCACCCATTTGGCATGCCTACGGTTCAGCTTATCTTGACCCTTCAAATGCTTTAAACTTTCATGGTTAGTGTGTATCACAAACTCCCTAGGCCACAAATAATGTTGCCATGTTTGCAAAGCTCGAACCAATGCATATAATTCCTTGTCATAAGTTGGATATGTCAAGGTTGCCCCACTTAACTTTTCACTAAAATACATTAGTGGTCTTTGATCCTGCATCAAAACAGCTCCAATCCCTATGCCACTAGCATCACATTCAATCTCAAAAGTTTTATCAAAGTTAGGTAAAGCAAGTAAAGGTGCATTACATAATTTTGCCTTAAGTTCATTAAATGCATGTTCTTGTGCATCACCCCAAACAAATCCAACATTTTTCTTAACTAATTCATTCAAAGGTATAGCTATAGTGCTGAAATCTTTAATGAATCTCCTATAGAAACTAGCAAGCCCATGAAAACTTCTCACCTCACTAGCATTTTTAGGTTTTGGCCACTCTTTAATAGCCCTAACCTTCTCCTCATCAACCTCTATGCCTTGACTAGATACAACAAAACCAAGAAAATTAACCTTATTCATGCAAAAACTACACTTTTTAAGGTTTGCATACAACTTATCTTGTCTAAGTGTTTCTAGTACAATTCGCACATGCATAACATGATCATCTAAACACTTAGAGTAAATCAGAATATCATCAAAGTAAACAACAACAAATTTACCTAAGTAATTTCGCAACACATGGTTCATCAATCGCATGAATGTGCTAGGTGCATTAGTAAGACCAAAGGGCATAATAAGCCACTCATACAACCCATACTTAGTCTTAAAAGCTGTTTTCCATTCATCACCAACATTCATTCGAATTTGATAATAACCAGATTTCAAGTCTATTTTAGTGAACAAACAAGAACCATATAACTCATCAAGCATATCATCTAATCTAGGAATAGGATGACGATACTTTACAGTGATTTTATTGATGGCTCTACAATCCACACACATCCTCCATGTTCCATCCTTCTTTGGCACAAGAATGACAGGAACCGAACAAGGACTAAGACTTTCCCTCACATACCCTTTAGCTAGCAACTCCTCCACTTGTGTTTGGATCTCCTTTGTTTCTCTTGGATTTGCTCTATATGCTGGTCGATTGGGTATGGCTGCCCCAGGAATGAAGTCAATTTGATGTTCTATGCCTCTAATTGGGGGTAATCCACTAGGCATCTCTTTGGGAAACACATCTTCAAATTCCTGCAAAAGATCAACAAACACACGAGGCAAAGATGGGTTAAGTTCATTAGTTGCCAAATAAGCCCCTTTGTACAAAAGTACAAATATAGGCCGATTAGCATACAAGGCCTGTCTAACCTCACTTGTCCTAGCTATTAAACTCAAATTCTTTTCTTTTTTCTCTCTAGGCTGAATCTCTTCTTTTATTTTTCCCTCTTTCTTTTCACTCTCTAAAGAATTTTTCTTACTCTCTTTTTCTTTCTTTTCAGCCTCCACTCTCATTCTTTCCATTTTACATTGGTCTTCATACACCTCCTTTGAAGAAAGCGGTGTTAATATGATCTTGCGCCCATCCTTGGTAAAGTGATACCGATTGAGGTACCCATCATGCTTGGTCTTTCTATCAAATTGCCATGGTCTACCAAGCAAAATATCTCCAGCATGCATAGGAACGACATCACACAATTGCTCATCATGATATTTACCAATTGAAAAGGAAATAATAGATTGTCTATTTACCTTGACCTCTCCATAATCATTAAGCTATTGAAGTTTGTATGGTCGTGGCTGTGGTATAGTAGACAGCCCCAATCTACTAATTAAGAATGAGCTCACTGCATTGGTGCAACTCCCTCCATCAACAATCATAAGACATGCCTTGCCTTGCACATGACACCTTGTATGGAATAAGTTATCTCGTTGCTCTTCAATGCAATCTTCCTTTATTTGAGTACTAAGAGCACGCCTTGTAACCAGCATGTCACCTTTGATTGGCTCCTCTATACTCCCATCACTACAACTTTCCAATTCAGGCATCTCATCCTTATCACTTTCATTATTGCCCTCTTCTTCATCAGTCACAATTTCCCCATTCCTTATGGTCATAGTTCTCTTATTAGGGCAATCTTTGCTCACATGATCTACTCCTTAACACTTCCAACACTTAATGTCTCTATTTCTCCCTTTAGCCTCATTGGTTTTGATTTTGTCCTTAGAGACCGAATCTGTCTTCCCTTTAGCAACCTCATGAGCAACCTTATTCCCACCCCTATAATCACTCTTTCCATCCTTTTTCCAATTAAAATTAGAGCTAGAATAGGATTTGGAATTGTACCTTGTCGCCCCTCTTCCTTGGAGTTGCCTTTCTATCTTGACGGCCATGTGCACCATCTCTTCTAAATCTTCATATTTGTGTAAATCTACTCGGTCAGATATGTCTTTGTTTAGACCAGCCAAGAAGCGTGCCATAGTGATCTCCACATCTTCATCTATATCAGCCCTAGTCATGAGCATCTCCATCTCTTTATGGTAATCATCCACACTCTTACTACCTTGTTTAAGAACTTGAAGTTTTTGTACAAGTTCCCTATGATAGTGTTTGGGCACAAATCGCTTCCTCATTACAACCTTGAGCTCAGGCCAATTATCAATTGGGTACTCCAAATTCCTTCGCCTATTAATCACCAAATGGTCCCACCAAGCAATAGCATAATCAGAAAATTGAGTAACTGCCAATTTTACCTTCTTTTCCTCGCTAAATTGATGGCAATCAAATATAAGCTCCAATTGCTTCTCCCATTGTAAATAGGACTCCAGATCTGATTTACCTTGAAAGTTAGGTATCTTATGTTTGATGCTTCCCAAATTTCGATCTACATTATCTTCATTGCCTCGGTTTCTTCCATTGTATGGAATCGGTTGTAACCTTCCTCTTCCTTTACCTTGGCCTTGTCTACCTCCACCTCTTGGTACCCTTACTTCTGCATAGGCCTCATTGATACGAACCCTACCTATAAAAGAGATAGAACGCGCATCCAACTTTGAAATCGTTGCCCAAGATCGTCAAGATGAGGTTGTGAAGATGGAGCTAAACCCCTTGCTTATTAAATTGAAGCAAGATACTTAGCTATTATAAGATGAACAATCACACAATTCTAAGTTTAATCTAACCTAGCAATTGTAATGAAAGGTAGAAGTGAAACAATTCAAGTAAACTTGCAAAGTTTCAAAAACAAAGTTTAAGGAAAAACCTTACTTTTAATATTTCAATCTTCTTTTTTTTTTTTTTTTTTTTTTTCACTTTTAATATTTCAATTTTATTAAATTCGTATGTCATAGGGTTAGCCCTTATATAGGCATGTAAACAACCTAATCCTTAAAGGAAAAGGTTCTATTCCTTATTCCCAAAGATACTTATATAGGAAAATCCTTAATTAAGGAGATTTCCTTTAAAATAGGACAACTAATGACAACTAATGACAACTCATCTTTGAAAAGTCAAAATTGACAACTCATTACAATTCATGACAACTAAGGAAAATGACAACTCATGACAACTAAGCATTAAAGCATGCCATGTCACATGCCATGTCATATGTTGACCATTGACCATTGACTTTGACTTGTTGACTATTTGACTTTGGCTTTGACTTGTTGACTTTGACTTGGAATATTCTTGAATCTTCTCACATCTTCTAGAATCTTCTTGAATCTTCCTTATTGACTCTAAAATAGGAAAATAAATCAAAATTCGTCCAATCAAGCTAATTAATTTCAGAATAGGAAATTAAGCTAATTAGCTTGAATTCTTCATATTTAGGCGTTATTGATCCCTTTTAGGGTTCATATTATTCCCTCTCTCTTGAAGATGATTCGCCCTCGAATCATAGCCATCTTCTAGAGTTGATAAATTTGCAAATCCTCCAGGGTCGAACACAAACTCCTTTGTTGAAAACTTCTCCTTTGAAATAATGATCCATATAAGTAGCTTCAATATAACTTGAACTTGATAGCACATTTGAAATATAGAACTTCTGTTCATGAACATGTAAGGATTGAATTCTTGTTGCTTCTTTCTAAACTTGAAACATGAATATCTCAAGTTCTTTTTGCTACTAGTGCAGCCTCCATAGATTTTGTTGTAGGAATAAAATACTACAACTACATCATCAAATGGATCTTTATATGGCATAGAAGTCTGCAAAATAACTTTCAAAACACTAGAAAAAGAAAGATTAAAATTATTAGTATAATCATGATGAATGACCAACTCTTGATCTTTCATGATGCTCCCAATCTCTAGGTTCTCCTTTTCACTTATGCCTTGCTCATTTTCTCTCACCAGTTGATTTGTGCACATGTCTTCAATAACTGTCTTTGGTGGTGTAGTTTCAATTTGACACTCTTCCTCCCTGCTCTTCTCCTCAACTTGTTGCTCAACCAATTCGTTAACTTTAACACCTTCATATTCCTTGGAATCACACACTATTATTGTCTCCTCATAAGAACCCACCTGCTTTTCAAACTCCAAAGCAAGTTCAATTACAACCTTCAAAGAGATAGAAGGTTCTAATTGCACTTTTTTCTTCAATCTCTTAGCAATATCACACTTAAGCCCACTGATGAATTTTGCAACTTTCCTCCTTTCAAATTCACCTACATCACTTGCAATTACAAACAACTTAAACTTTTTAATATAATCATTAACGCATAATTCATCATCTTGTTTAAGCCTTTGTAATTTAAGACAAAATTTATCCCTAACTTCAGAAGGAATAAAATGTCTAGTCATTAATCTCTTCATTATCTCCCAATTTTTAATCTCACTATGCCTATTCTCTCTCCATGATGTCATCAAATCTTCCCACCATATAGCAGCATGACCCAAAAATTTACAAGAAGCAAGTTTACACTTTTGGAAATCACTTAATTCAAAAGAATCAAATATCTCCTCCGTTTGTTGCATCCATTCCAAATAAACATAAGGATCATCCCCACCAAGAAAATAAGGCACGTCCATAATAACCATACACCAAGATAATTTAGAAAAAAATAGAAAAGAAACCCTCACAAAACACTCCCTTACGTGTTTACACTCAAGGATGTGAATGCTCTCGTGTTTCACTCAAAAAAAATTTTTTTTTTTGAAATTTATGAAGAATTGAGAAGAAGAAAAGAATAGATAATTCAAGAAAATTAAAGGATACGTAACCAAACCTTGAACCAGGCTCTGATACCAAACTGATACGAACCCTACCTATAAAAGAGATAGAACGCGCATCCAACTTTGAAATCGTTGCCCAAGATCGTCAAGATGAGGTTGTGAAGATGGAGCTAAACCCCTTGCTTATTAAATTGAAGCAAGATACTTAGCTATTATAAGATGAACAATCACACAATTCTAAGTTTAATCTAACCTAGCAATTGTAATAAAAGGTAGAAGTGAAACAATTCAAGTAAACTTGCAAAGTTTCAAAAACAAAGTTTAAGGAAAAACCTTACTTTTAATATTTCAATCTTCTTCTTTTTTTTTTTTTTTTTTTCACTTTTAATATTTCAATTTTATTAAATTCGTATGTCATAGGGTTAGCCCTTATATAGGCATGTAAACAACCTAATCCTTAAAGGAAAAGGTTCTATTCCTTATTCCCAAAGATACTTATATAGGAAAATCCTTAATTAAGGAGATTTCCTTTAAAATAGGACAACTAATGACAACTAATGACAACTCATCTTTGAAAAGTCAAAATTGACAACTCATTACAATTCATGACAACTAAGGAAAATGACAACTCATGACAACTAAGCATTAAAGCATGCCATGTCACATGCCATGTCATATGTTGACCATTGACCATTGACTTTGACTTGTTGACTATTTGACTTTGGCTTTGACTTGTTGACTTTGACTTGGAATATTCTTGAATCTTCTCACATCTTCTAGAATCTTCTTGAATCTTCCTTATTGACTCTAAAATAGGAAAATAAATCAAAATTCGTCCAATCAAGCTAATTAATTTCAGAATAGGAAATTAAGCTAATTAGCTTGAATTCTTCATATTTAGGCGTTATTGATCCCTTTTAGGGTTCATATTACTCATCTTCATCCTCATTGTCAACATTGCCTTCTACTTCCTCATTATGATTTGGTGTTGTTGCCCTTTCAACCGCTCCTAGCCTTGTATCCATGCGGTTTAATCTCTCCATTATAGTCTCAAAATTTGTATTCATACGTTCAAATTGCCTTTGTTGAGCCTCATGGAGCAAAGTTTCATCAACTTTACCCTCACCTTTATTTTCACCTTGGTTTGACATTGCTGTAAAAGAATGTTAGAAACAATAATAATAATAATTTAAAATCCTCACAAGCACTCCCTCACGTGTTTGCACTCAAATGATGTGGGTGGTCACTCGTGTTTAACTCAATTTGATGTTTCACTCGACTTCCTCTCACCACTCAAGCTAATTCTTTTATGTTCTTAGGTGAATCATACTTTTAGAACAAATCAATTAGATTAAAGCAATATTCAAGTAGAACTTTCAAAAGTGAAAATTTCAAAACAAGTTTGAGGCAATTCGGTTAAAAAAAAAACAACAATTCAGAAGCAATAAAATAGGAAAACTCAAAAAGATGCAAAAGACATGTGAAAGAAATACAAAGATCTTCTAGAATAGAAAAGAAAACGAATTTAGAAGTTATTTTAAGGAGAAAAGTCAAATCTACCTCAATAAGTAATATTCTTTAATGAGCAAGTATTGTAAAGATATGCAAAATCCTTAATAGACAAGTAATACAAGATATGACAAGATCTAGTTAGATATGTCAATTATAAACCAAATAGGATTAGGAAACCAAAATCAGACCTGATGAGGATATTAATCACTCAAACAATATTCCTTAATGAGCAAGGAATGGAAGGAAATGCAAATCAGACCTGATTAGGATATAAATCACTCAAGAATCTTAATTCTTCCTTTTCTAATAACTTTCTCTCTTTTTTTTCACGAATTTTTTTTTTTTGCTTTTTTTTTTCAAATTTCTTCTAATTTTTTTTTTTTGCACGAATTTTTTTTTGAATTTCAACTATGAACACAAATCTAAATTTCAGAATGCAAAACAATTGACTGACCTAAAGGGAAAAAAAATCAAGACTAACAAATAAGAACAAAGAACAAAACACAAGAATGAAGAACAAAAATAAATAAGAACAATTTTAAAAGAATAAGAAAAACTTAAGAAATCAGGATTAAGAATAAAAATTATAAAAGATAAAACCTAATCTAGAGCCAAATCTCTGATACCAAATGATACGGAACCTCCAAGAATAAGCTTGAGAACCCCTTTATGTATTCGAACCCCCAAAGCATTAACTTGAAAACCCCAATAGTCAATTTAGAAACAACCCCTAAGAATGGTTATTACTATAAATGTGAAATTGGAATATTGGATAATTTGTTCAAAAGTATTCGTGCACAAATTTGTACGAGTTCACGTTTTGCACATAAACGTGTACAAATGTGGAAAAAATTGTGCATTCAATTATCTCAGTTGTATTCATGAGTTTAGAATTAAAGAATGAGCATTTAGGGTTGTTAATATGCAATTGGAACATTGGATAACTTGTTTAAAACCATTTGTGCACAAATTTGCACGAGTTCACGTTTTGTGTACAAAACATGTGTGCACAAACTGTGCATTCAATTATGTCAAATGTATTCATCAGTTTAGAATTATAGAATAAGCAATTAGTATCGTAAATATGCAATTGGAACATTGGATAACATGTTCAAAACCATTTGTGCACAAATTTGCACGAGTTCACGTTTTGCGTTCAAACATGTGCAAATGTGCACAAATTGTGCATTCAATTATGTCAACTGTATTCGTGAGTTTATAATTCTAGAATAAGTGGTTAGTATTGTAAGTACGCATTCGGAATAACATGTTCAAAAGGATTTGTGCATGAATTTGCATGCGTTCACGTATTGCGTACAAACATGTGCAAATGTGCACAAACTGTGCATTCGATTATGTCAACTGTATTCATGAGTTCAGAATTCTAGAATAAGTAGTTGTTATTGTAAATATGCAAATGGAACATTGGATAACATGTTCAAAACTATTTGTGTACAAATTTGCACGAGTTCACATTTTGCACACAATCATGTGCAAATGTGGACAAATTGTGAATTCGATTATGTCAATTATATTCATGAGCTTAGAATTAAAGAATAAGTAGTCAGTATTTTTAATATGCAATTGGAACATTGGATAACATGTTCAAAACTATACGTACAAAAATTTACACGAGTCCACGTTTTGTGTAGAAACATGTGCAAATGTGCACAAATTGTGCACTC
This sequence comes from Mallotus nudiflorus, assembly GCA_947683625.1. Classification (NCBI taxonomy): domain Eukaryota; kingdom Viridiplantae; phylum Streptophyta; class Magnoliopsida; order Malpighiales; family Euphorbiaceae; genus Mallotus; species Mallotus nudiflorus. Next base: position 5,798,720 of record CANTUR010000069.1, on the reverse strand, counting down.
AATTATGTCAAGTGCATTCATCAATTTAGAATTCTAGAATAAGTACTTAGTATCGTAAATATGCAATTGGAACATTAGATAACATGTTCAAAAACATTCGTGCACAAATTTGCATGAGATCACGTTTTGCATTCAAACATGTGCAAATGTGCCTAAATTGTGCATTCAATTATGTCAACTGTATTCATGGGTTTATAATTCTAGGATAAGTATTGTGAATATGCAATTAGAACATTGGATAACATGTTCAAAACCATTGGTGCACAAATTTACATGAGTTCACGTTTTGCGCACAAACATGTGCAAATGTGCATAAATTGTGCATTCAATTATTATGTCAATTGTGTCCATGAGTTTAGAATTCTAGAATAATTACTTATTATTATAAATATTGAATTGGAACATTGGATAACATGTTCAAAACCATTTGTGAACAACTTTGCACGAGTTCACGTTTTGCATTCAAACATGTGCAAATGTGCGCAAATTGTGAATTCAATTGTGTCTACTGTGTTCATGGGTTCATAATTCTAGAATAAGTACCTAGTGTTGTAAATATTCAATTGGAACATCGGAAAACATGTTCAAAACCATTTGTGCACAAAATTGCACGACTTCACGTTTTGCGTACAAATACGTGCCAATGTGCACAAATTGAGCATTCGATTATGCCAATTGTATTCATGAGTTTATAATTCTAGAATAATTAGTTAGTATTGTAAATACGCAATTGGAAGATTGGATAACATGTTCAAAAGAAGGATTTGTGCACAAATTTGCATGTGTTCACGTTTTACGTACAAACATGTGCAAATGTACACAAATTGTGCGTTGAATTATGTCAATCGTAATCATGAGTTTAGAATTCTAGAATTAGTAGTTATTATTGTAAATGTGAAATTGGAATATTGGATAATTTGTTCAAAAGTATTCGTGCACAAATTTGTACGAGTTCACGTTTTGCAAACAAACGTGTGCAAATGTGGAAACAATTGTGCATTCAATTATCTCAGTTGTATTCATGAGTTTAGAATTAAAGAATGAGCATTTAGGGTTGTTAATATGCAATTGGAACATTGGATAACTTGTTTAAAACCATTTGTGCACAAATTTGCACGAGTTCACGTTTTGTGTAAAAAACATGTGTGCACAAACTGTGCATTCAATTATGTCAAATGTATTCATCAGTTTAGAATTATAGGATAAGCAATTAGTATCATAAATATGCAATTGGAACATTGGATAACATGTTCCAAAACCATTTGTGCGCAAATTTGCACGAGTTCACGTTTTGCGTTCAAACATGTGCAAATGTGCACAAATTGGGCATTCAATTATGTCAACTGTATTCATAAGTTTATAATTCTAGAATAAGTGGTTAGTATTGTAAATATTCATTCGGAATAACATGTTCAAAAGGATTTGTGCACGAATTTGCATGCGTTCATATTTTGCGTACAAACATGTGCAAAGGTGCACAAACTGTGCATTCGATTATGTCATCTGTATTCATGTGTTCAGAATTCTAGAATAAGTAGTTGTTATTGTAAATATGCAAATGGAACATTGGATAACATGTTAAAAACTATTTGTGTAGAAATCTACACGAGTTCACGTTTTGCACACAATCATGTGCAAATGTGGACAAATTGTGAATTTGATTATGTCAATTATATTCATGAGCTTAGAATTAAAGAATAAGTAGTCAGTATTTTTAATATGCAATTGGAACATTGGATAACATGTTCAAAACTATACGTACAAAAATTTACACGAGTCCACGTTTTGTGTAGAAACATGTGCAAATGTGCACAAATTGTGCACTCAATTATGTCAAGTGCATTCATCAGTTTAGAATTCTAGAATAAGTACTTAGTATCGTAAATATGCAATTGGAACATTAGATAACATGTTCAAAAACATTCGTGCACAAATTTGCACGCGTTCACGTTTTGCATTCAAACATGTGCAAATGTGCCTAAATTGTGCATTCAATTATGTCAACTGTATTCATGGGTTTATAATTCTAGGATAAGTATTGTGAATATGCAATTAGAACATTGGATAACATGTTCAAAACCATTGGTGCACAAATTTACACGAGTTCACGTTTTGCGCACAAACATGTGCAAATGTGCACAAATTGTGCATTCAATTATTATGTCAATTGTGTCCACGAGTTTAGAATTCTAGAATAATTACTTATTATTATAAATATTGAATTGGAACATTGGATAACATGTTCAAAACCATTTGTGAACAACTTTGCACGAGTTCACGTTTTGCGTTCAAACATGTGCAAATGTGCACAAATTGTGAATTCAATTGTGTCTACTGTGTTCATGAGTTCATAATTCTAGAATAAGTACCTAGTGTTGTAAATATTCAATTGGAACATCGGAAAACATGTTCAAAACCATTTGTGCACAAAATTGCACGACTTCACGTTTTGCGTACAAATACGTGCCAATGTGCACAAATTGAGCATTCGATTATGCCAATTGTATTCATGAGTTTATAATTCTAGAATAATTAGTTAGTATTGTAAATACGCAATTGGAAGATTGGATAACATGTTCAAAAGAAGGATTTGTGCACAAATTTGCATGTGTTCACGTTTTGCGTACAAACATGTGCAAATGTGCACAAATTGTGCGTTGAATTATGTCAATCGTAATCATGAGTTTAGAATTCTAGAATTAGTAGTTATTATTGTAAATGTGAAATTGGAATATTGGATAATTTGTTCAAAAGTATTCGTGCACAAATTTGTACGAGTTCACGTTTTGCACACAAACGTGTGCAAATGTGGAAAAAATTGTGCATTCAATTATCTCAGTTGTATTCATGAGTTTAGAATTAAAGAATGAGCATTTAGGGTTGTTAATATGCAATTGGAACATTGGATAACTTGTTTAAAACCATTTGTGCACAAATTTGCACGAGTTCACGTTTTGTGTACAAAACATGTGTGCACAAACTGTGCATTCAATTATGTCAAATGTATTCATCAGTTTAGAATTATAGAATAAGCAATTAGTATCGTAAATATGCAATTGGAACATTGGATAACATGTTCAAAACCATTTGTGCGCAAATTTGCACGAGTTCACGTTTTGCGTTCAAACATGTGCAAATGTGCACAAATTGTGCATTCAATTATGTCAACTGTATTCGTGAGTTTATAATTCTAGAATAAGTGGTTAGTATTGTAAGTACGCATTCGGAATAACATGTTCAAAAGGATTTGTGCACGAATTTGCATGCGTTCACGTTTTGCGTACAAACATGTGCAAATGTGCACAAACTGTGCATTCGATTATGTCAACTGTATTCATGAGTTCAGAATTCTAGAATAAGTAGTTGTTATTGTAAATTTGCAAATGGAACAATGGATAACATGTTCAAAACTATTTGTGTACAAATTTGCACGAGTTCACGTTTTGCACACAATCATGTGCAAATGTGGACAAATTGTGAATTCGATTATGTCAATTATATTCATGAGCTTAGAATTAAAGAATAAGTAGTCAGTATTTTTAATATGCAATTGGAACATTGGATAACATGTTCAAAACTATACGTACAAAAATTTACACGAGTCCACGTTTTGTGTAGAAACATGTGCAAATGTGCACAAATTGTGCACTCAATTATGTCAAGTGCATTCATCAGTTTAGAATTCTAGAATAAGTACTTAGTATCGTAAATATGCAATTGGAACATTAGATAACATGTTCAAAAACATTCGTGCACAAATTTGCACGCGTTCACGTTTTGCATTCAAACATGTGCAAATGTGCCTAAATTGTGCATTCAATTATGTCAACTGTATTCATGGGTTTATAATTCTAGGATAAGTATTGTGAATATGCAATTAGAACATTGGATAACATGTTCAAAACCATTGGTGCACAAATTTACACGAGTTCACGTTTTGCGCACAAACATGTGCAAATGTGCACAAATTGTGCATTCAATTATTATGTCAATTGTGTCCACGAGTTTAGAATTCTAGAATAATTACTTATTATTATAAATATTGAATTGGAACATTGGATAACATGTTCAAAACCATTTGTGAACAACTTTGCACGAGTTCACGTTTTGCGTTCAAACATGTGCAAATGTGCACAAATTGTGAATTCAATTGTGTCTACTGTGTTCATGAGTTCATAATTCTAGAATAAGTACCTAGTGTTGTAAATATTCAATTGGAACATCGGAAAACATGTTCAAAACCATTTGTGCACAAAATTGCACGACTTCACGTTTTGCGTACAAATACGTGCCAATGTGCACAAATTGAGCATTCGATTATGCCAATTGTATTCATGAGTTTATAATTCTAGAATAATTAGTTAGTATTGTAAATACGCAATTGGAAGATTGGATAACATGTTCAAAAGAAGGATTTGTGCACAAATTTGCATGTGTTCACGTTTTACGTACAAACATGTGCAAATGTACACAAATTGTGCGTTGAATTATGTCAATCGTAATCATGAGTTTAGAATTCTAGAATTAGTAGTTATTACTGTAAATGTGAAATTGGAATATTGGATAATTTGTTCAAAAGTATTCGTGCACAAATTTGTACGAGTTCACGTTTTGCACACAAACGTGTGCAAATGTGGAAAAAATTGTGCATTCAATTATCTCAGTTGTATTCATGAGTTTATGAATTAAAGAATGAGCATTTAGGGTTGTTAATATGCAATTGGAACATTGGATAACTTGTTTAAAACCATTTGTGCACAAATTTGCACGAGTTCACGTTTTGTGTACAAAACATGTGTGCACAAACTGTGCATTCAATTATGTCAAATGTATTCATCAGTTTAGAATTATAGAATAAGCAATTAGTACCATAAATATGCAATTGGAACATTGGATAACATGTTCAAAACCATTTGTGCGCAAATTTGCACGAGTTCACGTTTTACGTTCAAACATGTGCAAATGTGCACAAATTGTGCATTCAATTATGTCAACTGTATTCGTGAGTTTCTAATTCTAGAATAAGTGGTTAGTATTGTAAGTACGCATTCGGAATAACATGTTCAAAAGGATTTGTGCACGAATTTGCATGCGTTCACGTTTTGCGTACAAACATGTGCAAATGTGCACAAACTGTGCATTCGATTATGTCAATTGTATTCATGAGTTCAGAATTCTAGAATAAGTAGTTGTTATTGTAAATTTGCAAATGGAACAATGGATAACATGTTCAAAACTATTTGTGTACAAATTTGCACGAGTTCACGTTTTGCACACAATCATGTGCAAATGTGGACAAATTGTGAATTCGATTATGTCAATTATATTCATGAGCTTAGAATTAAAGAATAAGTAGTCAGTATTTTTAATATGCAATTGGAACATTGGATAACATGTTCAAAACTATACGTACAAAAATTTACACGAGTCCACGTTTTGTGTAGAAACATGTGCAAATGTGCACAAATTGTGCACTCAATTATGTCAAGTGCATTCATCAGTTTAGAATTCTAGAATAAGTACTTAGTATCGTAAATATGCAATTGGAACATTAGATAACATGTTCAAAAACATTCGTGCACAAATTTGCACGGGTTCACGTTTTGCATTCAAACATGTGCAAATGTGCCTAAATTGTGCATTCAATTATGTCAACTGTATTCATGGGTTTATAATTCTAGGATAAGTATTGTGAATATGCAATTAGAACATTGGATAACATGTTCAAAACCATTGGTGCACAAATTTACACGAGTTCACGTTTTGCGCACAAACATGTGCAAATGTGCACAAATTGTGCATTCAATTATTATGTCAATTGTGTCCACGAGTTTAGAATTCTAGAATAATTACTTATTATTATAAATATTGAATTGGAACATTGGATAACACGTTCAAAACCATTTGTGAACAACTTTGCACGAGTTCACGTTTTGCATTCAAACATGTGCAAATGTGCACAAATTGCGAATTCAATTGTGTCTACTGTGTTCATGAGTTCATAATTCTAGAATAAGTACCTAGTGTTGTAAATATTCAATTGGAACATCGGAAAACATGTTCAAAACCATTTGTGCACAAAATTGCACGACTTCACGTTTTGCGTACAAATACGTGCTAATGTGCACAAATTGAGCATTCGATTATGCCAATTGTATTCATGAGTTTATAATTCTAGAATAATTAGTTAGTATTGTAAATACGCAATTGGAAGATTGGATAACATGTTCAAAAGAAGGATTTGTGCACAAATTTGCATGTGTTCACGTTTTGCGTACAAACATGTGCAAATGTGCACAAATTGTGCGTTGAATTATGTCAATCGTAATCATGAGTTTAGAATTCTAGAATTAGTAGTTATTACTGTAAATGTGAAATTGGAATATTGGATAATTTGTTCAAAAGTATTCGTGCACAAATTTGTACGAGTTCACGTTTTGCACACAAACGTGTGCAAATGTGGAAAAAATTGTGCATTCAATTATCTCAGTTGTATTCATGAGTTTAGAATTAAAGAATGAGCATTTAGGGTTGTTAATATGCAATTGGAACATTGGATAACTTGTTTAAAACCATTTGTGCACAAATTTGCACGAGTTCACGTTTTGTGTACAAAACATGTGTGCACAAACTGTGCATTCAATTATGTCAAATGTATTCGTCAGTTTAGAATTATAGAATAAGCAATTAGTATCGTAAATATGCAATTGGAACATTGGATAACATGTTCAAAACCATTTGTGCGCAAATTTGCACGAGTTCACGTTTTGCGTTCAAACATGTGCAAATGTGCACAAATTGTGCATTCAATTATGTCAACTGTATTCGTGAGTTTATAATTCTAGAATAAGTGGTTAGTATTGTAAGTACGCATTCGGAATAACATGTTCAAAAGGATTTGTGCACGAATTTGCATGCGTTCACGTTTTGCGTACAAACATGTGCAAATGTGCACAAACTGTGCATTCGATTATGTCAACTGTATTCATGAGTTCAGAATTCTAGAATAAGTAGTTGTTATTGTAAATATGCAAATGGAACATTGGATAACATGTTCAAAACTATTTGTGTACAAATTTGCACGAGTTCACGTTTTGCACACAATCATGTGCAAATGTGGACAAATTGTGAATTCGATTATGTCAATTATATTCATGAGCTTAGAATTAAAGAATAAGTAGTCAGTATTTTTAATATGCAATTGGAACATTGGATAACATGTTCAAAACTATACGTACAAAAATTTACACGAGTCCACGTTTTGTGTAGAAACATGTGCAAATGTGCACAAATTGTGGACTCAATTATGTCAAGTGCATTCATCAGTTTAGAATTCTAGAATAAGTACTTAGTATCATAAATATGCAATTGGAACATTAGATAACATGTTCAAAAACATTCGTGCACAAATTTGCACGAGTTCACGTTTTGATACGGAACCTCCAAGAATAAGCTTGAGAACCCCTTTATGTATTCGAACCCCAAAGCATTAACTTGAAAACCCCAATAGTCAATTTAGCAACAACCCCTAAGAATGGTTAGAAATCAGATTACTTAGATGATCAAAGAATTAGAATAAAGAAAACTCGTTTCTAAATTCCAATTTCGAAACACTCCAAAAGAAGATGATCAATCTACTTGAATGTTCCTTAAAGCATGTATTCTACACAAGAAGACAAAGATAAAAGCAAAACAGCCTTTAGGTTTTAAAACTTCAATTCTGAATAATAAAATTCGTCCAAGGCATATATATATAGCCTTTACAAGGTTTTCCTTAGTGAGTAAGGAAAACTAATAACCCTAATCACAAAAAAAGGAAATTAATCTAATCAGACCTTAAATAGGAATTTTGACATACTTCCTATTTTAAGAATAATTAAACTAACTAAAACTAATGGGCTTTTAAAATAACAAATTCGTCCAGCCCTTATTTAACATAATTAAACCCATTAATAACTTGGACTTGAATTAAGTTGTATTGAACTTGAGCTGCACTTGGCACAAAGCTTTGGTGTCCTTGTAAACTTTCACTAGCTAAGTTCACAAAGCCTTGTAGATGATGGATTAAGGCTTCTTGAAGCTTCTTAGATTGAGACCTTGTTATAGGTCTTTGAGGCATGCTGATTGGACTCAAAACCTCTTGAACTTGATCCTTGCCTTCTTGACCATGCTCATCTTCATCATGTTGAATTCTTTGAGCTTGGTGTGTTGGCTGCTCCATAACATTTCCCCTCTCCTCAAAAGGATTTGTCCTCGAATCTAAAGCATCACCTATATCAAAAAGACTCAAATCAGCCACATTGAATGAAGCACTAACATTATACTCACCAGGTAGGTCCACTTTGTATGCATTGTCATTAATCCTTTCAAGTATTTGAAAAGGACCATCTCCTCTTGGGTTTAGCTTAGACTTCCTTTGAAGTGGAAACCTTTCTTTACGAAAATGCACCCAAACCCAATATCCAGGCTGAAAAATCATTGGCTTCCTTCCCTTGTTCACACGTGAAGCTACTTTAGCATTTTGCTTCTCAATCCTCTCCTTAACTTGCTTATGTAACTTCTTCACCAAATCAGCCTTAGAATTAGCATCAACACTCACAAAATTGTTAGGTGGCAGTGGCAATAAATCAATAGGAGTAAGTGGATTAAATCCATAAACAATCTCAAATGGAGAGCAATTAGTAGTGCTATGAACAGCCCTATTGTAAGCAAACTCCACAAATGGTAAACAATCCTCCCACATCCTAATGTTCTTTTCTATGATTGCCCTAAGCAAAGTAATCAAAGTCCTATTAACTACTTCAGTTTGCCCATCGGTTTGAGGGTGACAAGTAGTTGAAAACAATAGCTTAGTTCCTAACTTTCCCCATAACACACGCCAAAAATGACTCAAAAACTTAACATCCCTATCACTAACAATGCTCCTAGGTATGCCATGTAAACGCACAACTTCTTTGAAAAACAAATCAGCAATCAACTTAGCATCATCAGTTTTATGACATGGTATAAAATGAGCCATTTTACTAAATCTATCAACCACAACAAAGATACTATCATGACCTTTCCTAGTTCTAGGCAATCCAAGCACAAAATCCATAGACAAATCAGTCCAAGGTTCACTAGGAACGGGTAATGGTGTGTATAACCCATGCGGTTTCAACCTAGACTTAGCCTCTCTACATGTAATGCAATGCTCATAAACTTTATACACATCATGTTTCATGCCGAGCCAAAAGAAATGTTCTAACAGCATATCATAGGTCTTATTTACCCCAAAATGCCCCATTAAGCCTCCTCCATGTGCCTCCTTAATTAATAATTCCCTTATAGAACACTTAGGAATGCACAATCTATTTCTTTTAAACAAGAAACCATCAAACAAGTAAAAATCATCTGAAACAACCCCATTGGCACAAGATGCATATATATCACCAAAATCATCATCATGTGGATACAACTCCTTTATAAACTCAAAACCTAATAATTTAGCAGTAAGAGAGTTAAGTAAGGTGTACCTTCTAGATAATGCATCAGCAACCACATTCTCTTTACCTTGCTTGTACTTAATCACATATGGAAATGTTTCTATGAACTCCACCCATTTGGCATGCCTACGGTTCAGCTTATCTTGACCCTTCAAATGCTTTAAACTTTCATGGTCAGTGTGTATCACAAACTCCCTAGGCCACAAATAATGTTGCCATGTTTGCAAAGCTCGAACCAATGCATATAATTCCTTGTCATAAGTTGGATATGTCAAGGTTGCCCCACTTAACTTTTCACTAAAATACATTAGTGGTCTTTGATCCTGCATCAAAACAGCTCCAATCCCTATGCCACTAGCATCACATTCAATCTCAAAAGTTTTATCAAAGTTAGGTAAAGCAAGTAAAGGTGCATTACATAATTTTGCCTTAAGTTCATTAAATGCATGTTCTTGTGCATCACCCCAAACAAATCCAACATTTTTCTTAACTAATTCATTCAAAGGTATAGCTATAGTGCTGAAATCTTTAATGAATCTCCTATAGAAACTAGCAAGCCCATGAAAACTTCTCACCTCACTAGCATTTTTAGGTTTTGGCCACTCTTTAATAGCCCTAACCTTCTCCTCATCAACCTCTATGCCTTGACTAGATACAACAAAACCAAGAAAATTAACCTTATTCATGCAAAAACTACACTTTTTAAGGTTTGCATACAACTTATCTTGTCTAAGTGTTTCTAGTACAATTCGCACATGCATAACATGATCATCTAAACACTTAGAGTAAATCAGAATATCATCAAAGTAAACAACAACAAATTTACCTAAGTAATTTCGCAACACATGGTTCATCAATCGCATGAATGTGCTAGGTGCATTAGTAAGACCAAAGGGCATAATAAGCCACTCATACAACCCATACTTAGTCTTAAAAGCTGTTTTCCATTCATCACCAACATTCATTCGAATTTGATAATAACCAGATTTCAAGTCTATTTTAGTGAACAAACAAGAACCATATAACTCATCAAGCATATCATCTAATCTAGGAATAGGATGACGATACTTTACAGTGATTTTATTGATGGCTCTACAATCCACACACATCCTCCATGTTCCATCCTTCTTTGGCACAAGAATGACAGGAACCGAACAAGGACTAAGACTTTCCCTCACATACCCTTTAGCTAGCAACTCCTCCACTTGTGTTTGGATCTCCTTTGTTTCTCTTGGATTTGCTCTATATGCTGGTCGATTGGGTATGGCTGCCCCAGGAATGAAGTCAATTTGATGTTCTATGCCTCTAATTGGGGGTAATCCACTAGGCATCTCTTTGGGAAACACATCTTCAAATTCCTGCAAAAGATCAACAAACACACGAGGCAAAGATGGGTTAAGTTCATTAGTTGCCAAATAAGCCCCTTTGTACAAAAGTACAAATATAGGCCGATTAGCATACAAGGCCTGTCTAACCTCACTTGTCCTAGCTATTAAACTCAAATTCTTTTCTTTTTTCTCTCTAGGCTGAATCTCTTCTTTTATTTTTCCCTCTTTCTTTTCACTCTCTAAAGAATTTTTCTTACTCTCTTTTTCTTTCTTTTCAGCCTCCACTCTCATTCTTTCCATTTTACATTGGTCTTCATACACCTCCTTTGAAGAAAGCGGTGTTAATATGATCTTGCGCCCATCCTTGGTAAAGTGATACCGATTGAGGTACCCATCATGCTTGGTCTTTCTATCAAATTGCCATGGTCTACCAAGCAAAATATCTCCAGCATGCATAGGAACGACATCACACAATTGCTCATCATGATATTTACCAATTGAAAAGGAAATAATAGATTGTCTATTTACCTTGACCTCTCCATAATCATTAAGCTATTGAAGTTTGTATGGTCGTGGCTGTGGTATAGTAGACAGCCCCAATCTACTAATTAAGAATGAGCTCACTGCATTGGTGCAACTCCCTCCATCAACAATCATAAGACATGCCTTGCCTTGCACATGACACCTTGTATGGAATAAGTTGTCTCGTTGCTCTTCAATGCAATCTTCCTTTATTTGAGTACTAAGAGCACGCCTTGTAACCAGCATGTCACCTTTGATTGGCTCCTCTATACTCCCATCACTACAACTTTCCAATTCAGGCATCTCATCCTTATCACTTTCATTATTGCCCTCTTCTTCATCAGTCACAATTTCCCCATTCCTTATGGTCATAGTTCTCTTATTAGGGCAATCTTTGCTCACATGATCTACTCCTTGACACTTCCAACACTTAATGTCTCTATTTCTCCCTTTAGCCTCATTGGTTTTGATTTTGTCCTTAGAGACCGAATCTGTCTTCCCTTTAGCAACCTCATGAGCAACCTTATTCCCACCCCTATAATCACTCTTTCCATCCTTTTTCCAATTAAAATTAGAGCTAGAATAGGATTTGGAATTGTACCTTGTCGCCCCTCTTCCTTGGAGTTGCCTTTCTATCTTGACGGCCATGTGCACCATCTCTTCTAAATCTTCATATTTGTGTAAATCTACTCGGTCAGATATGTCTTTGTTTAGACCAGCCAAGAAGCGTGCCATAGTGATCTCCACATCTTCATCTATATCAGCCCTAGTCATGAGCATCTCCATCTCTTTATGGTAATCATCCATACTCTTACTACCTTGTTTAAGAACTTGAAGTTTTTGTACAAGTTCCCTATGATAGTGTTTGGGCACAAATCGCTTCCTCATTACAACCTTGAGCTCAGGCCAATTATCAATTGGGTACTCCAAATTCCTTCGCCTATTAATCACCAAATGGTCCCACCAAGCAATAGCATAATCAGAAAATTGAGTAACTGCCAATTTTACCTTCTTTTCCTCGCTAAATTGATGGCAATCAAATATAAGCTCCAATTGCTTCTCCCATTGTAAATAGGACTCCAGATCTGATTTACCTTGAAAGTTAGGTATCTTATGTTTGATGCTTCCCAAATTTCGATCTACATTATCTTCATTGCCTCGGTTTCTTCCATTGTATGGAATCGGTTGTAACCTTCCTCTTCCTTTACCTTGGCCTTGTCTACCTCCACCTCTTGGTACCCTTACTTCTGCATAGGCCTCATCTTCATCCTCATTGTCAACATTGCCTTCTACTTCCTCATTATGATTTGGTGTTGTTGCCCTTTCAACCGCTCCTAGCCTTGTATCCATGCGGTTTAATCTCTCCATTATAGTCTCAAAATTTGTATTCATACGTTCAAATTGCCTTTGTTGAGCCTCATGGAGCAAAGTTTCATCAACTTTACCCTCACCTTTATTTTCACCTTGGTTTGACATTGCTGTAAAAGAATGTTAGAAACAATAATAATAATAATTTAAAATCCTCACATGCACTCCCTCACGTGTTTGCACTCAAATGATGTGGGTGGTCACTCGTGTTTAACTCAATTTGATGTTTCACTCGACTTCCTCTCACCACTCAAGCTAATTCTTTTATGTTCTTAGGTGAATCATACTTTTAGAACAAATCAATTAGATTAAAGCAATATTCAAGTAGAACTTTCAAAAGTGAAATTTTCAAAACAAGTTTGAGGCAATTCGGTTAAAAAAAAAAACAACAATTCAGAAGCAATAAAATAGGAAAACTCAAAAAGATGCAAAAGACATGTGAAAGAAATACAAAGATCTTCTAGAATAGAAAAGAAAACGAATTTAGAAGTTATTTTAAGGAGAAAAGTCAAATCTACCTCAATAAGTAATATTCTTTAATGAGCAAGTATTGTAAAGATATGCAAAATCCTTAATAGAAAAGTAATACAAGATATGACAAGATCTAGTTAGATATGTCAATTATAAACCAAATAGGATTAGGAAACCAAAATCAGACCTGATGAGGATATTAATCACTCAAACAATATTCCTTAATGAGCAAGGAATGGAAGGAAATGCAAATCAGACCTGATTAGGATATAAATCACTCAAGAATCTTAATTCTTCCTTTTCTAATAACTTTCTCTCTTTTTTTTCACGAATTTTTTTTTTGCTTTTTTTTTTTCAAATTTCTTCTAATTTTTTTTTTTTTGCACGAATTTTTTTTTGAATTTCAACTATGAACACAAATCTAAATTTCAGAATGCAAAACAATTGACTGACCTAAAGGGAAAAAAAATCAAGACTAACAAATAAGAACAAAGAACAAAACACAAGAATGAAGAACAAAAATAAATAAGAACAATTTTAAAAGAATAAGAAAAACTTAAGAAATCAGGATTAAGAATAAAAATTATAAAAGATAAAACCTGATCTAGAGCCAAATCTCTGATACTAAATGATACGGAACCTCCAAGAATAAGCTTGAGAACCCCTTTATGTATTCGAACCCCCAAAGCATTAACTTGAAAACCCCAATAGTCAATTTAGCAACAACCCCTAAGAATGGTTATTACTATAAATGTGAAATTGGAATATTGGATAATTTGTTCAAAAGTATTCGTGCACAAATTTGTACGAGTTCACGTTTTGCACATAAACGTGTACAAATGTGGAAAAAATTGTGCATTCAATTATCTCAGTTGTATTCATGAGTTTAGAATTAAAGAATGAGCATTTAGGGTTGTTAATATGCAATTGGAACATTGGATAACTTGTTTAAAACCATTTGTGCACAAATTTGCACGAGTTCACGTTTTGTGTACAAAACATGTGTGCACAAACTGTGCATTCAATTATGTCAAATGTATTCATCAGTTTAGAATTATAGAATAAGCAATTAGTATCGTAAATATGCAATTGGAACATTGGATAACATGTTCAAAACCATTTGTGCGTAAATTTGCACGAGTTCACGTTTTGCGTTCAAACATGTGCAAATGTGCATTCAATTATGTCAACTGTATTCGTGAGTTTATAATTCTAGAATAAGTGGTTAGTATTGTAAATACGCATTCGGAATAACATGTTCAAAAGGATTTGTGCACGAATTTGCATGCGTTCACGTTTTGCGTACAAACATGTGCAAATGTGCACAAACTGTGCATTCGATTATGTCAACTGTATTCATGAGTTCAGAATTCTAGAATAAGTAGTTGTTATTGTAAATATGCAAATGGAACATTGGATAACATGTTCAAAACTATTTGTGTACAAATTTGCACGAGTTCACGTTTTGCACACAATCATGTGCAAATGTAGACAAATTGTGAATTCGATTATGTCAATTATATTCATGAGCTTAGAATTAAAGAATAAGTAGTCAGTTTTTTTAATATGCAATTGGAACATTGGATAACATGTTCAAAACTATACGTAGAAAAATTTACACGAGTCCACGTTTTGTGTAGAAACATGTGCAAATGTTCACAAATTGTGCACTCAATTATGTCAAGTGCATTCATCAGTTTAGAATTCTAGAATAAGTACTTAGTATCGTAAATATGCAATTGGAACATTAGATAACATGTTCAAAAACATTCATGCACAAATTTGCACGAGTTCACATTTTGCATTCAAACATGTGCAAATGTGCCTAAATTGTGCATTCAATTATGTCAACTGTATTCATGGGTTTATAATTCTAGGATAAGTATTGTGAATATGCAATTAGAACATTGGATAACATGTTCAAAACCATTGGTGCACAAATTTACACGAGTTCACGTTTTGCGCACAAACATGTGCAAATGTGCACAAATTGTGCATTCAATTATTATGTCAATTGTGTCCACGAGTTTAGAATTCTAGAATAATTACTTATTATTATAAATATTGAATTGGAACATTGGATAACATGTTCAAAACCATTTGTGAACAACTTTGCACGAGTTCACGTTTTGCGTTCAAACATGTGCAAATGTGCACAAATTGTGAATTCAATTGTGTCTACTGTGTTCATGAGTTCATAATTCTAGAATAAGTACCTAGTGTTGTAAATATTCAATTGGAGCATCGGAAAACATGTTCAAAACCATTTGTGCACAAAATTGCACGACTTCACGTTTTGCGTACAAATACGTGCCAATGTGCACAAATTGAGCATTCGATTATGCCAATTGTACTCATGAGTTTATAATTCTAGAATAATTAGTTAGTATTGTAAATACGCAATTGGAAGATTGGATAACATGTTCAAAAGAAGGATTTGTGCACAAATTTGCATGTGTTCACGTTTTGCGTACAAACATGTGCAAATGTGCACAAATTGTGCATTGAATTATGTCAATCGTAATCATGAGTTTAGAATTCTAGAATTAGTAGTTATTACTGTAAATGTGAAATTGGAATATTGGATAATTTGTTTAAAAGTATTCGTGCACAAATTTGTACGAGTTCACGTTTTGCACACAAACGTGTGAAAATGTGGAAAAGATTGTGCATTCAATTATCTCAGTTGTATTCATGAGTTTAGAATTAAAGAATGAGCATTTAGGGTTGTTAATATGCAATTGGAACATTGGATAACTTGTTTAAAACCATTTGTGCACAAATTTGCACGAGTTCACGTTTTGTGTACAAAACATGTGTGCACAAACTGTGCATTCAATTATGTCAAATGTATTCATCAGTTTAGAATTATAGAATAAGCAATTAGTATCGTAAATATGCAATTGGAACATTGGATAACATGTTCAAAACCATTTGTGCGTAAATTTGCACGAGTTCACGTTTTGCGTTCAAACATGTGCAAATGTGCATTCAATTATGTCAACTGTATTCGTGAGTTTATAATTCTAGAATAAGTGGTTAGTATTGTAAGTACGCATTCGGAATAACATGTTCAAAAGGATTTGTGCACGAATTTGCATGCGTTCACGTTTTGCGTACAAACATGTGCAAATGTGCACAAACTGTGCATTCGATTATGTCAACTGTATTCATGAGTTCAGAATTCTAGAATAAGTAGTTGTTATTGTAAATATGCAAATGGAACATTGGATAACACGTTCAAAACTATTTGTGTACAAATTTGCATGAGTTCACGTTTTGCACACAATCACGTGCAAATGTGGACAAATTATGAATTCGATTATGTCAATTATATTCATGAGCTTAGAATTAAAGAATAAGTAGTCAGTATTTTTAATATGCAATTGGAACATTGGATAACATGTTCAAAACTATTCGTACAAAAATTTACACGAGTCCACGTTTTGTGTAGAAACATGTGCAAATGTGCACAAATTGTGCACTCAATTATGTCAAGTGCATTCATCAGTTTAGAATTCTAGAATAAGTACTTAGTATCGTAAATATGCAATTGGAACATTAGATAACATGTTCAAAAACATTCGTGCACAAATTTGCACGAGTTCACGTTTTGCATTCAAACATGTGCAAATGTGCCTAAATTGTGCATTCAATTATGTCAACTGTATTCATGGGTTTATAATTCTAGGATAAGTATTGTGAATATGCAATTAGAACATTGGATAACATGTTCAAAACCATTGGTGCACAAATTTACACGAGTTCACGTTTTGCGCACAAACATGTGCAAATGTGCACAAATCGTGCATTCAATTATTATGTCAATTGTGTCCACGAGTTTAGAATTCTAGAATAATTACTTATTATTATAAATATTGAATTGGAACATTGGATAACATGTTCAAAACCATTTGTGAACAACTTTGCACGAGTTCACGTTTTGCGTTCAAACATGTGCAAATGTGCAGAAATTGTGAATTCAATTGTGTCTACTGTGTTCATGAGTTCATAATTCTAGAATAAGTACCTAGTGTTGTAAATATTCAATTGGAGCATCGGAAAACATGTTCAAAACCATTTGTGCACAAAATTGCACGACTTCACGTTTTGCGTACAAATACGTGCCAATGTGCACAAATTGAGCATTCGATTATGCCAATTGTACTCATGAGTTTATAATTCTAGAATAATTAGTTAGTATTGTAAATACGCAATTGGAAGATTGGATAACATGTTCAAAAGAAGGATTTGTGCACAAATTTGCATGTGTTCACGTTTTGCGTACAAACATGTGCAAATGTGCACAAATTGTGCATTGAATTATGTCAATCGTAATCATGAGTTTAGAATTCTAGAATTAGTAGTTATTACTGTAAATGTGAAATTGGAATATTGGATAATTTGTTCAAAAGTATTCGTGCACAAATTTGTACGAGTTCACGTTTTGCACACAAACGTGTGAAAATGTGGAAAAGATTGTGCATTCAATTATCTCAGTTGTATTCATGAGTTTAGAATTAAAGAATGAGCATTTAGGGTTGTTAATATGCAATTGGAACATTGGATAACTTGTTTAAAACCATTTGTGCACAAATTTGCACGAGTTCACGTTTTGTGTACAAAACATGTGTGCACAAACTGTGCATTCAATTATGTCAAATGTATTCATCAGTTTAGAATTATAGAATAAGCAATTAGTATCGTAAATATGCAATTGGAACATTGGATAACATGTTCAAAACCATTTGTGCGTAAATTTGCACGAGTTCACGTTTTGCGTTCAAACATGTGCAAATGTGCATTCAATTATGTCAACTGTATTCGTGAGTTTATAATTCTAGAATAAGTGGTTAGTATTGTAAGTACGCATTCGGAATAACATGTTCAAAAGGATTTGTGCACGAATTTGCATGCGTTCACGTTTTGCGTACAAACATGTGCAAATGTGCACAAACTGTGCATTCGATTATGTCAACTGTATTCATGAGTTCAGAATTCTAGAATAAGTAGTTGTTATTGTAAATATGCAAATGGAACATTGGATAACACGTTCAAAACTATTTGTGTACAAATTTGCATGAGTTCACGTTTTGCACACAATCACGTGCAAATGTGGACAAATTATGAATTCGATTATGTCAATTATATTCATGAGCTTAGAATTAAAGAATAAGTAGTCAGTATTTTTAATATGCAATTGGAACATTGGATAACATGTTCAAAACTATTCGTACAAAAATTTACACGAGTCCACGTTTTGTGTAGAAACATGTGCAAATGTGCACAAATTGTGCACTCAATTATGTCAAGTGCATTCATCAGTTTAGAATTCTAGAATAAGTACTTAGTATCGTAAATATGCAATTGGAACATTAGATAACATGTTCAAAAACATTCGTGCACAAATTTGCACGAGTTCACGTTTTGCATTCAAACATGTGCAAATGTGCCTAAATTGTGCATTCAATTATGTCAACTGTATTCATGGGTTTATAATTCTAGGATAAGTATTGTGAATATGCAATTAGAACATTGGATAACATGTTCAAAACCATTGGTGCACAAATTTACACGAGTTCACGTTTTGCGCACAAACATGTGCAAATGTGCACAAATCGTGCATTCAATTATTATGTCAATTGTGTCCACGAGTTTAGAATTCTAGAATAATTACTTATTATTATAAATATTGAATTGGAACATTGGATAACATGTTCAAAACCATTTGTGAACAACTTTGCACGAGTTCACGTTTTGCGTTCAAACATGTGCAAATGTGCAGAAATTGTGAATTCAATTGTGTCTACTGTGTTCATGAGTTCATAATTCTAGAATAAGTACCTAGTGTTGTAAATATTCAATTGGAGCATCGGAAAACATGTTCAAAACCATTTGTGCACAAAATTGCACGACTTCACGTTTTGCGTACAAATACGTGCCAATGTGCACAAATTGAGCATTCGATTATGCCAATTGTACTCATGAGTTTATAATTCTAGAATAATTAGTTAGTATTGTAAATACGCAATTGGAAGATTGGATAACATGTTCAAAAGAAGGATTTGTGCACAAATTTGCATGTGTTCACGTTTTGCGTACAAACATGTGCAAATGTGCACAAATTGTGCATTGAATTATGTCAATCGTAATCATGAGTTTAGAATTCTAGAATTAGTAGTTATTACTGTAAATGTGAAATTGGAATATTGGATAATTTGTTCAAAAGTATTCGTGCACAAATTTGTACGAGTTCACGTTTTGCACACAAACGTGTGAAAATGTGGAAAAGATTGTGCATTCAATTATCTCAGTTGTATTCATGAGTTTAGAATTAAAGAATGAGCATTTAGGGTTGTTAATATGCAATTGGAACATTGGATAACTTGTTTAAAACCATTTGTGCACAAATTTGCACGAGTTCACGTTTTGTGTACAAAACATGTGTGCACAAACTGTGCATTCAATTATGTCAAATGTATTCATCAGTTTAGAATTATAGAATAAGCAATTAGTATCGTAAATATGCAATTGGAATATTGGATAACATGTTCAAAACCATTTGTGCGTAAATTTGCACGAGTTCACGTTTTGCGTTCAAACATGTGCAAATGTGCATTCAATTATGTCAACTGTATTCGTGAGTTTATAATTCTAGAATAAGTGGTTAGTATTGTAAGTACGCATTCGGAATAACATGTTCAAAAGGATTTGTGCACGAATTTGCATGCGTTCACGTTTTGCGTACAAACATGTGCAAATGTGCACAAACTGTGCATTCGATTATGTCAACTGTATTCATGAGTTCAGAATTCTAGAATAAGTAGTTGTTATTGTAAATATGCAAATGGAACATTGGATAACACGTTCAAAACTATTTGTGTACAAATTTGCATGAGTTCACGTTTTGCACACAATCACGTGCAAATGTGGACAAATTATGAATTCGATTATGTCAATTATATTCATGAGCTTAGAATTAAAGAATAAGTAGTCAGTATTTTTAATATGCAATTGGAACATTGGATAACATGTTCAAAACTATTCGTACAAAAATTTACACGAGTCCACGTTTTGTGTAGAAACATGTGCAAATGTGCACAAATTGTGCACTCAATTATGTCAAGTGCATTCATCAGTTTAGAATTCTAGAATAAGTACTTAGTATCGTAAATATGCAATTGGAACATTAGATAACATGTTCAAAAACATTCGTGCACAAATTTGCACGAGTTCACGTTTTGCATTCAAACATGTGCAAATGTGCCTAAATTGTGCATTCAATTATGTCAACTGTATTCATGGGTTTATAATTCTAGGATAAGTATTGTGAATATGCAATTAGAACATTGGATAACATGTTCAAAACCATTGGTGCACAAATTTACACGAGTTCACGTTTTGCGCACAAACATGTGCAAATGTGCACAAATCGTGCATTCAATTATTATGTCAATTGTGTCCACGAGTTTAGAATTCTAGAATAATTACTTATTATTATAAATATTGAATTGGAACATTGGATAACATGTTCAAAACCATTTGTGAACAACTTTGCACGAGTTCACGTTTTGCGTTCAAACATGTGCAAATGTGCAGAAATTGTGAATTCAATTGTGTCTACTGTGTTCATGAGTTCATAATTCTAGAATAAGTACCTAGTGTTGTAAATATTCAATTGGAGCATCGGAAAACATGTTCAAAACCATTTGTGCACAAAATTGCACGACTTCACGTTTTGCGTACAAATACGTGCCAATGTGCACAAATTGAGCATTCGATTATGCCAATTGTACTCATGAGTTTATAATTCTAGAATAATTAGTTAGTATTGTAAATACGCAATTGGAAGATTGGATAACATGTTCAAAAGAAGGATTTGTGCACAAATTTGCATGTGTTCACGTTTTGCGTACAAACATGTGCAAATGTGCACAAATTGTGCATTGAATTATGTCAATCGTAATCATGAGTTTAGAATTCTAGAATTAGTAGTTATTACTGTAAATGTGAAATTGGAATATTGGATAATTTGTTCAAAAGTATTCGTGCACAAATTTGTACGAGTTCACGTTTTGCACACAAACGTGTGAAAATGTGGAAAAGATTGTGCATTCAATTATCTCAGTTGTATTCATGAGTTTAGAATTAAAGAATGAGCATTTAGGGTTGTTAATATGCAATTGGAACATTGGATAACTTGTTTAAAACCATTTGTGCACAAATTTGCACGAGTTCACGTTTTGTGTACAAAACATGTGTGCACAAACTGTGCATTCAATTATGTCAAATGTATTCATCAGTTTAGAATTATAGAATAAGCAATTAGTATCGTAAATATGCAATTGGAACATTGGATAACATGTTCAAAACCATTTGTGCGTAAATTTGCACGAGTTCACGTTTTGCGTTCAAACATGTGCAAATGTGCATTCAATTATGTCAACTGTATTCGTGAGTTTATAATTCTAGAATAAGTGGTTAGTATTGTAAGTACACATTCGGAATAACATGTTCAAAAGGATTTGTGCACGAATTTGCATGCGTTCACGTTTTGCGTACAAACATGTGCAAATGTGCACAAACTGTGCATTCGATTATGTCAACTGTATTCATGAGTTCAGAATTCTAGAATAAGTAGTTGTTATTGTAAATATGCAAATGGAACATTGGATAACACGTTCAAAACTATTTGTGTACAAATTTGCATGAGTTCACGTTTTGCACACAATCACGTGCAAATGTGGACAAATTATGAATTCGATTATGTCAATTATATTCATGAGCTTAGAATTAAAGAATAAGTAGTCAGTATTTTTAATATGCAATTGGAACATTGGATAACATGTTCAAAACTATTCGTACAAAAATTTACACGAGTCCACGTTTTGTGTAGAAACATGTGCAAATGTGCACAAATTGTGCACTCAATTATGTCAAGTGCATTCATCAGTTTAGAATTCTAGAATAAGTACTTAGTATCGTAAATATGCAATTGGAACATTAGATAACATGTTCAAAAACATTCGTGCACAAATTTGCACGAGTTCACGTTTTGCATTCAAACATGTGCAAATGTGCCTAAATTGTGCATTCAATTATGTCAACTGTATTCATGGGTTTATAAT
The DNA here is from genome assembly GCA_947683625.1 of Mallotus nudiflorus. Classification (NCBI taxonomy): domain Eukaryota; kingdom Viridiplantae; phylum Streptophyta; class Magnoliopsida; order Malpighiales; family Euphorbiaceae; genus Mallotus; species Mallotus nudiflorus. The sequence goes on along the minus strand of CANTUR010000069.1, from coordinate 5,776,418 downwards.
TCTAGGATAAGTATTGTGAATATGCAATTAGAACATTGGATAACATGTTCAAAACCATTGGTGCACAAATTTACACGAGTTCACGTTTTGCGCACAAACATGTGCAAATGTGCACAAATCGTGCATTCAATTATTATGTCAATTGTGTCCACGAGTTTAGAATTCTAGAATAATTACTTATTATTATAAATATTGAATTGGAACATTGGATAACATGTTCAAAACCATTTGTGAACAACTTTGCACGAGTTCACGTTTTGCGTTCAAACATGTGCAAATGTGCAGAAATTGTGAATTCAATTGTGTCTACTGTGTTCATGAGTTCATAATTCTAGAATAAGTACCTAGTGTTGTAAATATTCAATTGGAGCATCGGAAAACATGTTCAAAACCATTTGTGCACAAAATTGCACGACTTCACGTTTTGCGTACAAATACGTGCCAATGTGCACAAATTGAGCATTCGATTATGCCAATTGTACTCATGAGTTTATAATTCTAGAATAATTAGTTAGTATTGTAAATACGCAATTGGAAGATTGGATAACATGTTCAAAAGAAGGATTTGTGCACAAATTTGCATGTGTTCACGTTTTGCGTACAAACATGTGCAAATGTGCACAAATTGTGCATTGAATTATGTCAATCGTAATCATGAGTTTAGAATTCTAGAATTAGTAGTTATTACTGTAAATGTGAAATTGGAATATTGGATAATTTGTTCAAAAGTATTCGTGCACAAATTTGTACGAGTTCACGTTTTGCACACAAACGTGTGAAAATGTGGAAAAGATTGTGCATTCAATTATCTCAGTTGTATTCATGAGTTTAGAATTAAAGAATGAGCATTTAGGGTTGTTAATATGCAATTGGAACATTGGATAACTTGTTTAAAACCATTTGTGCACAAATTTGCACGAGTTCACGTTTTGTGTACAAAACATGTGTGCACAAACTGTGCATTCAATTATGTCAAATGTATTCATCAGTTTAGAATTATAGAATAAGCAATTAGTATCGTAAATATGCAATTGGAACATTGGATAACATGTTCAAAACCATTTGTGCGTAAATTTGCACGAGTTCACGTTTTGCGTTCAAACATGTGCAAATGTGCATTCAATTATGTCAACTGTATTCGTGAGTTTATAATTCTAGAATAAGTGGTTAGTATTGTAAGTACGCATTCGGAATAACATGTTCAAAAGGATTTGTGCACGAATTTGCATGCGTTCACGTTTTGCGTACAAACATGTGCAAATGTGCACAAACTGTGCATTCGATTATGTCAACTGTATTCATGAGTTTAGAATTCTAGAATAAGTAGTTGTTATTGTAAATATGCAAATGGAACATTGGATAACACGTTCAAAACTATTTGTGTACAAATTTGCATGAGTTCACGTTTTGCACACAATCACGTGCAAATGTGGACAAATTATGAATTCGATTATGTCAATTATATTCATGAGCTTAGAATTAAAGAATAAGTAGTCAGTATTTTTAATATGCAATTGGAACATTGGATAACATGTTCAAAACTATTCGTACAAAAATTTACACGAGTCCACGTTTTGTGTAGAAACATGTGCAAATGTGCACAAATTGTGCACTCAATTATGTCAAGTGCATTCATCAGTTTAGAATTCTAGAATAAGTACTTAGTATCGTAAATATGCAATTGGAACATTAGATAACATGTTCAAAAACATTCGTGCACAAATTTGCACGAGTTCACGTTTTGCATTCAAACATGTGCAAATGTGCCTAAATTGTGCATTCAATTATGTCAACTGTATTCATGGGTTTATAATTCTAGGATAAGTATTGTGAATATGCAATTAGAACATTGGATAACATGTTCAAAACCATTGGTGCACAAATTTACACGAGTTCACGTTTTGCGCACAAACATGTGCAAATGTGCACAAATCGTGCATTCAATTATTATGTCAATTGTGTCCACGAGTTTAGAATTCTAGAATAATTACTTATTATTATAAATATTGAATTGGAACATTGGATAACATGTTCAAAACCATTTGTGAACAACTTTGCACGAGTTCACGTTTTGCGTTCAAACATGTGCAAATGTGCAGAAATTGTGAATTCAATTGTGTCTACTGTGTTCATGAGTTCATAATTCTAGAATAAGTACCTAGTGTTGTAAATATTCAATTGGAGCATCGGAAAACATGTTCAAAACCATTTGTGCACAAAATTGCACGACTTCACGTTTTGCGTACAAATACGTGCCAATGTGCACAAATTGAGCATTCGATTATGCCAATTGTACTCATGAGTTTATAATTCTAGAATAATTAGTTAGTATTGTAAATACGCAATTGGAAGATTGGATAACATGTTCAAAAGAAGGATTTGTGCACAAATTTGCATGTGTTCACGTTTTGCGTACAAACATGTGCAAATGTGCACAAATTGTGCATTGAATTATGTCAATCGTAATCATGAGTTTAGAATTCTAGAATTAGTAGTTATTACTGTAAATGTGAAATTGGAATATTGGATAATTTGTTCAAAAGTATTCGTGCACAAATTTGTACGAGTTCACGTTTTGCACACAAACGTGTGAAAATGTGGAAAAGATTGTGCATTCAATTATCTCAGTTGTATTCATGAGTTTAGAATTAAAGAATGAGCATTTAGGGTTGTTAATATGCAATTGGAACATTGGATAACTTGTTTAAAACCATTTGTGCACAAATTTGCACGAGTTCACGTTTTGTGTACAAAACATGTGTGCACAAACTGTGCATTCAATTATGTCAAATGTATTCATCAGTTTAGAATTATAGAATAAGCAATTAGTATCGTAAATATGCAATTGGAATATTGGATAACATGTTCAAAACCATTTGTGCGTAAATTTGCACGAGTTCACGTTTTGCGTTCAAACATGTGCAAATGTGCATTCAATTATGTCAACTGTATTCGTGAGTTTATAATTCTAGAATAAGTGGTTAGTATTGTAAGTACGCATTCGGAATAACATGTTCAAAAGGATTTGTGCACGAATTTGCATGCGTTCACGTTTTGCGTACAAACATGTGCAAATGTGCACAAACTGTGCATTCGATTATGTCAACTGTATTCATGAGTTCAGAATTCTAGAATAAGTAGTTGTTATTGTAAATATGCAAATGGAACATTGGATAACACGTTCAAAACTATTTGTGTACAAATTTGCATGAGTTCACGTTTTGCACACAATCACGTGCAAATGTGGACAAATTATGAATTCGATTATGTCAATTATATTCATGAGCTTAGAATTAAAGAATAAGTAGTCAGTATTTTTAATATGCAATTGGAACATTGGATAACATGTTCAAAACTATTCGTACAAAAATTTACACGAGTCCACGTTTTGTGTAGAAACATGTGCAAATGTGCACAAATTGTGCACTCAATTATGTCAAGTGCATTCATCAGTTTAGAATTCTAGAATAAGTACTTAGTATCGTAAATATGCAATTGGAACATTAGATAACATGTTCAAAAACATTCGTGCACAAATTTGCACGAGTTCACGTTTTGCATTCAAACATGTGCAAATGTGCCTAAATTGTGCATTCAATTATGTCAACTGTATTCATGGGTTTATAATTCTAGGATAAGTATTGTGAATATGCAATTAGAACATTGGATAACATGTTCAAAACCATTGGTGCACAAATTTACACGAGTTCACGTTTTGCGCACAAACATGTGCAAATGTGCACAAATCGTGCATTCAATTATTATGTCAATTGTGTCCACGAGTTTAGAATTCTAGAATAATTACTTATTATTATAAATATTGAATTGGAACATTGGATAACATGTTCAAAACCATTTGTGAACAACTTTGCACGAGTTCACGTTTTGCGTTCAAACATGTGCAAATGTGCAGAAATTGTGAATTCAATTGTGTCTACTGTGTTCATGAGTTCATAATTCTAGAATAAGTACCTAGTGTTGTAAATATTCAATTGGAGCATCGGAAAACATGTTCAAAACCATTTGTGCACAAAATTGCACGACTTCACGTTTTGCGTATAAATACGTGCCAATGTGCACAAATTGAGCATTCGATTATGCCAATTGTACTCATGAGTTTATAATTCTAGAATAATTAGTTAGTATTGTAAATACGCAATTGGAAGATTGGATAACATGTTCAAAAGAAGGATTTGTGCACAAATTTGCATGTGTTCACGTTTTGCGTACAAACATGTGCAAATGTGCACAAATTGTGCATTGAATTATGTCAATCGTAATCATGAGTTTAGAATTCTAGAATTAGTAGTTATTACTGTAAATGTGAAATTGGAATATTGGATAATTTGTTCAAAAGTATTCGTGCACAAATTTGTACGAGTTCACGTTTTGCACACAAACGTGTGAAAATGTGGAAAAGATTGTGCATTCAATTATCTCAGTTGTATTCATGAGTTTAGAATTAAAGAATGAGCATTTAGGGTTGTTAATATGCAATTGGAACATTGGATAACTTGTTTAAAACCATTTGTGCACAAATTTGCACGAGTTCACGTTTTGTGTACAAAACATGTGTGCACAAACTGTGCATTCAATTATGTCAAATGTATTCATCAGTTTAGAATTATAGAATAAGCAATTAGTATCGTAAATATGCAATTGGAATATTGGATAACATGTTCAAAACCATTTGTGCGTAAATTTGCACGAGTTCACGTTTTGCGTTCAAACATGTGCAAATGTGCATTCAATTATGTCAACTGTATTCGTGAGTTTATAATTCTAGAATAAGTGGTTAGTATTGTAAGTACGCATTCGGAATAACATGTTCAAAAGGATTTGTGCACGAATTTGCATGCATTCACGTTTTGCGTACAAACATGTGCAAATGTGCACAAACTGTGCATTCGATTATGTCAACTGTATTCATGAGTTCAGAATTCTAGAATAAGTAGTTGTTATTGTAAATATGCAAATGGAACATTGGATAACACGTTCAAAACTATTTGTGTACAAATTTGCATGAGTTCACGTTTTGCACACAATCACGTGCAAATGTGGACAAATTATGAATTCGATTATGTCAATTATATTCATGAGCTTAGAATTAAAGAATAAGTAGTCAGTATTTTTAATATGCAATTGGAACATTGGATAACATGTTCAAAACTATTCGTACAAAAATTTACACGAGTCCACGTTTTGTGTAGAAACATGTGCAAATGTGCACAAATTGTGCACTCAATTATGTCAAGTGCATTCATCAGTTTAGAATTCTAGAATAAGTACTTAGTATCGTAAATATGCAATTGGAACATTAGATAACATGTTCAAAAACATTCGTGCACAAATTTGCACGAGTTCACGTTTTGCATTCAAACATGTGCAAATGTGCCTAAATTGTGCATTCAATTATGTCAACTGTATTCATGGGTTTATAATTCTAGGATAAGTATTGTGAATATGCAATTAGAACATTGGATAACATGTTCAAAACCATTGGTGCACAAATTTACACGAGTTCACGTTTTGCGCACAAACATGTGCAAATGTGCACAAATCGTGCATTCAATTATTATGTCAATTGTGTCCACGAGTTTAGAATTCTAGAATAATTACTTATTATTATAAATATTGAATTGGAACATTGGATAACATGTTCAAAACCATTTGTGAACAACTTTGCACGAGTTCACGTTTTGCGTTCAAACATGTGCAAATGTGCAGAAATTGTGAATTCAATTGTGTCTACTGTGTTCATGAGTTCATAATTCTAGAATAAGTACCTAGTGTTGTAAATATTCAATTGGAGCATCGGAAAACATGTTCAAAACCATTTGTGCACAAAATTGCACGACTTCACGTTTTGCGTACAAATACGTGCCAATGTGCACAAATTGAGCATTCGATTATGCCAATTGTACTCATGAGTTTATAATTCTAGAATAATTAGTTAGTATTGTAAATACACAATTGGAAGATTGGATAACATGTTCAAAAGAAGGATTTGTGCACAAATTTGCATGTGTTCACGTTTTGCGTACAAACATGTGCAAATGTGCACAAATTGTGCATTGAATTATGTCAATCGTAATCATGAGTTTAGAATTCTAGAATTAGTAGTTATTACTGTAAATGTGAAATTGGAATATTGGATAATTTGTTCAAAAGTATTCGTGCACAAATTTGTACGAGTTCACGTTTTGCACACAAACGTGTGAAAATGTGGAAAAGATTGTGCATTCAATTATCTCAGTTGTATTCATGAGTTTAGAATTAAAGAATGAGCATTTAGGGTTGTTAATATGCAATTGGAACATTGGATAACTTGTTTAAAACCATTTGTGCACAAATTTGCACGAGTTCACGTTTTGTGTACAAAACATGTGTGCACAAACTGTGCATTCAATTATGTCAAATGTATTCATCAGTTTAGAATTATAGAATAAGCAATTAGTATCGTAAATATGCAATTGGAATATTGGATAACATGTTCAAAACCATTTGTGCGTAAATTTGCACGAGTTCACGTTTTGCGTTCAAACATGTGCAAATGTGCATTCAATTATGTCAACTGTATTCGTGAGTTTATAATTCTAGAATAAGTGGTTAGTATTGTAAGTACGCATTCGGAATAACATGTTCAAAAGGATTTGTGCACGAATTTGCATGCGTTCACGTTTTGCGTACAAACATGTGCAAATGTGCACAAACTGTGCATTCGATTATGTCAACTGTATTCATGAGTTCAGAATTCTAGAATAAGTAGTTGTTATTGTAAATATGCAAATGGAACATTGGATAACACGTTCAAAACTATTTGTGTACAAATTTGCATGAGTTCACGTTTTGCACACAATCACGTGCAAATGTGGACAAATTATGAATTCGATTATGTCAATTATATTCATGAGCTTAGAATTAAAGAATAAGTAGTCAGTATTTTTAATATGCAATTGGAACATTGGATAACATGTTCAAAACTATTCGTACAAAAATTTACACGAGTCCACGTTTTGTGTAGAAACATGTGCAAATGTGCACAAATTGTGCACTCAATTATGTCAAGTGCATTCATCAGTTTAGAATTCTAGAATAAGTACTTAGTATCGTAAATATGCAATTGGAACATTAGATAACATGTTCAAAAACATTCGTGCACAAATTTGCACGAGTTCACGTTTTGCATTCAAACATGTGCAAATGTGCCTAAATTGTGCATTCAATTATGTCAACTGTATTCATGGGTTTATAATTCTAGGATAAGTATTGTGAATATGCAATTAGAACATTGGATAACATGTTCAAAACCATTGGTGCACAAATTTACACGAGTTCACGTTTTGCGCACAAACATGTGCAAATGTGCACAAATCGTGCATTCAATTATTATGTCAATTGTGTCCACGAGTTTAGAATTCTAGAATAATTACTTATTATTATAAATATTGAATTGGAACATTGGATAACATGTTCAAAACCATTTGTGAACAACTTTGCACGAGTTCACGTTTTGCGTTCAAACATGTGCAAATGTGCAGAAATTGTGAATTCAATTGTGTCTACTGTGTTCATGAGTTCATAATTCTAGAATAAGTACCTAGTGTTGTAAATATTCAATTGGAGCATCGGAAAACATGTTCAAAACCATTTGTGCACAAAATTGCACGACTTCACGTTTTGCGTACAAATACGTGCCAATGTGCACAAATTGAGCATTCGATTATGCCAATTGTACTCATGAGTTTATAATTCTAGAATAATTAGTTAGTATTGTAAATACGCAATTGGAAGATTGGATAACATGTTCAAAAGAAGGATTTGTGCACAAATTTGCATGTGTTCACGTTTTGCGTACAAACATGTGCAAATGTGCACAAATTGTGCATTGAATTATGTCAATCGTAATCATGAGTTTAGAATTCTAGAATTAGTAGTTATTACTGTAAATGTGAAATTGGAATATTGGATAATTTGTTCAAAAGTATTCATGCACAAATTTGTACGAGTTCACGTTTTGCACACAAACGTGTGAAAATGTGGAAAAAATTGTGCATTCAATTATCTCAGTTGTATTCATGAGTTTAGAATTAAAGAATGAGCATTTAGGGTTGTTAATATGCAATTGGAACATTGGATAACTTGTTTAAAACCATTTGTGCACAAATTTGCACGAGTTCACGTTTTGTGTACAAAACATGTGTGCACAAACTGTGCATTCAATTATGTCAAATGTATTCATTAGTTTAGAATTATAGAATAAGCAATTAGTATCGTAAATATGCAATTGGAACATTGGATAACATGTTCAAAACCATTTGTGCGTAAATTTGCACGAGTTCACGTTTTGCGTTCAAACATGTGCAAATGTGCATTCAATTATGTCAACTGTATTCGTGAGTTTATAATTCTAGAATAAGTGGTTAGTATTGTAAGTACGCATTCGGAATAACATGTTCAAAAGGATTTGTGCACAAAATTGCATGCGTTCACGTTTTGCGTACAAACATGTGCAAATGTGCACAAACTGTGCATTCGATTATGTCAACTGTATTCATGAGTTCAGAATTCTAGAATAAGTAGTTTTTATTGTAAATATGCAAATGGAACATTGGATAACACGTTCAAAACTATTTGTGTACAAATTTGCATGAGTTCACGTTTTGCACACAATCACGTGCAAATGTGGAAAAATTGTGAATTCGATTATGTCAATTATATTCATGAGCTTAGAATTAAAGAATAAGTAGTCAGTATTTTTAATATGCAATTGGAACATTGGATAACATGTTCAAAACTATTCGTACAAAAATTTACACGAGTCCACGTTTTGTGTAGAAACATGTGCAAATGTGCACAAATTGTGCACTCAATTATGTCAAGTGCATTCATCAGTTTAGAATTCTAGAATAAGTACTTAGTATCGTAAATATGCAATTGGAACATTAGATAACATGTTCAAAAACATTCGTGCACAAATTTGCACGAGTTCACGTTTTGCATTCAAACATGTGCAAATGTGCCTAAATTGTGCATTCAATTATGTCAACTGTATTCATGGGTTTATAATTCTAGGATAAGTATTGTGAATATGCAATTAGAACATTGGATAACATGTTCAAAACCATTGGTGCACAAATTTACACGAGTTCACGTTTTGCGCACAAACATGTGCAAATGTGCACAAATTGTGCATTCAATTATTATGTCAATTGTGTCCACGAGTTTAGAATTCTAGAATAATTACTTATTATTATAAATATTGAATTGGAACATTGGATAACATGTTCAAAACCATTTGTGAACAACTTTGCACGAGTTCACGTTTTGCGTTCAAACATGTGCAAATGTGCACAAATTGTGAATTCAATTGTGTCTACTGTGTTCATGAGTTCATAATTCTAGAATAAGTACCTAGTGTTCTAAATATTCAATTGGAGCATCAGAAAACATGTTCAAAACCATTTGTGCACAAAATTGCACGACTTCACGTTTTGCGTACAAATACGTGCCAATGTGCACAAATTGAGCATTCGATTATGCCAATTGTACTCATGAGTTTATAATTCTAGAATAATTAGTTAGTATTGTAAATACGCAATTGGAAGATTGGATAACATGTTCAAAAGAAGGATTTGTGCACAAATTTGCATGTGTTCACGTTTTGCGTACAAACATGTGCAAATGTGCACAAATTGTGCATTGAATTATGTCAATCGTAATCATGAGTTTAGAATTCTAGAATTTGTAGTTATTACTGTAAATGTGAAATTGGAATATTGGATAATTTGTTCAAAAGTATTCGTGCACAAATTTGTACGAGTTCACGTTTTGCACACAAACGTGTGAAAATGTGGAAAAAATTGTGCATTCAATTATCTCAGTTGTATTCATGAGTTTAGAATTAAAGAATGAGCATTTAGGGTTGTTAATATGCAATTGGAACATTGGATAACTTGTTTAAAACCATTTGTGCACAAATTTGCACGAGTTCACGTTTTGTGTACAAAACATGTGTGCACAAACTGTGCATTCAATTATGTCAAATGTATTCATCAGTTTAGAATTATAGAATAAGTAATTAGTATCGTAAATATGCAATTGGAACATTGGATAACATGTTCAAAACCATTTGTGCGTAAATTTGCACGAGTTCACGTTTTGCGTTCAAACATGTGCAAATGTGCATTCAATTATGTCAACTGTATTCGTGAGTTTATAATTCTAGAATAAGTGGTTAGTATTGTAAGTACGCATTCGGAATAACATGTTCAAAAGGATTTGTGCACGAATTTGCATGCGTTCACGTTTTGCGTACAAACATGTGCAAATGTGCACAAACTGTGCATTCGATTATGTCAACTGTATTCATGAGTTCAGAATTCTAGAATAAGTAGTTGTTATTGTAAATATGCAAATGGAACATTGGATAACACGTTCAAAACTATTTGTGTACAAATTTGCACGAGTTCACGTTTTGCACACAATCACGTGCAAATGTGGAAAAATTGTGAATTCGATTATGTCAATTATATTCATGAGCTTAGAATTAAAGAATAAGTAGTCAGTATTTTTAATATGCAATTGGAACATTGGATAACATGTTCAAAACTATTCGTACAAAAATTTACACGAGTCCACGTTTTGTGTAGAAACATGTGCAAATGTGCACAAATTGTGCACTCAATTATGTCAAGTGCATTCATCAGTTTAGAATTCTAGAATAAGTACTTAGTATCGTAAATATGCAATTGGAACATTAGATAACATGTTCAAAAACATTCGTGCACAAATTTGCACGAGTTCACGTTTTGCATTCAAACATGTGCAAATGTGCCTAAATTGTGCATTCAATTATGTCAACTGTATTCATGGGTTTATAATTCTAGGATAAGTATTGTGAATATGCAATTAGAACATTGGATAACATGTTCAAAACCATTGGTGCACAAATTTACACGAGTTCACGTTTTGCGCACAAACATGTGCAAATGTGCACAAATTGTGCATTCAATTATTATGTCAATTGTGCCCACGAGTTTAGAATTCTAGAATAATTACTTATTATTATAAATATTGAATTGGAACATTGGATAACATGTTCAAAACCATTTGTGAACAACTTTGCACGAGTTCACGTTTTGCGTTCAAACATGTGCAAATGTGCACAAATTGTGAATTCAATTGTGTCTACTGTGTTCATGAGTTCATAATTCTAGAATAAGTACCTAGTGTTGTAAATATTCAATTGGAGCATCGGAAAACATGTTCAAAACCATTTGTGCACAAAATTGCACGACTTCACGTTTTGCGTACAAATACGTGCCAATGTGCACAAATTGAGCATTCGATTACGCCAATTGTACTCATGAGTTTATAATTCTAGAATAATTAGTTAGTATTGTAAATACGCAATTGGAAGATTGGATAACATGTTCAAAAGAAGGATTTGTGCACAAATTTGCATGTGTTCACGTTTTGCGTACAAACATGTGCAAATGTGCACAAATTGTGCATTGAATTATGTCAATCGTAATCATGAGTTTAGAATTCTAGAATTAGTAGTTGTTACTGTAAATGTGAAATTGGAATATTGGATAATTTGTTCAAAAGTATTCGTGCACAAATTTGTACGAGTTCACGTTTTGCACACAAACGTGTGCAAATGTGGAAAAAATTGTGCATTCAATTATCTCAGTTGTATTCATGAGTTTAGAATTAAAGAATGAGCATTTAGGGTTGTTAATATGCAATTGGAACATTGGATAACTTGTTTAAAACCATTTGTGCACAAATTTGCACGAGTTCACGTTTTGTGTACAAAACATGTGTGCACAAATTGTGCATTCAATTATGTCAAATGTATTCATCAGTTTAGAATTATAGAATAAGCAATTAGTATCGTAAATATGCAATTGGAACATTGGATAACATGTTCAAAACCATTTGTGCGTAAATTTGCACGAGTTCACGTTTTGCGTTCAAACATGTGCAAATGTGCATTCAATTATGTCAACTGTATTCGTGAGTTTATAATTCTAGAATAAGTGGTTAGTATTGTAAGTACGCATTCGGAATAACATGTTCAAAAGGATTTGTGCACGAATTTGCATGCGTTCACGTTTTGCGTACAAACATGTGCAAATGTGCACAAACTGTGCATTCGATTATGTCAACTGTATTCATGAGTTCAGAATTCTAGAATAAGTAGTTGTTATTGTAAATATGCAAATGGAACATTGGATAACACGTTCAAAACTATTTGTGTACAAATTTGCACGAGTTCACGTTTTGCACACAATCACGTGCAAATGTGGACAAATTGTGAATTTGATTATATCAATTATATTCATGAGCTTAGAATTAAAGAATAAGTAGTCAGTATTTTTAATATGCAATTGGAACATTGGATAACATGTTCAAAACTATTCGTACAAAAATTTACACGAGTCCACGTTTTGTGTAGAAACATGTGCAAATGTGCACAAATTGTGCACTCAATTATGTCAAGTGCATTCATCAGTTTAGAATTCTAGAATAAGTACTTAGTATCGTAAATATGCAATTGGAACATTAGATAACATGTTCAAAAACATTCGTGCACAAATTTGCACGAGTTCACGTTTTGCATTCAAACATGTGCAAATGTGCCTAAATTGTGCATTCAATTATGTCAACTGTATTCATGGGTTTATAATTCTAGGATAAGTATTGTGAATATGCAATTAGAACATTGGATAACATGTTCAAAACCATTGGTGCACAAATTTACACGAGTTCACGTTTTGCGCACAAACATGTGCAAATGTGCACAAATTGTGCATTCAATTATTATGTCAATTGTGCCCACAAGTTTAGAATTCTAGAATAATTACTTATTATTATAAATATTGAATTGGAACATTGGATAACATGTTCAAAACCATTTGTGAACAACTTTGCACGAGTTCACGTTTTGCGTTCAAACATGTGCAAATGTGCACAAATTGTGAATTCAATTGTGTCTACTGTGTTCATGAGTTCATAATTCTAGAATAAGTACCTAGTGTTGTAAATATTCAATTGGAGCATCGGAAAACATGTTCAAAACCATTTGTGCACAAAATTGCACGACTTCACGTTTTGCGTACAAATACGTGCCAATGTGCACAAATTGAGCATTCGATTACGCCAATTGTACTCATGAGTTTATAATTCTAGAATAATTAGTTAGTATTGTAAATACGCAATTGGAAGATTGGATAACATGTTCAAAAGAAGGATTTGTGCACAAATTTGCATGTGTTCACGTTTTGCGTACAAACATGTGCAAATGTGCACAAATTGTGCATTGAATTATGTCAATCGTAATCATGAGTTTAGAATTCTAGAATTAGTAGTTATTACTATAAATGTGAAATTGGAATATTGGATCATTTGTTCAAAAGTATTCGTGCACAAATTTGTACGAGTTCACGTTTTGCACACAAATTAGTGCAAATGTGGAAAAAATTGTGCATTCAATTATCTCAATTGTATTCATGAGTTTAGAATTAAAGAATGAGCATTTAGGGTTGTTAATATGCAATTGGAACATTGGATAACTTGTTTAAAACCATTTGTGCACAAATTTGCACGAGTTCACGTTTTGTGTACAAAACATGTGTGCACAAATTGTGCATTCAATTATGTCAAATGTATTCATCAGTTTAGAATTATAGAATAAGCAATTAGTATCGTAAATATGCAATTGGAACATTGGATAACATGTTCAAAACCATTTGTGCGTAAATTTGCACGAGTTCACGTTTTGCGTTCAAACATGTGCAAATGTGCATTCAATTATGTCAACTGTATTCGTGAGTTTATAATTCTAGAATAAGTGGTTAGTATTGTAAGTACGCATTCGGAATAACATGTTCAAAAGGATTTGTGCACGAATTTGCATGCGTTCACGTTTTGCGTACAAACATGTGCAAATGTGCACAAACTGTGCATTCGATTATGTCAACTGTATTTTCATGAGTTCAGAATTCTAGAATAAGTAGTTGTTATTGTAAATATGCAAATGGAACATTGGATAACACGTTCAAAACTATTTGTGTACAAATTTGCATGAGTTCACGTTTTGCACACAATCACGTGCAAATGTGGACAAATTGTGAATTCGATTATGTCAATTATATTCATGAGCTTAGAATTAAAGAATAAGTAGTCAGTATTTTTAATATGCAATTGGAACATTGGATAACATGTTCAAAACTATTCGTACAAAAATTTACACGAGTCCACGTTTTGTGTAGAAACATGTGCAAATGTGCACAAATTGTGCACTCAATTATGTCAAGTGCATTCATCAGTTTAGAATTCTAGAATAAGTACTTAGGATCGTAAATATGCAATTGGAACATTAGATAACATGTTCAAAAACATTCGTGCACAAATTTGCACGAGTTCACGTTTTGCATTCAAACATGTGCAAATGTGCCTAAATTGTGCATTCAATTATGTCAACTGTATTCATGGGTTTATAATTCTAGGATAAGTATTGTGAATATGCAATTAGAACATTGGATAACATGTTCAAAACCATTGGTGCACAAATTTACACGAGTTCACGTTTTGCGCACAAACATGTGCAAATGTGCACAAATTGTGCATTCAATTATTATGTCAATTGTGTCCACGAGTTTAGAATTCTAGAATAATTAATTATTATTATAAATATTGAATTGGAACATTGGATAACATGTTCAAAACCATTTGTGAACAACTTTGCACGAGTTCACGTTTTGCATTCAAACATGTGCAAATGTGCACAAATTGTGAATTCAATTGTGTCTACTGTGTTCATGAGTTCATAATTCTAGAATAAGTACCTAGTGTTGTAAATATTCAATTGGAGCATCGGAAAACATGTTCAAAACCATTTATGCACAAAATTGCACGACTTCACGTTTTGCGTACAAATACGTGCCAATGTGCACAAATTGAGCATTCGATTACGCCAATTGTACTCATGAGTTTATAATTCTAGAATAATTAGTTAGTATTGTAAATACGCAATTGGAGGATTGGATAACATGTTCAAAAGAAGGATTTGTGCACAAATTTGCATGTGTTCACGTTTTGCGTACAAACATGTGCAAATGTGCACAAATTGTGCATTGAATTATGTCAATCGTAATCATGAGTTTAGAATTCTAGAATTAGTAGTTATTACTGTAAATGTGAAATTGGAATATTAGATAATTTGTTCAAAAGTATTCGTGCACAAATTTGTACGAGTTCACGTTTTGCACACAAACGTGTGCAAATGTGGAAAAAATTGTGCATTCAATTATCTCTGTTGTATTCATGAGTTTAGAATTAAAGAATGAGCATTTAGGGTTGTTAATATGCAATTGGAACATTGGATAACTTGTTTAAAACCATTTGTGCACAAATTTGCACGAGTTCACGTTTTATGTACAAAACATGTGTGCACAAACTGTGCATTCAATTATGTCAAATGTATTCATCAGTTTAGAATTATAGAATAAGCAATTAGTATCGTAAATATGCAATTGGAACATTGGATAACATGTTCAAAACCATTTGTGCACAAATTTGCACGAGTTCACGTTTTGCGTTCAAACATGTGCAAATATGCATTCAATTATGTCAGCTGTATTCGTGAGTTTATAATTCTAGAATAAGTGGTTAGTATTGTAAATACGCATTCGGAATAACATGTTCAAAAGGATTTGTGCACGAATTTGCATGCGTTCACGTTTTGCATACAAACATGTGCAAATGTGCACAAACTGTGCATTCGATTATGTCAACTGTATTCATGAGTTCAGAATTCTAGAATAAGTAGTTGTTATTGTAAATATGCAAATGGAATATTGGATAACACGTTCAAAACTATTTGTGTACAAATTTGCACGAGTTCACGTTTTGCACACAATCACGTGCAAATGTGGACAAATTGTGAATTTGATTATGTCAATTATATTCATGAGCTTAGAATTAAAGAATAAGTAGTCAGTATTTTTAATATGCAATTGGAACATTGGATAACATGTTCAAAACTATTCGTACAAAAATTTACACGAGTCCACGTTTTGTGTAGAAACATGTGCAAATTTGCACAAATTGTGCACTCAATTATGTCAAGTGCATTCATCAGTTTAGAATTCTAGAATAAGTACTTAGTATCGTAAATATGCAATTGGAACATTAGATAACATGTTCAAAAACATTCGTGCACAAATTTGCACGAGTTCACGTTTTGCATTCAAACATGTGCAAATATGCCTAAATTGTGCATTCAATTATGTCAACTGTATTCATGGGTTTATAATTCTAGGATAAGTATTGTGAATATGCAATTAGAACATTGGATAACATGTTCAAAACCATTAGTGCACAAATTTACACGAGTTCACGTTTTGCGCATAAACATGTGCAAATGTGCACAAATTGTGCATTCAATTATTATGTCAATTGTGTCCAAGAGTTTAGAATTCTAGAATAATTACTTATTATTATAAATATTGAATTGGAACATTGGATAACATGTTGAAAACCATTTGTGAACAACTTTGCACGAGTTCACGTTTTGCGTTCAAACATGTGCAAATGTGCACAAATTGTGAATTCAATTGTGTCTACTATGTTCATGAGTTCATAATTCTAGAATAAGTACCTAGTGTTGTAAATATTCAATTGGAGCATCGAAAAACATGTTCAAAACCATTTGTGCACAAAATTGCACGACGTCACGTTTTGCATACAAATACGTGCCAATGTGCACAAATTGAGCATTCGATTATGCCAATTGTATTCATGAGTTTATAATTCTAGAATAATTAGTTAGTATTGTAAATATGCAATTGGAAGATTGGATAACTTGTTCAAAAGAAGGATTTGTGCACAAATTTGCATGTGTTCACGTTTTGCGTACAAACATGTGCAAATGTGCACAAATTGTGCATTGAATTATGTCAATCGTAATCATGAGTTTAGAATTCTAGAATTAGTAGTTATTACTGTAAATGTGAAATTGGAATATTGGATAATTTTTTCAAAAGTATTCGTGCAAAAATTTGTACGAGTTCACGTTTTGCACACAAACGTGTGCAAATGTGGAAAAAATTATGCATTCAATTATCTCAGTTGTATTCATGAGTTTAGAATTAAAGAATGAGCATTTAGGGTTATTAATATGCGATTGGAACATTGGATAACTTGTTTAAAACCATTTGTGCACAAATTTGCACGAGTTCACATTTTGTGTACAAAACATGTGTGCACAAACTGTGCATTCAATTATGTCAAATGTATTCATCAGTTTAGAATTATAGAATAAGCAATTAGTATCGTAAATATGCAATTGGAACATTGGATAACATGTTCAAAACCATTTGTGCGCAAATTTGCACGAGTTCACATTTTGCGTTCAAACATGTGCAAATGTGCACAAATTGTGCATTCAATTATGTCAACTGTATTCGTGAGTTTATAATTCTAGAATAAGTGGTTAGTATTGTAAATACGCATTCGGAATAACATGTTCAAAAGGATTTGTGCACGAATTTGCATGCGTTCACGTTTTGCGTACAAACATGTGCAAATGTGCACAAACTGTGCATTCGATTATGTCAACTGTATTCATGAGTTCAGAATTCTAGAATAAGTAGTTGTTATTGTAAATATGCAAATGGAACATTGGATAACACATTCAAAACTATTTGTGTACAAATTTGCACGAGTTCACGTTTTGCACACAATCACGTGCAAATGTGGACAAATTGTGAATTCGATTATGTCAATTATATTCATGAGCTTAGAATTAAAGAATAAGTAGTCAGTATTTTTAATATGCAATTGGAACATTGGATAACATGTTCAAACCTATTCGTATAAAAATTTACACGAGTCCACGTTTTGTGTAGAAACATGTGCAAATGTGCACAAATTGTGCACTCAATTATGTCAAGTGCATTCATCAGTTTAGAATTCTAGAATAAGTACTTAGTATCATAAATATGCAATTGGAACATTAGATAACATGTTCAAAAACATTCGTGCACAAATTTGCACGAGTTCAGGTTTTGCATTCAAACATGTGCAAATGTGCCTAAATTGTGCATTCAATTATTTCAACTGTATTCATGGGTTTATAATTCTAGGATAAGTATTGTGAATATGCAATTAGAACATTGGATAACATGTTCAAAACCATTGGTGCACAAATTTACACGAGTTCATGTTTTGCGCACAAACATGTGCAAATGTGCACAAATTGTGCATTCCATTATTATGTCAATTGTGTCCACGAGTTTAGAATTCTAGAATAATTACTTATTATTATAAATATTGAATTGGAACATTGGATAACATGTTCAAAACCATTTGTGAACAACTTTGCACGAGTTCACGTTTTGCGTTCAAACATGTGCAAATGTGCACAAATTGTGAATTCAATTGTGTCTACTGTGTTCATGAGTTCATAATTCTAGAATAAGTACCTAGTGTTGTAAATATTCAATTGGAGCATCGGAAAACATGTTCAAAACCATTTGTGCACAAAATTGCACTACTTCACGTTTTGCGTACAAATACGTGCCAATGTACACAAATTGAGCATACGATTATGCCAATTGTATTCATGAGTTTATAATTCTAGAATAATTAGTTAGTATTGTAAATATGCAATTGGAAGATTGTATAACATGTTCAAGAGAAGGATTTGTGCACAAATTTGCATGTGTTCACGTTTTGCGTACAAACATGTGCAAATGTGCACAAATTGTCCATTGAATTATTTCAAAAGTATTCGTGCACAAATTTGTACGAGTTCACGTTTTGCACACAAACGTGTGCAAATGTGGAAAAAATTGTGCATTCAATTATCTCAGTTGTATTCATGAGTTTAGAATTAAAGAATGAGCATTTAGGGTTGTTAATATGCGATTGGAACATTGGATAACTTGTTTAAAACCATTTGTGTACAAATTTGCACGAGTTCACGTTTTGTGTACAAAACATGTGTGCACAAACTGTCCATTCAATTATGTCAAATGTATTCATCAGTTTAGAATTATAGAATAAGCAATTAGTAATATGCAATTGGAACATTGGATAACATGTTCAAAACCATTTGTGCGCAAATTTGCACGAGTTCACGTTTTGCGTTCAAACATGTGCAAATGTGCACAAATTGTGCATTCAATTATGTCAACTGTATTCGTGAGTTTATAATTCTAGAATAAGTGGTTAGTATTGTAAATACGCATTCGGAATAACATGTTCAAAAGGATTTGTGCACGAATTTGCATGCGTTCACGTTTTGCGTACAAACATGTGCAAATGTGCACAAACTGTGCATTCGATTATGTCAACTGTATTCATGAGTTCAGAATTCTAGAATAAGTAGTTGTTATTGTAAATATGCAAATGGAACATCGGATAACACGTTCAAAACTATTTGTGTACAAATTTGCACGAGTTCACGTTTTGCACACAATCACGTGCAAATGTGGACAAATTGTGAATTCGATTATGTCAATTATATTCATGAGCTTAGAATTAAAGAATAAGTAGTCAGTATTTTTAATATGCAATTGGAACATTGGATAACATGTTCAAAACTATTCGTACAAAAATTTACACGAGTCCACGTTTTGTGTAGAAACATGTGCAAATGTGCACAAATTGTGCACTCAATTATGTCAAGTGCATTCATCAGTTTAGAATTCTAGAATAAGTACTTAGTATCATAAATATGCAATTGGAACATTAGATAACATGTTCAAAAACATTCGTGCACAAATTTGCACGAGTTCACGTTTTGCATTCAAACATGTGCAAATGTGCCTAAATTGTGCATTCAATTATGTCAACTGTATTCATGGGTTTATAATTCTAGGATAAGTATTGTGAATATGCAATTAGAACATTGGATAACATGTTCAAAACCATTGGTGCACAAATTTACACGAGTTCACGTTTTGCGCACAAACATGTGCAAATGTGCACAAATTGTGCATTCAATTATTATGTCAATTGTGTCCACGAGTTTAGAATTCTAGAATAATTACTTATTATTATAAATATTGAATTGGAACATTGGATAACATGTTCAAAACCATTTGTGAACAACTTTGCACGAGTTCACGTTTTGCATTCAAACATGTGCAAATGTGCACAAATTGTGAATTCAATTGTGTCTACTGTGTTCATGAGTTCATAATTCTAGAATAAGTACCTAGAGTTGTAAATATTCAATTGGAGCATCGGAAAACATGTTCAAAACCATTTGTGCACAAAATTGCAGGACTTCAGGTTTTGCATACAAATACGTGCCAATGTGCACAAATTGAGCATTCGATTATGCCAATTGTATTCATGAGTTTATAATTCTAGAATAATTAGTTAGTATTGTAAATACGCAATTGGAAGATTGGATAACATGTTCAAAAGAAGGATTTGTGCACAAATTTGCATGTGTTCACGTTTTGCGTACAAACATGTGCAAATGTGCACAAATTGTGCATTGAATTATGTCAATCGTAATCATGAGTTTAGAATTCTAGAATTAGTAGTTATTACTGTAAATGTGAAATTGGAATATTGGATAATTTGTTCAAAAGTATTCGTGCACAAATTTGTACGAGTTCACGTTTTGCACACAAACGTCTGCAAATGTGGAAAAAATTATGCATTCAATTATCTCAGTTGTATTCATGAGTTTAGAATTAAAGAATGAGCATTTAAGGTTGTTAATATGCGTTTGGAACATTGGATAACTTGTTTAAACCCATTTGTGCACAAATTTACACGAGTTCACGATTTGTGTGCAAAACATGTGTGCACAAACTGTGCATTCAATTATGTCAAATGTATTCATCAGTTTAGAATTATAGAATAAGCAATTAGTATCGTAAATATGCAATTGGAACATTGGATAACATGTTCAAAACCATTTGGGCGCAAATTTGCACGAGTTCACGTTTTGCGTTCAAACATGTGCAAATGTGCACAAATTGTGCATTCAATTATGTCAACTGTATTCGTGAGTTTATAATTCTAGAATAAGTGGTTAGTATTGTAAATACGCATTCGGAATAACATGTTCAAAAGGATTTGTGCACGAATTTGCATGCGTTCACGTTTTGCGTACAAACATGTGCAAATGTGCACAAACTGTGCATTCGATTATGTCAACTGTATTCATGAGTTCAGAATTCTAGAATAAGTAGTTATTATTGTAAATATGCAAATGGAACATTGGATAACACGTTCAAAACTATTTGTGTACAAATTTGCACGAGTTCACGTTTTGCACACAATCACGTACAACTGTGGACAAATTGTGAATTCGATTATGTCAATTATATTCATGAGCTTAGAATTAAAGAATAAGTAGTCAGTATTTTTAATATGCAATTGGAACATTGGATAACCTGTTCAAAACTATTCGTACAAAAATTTACACGAGTCCACGTTTTGTGTAGAAACATGTGCAAATGTGCACAAATTGTGCACTCAATTATGTCAAGTGCATTCATCAGTTTAGAATTCTAGAATAAGTACTTAGTATCATAAATATGCAATTGGAACATTAGATAACATGTTCAAAAACATTCGTGCACAAATTTGCACGAGTTCACGTTTTGCATTCAAACATGTGCAAAAGTGCCTAAATTGTGCATTCAATTATGTCAACTGTATTCATGGGTTTATAATTCTAGGATAAGTATTGTGAATATGCAATTAGAACATTGGATAACATGTTCAAAACCATTGGTGCACAAATTTACACGAGTTCACGTTTTGCGCACAAACATGTGCAAATGTGCACAAATTGTGCATTCAATTATTATGTCAATTGTGTCCACGAGTTTAGAATGCTAGAATAATTACTTATTATTATAAATATTGAATTGGAACATTGGATAACATGTTCAAAACCATTTGTGAACAACTTTGCACGAGTTCACGTTTTGCATTCAAACATGTGCAAATGTGCACAAATTGTGAATTCAATTGTGTCTACTGTGTTCATGAGTTCATAATTCTAGAATAAGTACCTAGTGTTGTAAATATTCAATTGGAGCATCGGAAAACATGTTCAAAACCATTTGTGCACAAAATTGCATGACTTCACGTTTTGCGTACAAATACGTGCCAATGTGCACAAATTGAGCATTCGATTATGCCAATTGTATTCATGAGTTTATAATTCTAGAATAATTAGTTAGTATTGTAAATACGCAATTGGAAGATTGGATAACATGTTCAAAAGAAGGATTTGTGCACAAATTTGCATGTGTTCACGTTTTGCGTACAAACATGTGCAAATGTGCACAAATTGTGCATTGAATTATGTCAATCGTAATCATGAGTTTAGAATTCTAGAATTAGTAGTTGTTACTGTAAATGTGAAATTGGAATATTGGATAATTTGTTCAAAAGTATTCGTGCACAAATTTGTACGATTTCACGTTTTGCACACAAACGTGTGCAAATGTGGAAAAAATTGTGCATTCAATTATCTCAGTTGTATTCATGAGTTTAGAATTAAAGAATGAGCATTTAGGGTTGTTAATATGCAATTGGAACATTGGATAACTTGTTTAAAACCATTTGTGCACAAATTTGCACGAGTTCACATTTTATGTACAAAACATGTGTGCACAAACTGTGCATTCAATTATGTCAAATGTATTCATCAGTTTAGAATTATAGAATAAGCAATTAGTATCATAAATATGCAATTGAAACATTGGATAACATGTTCAAAACCATTTGTGCGCAAATTTGCACGAGTTCACGTTTTGCGTTCAAACAGGTGCAAATGTGCACAAATTGTGCATTCAATTATGTCAATTGTATTCGTGAGTTTATATGATACGGAACCTCCAAGAATAAGCTTGAGAACCCCTTTATGTATTCGAACCCCCAAAGCATTAACTTGTAAACCCCAATAGTCAGTTCAGCAGCAACCCCTAAGAATGGTTAGAAATCAGACTACTTAGATGATCAAAGAATTAGAATAAAGAAAACTCGTTTCTAAATTCCAATTTCGAAACACTCCATAAGAAGATGATCAATCTACTTGAATGTTCCTTAAAGCATGTATTCTACACAAGAGCACAAAGATAAAAGCAAAACAGCCTTTAGGTTTTAAAACTTCAATTCTGAATAATAAAATTCATCCAAGGCATATATATATATAGCCTTTACAAGGTTTTCCTTAGTGAGTAAGGAAAACTAATAACCCTAATCACAAAAAAGGAAATTAATCTAATCAGACCTTAAATAGGAATTTTGACATACTTCCTATTTTAAGAATAATTAAACTAACTAAAACTAATGGGCTTTTAAAATAACAAATTCGTCCAGCCCTTATTTAACATATTTAAACCTAAATAACAATGCTTAAATAACTCTCCCATGCATATTCGGCCAGCTCATAACAAATGAGGCCCATTATATACTTAATTAAACCCATTAATAACTTGGACTTGAATTAAGTTGTATTGAACTTGAGCTGCACTTGGCACAAAGCTTTGGTGTCCTTGTAAACTTTCACTAGCTAAGTTCACAAAGCCTTGTAGATGATGGATTAAGGCTTCTTGAAGCTTCTTAGATTGAGACCTTGTTATAGGTCTTTGAGGCATGCTGATTGGACTCAAAACCTCTTGAACTTGATCCTTGCCTTCTTGACCACGCTCATCTTCATCATGTTGAATTCTTTGAACTTGGTGTGTTGGCTGCTCCATAACATTATAATTCTAGAATAAGTGGTTAGTATTGTAAATACGCATTCGAAATAACATGTTCAAAAGGATTTACGCACGAATTTGCATGCGTTCACGTTTTGCGTACAAACATGTGCAAATGTGCACAAACTGTGCATTCGATTATGTCAACTATATTCATGAGTTCAGAATTCTAGAATAAGTAGTTGTTATTGTAAATATGCAAATGGAACATTGGATAACACGTTCAAAACTATTTGTGTACAAATTTGCACGAGTTCACGTTTTGCACACAATCACGTGCAAATGTGGACAAATTGTGAATTCGATTATGTCAATTATATTCATGAGCTTAGAATTAAAGAATAAGTAGTCAGTATTTTTAATATGCAATTGGAACATTGGATAACATGTTCAAAACTATACGTACAAAAATTTACACGAGTCCACGTTTTGTGTAGAAACATGTGCAAATGTGCACAAATTGTGCACTCAATTATGTCAAATGCATTCATCAGTTTAGAATTCTAGAATAAGTACTTAGTATTGTAAATATGCAATTGGAACATTAGATAACATGTTCAAAAACATTCGTGCACAAATTTGCATGAGTTCACGTTTTGCATTCAAACATGTGCAAATGTGCCTAAATTGTGCATTCAATTATGTCAACTGTATTCATGAGTTTATAATTCTAGGATAAGTATTGTGAATATGCAATTAGATCATTGGATAACATGTTCAAAACCATTGGTGCACAAATTTACACGAGTTCACGTTTTGCGCACAAACATGTTCAAATGTGCACAAATTGTGCATTCAATTATTATGTCAATTGTGTCCACGAGTTTAGAATTCTAGAATAATTACTTATTATTATAAATATTGAATTGGAACATTGGATAACCTTATGATGGGAATTGTAGGTTTCATCAATTAACTCCCCAATAGCAAGAATACTATGATAAGTTGAATTAGAAGAAAACCAGAAATTACCAATTTAATCCACAAATTCGGATCGTTCAAAGATTGAAGTAAGAAGATAGATGCTACTTAACCCCTTTACCAACAAGGATAAAGATACTAAGATAGACTTTGAATTTCCTCTTATGCCACAAACAAGAAAGTTTGATAAATAAAAAGAAAAACAAAGATTTAGATTTTGACACCACAAGCTAGAATAAAGCTTGATAAGTGACAAAGTTTATGCAAGAAATTAAAGACAAAATTCCTCACAATAAAACTCAAACAAAGTGATTATTCATATATCAAATTCATTCATGCTACAAAAGAAAGAAAAGGACTTGTTTATATAGAGTACAAGTCCATGCTCACACTACTAAAATAGACTCACACACATAGGATTACTTTTACTCTTAAATGGCCTTAATAACCATTACCCACATTAATAGCCATTACTTAGTATTGATTACCCCATTAACTTTAGTAACCACTACCCATAATAATAGCCATTACTTGGTATTAATTACCCTATTAACTTGTATATGGTGGCTACATGTAACCCTAATTATTATTGACACAAAAACAAGTTAAATATTATTCCTTAGGCCTCCATGGATGCCTTATTGGGTTGAAATTCTTGGGCTTTCCAAATGTCCTTAATTAAACCCAATATGGCTTCTTGAAGCTTCTTGGATTTGGACCTTGTGATTGGGCCTTCTTGTACTATTAATGGATCTTGGATCTCTTTAGGCTTTGAACTTGGATTCACATCATTCCCCCTTTCTTCAAAAGGATTTGTCCTCAAATCAGCTCCATCATCTTTATCACCTAAATCAAACAAAGACAAGTCACTAACATTAAATGTAGCACTAACATTGCCATACTCACTTGGAAGTTCTAGCTTGTAGGCATTGTTGTTGATGCGTTGAAGCACTTTAAAAGGACCATCTCCTCTTGGCATAAGCTTTGATTTCCTTTGGTTAGGAAATCTTTCCTTCCTCAAGTGCACCCACACCCAATCTCCAGGCTCAAAAATGACTTGCTTCCTCCCCTTGTTGTGTTGCTTTTCATATTGGAGTGTCTTCTTCTCAATGTTTGCACGCACCCTCTCATGCAAAGTCTTGATGAACTCAGCTTTTTGTTTCCCCTCTAGATTAGCTTTGTCCAATGGCAATGGTAGCAAATCTAATGGAGTCATTGGGTTGAACCCATACACAACTTCAAATGGTGAGCAATTTGTTGAACCGTGCACACTCCTATTGTAAGCAAATTCCACATGTGGCAAACATTCTTCCCAATTCTTCAGATTTCTTTGGATGACAGCCCTCAAAAGTGTTGAAAGTGTCCTATTGACCACCTCCGTTTGTCCATCCGTTTGTGGATGACAAGTTGTAGAATACAAAAGCTTTGTTCCCATCTTTCCCCAAAGAGTCTTCCAAAAGTGACTTAGGAATTTGACATCCCTATCACTCACAATGGTCCTTGGCACTCCATGTAGCCTAACAATCTCCTTAAAGAATAGATTGGCAATATGGGTTGCATCATCCGTCTTGTGACATGGAATGAAATGTGCCATTTTGCTAAACCTGTCCACAACAACAAAAATGGAATCTCTCCCTCCCTTGGACCTAGGTAATCCTAAAACAAAATCCATAGAAATGTCTACCCAAGGTTCATTTGGTATGGTAAGAGGTGTATACAAACCATGAGGCATTGCTTTGGGTTTGGCTTGTTTGCAAGTAATGCATTTCTCACAAATTCTCTTAACATCCCTTTTTATGTGTGGCCAAAAGAAATGGTCACCCAACACATCCAAAGTTTTCTTAATCCCAAAATGCCCCATTAAACCTCCGCTATGTGCCTCTCTCACAAGTAACTCTCTTAAAGAACTTTGTGGCACACATAATTTGTTTTCCCGAAAAAGAAAACCATCAAACTTATAGAACTTATCAAAACCCCCTTTCTCACATGCCCCATAAACATTAGCAAAATCAGGATCATTAGAATAAAGATCTTTGATGTATTCAAATCCTAATAATTTTGCATCAAGTTTAGAGATCAAGGCATACCTTCTTGACAATGCATCGGCCACCACATTTTCTTTCCCTTGCTTGTACTTAATGATGTACGGAAAGGATTCAATGAATTCTACCCATTTTGCATGTCTCTTGTTGAGCTTTCCTTGTCCTTTGAGATACTTCAAGGACTCATGGTCAGTTTGAATTATGAATTCTTTGTAACCAAGGTAATGCTGCCATGTCCTTAGAACCCTCACTAATGCATAGAACTCCTTGTCATATGTAGGGTAGTTTAGACTTGCTCCACTTAGCTTTTCACTAAAGAATGCTATTGGCTTGCCTTCTTGCATCAAAACTCCTCCAATACCTATGCCACTTACATTGCACTCAATCTCAAAAGGTTTAGTAAAATTTGGCAAAGATAACAACGGTGCAGAACTTAATTTGTCTTTTAGCAAGTTAAAAGCCTCATCTTGTTCAATTCCCCACTTAAAACCAACATTCTTTTTGATGCATTCAGTTAAAGGTGCAGCTATGGTAGAAAATTTTTTAATGAACCTTCTATAAAAGCTAGCTAAACCATGAAAGCTTCTTGCATCACTTACACTTGTGGGTGTTGGCCATTCTCTAATTACTTTTACCTTTTCTTGATCAACATGAATGCCCTTGTCATTGACAATATATCCAAGAAAAGTAATTTCATTAGTGCAAAAACAGCATTTCTTTAGATTAGCATACAACTTCTCTTCTCTAAGCACATCAAAAACACAAGTCAAATGTTGTACATGCTCATCTAAATTTTTGCTATAAACCAATATATCATCAAAATGGACAACAACAAATTTGCCTATGAATGCTCTTAAAACATGATTCATCAATCTCATGAAAGTGCTTGGTGCATTAGTTAAACCAAAAGGCATTACTAACCACTCATATAAACCATGTTTAGTTTTAAAAGCTGTTTTCCATTCATCACCTTCTCTCATTCTAATTTGATGACAACCAGATTTCAAATCAATTTTTGAAAATAAATATGAACCATGCAATTCATCCAACATGTCATCTAGCCTAGGAATGGGATGTCTATACTTCACCGTGATTTTGTTGATGGCACGACAATCAACACACATCCTCCAAGTTCCATCTTTCTTAGGCACTAACAAGACAGGTACGACACATGGACTCATGCTTTCACGAACATAACCCTTCTCCATAAGCTCACTCACTTGCTTTTGGATTTCCTTGGTCTCCTCCGGATTACATCTATATGCTGGTCTATTTGGAATGCTTGCTCCAGGTATGAAATCAATTTGGTGCTCAATGCCTCTTTTAGGTGGCAAACCATTTGGAATTTCTTCTGGAAATAAATCTTCATAAACCTGCAAAAGATCAACAACAACACTAGGCAAACCATTAGTTATTTCATTAGAAATATGCAAAATCTCCTTGTACATAAGTACAAGCATTTGGTGCCTCAAAAGCATAGCTTCCTTCACATCACTCATTTTTGCATAAACACTCATTTTTCTTTCATTTGAACCTTCCTTGTTTTCTCTCACCATGTGTTTCCCATTTTGGTCAAGAGAATTGGAATTTTTAGGTTCACTCATCTTACCTTTTTCTTTACTCTCAAAGGTTTCCCTTCCCAAAGAATTTCCTAATGAAGAACCCATTTCTTCATATTGTTGCTTGATGCGCATTTGGTCTTCAAAAATCTGTTTTGGGGTTAATGGTCCAAGGTTAAACCTTTTTCCATCCATAATCAAAGTATACATATTTTTGAATCCATCATGATTAGCCCTTCTATCATATTGCCAAGGTCTCCCCAACAACATATGTCCGGCCAACATTGGTAACACATCACACAACACCTCATCCTTATATTTACCAATTTGAAAAGAAATTAGAACTTGCTTATTTACCTTTACAACTCCACTTTCATTAAGCCATTGCAACTTGTATGGTCTTGGGTGCTTGGTGGTAGGCAACTTCAATTTCTCCACTAGCAAAGTGCTTGCTACATTAGTACAACTTCCACTATCCACAATCATGTTGCATAACTTGTTAGAAATCAAACAATGAGTATGAAACAAATTTTCCCTTTGCTCCCTATGGACATCATGTTTATTTTGCAAACTCAATGTTCTTTGAACAACAAGATTATCTCCCTTAGCACATTCAACATCACTACAATCTTCTAAAGAAGGCATATCATCATCACTATCCCCCTCACTCTCCGATTCAATATCACCATCCCTTAGAATCATAGCTTTCTTATTTGGACATTCCCTAGCAATGTGCCCATGACCCAAACACTTAAAACATTTGATTCCCCTAGTTTGGGCTGGTTGATTCTCACCCTTTCCCTTATTAGCCAAGTCAATTTTAGGTTTATTTTCTTCCACTTTTGACTTATTAAAAGGTTTATCATCCTTTTTCCCCCAAGAAGTTTTCCAAGAAGAAGAAGAACCCACATTTGGTTTAGAATCATACCTCTTTCCTTTCAATTGCCTTTCCACTTTCATGGCCAAATTCACCATATCTTCAATCTCCACATAATGTTGCAAATCAACAACATCAGCAATGTTTTTGTTTAGCCCTCTCAAAAACCTTGCCATGGTAGCTTCATGATCTTCTACCACATTTGCTCTAATCATAGCCTTCTCCATTTCTTTGTGATACTCCTCAACACTCATGGATCCTTGAATTAGAGTTTGTAACCTTTGATGAAGCTCTCTATAGTAATGGCTTGGAATAAACCTCTTTCTCATGATTTGCTTCATTTCCCTCCAAGACTCCATGGGTCTTTCTCCATATCTATGTCTTTCCTTGCAAAATTGATCCCACCAAACAATTGCATAATCATTAAACTCAACAGTGGCAAGTTTTACCTTTTTCTCCTCCGAATAATTGTGACATTCGAAGATGAGTTCCACTTTCCTCTCCCATTCAAGGTAAACATCTGGATCATTTCTTCCTTGGAATGAAGGAATCTTCATTTTGATGCTTCCAAGGTTGCGATCAACATCATCTTTAGGACGTCCTCTCCTAGCTTGTCTCCTAGGATTGATTTGTTGTCCCACCAAGGTGACTTGATCATCATCCAATTCATCCTCTCCTTCATAGTCCTCTTGGTCAATTGGTGGACGTCTCCTTTCTTTAGGCTCTCCTTGTAATTGGTTAAGGATGCCATCATGCCTCTCCAATTTCTCATTGACTCCCGCCATCATGTTAAACATTCTTTTGAATTGTTGTTGCATAGCTTGAATCACATGATCATTTGTAGAAGAAGAACTTGTGTCTTTTGACATGATTGTAAAACCTAAAATTTTAACAACAGAAAATAGAAAAAAAAAACAATCTCACAACACTCCCTCACGTGTTTCACTCAAAATTGATGTATACCACTCGTGTTTACACTCAACTTTGGCTTTTTCTCTAATGATCTTACACTCTTGCCTTTTACCTCTCAAATTTGCCTTTTGATTTCTTAGATTAACTAAGTTTCTCAATCAAACAAAATTCAAGAATGTAGTAATCAATGATAAAAAATAAGGTAGGCTAACAAGAAAATAATAAGGTAGGCTTAAAGAAAAGAACAATTTGTAATAAATAGGCTAATAGAAATGAAAAAACAAAGATAAATCATCAAAGAACACAAAGAGACAGAATTATAAAGATAGATCTCAATGGAATATGAAGAGTCAATTTTTTTTTTAATGTAAACTGAGATCTAACATAGGAATATCAAAGATAACATACACTTTTTTTATAGACGAATTTCTTTTTTTTTTTTTGATATATGCACGAATTGAAAGGTATCACAAAAATCTTAAAGATAACAACTTTTTTTTTTTTTTTGATATCTGCAAACAAAATCTTGAGATAAGAAGAATAAAGATAAAAAAATAACAAGAATAATAGATATCAAGAAAGGTGCAAAATATAAGATGAACACAAGATATTGAGAACTAAAAGATAGTTTTGGATATGCAAACCTCAATCTTGAGCCAATGCTCTGATACCACTTATGATGGGAATTATAGGTTTCATCAATTAACTCCCCAATAGCAAGAATACTATGATAAGTTGAATTGAAAGAAAACTAGAAATTATCAATTTAATCCACAAATTCGGATCGTTCAAAGATTGAAGTAAGAAGATAGATGCTACTTAACCCCTTTACCAACAAGGATAAAGATACTAAGATAGACTTTGAATTTCCTCTTATGCCACAAACAAGAATGTTTGATAAATAACAAGAAAACAAAGATTTAGATTTTGACACCACAAGCTAGAATAAAGCTTGATAAGTCACAAAGTTTATGCAAGAAATTAAAGACAAAATTCCTCACAATAAAACTCAAACAAAGTTATAATTCATATATCAAATTCATTCATGCTACAAAAGAAAGAAAAGGACTTGTTTATATAGAGTACAAGTCCATGCTCACACTACTAAAATAGACTCACACACATAGGATCACTTTTACTCTTAAATGGCCTTAATAACCATTACCCACATTAATAGCCATTACTTAGTATTGATTACCCCATTAACTTTAGTAACCACTACCCATAATAATAGCCATTACTTGGTATTAATTGCCCTATTAACTTGTATATGGTGGCTACATGTAAACCTAATTGTTATTAACACAAAAACAAGTTAAATATTATTCCTTGGGCCTCCATGGATGCCTTATTGGGCTGAAATTCTTAGGCTTTCCAAATGTCCTTAATTAAACCCAATATGGCTTCTTAAAGCTTCTTGGATTTGGACTTTCTGATTGGGCCTTCTTGTACTATTAATGGATCTTGGATCTCTTTAGGCTTTGAACTTGGATTCACATCAACACGAATTTGCATGCGTTCACGTTTTGCGTACAAACATGTGCAAATGTGCACAAACTGTGCATTCGATTATGTCAACTGTATTCATGAGTTCAGAATTCTAGAATAAGTAGTTGTTATTGTAAATATGCAAATGGAACATTGGATAACATGTTCAAAACTATTTGTGTACAAATTTGCACGAGTTCACGTTTTGCACACAATCACGTGCAAATGTGGACAAATTGTGAATTCGATTATGTCAATTATATTCATGAGCTTAGAATTAAAGAATAAGTAGTCAGTATTTTTAATATGCAATTGGAACATTGGATAACATGTCCAAAACTATACGTATAAAAATTTGCACGAGTCCATGTTTTGTGTAGAAACATGTGCAAATGTGCACAAATTGTGCACTCAATTATGTCAAATGCATTCATCAGTTTAGAATTCTAGAATAAGTACTTAGTATTGTAAATATGCAATTGGAACATTAGATAACATGTTCAAAAACATTTGTGCACAAATTTGCACGAGTTCACGTTTTGCATTCAAACATGTGCAAATGTGCCTAAATTGTGCATTCAATTATGTCAACTGTATTCATCAGTTTATAATTCTAGGATAAGTATTGTGAATATGCAATTAGAACATTGGATAACATGTTCAAAACCATTGGTGCACAAATTTACACGAGTTCACGTTTTGCGCACAAACATGTGCAAATGTGCACAAATTGTGCATTCAATTATTATGTCAATTGTGTCCAAGAGATTAGAATTCTAGAATAATTACTTATTATTATAAATATTGAATTGGAACATTGGATAACATGTTCAAAACCATTTGTGAACAACTTTGCATGAGTTCACGTTTTGCGTTCAAACATGTGCAAATGTGCACAAATTGTGAATTCAATTGTGTCTACTATGTTCATGAGTTCATAATTCTAGAATAAGTACCTAGTGTTGTAAATATTCAATTGGAACATCGGAAAACATGTTCAAAACCATTTGTGCACAAAATTGCACGACTTCACGTTTTGTGTACAAATACGTGCTAATGTGCACAAATTGAGCATTCGATTATGCCAATTGTATTCATGAGTTTATAATTCTAGAATAATTAGTTAGTATTGTAAATACGCAATTGGAAGATTGGATAACATGTTCAAAAGAAGGATTTGTGCAGAAATTTGCATGTGTTCACGTTTTGCGTACAAACATGTGCAAATGTGCACAAATTGTGCATTGAATTATGTCAATCGTAATCATGAGTTTAGAATTCTAGAATTAGTACTTATTACTATAAATTTGAAATTGGAATATTGGATAATTTGTTCAAAAGTATTCGTGCACAAATTTGTACGAGTACACGTTTTGCACACAAACGTGTGCAAATGTGGAAAAAATTATGCATTCAATTATCTCAGTTTTATTCATGAGTTTAGAATTAAATAATGAGCATTTAGGGTTGTTAATATGCAATTGGAACATTGGATAACTTGTTTGAAACCATTCGTGCACAAATTTGCACGAGTTCACGTTTTGTGTACAAAACATGTGTGCACAAACTGTGCATTCAATTATGTCAAATGTATTCATCAGTTTAGAATTATAGAATAAGCAATTAGTATCATAAATATGCAATTGGAACATTGGATAACATGTTCAAAACCATTTGTGTGCAAATTTGGACGAGTTCACATTTTGCGTTCAAACATGTGCAAATGTACAGAAATTGTGCATTCAATTATGTCAACTGTATTCGTGAGTTTATAATTCTAGAATAAGTGGTTAGTATTGTAAATATGCATTCGGAATAACATGTTCAAAAGGATTTGTGCACGAATTTGCATGCGTTCACGTTTTGCGTACAAACATGTGCAAATGTGCACAAACTGTGCATTCGATTATGTCAACTGTATTCATGAGTTTAGAATTCTAGAATAAGTAGTTGTTATTGTAAATATGCAAATGGAACATTGGATAACATGTTCAAAACTATTTGTGTACAAATTTGCACGAGTTCACGTTTTGCACACAATCACGTGCAAATGTGGACAAATTGTGAATTCGATTGTGTCAATTATATTCATGAGCTTAGAATTAAAGAATAAGTAGTGAGTATTTTTAATATGCAATTGGAACATTGGATAACATGTTCAAAACTATACGTACAAAAATTTACACGAGTCCATGTTTTGTGTAGAAACATGTGCAAATGTGCACAAATTGTGCACTCAATTATGTCAAATGCATTCATCAGTTTAGAATTCTAGAATAAGTACTTAGTACTGTAAATATGCAATTGGAACATTAGATAACATGTTCAAAAACATTTGTGCACAAATTTGCACGAGTTCACGTTTTGCATTCAAACATGTGCAAATGTGCCTAAATTGTGCATTCAATTATGTCAACTGTATTCATGAGTTTATAATTCTAGGATAAGTATTGTGAATATGCAATTAGAACATTGGATAACATGTTCAAAACCATTGGTGCACAAATTTACACGAGTTCACGTTTTGTGCACAAACATGTGCAAATGTGCACAAATTGTGCATTCAATTATTATGTCAATTGTGTCCACGAGTTTAGAATTCTAGAATAATTACTTATTATTATAAATATTGAATTGGAACATTGGATAACATGTTCAAAACCATTTGTGAACAACTTTGCACGAGTTCACTTTTGCGTTCAAACATGTGCAAATGTGCACAAATTGTGAATTCAATTGTGTCTACTGTGTTCATGAGTTCATAATTCTAGAATAAGTACCTAGTGTTGTAAATATTCAATTGGAACATCGGAAAACATGTTCAAAACCATTTGTGCACAAAATTGCACGACTTCACGTTTTGCGTACAAATACGTGCCAATGTGCACAAATTGAGCATTCGATTATGCCAATTGTATTCATGAGTTTGTAATTCTAGAATAATTAGTTAGTATTGTAAATACGCAATTGGAAGATTGGATAACATGTTCAAAAGAAGGATTTGTGCACAAATTTGCATGTGTTCACGTTTTGCGTACAAACATGTGCAAATGTGCACAAATTGTGCATTGAATTATGTCAATCGTAATCATGAGTTTAGAATTCTAGAATTAGTAGTTATTACTGTAAACGTGAAATTGGAATATTGGATAATTTGTTCAAAAGTATTCGTGCACAAATTTGTACGAGTACACATTTTGCACACAAACGTGTGCAAATGTGGAAAAAATTGTGCATTCAATTATCTCAGTTGTATTCATGAGTTTAGAATTAAAGAATGAGCATTTAGGGTTGTTAATATGCAATTGGAACATTGGATAACTTGTTTAAAACCATTCGTGCACAAATTTGCACGAGTTCACGTTTTGTGTACAAAACATGTGTGCACAAACTGTGCATTCAATTATGTCAAATGTATTCATCAGTTTAGAATTATAGATTAAGCACTTAGTATCGTAAATATGCAATTGGAACATTGGATAACATGTTCAAAACCATTTGTGTGCAAACTTGCACGAGTTCACGTTTTGCGTTCAAACATGTGCAAATGTGCACAAATTGTGCATTCAATTATGTCAACTGTATTCGTGAGTTTATAATTCTAGAATAAGTGGTTAGTATTGTAAAAACGCACTCGGAATAACATGTTCAAAAGGATTTGTGCACGAATTTGCATGCGTTCACGTTTTGCGTACAAACATGTGCAAATGTGCACAAACTGTGCATTCGATTATGTCAACTGTATTCATGAGTTTAGAATTCTAGAATAAGTAGTTGTTATTGTAAATATGCAAATGGAACATTGGATAACATGTTCAAAACTATTTGTGTACAAATTTGCACGAGTTCACATTTTGCACACAATCACGTGCAAATGTGGACAAATTGTGAATTCGATTGTGTCAATTATATTCATGAGCTTAGAATTAAAGAATAAGTAGTCAGTATTTTTAATATGCAATTGGAACATTGGATAACATGTTCAAGACTATACGTACAAAAATTTACACGAGTCCACGTTTTGTGTAGAAACATGTGCAAATGTGCACAAATTGTGCACTCAATTATGTCAAATGCATTCATCAGTTTAGAATTCTAGAATAAGTACTTAGTATTGTAAATATGCAATTGGAACATTAGATAACATGTTCAAAAACATTTGTGCACAAATTTGCACGAGTTCACGTTTTGCATTCAAACATGTGCAAATGTGCCTAAATTGTGCATTCAATTATGTCAACTGTATTCATGAGTTTATAATTCTAGGATAAGTATTGTGAATATGCAATTAGAACATTGGATAACATGTTCAAAACCATTGGTGCACAAATTTACACGAGTTCACGTTTTGCGCACAAACATGTGCAAATGTGCACAAATTGTGCATTCAATTATTATGTCAATTGTGTCCACGAGTTTAGAATTCTAGAATAATTACTTATTATTATAAATATTGAATTGGAACATTGGATAACATGTTCAAAACCATTTGTGAACAACTTTGCACGAGTTCACGTTTTGCGTTCAAACATGTGCAAATGTGCACAAATTGTGAATTCAATTGTGTCTACTGTGTTCATGAGTTCATAATTCTAGAATAAGTACCTTGTGTTGTAAATATTCAATTGGAACATCGGAAAACATGTTCAAAACCATTTGTGCACAAAATTGCACGACTTCACGTTTTGCGTACAAATACGTGCCAATGTGCACAAATTGAGCATTCGATTATGCCAATTGTATTCATGAGTTTATAATTCTAGAATAATTAGTTAGTATTGTAAATACGCAATTGGAAGATTGGATAACATGTTCAAAAGAAGGATTTGTGCAGAAATTTGCATGTGTTCACGTTTTGCGTACAAACATGTGCAAATGTGCACAAATTGTGCATTGAATTATGTCAATCGTAATCATGAGTTTAGAATTCTAGAATTAGTAGTTATTACTGTAAATGTGAAATTGGAATATTGGATAATTTGTTCAAAAGTATTCGTGCACAAATTTGTACGAGTACACGTTTTGCACACAAACGTGTGCAAATGTGGAAAAAATTGTGCATTCAATTATCTCAGTTGTATTCATGAGTTTAGAATTAAAGAATGAGCATTTAGGGTTGTTAATATGCAATTGGAACATTGGATAACTTGTTTAAAACAATTTGTGCACAAATTTGCACGAGTTCACGTTTTGTGTACAAAACATGTGTGCACAAACTGTGCATTCAATTATGTCAAATGTATTCATCAGTTTAGAATTATAGAATAAGCACTTAGTATCGTAAATATGCAATTGGAACATTGGATAACATGTTCAAAACCATATGTGCGCAAATTTGCACGAGTTCACGTTTTGTGTTCAAACATGTGCAAATGTCTACAAATTGTGCATTCAATTATGTCAACTGTATTCGTGAGTTTATAATTCTAGAATAAGTGGTTAGTATTGTAAATACACATTCGGAATAACATGTTCAAAAGGATTTGTGCACGAATTTGCATGCATTCACATTTTGCGTACAAACATGTGCCAATGTGCACAAACTGTGCATTCAATTATGTCAACTGTATTCATGAGTTCAGAATTCTAGAATAAGTAGTTGTTATTGTAAATATGCAAATGGAACATTGGATAACATGTTCAAAACTATTTGTGTACAAATTTGCACGAGTTTACGTTTTGCACACAATCACGTGCAAATGTGGACAAATTGTGAATTCAATTGTGTCAATTATATTCATGAGCTTAGAATGAAAGAATAAGTAGTCAGTATTTTTAATATGCAATTGGAACATTGGATAACATGTTCAAAACTATACGTACGAAAATTTACACGAGTCCACGTTTTGTGTAGAAACATGTGCAAATGTGCACAAATTGTGCACTCAATTATGTCAAATGCATTCATCAGTTTAGAATTCTAGAATAAGTACTTAGTATTGTAAATATGCAATTGGAACATTAGATAACATGTTCAAAAATATTTGTGCACAAATTTGCACGAGTTCACGTTTTACATTCAAACATGTGCAAATGTGCCTAAATTGTGCATTCAATTATGTCAACTGTATTCATGAGTTTATAATTCTAGGATAAGTATTGTGAATATGCAATTAGAACATTGGATAACATGTTCAAAACCATTGGTGCACAAATTTACACGAGTTCACGTTTTGCACACAAACATGTGCAAGTGTGCACAAATTGTGCATTCAATTATTATGTCAATTGTGTCCATGAGTTTAGAATTCTAGAATAATTAATTATTATTATAAATATTGAATTGGAACATTGGATAACATGTTCAAAACCATTTGTGAACAACTTTGCACGAGTTCACGTTTTGCGTTCAAACATGTGCAAATGTGCACAAATTGTGAATTCAATTGTGTCTACTGTGTTCATGAGTTCATAATTCTAGAATAAGTACCTAGTGTTGTAAATATTCAATTGGAACATCGAAAAACATGTTCAAAGCCATTTGTGCACAAAATTGCACGACTTCACGTTTTGCGTACAAATACGTGCCAATGTGCACAAATTGAGCATTCGATTATGCCAATTGTATTCGTGAGTTTATAATTCTAGAATAATTAGTTAGTATTGTAAATACGCAATTGGAAGATTGGATAACATGTTCAAAAGAAGGATTTGTGCAGAAATTTGCATGTGTTCACGTTTTGCGTACAAACATGTGCAAATGTGCACAAATTGTGCATTGAATTATGTCAATCGTAATCATGAGTTTAGAATTCTAGAATTAGTAGTTATTACTGTAAATGTGAAATTGGAATATTGGATAATTTGTTCAAAAGTATTCGTGCACAAATTTGTACGAGTACACGTTTTGCACACAAACGTGTGCAAATGTGGAAAAAATTGTGCATTCAATTATCTCAGTTGTATTCATGAGTTTAGAATTAAAGAATGAGAATTTAGTGTTGTTAATATGCAATTGGAACATTGGATAACTTGTTTAAAACAATTTGTGCACAAATTTGCACGAGTTCACGTTTTGTGTACAAAACTTGTGTGCACAAACTGTGCATTCAATTATGTCAAATGTATTCATCAGTTTAGAATTATAGAATAAGCACTTAGTATCGTAAATATGCAATTGGAACATTGGATAACATGTTCAAAACCATTTGTGTGCAAATTTGGACGAGTTCACGTTTTGCATTCAAACATGTGCAAATGTGCACAAATTGTGCATTCAATTATGTCAACTGTATTCATGAGTTTATAATTCTAGAATAAGTGGTTAGTATTGTAAATACGCATTCGGAATAACATGTTCAAAAGGATTTGTGCACGAATTTGCATACGTTCACGTTTTGCGTACAAACATGTGCAAATGTGCACAAACTGTGCATTCGATTATGTCAACTGTATTCATGAGTTTAGAATTCTAGAATAAGTAGTTGTTATTGTAAATATGCAAATGGAACATTGGGTAACATGTTCAAAACTATTTGTGTACAAATTTGCACGAGTTCACGTTTTGCACACAATCACGTGCAAATGTGGACAAATTGTGAACTCGATTGTGTCAATTATATTCATGAGGTTAGAATTAAAGAATAAGTAGTCAGTATTTTTAATATGCAATTGGAACATTGGATAACATGTTCAAAACTATACGTACAAAAATTCACACGAGTCCACGTTTTGTGTAGAAACATGTGCAAATGTGCACAAATTGTGCACTCAATTATGTCAAATGCATTCATCAGTTTAGAATTCTAGAATAAGTACTTAGTATTGTAAATATGCAATTGGAACATTAGATAACATGTTCAAAAACATTTGTACACAAATTTGCACGAGTTCACGTTTTGCATTCAAACATGTGCAAATGTGCCTAAATTGTGCATTCAATTTTGTCAACTGTATTCATGAGTTTATAATTCTAGGATAAGTATTGTGAATATGCAATTAGAACATTGGATAACATGTTCAAAACCATTGGTGCACAAATTTACACGAGTTCACGTTTTGCGCACAAACATGTGCAAGTGTGCACAAATTGTGCATTCAATTATTATGTCAATTGTGTCCACGAGTTTAGAATTCTAGAATAATTACTTATTATTATAAATATTGAATTGGAACATTGGATAACATGTTCAAAACCATTTGTGAACAACTTTGCACGAGTTCACGTTTTGCGTTCAAACATGTGCAAATGTGCACAAATTGTGAATTCAATTGTGTCTACTGTGTTCATGAGTTCATAATTCTAGAATAAGTACCTAGTGTTGTAAATATTCAATTGGAACATCGGAAAACATGTTCAAAGCCATTTGTGCACAAAATTGCACGACTTCACGTTTTGCGTACAAATACGTGCCAATGTGCACAAATTGAGCATTCGATTATGCCAATTGTATTCGTGAGTTTATAATTCTAGAATAATTAGTTAGTATTGTAAATACGCAATTGGAAGATTGGATAACATGTTCAAAAGAAGGATTTGTGCAGAAATTTGCATGTGTTCACGTTTTGCGTACAAACATGTGCAAATGTGCACAAATTGTGCATTGAATTATGTCAATCGTAATCATGAGTTTAGAATTCTAGAATTAGTAGTTATTACTGTAAATGTGAAATTGGAATATTGGATAATTTGTTCAAAAGTATTCGTGCACAAATTTGTACGAGTACACGTTTTACACACAATCGTGTGCAAATGTGGAAAAAATTGTGCATTCAATTATCTCAGTTGTATTCATGAGTTTAGAATTAAAGAATGAGCATTTAGGGTTGTTAATATGCAATTGGAACATTGGATAACTTGTTTAAAACAATTTGTGCACAAATTTGCACGAGTTCACGTTTTGTGTACAAAACATGTGTGCACAAACTGTGCATTCAATTATGTCAAATGTATTCATCAGTTTAGAATTATAGAATAAGCACTTAGTATCGTAAATATGCAATTGGAACATTGGATAACATGTTCAAAACCATATGTGCGCAAATTTGCACGAGTTCACGTTTTGTGTTCAAACATGTGCAAATGTGTACAAATTGTGCATTCAATTATGTCAACTGTATTCATGAGTTTATAATTCTAGAATAAGTGGTTAGTATTGTAAATACACATTCGGAATAACATGTTCAAAAGGATTTGTGCACGAATTTGCATGCGTTCACGTTTTGCGTACAAACATGTGCAAATGTGCACAAACTGTGCATTCAATTATGTCAACTGTATTCATGAGTTCAAAATTCTAGAATAAGTAGTTGTTATTGTAAATATGCAAATGGAACATTGGATAACATGTTCAAAACTATTTGTGTACAAATTTGCACGAGTTCACGTTTTGCACACAATCACGTGCAAATGTGGACAAATTGTGAATTCGATTATGTCAATTATATTCATGAGCTTATTATTAAAGAATAAGTAGTCAGTATTTTTAATATGCAATTGGAACATTGGATAACATGTTCAAAACTATACGTACAAAATTTTACACGAGTCCACGTTTTGTGTAGAAACATGTGCAAATGTGCATAAATTGTGCACTCAATTATGTCAAATGCATTCATCAGTTTAGAATTCTAGAATAAGTACTTAGTATTGTAAATATGCAATTGGAACATTAGATAACATGTTCAAAAACATTTGTGAACAAATTTGCACGAGTTCACGTTTTGCATTCAAACATGTGCAAATGTGCCTAAATTGTGCATTCAATTATGTCAACTGTATTCATGAGTTTATAATTCTAGGATAAGTATTGTGAATATGCAATTAGAACATTGGATAACATGTTCAAAACTATTGGTGCACAAATTTACACGAGTTCACGTTTTGCGCACAAACATGTGCAAATGTGCACAAATTGTGCATTCAATTATTATGTCAATTGTGTCCACGAGTTTAGAATTCTAGAATAATTACTTATTATTATAAATATTGAATTGGAACATTGGATAACATGTTCAAAACCATTTGTGAACAACTTTGCACGAGTTCACGTTTTGCGTTCAAACATGTGCAAATGTGCACAAATTGTGAATTCAATTGTGTCTACTGTGTTCTTGAGTTCATAATTCTAGAATAAGTACCTAGTGTTGTAAATATTCAATTGGAACATCGGAAAACATGTTCAAAACCATTTGTGCACAAAATTGCACGACTTCACGTTTTGCGTACAAATACGTGCCAATGTGCACAAATTGAGCATTCGATTATGCCAATTGTATTCATGAGTTTATAATTCTAGAATAATTAGTTAGTATTGTAAATACGCAATTGGAAGATTGGATAACATGTTCAAAAGAAAGATTTGTGCACAAATTTGCATGTGTTCACGTTTTGCGTACAAACATGTGCAAATGTGCACAAATTGTGCATTGAATTATGTCAATCGTAATCATGAGTTTAGAATTCTAGAATTAGTAGTTATTACTGTAAATGTGAAATTGGAATATTGGATAATTTGTTCAAAAGTATTCGTGCACAAATTTGTATGAGTTCACGTTTTGCACACAAACGTGTGCAAATGTGGAAAAAATTGTGCATTCAATTATCTCAGTTGTATTCATGAGTTTAGAATTAAAGAATGAGCATTTAGGGTTGTTAATATGCAATTGGAACATAGGATAACTTGTTTAAAACCATTTGTGCAGAAATTTGCACGAGTTCACGTTTTGTGTACAAAACATGTGTGCACAAACTGTGATGTGAATCCATGTTCAAAGCCTAAAGAGATCCAAGATCCATTAATAGTACAAGAAGGCCCAATCACAAGGTCCAAATCCAAGAAGCTTCAAGAAGCCATATTGGGTTTAATTAAGGACATTTGGAAAGCCCAAGAATTTCAGCCCAATAAGGCATTCATGGAGGCCCAAGGAATAATATTTAACTTGTTTTTGTGTTAATAATAATTAGGGTTACATGTAGCCACCATATACAAGTTAATAGGGTAATTAATACCAAGTAATGGCTATTATTATGGGTAGTGGTTACTAAAGTTAATGGGGTAATCAATACTAAGTAATGGCTATTAATGTGGGTAATGGTTATTAAGGCCATTTAAGAGTAAAAGTAATCCTATGTGTGTGAGTCTATTTTAGTAGTGTGAGCATGGACTTGTACTCTATATAAATAAGTCCTTTTCTTTCTTTTGTAGCATGAATGAATTTGATATATGAATTATCACTTTGTTTGAGTTTTATTGTGAGGAATTTTGTCTTTAATTTCTTGCATAAACTTTGTCACTTATCAAGCTTTATTCTAGCTTGTGGTGTCAAAATCTAAATCTTTGTTTTTCTTTTTATTTATCAAACTTTCTTGTTTGTGGCATAAGAGGAAATTCAAAGTCTATCTTAGTATCTTTATCCTTGTTGGTAAAGGGGTTAAGTAGCATCTATCTTCTTACTTCAATCTTTGAACGATCCGAATTTGTGGATTAAATTGGTAATTTCTGGTTTTCTTCTAATTCAACTTATCATAGTATTCTTGCTATTGGGGAGTTAATTGATGAAACCTACAATTCCCATCATAAGTGGTATCAGAGCATTGGCTCAAGATTGAGGTTTGCGTATCCAAAACTATCTTTTAGTTCTGAATATCTTATGTTCATCTTATATTTTGCACCTTTCTTGCTATCTATTATTCTTGTTATTTTTTTTAATCTTTATTCTTCTTATCTCAAGATTTTATTTGCAGATATCAAAAAAAAAAAGTTGTTATCTTTGAGATTTTTGTGATACCTTTCAATTCGTGCATATATCAAAAAAAAAAAAATTCGTCCATAAAAAAAAGTATATGTTATCTTTGATATTCCTATGTTATATCTCAGTTTACATTAAAAAAAAAATTGACTCTTCATATTCCATTGAGATCTATCTTTATAATTCTGTCTTTTTATGTTATTTGATAATCTATCTTTGTTTTTCATTTCTATTAGCCTATTTGTTACAAATTGTTCTTTTCTTTAAGCCTACCTTATTATTTTCTTGTTAGCCTACCTTATTTTTTATCATTGATTACTACATTCTTGAATTTTGTTTGATTGAGAAACTTAGTTAATCTAAGAAATCAAAAGGCAAATTTGAGAGGTAAAAGGCAAGACTGTGAGATCATTAGAGAAAAAAGCCAAAATTGAGTGTAAACACGAGTGGTATACATCAATTTTGAGTGAAACACGTGAGGGAGTGTTGTGAGATTGTCTTTTTTTCTATTTTCTTTTGTTAAAATTTTAGGTTTTACAATCATGTCAAAAGACACAAGTTCTTCTTCTACAAATGATCATGTGATTCAAGCTATGCAACAACAATTCGAAAGAATGTTTAACATAATGGCGGGAGTCAATGAGAAATTGGAGAGGCATGATGGCATCCTTAACCAATTACAAGGAGAGCCTAAAGAAAGGAGACGTCCACCAATTGACCAAGAGGACTATGAAGGAGAGGATGAATTGGATGATGATCAAGTCACCTTGGTAGGACAACAAATCAATCCTAGGAGACAAGCTAGGAGAGGACGTCCTAAAGATGATGTTG
This sequence comes from Mallotus nudiflorus, assembly GCA_947683625.1. Taxonomy (NCBI): domain Eukaryota; kingdom Viridiplantae; phylum Streptophyta; class Magnoliopsida; order Malpighiales; family Euphorbiaceae; genus Mallotus; species Mallotus nudiflorus. The sequence continues at coordinate 5,732,338 of CANTUR010000069.1, read as the reverse complement.
ATCGCAACCTTGGAAGCATCAAAATGAAGATTCCTTTATTCCAAGGAAGAAATGATCCAGATGTGTACCTTGAATGGGAGAGGAAAGTGGAACTCATCTTCGAATGTCACAATTATTCGGAGGAGAAAAAGGTAAAACTCGCCGCTGTTGAGTTTAGTGATTATGCAATTGTTTGGTGGGATCAATTTTGCAAGGAAAGACGTAGATATGGAGAAAGACCCATGGAGTCTTGGAGGGAAATGAAGCAAATCATGAGAAAGAGGTTTGTTCCAAGCCACTACTATAGAGAGCTTCATCAAAGGTTACAAACTCTAATTCAAGGATCCATGAGTGTTGAGGAGTATCACAAAGAAATGGAGAAGGCTATGATTAGAGCAAATGTGGTAGAAGATCGTGAAGCTACCATGGCAAGGTTTTTGAGAGGGCTAAACAAAAACATTGCTGATGTTGTTGATTTGCAACATTATGTGGAGATTGAAGATATGGTGAATTTGGCCATGAAAGTGGAAAGGCAATTGAAAGGAAAGAGGTATGATTCTAAACCAAATGTGGGTTCTTTTTCTTCTTGGAAAACTTCTTGGGGGAAAAAGGATGATAAACCTTTTAATAAGTCAAAAGTGGAAGAAAATAAACCTAAAATTGACTTGGGTAATAAGGGAAAGGGTGAGAATCAACTAGCCCAAACTAGGGGAATCAAATGTTTTAAGTGTTTGGGTCATGGGCACATTGCTAGGGAATGTCCAAATAAGAAAGCTATGATTCTAAGGGATGGTGATATTGAATCAGAGAGTGAGGGGGATAGTGATGATGATATGCCTTCTTTAGAAGATTGTAGTGATGTTGAATGTGCTAGGGGAGATAATCTTGTTGTTCAAAGAACATTGAGTTTGCAAAATAAACATGATGTCCATAGGGAGTAAAGGGAAAATTTATTTCATACTCATTGTTTGATTTCTAACAAGTTGTGCAACATGATTGTGGATAGTGGAAGTTGTACTAATGTAGCAAGCACTTTGCTAGTGGAGAAATTGAAGTTTCCTACTACCAAGCACCCAAGACCATACATGTTGTAATGGCTTAATGAAAGTGGAGTTGTAAAGGTAAATAAGTAAGTTCTAATTTCTTTTCAAATTGGTAGATATAAGGATGAGGTGTTGTGTGATGTGTTACCAATGTTGGCTGGACATATGTTGTTGGGGAGACCTTGGCAATATGATAGAAGGGCTAATCATGATGGATTCAAAAATATGTATACTTTGACTATGGATGGAAAAAGGTTTAACCTTGGACCATTAACTCCAAAACAGATTTTTGAAGACCAAATGCGCATCAAGCAACAATATGAAGAAATGGGTTCTTCGTTGGGAAATTCTTTGGGAAGGGAAACCTTTGAGAGTAAAGAAAAAGGTGAGATGAGTGAACCTAAAAATTCCAATTCTCTTGACCAAAATGGGAAACACATGGTGAGAGAAAACAAGGAAGGTTCAAATGAAAGAAAAATGAGTGTTTATGCAAAAATGAGTGATGTGAAGGAAGCTATGCTTTTGAGGCAACAAATGCTTGTACTTATTTGCATATTTCTAATGAAATAACCAATGGTTTGCCTAGTGTTGTTGTTGATCTTTTGCAGGTTTATGAAGATTTATTTCCAGAAGAAATTCCAAATGGTTTGCCACCTAAAAGAGGCATTGAGCACCAAATTGATTTCATACCTGGAGCAAGCATTCCAAATAGACCAGCATATAGATGTAATCCGGAGGAGACCAAGGAAATCCAAAAGCAAGTGAGTGAGCTTATGGAGAAGGGTTATGTTCGTGAAAGCATGAGTCCATGTGCCGTACCTATCTTGTTAGTGCCTAAGAAAGATGGAACTTGGAGGATGTGTGTTGATTGTCGTGCCATCAACAAAATCACGGTGAAGTATAGACATCCCATTCCTAGGCTAGATGACATGTTGGATGAATTGCGTGGTTCATATTTGTTTTCAAAAATTGATTTGAAATCTGGTTATCATCAAATTAGAATGAGAGAAGGTGATGAATGGAAAACAGCTTTTAAAACTAAACATGGTTTATATGAGTGGTTAGTAATGCCTTTTGGTTTAACTAATGCACCAAGCACTTTCATGAGATTGATGAATCATGTTTTAAGAGCATTCATAGGCAAAATTGTTGTTGTCTATTTTGATGATATCTTGGTTTATAGCAAAAATTTAGATGAGCATGTACAACATTTGACTTGTGTTTTTGATGTGCTTAGAGAAGAGAAGTTGTATGCCAATCTAAAGAAATGCTATTTTTTGCACTAATGAAATTACTTTTCTTGGATATATTGTCAATGACAAGGGCATTCATGTTGATCAAGAAAAGGTAAAAGTAATTAGAGAATGGCCAACACCCACAAGTGTAAGTGATGCAAGAAGCTTTCATGGTTTAGCTAGCTTTTATAGAAGGTTCATTAAAAAATTTTCTACCATAGCTGCACCTTTAACTGAATGCATAAAAAATAATGTTGGTTTTAAGTGGGGAATTGAACAAGATGAGGCTTTTAACTTGCTAAAGGACAAATTAAGTTCTGCACCCTTGTTATCTTTGCCAAATTTTACTAAACCTTTTGAGATTGAGTGCGATGCAAGTGGCATAGGTATTGGAGGAGTTTTGATGCAAGAAGGCAAGCCCATAGCATTCTTTAGTGAAAAGCTAAGTGGAGCAAGTCTAAACTACCCTACATATGACAAGGAGTTCTATGCATTGGTGAGAGTTCTAAGGACATGGCAGCATTACCTTGGTTACAAAGAATTCATAATTCACACTGACCATGAGTACTTGAAGTATCTCAAAGGACAAGGAAAGCTCAACAAGAGACATGCAAAATGGGTGGAATTCATTGAATCCTTTCCGTACATCATTAAGTACAAGCAAGGGAAAGAAAATGTGGTGGCCGATGCATTGTCAAGAAGGTATGCCTTGATCTCTAAACTTGATGCAAAATTATTAGGATTTGAATACATTAAAGATCTTTATTCTAATGATCCTGATTTTTCTAATGTTTATGGGGCATATGAGAAAGGGGGTTTTGATAAGTTCTATAAGTTTGATGGTTTTCTTTTTTGGGAAAATAAATTGTGTGTGCCACAAAGTTCTTTAAGAGAGTTACTTGTGAGAGAGGCACATAGCGGAGGTTTAATGGGGCATTTTGGGATTAAGAAAACTTTGGATGTGTTGGGTGACCATTTCTTTTGGCCACACATGAAAAGGGATGTTAAGAGAATTTGTGAGAAATGCATTACTTGCAAACAAGCCAAATCCAAAGCAATGCCTCATGGTTTTATACACCTCTTACCATACCAAATGAACCTTGGGTAGACATTTCTATGGATTTTGTTTTAGGATTACCTAGGTCCAAGGGAGGGAGAGATTCCATTTTTGTTGTTGTGGACAGGTTTAGCAAACTAGCACATTTCATTCCATGTCACAAGACGGATGATGCAACCCATATTGCCAATCTATTCTTTAAGGAGATTGTTAGGCTACATGGAGTGCCAAGGACCATTGTGAGTGATAGGGATGTCAAATTCCTAAGTCACTTTTGGAAGACTCTTTGGGGAAAGATGGGGACAAAGCTTTTGTATTCTACAACTTGTCATCCACAAATGGATGGACAAACGGAGGTGGTCAATAGGACACTTTCAACACTTTTGAGGGCTATCATCCAAAGAAATCTGAAGAATTGGGAAGAATGTTTGTCACATGTGGAATTTGCTTACAATAGGAGTGTGCATGGTTCAACAAATTACTTACCATTTGAAGTTGTGTATGGATTCAACCCAATGACTCCATTAGATTTGCTACCATTGCCATTGGACAAAGCTAATCTAGAGGGGAAACAAAAAGCTGAGTTCATCAAGACTTTGCATGAGAGGGTGCATGCAAACATTGAGAAGAAGACACTCCAATATGAAAAGCAACACAACAAGGGGAGGAAGCAAGTCATTTTTGAGCCCGGAGATTGGGTGTGGGTGCACTTGAGGAAGGAAAGATTTCCTAACCAAAGGAAATCAAAGCTTATGCCAAGAGGAGATGGTCCTTTTAAAGTGCTTCAACGCATCAACAACAATGCCTACAAGTTAGAACTTCCAAGTGAGTATGGCAATTTTAGTGCTACATTTAATGTTAGTGACTTGTCTTTGTTTGATTTAGGTGATAAAGATGATGGAGCTGATTTGAGGACAAATCCTTTTGAAGAAAGGGGGAATGATGTGAATCCAAGTTCAAAGCCTAAAGAGATCCAAGATCCATTAATAGTACAAGAAGGCCCAATCACAAGGTCCAAATCCAAGAAGCTTCAAGAAGCCATATTGGGTTTAACTAAGGACATTTGGAAAGCCCAAGAATTTCAGCCCAATAAGGCATCCATGGAGGCCCAAGGAATAATATCTAACTTGTTTTTGTGTTAATAATAATTAGGGTTACATGTAGCCACCATATACATGTTAATAGGGTAATTAATACCAAGTAATGGCTATTATTATGGGTAGTGGTTACTAAAGTTAATGGGGTAATCAATACTAAGTAATGGCTATTAATGTGGGTAATGGTTATTAAGGCCATTTAAGAGTAAAAGTAATCCTATGTGTGTGAGTCTATTTTAGTAGTGTGAGCATGGACTTGCACTCTATATAAACAAGTCCTTTTCTTTCTTTTGTAGCATGAATGAATTTGATATATGAATTATCACTTTGTTTGAGTTTTATTGTGAGGAATTTTGTCTTTAATTTCTTGCATAAACTTTGTGACTTATCAAGCTTTATTCTAGCTTGTGGTGTCAAAATCTAAATCTTTGTTTTTCTTTTTATTTATCAAACTTTCTTGTTTGTGGCATAAGAGGAAATTCAAAGTCTATCTTAGTATCTTTATCCTTGTTGGTAAAGGGGTTAAGTAGCATCTATCTTCTTACTTCAATCATTGAACGATCCGAATTTGTGGATTAAATTGGTAATTTCTGGTTTTCTTCTAATTCAACTTATCATAGTATTCTTGCTATTGGGGAGTTAATTGATGAAACCTACAATTCCCATCAAACAGTGCATTCAATTATGCCAAATGTATTCATCAGTTTAGAATTATAGAATAAGAAACTAGTATCGTAAATACGCAATTGGAACATTGGATAACATGTTCAAAACCATTTGTGCGCAAATTTGCACGAGTTCACGTTTTGCGTTCAAACATGTGCAAATGTGCACAAATTGTGCATTCAATTATGTCAACTGTATTTGTGAGTTTATAATTCTAGAATAAGTGGTTAGTATTGTAAATACGCATTCGGAATAACATGTTCAAAAGGATTTGTGCACGAATTTGCATGCGTTCACGTTTTGCTTACAAACATGTGCAAATGTGCACAAACTGTGCATTCGATTATGTCAACTGTATTCATGAGTTCAGAATTCTAGAATAAGTAGTTGTTATTGTAAATATGCAAATGGAACATTGGATAACATGTTCAAAACTATTTGTGTACAAATTTGCACGAGTTCACGTTTTGCACACAATCACGTGCAAATGTGGACAAATTGTGAATTCGATTATGTCAATTATATTCATGAGCTTAGAATTAAAGAATAAGTAGTCAGTATTTTTAATATGCAATTGGAACATTGGATAACATGTTCAAAACTATATGTACAAAAATTTACACGAGTCCACGTTTTGTGTAGAAACATGTGCAAATGTGCACAAATTGTGCACTCAATTATGTCAAATGCATTCATCAGTTTAGAATTCTAGAATAAGTACTTAGTATTGAAAATATGCAATTGGAACATTAGATAACATGTTCAAAAACATTTGTGCACAAATTTGCACGAGTTCACGTTTTGCATTCAAACATGTGCAAATGTGCCTAAATTGTGCATTCAATTATGTCAACTGTATTCATGAGTTTATAATTCTAGGATAAGTATTATGAATATGCAATTAGAACATTGGATAACATGTTAAAAACCATTGGTGCACAAATTTACACGAGTTCACATTTTGCGCACAAACATGTGCAAATGTGCAGAAATTGTGCATTCAATTATTATGTCAATTGTGTCCACGAGTTTAGAATTCTAGAATAATTACTTATTATTATAAATATTGAATTGGAACATTGGATAACATGTTCAAAACCATTTGTGAAAAACTTTGCACGAGTTCACGTTTTGCGTTCAAACATGTGCAAATGTGCACAAATTGTGAATTCAATTGTGTCTACTGTGTTCATGAGTTCATAATTCTAAAATAAGTACCTAGTGTTGTAAATATTCAATTGGAACATCGGAAAACATGTTCAAAACCATTTGTGCACAAAATTGCACGACTTCACGTTTTGCGTACAAATACGTGCCAATGTGCACAAATTGAGCATTCGATTATGCCAATTGTATTCATGAGTTTATAATTCTAGAATAATTAGTTAGTATTGTAAATACACAATTGGTAGATTTGATAACATGTTCAAAAGAAGGATTTGTGCACAAATTTGCATGTGTTCACGTTTTGCGTACACACATGTGCAAATGTGCACAAATTATGCATTGAATTATGTCAATCGTAATCATGAGTTTAGAATTCTAGAATTAGTAGTTATTACTGTAAATGTGAAATTGGAATATTGGATAATTTGTTCAAAAGTATTCGTGCACAAATTTGTACGAGTTCACGTTTTGCACAAAAACGTGTGCAAATGTGGAAAAAATTGTGCATTCAATTATCTCAGTTGTATTCATGAGTTTAGAATTAAAGAATGAGCATTTAGGGTTGTTAATATGCAATTGGAATATTGGATAACTTGTTTAAAACCATTTGTGCACAAATTTGCACGAGTTCACGTTTTGTGTACAAAACATGTGTGCACAAACTGTGCATTCAAATATGTCAAATGTATTCATTAGTTTATAATGATAGAATAAGCAATTAGTATCGTAAATATGCAATTGGAACATTGGATAACATGTTCAAAACCATTTGTGCGCAAATTTGCACGAGTTCACGTTTTGCGTTCAAACATGTGCAAATGTGCACAAATTGTGCATTCAATTATGTCAACTGTATTCGTGAGCTTATAGTTCTAGAATAAGTTGTTAGTATTGTAAATACGCATTCGGAATAGCATGTTCAAAAGGATTTGTGCACGAATTTGCATGCGTTCACGTTTTGCGTACAAACATGTGCAAATGTGCACAAACTGTGCATTCGATTATGCCAACTGTATTCATGAGTTCAGAATTCTAGAATAAGTAGTTGTTATTGTAAATATGGAAATGGAACATTGGATAACATGTTCAAAAAAATTTGTGTACAAATTTGCACGAGTTCACGTTTTGCACACAATCACGTGCAAATGTGGACAAATTGTGAATTCGATTATGTCAATTATATTCATGAGCTTAGAATTAAAGAATAAGTAGTCAGTATTTTTAATATGCAATTGGAACATTGGATAACTTGTTCAAAACTATATGTACAAAAATTTACACGAGTCCACGTTTTGTGTAGAAACATGTGCAAATGTGCACAAATTGTGCACTCAATTATGTCAAATGCATTCATCAGTTTAGAATTCTAGAATAAGTACTTAGTATTGTAAATATGCAATTGGAACATTAGATAACATGTTCAAAAACATTTGTGCACAAATTTGCACGAGTTCACGTTTTGCATACAAACATGTGCAAATGTGCCTAAATTGTGCATTCAATTATGTCAACTGTATTCATGAGTTTATAATTCTAGGATAAGTAATGTGAATATGCAATTAGAACACTGGATAACATGTTCAAAACCATTTGTGCACAAATTTGCACGAGTTCACATTTTGTGTACAAAACATGTGTGCACAAACTGTGCATTCAATTATGTCAAATGTATTCATTAGTTTAGAATTATAGAATAAGCAATTAGTATCGTAAATATGCAATTGGAACATTGGATAACATGTTCAAGACCATTTGTGCGCAAATTTGCACGAGTTCACGTTTTGCGTTCAAACATGTGCAAATGTGCACAAATTGTGCATTCAATTATGTCAACTGTATTCGTGAGTTCATAATTCTAGAATAAGTGGCTAGTATTGTAAATACGCATTTGAAATAACATGTTCAAAAGGATTTGTGCACGAATTTGCATGCGTTCACGTTTTGCGTACAAGCATGTGCAAATGTGCACAAACTGTGCATTCGATTATGTCAACTGTATTCATGAGTTCAGAATTCTAGAATAAGTAGTTGTTATTGTAAATATGCAAATGGAACATTGGATAACATGTTCAAAACTATTTATGTACAAATTTGCACGAGTTCACGTTTTGCACACAATCATGTGCAAATGTGGACAAATTGTGAACTCGATTATGTCAATTATATTCATGAGCTTAGAATTAAAGAATAAGTAGTCAGTATTTTTAATATGCAATTGGAACATTGGATAACATGTTCAAAACTATATGTACAAAAATTTACATGAGTCCACATTTTGTGTAGAAACATGTGCAAATGTGCACAAATTGTGCACTCAATTATGTCAAATGCATTCATCAGTTTAGAATTCTAGAATAAGTACTTAGTATTATTGTAAATATGCAATTGGAACATTAGATAACATGTTCAAAAACATTTGTGCACAAACTTGCACGAGTTCACGTTTTGCATTCAAACATGTGCAAATGTGCCTAAATTGTGCATTCAATTATGTCAACTGTATTCATGAGTTTATAATTCTAGGATAAGTATTGTGAATATGCAATTAGAAAATTGGATGACATGTTCAAAACCATTGGTGCACAAATTTACACGAGTTCACGTTTTGCGCACAAACATGTGCAAATGTGCACAAATTGTGCATTCAATTATTATGTCAATTGTGTCCACGAGTTTAGAATTCTAGAATAATTACTTATTATTATAAATATTGAATCGGAACATTGGATAACATGTTCAAAACTATTTGTGAACAACTTTGCACGAGTTCACGTTTTGCGTTCAAACATGTGCAAATGTTCACAAATTGTGAATTCAATTGTGTCTACTGTGTTCATGAGTTCATAATTCTAGAATAAGTACCTAGTGTTGTAAATATTCAATTGGAACATCGGAAAACATGTTCAAAACCATTTGTGCACAAAATTGCACGACTTCACGTTTTGTGTACAAATATGTGCAAATGTGCACAAATTGAGCATTCGATTATGCCAATTGTATTCATGAGTTTACAATTCTAGAATAATTAGTTAGTATTGTAAATACGCAATTGGAAGATTGGATAACATGTTCAAAAGAAGGATTTGTGCACAAATTTGCATGTGTTCACGTTTTGCGTACAAACATGTGCAAATGTGCACAAATTGTGCATTGAATTATGTCAATCGTAATCATGAGTTTAGAATTCTAGAATTAGTAGTTATTACTGTAAATGTGAAATTGGAATATTGGATAATTTGTTCAAAAGTATTCGTGCACAAATTTGTATGAGTTCACGTTTTGCACATAAACGTGTGCAAATGTGGAAAAAATTATGCATTCAATTATCTCAGTTGTATTCATGAGTTTAGAATTAAAGAATGAGCATTTAGGGTTGTTAATATGCAATTGGAACATTGGATAACTTGTTTAAAACCATTTGTGCACAAATTTGCACGAGTTCACATTTTGTGTACAAAACATGTGTGCACAAACTGTGCATTCAATTATGTCAAATGTATTCATCAGTTTAGAATTATAGAATAAGCAGTTAGTATCGTAAATATGCAATTGGAACATTGGATAACTTGTTCAAAACCATTTGTGCGCAAATTTGCACGAGTTCACGTTTTGCGTTCAAACATGTGCAAATGTGCACAAATTGTGCATTCAATTATGTCAACTGTATTCGTGAGTTCATAATTCTAGAATAAGTGGTTAGTATTGTAAATACGCATTCGGAATAACATGTTCAAAAGGATTTGTGCACGAATTTGCATGTGTTCACGTTTTGCGTACAAACATGTGCAAATGTGCACAAACTGTGCATTCGATTATGTCAACTGTATTCATGAGTTCAGAATTCTAGAATAAGTAGTTGTTATTGTAAATATGCAAATGGAACATTGGATAACATGTTCAAAACTATTTGTGTACAAATTTGCACGAGTTCACGTTTTGCTCACAATCATGTGCAAATGTGGACAAATTGTGAATTCGATTATGTCAATTATATTCATGAGCTTAGAATTAAAGAATAAGTAGTCAGTATTTTTAATATGCAATTGGAACATTGGATAACATGTTCAAAACTATATGTACAAAAATTTACACGAGTCCACGTTTTGTGTAGAACATGTGCAAATGTGCACAAATTGTGCACTCAATTATGTCAGGTGCATTCATCAGTTTAGAATTCTAGAATAAGTACTTAGTATTATTGTAAATATGCAATTGGAACATTAGATAACATGTTCAAAAACATTTGTGCACAAATTTGCACGAGTTCACGTTTTGCATTCAAACATGTGCAAATGTGCCTAAATTGTGCATTCAATTATGTCAAATGTATTCATGAGTTTATAATTCTAGGATAAGTATTGTGAATATGCAATTAGAACATTGGATAACATGTTAAAAACCATTGGTGCACAAATTTACACGAGTTCACGTTTTGCGCAAAAACATGTGCAAATGTGCACAAATTGTGCATTCAATTATTATGTCAATTGTGTCCACGAGTTTAGAATTCTGGAATAATTACTTATTATTATAAATATTGAATTGGAACATTGGATAACATGTTCAAAACCATTTGTGAACAACTTTGCACGAGTTCACGTTTTGCATTCAAACATGTGCAAATGTGCATAAATTGTGAATTCAATTGTGTCTACTGTGTTCATGAGTTCATAATTCTAGAATAAGTACCTAGTGTTGTAAATATTCAATTGGAACATCGGAAAACATGTTCAAAACCATTTGTGCACAAAATTGCACGACTTCACGTTTTGCGTACAATTATGTGCAAATGTGCACAAATTGAGCATTCGATTATGCCAATTGTATTCATGAGTTTATAATTCTAGAATAATTAGTTAGTATTGTAAATACGCAATTGGAAGATTGGATAACATGTTCAAAAGAAGGATTTGTGCACAAATTTGCATGTGTTCACGTTTTGCATACAAACATGTGCAAATGTGCACAAATTGTGCATTGAATTATGTCAATCGTAATCATGAGTTTCGAATTCTAGAATTAGTAGTTATTACTGTAAATGTGAAATTGGAATATTGGATAATTTGTTCAAAAGTATTCGTGCACAAATTTGTACGAGTTCACGTTTTGCACACAAACGTGTGCAAATGTGGAAAAAATTGTGCATTCAATTATCTCAGTTGTATTCATGAGTTTAGAATTAAAGAATGAGCATTTAGGGTTGTTAATATGCAATTGGAACATTGGATAACTTGTTTAAAACCATTTGTGCACAAATTTGCACGAGTTCACGTTTTGTGTACAAAACATGTGTACACAAACTGTGCATTCAATTATGTCAAATGTATTCATCATTTTAGAATTATAGAATAAGCAATTAGTATCGTAAATATGCAATTGGAACATTGGATAACATGTTCAAGACCATTTGTGCGCAAATTTGCACGAGTTCACGTTTTGCGTTCAAACATGTGCAAATATGCACAAATTGTGCATTCAATTATGTCAACTGTATTCAGGAGTTTATAATTCTAGGATAAGTATTGTGAATATGCAATTAGAACATTGGAGAACATGTTCAAAACCATTGGTGCACAAATTTACACGAGTTCACGTTTTACGCACAAACATGTGCAAATGTGCACAAATTGTGCATTCAATTATTATGTCAATTATGTCCACGAGTTTAGAATTCTAGAATAATTACTTATTATTATAAATATTGAATCAGAACATTGGATAACATGTTCAAAACCATTTGTGAACAACTTTGCACGAGTTCACGTTTTGCGTTCAAACATGTGCAAATGTGCACAAATTGTGAATTCAAATGTGTCTACTGTGTTCATGAGTTCATAATTCTAGAATAAGTACCTAGTGTTGTAAATATTCAATTGGAACATTGGAAAACATGTTCAAAACCATTTGTGCGCGAAATTGCACGACTTCACATTTTGCGTACAAATATGTGCAAATGTGCACAAATTGAGCATTCGATTATGCCAATTGTATTCATGAGTTTATAATTCTAGAATAATTAGTTAGTATTGTAAATACGCAATTGGAAGATTGGATAACATGTTCAAAAGAAGGATTTGTGCACAAATTTGCATGTGTTCACTGTTTGCGTACAAACATGTGCAAATGTGCACAAATTGTGCATTGAATTATGTCAATCGTAATCATGAGTTTAGAATTCTAGAATTAGTAGTTATTACTGTAAATGTGAAATTGGAATATTGGATAATTTGTTCAAAACCATTTGTGCGCAAATTTGCACGAGTTCACGTTTTGCGTTCAAACATGTGCAAATGTGCACAAATTGTGCATTCAATTATGTCAACTGTATTCGTGAGTTCATAATTCTAGAATAAGTGGTTAGTATTGTAAATACGCATTCGGAATAACATGTTCAAAAGCATTTGTGCAAGAATTTGCATGCGTTCACGTTTTGCGTACAAACATGTGCAAATGTGCACAAACTGTGCATTCGATTATGTCAACTGTATTCACGAGTTCAAAATTCTAGAATAAGTAGTTGTTGTTGTAAATATGCAAATGAAACATTGGATAACGTGTTCAAAACTATTTGTGTACAAATTTGCACGAGTTCACATTTTGCACACAATTATGTGCAAATGTGGACAAATTGTGAACTCGATTATGTCAATTATATTCATGAGCTTAGAATTAAAGAATAAGTAGTCAGCATTTTTAATATGCAATTGGAACATTGGATAACATGTTCAAAACTATATGTACAAAAATTTACACGAGTCCACGTTTTGTGTAGAAACATGTGCAAATGTGCACAGATTGTGCACTCAATTATGTCAAATGCATTCATCAGTTTAGAATTCTAGAATAAGTACTTAGTATTATTGTAAATATGCAATTGGAACATTAGATAACATGTTCAAAAACATTTGTGCACAAATTTGCATGAGTTCACATTTTGCATTCAAACATGTGCAAATGTGCCTAAATTATGCATTCAATTATGTCAACTGTATTCATGAGTTTATAATTCTAGGATAAGTATTGTGAATATGCAATTAGAACATTGGATAACATGTTAAAAACCATTGGTGCACAAATTTACACGAGTTCACGTTTTGTGCACAAACATGTGCAAATGTGCACAAATTGTGCATTCAATTATTATGTCAATTGTGTCCACGAGTTTAGAATTCAGGAATAATTACTTATTATTATAAATATTGAATTGGAACATTGGATAACATGTTCAAAACCATTTGTGAACAACTTTGCACGAGTTCACGTTTTGCATTCAAACATGTGCAAATGTGCACAAATTGTGAATTCAATTATGTCTACTGTGTTCATGAGTTCATAATTCTAGAATAAGTACCTAGTGTTGTAAATATTCAATTGGAACATCGGAAAACATGTTCAAAACCATTTGTGCACAAAATTGCACGACTTCACGTTTTGCGTACAATTATGTGCAAATGTGCACAAATTGAGCATTCGATTATGCCAATTCTATTCATGAGTTTATAATTCTAGAATAATTAGTTAGTATTGTACATACGCAATTGGAAGATTGGATAACATGTTCAAAAGAAGGATTTGTGCACAAATTTGCATGTGTTCACGTTTTGCGTACAAACATGTGCAAATGTGCACAAATTGTGCATTGAATTATGTCAATCGTAATCATGAGTTTAGAATTCTAGAATTAGTAGTTATTACTGTAAATGTGAAATTGGAATATTGGATAATTTGTTCAAAAGTATTCGTGCACAAATTTGTACGAGTTCACGTTTTGCACACAAACATGTGCAAATGTGGAAAAAATTGTGCATTCACTTATCTCAGTTGTATTCATGAGTTTAGAATTAAAGAATGAGCATTTAGGGTTGTTAATATGCAATTGGAACATTGGATAACTTGTTTAAAACCATTTGTGCACAAATTTGCACGAGTTCACGTTTTGTGTACAAAACATGTGTGCACAAACTGTGCATTCAATTATGTCAAATGTATTCATCAGTTTAGAATTATAGAATAAGCAATTAGTATCGTAAATATGCAATTGGAACATTGGATAACTTGTTCAAGACCATTTGTGCGCAAATTTGCACGAGTTCACGTTTTGCGTTCAAACATGTGCAAATGTGCACAAATTGTGCATTCAATTATGTCAACTGTATTCGTGAGTTCATAATTCTAGAATAAGTGGTTAGTATTGTAAATACGCATTTGGAATAACATGTTCAAAAGGATTTGTGCACGAATTTGCATGCGTTCACGTTTTGCGTACAAACATGTGCAAATGTGCACAAACTGTGCATTCGATTATGTCAACTGTATACATGAGTTCAGAATTCTAGAATAAGTAGTTTTTATTTTAAATATGCAAATGGAACATTGGATAACATGTTCAAAACTATTTGTGTACAAATTTGCACTAGTTCACGTTTTGCACACAAGCATGTGCAAATGTGGACAAATTGTGAACTCGATTATGTCAATTATATTCATGAGCTTAGAATTAAAGAATAAGTAGTCAGTATTTTTAATATGCAATTGGAACATTGGATAACATGTTCAAAACTATATGTACAAAAATTTACACGAGTCCACGTTTTGTGTAGAAACATGTGCAAATGTGCACAGATTGTGCACTCAATTATGTCAAATGCATTCATCAGTTTAGAATTCTAGAATAAGTACTTAGTATTATTGTAAATATGCAATTGGAACATTAGATAACATGTTCAAAAACATTTGTGCACAAATTTGCACGAGTTAACGTTTTGCATTCAAACATGTGCAAATGTGCCTAAATTGTGCATTCAGTTATGTCAACTGTATTCATGAGTTTATAATTCTAGGATAAGTATTGTGAATATGCAATTAGAACATTGGATAACATGTTAAAAACCATTGGTGCACAAATTTACACGAGTTCACGTTTTGCGCACAAACATGTGCAAATGTGCACAAATTGTGCATTCAATTATTATGTCAATTGTGTCCACGAGTTTAGAATTCTAGAATAATTACTTATTATTATAAATATTGAATCGAAACATTGGATAACATGTTCAAAACCATTTGTGAACAACTTTGCACGAGTTCACGTTTTCCGTTCAAACATGTGCAAATGTGCACAAATTGTGAATTCAATTATGTCTACTGTGTTCATGAGTTCATAATTCTAGAATAAGTACCTAGTGTTATAAATATTCAATTGGAACATCGAAAAACATGTTCAAAACCATTTGTGCACAAAATTGCACGACTTCACGTTTTGCATACAAATATGTGCAAATGTGCACAAATTGGGCATTCGATTATGCCAATTGTATTAATGAGTTTATAATTCTATAATAATTAGTTAGTATTGTAAATACGCAATTGGAAGATTGGATAACATGTTCAAAAGAAGGATTTGTGCACAAATTTGCATGTGTTCACGTTTTGCATACAAACATGTGCAAATGTGCACAAATTGTGCATTGAATTATGTCAATCGTAATCATGAGTTTAGAATTATAAAATTAGTAGTTATTACTGTAAATGTGAAATTGGAATATTGGATAATTTGTTCAAAAGTATTCGTGCACAAATTTGTACGAGTTCACGTTTTGCACACAAACGTGTGCAAATGTGGAAAAAATTGTGCATTCAATTATCTAAATTGTATTCATGAGTTTAGAATTAAAGAATGAGCATTTAGGGTTGTTAATATGCAATTGGAACATTGGATAACTTGTTTAAAACCATTTGTGCACAAATTTGCACGAGTTCACGTTTCGTGTACAAAACATGTGTGCACAAACTGTGCATTCAATTATGTCAAATGTATTCATCAGTTTAGAATTATAGAATAAGCAATTAGTATCGTAAATATGCAATTGGAACATTGGATAACATGTTCAAGACCATTTGTGAGCAAATTTGCACGAGTTCACGTTTTGCGTTCAAACATGTGCAAATGTGCACAAATTGTGCATTCAATTATGTCAACTGTATTCGTGAGTTCATAATTCTAGAATAAGTGGTTAGTATTGTAAATACGCATTCGGAATAACATGTTCAAAAGGATTTGTGCACGAATTTGCATGCGTTCACGTTTTGCGTATAAACATGTGCAAATGTGCACAAACTGTGCATTCGATTATGTCAACTGTATTCATGAGTTCAGAATTCTAGAATAAGTAGTTTTTATTGTAAATACGCAAATGGAACATTGGATAACATGTTCAAAACTATTTGTGTACAAATTTGCACGAGTTCACGTTTTGCACACAATCATGTGCAAATGTGGACAAATTGTGAATTCGATTATGTCAATTATATTCATGAGCTTAGAATCAAAGAATAAGTAGTCAGTATTTTTAATATGCAATTGGAACATTGGATAACATGTTCAAAACTATATGTACAAAAATTTACACGAGTCCACGTTTTGTGTAGAAACATGTGCAAATGTGCACAAATTGTGCACTCAATTATGTCAAGTGCATTCATCAGTTTAGAATTCTAGAATAAGTACTTAGTATTGTAAATATGCAATTGGAACATTAGATAACATGTTCAAAAACATTTGTGCACAAATTTGCACGAGTTCACGTTTTGCATTCAAACATGTGCAAATGTGCCTAAATTGTGCATTCAATTATGTCAACTGTATTCATGAGTTTATAATTCTAGGATAAGTATTGTGAATATGCAATTAGAACATTGGATAACATGTTAAAAACCATTGGTGCACAAATTTACACGAGTTCACGTTTTGCGCACAAACATGTGCAAATGTGCACAAATTATGCATTCAATTATTATGTCAATTGTGTCCACGAGTTTAGAATTCTAGAATAATTACTTATTATTATAAATATTGAATTGGAACATTGGATAACATGTTCAAAACCATTTGTGAACAACTTTGCACGAGTTCACGTTTTGCTTTCAAACATGTGCAAATGTGCACAAATTGTGAATTCAATTGTGTCTACTGTGTTCATGAGTTCATAATTCTAGAATAAGTACCTAGTGTTGTAAATATTCAATTGGAACATCGGAAAACATGTTCAAAACCATTTGTGCACAAAATTGCATGACTTCACGTTTTGCGTACAAATATGTGCAAATGTGCACAAATTGAGCATTCGATTATGCCAATTGTATTCATGAGTTTATAATTCTAGAATAATTAGTTAGTATTGTAAATATGCAATTGGAAGATTGGATAACATGTTCAAAAGAAGGATTTGTGCACAAATTTGCATGTGTTCACGTTTTGCGTATAAACATGTGCAAATGTGCACAAATTGTGCACTGAATTATGTCAATCGTAATCATGAGTTTAGAATTCTAGAATTAGTAGTTATTATTGTAAATGTGAAATTGGAATATTGGATAATTTATTCAAAAGTATTCGTGCACAAATTTGTACGGGTTCACGTTTTGCACACAAACGTGTGCAAATGTGGAAAAAATTGTGCATTCAATTATCTCAGTTGTATTCATGAGTTTAGAATTAAAGAATGAGCATTTAGGGTTGTTAATATGCAATTGGAACATTGGATAACTTGTTTAAAACCATTTGTGCACAAATTTGCACGAGTTCACGTTTTGTGTACAAAACATGTGTGCACAAACTGTGCATTCAATTATGTCAAATGTATTCATCAGTTTAGAATTATAGAATAAGCAATTAGTATCGTAAATATGCAATTGGAACATTGGATAACATGTTCAAGACCATTTGTGCGCAAATTTGCACGAGTTCACGTTTTGCGTTCAAACATGTGCAAATGTGCACAAATTGTGCATTCAATTATGTCAACTGTATTCGTGAGTTCATAATTCTAGAATAAGTGGTTAGTATTGTAAATACGCATTCGGAATAACATGTTCAAAAGGATTTGTGCATGAATTTGCATGCGTTCACATTTTGCGTACAAACATGTGCAAATGTGCACAAACTGTGCATTCGATTATGTCAACTGTATACATGAGTTCAGAATTCTAGAATAAGTAGTTTTTATTTTAAATATGCAAATGGAACATTGGATAACATGTTCAAAACTATTTGTGTACAAATTTGCATGAGTTGACGTTTTGCTCACAATCATGTGGAAATGTGGACAAATTGTGAATTCGATTATGACAATTATATTCATGAGCTTAGAATTAAAGAGTAAGTAGTCAGTATTTTTAATATGCAATTGGAACATTGGATAACATGTTCAAAACTATATGTACAAAAATTTACACGAGTCCACGTTTTGTGTAGAAACATGTGCAAATGTGCACAAATTGTGCACTCAATTATGTCAAGTGCATTCATCAATTTAGAATTCTAGAATAAGTACTTAGTATTGTAAATATGCAATTGGAACATTAGATAACATGTTCAAAAACATTTGTGCACAAATTTGCACGAGTTCACGTTTTGCATTCAAACATGTGCAAATGTGCCTAAATTGTGCATTCAATTATGTCAACTGTATTCATGAGTTTATAATTCTAGGATAAGTATTGTGAATATGCAATTAGAACATTGGATAACATGTTAAAAACCATTGGTGCACAAATTTACACGAGTTCACGTTTTGCGCACAAACATGTGCAAATGTGCACAAATTGTGCATTCAATTATTATGTCAATTGTGTCCACGAGTTTAGAATTCTGGAATAATTACTTATTATTATAAATATTGAATTGGAACATTGGATAACATGTTCAAAACCATTTGTGAACAACTTTGCATGAGTTCACGTTTTGCATTCAAACATGTGCAAATGTGCACAAATTGTGAATTCAATTGTGTCTACTGTGTTCATGAGTTCATAATTCTAGAATAAGTACCTAGTGTTGTAAATATTCAATTGGAACATCAGAAAACATGTTCAAAACCATTTGTGCACAAAATTACACGACTTCACGTTTTGCGTACAAATACGTGCAAATGTGCACAAATTGAGCATTCGATTATGCCAATTGTATTCATGAGTTTATAATTCTAGAATAATTAGTTAGTATTGTAAATACGCAATTGGAAGATTGGATAACATGTTCAAAAGAAGGATTTGTGCACAAATTTGCATGTGTTCACGTTTTGCATACAAACATGTGCAAATGTGCACAAATTGTGCATTGAATTATGTCAATCGTAATCATGAGTTTAGAATTCTAGAATTAGTAGTTATTACTGTAAATGTGAAATTGGAATATTGGATAATTTGTTCAAAAGTATTCGTGCACAAATTTGTACGAGTTCACGTTTTGCACACAAACGTGTGCAAATGTGGAAAAAATTGTGCATTCAATTATCTCAGTTGTATTCATGAGTTTAGAATTAAAGAATGAGCATTTAGGGTTGTTAATATGCAATTGGAACATCGGATAACTTGTTTAAAACCATTTGTGCACAAATTTGCACGAGTTCATGTTTTGTGTACAAAACATGTGTGCACAAACTATGCATTCAATTATGTCAAATGTATTCATCAGTTTAGAATTATAGAATAAGGAATTAGTATTGTAAATATGCAATTGGAACATTGGATAACATGTTCAAAACCATTTGTGCACAAATTTGCACGAGTTCACGTTTTGCGTTCAAACATGTGCAAATGTGCACAAATTGTGCATTCAATTATGTCAACTGTATTCGTGAGTTTATAATTCTGGAATAAGTGGTTAGTATTGTAAATACGGATTTGAAATAACATGTTCAAAAGGATTTGTGCATGAATTTGCATGCGTTCACGTTTTGCGTACAAACATGTGCAAATGTGCACAAACTGTGCATTTGATTATGTTAACTGTATTCATGAGTTCAAAATTCTAGAATAAGTAGTTGTTATTGTAAATATGCAAATGGAACATTGGATAACATGTTCAAAACTATTTGTGTACAAATTTGCACGAGTTAACGTTTTGCACACAATCATGTGCAAATGTGGACAAATTGTGAATTCGATTATGTCAATTATATTCATGAGCTTAGAATTAAAGAATAAGTAGTTAGTATTTTTAATATGCAATTGGAACATTGGATAACATGTTCAAAACTATATGTACAAAAATTTACACGAGTCCACGTTTTGCATAGAAACATGTGCAAATATGCACAAATTGTGCACTCAATTATGTCAAGTGCATTCATCAGTTTAGAATTCTAGAATAAGTACTTAGTATTGTAAATATGCAATTGGAACATTAGATAACATGTTCAAAAACATTTGTGCACAAATTTGCACGAGTTCACGTTTTGCATTCAAACATGTGCAAATGTGCCTAAATTGTGCATTCAATTATGTCAACTGTATTCATGAGTTTATAATTCTAGGATAAGTATTGTGAATATGCAATTAGAACATTGGATAACATGTTAAAAACCATTGGTGCACAAATTTACACGAGTTCACGTTTTGCGCACAAACATGTGCAAATGTGCACAAATTGTGCATTCAATTATTATGTCAATTGTGTCCATGAGTTTAGAATTCTAGAATAATTACTTATTATTGTTAATATTGAATGGGAACATTGGATAACATGTTCAAAACCATTTGTGAACAACTTTGCACGAGTTCACGTTTTGTGTTCAAACATGTGCAAATGTGCACAAATTTTGAATTCAATTGTGTCTACTATTTTCCTGAGTTCATAATTCTAGAATAAGTACCTAGTGTTGTAAATATTCAATTGGAACATCGGAAAACATGTTCAAAACCATTTGTGAACAAAATTGCACGACTTCACGTTTTGCGTACAAATATGTGCAAATGTGCACAAATTGAGCATTCGATTATGCCAATTGTATTCATGAGTTTATAATTCTAGAATAATTAGTTAGTATTGTAAATACGCAATTGGAAGATTGGATAACATGTTCAAAAGAAGGATTTGTGCACAAATTTGCATGTGTTCACGTTTTGCGTACAAACATGTGCAAATGTGCACAAACTGTGCATTGAATTATGTCAATCGTAATCATGAGTTTAGAATTCTAGAATTAGTAGTTATTACTGTAAATGTGAAATTGGAATATTAGATAATTTGTTCAAAAGTATTTGTGCACAAATTTGTACGAGTTCACATTTTGCACACAAACGTGTGCAAATGTGGAAAAAATTGTGCATTCAATTATCTCCGTTGTATTCATGAGTTTAGAATTAAAGAATGAGCATTTAGGGTTGTTAATATGCAATTGGAACATTGGATAACTTGTTTAAAACCATTTGTGCACAAATTTGCACGAGTTCACGTTTTGTGTACAAAACATGTGTGCACAAACTGTGCATTCAATTATGTCAAATGTATTCATCAGTTTAGAATTATAGAATAAGGAATTAGTATTGTAAATATGCAATTGGAACATTGGATAACATGTTCAAAACCATTTGTGCGCAAATTTGCACGAGTTCACGTTTTACGTTCAAACATGTGCAAATGTGCACAAATTGTGCATTCAATTATGGCAACTGTATTCGTGAGTTTATAATTCTGGAATAAGTGGTTAGTATTGTAAATACGCATTCGGAATAACATGTTCAAAAGCATTTGTGCACAAATTTGCATGCGTTCACGTTTTGCGTACAAACATGTGCAAATGTGCACAAACTGTGCATTCGATTATGTCAACTGTATTCATGAGTTCAGAATTCTAGAATAAGTAGTTGTTATTGTAAATATGCAAATGGAACATTGGATAACATGTTCAAAACTATTTGTGTACAAATTTGCACGAGTTCACGTTTTGCACACAATCATGTGCAAATGTGGACAAATTGTGAATTCAATTACGTCAATTATATTAATGAGCTTAGAATTAAAGAATAAGTAGTCAATATTTTTAATATGCAATTGGAACATTGGATAACATGTTCAAAACTATATGTACAAAAATTTACACGAGTCCACGTTTTGTGTGGAAACATGTGCAAATGTGCACAAATTGTGCACTCAATTTTGTTAAATACATTCATCAATTTAGAATTCTAGAATAAGTACTTAGTATTGTAAATATGCAATTGGAACATTAGATAACATGTTCAAAAACATTTGTGCACAAATTTGCACGAGTTCACGTTTTGCATTCATACATGTGCAAATGTGCCTAAATTGTGCATTCAATTATGTCAACTGTATTCATGAGTTTATAATTCTAGGATAAGTATTGTGAATATGCAATTTGATGTGAATCCAAGTTCAAAGCCTAAAGAGACCCAAGATCCATTAATAGTATAAGAAGGCCCAATCACAAGGTCCAAATCCAGGAAGCTTCAAGAAGCCATATTGGGTTTAATTAAGGACATTTGGAAAGCCCAAGAATTTCAGCCCAATAAGGCATCCATGGAGGCCCAAGGAATAATATTTAACTTGTTTTTGTGTTAATAACAATTAGGGTTACATGTAGCCACCATATACAAGTTAATAGGGTAATTAATACCAAGTAATGGCTATTATTATGGGTAGTGGTTACTAAAGTTAATGGGGTAATCAATACCAAGTAATGGCTATTAATGTGGGTAATGGTTATTAAGGCCATTTAAGAGTAAAAGTAATCCTATGTGTGTGAGTCTATTTTAGTAGTGTGAGCATGGACTTGTACTCTATATAAACAAGTCCTTTTCTTTCTTTTGTAGCCTGAATGAATTTGATATATGAATTATAACTTTGTTTGTGTTTTATTGTGAGGAATTTTTTCTTTAATTTCTTGCATAAACTTTGTGACTTATCAAGCTTTATTCTAGCCTGTGGTGTCAAAATCTAAATCTTTATTTTCTTGTTATTTATCAAACTTTCTTGTTTGTGGCATAAGAGGAAATTCAAAGTCTATCTTAGTATCTTTATCCTTGTTGGTAAAGGGGTTAAGTAGCATCTATCTTCTTACTTCAATCTTTGAACGATCTGAATTTGTGGATTAAATTGGTAATTTCTAGTTTTCTTTCAATTCAACTTATCATAGTATTCTTGCTATTGGGGAGTTAATTGATGAAACCTACAATTCCCGTCATAAGTGGTATCAGAGCCTGGTTCAAGATTGAGGTTTGCGTATCCAAAACTATCTTTTAGTTCTCAATATCTTGTGTTCATCTTATATTTTGCACCTTTCTTGCTATCTATTATTCTTTTTATTTTTTTTATCTTTATTCTTCTTATCTCAAGATTTTGTTTGCAGATATCAAAAAAAAAAAAAATTCGTCCATAAAAAAAAAGTATATGTTATCTTTGATATTCCTGTGTTAGATCTCAATTTACATTAAAAAAAAAATTGACTCTTCATATTCCATTGAGATCTATCTTTATAATTCTATCTCTTTGTGTTCTTTGATAATCTATCTTTGTTTTTCATTTCTATTAGCCTATTTGTTACAAATTGTTCTTTTCTTTAAGCCTACCTTATTATTTTCTTGTTAGCCTACCTTATTTTTTATCATTGATTGCTACATTCTTGAATTTTGTTTGATTGAGAAACTTAGTTAATCTAAGAAATCAAAAGGCAAATTTGAGAGGTAAAAGGCAAGAGTGTGAGATCATTAGAGAAAAAGCCAAAATTGAGTGTAAACACGAGTGGTATACATCAATTTTGAGTGAAACACGTGAGGGAGTGTTGTGAGATTGTTTTTTTTCTATTTTCTTTTGTTAAAATTTTAGGTTTTACAATCATGTCAAAAGACACAAGTTCTTCTTCTACAAATGATCATGTGATTCAAGCTATGCAACAACAATTTGGAAGAATGTTTAACATGATGGTGGGAGTCAATGAGAAATTGGAGAGGCATGATGGCATCCTTAACCAATTACAAGGAGAGCCTAAAGAAATGAGACGTCCACCAATTGACCAAGAGGACTATGAAGGAGAGGATGAATTGGATGATGATCAAGTCACCTTGGTGGGACAACAAATCAATCCTAGGAGACAAGCTAGGAGAGGACGTCCTAAAGATGATATTGATCGCAACCTTGGAAGCTTTAAAATGAAGATTCCTTCATTCCAAGGAAGAAATGATCCAGATGTGTACCTTGAATGGGAGAGGAAAGTGGAACTCATCTTCGAATGTCATAATTATTCGGAGGAGAAAAAGGTAAAACTTGCTGCTATTGAGTGTAGTGATTATGAAATTGTTTGGTGGGATCAATTTTGCAAGGAAAGATGTAGATATGGAGAAAGACCCATGGAGTCTTGGAGGGAAATGAAGCAAATCATGAGAAAGAGGTTTGTTCCAAGCCATTACTATAGAGAGCTTCATCAAAGGTTACAAACTCTAATTCAAGGATCCATGAGTGTGGAGGAGTATCACAAAGAAATGGAGAAGGCTATGATTAGAGCAAATGTGGTAGAAGATCGTGAAGCTACCATGGCAAGGTTCTTGAGAGGGCTAAACAAAAACATTGCTGATGTTGTTGATTTACAACATTATGTGGAGATTGAAGATATGGTGAATTTGGCCATGAAAGTGGAAAAGCAATTGAAAGGAAAGAGGTATGATTCTAAACCAAATGTGGGTTCTTCTTCTTCTTGGAAAACTTCTTGGGGGAAAAAGGATGATAAACCTTTTAATAAGTCAAAAGTGGATGAAACTAAACCTAAAATTGACTGGCTAATAAGGGAAAGGGTGAGAATCAACCAGCCCAAACTAGGGGAATAAAATGTTTTAAGTGTTTAGGTCATGGGCACATTGCTAGGGAATGTCCAAATAAGAAAGCTATGATTCTAAGGGATGGTGATATTGAATCGGAGAGTGAGGGGGATAGTGATGATGATATGCCTTCTTTAGAAGATTGTAGTGATGTTGAATGTGCTAGGGGAGATAATCTTGATGTTCAAAGAACATTGAGTTTGCAAAATAAACATGATGTCCATAGGGAGCAAAGGGAAAATTTGTTTCATACTCATTGTTTGATTTCTAACAAGTTGTGCAACATGATTGTGGATAGTGGAAGTTGTACTAATGTAGCAAGCACTTTGCTAGTAGAGAAATTGAAGTTGCCTACTACCAAGCACCCAAGACCATACAAGTTGCAATGGCTTAATGAAAGTGGAGTTGTAAAGGTAAATAAGCAAGTTATAGTTTCTTTTCAAATTGGTAGATATAAGGATAAGGTATTGTGTGATGTGTTACCAATGTTGGCCGGACATATGTTGTTGGGGAGACCTTGGCAATATGATAGAAGGGCTAATCATGATGGATTCAAAAATATGTATACTTTGATTATGGATGGAAAAAGGTTTAACCTTGGACCATTAACCCCAAAACAGATTTTTGAAGACCAAATGCGCATCAAGCAACAATATGAAGAAATGGGTTCTTCATTGGGAAATTCTTTGGGAAGGGAAACCTTTGAGAGTAAAGAAAAAGGTGAGATAAGTGAACCTAAAAATTCCAATTCTCTTTACCAAAATGGGAAACACATGGTGAGAGAAAACAAGGAAGGTTCAAATGAAAGAAAAATGAGTGTTTATGCAAAAATGAGTGATGTGAAGGAAGCTATGCTTTTGAGGCAACACATGCTTGTACTTATGTACAAGGAGATTTTGCATATTTCCAACGAAATAACCAATGGTTTGCCTAGTGTTGTTGTTGATCTTTTGCAAGTTTATGAAGATTTATTCCCAGAAGAAATTCCAAATGGTTTGCCACCTAAAAGAGGCATTGAGCACCAAATTGATTTCATACCCGGAGCAAGCATTCCAAATAGACCAGCATATAGATGTAATCTAGAGGAGACCAAGGAAATCCAAAAGCAAGTGAGTGAGCTTATGGAGAAGGGTTATGTTCGTGAAAGCATGAGTCCATGTGCCGTACCCGTCTTGTTAGTGCCTAAGAAAGATGGAACTTGGAGGATGTGTGTTGATTGTTGTGCCATCAACAAAATCACGGTGAAGTATAGACATCCTATTCCTAGGCTAGATGACATGTTGGATGAATTGCATGGTTCATATTTGTTTTCAAAAATTGATTTGAAATCTGGTTATCATCAAATTAGAATGAGAGAAGGTGATGAATGGAAAACAGCTTTTAAAACTAAACATGGTTTATATGAGTGGTTAGTAATGCCTTTTGGTTTAACTAATGCACCAAGCACTTTCATGAGATTGATGAATCATGTTTTAAGAGCATTCATAGGCAAATTTATTGTTGTCTATTTTGATGATATCTTGGTGATGTGAATCCAAGTTCAAAGCCTAAAGAGATCCAAGATCCATTTATAGTACAAGAAGGCCCAATCACAAGGTCCAAATCCAAGAAGCTTCAAGAAGCCATATTGGGTTTAATTAAGGACATTTGGAAAGCCCAAGAATTTCAGCCCAATAAGGCATCCATGGAGGCCTAAGGAATAATATTTAACTTGTTTTTGTGTTAATAACAATTAGGGTTACATGTAGCCACCATATACAAGTTAATAGGGTAATTAATACCAAGTAATGGCTATTATTATGGGTAGTGGTTACTAAAGTTAATGGGGTAATCAATACCAAGTAATGGCTATTAATGTGGGTAATGGTTATTAAGGCCATTTAAGAGTAAAAGTAATCCTATGTGTGTGAGTCTATTTTAGTAGTGTGAGCATGGACTTGTACTCTATATAAACAAGTCCTTTTCTTTCCTTTGTAACATAAATGAATTTGATATATGAATTATAACTTTGTTTGAGTTTTATTGTGAGGAATTTTGTTTTTAATTTCTTGCATAAACTTTGTGACTTATCAAGCTTTATTCTAGCTTGTGGTGTCAAAATCTAAATCTTTGTTTTCTTGTTATTTATCAAACTTTCTTGTTTGTGGCATAAGAGGAAATTCAAAGTCTATCTTAGTATCTTTATCTTTGTTGGTAAAGGGGTTAAGTAGCATCTATCTTCTTACTTCAATCTTTGAACGATCTGAATTTGTGGATTAAATTGGTAATTTCTAGTTTTCTTTCAATTCAACTTATCATAGTATTCTTGCTATTGGGGAGTTAATTGATGAAACCTACAATTCCCATCATAAGTGGTATCAGAGCATTGGCTCAAGATTGAGGTTTACATATCCAAAACTATCTTTTAGTTCTCAATATCTTGTGTTCATCTTATATTTTGCACCTTTCTTGCTATCTATTATTCTTGTTATTTTTTTTATCTTTATTCTTCTTATCTCAAGATTTTGTTTGCAGATATCAAAAACAAAAATTGTTATCTTTGAGATTTTTGTGATACCTTTCAATTCGTGCATATATCAAAAAAAAAAAAAAGAAATTCGTCCATAAAAAAAAAAGTATATGTTATCTTTGATATTCCTATGTTAGATCTCAATTTACATTAAAAAAAAAATTGACTCTTCATATTCCATTGAGATCTATCTTTATAATTCTGTCTCTTTGTGTTCTTTGATAATCTATCTTTTTTTTTCATTTCTATTAGCCTATTTGTTACAAATTGTTCTTTTCTTTAAGCCTACCTTATTATTTTCTTGTTAGCCTACCTTATTTTTTTTATCATTGATTACAACATTCTTGAATTTTGTTTGATTGAGAAACTTAGTTCATCTAAGAAATCAAAAGGCAAATTTGAGAGGTAAAAGGCAAGAGTGTGAGATCATTAGAGAAAAAGCCAAAATTGAGTGTAAACACGAGTGGTATACATCAATTTTGAGTGAAACACGTGAGGGAGTGTTATGAGATTGTTTTTTTGTCTATTTTCTTTTGTTAAAATTTTAGGTTTTACAATCATGTCAAAAGACACAAGTTCTTCTTCTACAAATGATCATATGATTCAAGCTATGCAACAACAATTCGAAAGAATGTTTAACATGATGGCGGGAGTCAATGAGAAATTGGAGAGGCATGATGGCATCCTTAACCAATTACAAGGAGAGCCTAAAGAAAGGAGACGTCCACCAATTGACCAAGAGGACTATGAAGGAGAGGATGAATTGCATGATGATCAAGTCACCTTGGTGGGACAACAAATCAATCCTAGGAGACAAGCTAGGAGAGGACGTCCTAAAGATGATGTTGATCGCAACCTTGGAAGCATCAAAATGAAGATTCCTTCATTCCAAGGAAGAAATGATCCAGATGTGTACCTTGAATGGGAGAGGAAAGTGGAACTCATCTTCGAATGTCACAATTATTCGGAGGAGAAAAAGGTAAAACTCGCCGCTATTGAGTTTAGTGATTATGCAATTGTTTGGTGGGATCAATTTTGCAAGGAAAGACGTAGATATGGAGAAAGACCCGTGGAGTCTTGGAGGGAAATGAAGCAAATCATGAGAAAGGGGTTTGTTCCAAGCCACTACTATAGAGAGCTTCATCAAAGGTTACAAACTCTAATTCAAGGATCCATGAGTGTGGAGGAGTATCACAAAGAAATGGAGAAGGCTATGATTAGAGCAAATATGGTAGACGATCGTGAAGCTACCATGGCAAGGTTTTTGAGAGGGCTAAACAAAAACATTACTGATGTTGTTGATTTGTAACATTATGTGGAGATTGAAGATATGGTGAATTTGGCCATGAAAATGGAAAGGCAATTGAAAGGAAAGAGGTATGATTCTAAACCAAATGTGGGTTCTTCTTCTTCTTGGAAAACTTCTTGGGGGAAAAGGATGATAAACCTTTTAATAAGTCAAAAGTGGATGAAACTAAACCTAAAATTGACTTGGCTAATAAGGGAAAGGGTGAGAATCAACCAGCCCAAACTAGGGGAATAAAATGTTTTAAGTGTTTGGGTCATGGGCACATTGCTAGGGAATGTCCAAATAAGAAAGCTATGATTCTAAGGGATGGTGATATTGAATCGGAGAGTGAGGGGGATAGTGATGATGATATGCCTTCTTTAGAAGATTGTAGTGATGTTGAATGTGCTAAGGGAGATACTCTTGTTGTTCAAACAACATTGAGTTTGCAAAATAAACATGATGTCCATAGGGAGCAAAGGGAAAATTTGTTTCATACTCATTGTTTGATTTCTAACAAGTTGTGCAACATGATTGTGGATAGTGGAAGTTGTACTAATGTAGCAAGCACTTTGCTAGTGGAGAAATTGAAGTTGCCTACTACCAAGCACCCAAGACCATACAAGTTGCAATGGCTTAATGAAAGTGGAGTTGTAAAGGTAAATAAGCGAGTTCTAATTTCTTTTCAAATTGGTAGATATAAGGATGAGGTGTTGTGTGATGTGTTACCAATGTTGGTCGGACATATGTTGTTGGGGAGACCTTGGCAATATGATTGAAGGGCTAATCATGATGGATTCAAAAATATGTATACTTTGACTATGGATGGAAAAAGGTTTAACCTTGGACCATTAACCCCAAAACAGATTTTTGAAGACCAAATGCGCATCAAGCAACAATATGAAGAAATGGGTTCTTCATTGGGAAGGGAAACCTTTGAGAGTAAAGAAAAAGGTGAGATGAGTGAACCTAAAAATTCCAATTCTCTTGACCAAAATGGGAAACACATGGTGAGAGAAAACAAGGAAGGTTCAAATGAAAGAAAAATGAGTGTTTATGCAAAAATGAGTGATGTGAAGGAAGCTATGCTTTTGAGGCAACACATGCTTGTACTTATGTACAAGGAGATTTTGCATATTTCTAATGAAATAACCAATGGTTTGCCTAGTGTTGTTGTTGATCTTTTACAGGTTTATGAAGATTTATTCCCAGAAGAAATTCCAAATGGTTTGCCACCTAAAAGAGGCATTGAGCACCAAATTGATTTCATACCCGGAGCAAGCATTCCAAATAGACCAGCATATAGATGTAATCCAGAGGAGACCAAGGAAATCCAAAAGCAAGTGAGTGAGCTTATGGAGAAGGGTTATGTTCGTGAAAGCATGAGTCCATGTGCCGTACCCGTCTTGTTAGTGCCTAAGAAAGATGGAACTTGGAGGATGTGTGTTGATTGTCGTGCCATCAACAAAATCATGGTGAAGTATAGACATCCCATTCCTAGGCTATATGACATGTTGGATGAATTGCATGGTTCATATTTGTTTTCAAAAATTGATTTGAAATCTGGTTATCATCAAATTAGAATGAGAGAAGGTGATGAATGGAAAACAGCTTTTAAAACTAAACATGGTTTATATGAGTGGTTAGTAATTCCTTTTGGTTTAACTAATGCACCAAGCACTTTCATGAGATTGATGAATCATGTTTTAAGAGCATTCATAGGCAAATTTGTTGTTGTCTATTTTGATGATATCTTGGTTTATAGCAAAAATTTAGATGAGCATGTACAACATTTGACTTGTGTTTTTGATGTGCTTAGAGAAGAGAAGTTGTATGCTAATCTAAAGAAATGCTGTTTTTGCACTAATGAAATTACTTTTCTTGGATATATTGTCAATGACAAGGGCATTCATGTTGATCAAGAAAAGGTAAAAGTAATTAGAGAATGGCCAACACCCACAAGTGTAAGTGATGCAAGAAGCTTTCATGGTTTAGCTAGCTTTTATAGAAGGTTCATTAAAAAATTTTCTACCATAGCTGCACCTTTAACTGAATGCATCAAAAAGAATGTTGGTTTTAAGTGGGGAATTGAACAAGATGAGGCTTTTAACTTGCTAAAAGACAAATTAAGTTCTGCACCCTTGTTATCTTTGCCAAATTTTACTAAACCTTTTGAGATTGAGTGCGATGCAAGTGGCATAGGTATTGGAGGAGTTTTGATGCAAGAAGGCAAGCCCATAGCATTCTTTAGCGAAAAGCTAAGTGGAGCAAGTCTAAACTACCCTACATATGACAAGGAGTTCTATGCATTGGTGAGGGTTCTAAGGACATGGCAGCATTACCTTGGTTACAAAGAATTCATAATTCACACTGACCATGAGTCCTTGAAGTATCTCAAAGGACAAGGAAAGCTCAACAAGAGACATGCAAAATGGGTGGAATTCATTGAATCCTTTCCATACATCATTAAGTACAAGCAAGGGAAAGAAAATGTGGTGGCCGATGCATTGTCAAGAAGGTATGCCTTGATCTCTAAACATGATGCAAAATTATTAGGATTTGAATACATCAAAGATCTTTATTCTAATGATCCTGATTTTTCTAATGTTTATGGGGTATGTGAGAAAGGGGGTTTTGATAATTTCTATAAGTTTGATGGTTTTCTTTTTCGGGAAAACAAATTGTGTGTGCCACAAAGTTCTTTAAGAGAGTTACTTGTGAGAGAGGCACATAGCGGAGGTTTAATGGGGCATTTTGGGATTAAGAAAACTTTGGATGTGTTGGGTGACCATTTCTTTTGGCCACACATGAAAAGGGATGTTAAGAGAATTTGTGAGAAATGCATTACTTGCAAACAAGCCAAATCCAAAGCAATGCCTCATGGTTTGTATACACCTCTTACCATACCAAATGAACCTTGGGTAGACATTTCTATGGATTTTGTTTTAGGATTACCTAGGTCCAAGGGAGGGAGAGATTCCATTTTTGTTGTTGTGGACAGGTTTAGCAAAATGGCACATTTCATTCCATGTCACAAGATGGATGATGCAACCCATATTGCCAATATATTCTTCAAGGAGATTGTTAGGCTACATGGAGTGCCAAGGACCATTGTGAGTGATAGGGATGTCAAATTCCTAAGTCACTTTTGGAAGACTCTTTGGGGAAAGATGGGGACAAAGCTTTTGTATTCTACAACTTGTCATCCACAAACGGATGGACAAATGGAGGTGGTCAATAGGACACTTTCAACACTTTTGAGGGCTGTCATCCAAAGAAATTTGAAGAATTGGGAAGAATGTTTGCCATATGTGGAATTTGCTTACAATAGGAGTGTGCATGGTTCAACAAATTGCTCACCATTTGAAGTTGTGTATGGATTCAACCCAATGACTCCATTAGATTTGCTACCATTGCCATTGGACAAAGCTAATCTAGAGGGGAAACAAAAAGCTGAGTTCATCAAGACTTTGCATGAGAGGGTGCGTGCAAACATTGAGAAGAAGACACTCCAATATGAAAAGCAACACAACAAGGGGAGGAAGCAAGTCATTTTTGAGCCCGGAGATTGGGTGTGGGTGCACTTGAGGAAGGAAAGATTTCCTAACCAAAGGAAATCAAAGCTTATGCCAAGAGGAGATGGTCCTTTTAAAGTGCTTCAACGCATCAACAACAATGCCTACAAGCTAGAACTTCCAAGTGAGTATGGAAATGTTAGTGCTACATTTAATGTTAGTGACTTGTCTTTGTTTGATTTAGGTGATAAAGATGATGGAGCTGATTTGAGGACAAATCCTTTTGAAGAAAGGGGGAATGATGTGAATCCAAGTTCAAAGCCTAAAGAGACCCAAGATCCATTTATAGTACAAGAAGGCCCAATCACAAGGTCCAAATCCAAGAAGCTTCAAGAAGCCATATTGGGTTTAACTAAGGACATTTGGAAAGCCCAAGAATTTCAGCCCAATAAGGCATCCATGGAGGCCCAAGGAATAATATTTAACTTTTTTTTGTGTTAATAACAATTAGGGTTACATGTAGCCACCATATACAAGTTAATAGGGTAATTAATACCAAGTAATGGCTATTATTATGGGTAGTGGTTACTAAAGTTAATAGGGTAATCAATACCAAGTAATGGCTATTAATGTGGGTAATGGTTATTAAGGCCATTTAAGAGTAAAAGTAATCCTATGTGTGTGAGTCTATTTTAGTAGTGTGAGCATGGACTTGTACTCTATATAAACAAGTCCTTTTCTTTATTTTGTAGCATGAATGAATTTGATATATGAATTATAACTTTGTTTGAGTTTTATTGTGAGGAATTTTGTCTTTAATTTCTTGCATAAACTTTGTGACTTATCAAGCTTTATTCTAGCTTGTGGTGTCAAAATCTAAATCTTTGTTTTCTTGTTATTTATCAAACTTTCTTGTTTGTGGCATAAGAGGAAATTCAAAGTCTATCTTAGTATCTTTATCCTTGTTGGTAAAGGGGTTAAGTAGCATCTATCTTCTTACTTCAATCTTTGAACGATCCGAATTTGAGGATTAAATTGGTCATTTCTAGTTTTCTTTCAATTCAACTTATCATAGTATTCTTGCTATTAGGGAGTTAATTGATGAAACCTACAATTCCCATCACAATTACAACATTGGATAACATGTTCAAAACCATTGGTGCACAAATTTACACGAGTTCACGTTTTGCGCACAAACATGTGCAAATGTGCACAAATTGTGCATTCAATTATTATGTCAATTGTGTCCATGAGTTTAGAATTCTAGAATAATTACTTATTATTATAAATATTCAATTGGAATATTGGATAACATGTTCAAAACCATTTGTGAACAACTTTGCACGAGTTCACGTTTTGCGTTCAAACATGTGCAAATGTGCACAAATTGTGAATTCAATTGTGTCTGTTGTGTTCATGAGTTCATAATTATAGAATAAGTACCTAGTGTTGTAAATATTCAATTGGAACATCGGAAAACATGTTCAAAACCATTTGTGCACAAAATTGCACGACTTCACGTTTTGCGTACAAATATGTACAAATGTGCACAAATTGAGCATTCGATTATGCCAATTATATTCATGAGTTTATAATTCTATAATAATTAGTTAGTATTGTAAATACGCAATTGGAAGATTGGATAAGCACAAATTTGCATGTGTTCACGTTTTGCGTACAAACATGTGCAAATGTGCACAAATTATGCATTGAATTATGTCAATCGTAATCATGAGTTTAGAATTCTAGAATTAGTAGTTATTACTATAAATGTGAAATTGGAATATTGGATAATTTGGTCAAAAGTATTTGTGCACAAATGTGTACGAGTTCACGTTTTGCACACAAACGTGTGCAAATGTGGAAAAAATTGTGTATTCAATTATCTCAGTTGTATTCATGAGTTTAGAATTAAAGAATGAGCATTTAGGGTTGTTAATATGCAATTGGAACATTGGATAACTTGTTTAAAACCATTTGTGATGTGAATCCAAGTTCAAGGCCTAAAGAGATCCAAGATCCATTAATAGTACAAGAAGGCCCAATCACAAGGTCCAAATCCAATAAGCTTCAAGAAGCCATATTGGGTTTAATTAGGGACATTTGGAAAGCCCAAGAATTTCAACCCAATAAAGCATCCATGGAGGCCCAAGGAATAATATTTAACTTGTTTTTGTGTTAATAACAATTAGGGTTACATGTAGCCACCATATACAAGTTAATGGGGTAATGAATACCAAGTAATGGCTATTAATGTGGGTAGTGGTTATTAAGAGTTAATGGGGTAATTAATTCCAAGTAATGGCTATTAATGTGGGGGGTGGTTATTAAGGCCATTTAAGAGTAAAAGTAATCCTATGTGTGTGAGTCTATTTTAGTAGTGTGAGCATGGACTTGTACTCTATATAAACAAGTCCTTTTCTTTCTTTTGTAGCATGAATGAATTTGATATATGAATTATAACTTTGTTTGAGTTTTATTGTGAGGAATTTTGTCTTTAATTTCTTGCATAAACTTTGTGACTTATCAAGCTTTATTCTAGCTTGTGGTGTCAAAATCTAAATCTTTGTTTTCTTATTATTTATCAAACTTTCTTGTTTGTGGCATAAGAGGAAATTCAAAGTCTATCTTAGTATCTTTATCCTTGTTGGTAAAGGGGTTAAGTAGCATCTATCTTCTTACTTCAATCTTTGAATGATCCGAATTTATGGATTAAATTGGTAATTTCTAGGTTTCTTCTAATTCAACTTATCATAGTATTCTTGCTATTGGGGAGTTAATTGATGAAACCTACAATTCCCATCACAAATAATTTAAAACAAGATATCCAAAGCTCCCATTACATATTCATAATCCTAAATACACGTTCTAGCATTATTAACTTGTATATATTGTTGAATTTATTATGCACACAAATGGTACACTTTTGCATGAATTTGAATGCAAAATGTGAACTCGTGCAAATCTGTGCACAAATGGTTTTAAACATGTTTTTCAAGGTTCCAATTGCATATTAATAATCCTAAATACAAGTTATAGCACTCTTAACTTGTTAATATTGTTGAATTTATTATATGCACAAATGGCACACTTTTGTGCGCGTTTGAATGCAAAACGTGAACTTAATTAAATCTGAGCATAAATAGTTTTAAACACATTATCCACGGCTCCAATAGCATATTCATAATCCTAAAAATTAATCCTAGGATTCTAAAATTTGAAATCTTATTGACTTTTTTCTTTGCACAAGTTATACACTTTTGCGAACGTCTGAACGCAAAATGTGAACTCGTGCAAATCTGTGTACAAATGGTTTTGAACACGTTATCCAAGGCTCCAATTGCATATTCATAATCTGAAATATGTGTTCTAAAAAATATTTTTGAATTTTTTATATGCACAAATGGTACACTTTTATGCTCGTTTGAAAGCAAAATGTGAACTCATGCAAATCTGTACAAAAATGGTTTTAAACACGTTATCCAATGCTAGAATCGCATATTAATAATCCTAAATACAGGTTCTAGCATCTTAACTTGTAAATGTTGTTGAGTTTATTATATGCACAAATGGTACACTTTTGTGTGCGTTTGAACGCAAAACGTGAACTCGTGCAAATCTGTGCACATATGGTTTTAAACACATTATCCAATGCTCCAATTGCATATTCATAATCCTAAATACAAATTCTAGCATTCTAAAATTAGAAATCTTGTTAACTTTTTTATTTGCACAACTCGTACACTTTTGCGCATGTCTGAATGCAAAACGTGAACTCATGCAAATCTGTGCACAAATGGTTTTAAACATGTTATCCATGGCTCCAATTGCATATTCATAATCCTAAATACACATTTTAGTGTTCTTAACTTGTAAATATTATTGAATTTATTATATGCACAAATGGTACACTTTTGCACACATTTGAACGCAAAACGTGAACTTATGCAAATCTGTGCCCAAATGGTTCTAAACATGTTATCCCATCATCCAATTGCATATTCATAATCCTAAATATAAGTTCCAGCATTCTAAAATTAGAAATCTTGTTGACTTTTTTCTTGGCACAACTCGTACACTTTTGCGCACGTCTAAACACAAAACTTGAACTCGTGCAAATCTGGGCACAAGTGGTCTAAAACAAGATATCCAAAGCTCCAATTACATATTAATAATCCTAAATACACATTGTAGCATTATTAACTTGTATATATTGTTGAATTTATTATGTGCACAAATGGTATACTTTTGCGCATGTTTGAACGCAAAACATGAACTCCTACAATCTGTGCACAAATGGCTATAAACATGTTATCCAAGGCTCTAATTGCATATTGATAATCCTAAATACACATTCTAGCAATGTTAACTTGTAAATATTATTGAATTTATTATATGCACAAATAGCACACTTTTGCTTGTGATTGAACGCCAAACGTGAACTTGCGTAAATTTGTGCAAAAATAGTTTTAAACACATTATCCAAGGCTCTGATTGCATATTCATTATCGTAAATACAAATTCTAGCATTATAAATTTAGAAATCTTGTTCACTTTTTTCTTTGCACAACTCGTGCACTTTTGCGCACGTCTGAACCCAAAACGTGAACTTGTGCAAATATGTGCACAAATAGTTTAAAACAAGATAGCCAAAGCACCGATTACATATTCATAATCCTAAATGCATGTTCTAGCATTATTAACTTGTATATATTATTGAATTTATTATGTGCAGAAATGGTACACTTTTGCGTACGTTTGAACGCAAAACGTGAACTCCTGCAAATCTATGCACAAATGGCTATAAACACGTTAATCCAAGGATCTAATTGCATATTAATAATCCTAAATACACGTTCTAGCATTATTAACTTGTAAACATTATTGAATTTATTATATGCACAAATAGCACACTTTTGCTCGTGATTGAACATAAGATGTGAACTCGCGTAAATCTGTGCACAAATGGTTTTAAACACGTTATCCACATCTCCATATGCACATTCATAATCCTAAATACACATTCTAGCATTCTAAAATTAGAAATCTTGTTGACTGTTTTCTTTGCACAACTCGTACACTTTTCACACGTCTGAACGCAAAATGTGAACTCGTGCAAATCAGTGCACAAATGTAATGGGAATTGTAGGTTTCATCAATTAACTCCCCAATAGCAAGAATACTATGATAAGTTGAATTAGAAGAAAACTAGAAATTACCAATTTAATCCACAAATTCAGATCGTTCAAAGATTGAAGTAAGAAGATAGATGCTACTTAACCCCTTTACCAACAAGGATAAAGATACTAAGATAGACTTTGAATTTCCTCTTATGCCACAAACAAGAAAGTTTGATAAATAACAAGAAAACAAAGATTTAGATTTTGACACCATAAGCTAGAATAAAGCTTGATAAGTCACAAAGTTTATGCAAGAAATTAAAGACAAAATTCCTCACAATAAAACTCAAACAAAGTTATAATTCATATATCAAATTAATTCATGCTACAAAAGAAAGAAAAGGACTTGCTTATATAGAGTACAAGTCCATGCACACACTACTAAAATAGACTCACACACATAGGATTACTTTTACTCTTAAATGGCCTTAATAACCACCACCCACATTAATAGCCATTACTTGGAATTAATTACCCCATTAACTCTTAATAACCACTACCCATATTAATAGCCATTACTTGGTATTAATTACCCCATTAACTTGTATATGGTGGCTACATGTAACCCTAATTGTTATTAACACAAAAATAAGTTAAATATTATTCCTTGGGCCTCCATGGATGCTTTATTGGGTTGAAATTCTTGGGCTTTCCAAATGTCCCTAATTAAACCCAATATGGCTTCTTGAAGCTTCTTGGATTTGGACCTTGTGATTGGGCCTTCTTGTACTATTAATGGATCTTGGATCTCTTTAGGCTTTGAACTTGGATTCACATCATTCCCCCTTTCTTCAAAAGGATTTGTCCACAAATCAGCTCCATCATCTTTATCACCTACATCAAACAAAGACAAGTCACTAACATTGAAAGTAGCACTAACATTGCCATACTCACTTGGAAGTTCTAGCTTGTAGGCATTGTTGTTGATGCGTTGAAGCACTTTAAAAGGACCATCTCCTCTTGGCATAAGCTTTGATTTCCTTTGATTAGGAAATCTTTCCTTCCTCAAGTGCACCCACACCCAATCTCCATGCTCAAAAATGACTTGCTTCCTCCCCTTGTTGTGTTGCTTTTCATATTGGAGTGTCTTCTTCTCAATGTTTGCACGCACCCTCTCATGAAAGTCTTGATGAACTCAGCTTTTTGTTTCCCCTCTAGATTAGCTTTGTCCAATGGCAATGGTAGCAAATCTAATGGAGTCATTGGGTTGAATCCATACACAACTTCAAATGGTGAGCAATTTGTTGAACCATGCACACTCATATTGTAAGCAAATTCCACATGTGGTAAACATTCTTCCCAATTCTTCAGATTTCTTTGGATGACAGCCCTCAAAAGTGTTGAAAGTGTCCTATTGACCACCTCCATTTGTCCATCCGTTTGTGGATGACAAGTTGTAGAATACAAAAGCTTTGTCCCCATCTTTCCCTAAAGAGTCTTCCAAAAGTGACTTAGGAATTTGACATCCCTATCACTCACAATGGTCCTTGGCACTCCATGTAGCCTAACAATCTCCTTGAAGAATAGATTGGCAATATGGGTTGCATCATCCGTCTTGTGACATGGAATGAAATGTGCCATTTTGCTAAACCTGTCCACAACAACAAAAATGGAATCTCTCCCTCCCTTGGACCTAGGTAATCCTAAAACAAAATCCATAGAAATGTCTACCCAAGGTTCATTTGGTATGGTAAGAGGTGTATACAAACCATGAGGCATTACTTTGGATTTGGCTTGTTTACAAGTAATGCATTTCTCACAAATTCTCTTAACATCCCTTTTCATGTGTGGCCAAAAGAAATGGTCACCCAACACATCCAAAGTTTTCTTAATCCCAAAAAGCCCCATTAAACCTCCGCTATGTGCCTCTCTCACAAGTAACTCTCTTAAAGAACTTTGTGGCACACACAATTTGTTTTCCCGAAAAAGAAAACCATCAAACTTATAGAACTTATCAAAACCCCCTTTCTCACATGCCCCATAAACATTAGCAAAATCAGGATCATTAGAATAAAGATCTTTGATGTATTCAAATCCTAATAATTTTGCTTCAAGTTTAAAGATCAAGGCATACCTTCTTGACAATGCATCGGCCACCACATTTTCTTTCCCTTGCTTGTACTTAATGATGTACGGAAAGGATTCAATGAATTCCACCCATTTTGCATGTCTCTTGTTGAGCTTTCCTTGTCCTTTGAGATACTTCAAGGACTCATGGTCAGTGTGAATTATGAATTCTTTGTAACCAAGGTAATGCTGCCATGTCCTTAGAACCCTCACCAATGCATAGAACTCCTTGTCATATGTAGGGTAGTTTAGACTTGCACCACTTAGCTTTTCACTAAAGAATGCTATGGGCTTGCCTTCTTGCATCAAAACTCCTCCAATACCTATGCCACTTGCATCGCACTCAATCTTAAAAGGTTTAGTAAATTTTGGTAAAGATAACAAGGGTGCAGAACTTAATTTGTCTTTTAGCAAGTTAAAAGCCTCATCTTGTTCAATTCCCCACTTAAAACCAACATTCTTTTTGATGCATTCAGTTAAAGGTGCAACTATGGTAGAAAATTTTTTAATGAACCTTCTATAAAAGCTAGCTAAACCATGAAAGCTTCTTGCATCACTTACACTTGTGGGTGTTGGCCATTCTCTAATTACTTTTACCTTTTCTTGATCAACATGAATTCCCTTGTCATTGATAATATATCCAAGAAAAGTAATTTCATTAATGCAAAAACAACATTTCTTTAGATTAGCATACAACTTCTCTTCTCTAAGCACATCAAAAACACAAGTCAAATGTTGTACATGCTCATCTAAATTTTTGCTATAAACCAAGATATCATCAAAATAGACAACAACAAATTTGCCTATGAATGCTCTTAAAACATGATTCATCAATCTCATGAAAGTGCTTGGTGCATTAGTTAAACCAAAAGGCATTACTAACCACTCATATAAACCATGTTTAGTTTTAAAAGTTGTTTTCCATTCATCACCTTCTCTCATTCTAATTTGATGATAACCAGATTTCAAATCAATTTTTGAAAACAAATATGAACCATGCAATTCATCCAACATGTCATCTAGCCTAGGAATGGGATGTCTATACTTCACCGTGATTTTATTGATGGCACGACGATCAACACACATCCTCCAAGTTCCATCTTTCTTAGGCACTAACAAGACGGGTACGACACATGGACTCATGCTTTCACGAACATAACCCTTCTCCATAAGCTCACTCACTTGCTTTTGGATTTCCTTGGTCTCCTCCAGATTACATCTATATGCTGGTCTATTTGGAATGCTTGCTCCGGGTATAAAATCAATTTGGTGCTCAATGCCTCTTTTAGGTGGCAAACCATTTGGAATTTCTTATGGGAATAAATCTTCATAAACCTACAAAAGATCAACAACAACACTAGGCAAACCATTGGTTATTTCGTTAGAAATATGCAAAATCTCCTAGTGCATAAGTACAAGCATGTGTTGCCTCAAAAGCATAGCTTCCTTCACATCACTCATTTTTGCATAAACACTCATTTTTCTTTCATTTGAACCTTCCTTGTTTTCTCTCACCATGTTTTTCCCATTTTGGTCAAGAGAATTGGAATTTTTAGGTTCACTCATCTCACCTTTTTCTTTACACTCAAAGGTTTCCCTTCCCAAAGAATTTCCCAATGAAGAACCCATTTCTTCATATTGTTGCTTGATGCGCATTTGGTCTTCAAAAATCTATTTTGGGGTTAATGGTCCAAGGTTAAACCTTTTTCCATCCATAGTCAAAGTATACATATTTTTGAATCCATCATGATTAGCCCTTCTATCATATTGCCAAGGTCTCCCCAACAACATATGTCCGGCCAACATTGGTAACACATCACACAACACCTCATCCTTATATCTACCAATTTGAAAAGAAATTAGAACTTGCTTATTTACCTTTACAACTCCACTTTCATTAAGCCATTGCAACTTGTATGGTCTTGGGTGCTTGGTAGTAGGCAACTTCAATTTCTCCACTAGCAAAGTGCTTGCTACATTAGTACAACTTCCACTATCCACAATCATGTTGCACAACTTGTTAGAAATCAAACAATGAGTATGAAACAAATTTTCCCTTTGCTCCCTATGGACATCATGTTTATTTTGCAAACTCAATGTTCTTTGAACAACAAGATTATCTCCCTTAGCACATTCAACATCACTACAATCTTCTAAAGAAGGCATATCATCATCACTATCCCCCTCACTCTTCGATTCAATATCACCATCCCTTAGAATCATAGCTTTCTTATTTGGACATTCCCTAGCAATGTGCCCATGACCCAAACACTTAAAACATTTTATTCCCTTAGTTTGGGCTGGTTGATTCTCACCCTTTCCCTTATTACCCAAGTCAATTTTAGGTTTAGTTTCTTCCACTTTTGACTTATTAAAAGGTTTATCATCCTTTTTTCCCCAAGAAGTTTTCCAAGAAGAAGAAGAACCCACATTTGGTTTAGAATCATACCTCTTTCCTTTCAATTGCCTTTCCACTTTCATGGCCAAATTCACCATATCTTCAATCTCCACATAATGTTGCAAATCAACAACATCAGTAATGTTTTTGTTTAGCCCTCTCAAAAACCTTGCCATGGTAGCTTCACGATCTTCTACCACATTTGCTCTAATCGTAGCCTTCTCCATTTCTTTGTGATACTCCTCCACACTCATGGATCCTTGAATTAGAGTTTGTAACCTTTGATGAAGCTCTCTATAGTAGTGGCTTGGAACAAACCTCTTTCTCATGATTTGCTTCATTTCCCTCCAAGACTCCACGGGTCTTTCTCCATATCTACGTCTTTCCTTGCAAAATTGATCCCACCAAACAATTGCATAATCACTAAACTCAACAGCGGCAAGTTTTACCTTTTTCTTCTCCGAATAATTGTGACTTTCGAAGATGAGTTCCACTTTCCTCTCCCATTCAAGGTACACATCTGGATCATTTCTTCCTTGGAATGAAGGAATCTTCATTTTGATGCTTCCAAGATTGCGATCAACATCATCTTTAGGACGTCCTCTCCTAGCTTGTCTCCTAGGATTGATTTGTTGTCCCACCAAGGTGACTTGATCATCATCCAATTCATCCTCTCCTTCATAGTCCTCTTGGTCAATTGGTGGACGTCTCCTTTCTTTAGGCTCTCTTTGTAATTGGTTAAGGATGCCATCATGCCTCTCCAATTTCTCATTGACTCCCGCCATCATGTTAAACATTCTTTCGAATTGTTGTTGCATAGCTTGAATCACATGATCATTTGTAGAAGAAGAACTTGTGTCTTTTGACATGATTGTAAAACCTAAAATTTTAACAAAAGAAAACAGAAAAAAAGACAATCTCACAACACTCCCTCACGTGTTTCACTCAAAATTGATGTATACCACTCGTGTTTACACTCAATTTTGGCTTTTTCTCTAATGATCTCACACTCTTGCCTTTTATCTCTCAAATTTGCCTTTTGATTTCTTAGATGAACTAAGTTTCTCAATCAAACAAAATTCAAGAATGTAGTAATCAATGATAAAAAAAAATAATAATAAGGTAGGTGATACGGAACCTCCAAGAATAAGCTTGAGAACCCCTTTATGTATTCGAACCCCCAAAGCATTAACTTGAAAACCCCAATAGTCAATTCAGCAACAACCCCTAAGAATGGTTAGAAATCAGATTACTTAGATGATCAAAGAATTAGAATAAAGAAAACTCGTTTCTAAATTCCAATTTCGAAACACTCCACAAGAAGATGATCAATCGACTTGAATGTTCCTTAAAGCATGTATTCTACACAAGAACACAAAGATAAAAGCAAAACAGCCTTTAGGTTTTAAAACTTCAATTCTGAATAATAAAATTCATCCAAGGCATATATATAGCCTTTACAAGGTTTTCCTTAGTGAGTAAGGAAAACTAATAACCCTAATCACAAAAAAAGAAAATTAATCTAATCAGACCTTAAATAGGAATTTTACATACTTCCTATTTTAAGAATAATTAAACTAACTAAAACTAATGGGCTTTTAAAATAACAAATTCGTCCAGCCCTTATTTAACATATTTAAACCCATTAATAACTTGGACTTGAATTAAGTTGTATTGAACTTGAGCTGCACTTGGCACAAAGCTTTGGTGTCCTTGTAAACTTTCACTAGCTAAGTTCACAAAGCCTTGTAGATGATGGATTAAGGCTTCTTAAAGCTTCTTAGATTAAGACCTTATTATA
This sequence comes from Mallotus nudiflorus, assembly GCA_947683625.1. Lineage (NCBI taxonomy): Eukaryota > Viridiplantae > Streptophyta > Magnoliopsida > Malpighiales > Euphorbiaceae > Mallotus > Mallotus nudiflorus. The sequence goes on along the minus strand of CANTUR010000069.1, from coordinate 5,688,721 downwards.
GGTCTTTGAGGCATGCTGATTGGACTCAAAACCTCTTGAACTTGATCCTTGCCTTCTTGACCATGCTCATCTTCATCATGTTGAATTCTTTGAGCTTGGTGTGTTGGCTGCTCCATAACATTTCCCCTCTCCTCAAAAGGATTCGTCCTCGAATCTAAAGCATCACCTATATCAAAAGGACTCAAATCAGCCACATTGAATGAAGCACTAACATTATACTCACCAGGTAGGTCCACTTTGTATGCATTGTCATTAATCCTTTCAAGTATTTGAGAAGGACCATCTCCTCTTGGGTTTAGCTTAGACTTCCTTTGAAGTGGAAACCTTTCTTTACAAAAATGCACCCAAACCCAATCTCCAGGCTGAAAAATCATTGGCTTCCTTCCCTTGTTCACACGTGAAGCTACTTTAGCATTTTGCTTCTCAATCCTCTCCTTAACTTGCTTATGTAACTTCTTCACCAAATCAGCCTTAGAATTAGCATCAACACTCACAAAATTGTTAGGTGGCAGTGGCAATAAATCAATAGGAGTAAGTGGATTAAATCCATAAACAATCTCAAATGGAGAGCAATTAGTAGTGCTATGAACAGCCCTATTGTAAGCAAACTCCACAAATGGTAAACAATCCTCCCACATCCTAATGTTCTTTTCTATGATTGCCCTAAGCAAAGTAATCAAAGTCCTATTAACTACTTCAGTTTGCCCATCGGTTTGAGGGTGACAAGTAGTTGAAAACAATAGCTTAGTTCCTAACTTTCCCCATAACACACGCCAAAAATGACTCAAAAACTTAACATCCCTATCACTAACAATGCTCCTAGGTATGCCATGTAAACGCACAACTTCTTTGAAAAACAAATCATCAATCAACTTAGCATCATCAGTTTTATGACATGGTATAAAATGAGCCATTTTACTAAATCTATCAACCACAACAAAGATACTATCATGACCTTTCCTAGTTCTAGGCAATCCAAGCACAAAATCCATAGACAAATCAGTCCAAGGTTCATTAGGAATGGGTAATGGTGTGTATAACCCATGTGGTTTCAACCTAGACTTAGCCTCTCTACATGTAATGCAATGCTCACAAACTTTATACACATCATGTTTCATGCCGGGCCAAAAGAAATGTTCTAACAACATATCATAGGTCTTATTTACCCCAAAATGCCCCATTAAGCCTCCTCCATGTGCCTCCTTAATTAATAATTCCCTTATAGAACACTTAGGAATGCACAATTTATTTCTTTTAAACAAGAAACCATCAAACAAGTAAAAATCATCTGAAACAACCCCATTGGCACAAGATGCATATATATCACCAAAATCATCATCATGTGGATACAACTCCTTTATAAACTCAAAACCTAATAATTTAGCAGTAAGAGAGTTAAGTAAGGTGTACCTTCTAGATAATGCATCAGCAACCACATTCTCTTTACCTTGCTTGTACTTAATCACATATGGAAATGTTTCTATGAACTCCACCCATTTGGCATGCCTACGGTTCAACTTATCTTGACCCTTCAAATGCTTTAAACTTTCATGGTCAGTGTGTATCACAAACTCCCTAGGCCACAAATAATGTTGCCATGTTTGCAAAGCTCGAACCAATGCATATAATTCCTTGTCATAAGTTGGATATTTCAAGGTTGCCCCACTTAACTTTTCACTAAAATACATTAGTGGTCTTTGATCCTGCATCAAAATAGCTCCAATCCCTATGCCACTAGCATCACATTCAATCTCAAAAGTTTTATCAAAGTTAGGTAAAGCAAGTAAAGGTGCATTACACAATTTTGCCTTAAGTTCATTAAATGCATATTCTTGTGCATCACCCCAAACAAATCCAACATTTTTCTTAACTAATTCATTCAAAGGTGCGGCTATAGTGCTGAAATCTTTAATGAATCTCCTATAGAAACTAGCAAGCCCATGAAAACTTCTCACCTCACTAGCATTTTTAGGTTTTGGCCACTCTTTAATAGCCATAACCTTCTCCTCATCAACCTCTATGCCTTGACTAGATACAACAAAACCAAGAAAATTAACCTTATTCATGTAAAAACTACACTTTTTAAGGTTTGCATATAACTTTTCTTGTCTAAGTGTTTCTAGTACAATTCGCACATGCATAACATGATCATCTAAACACTTAGAGTAAATCAGAATATCATCAAAGTAAACAACAAAAAATTTACCTAAGTAATTTCGCAACACATGGTTCATCAATCACATGAATGTGCTAGGTGCATTAGTAAGACCAAAGGGCATAACAAGCCACTCATACAACCCATACTTAGTCTTAAAAGTTGTTTTCCATTCATCACCAACATTCATTCGAATTTGATAATAACCAGATTTCAAGTCTATTTTAGTGAACAAACAAGAACCATATAACTCATCAAGCATATCATCTAATCTAGGAATAGGATGACGATACTTTATAGTGATTTTATTGATGGCTCTGCAATCCACACACATCCTCCATGTTCCATCCTTCTTTGGCACAAGAATGACAGGAACCGAACAAGGACTAAGACTTTCCCTCACATACCCTTTAGCTAGCAACTCCTCCACTTGTGTTTGGATCTCCTTTGTTTCTCTTGGATTTGCTCTATATGCTGGTCGATTGGGTATGGCTGCCCCAGGAATGAAGTCAATTTAATGTTCTATGCCTCTAATTGGGGGTAATCCACTAGGCATCTCTTTGGGAAACACATCTTCAAATTCCTGCAAAAGATCAACAAACACACTAGGCAAAGATGGGTTAAGTTCATTAGTTGCCAAATAAGCCCCTTTGTACAAAAGTACAAATATAGGCCGATTAGCATACAAGGCCTGTCTAACCTCACTTGTCCTAGCTATTAAACTCAAATTCTTTTCTTTTTTCTCTCTAGGCTGAATCTCTTCTTTTGTTTTTCCCTCTTTCTTTTCACTCTCTAAAGAATTTTTCTTACTCTCTTTTTCTTTCTTTTCAACCTCCACTCTCATTCTTTCCATTTTACATTGGTCTTCATACACCTCCTTTGAAGAAAGCGGTGTTAATATGATCTTGCGCCCATCCTTGGTAAAGTGATACCGATTGAGGTACCCATCATGCTTGGTCTTTCTATCAAATTGCCATGGTCTACCAAGCAAAATATCTCCAGCATGCATAGGAACTACATCACATAATTGCTCATCATGATATTTACCAATTGAAAAGGAAATAATAGATTGTCTATTTACCTTGACCTCTCCACAATCATTAAGCCATTGAAGTTTGTATGGTCATGGGTGTGGTATAGTAGACAGCCCCAATCTACTAATTAAGAATGAGCTCACTGCATTGGTGCAACTCCCTCCATCAACAATCATAAGACATGCCTTGCCTTGCACATGACACCTTGTATGGAATAAGTTGTCTCGTTGCTCTTCAATGCAATCTTCCTTTATTTGAGTACGCCTTGTAACCAGCATGTCACCTTTGATTGGCTCCTCTATACTCCCATCACTACAACTTTCCAATTCAGGCATCTCATCCTTATCACTTTCATTATTGCCCTCTTCTTCATCAGTCACAATTTCCCCATTCCTTATGGTCATAGTTCTCTTATTAGGGCAATCTTTGCTCACATGACCTACTCCTTGACACTTCCAACACTTAATGTCACTATTTCTCCCTTTAGGCTCATCTGTTTTGATTTTGTCCTTAGAGACCGAATCTGCCTTCCCTTTAGCAACCTCATGAGCAACCTTATTCCCACCCCTATAATCACTCTTTCCATCCTTTTTCCAATTAAAATTAGGACTAGAATAGGATTTGGAATTGTACCTTATTGCCCCTCTTCCTTGGAGTTGCCTTTCTATCTTGACGGCAATGTGCACCATCTCTTCTAAATCTTCATATTTGTGTAAATCTACTCGATCAGATATGTCTTTGTTTAGACCAGCCAAGAAGCGTGCCATAGTGACCTCCACATCTTCATCTATATCAGCCCTAGTCATGAGCATCTCCATCTCTTTATGGTAATCATCCACACTCTTACTACCTTGTTTAAGAACTTGAAGTTTTTGTACAAGTTCCCTATGATAGTGTTTTGGCACAAATCGCTTCCTCATTACAACCTTGAGCTCAGGCCAATTATCAATTGGGTACTCCAAATTCCTTCGCCTATTAATCACCAAATGGTCCCACCAAGCAATAGCATAATCAGAAAATTGAGTAACAGCCAATTTTACCTTCTTTTCCTCGCTAAATTGATGGCAATCAAATATAAGCTCCAATTGCTTCTCCCATTGTAAATAGGACTTCGGATCTGATTTACCTTGAAAGTTAGGTATCTTATGTTTGATGCTTCCCAAATTTCGATCTACATAATCTTCATTGCCTCGGTTTCTTCCATTGTATGGAACCGGTTGTAACCTTCCTCTTCCTCCACCTCGGCCTTGTCTACCTCCACCTCTTGGTACTCCTACTTCTACATAGGCCTCATCTTCATCCTCATTGTCAATATTGCCTTCTACTTCCTCATTATGATTTGGTGTTGTTGCCCTTTCAACCACTCCTAGCCTTGTATCCATGCGGTTTAATCTCTCCATTATAGTCTCAAAATTTGTATTCATACGTTCAAATTGCCTTTGTTGAGCCTCACGAAGCAAAGTTTCATCAACTTTATCCTCACCTTTATTTTCACCTTGGTTTGACATTGCCGTAAAAGAATGTTAGAAACAATAAAAATAATAATAATAATAATAATAATTTAAAATCCTCACAAGCACTCCCTCACGTGTTTGCACTCAAATGATGCGGGTGGTCACTCGTGTTTAACTCAATTTGATGTTTCACTCGGCTTCCTCTCACCACTCAAGCTAATTCTTTTATGTTCTTAGGTGAATCACACTTTTAGAACAAATCAATTAGATTGAAGCAATATTCAAGTAGAACTTTCAAAAGTGAAATTTTCAAAACAAGTTTGAGGCAATTCGGTTAAAAAAAAAACAACAATTCAGAAGCAATAAAATAGGAAAACTCAAAAAGATGCAAAAGACATGTGAAAGAAATACAAAGATCTTCTAGAATAGAAAAGAAAATGAATTTAGAAGTTATTTTAAGGAGAAAAGTCAAATCTGCCTCAATAAGTAATATTCCTTAATGAGCAAGTATTGTAAAGATATGCAAAATCCTTAATAGACAAGTAATACAAGATATGACAAGATCTAGTTAGATATGTCAATTATAAACCAAATAGGATTAGGAAACCAAAATCAGACCTGATGAGGATATTAATCACTCAAACAATATTCCTTAATGAGCAAGGAATGGAAGGAAATGCAAATCAGACCTGATTAGGATATAAATCACTCAAGAATCTCAATTCTTCCTTTTCTAATAACTTTCTCTTTTTTTTTCACGAATTTTTTTTTTCTTCTTTTTTTTTTCAAATTTCTTCTCTTTTTTTTTTTTTTTTTGCACAAATTTTTTTTTTTTAAATTTCAACTATGAACACAAATCTAAATTTCAGAATGCAAAACAATTGACTGACCTAAAGGAAAAAAAATCAAGACTAACAAATAAGAACAAAGAACAAAACACAAGAATGAAGAACAAAAATAAATAAGAACGATTTTAAAAGAATAAGAAAAACATAAGAAATCAGGATTAAGAATAAAAATTATAAAAGATAAAACCTGATCTAGAGCCAAAGCTCTGATACCAAATGATACGGAACCTCCAAGAATAAGCTTGAGAACCCCTTTATGTATTCGAAACCCCAAAGCATTAACTTGAAAATCCCAATAGTCAATTCAGCAACAACCCCTAAGAATGGTTAGAAATCAGATTACTTAGATGATCAAAGAATTAGAATAAAGAAAACTCATTTCTAAATTCCAATTTCGAAACACTCCACAAGAAGATGATCAATCGACTTGAATGTTCCTTAAAGCATGTATTCTACACAAGAACACAAAGATAAAAGCAAAATAGCCTTTAGGTTTTAAAACTTCAATTCTGAATAATAAAATTCGTCCAAGGCATATATATATAGCCTTTACAAGGTTTTCCTTAGTGAGTAAGGAAAACTAATAACCCTAATCACAAAAAAAGGAAATTAATCTAATCAGACCTTAAATAGGAATTTTAACATACTTCCTATTTTAAGAATAATTAAACTAACTAAAATTAATGGGCTTTTAAAATAACAAATTCGTCCAGCCCTTATTTAACATATTTAAACCCATTAATAACTTGGACTTGAATTAAGTTGTATTGAACTTGAGCTGCACTTGGCACAAAGCTTTGGTGTCCTTGTAAACTTTCACTAGCTAAGTTCACAAAGCCTTGTAGATGATGGATTAAGGCTTCTTGAAGCTTCTTAGATTGAGACCTTGTTATAGGTCTTTGAGGCATGCTGATTGGACTCAAAACCTCTTGAACTTGATCCTTGCCTTCTTGACCATGCTCATCTTCATCATGTTGAATTCTTTGAGCTTGGTGTGCTGGCTGCTCCATAACAGTAGGCTAACAAGAAAATAATAAGGTAGGCTTAAAGAAAAGAACAATTTGTAACAAGTAGGCTAATAGAAATGAAAAACAAAGATAGATTATCAAAGAACACAAAGAGACAGAATTATAAAGATAGATCTCAATGGAATATGAAGAGTCAATTTTTTTTTAATGTAAACTGAGATCTAACATAGGAATATCAAAGATAACATATACTTTTTTTTTAGGGACGAATTTCTTTTTTTTTTTTTGATATATGCACGAATTGAAAGGTATCACAAAAATCTCAAAGATAACAACTTTTTTTTTTTTTTGATATCTGCAAACAAAATCTTGAGATAAGAAGAATAAAGATAAAAAAAATAACAAGAATAATAGATAGCAAGAAAGGTGCAAAATATAAGATTAACACAAGATATTGAGAACTAAAAGATAGTTTTGGATACGCAAACCTCAATCTTGAGCCAATGCTTTGATACCACTTATGATGGGAATTGTAGGTTTCATCAATTAACTCCCCAATAGCAAGAATACTATGATAAGTTGAATTAGAAGAAAACTAGAAATTACCAATTTAATCCACAAATTCGGATCGTTCAAAGATTGAAGTAAGAAGATAGATGCTACTTAACCCCTTTACCAACAAGGATAAAGATACTAAGATAGACTTTGAATTTCCTCTTATGCCACAAACAAGAAAGTTTGATAAATAACAAGAAAACAAAGATTTAGATTTTGACACCACAAGCTAGAATAAAGCTTGATAAGTCACAAAGTTTATACAAGAAATTAAAGACAAAATTCCTCACAATAAAACTCAAACAAAGTTATCATTCATATATCAAATTCATTCATGCTACAAAAGAAAGAAAATGACTTGTTTATATAGAGTACAAGTCCATGCACACACTACTAAAATAGACTCACACACATAGGATTACTTTTACTCTTAAATGGCCTTAATAACCACCACCCACATTAATAGCCATTACTTGGAATTAATTACCCCATTAACTCTTAATAACCACTACCCACATTAATAGCCATTACTTGGTATTAATTACCCCATTAACTTGTATATGGTGGCTACATGTAACCCTAATTATTATTAACACAAAAATAAGTTAAATATTATTCCTTGGGCCTCCATGGATGCTTTATTGGGTTGAAATTCTTGGGCTTTCCAAATGTCCCTAATTAAACTCAATATGGCTTCTTGAAGCTTCTTGGATTTGGACCTTGTGATTGGGCCTTCTTGTACTATTAATGGATCTTGGATCTCTTTAGGCTTTGAACTTGGATTCACATCAAAATGGGCCTAAACACGTTATCCAAGGCTCAAATTGCATATTCGTAATCCTAAATACATGAACTAGCATTCCTAACTTGTAAATATTGTTAAATTTATTATATGCACAAATGGTACACTTTTGCGCGTGTTTGAACGCAAAATGTGAACTCGTGCAAATTTGTGCACAAATGGTTTTAAACACGTTATCCAAGGATCCATTTGCATATTCATAATCCTAAATACACATTCTGTCATTCTAAAATTAGAAATCTTGTTGACTTTTTCCTTTGCACAACTCGTACACTTTTGCGCACGTCTGAACTCAAAACGTGAACTCGCGCAAATCTGTGCACAAATGGTTTAAAACATGTTATCCAAAGCTCCAAATTCATATTCATAATCCTAAATACATGTTCTAACATTCTAAACTTGTAAATATTGTTGAATTTATTATATGCACAAATGGTGCACTTTTGCGCATGTTTAAATGCAAATCGTTAACTTGTGCAAATCTGTGCACAAATGATTTTAAACACGTTATCCAAGGCTCCATCTGCATAGTCATAATATTAAATATAAATTCTAGCTTTCTAAAATTAGAAATCCTTGTTGACTTATTTATTTGCACAACTCGTACACTTTGGCGCACGTCTGAACGCAAACCATGAATTCATGCAAATATGAGCACAAATGGTTTTAAACACGTTATCCAAGGCTCCGATTGCATATTCATAATCTTGAAAACATGATATACAACATTCTTAACTTGTAAATATTTTTGAATTTATTATATGCACAAATGGTACACTTTTGCGCATGTTTGAAAGCAAAACATGAACTCGTGTAAATCTGTGTACAAATGGTTTTAAACACGTTATCCAAGTCTCCATTTGCATATTCATAATCCCAAATACTCATTCTATCATTATAAAATTAGAAATCTTGTTGACTTCTTCCTTTGCAGAACTCGTACACTTTTTGCACATGTCTGAACTCAAAATGTTAACTGGTGCAAATCAGTGCATAAATGGTTTTAAACACATTATCCAAGGCTCCAATTATATATTCATAATCATAAATACATGTCCTAGCATTCCTAACTTGTAAATGTTTTTGAATTTATTATATGCACAAACGGTACACTTTTGCGCGCGTTTGAACATAGAACGTGAACTCGTGCAAATCTGTGCACAAATGGTTTTAAAAACGTTACCCAAGGCTCCAATTGCATATTCATAATCCTAAATACAAATTATAGCATTCTAAGATTAGAAATCTTGTTGAATTTTTTCTTTGCACAACTCATACACTTTTGCGCACTTCTGAACGCAAAACATGAACACTTGCAAATCTGTGCGCAAATGGTTTTAAACACGTTATCCAAGGCTCCAATTGCATATTCATTATCCTAAATACATGTTCTAGAATTCTTAACTTGTGTATATTATTGAATTTATTATGTGCACAAATGGCACACTTTTGCACGAGTTTGAATGCAAAACGTAAACTCATGCAAATCTGTGCACAAATGGTTAAAAACATGCTATCCATGGCTCTGATTGCATATTTATGATCCTAAAAACATGTTCTAGCATTATTAACTTGTATATATTGTTGAATTTATTATATTCACAAATGGTCCACTTTTACGCACGTTTGAACGCAAAACGTGAATTCCTACAAATTTGTGCACAAATGGCTTTGAACACGTTATCCAAGGCTCCATTCGCATTTTCAGAATCCTATATACACATTCTAGCATTCTCAAATTAGAAATCTTATTGACTTTTTTCTTTGCACAACTCGTACACTTTTGCGCACATCTAAACGCAAAACGTGAACTCATGCAAATCTGTGCACAAATAATTTAAAACAAGATATCCAAAGCTCCCATTACATATTCATAATCCTAAATACACGTTCTAGCATTATTAACTTGTATATATTGTTGAATTTATTATGCGCACAAATGGTACACTTTTGCACGCATTTGAATGCAAAATGTGAACTCGTGCAAATCTGTGCACAAATGGTTTTAAACACATTTTTCAAGGTTCCAATTGCATATTAATAATCCTAAATACAAGTTCTAGCATTCTTAACTTGTTAATATTGTTGAATTTATTATATGCACAAATGGCACACTTTTGTGCGCGTTTGAATGCAAAACGTGAACTTAATTAAATCTGAGCATAAATAGTTTTAAACACGTTATCCACGGCTCCAATAGCATATTCATAATCCTAAAAATTAATCCTAGGATTCTAAAATTTGAAATCTTGTTGACTTTTTTCTTTGCACAACTTGTACACTTTTGTGAACATCTGAACGCAAAACGTGAACTCGTGCAAATCTGTGTACAAATGGTTTTGAACACGTTATCCAAGGCTCCAATTGCATATTCATAATCTTAAATACGTGTTCTAAAAAATATTTTTGAATTTTTTATATGCACAAATGGTACACTTTTATGCTCGTTTGAAAGCAAAATGTGAACTCATGCAAATCTGTACAAAAATGGTTTTAAACACGTTATCCAATGCTAGAATCGCATATTAATAATCCTAAATACATGTTCTAGCATTCTTAACTTGTAAATATTGTTGAATTTATTATATGCACAAATGGTACACTTTTGTGTGCATTTGAACGCAAAACGTGAACTCGTGCAAATCTGTGCACATATGGTTTTAAACACATTATCCAATGCTCCAATTGCATATTCATAATCCTAAATACAAATTCTAGCATTCAAAAATTAGAAATCTTGTTGACTTTTTTCTTTGCACAACTCGTACACTTTTGCGCACGTCTGAACGCAAAACGTGAACTCATGCAAATCTGTGCACAAATGGTTTTAAACATGTTATCCATGGCTCCAATTGCATATTCATAATCCTAAATACACATTCTAGCGTTCTTAACTTGTAAATATTATTGAATTTATTGTATGCACAAATGGTACACTTTTGCACACATTTGAACGCAAAACGTGAACTTGTGCAAATCTGTGCCCAAATGGTTCTAAACATGTTATCCCATCATCCAATTGCATATTCATAATCCTAAATATAAGTTCCAGCATTCTAAAATTATAAATCTTGTTGACTTTTTTCTTGGCACAACTCGTACACTTTTGCGCACGTCTAAACGCAAAACTTGAACTCGTGCAAAATTGGGCACAAGTGGTCTAAAACAAGATATCCAAAGCTCCAATTACATATTAATAATCCTAAATACACGTTGTAGCATTATTAACTTGTATATATTGTTGAATTTATTATGTGCACAAATGGTATACTTTTGCGCACGTTTGAACGCAAAACATGAACTCCTACAATCTGTGCACAAATGGCTATAAACACGTTATCCAAGGCTCTAATTGCATATTAATAATCCTAAATACACGTTCTAGCAATGTTAACTTGTAAATATTGTTGAATTTATTATATGCACAAATAGCACACTTTTGCTCGCGATTGAACGCCAAACGTGAACTTGCGTAAATCTGTGAAAAATAGTTTTAAACACATTATCCAAGGCTCTGATCGCATATTAATTATCCTAAATACAAATTCTAGCATTCTAAATTTATAAATCTTGTTCACTTTTTTCTTTGCACAACTAGTGCACTTTTGCGCACGTCTGAACCCAAAACGTGAACTTGTGCAAATCTGTGCACAAATAGTTTAAAACAAGATAGCCAAAGCACCGATTACATATTCATAATCCTAAATGCATGTTCTAGCATTATTAACTTGTATATATTATTGAATTTATTATGTGCAGAAACGATACACTTTTGCGTACGTTTGAACGCAAAACGTGAACTCCTGCAAATCTATGCACAAATTGCTATAAACACGTTAATCCAAGGATCTAATTGCATATTAATAATCCTAAATACATGTTCTAGCATTATTAACTTGTAAACATTGTTGAATTTATTATATGCACAAATAGCACACTTTTGCTCGTGATTGAACACAATATGTGAACTCGCGTAAATCTGTGCACAAATGGTTTTAAACACGTTATCCACATCTCCATATGCATATTCATAATCCTAAATACACATTCTAGCATTCTAAAATTAGAAATCTTGTTGACTGTTTTCTTTGCACAGCTCGTACACTTTTCACACGTCTGAACGCAAAATGTGAACTCGTGCAAATCAGTGCACAAATGGGTCTAAACACGTTATCCAAGGCTCAAATTGCATATTCGTAATCCTAAATACATGAACTAGCATTCCTAACTTGTAAATATTGTTAAATTTATTATATGCACAAATGGTACACTTTTGCGCGTGTTTGAACGCAAAATGTGAACTCGTGCAAATTTGTGCACAAATGGTTTTAAACAGGTTATCCAAGGATCCCTTTGCATATTCATAATCCTAAATACACATTCTGTCATTCTAAAATTAGAAATCTTGTTGACTTTTTCCTTTGCACAACTCGTACACTTTTGCGCACGTCTGAACTCAAAACGTGAACTCACGTAAATCTGTGCACAAATGGTTTAAAACATGTTATCCAAAGCTCCAAATGCATATTCATAATCCTAAATACATGTTCTAACATTCTAAACTTGTAAATATTGTTGAATTTATTATATGCACAAATGGTGCACTTTTGCGCACGTTTAAATGCAAATCGTTAACTTGTGCAAATCTGAGCACAAATGATTTTAAACACGTTATCCAAGGCTCCATCTGCATAGTCATAATATTAAATATAAATTCTAGCTTTCTAAAATTAGAAATCCTTGTTGACTTATTTATTTGCACAACTCGTACACTTTTGCACACGTCTGAACGCAAACCATGAATTCATACAAATATGAGCACAAATGGTTTTAAACACGTTATCCAAGGCTCCGATTGCATATTCATAATCCGGAAAGCATGATATACAACATTCTTAACTTGTAAATATTTTTGAATTTATTATATGCACAAATGGTACACTTTTGCGCATGTTTGAAAGCAAAACATGAACTCGTGTAAATCTGTGTACAAATGGTTTTAAACACGTTATCCAAGTCTGCATTTGCATATTCATAATCCCAAATACTCATTCTATCATTATAAAATTAGAAATCTTGTTGACTTCTTCCTTTGCAGAACTCGTACACTTTTTGCACATGTCTGAACTCAAAATGTTAACTGGTGCAAATCAGTGCATAAATGGTTTTAAACACATTATCCAAGGCTCCAATTACATATTCATAATCATAAATACATGTCCTATAATTCCTAACTTGTAAATGTTTTTGAATTTATTATATGCACAAACGGTATACTTTTGCGCGCGTTTGAACACAGAACGTGAACTCGTGCAAATCTGTGCACAAATGGTTTTAAAAACGTTACCCAAGGCTCCAATTGCATATTCATAATCCTAAATACAAATTATAGCATTCTAAGATTAGAAATCTTGTTGAATTTTTTCTTTGCACAACTCATACACTTTTGCGCACTTCTGAACGCAAAACATGAACACTTGCAAATCTGTGCGCAAATGGTTTTAAACACGTTATCCAAGGCTCCAATTGCATATTCATTATCCTAAATACATGTTCTAGAATTCTTAACTTGTGTATATTATTGAATTTATTATGTGCACAAATGGCACACTTTTGCACGAGTTTGAATGCAAAACGTAAACTCATGCAAATCTGTGCACAAATGGTTAAAAACATGCTATCCATGGCTCCGATTGCATATTTATGATCCTAAAAACATGTTCTAGCATTATTAACTTGTATATATTGTTGAATTTATTATATTCACAAATGGTCCACTTTTGCGCACGTTTGAACGCAAAACGTGAATTCCTACAAATTTGTGCACAAATGGCTTTGAACACGTTATCCAAGGCTCCATTTGCATTTTCAGAATCCTATATACACATTCTAGCATTCTCAAACTAGAAATCTTATTGACTTTTTTCTTTGCACAACTCATACACTTTTGCGCACATCTAAATGCAAAATGTGAACTCATGCAAATCCGTGCACAAATAATTTAAAACAAGATATCCAAAGCTCCCATTACGTATTCATAATCCTAAATACACGTTCTAGCATTATTAACTTGTATATATTGTTGAATTTATTATGCGCACAAATGGTACACTTTTGCACGCATTTGAATGCAAAATGTGAACTCGTGCAAATCTGTGCACAAATGGTTTTAAACACATTTTTCAGGGTTCCAATTGCATATTAATAATCCTAAATACAAGTTCTATCATTCTTAACTTGTTAATATTGTTGAATTTATTATATGCACAAATGGCACACTTTTGTGCGCGTTTGAATGCAAAACGTGAACTTAATTAAATCTGAGCATAAATAGTTTTAAACACGTTATCCACGGCTCCAATAGCATATTCATAATCCTACAAATTAATCCTAGGATTCTAAAATTTGAAATCTTGTTGACTTTTTTCTTTGCACAACTTGTATACTTTTGCGAACGTCTGAACGCAAAACGTGAACTCGTGCAAATCTGTGTACAAATGGTTTTGAACACATTATCCAAGGCTCCAATTGCATATTCATAATCTTAAATACGTGTTCTAAAAAATATTTTTGAATTTTTTATATGCACAATTGGTACACTTTTATGCTCGTTTGAAAGCAAAATGTGAACTCATGCAAATCTGTACAAAAATGGTTTTAAACACGTTATCCAATGCTAAATACATGTTCTAGCATTCTTAACTTGTAAATATTGTTGAATTTATTATATGCACAAATGGTACACTTTTGTGTGCGTTTGAACGCAAAACGTGAACTTGTGCAAATCTGTGCAATATGGTTTTAAACACATTATCCAATGCTCCAATTGCATATTTATAATCCTAAATACAAATTCTAGCATTCTAAAATTAGAAATCTTGTTGACTTTTTTCTTTGCACAACTCGTACACTTTTGCGCACGTCTGAACGCAAAACGTGAACTCATGCAAATCTGTGCACAAATGGTTTTAAACATGTTATCCATGGCTCCAATTGCATATTTATAATCCTAAATGCACATTCTAGTGTTCTTAACTTGTAAATATTATTGAATTTATTATATGCACAAATGGTACACTTTTGCACACATTTGAACACAAAACGTGAACTTATGCAAATCTGTGCCCAAATGGTTCTAAACATGTTATCCCATCATCCAATTGCATATTCATAATCCTAAATATAAGTTCCAGCATTCTAAAATTAGAAATCTTGTTGACTTTTTTCTTGGCACAACTCGTACACTTTTGCGCACGTCTAAACGCAAAACTTGAACTCGTGCAAATCTGGGCACAAGTGGTCTAAAACAAGATATCCAAAGCTCCAATTACATATTAATAATCCTAAATACACGTTGTAGCATTATTAACTTGTATATATTGTTGAATTTATTATGTGCACAAATGGTATACTTTTGCGCACGTTTGAACGCAAAACATGAACTCCTACAATCTGTGCACAAATGGCTATAAACACGTTATCAAAGGCTCTAATTGCATATTAATAATCCTAAATACACGTTGATACGAACCCTACCTATAAAAGAGATAGAACGCGCATCCAACTTTGAATATTAGCCCAAGGATCATCAAGGATAGTTGTGTTGATGGAGCTAAACCCCTTGCTTATTAAATTGAAGCAAGATACTTAGCTATTATAAGATGAACAATCACACAATTCTAAGTTTAATCTAACCTAGCAATTATAATGAAAGGTAGAAGTGAAACAATTCAAGTAAACTTGCAAAGTTTCAAAAGAACAAAGTTTAAGGAAAAACCTTTCTTTTAATATTTCAATACTTCTTTGTCCTTGATCTTGTCATTGGTCCCTCATAATGCAATGGATCACTTGGTTTGATGGGCTTGCTTAGCTTGGTTGCATCATTCCCCCCTTCCTCAAGATGATTCGTCCTCGAATCAGCACCTACATTAAATTAAAAAAGAGATAAATCAGCAACATTAAATGTAGCACTTACACCATACTCACCGGGTAAGTCAATCTTATAAACATTGTCATTGATGCGCTCTAACACTTGGAAGGGTCCATCACCACGGAGCATCAACTTAGATTTCCTTTGAGTAGGAAACCTTTCTTTACGCAAATGTACCCAAACCCAATCACCTGGTTCAAATACAACTTTTATGCGCCCCTTGTTTGCATGTTTGGCATATTGCTCATTCTTTCTTTCAAGATTTGCTCGCACCTTTTCATGTAAGGGCTTAACAAATTCTGCCTTCTTCTTTCCATCTAGATTTACTTGTTCACTTAAAGGTAAAGCAATCAAACCTAAAGGACTCAACGGAATAAAACCATAAACAATCTCAAAAGGACAAAAATTGGTAGAAGAATGCACACTACGATTATATGCAAATTCAATATGTGGCAAGCAATCTTCCCATGATTTCAAATTATGCCTAACCATGGTTCTTAGTAATTGAGATAAAGTTCTATTAACTACCTCAGTTTGCCCATCAGTTTGTGGATGACAGGTTATAGAAAATAAAAGTTTAGTGCCCAATTTACCCCACAAAGTCTTCCAAAAGTAGCTTAAAAATTTAGCATCTCTATCACTCACAATTGTTCTAGGCATGCCATGCAAACGAGCAATCTCTTTAAAGAACAAATCCACAACATGTTATGCATCATTAGTTTTTCTACATGCTATAAAGTGAGCCATTTTAGAAAACCTATCTACAACAACATATATTGAATCATGTCCTTGCCTAGTCCTAGGTAAACCAAGCACAAAATCCATGGAAATATCAATCCAAGGTGAACTAGGCACCGGTAAAGGCATATACAAACCATGTGGTTTTAACTTAGACTTAGCTTGTTTACACACAATGCACTTATCACAAATTCTAACAACATATTTTTTCATGTTAGGCCAATAAAAGTGATCATGTAAAACATCTAAAGTCTTGGCTATACCAAAATGTCCCATTAAACCATCCTCATGTGCTTCACGAACAAGTAATTCACGCATAGAACAGTTAGGAACACACAACCGTTTCTCTTTAAACAAGTAACCATCATGCCTATAGAACTTTTCAAAAGCAATATTTTCACATGCATGATAAACACTACCAAAATCACTGTCATTCTCATATAACTCTTTTATGTATTCAAATCCTAGCAATTTGGCATCTAACGAAGCAAGTAAAGTATACCTTCTTGAAAGTGCATCAGCCACAACATTCTCTTTACCTTGCTTGTATTTAATGACATAAGGAAATGACTCAATGAATTCACTCCACCTAGCATGTCGTTTGTTAAGCTTATTTTGCCCCTTCAAGTGCTTCAAGGATTCATGATCAGTATGTATCACGAACTCTTTAGGCAATAAATAATGCTGCCATGTCTCCAGAGCGCGAATTAAGGCATACATCTCTTTGTCATAAGTGGGGTACTTCAAGCTTGCACCATTTAACTTTTCACTAAAATAAGCAATTGGTTGTCCATCTTGCATTAGAACAGCCCCAATTCCAAAACCTGAAGCATCACATTCAATTTCAAATGTTTTAGAAAAATTAGGTAGAGTAAGTAAAGGAGCAGATGTCAACTTATCCTTAAGCATGTTAAATGCTTGTTCTTGTGCTTCTCCCCACTTGAAGCCAACATTTTTCTTAATGACTTCGGTCAATGGCGCTGCAATGGTACTAAAATCCCTCACAAATCGCCTATAAAAGCTTGCAAGACCATGAAAACTTCGCACATCACTAACTCCTCTAGGCGTAGGCTAGTCTTTAATTGCCTTGACCTTCTCTTCATCTACCTCTATTCCTTTTGCACTAACAACAAAGCCTAAGAAAACAAGCTTATGTGTGCAAAAACTACACTTTTTGAGGTTAGCATACAAACATTCCTTACACAGCACTTCCAAAACCAAATGCACATGTTCAATATGCTCTTCCAAAGATTTACTATATATAAGTATATCATCAAAATAAACAACCACAAATTTTCCAATGAAAGCACGCAAAACATGGTTCATTAATCTCATAAAAGTGCTAGGTGCATTAGTTAAACCAAAAGGCATGACTAACCACTCATATAAACCATATTTTGTTTTAAATGCAGTTTTCCACTCATCACCCTCTTTCATGCGAATTTGATGATAACCACTTTTGCACGACAATCAACACACATTCTCCAAGTGCCATCCTTCTTAGGCACAAGTAAAACCGGAACGGCACATGGGCTCATGCTTTCTCGAATGTAACCTTTATTCATAAGATCCTCAACTTGCCTTTGCAACTCTTTGGTTTCCTCAGGATTGCATCTATACGCGGGTCTATTTGGAATTATAGAACCAGGTACAAAGTCAATTTGATGCTCTATTCCTCTTATTGGCGGCAAACCACTAGGAATATCATCGGGAAACACATCTTGAAATTCCTGCAATAATCTCACAAAAGAACTAGGCAAAGAAGGGTCAAGATCGTTAGAGCTCAAATAAGATTCCTTGTAAACAAGTACAAGCATAGGCTGCCTTAAAAGTAAAGCTTTCCTCACATCTTTTTCTTTTGCATAAAAACTTGCTTTTCTCTCTTGTGTTACCTTATTCACACTCAACTCTCCTTTTGCATGCGCATGACTCTTTTTTTTCTCATTGTGCATCCCCTCAAGCTCTCCTTTTTCCACTCTTTGCTCACTCCTCTCATTGCTTTTCTCACAGCTTTCCTTTTGCTTGTTTGCCTTTTCTTTTTTATGCAAACTCTCTCTCTCTCTTTTTATTGCCTTTTCTTTTTCAAACTCTTCAAATCTTTGCTTTAAGACTTTTTGGTCCTCATACACTTCTTTAGGGGTTAAAGGTTTAAGGGTAATGGGTACATCATTCATTACAAAAGAATATCTATTAGAGAACCCATTATGATTAGCCCTCCTATCATATTGCCAAGGACGCCCCAAAAGAATATGACAAGCTTGCATAGGCACTACATCACATAATACTTCATCTTCATATTTGCCTATGGAAAATGCTATCTTCACTTGTTTAGTTACTTTTATCTCCCCATAATCATTCAGCCATTGCAATGTGTAAGGCCTAGGGTGCTTCATGGTATATAAATGCAATTTCTCAACTAACATGGTGCTAGCTACATTTGTGCAACTACCGCCATCAATGATCATACAACATACCTTATCTTGCACCTTGCATCTAGTGTGAAAGATGTTCTCACGTTGTGCCTCATCCTCCATCTTGGTTTGCACATTCATGATTCGCCTTGTAACAAGCAATTCACCATGTGATGGACTTTGTACAGCCTCATCATCACTTGCATCCTCAAGCTCAGGCATCTCCAAATTGCACTCATCATCATCACTTTCACTAAAGACTTCGCTACCCCTCATTGTCATGGTGCGCTTATTTGGGCAGTTAGAAGAGATATGCCCATAACCCAAACATTTAAAACATTGAACATCATGAGATCGTTTAGTTTGAGTTTCACCTTTGTCTTTGGTCTTGGCATTGCCCCCTTCGTTTCCTCCTTTGTTGTTGTCAAATTTTGCCTTAGTGAAGCTTTTATCTCCATTCTTCCAATTTGACTTCCATGAAGCACTAGAAGAAGTTGAATTGCCTTTGGAATTCTTGAACTTCAATTGCTTCTCAATCTTGATCACCATGTGCAACATATCATCCATGTCAACATAGTGATGTAATTCCACTAAGTCGGCTATGTTTCTATTCAGCCCATGCAAAAACCTTGCCATTGTTGCCTCACGGTCTTCATCAATATTTGCTCTAATCATAGCTATCTCCATTGCTTGATGGTACTCCTCTACACTTTTAGATCCTTGCACAAGGTTTTGAAGTTTATTATACAATTCTCTATAATAGTGTGTAGGAACAAACCTCTTGCGCATGATTGCCTTCATCTCCTCCCATGTCTCAATAGGTCGATCATGGTTCCTTCTTCTACTAGTCACCAATTGATCCCACCAAACAAGTGCATAATCGGTAAACTCTACGGCAGCTAGCTTCACCTTCTTTTCTTCAGAATATTGATGGCACTCAAAGATGAACTCCACTTTTTTCTCCCACTCCAAATAGGCTTTGGCATCACTTTTGCCTTGAAAGCTTGGAATTTTCATCTTAATGCTTCCTAAGTTATTATCAACTCTTGCACGCCCGTTTCTGCCTGAATTGGATGTTTGTTCGTCATCCTCTTGTTCATGTCTCCCACGGGTTCTAGTATTGATTATACTAGCATCTCCATGATGACTTGACTATATCTTGTCTATTCGGTCTGCCAAGTCTCCAATTTGGTTTACCAAATCTAGTCTCAACTTATCAAACAATTGGGTCATGGATTTCATGTACATCTTTTGATCGGGCATTCCTTCTTCACCTTCTTGAGTCATTACTTTAATTTTTCCTACAAGAAATTATTAGTAGCAATAAAAAAAATCTCACCAAACACTCCCTTACGTGTTGCACTCAATTTAAATGGCACTCACACTCGTGTTTCACTCAATAAGGCTCTTACCCTTTTATGAGCTCACCACTCGCCTTTTATCACTCAAATTCCCCAAATCTTAGTTCTAATAAAACTAATGCAAATTATACAAAAATTGCTCAATCAACTCAACACCACAATCACAAAAATCAAATTAAACTCAAAATTCAAAGTGACTATTCACGAATCAAATAAATAAGAAAATAAGCAAGTGAACAAAACTTAGCTCAAAATCAAGAAAAACCCAATTTTTAGAAGCCAAGAAATCATACACAATGAAAATTAACAAAAGAAGTCAAATTTGAGTTATAAACCCACAAACACAACCAAAACACAATTCTGAATTAAAATAAAGTAACAAATTTTTTTTCTCAATAGATATGGAAATTGAATAAACTAACTCAATTAAGGGTCTTTTGATAGATTTTGAACCCTTTTGCATAAAACACAATGATTGGTGTTTTTTTTTTTTTGAGATTGAGAAGAATTGAGAAGAAGAAGAAGAAATTATGAACGAAAATTAAATGATAAATAACCAAACCTTAAAGTTTGGCTCTGATACCAAACTGATACGAACCCTACCTATAAAAGAGATAGAACGCGCATCCAACTTTGAATATTAGCCCAAGGATCATCAAGGACAGTTGTGTTGATGGAGCTAAACCCCTTGCTTATTAAATTGAAGCAAGATACTTAGCTATTATAAGATGAACAATCACACAATTCTAAGTTTAATCTAACCTAGCAATTGTAATGAAAGGTAGAAGTGAAACAATTCAAGTAAACTTGCAAAGTTTCAAAAGAACAAAGTTTAAGGAAAAACCTTACTTTTAATATTTCAATACTTCTTTGTCCTTGATCTTGTCATTGGTCCCTCATAATGCAATGGATCACTTGGTTTGATGGGCTTGCTTAGCTTGGTTGCATCACACGCTCTAGCAATGTTAACTTGTAAATATTGTTGAATTTATTATATGCACAAATAGCACACTTTTGCTCGCGATCGAATGCCAAACGTGAACTTGCGTAAATCTGTGCAAAAATAGTTTTAAACACATTATCCAAGGCTCTGATTGCATATTCATTATCCTAAATACAAATTCTAGCATTCTAAATTTATAAATCTAGTTCACTTTTTTCTTTGCACAACTCGTGCACTTTTGTGCACGTTTGAACCCAAAACGTGAACTTGTGCAAATCTGTGCACAAATAGTTTAAAACAAGATAGCCAAAGCACCGATTACATATTCATAATCCTAAATGCATGTTCTAGCATTATTAACTTGTATATATTATTGAATTTATTATGTGCAGAAACGGTACACTTTTGCGTACGTTTGAACGCAAAACGTGAACTCCTGCAAATCTATGCACAAATGGCTATAAACACTTTAATCCAAGGATCTAATTGCATATTAATAATCCTAAATACACATTCTAGCATTATTAACTTGTAAATATTGTTGAATTTATTATATGCACAAATAGCACACTTTTGCTCGTGATTGAACACAATATGTGAACTCGCGTAAATCTGTGCACAAATGGTTTTAAACACGTTATCCACATCTCCATATGCATATTCATAATCCTAAATACACGTTCTAGCATTCTAAAATTAGAAATCTTATTGACTGTTTTCTTTGCATAACTCGTACACTTTTCACACGTCTGAACGCAAAATGTGAACTCGTCCAAATCAGTGCACAAATGGGTCTAAACACGTTATCCAAGGCTCAAATTGCATATTCATAATCCTAAATACATGAACTAGCATTCCTAACTTGTAAATATTGTTAAATTTATTATATGCACAAATGGTACACTTTTGCGCGTGTTTGAACGCAAAATGTGAACTCGTGCAAATTTGTGCACAAATGGTTTTAAACACGTTATCCAACGATCCATTTGCATATTCATAATCCTAAATACACATTCTATCATTCTAAAATTAGAAATCTTGTTGACTTTTTCCTTTGCACAACACGTACACTTTTGTGCATGTCTGAACTCAAAACGTGAACTCGCGCAAATCTGTGCACAAATAGTTTAATACATGTTATCCAAAGCTCCAAATGCATGTTCATAATCCTAAATACATGTTCTAACATTCTAAACTTGTAAATATTGTTGAATTTATTATATGCACAAATGGTGCACTTTTGCGCACGTTTAAATGCAAATCATTAACTTGTGCAAATCTATGCACAAATGATTTTAAACACGTTATCCAAGGCTCCATCTGCATAGTCATAATATTAAATATAAATTCTAGCTTTCTAAAATTACAAATCCTTGTTGACTTATTTATTTGCACAACTCGTACACTTTTGCTCACGTCTGAATGCAAACCATGAATTCATGCAAATATAGCACAAATGGTTTTAAACACGTTATCCAAGGCTCCGATTGCATATTCATAATCCTGAAAACATGATATACAGCATTCTTAACTTGTAAATATTTTTGAATTTATTATATGCACAAATGGTACACTTTTGCGCATGTTTGAAAGCAAAACATGAACTCATGTAAATCTGTGTAAAAATGGTTTTAAACACGTTATCCAAGTCTCCATTTGCATATTCATAATCCCAAATACTCATTCTATCATTACAAAATTAGAAATCTTGTTGACTTCTTCCTTTGCACAACTCGTACACTTTTTGCACATGTCTGAACTCAAAACGTTAACTGGTGCAAATCAGTGCATAAATGGTTTTAAACACATTATCCAAGGCTCCAATTACATATTCATAATCATAAATACATGTCCTATCATTCTTAACTTGTAAATGTTTTTGAATTTATTATATGCACAAATGGTACACTTTTGGCGTGCGTTTGAACACAGAACGTGAACTCGTGCAAATCTGTGCACAAATGGTTTTAAAAACGTTACCCAAGGCTCCAATTGCATATTCATAATCCTAAATACAAATTATAGCATTCTAAGATTAGAAATCTTGTTGAATTTTTTCTTTGCACAACTCATACACTTTTGCGCACTTCTGAACGCAAAACATGAACACTCGCAAATCTGTGCGCAAATGGTTTTAAACACGTTATCCAAGGCTCCAATTGCATATTCGTTATCCTAAATACATGTTCTAGAATTCTTAACTTGTGTATATTATTGAATTTATTATGTGCACAAATGGCACACTTTTGCACGAGTTTCAATGCAAAAAGTAAACTCATGCAAATCTGTGCACAAATGGTTAAAAACATGCTATCCATGGCTCCGATTGCATATTTATGATCCTAAAAACATGTTCTAGCATTATTAACTTGTATATATTGTTGAATTTATTATATTCACAAATGGTCCACTTTTGCGCACGTTTGAACGCAAAACGTGAATTCCTACAAATTTGTGCACAAATGGCTTTGAACACGTTATCCAAGGCTCCATTTGCATTTTCAGAATCCTATATACACATTCTAGCATTCTCAAATTAGAAATCTTATTGACTTTTTTCTTTGCACAACTCGTACACTTTTGCGCACATCTAAACGCAAAACGTGAACTCATGCAAATTTGTGCACAAATAATTTAAAACAAGATATCCAAAGCTCCCATTACATATTCATAATCCTAAATACACGTTCTAGCATTATTAACTTGTATATATTGTTGAATTTATTATGCGCACAAATGGTACACTTTTGCACGCATTTGAATGCAAAATGTGAACTCGTGCAAATCTGTGCACAAATGGTTTTAAACACGTTTTTCAAGGTTCCAATTGCATATTAATAATCCTAAATACAAGTTCTAGCATTCTTAACTTGTTAATATTGTTGAATTTATTATATGCACAAATGGCACACTTTTGTGCGCATTTGAATGCAAAACGTGAACTTAATTAAATCTGAGCATAAATAGTTTTAAACACGTTATCCACGGCTCCAATAGCATATTCATAATCCTACAAATTAATCCTAGGATTCTAAAATTTGAAATCTTGTTGACCTTTTTCTTTGCACAACTTGTACACTTTTGCGAATGTCTGAACGCAAAACGTGAACTCGTGCAAATCTGTGTACAAATGGTTTTGAACACGTTATCCAAGGCTCCAATTGCATATTCATAATCTTAAATACGTGTTCTAAAAAATATTTTTGAATTTTTTATATGCACAAATGGTACACTTTTATGCTCATTTGAAAGAAAAATGTGAACTCATGCAAATCTGTACAAAAATGGTTTTAAACACGTTATCCAATGCTAGAATCGCATATTAATAATCCTAAATACATGTTCTAGCATTCTTAACTTGAAAATATTGTTGAATTTATTATATGCACAAATGGTACACTTTTGTGTGCGTTTGAACGCAAAACGTGAACTCGTGCAAATCTGTGCACATATGGTTTTAAACACATTATCCAATTCTCCAATTGCATATTCATAATCGTAAATACAAATTCTAGCATTCTAAAATTAGAAATCTTGTTGACTTTTTTCTTTGCACAACTCGTACACTTTTGCGCACGTCTGAATGCAAAACGTGAACTCATGCAAATCTGTGCACAAATGGTTTTAAACATGTTATCCATGGCTCCAATTGCATATTCATAATCCTAAATGCACATTCTAGCGTTCTTAACTTGTAAATATTATTGAATTTATTATATGCACAAATGGTACGCTTTTGCAGACATTTGAACGCAAAACGTGAACTTGTGCAAATCTGTGCCCAAATGGTTCTAAACATGTTATCCCATCATCCAATTGCATATTCATAATCCTAAATATAAGTTCCAGCATTCTAAAATTAGAAATCTTGTTGACTTTTTTCTTGGCACAACTCGTACACTTTTGCGCATGTCTAAACGCAAAACTTGAACTCTTGCAAATCTGGGCACAAGTGGACTAAAACAAGATATCCAAAGCTCCAATTACATATTAATAATCCTAAATACACGTTGTAGCATTATTAACTTGTATATATTGTTGAATTTATTATGTGCACAAATGGTATACTTTTGCGCACGTTTGAACGCAAAACATGAACTCCTACAATCTGTGCACAAATGGCTATAAACACGTTATCCAAGGCTCTAATTGCATATTAATAATCCTAAATACACGTTCTAGCAATGTTAACTTGTAAATATTGTTGAATTTATTATATGCACAAATAGCACACTTTTGCTCACGATTGAATGCCAAACGTGAACTTGCGTAAATCTGTGCAAAAATAGTTTTAAACACATTATCCAAGGCTCTGATTGCATATTCATTATCCTAAATACAAATTCTAGCATTCTAAATTTAGAAATCTTGTTCACTTTTTTCTTTGCACAACTCGTGCACTTTTGCGCACGTCTGAACCCAAAACGTGAACTTGTGCAAATCTTGCACAAATAGTTTAAAACAATATAGCCAAAGCACCGATTACATATTCATAATCCTAAATGCATGTTCTAGCATTATTAACTTGTATATATTATTGAATTTATTATGTGCAGAAACGGTACACTTTTGCGTACGTTTGAACGCAAAACGTGAACTCTTGCAAATCTATGCACAAATGGCTATAAACACGTTAATCCAAGGATCTAATTGCATATTAATAATCCTAAATACACGTTCTAGCATTATTAACTTGTAAACATTGTTGAATTTATTATATGCACAAATAGCACACTTTTGCTTGTGATTGAACACAAGATGTGAACTCGCGTAAATCTGTGCACAAATGGTTTTAAACACGTTATCCACATCTCCATATGCATATTCATAATCCTAAATACACATTCTAGCATTCTAAAATTAGAAATCTTGTTGACTATTTTCTTTGCACAACTTGTACACTTTTCACACGTCTGAACGCAAAATGTGAACTCGTGCAAATCAGTGCACAAATGGGTCTAAACACGTTATCCAAGGTTCAAATTGCATATTCGTAATCCTAAATACATGAACTAGCATTCCTAACTTGTAAATATTGTTAAATTTATTATAAGCACAAATGGTACACTTTTGCACGTGTTTGAACGCAAAATGTGAACTCGTGCAAATTTGTGCACAAATGGTTTTAAACACGTTATCCAAGGATCCATTTGCATATTCATAATCCTAAATACACATTCTGTCATTCTAAAATTAGAAATCTTGTTGACTTTTTCCTTTGCACAACTCATACACTTTTGCGCACGTCTGAACTCAAAACGTGAACTCGCGCAAATCTGTGCACAAGTTGATACGGAACCTCCAAGAATAAGCTTGAGAACCCCTTTATGTATTTGAACCCCCAAAGCATTAACTTGAAAACCCCAATAGTCAATTCAGCAACAACCCCTAAGAATGGTTAGAAATCAGATTACTTAGATGATCAAAGAATTAGAATAAACAAAACTCGTTTCTAAATTCCAATTTCGAAACACTCCACAAGAAGATGATCAATCTACTTGAATGTTCCTTAAAGCATATATTCTACACAAGAACACAAAGATAAAAGCAAAACAGCCTTTAGGTTTTAAAACTTCAATTCTCAATAATAAAATTCATCCAAGGCATATATATATAGCCTTTACAAGGTTTTCCTTAGTGAGTAAGGAAAACTAATAACCCTAATCATAAAAAAAGGAAATTAATCTAATCAGACCTTAAATAGGAATTTTGACATACTTCCTATTTTAAGAATAATTAAACTAACTAAAACTAATGGGCTTTTAAAATAACAAATTCGTCCAGCCCTTATTTAACATATTTAAACCTAAATAACAATGCTTAAATAACTCTCCCATGCATATTCAGCCAGCCCATAACAAATGAGGCCCATTATATACTTAATTAAACCCATTAATAACTTGGACTTGAATTAAGTTGTATTGAACTTGAGCTGCACTTGGCACAAAGCTTTGGTGTCCTTGTAAACTTTCACTAGTTAAGTTCACAAAGCCTTCTAGATGATGGATTAAGGCTTCTTGAAGCTTCTTAGATTGAGACCTTGTTATAGGTCTTTGAGGCATGCTGATTGGACTAAAAACCTCTTGAACTTGATCCTTGCCTTCTTGACCATGCTCATCTTCATCATGTTGAATTCTTTGAACTTGGTGTGTTGGCTGCTCCATAACATTTCCCCTCTCCTCAAAAGGATTCTTCCTCGAATCTAAAGCATCACCTATATCAAAAGGACTCAAATCAGCCACATTGAATGAAGCACTAACATTATACTCACCAGGTAAGTCCACTTTGTATGCATTGTCATTAATCCTTTCAAGTATTTGAAAAGGACCATCTCCTCTTGGGTTTAGCTTAGACTTCCTTTGAAGTGGAAACCTTTCTTTACGAAAATGCACCCAAACCCAATCTCCAGGCTGAAAAATCATTGGCTTCCTTCCCTTGTTCACACGTGAAGCTACTTTAGCATTTTGCTTCTCAATCCTCTCCTTAACTTGCTTATGTAACTTCTTCACCAAATTAGCCTTAGAATTAGCATCAACACTCACAAAATTGTTAGGTGGCAGTGGCAATAAATCAATAGGAGTAAGTGGATTAAATCCATAAACAATCTCAAATGGAGAGCAATTAGTAGTGCTATGAACAGCCCTATTGTAAGTAAACTCCATAAATAGTAAACAATCCTCCCACATCCTAATGTTCTTTTCTATGATTGCCCTAAGCAAAGTAATCAAAGTCCTATTAACTACTTCAGTTTGCCCATCGGTTTGAGGGTGACAAGTAGTTGAAAACAATAGCTTAGTTCCTAACTTTCCCCATAACACACGCCAAAAATGACTCAAAAACTTAACATCCCTATCACTAACAATGCTCCTAGGTATGCCATGTAAACGCACAACTTCTTTGAAAAACAAATAAGCAATCAACTTAGCATCATCAGTTTTATGACATGGTATAAAATGAGCCATTTTACTAAATCTATCAACCACAACAAAGATACTATCATGACCCTTCCTAGTTCTAGGCAATCCAAGCACAAAATCCATAGACAAATCAGTCCAAGGTTCACTAGGAATGGGTAATGGTGTGTATAACCCATGTGGTTTCAACCTAGACTTAGCCTCTCTACATGTAATGCAATGCTCACAAACTTTATACACATCATGTTTCATGCCGGGCCAAAAGAAATGTTCTAACAGCATATCATAGGTCTTATTTACCCTAAAATGCCCCATTAAGCCTCCTCCATGTGCCTTCTTAATTAATAATTCCCTTATAGAACACTTAGGAATGCACAATCTATTTCTTTTAAACAAGAAACCATCAAACAAGTAAAAATCATCTGAAACAACCCCATTGGCACAAGATGCATATATATCACCAAAATCATCATCATGTGGATACAACTCCTTTATAAACTCAAAACCTAATAATTTAGCAGTAAGAGAGTTAAGTAAGGTGTACCTTCTAGATAATGCATCAGTAACCACATTCTCTTTACCTTGCTTGTACTTAATCACATATGGAAATGTTTCTATGAACTCCACCCATTTGGCATGCCTACGGTTCAGCTTATCTTGACCCTTCAAATGCTTTAAACTTTCATGGTCAATGTGTATCACAAACTCCCTAGGCCACAAATAATGTTGCCATGTTTGCAAAGCTCGAACCAATGCATATAATTCCTTGTCATAAGTTGGATATTTCAAGGTTGCCCCACTTAACTTTTCACTAAAATACATTAGTGGTCTTTGATCCTGCATCAAAACAGCTCCAATCCCTATGCCACTAGCATCACATTCAATCTCAAAAGTTTTATCAAAGTTAGGTAAAGCAAGTAAAGGTGCATTACACAATTTTGCCTTAAGTTCATTAAATGCATATTCTTGTGCATCACCCCAAACAAATCCAACATTTTTCTTAACTAATTCATTCAAAGGTGCGGCTATAGTGCTGAAATCTTTAATGAATCTCCTATAGAAACTAGCAAGCCCATGAAAACTTCTCACCTCACTAGCATTTTTAGGTTTTGGCCACTCTTTAATAGCCCTAACCTTCTCCTCATCAACCTCTATGCCTTGACTAGATACAACAAAACCAAGAAAATTAACCTTATTCATGCAAAAACTACACTTTTTAAGGTTTGCATACAACTTTTCTTGTCTAAGTGTTTCTAGTACAATTCGCACATGCATAACATGATCATCTAAACACTTAGAGTAAATCAGAATATCATCAAAGTAAACAACAACAAATTTACCTAAGTAATTTCGTAACACATGGTTCATCAATCGCATGAATGTGCTAGGTGCATTAGTAAGACCAAAGGGCATAACAAGCCACTCATACAACCCATACTTAATCTTAAAATATGTTTTCCATTCATCACCAACATTCATTCGAATTTGATAATAACCAGATTTCAAGTCTATTTTAGTGAATAAACAAGAACCATATAACTGATCAAGCATATCATCTAATCTAGGAATAGGATGACGATACTTTACAGTGATTTTATTGATGGCTCTGCAATCCACACACATCCTCCATGTTCCATCCTTCTTTGGCACAAGAATGACAGGAACTGAACAAGGACTAAGACTTTCCCTCACATACCCTTTAGCTAGCAACTCCTCCACTTGTGTTTGGATCTCCTTTCTTTCTCTTGGATTTGCTCTATATGCTGGTCGATTGGGTATGGCTACCCCAAGAATGAAGTCAATTTGATGTTCTATGCCTCTAATTGGGGGTAATCCACTAGGCATCTCTTTGGGAAACACATCTTCAAATTCCTGCAAAAGATCAACAAACACACTAGGCAAAGATGGGTTAATTTCATTAGTTGCCAAATAAGCCCCTTTGTACAAAAGTACAAATATAGGCCGATTAGCATACAAGGCCTGTCTAACCTCACTTGTCCTAGCTATTAAACTCAAATTCTTTTCTTTTTTCTCTCTAGGCTGAATCTCTTCTTTTGTTTTTCCCTCTTTCTTTTCACTCTCTAAAGAATTTTTCTTACTCTCTTTTTCTTTCTTTTCAGCCTCCACTCTCATTCTTTCCATTTTACATTAGTCTTCATACACCTCCTTTGAAGAAAGTGGTGTTAATATGATCTTGCGCCCATCCTTGGTAAAGTGATACCGATTGAGGTACCCATCATGCTTGGTCTTTCTATCAAATTGCCATGGTCTACCAAGCAAAATATCTCCAGCATGCATAGGAACTACATCACACAATTGCTCATCATGATATTTACCAATTGAAAAGGAAATAATAGATTGTCTATTTACCTTGACCTCTCCATAATCATTAAGCCATTGAAGTTTGTATGGTCGTGGGTGTGGTATAGTAGACAGCCCCAATCTACTAATTAAGAATGAGCTCACTACATTGGTGCAACTCCCTCCATCAACAATCATAAGACATGCCTTGCCTTGCACATGACACCTTGTATGGAATAAGTTGTCTCGTTGCTCTTCAATGCAGTCTTCCTTTATTTGAGTACTAAGAGCAAGCCTTGTAACCAGCATGTCACCTTTGATTGGCTCCTCTATACTCCTATCACTACAACTTTCCAATTCAGGAATCTCATCCTTATCACTTTCATTATTGCCCTCTTCTTCATCAGTCACAATTTCCCCATTCCTTATGGTCATAGTTCTCTTATTAGGGCAATCTTTGCTCACATGACCTACTCCTTGACACTTCCAACACTTAATGTCTCTATTTCTCCCTTTAGGCTCATCGGTTTTGATTTTGTCCTTAGAGACCGAATCTGCCTTCCCTTTAGCAACCTCATGAGCAACCTTATTCCCACCCCTATAATCACTCTTTCCATCCTTTTTCCAATTAAAATTAGAGCTAGAATATGGTTTGGAATTGTACCTTGTCGCCCCTCTTCCTTGGAGTTGCCTTTCTATCTTGACAGCCATGTGCACCATCTCTTCTAAATCTTCATATTTGTGTAAATCTACTCGATCATATATGTCTTTGTTTAGACCAGCCAAGAAGCGTGCCATAGTGATCTCCACATCTTCATCTATATCAGCCCTAGTCATGAGCATCTCCATCTCTTTATGGTAATCATCCACACTCTTACTACCTTGTTTAAGAACTTGAAGTTTTTGTACAAGTTCCCTATGATAGTGTTTTGGCACAAATCGCTTCCTCATTACAACCTTGAGGTCAGGCCAATTATCAATTGGGTACTCCAAATTCCTTCGCCTATTAATCACCAAATGGTCCCACCAAGCAATAGCATAATCAGAAAATTGAGTAACCGCCAATTTTACCTTCTTTTCCTCGCTAAATTGATGGCAATCAAATATAAGCTCCAATTGCTTCTCCCATTGTAAATAGGACTCTGGATCTGATTTACCTTGAAAGTTAGGTATCTTATGTTTGATGCTTCCCAAATTTCGATCTACATAATCTTCATTGCCTCGGTTTCTTCCATTGTATGGAATCGGTTGTAACCTTCCACTTCCTCTACCTTGGCCTTGTCTACCTCCACCTCTTGGTACCCTTACTTCTGCATAGGCCTCATCTTCATCCTCATTGTCAACATTGCCTTCTACTTCCTCATTATGATTTGGTGTTGTTGCCCTTTCAACCGCTCCTAGCCTTGTATCCATGCGGTTTAATCTCTCCATTATAGTCTCAAAATTTGTATTCATACATTCAAATTGCCTTTGTTGAGCCTCACGGAGCAAAGTTTCATCAACTTTACCCTCACCTTTATTTTCACCTTGGTTTGACATTACTGTAAAAGAGTGTTAGAAACAATAATAATAATAATAATAATAATAATAATTTAAAATCCTCACAAGCACTCCCTCACATGTTTGCACTCAAATGATGCAGGTGGTCACTCGTGTTTAACTCAATTTGATGTTTCACTCAGCTTCCTCTCACCACTCAAGCTAATTCTTTTATATTCTTAGGTGAATCACACTTTTAGAACAAATCAATTAGATTGAAGCAATATTCAAGTAGAACTTTCAAAAGTGAAATTTTCAAAACAAGTTTGAGGCAATTCGGTTAAAAAAAAAAACAACAATTCAGAAGCAATAAAATAGGAAAATTCAAAAAGATGCAAAAGACATGTGAAAGAAATACAAAGATCTTCTAGAATAGAAAAGAAAACGAATTTAGAAGTTATTTTAAGGAGAAAAGTCAAATCTGCCTCAATAAGTAATATTCCTTACTGAGCAAGTATTGTAAAGATATGCAAAATCCTTAATAGACAAGTAATACAAGATATGACAAGATCTAGTCAGATATGTCAATTATAAACCAAATAGGATTAGGAAACCAAAATCAGACCTGATGAGGATATTAATCACTCAAACAATATTCCTTAATGAGCAAGGAATGGAAAGAAATGCAAATTAGACCTGATTAGGATATAAATCACTCAAGAATCTTAATTCTTCCTTTTCTAATAACTTTCTCTCTTTTTTTTCATGAATTTTTTTTTTTTTGCTTTTTTTTTAAATTTCTTATCTTTTTTTTTTTGCACGAATTTTTTTTTTAATTTCAACTATGAACACAAATCTAAATTTCAGAATGCAAAACAATTGACTGACCTAAAGGAAAAAAAAATCAAGACTAACAAATAAGAACAAAGAACAAAACACAAGAATGAAGAACAAAAAAAAATAAGAATGATTTT
Organism: Mallotus nudiflorus; assembly: GCA_947683625.1. NCBI lineage: Eukaryota > Viridiplantae > Streptophyta > Magnoliopsida > Malpighiales > Euphorbiaceae > Mallotus > Mallotus nudiflorus. The sequence continues at coordinate 5,655,854 of CANTUR010000069.1, read as the reverse complement.
AAAAGAATAAGAAAAACATAAGAAATCAGGATTAAGAATAAAAATTATAAAAGATAAAACCTGATCTAGAGCCAAAGCTCTGATACCAAATGATACGGAACCTCCAAGAATAAGCTTGAGAACCCCTTTATGTATTTGAACCCCCAAAGCATTAACTTGAAAACCCCAATAGTCAATTCAGCAACAACCCCTAAGAATGGTTAGAAATCAGATTACTTAGATGATCCAAGAATTAGAATAAACAAAACTCGTTTCTAAATTCCAATTTCGAAACACTCCACAAGAAGATGATCAATCTACTTGAATGTTCCTTAAAGCATGTATTCTACATAAGAACACAAAGATAAAAGCAAAACAACCTTTAGGTTTTAAAACTTCAATTCTCAATAATAAAATTCGTCCAAGGCATATATATATAGCCTTTACAAGGTTTTCCTTAGTGAGTAAGGAAAACTAATAACCCTAATCACAAAAAAAGGAAATTAATCTAATCAGACCTTAAATAGGAATTTTGACATACTTCCTATTTTAAGAATAATTAAACTAACTAAAACTAATGGGCTTTTAAAATAACAAATTCGTCCAGCCCTTATTTAACATATTTAAACCTAAATAACAATGCTTAAATAACTCTCCCATGCATATTCAGCCAGCCCATAACAAATGAGGCCCATTATATACTTAATTAAACCCATTAATAACTTGGACTTGAATTAAGTTGTATTGAACTTGAGCTGCACTTGGCACAAAGCTTTGGTGTCCTTGTAAACTTTCACTAGCTAAGTTCACAAAGCCTTGTAGATGATGGATTAAGGCTTCTTGAAGCTTCTTAGATTGAGACCTTGTTATAGGTCTTTGAGGCATGCTGATTGGACTAAAAACCTCTTGAACTTGATCCTTGCCTTCTTGACCATGCTCATCTTCATCATGTTGAATTCTTTGAACTTGGTGTGTTGGCTGCTCCATAACATAAATGGTTTAAAACATATTATCCAAAGCTCCAAATGCATATTCATAATCCTAAATACATGTTCTAACATTCTAAACTTGTAAATATTGTTGAATTTATTATATGCATAAATGGTGCACTTGTGCGCACGTTTAAATGCAAATCGTTAACTTGTGCAAATCTATGCACAAATGATTTTAAACACATTATCCAAGGCTCCATCTGCATAGTTATAATATTAAATATAAATTCTAGCTTTCTAAAATTAGAAATCCTTGTTGACTTATTTATTTGCATAACTCGTACACTTTTGCGCACATCTGAACGCAAACCATGAATTCATGCAAATATGAGCACAAATGGTTTTAAACACGTTATCCAAGGATTCGATTGCATATTCATAATCCTGAAAACATGATATACAGCATTCTTAACTTGTAAATATTTTTGAATTTATTATATGCACAAATGGTACACTTTTGTGCATGTTTGAAAGCAAAACATGAACTCATGTAAATCTGTGTACAAATGGTTTTAAACACGTTATCCAAGTCTCCATTTGCATATTCATAATCCCAAATACTCATTCTATCATTATAAAATTAGAAATCTTGTTGACTTCTTCCTTTGCACAACTCGTACACTTTTTGCACATGTCTGAACTCAAAACGTTAACTGGTGCAAATCAGTGCATAAATGGTTTTAAACACATTATCCAAGGCTCCAATTATATATTCATAATCATAAATACATGTCCTAGCATTCTTAACTTGTAAATGTTTTTGAATTTATTATATGCACAAATGGTACACTTTTGGCGCGCGTTTGAACACAGAACGTGAACTCGTGCAAATCTGTGCACAAATGGTTTTAAAAACGTTACCCAAGGCTCCAATTGCATATTCATAATCCTAAATACAAATTATAGCATTCTAAGATTAGAAATCTTGTTGAATTTTTTCTTTGCACAACTCATACACTTTTGCGCACTTCTGAACGCAAAACATAAACACTTGCAAATCTGTGCGCAAATGGTTTCAAACACGTTATCCAAGGCTCCAATTGCATATTCGTTATCCTAAATACATGTTCTAGAATTCTTAACTTATGTATATTATTGAATTTATTATGTGCACAAATGGCACACTTTTGCACGAGTTTGAATGCAAAACGTAAACTCATGCAAATCTGTGCACAAATGGTAAAAAACATGCTATCCATGGCTCCGATTGCATATTTATGATCCTAAAAACATGTTCTAGCAATATTAACTTGTATATATTGTTGAATTTATTATATTCACAAATGGTCCACTTTTGTGCACGTTTGAACGCAAAATGTGAATTCCTACAAATTTGTGCACAAATGGCTTTGAACACGTTATCCAAGGCTCCATTCGCATATTCAGAATCCTATATACACATTCTAGCATTCTCAAATTAGAAATCTTATTGACTTTTTTCTTTGCACAACTCGTACACTTTTGCGCACATCTAAACGCAAAACGTGAACTCCTGTAAATCTGTGCACAAATAATTTAAAAAAAGATATCCAAAGCTCCCATTACATATTCATAATCCTAAATACACGTTCTAGCATTATTAACTTGTATATACTGTTGAATTTATTATGCGCAGAAATGGTACACTTTTGCACGCATTTGAATGCAAAATGTGAACTCGTGCAAATCTATGCACAAATGGTTTTAAGCACATTTTTCAAGGTTCCAATTGCATATTAATAATCCTAAATACAAGTTCTAGCATTCTTAACTTGTTAATATTGTTGAATTTATTATATGCACAAATGGCACACTTTTGTGCGCGTTTGAATGCAAAACGTGAACTTAATTAAATCTGAGCATAAATAGTTTTAAACACGTTATCCACGGCTCCAATAGCATATTCATAATCCTAAAAATTAATCCTAGGATTCTAAAATTTGAAATCTTGTTGACTTTTTTCTTTGCACAACTTGTACACTTTTGCGAACGTCTGAACGCAAAATGTGAACTCGTGCAAATCTGTGTACAAATGGTTTTGAACACGTTATCCAAGGCTCCAATTGCATATTCATAATCTTAAATACGTGTTCTACAAAATATTTTTGAATTTTTTATACGCACAAATGGTACACTTTTATGCTCGTTTGAAAGCAAAATGTGAACTCATGCAAATCTGTACAAAAATGGTTTTAAACACGTTATCCAATGCTAGAATCGCATATTAATAATCCTAAATACATGTTCTATCATTCTTAACTTGTAAATATTGTTGAATTTATTATATGCACAAATGGTACACTTTTGTGTGCGTTTGAACGCAAAACGTGAACTCATGCAAATCTGTGCACATATGGTTTTAAAAACATTATCCAATGCTCCAATTGCATATTCATAATCCTAAATACAAATTCTAGCATTCTAAAATTAGAAATCTTGTTGACTTTTTTCTTTGCACAACTCGTACACTTTTGCGCACGTCTGAACGCAAAACGTGAACTCATTCAAATCTGTGCACAAATGGTTTTAAACATGTTATCCATGGCTCCAATTGCATATTCATAATCCTAAATGCACATTCTAGCGTTATTAACTTGTAAATATTATTGAATTTATTATATGCACAAATGGTACGCTTTTGCACACATTTGAACGCAAAACGTGAACTTGTGCAAATCTGTGCCCAAATGGTTCTAAACATGTTATCCCATCATCCAATTGCATATTCATAATCCTAAATATAAGTTCCAGCATTCTAAAATTAGAAATCTTGTTGACTTTTTTCTTGGCACAACTCATACACTTTTGCGCACGTCTAAACGCAAAACTTGAACTCGTGCAAATCTAGGCACATGTGGTCTAAAACAAGATATCCAAAGCTCCAATTACATATTAATAATCCTAAATACATGTTGTAGCATTATTAACTTGTATATATTGTTGAATTTATTATGTGCACAAATGGTATACTTTTGCGCACGTTTGAACGCAAAACATGAACTCCTACAATCTGTGCACAAATGGCTATAAACACGTTATCCAAGGCTCTAATTGCATATTAATAATCCTAAATACACGTTCTAGCAATGTTAACTTGTAAATATTGTTGAATTTATTATATGCACAAACAGCACACTTTTGCTCATGATTGAATGCCAAACGTGAACTTGCGTAAATCTGTGCAAAAATAGTTTTAAACACATTATCCAAGGCTCTGATTGCATATTCATTATCCTAAATACAAATTCTAGCATTCTAAATTTATAAATCTTGTTCACTTTTTTCTTTGCACAACTCGTGCACTTTTGCGCACGTCTGAACCCAAAACGTGAACTTGTGCAAATCTGTGCACAAATAGTTTAAAACAAGATAGCCAAAGCATCGATTACATATTCATAATCCTAAATGCATGTTCTAGCATTATTAACTTGTATATATTATTGAATTTATTATGTGCAGAAACGGTACACTTTTGCGTACGTTTGAACGCAAAACGTGAACTCCTGCAAATCTATGCACAAATGGCTATAAACACGTTAATCCAAGGATGTAATTGCATATTAATAATCCTAAATACACGTTCTAGCATTATTAACTTGTAAACATTGTTGAATTTATTATATGCACAAATAGCACACTTTTGCTCGTGATTGAACACAAGATCTGAACTCACGTAAATCTGTGCACAAATGGTTTTAAACACGTTATCCACATCTCCATATGCATATTCATAATCCTAAATACACATTCTAGCATTCTAAAATTAGAAATCTTGTTGACTGTTTTCTTTGCACAACTCGTACACTTTTCACACGTCTGAACGCAAAATGTGAACTCGTGCAAATCAGTGCACAAATGGGTCTAAACACGTTATCCAAGGCTCAAATTGCATATTCGTAATCCTAAATACATGAACTAGCATTCCTAACTTTTAAATATTGTTAAATTTATTATATGCACAAATGGTACACTTTTGCGCGTGTTTGAACGCAAAATGTGAACTCGTGCAAATTTGTGCACAAATGGTTTTAAACACGTTGTCCAAGGATCCATTTGCATATTCATAATCCTAAATACACATTCTGTCATTCTAAAATTAGAAATCTTGTTGACTTTTTCCTTTGCACAACTCGTACACTTTTGTGCACGTCTGAACTCAAAATGTGAACTCGCGCAAATCTGTGCACAAATGGTTTAAAACATGTTATCCAAAGCTCCAAATGCATATTCATAATCCTAAATACATGTTCTAACATTCTAAACTTGTAAATATTATTGAATTTATTATATGCACAAATGGTGCACTTTTGCGCACGTTTAAATGCAAATCGTTAACTTATGCAAATCTGTGCACAAATGATTTTAAACACGTTATCCAAGGCTCCATCTGCATAGTCATAATATTAAATATAAATTCTAGCTTTCTAAAATTAGAAATCCTTATTGACTTATTTATTTGCACAACTCGTACACTTTTGCGCACGTCTGAACGCAAACCATGAATTCATGCAAATATGAGAACAAATGGTTTTAAACACGTTATCCAAGGCTCTGATTGCATATTAATAATCTTGAAAACATGATATACAGCATTCTTAACTTGTAAATATTTTTGAATTTATTATATGCACAAATGGTACACTTTTGCGCATGTTTGAAAGCAAAACATGAACTCGTGTAAATCTGTGTACAAATGGTTTTAAACACGTTATCCAAGTCTCCATTTGCATATTCATAATCCCAAATACTCATTCTATCATTATGAAATTAGAAATCTTGTTGACTTCTTCCTTTGCACAACTCGTACACTTTTTGCACATGTCTGAACTCAAAACGTTAACTGGTGCAAATCAGTGCATAAATGGTTTTAAACACATTATCCAAGGCTCCAATTACATATTCATAATCATAAATACATGTCCTAGCATTCTTAACTTGTAAATGTTTTTGAATTTATTTTATGCACAAATGGTACACTTTTGCGCGCGTTTGAACACAGAACGTGAACTCGTGCAAATCTGTGCACAAATGGTTTTAAAAACGTTACCCAAGGCTCCAATTGCATATTCATAATCCTAAATACAAATTATAGCATTCTAAGATTAGAAATCTTGTTGAATTTTTTCTTTGCACAACTCATACACTTTTGCGCACTTCTGAACGCAAAACATGAACACTTGCAAATCTGTGCGCAAATGGTTTTAAACACGTTATCCAAGGCTCCAATTGCATATTCGTTATCCTAAATACATGTTCTAGAATTCTTAACTTGTGTATATTATTGAATTTATTATGTGCACAAATGGCACACTTTTGCACGAGTTTGAATGCAAAACGTAAACTCATGCAAATCTGTGCACAAATGGTTAAAAACATGCTATCCATGGCTCCGATTGCATATTTATGATCCTAAAGACATGTTCTAGCATTATTAACTTGTATGTATTGTTGAATTTATTATATTCACAAATGGTCCACTTTTGCGCATGTTTGAACGCAAAACGTGAATTCCTACAAATTTGTGCACAAATGGCTTTTAACACGTTATCCAAGGCTCCATTCGCATTTCTAGAATCCTATATACACATTCTAGCATTCTCAAATTAGAAATCTTATTGTCTTTTTTCTTTGCACAACTCGTACACTTTTGCGCACATCTAAACGCAAAACGTGAACTCACGCAAATCTGTGCACAAATAATTTAAAACAAGATATCCAAAGCTCCCATTACATATTCATAATCCTAAATACAAGTTCTAGCATTATTAACTTATATATACTATTGAATTTATTATGTGCACAAATGGTACACTTTTGCACGCATTTGAATGCAAAATGTGAACTCGTACAAATCTGTGCACAAATGGTTTTAAACACGTTTTTCAAGGTTCCAATTGCATATTAATAATCCTAAATACAAGTTCTAGCATTCTTAACTTGTTAATATTGTTGAATTTATTATATGCACAAATGGCACACTTTTGAGCGCGTTTGAATGCAAAACGTGAACTTAATTAAATCTGAGCATAAATAGTTTTAAACACGTTATCCACAGCTCCAATAGCATATTCATAATCCTAAAAATTAATCCTAGGATTCTAAAATTTGAAATCTTGTTGACTTTTTTCTTTGCATAACTTGTACACTTTTGCGAACGTCTGAACGCAAAACGTGAACTCGTTCAAATCTGTGTACAAATGGTTTTGAACACATTATCCAAGGCTCCAATTGCATATTCATAATCTTAAATACGTGTTCCATAAAATATTTTTGAATTTTTTATATGCACAAATGGTACACTTTTATGCTCGTTTGAAAGCAAAATGTGAACTCATGCAAATCTGTACAAAAATGGTTTTAAACACGTTATCCAATGCTAGAATCGCATATTAATAATCCTAAATACATGTTCTAGCATTCTTAACTTGTAAATATTATTGAATTTATTATATGCACAAATGGTACACTTTTGTGTGCGTTTGAACGCAAAACGTGAACTCGTGCAAATCTGTGCACATATGGTTTTAAACACATTATCCAATGCTCCAATTGCATATTCATAATCCTAAATACAATTCTAGCATTCTAAAATTAGAAATCTTGTTGACTTTTTTCTTTGCACAACTCGTACACTTTTGCGCACGTATGAACGCAAAACGTGAACTCATGCAAATCTGTGCACAAATGGTTTTAAACATGTTATCCATGGCTCCAATTGCATATTCATAATCCTAAATGCAGATTCTAGCGTTCTTAACTTGGAAATATTATTGAATTTATTATATGCACAAATGGTACGCTTTTGCACACATTTGAACGCAAAACGTGAACTTGTGCAAATCTGTGCCCAAATGGTTCTAAACATGTTATCCCATCATCCAGTTGCATATTCATAATCCTAAATATAAGTTCCAGCATTCTAAAATTAGAAATCTTGTTGACTTTTTTCTTGGCACAACTCATACACTTTTGCGCACGTCTAAACGCAAAACTTGAACTCGTGCAAATCTGGGCACAAGTGGTCTAAAACAAGATATCCAAAGCTCCAATTACATATTAATAATCCTAAATACATGTTGTAGCATTATTAACTTGTATATATTGTTGAATTTATTATGTGCACAAATGGTATACTTTTGCGCACGTTTGAACGCAAAACATGAACTCCTACAATCTGTGCACAAATGGCTATAAACACGTTATCCAAGGCTCTAATTGCATATTAATAATCCTAAATACACGTTCTAGCAATGTTAACTTGTAAATATTGTTGAATTTATTATATGCACAAATAGCACACTTTTGCTCGCGATTGAACGCAAAACGTGAACTTGTGTAAATCTTTGCAAAAATAGTTTTAAACACATTATCCAAGGCTCTGATTGCATATTCATTATCCTAAATACAAATTCTAGCATTCTAAATTTATAAATCTTGTTCACTTTTTTCTTTGCACAACTTGTGCACTTTTGCGCACGTCTGAACCCAAAATGTGAACTTGTGCAAATCTGTGCACAAATAGTTTAAAACAAGGTAGCCAAAGCACCGATTACATGTTCATAATCCTAAATGCATGTTCTAGCATTATTAACTTGTATATATTATTGAATTTATTATGTTCAGAAACGGTACACTTTTGCGTACGTTTGAACGCAAAACGTGAACTCCTGCAAATCTATGCACAAATGGCTATAAACACGTTAATCCAAGGATGTAATTGCATATTAATAATCCTAAATACATGTTCTAGCATTATTAACTTGTAAACATTGTTGAATTTATTATATGCACAAATAGCACACTTTTGCTCGTGATTGAACACAAGATGTGAACTCGCGTAAATCTGTGCACAAATGGTTTTAAACACGTTATCCACATCTCCATATGCATATTCATAATCCTAAATACACATTCTAGGATTCTAAAATTAGAAATCTTGTTGACTATTTTCTTTGCACAACTCGTACACTTTTCACACGTCTGAATGCAAAATGTGAACTCGTGCAAATCAGTGCACAAATGGGTCTAAACACGTTATCCAAGGCTCAAATTGCATATTCGTAATCCTAAATACATGAACTAGCATTCCTAACTTGTAAATATTGTTAAATTTATTATATGCACAAATGGTACACTTTTGCGCGTGTTTGAACGCAAAATGTGAACTCGTGCAAATTTGTGCACAAATGGTTTTAAACACGTTATCCAAGGATCCATTTGCATATTCATAATCCTAAATACACATTCTGTCATTCTAAAATTAGAAATCTTGTTGACTTTTTCCTTTGCACAACTCGTACACTTTTGCGCACGTCTGAACTCAAAACGTGAACTCGCGCAAATCTGTGCACAAATGGTTTAAAACATGTTATCCAAAGCTCCAAATGCATATTCATAATCCTAAATACATGTTCTAACATTCTAAACTTGTAAATATTGTTGAATTTATTATATGCACAAATGGTGCACTTTTGCGCACGTTTAAATGCAAATCGTTAACTTGTGCAAATCTGTGCACAAATGATTTTAAACACGTTATCCAAGGCTCCATCTGCATAGTCATAATATTAAATATAAATTCTAGCTTTCTAAAATTAGAAATCCTTGTTGACTTATTTATTTGCACAACTCGTACACTTTTGCGCACGTCTGAATGCAAACCATGAATTCATGCAAATATGAGCACAAATGGTTTTAAACACGTTATCCAAGGCTCTGATTGCATATTCATAATCCTGAAAACATGATATACAGCATTCTTAACTTGTAAATATTTTTGAATTTATTATATGCACAAATGGTACACTTTTACGCATGTTTGAAAGCAAAACATGAACTCGTGTAAATCTGTGTACAAATGGTTTTAAACACGTTATCCAAGTCTCCATTTGCATATTCATAATCCCAAATACTCATTCTATCATTATAAAATTAGAAATCTTGTTGACTTCTTCCTTTGCACAACTCGTACACTTTTTGCACATGTCTGAACTCAAAACGTTACTGGTGCAAATCAGTGCATAAATGGTTTTAAACACATTATCCAAGGCTCCAATTACATATTCATAATCATAAATACATGTCCTAGCATTCATAACTTGTAAATATTTTTGAGTTTATTATATGCACAAATGGTACACTTTTGCGCGCGTTTGAACACAAAACGTGAACTCGTGCAAATCTGTGCACAAATGGTTTTAAAAACGTTACTCAAGGCTCCAATTGCATATTCATAATCCTAAATACAAATTATAGCATTCTAAGATTAGAAATCTTGTTGAATTTTTTCTTTGCACAACTCATACACTTTTGCGCACTTCTGAACGCAAAACATGAACACTTGCAAATCTGTGCGCAAATGGTTTTAAACACGTTATCCAAGGCTCCAATTGCATATTTGTTATCCTAAATACATGTTCTAGAATTCTTAACTTGTGTATATGATGGGAATTGTAGGTTTCATCAATTAACTCCCCAATAGCAAGAATACTATGATAAGTTGAATTAGAAGAAAACTAGAAATTACCAATTTAATCCACAAATTCGGATCATTCAAAGATTGAAGTAAGAAGATAGATGCTACTTAACCCCTTTACCAACAAGGATAAAGATACTAAGATAGACTTTGAATTTCCTCTTATGCCACAAACAAGAAAGTTTGATAAATAACAAGAAAATAAAGATTTAGATTTTGACACCACAAGCTAGAATAAAGCTTGGTAAGTCACAAAGTTTATGCAAGAAATTAAAGACAAAATTCCTCACAATAAAACTCAAACAAAGTTATAATTCATATATCAAATTCATTCATGCTACAAAAGAAAGAAAAGGACTTGTTTATATAGAGTACAAGTCCATGCTCACACTACTAAAATAGACTCACACACATAGGATTACTTTTACTCTTAAATGGCCTTAATAACCATTACCCACATTAATAACCATCACTTGGTATTGATTACCCCATTAACTTTAGTAACCACTACCCATAATAATAGCCATTACTTGGTATTAATTACCCTATTAACTTGTATATGGTGGCTACATGTAACCCTAATAGTTATTAACACAAAAACAAGTTAAATATTATTCCTTGGGCCTCCATGGATGCCTTATTGGGCTGAAATTCTTGGGCTTTCCAAATGTCCTTAATTAAACCCAATATGGCTTCTTGAAGCTTCTTGGATTTGGACCTTGTGATTGGGCCTTCTTGTACTATTAATGGATCTTGGATCTCTTTAGGCTTTGAACTTGGATTCACATCAGTATATTATTGAATTTATTATGTGCACAAATGGCACACTTTGCACGAGTTTGAATGCAAAATGTAAACTCATGCAAATCTGTGCACAAATGGTTAAAAACATGCTATCCATGGCTCCGATTGCATATTTATGATCCTATAAACATGTTCTAGCATTATTAACTTGTATATATTGTTGAATTTATTATATTCACAAAATGGTCCACTTTTGCGCACTATTTAACGCAAAACGTGAATTCCAACAAATTTGTGCACAAATGGCTTTGAACACGTTATCCAAGGCTCCATTCGCATTTTCAGAATCCTATATACACATTCTAGCATTCTCAAATTAGAAATCTTATTGACTTTTTTCTTTGCACAACTCGTACACTTTTGCGCACATCTAAACGCAAAACGTGAACTCATGCAAATCTGTGCACAAATAATTTAAAACAAGATATCCAAAGCTCCCATTACATATTCATAATCCTAAATACACGTTCTAGCATTATTAACTTGTATATATTGTTGAATTTATTATGCGCACAAATGGTACACCTTTGCACGCATTTGAATGCAAAATGTGAACTCATGCAAATCTGTGCACAAATGGTTTTAAACACGTTTTTCAAGGTTCCAATTGCATATTAATAATCCTAAATACAAGTTCTAGCATTCTTAACTTGTTAATATTGTTGAATTTATTATATGCACAAATGGCACACTTTTGTGCGCGTTTGAATGCAAAACGTGAACTTAATTAAATCTGAGCATAAATAGTTTTAAACACGTTATCCACGGCTCCAATAGCATATTCATAATCCTAAAAATTAATCCTAGGATTCTAAAATTTGAAATCTTGTTGACTTTTTTCTTTGCACAACTTGTACACTTTTGCGAACGTCTGAACGCAAAACGTGAACTCATGCAAATCTGTGTACAAATGGTTTTGAACATGTTATCCAAGGCTCCAATTGCATATTCATAATCTTAAATACGTGTTCTACAAAATATTTTTGAATTTTTTATATGCACAAATGGTACACTTTTATGCTCGTTTGAAAGCAAAATGTGAACTCATGCAAATCTGTACAAAAATGGTTTTAAACACGTTATCCAATGCTAGAATCGCATATTAATAATCCTAAATACATGTTCTAGCATTCTTAACTTGTAAATATTGTTGAATTTATTATATGCACAAATGGTACACTTTTGTGTGCGTTTGAACGCAAAACGTGAACTCGTGCAAATCTGTGCACATATGGTTTTAAACACATTATCCAATGCTCCAATTGAATATTCATAATCCTAAATACAAATTCTAGCATTCTAAAATTAGAAATCTTGTTGACTTTTTTCTTTGCACAACTCGTACACTTTTGCGCACGTCTGAACACAAAACGTGAACTCATGCAAATCTGTGCACACATGGTTTTAAACATGTTATCCATGGCTCCAATTGAATATTCATAATCCTAAATACACATTCTAGCATTCTTAACTTGTAAATATTATTGAATTTATTATATGCACAAATGGTACACTTTTGCACACATTTGAATGCAAAATGTGAACTTGTGCAAATCTGTGCCCAAATGGTTCTAAACATGTTATCCCATCATCCAATTGAATATTCATAATCCTAAATATAAGTTCCAGCATTCTAAAATTAGAAATCTTGTTGACTTTTTTCTTGGCACAACTCGTACACTTTTGCGCACGTCTAAACGCAAAACTTGAACTCGTGCAAATCTGGTCACAAGTGGTCTAAAACAAGATATCCAAAGCTCCAATTACATATTAATAATCCTAAATACACGTTGTAGCATTATTAACTTGTATATATTGTTGAATTTATTATGTGCACAAATGGTATACTTTTGCGCACGTTTGAACGCAAAACATGATGATGTGAATCCAAGTTCAAAGCCTAAAGAGATCCAAGATCCATTAATAGTACAAGAAGGCCCAATCACAAGGTCCAAATCCAAGAAGCTTCAAGAAGCCATATTGGGTTTAATTAGGGACATTTGGAAAGCCCAAGAATTTCAACCCAATAAAGCATCCATGGAGGCCCAAGGAATAATATTTAACTTGTTTTTGTGTTAATAACAATTAGGGTTACATGTAGCCACCATATACAAGTTAATGGGGTAATTAATACCAAGTAATGGCTATTAATGTGGGTAGTGGTTATTAAGAGTTAATGGGGTAATTAATTCCAAGTAATGGCTATTAATGTGGGTGGTGGTTATTACGGCCATTTAAGAGTAAAAGTAATCCTATGTGTGTGAGTCTATTTTAGTAGTGTGTGCATGGACTTGTACTCTATATAAAAAAGTCCTTTTCTTTCTTTTGTAGTATGAATGAATTTGATATATGAATTATAACTTTGTTTGAGTTTTATTGTGAGGAATTTTGTCTTTAATTTCTTGCATAAACTTTATGACTTATCAAGCTTTATTCTAGCTTGTGGTGTCAAAATCTAAATCTTTGTTTTCTTGTTATTTATCAAACTTTCTTGTTTGTGGCATAAGAGGAAATTCAAAGTCTATCTTAGTATCTTTATCCTTGTTGGTAAAGGGGTTAAGTAGCATCTATCTTCTTACTTCAATCTTTGAACGATCTGAATTTGTGAATTAAATTGGTAATTTCTAGTTTTCTTTCAATTCAACTTATCATAGTATTCTTGCTATTGGGGAGTTAATTGATGAAACCTACAATTCCCATCACATGAACTCCTACAATCTGTGCACAAATGGCTATAAACACGTTATCCAAGGCTCTAATTGCATATTAATAATCCTAAATACACGTTCTAGCAATGTTAACTTGTAAATATTGTTGAATTTATTATATGCACAAATAGCACACTTTTGCTCGCGATTGAACACCAAACCTGAACTTGCGTAAATCTGTGCAAAAATAGTTTTAAACACATTATCCAAGGCTCTGATTGCATATTCATTATCCTAAATACAAATTCTAGCATTCTAAATTTATAAATCTTGTTCACTTTTTTCTTTGCACAACTCGTGCACTTTTGCGCACGTCTGAACCCAAAACGTGAACTTGTGCAAATTTGTGCACAAATAGTTTAAAACAAGATAGCCAAAGCACCGATTACATATTCATAATCCTAAATGCATGTTCTAGCATTATTAACTTGTATATATTATTGAATTTATTATGTGCAGAAATGGTACACTTTTGCGTATGTTTGAACGCAAAACGTGAACTCCTACAAATCTATGCACAAATGGCTATAAACACGTTAATCCAAGGATGTAATTGCATATTAATAATCCTAAATACATGTTCTAGCATTATTAACTTGTAAACATTGTTGAATTTATTATATGCACAAATAGCACACTTTTGCTCGTGATTGAACACAAGATGTGAACTCGCGTAAATCTGTGCACAAATGGTTTTAAACCCGTTATCCACATCTCCATATGCATATTCATAATCCTAAATACACATTCTAGCATTCTAAAATTAGAAATCTTGTTGACTGTTTTCTTTGCACAACTCGTACACTTTTCACACGTCTGAACGCAAAATGTGAACTCGTGCAAATCAGTGCACAAATTGGTCTAAACACGTTATCCAAGGCTCAAATTGCATATTCGTAATCCTAAATACATGAACTAGCATTCATAACTTGTAAATATTGTTAAATTTATTATATGCACAAATGGTACACTTTTGCGCGTGTTTGAACGCAAAATGTGAACTCGTGCAAATTTGTGCACAAATGGTTTTAAACACGTTATCCAAGGATCCATTTGCATATTCATAATCCTAAATACACATTCCGTCATTCTAAAATTAGAAATCTTGTTGACTTTTTCCTTTGCACAACTCGTACACTTTTACGCACGTCTGAACTCAAAACGTGAACTCGCGCAAATCTGTGCACAAATGGTTTAAAACATGTTATCCAAAGCTCCAAATGCATATTCATAATCCTAAATACATGTTCTAACATTCTAAACTTGTAAATATTGTTGAATTTATTATATGCACAAATGGTGCACTTTTGCGCACGTTTAAATGCAAATCGTTAACTTATGCAAATCTGTGCACAAATGATTTTAAACACGTTATCCAAGGCTCCATCTGCATAGTCATAATATTAAATATAAATTCTAGCTTTCTAAAATTAGAAATCCTTGTTGACTTATTTATTTGCACAACTCGTACACTTTTGCGCACGTCTGAACGCAAACCATGAATTCATGCAAATATGAGCACAAATGGTTTTAAACACGTTATCCAAGGCTCCGATTGCATATTCATAATCCTGAAAAAATGATATACAGCATTCTTAACTTGTAAATATTTTTGAATTTATTATATGCACAAATGGTACACTTTTGTGCATGTTTGAAAGCAAAACATGAACTCGTGTAAATCTGTGTACAAATGGTTTTAAACACGTTATCCAAGTCTCCATTTGCATATTCATAATCCCAAATACTCATTCTATCATTATAAAATTAGAAATCTTGTTGACTTCTTCCTTTGCACAACTCGTACACTTTTTGCACATGTCTGAACTCAAAACGTTAACTGGTGCAAATCAGTGCATAAATGGTTTTAAACACATTATCCAAGGCTCCAATTACATATTCATAATCATAAATACATGTCCTAGCATTTATAACTTGTAAATATTTTTGAATTTATTATATGCACAAATGGTACACTTTTGCGCGCGTTTGAACACAGAACGTGAACTCGTGCAAATCTGTGCACAAATGGTTTAAAAACGTTACCCAAGGCTCCAATTGCATATTCATAATCCTAAATACAAATTATAGCATTCTAAGATTAGAAATCTTATTGAATTTTTTCTTTGCACAACTCGTACACTTTTGTGCACTTCTGAACGCAAAACATGAACACTTGCAAATCTGTGCGCAAATGGTTTTTAAACACGTTATCCAAGGCTCCAATTGCATATTCGTTATCCTAAATACATGTTCTAGAATTCTTAACTTGTGTATATTATTGAATTTATTATGTGCACAAATGGCACACTTTTGCACGAGTTTGAATGCAAAACGTAAACTCATGCAAATCTGTGCACAAATGGTTAAAAACATGCTATCCATGGCTTCGATTGCATATTTATGATCCTAAAAACATGTTCTAGCATTATTAACTTGTATATATTGTTGAATTTATTATATTCACAAATGGTCCACTTTTGCGCACGTTTGAATGCAAAATGTGAATTCCCACAAATTTGTGCACAAATGGCTTTAAACATGTTATCCAAGGCTCCATTCGCATTTTCAGAATCCTATATACACATTCTAGCATTCTCAAATTAGAAATCTTATTGACTTTTTTCTTTGCACAACTCGTACACCTTTGCGCACATCTAAACGCAAAATGTGAAACTCATGCAAATCTGTGCACAAATAATTTAAAACAAGATATCCAAAGCTCCCATTACATATTCATAATCCTAAATACATGTTCTAGAATTATTAACTTGTATATATTGTTGAATTTATTATGCGCACAAATGGTACACTTTTGCACGCATTTGAATTCAAAATGTGAACTCGTGCAAATCTGTGCACAAATGGTTTTAAACACGTTTTTCAAGGTTCCAATTGCATATTAATAATCCTAAATACAAGTTCTAGCATTCTTAACTTGTTAAAATGTTGAATTTATTATATGCACAAATGGCACACTTTTGTTCGCGTTT
The DNA here is from genome assembly GCA_947683625.1 of Mallotus nudiflorus. Taxonomy (NCBI): domain Eukaryota; kingdom Viridiplantae; phylum Streptophyta; class Magnoliopsida; order Malpighiales; family Euphorbiaceae; genus Mallotus; species Mallotus nudiflorus. Next base: position 5,638,924 of record CANTUR010000069.1, on the reverse strand, counting down.
GAATGCAAAACGTGAACTTAATTAAATCTGAGCATAAATAGTTTTATGCACGTTATCCACGGCTCCAATAGCATATTCATAATCCTAAAAATTAATCCTAGGCTTCTAAAATTTGAAATCTTGTTGACTTTTTTCTTTGCACAACTTGTACACTTTTGCGAACGTCTGAACGCAAAACGTGAACTCGTGCAAATCTGTGTACAAATGGTTTTGAACATGTTATCCAAGGCTCCAATTGCATATCCATAATCTTAAATACCTGTTCTAACAAAATATTTTTGAATTTTTATATGCACAAATGGTACACTTTTATGCTCGTTTGAAAGCAAAATGTGAACTCATGCAAATCTATACAAAAATGGTTTTAAACACGTTATCCAATGCTAGAATTGCATATTAATAATCCTAACTTGTAAATATTGTTGAATTTATCATATGCACAAATGGTACACTTTTGTGTGCGTTTGAACGCAAAACGTGAACTCGTGCAAATCTGTGCACATATGGTTTTAAACACATTATCCAATGCTCCAATTGCATATTCATAATCCTAAATACAAATTCTAGCATTCTATAATTAGAAATCTTGTTGACTTTTTTCTTTGCACAACTCGTACGCTTTTGCGCACGTCTGAACGCAAAACGTGAACTCATGCAAATCTATGCACAAATGGTTTTAAACATGTTATCCATGGCTCCAATTGCATATTCATAATCCTAAATACACATTCTAGCGTTCTTAACTTGTAAATATTATTGAATTTATTATATGCACAAATGGTACACTTTTTTGCACACATTTGAACGTAAAACGTGAACTTGTGCAAATTTGTGCCCAAATGGTTCTAAACATGTTATCCCATCATCCAATTGCATATTGATAATCCTAAATATAAGTTCCAGCATTGTAAAATTAAAAATCTTGTTGACTTTTTTCTTGGCACAACTCGTACACTTTTGCGCACGTCTAAACGCAAAACTTGAACTCGTGCAAATCTGGGCACAAGTGGTCTAAAACAAGATATCCAAAGCTCCAATTACATATTAATAATCCTAAATACACATTGTAGTATTATTAACTTGTATATATTGTTGAATTTATTATGTGCACAAATGGTATACTTTTGCGCACGTTTGAACGCAAAACATGAACTCCTACAATCTGTGCACAAATGGCTATAAACACGTTATCCAAGGCTCTAATTGCATATTAATAATCCTAAATACACGTTCTAGCAATGTTAACTTGTAAATATTGTTGAATTTATTATATGCACAAATAGCACACTTTTGCTCGCGATTGAACGCCAAACGTGAACTTGCGTAAATCTGTGCAAAAATAGTTTTAAACACATTATCCAAGGCTCTGATTGCATATTCATTATCCTAAATACAAATTCTAGCATTCTAAATTTATAAATCTTGTTCACTTTTTTCTTTGCACAACTCGTGCACTTTTGCGCACGTCTGAACCCAAAACGTGAACTTGTGCAAATCTGTGCACAAATAGTTTAAAACAAGATAGCCAAAGCACCAATTACATATTCATAATCCTAAATGCATGTTCTAGCATTATTAACTTGTATATATTATTCAATTTATTATGTGCAGAAACGATACACTTTTGCGTACGTTTGAACACAAAAACGTGAACTCCTGCAAATCTATGCACAAATGGCTATAAACACGTTAATCCAAGGATCTAATTTCATATTAATAATCCTAAATACACATTCTAGCATTATTAACTTGTAAACATTGTTGAATTTATTATATGAACAAATAGCACACTTTTGCTCGTGATTGAACACAAGATGTGAACTCGCGTAAATCTGTGCACAAATGGTTTTAAACCCGTTATCCACATCTCCATATGCATATTCATAATCCTAAATACACATTCTAGCATTCTAAAATTAGAAATCTTGTTGATTGTTTTCTTTGCACAACTCGTACACTTTTCACACGTCTGAACGCAAATGTGAACTCGTGCAAATCAGTGCACAAATGGGTCTAAACACGTTATCCAAGGCTCAAATTGCATATTCGTAATCCTAAATACATGAACTAGCATTCCTAACTTGTAAATATTGTTAAATTTATTATATGCACAAATGGTACACTTTTGCGCGTGTTTGAACGCAAAATGGAACTCGTGCAAATTTGTGCACAAATGATTTTAAAACCACGTTATCCAAGGATCCATTTGCTATATTCATAATCCTAATACAAATTCCGTCATTCTAAAAATTAGAAATCTTGTTGACTTTTTTCCTTTGCACAACTCGTACACTTTTGCGCACGTCTGAACTCAAAACGTGAACTCGCGCAAATCTGTGCACAAATGGTTTAAAACATGTTATCCAAAGCTCCAAATGCATATTCATAATCCTAAAATACATGTTTCTAACATTCTAAACTTGTAAATATTGTTGAATTTATTATATGCACAAATGGTGCACTTTTGCGCACGTTTAATGCAAATCGTTAACTTATGCAAATCTGTGCACAAATGATTTTAAACACGTTATCCAAGGCTCCATCTGCATAGTCATAATATTAAATATAAATTCTAGCTTTCTAAAAATTAGAAATCCTTGTTGACTTATTTATTTGCACAACTCGTACAACTTTTGCGCACATCTGAACGCAAACCATGAATTCATGCAAATATGAGCACAAATGGTTTTAAACACGTTATCCAAGGCTCCGATTGCATATTCATAATCCTGAAAACATGATATACAACATTCTTAACTTGTAAATATTTTTGAATTTATTATATGCACAAATGGTACACTTTTGTGCATGTTTGAAAGCAAAACATGAACTCGTGTAAATCTGTGTACAAAGGGTTTTAAACACGTTATCCAAGTCTCCATTTGCATATTCATAATCCCAAATACTCATTCTATCATTATAAAATTAGAAATCTTGTTGACTTCTTCCTTTGCACAACTCGTACACTTTTTGCACATGTCTGAACTCAAAATGTTAACTGGTGCAAATCAGTGCATAAATGATATTAAACACATTATCCAAGGCTCCAATTACATATTCATAATCATAAATACATGTCCTAGCATTCTTAACTTGTAAATATTTTTGAATTTATTATATGCACAAATGGTACACTTTTGCGCGCGTTTGAACACAGAACGTGAACTCGTGCAAATCTGTCCACAACTGGTTTTAAAAATGTTACCCAAGGCTCCAATTGCATATTCATAATCCTAAATACAAATTATAGCATTCTAAGATTAGAAATCTTGTTGAATTTTTTCTTTGCACAACTCGTACACTTTTGCACACTTCTGAATGCAAAACATGAACACTTGCAAATCTGTGCGCAAATGGTTTTAAACACGTTATCCAAGGCTCCAATTGCATATTCGTTATCCTAAATACATGTTCTAGAATTCTTAACTTGTGTATATTATTGAATTTATTATGTGCACAAATGGCACACTTTTGCACGAGTTTGAATGCAAAACGTAAACTCATGCAAATCTGTGCACAAATGGTTAAAAACATGCTATCCATGGCTTCGATTGCATATTTATGATCCTAAAAACATGTTCTAGCATTATTAACTTGTATATATTGTTGAATTTATTATATTCACAAATGGTCCACTTTTGCGCACGTTTGAATGCAAAATGTGAATTCCCATAAATTTGTGCACAAATGGCTTTAAACACGTTATCCAAGGCTCCATTCGCATTTTCAGAATCCTATATACACATTCTAGCATTCTCAAATTAGAAATCTTATTGACTTTTTTCTTTGCACAACTCGTACACTTTTGCGCACATCTAAACGCAAAATGTGAACTCATGCAAATCTGTGCACAAATAATTTAAAACAAGATATCCAAAGCTCCCATTACATATTCATAATCCTAAATACATGTTCTAGAATTATTAACTTGTATATATTGTTGAATTTATTATGCGCACAAATGGTACACTTTTGCACGCATTTGAATTCAAAATGTGAACTCGTTCAAATCTGTGCACAAATGGTTTTAAACACGTTTTTCAAGGTTCCAATTGCATATTAATAATCCTAAATACAAGTTCTAGCATACCAAACTGATACGAACCCTACCTATAAAAGAGATGGAACGCGCATCCAACTTTGAATAGTAGCCCAAGGATCATCAAGGATAGTTGTGTTGATGGAGCTAAACTCCTTGCTTATTAATTTGAAGCAAGATACTTAGCTATTATAAGATGAACAATCACACAATTCTAAGTTTAATCTAACCTAGCAATTGTAATGAAAGGTAGAAGTGAAACAATTCAAGTAAACTTGCAAAGTTTCAAAAGAACAAAGTTTAAGGAAAAAACCTCACTTTTAATATTTCAATCTTCTTAATTCGTATGTCATAGGGTTAGCCCTTATATAGGCATGTAAACAACCTAATCCTTAAAGGAAAAGGTTCTATTCCTTATTCCCAAAGATACCTATATAGGAAAATCCTTAATTAAGGAGATTTCCTTTAAAATAGGACAACTAATGACAACTCATCTTTGAAAAGTCAAAATTGACAACTCATTACAATTCATGACAACTAAGTAAAATGACAACTCATGACAACTAAGCATTAAAGCATGCCATGTCACATGCCATGTCATATGTTGACCATTGACCATTGACTTTGACTTGTTGACTATTTGACTTTGACTTTGACTTATTGACTTTGACTTGGAATATTCTTGAATCTTCTCACATCTTCTAAAATCTTCTTGAATCTTCCTTATTGACTCCAAAATAGGAAAATAAATCAAAATTCGTCCAATCAAGCTAATTAATTTCAGAATAGGAAATTAACCTAATTAGCTTGAATTCTTCATATTTAGGCGTTGTTGATCCCTTTTAGGGTTCATATTATTCCCTCCCTCTTGAAGATGATTCGCCCTCGAATCATAGCCATCTTCTAGAGTTGATAAATGTGCAAATCCTCCAGGGTCAAATACAAACATCTTTGTTGAAAATTTCTCCTTTGAAGTAGTGCACCATAAAAGTAGCTTCAAAAAAACTTGAACTTGATTGAACATTCGAAGCATAAAACTTTTGGTCATGAACTTGTAAGGATTGCGTTCTTGTTGCTTCCTTCTAAACTTGAAACATGAATATCTCATGTTCTTCTTGGTATATGCGAAGACTCCATAGATTGCATTGTTGACATAAGGAACTTCAATAACATCAGCAAAAGGGATCTTTGTATGGCATAGAAGTCTGTAAAACAAATTTCAAAACACTAGAAAAGAAAGATTAAAGTTGTTAGCATAATCATGATGAAGAACCAACTTGTTATACTCTTCTTTCTTTTGTGCACAAACTTCTTGATAGTCCTCTTCATGATCATAATATGCACTCTTAGTAACTTCTTGAGTAGTTAATCCTTGTACAACTTCACTACACTGCTCAAAACTTTTCAAACACTCCTTATTATCTTTAATGACTTCAACAAAATCACTATTCTTGGATTGACACTCTATTTTGATCTCCTCACACACAACCACTTCTTTTTCACACTTCTCTTCATGAATAATGTTTGCCTCCATAGTTTGATCATATAATTGATCCTCATGCTTCTTCTCATGATCACTTAACACCACTTCAACATTAGAACCTCTTAGATTATCAACCTTATTACTCCAACTCTCTCTATCTAAAGCAAGTGAAATTACATCATTCAAAGACAAATTAAGTTGCAATTGTACCACAAACATAAGATCTTGTTTAATTTCACTTTTAAGCCCGCTTATGAATCTTGTAATTTTCTGCCCTTCAGATTCACCTAAATCACTTGCAATTACAAAAAACTTAAAATTTTTAGCATAATCATCAACACCTAATTCATCCCCTTGTTTAAGTCTTTGCAATTTAAGAAAGTACTTATTCCTAACATCATGAGGAATAAAATGTCTAGTCATTAACCTTTTCATTAATTCCTAATTTCTAATCTCACTATTCCCATTCTCTCTCCATAAAACCATCAAATCTTTCCACCATATAGGAGCACGACCTAGAAATTTTTGAGAAGCAAGTTTACACTTTTGGAAATCAATTATCATAAGAGAATCAAATATCTCTTCTATTTGTTGCACCCATTCCAAGTAAACATAAGGATCATTCTTACCAAGAAAATAAGGCACATCCATAATAACCACACACAAAGAAAATTTAGAAAAAAATAGAAAAGAAACCCTCACAAAACACTCCTTTACGTGTTTACACTCAAGGATATGAATGCTCTCATGTTTCACTAAAAAAAAAATTTGTTTTTTTTTTCAAATTATGAAGAATTGAGAAGAAGAAGAAGAAATTATGAATGAAAATTAAATGATAAATAACCAAACCTTGAAGTTTGGCTCTGATACCAAACTGATACGAACCCTACCTATAAAAGAGATAGAACGCGCATCCAACTTTGAATATTAGCCCAAGGATCATCAAGGATAGTTGTGTTGATGGAGCTAAACCCCTTGCTTATTAATTTGAAGCAAGATACTTAGCTATTATAAGATGAATAATCACACAATTCTAAGTTTAATCTAACCTAGCAATTGTAATGAAAGGTAGAAGTGAAACAATTCAAGTAAACTTGCAAAGTTTCAAAAGAACAAAGTTTAAGGAAAAAACCTCACTTTTAATATTTCAATCTTCTTAATTCGTATGTCATAGGGTTAGCCCTTATATAGGCATGTAAACAACCTAATCCTTAAAGGAAAAGGTTCTATTCCTTATTCCCAAAGATACCTATATAGGAAAATCCTTAATTAAGGAGATTTCCTTTAAAATAGGACAACTAATGACAACTCATCTTTGAAAAGTCAAAATTGACAACTCATTACAATTCATGACAACTAAGTAAAATGACAACTCATGACAACTAAGCATTAAAGCATGCCATGTCACATGCCATGTCATATGTTGACCATTGACCATTGACTTTGACTTGTTGACTATTTGACTTTGACTTTGACTTATTGACTTTGACTTGGAATATTCTTGAATCTTCTCACATCTTCTAAAATCTTCTTGAATCTTCCTTATTGACTCCAAAATAGGAAAATAAATCAAAATTCGTCCAATCAAGCTAATTAATTTCAGAATAGGAAATTAACCTAATTAGCTTGAATTCTTCATATTTAGGCGTTGTTGATCCCTTTTAGGGTTCATATTATTCCCTCCCTCTTGAAGATGATTCGCCCTCGAATCATAGCCATCTTCTAGAGTTGATAAATGTGCAAATCCTCCAGGGTCAAATACAAACATCTTTGTTGAAAATTTCTCCTTTGAAGTAGTGCACCATAAAAGTAGCTTCAAAAAAACTTGAACTTGATTGAACATTCGAAGCATAAAACTTTTGGTCATGAACTTGTAAGGATTGCGTTCTTGTTGCTTCCTTCTAAACTTGAAACATGAATATCTCATGTTCTTCTTGGTATATGCGAAGACTCCATAGATTGCATTGTTGACATAAGGAACTTCAATAACATCAGCAAAAGGGATCTTTGTATGGCATAGAAGTCTGTAAAACAAATTTCAAAACACTAGAAAAGAAAGATTAAAGTTGTTAGCATAATCATGATGAAGAACCAACTTGTTATACTCTTCTTTCTTTTGTGCACAAACTTCTTGATAGTCCTCTTCATGATCATAATATGCACTCTTAGTAACTTCTTGAGTAGTTAATCCTTGTACAACTTCACTACACTGCTCAAAACTTTTCAAACACTCCTTATTATCTTTAATGACTTCAACAAAATCACTATTCTTGGATTGACACTCTATTTTGATCTCCTCACACACAACCACTTCTTTTTCACACTTCTCTTCATGAATAATGTTTGCCTCCATAGTTTGATCATATAATTGATCCTCATGCTTCTTCTCATGATCACTTAACACCACTTCAACATTAGAACCTCTTAGATTATCAACCTTATTACTCCAACTCTCTCTATCTAAAGCAAGTGAAATTACATCATTCAAAGACAAATTAAGTTGCAATTGTACCACAAACATAAGATCTTGTTTAATTTCACTTTTAAGCCCGCTTATGAATCTTGTAATTTTCTGCCCTTCAGATTCACCTAAATCACTTGCAATTACAAAAAACTTAAAATTTTTAGCATAATCATCAACACCTAATTCATCCCCTTGTTTAAGTCTTTGCAATTTAAGAAAGTACTTATTCCTAACATCATGAGGAATAAAATGTCTAGTCATTAACCTTTTCACTAATTCCTAATTTCTAATCTCACTATTCCCATTCTCTCTCCATAAAACCATCAAATCTTTCCACCATATAGGAGCACGACCTAGAAATTTTTGAGAAGCAAGTTTACACTTTTGGAAATCAATTATCATAAGAGAATCAAATATCTCTTCTATTTGTTGCACCCATTCCAAGTAAACATAAGGATCATTCTTACCAAGAAAATAAGGCACATCCATAATAACCACACACAAAGAAAATTTAGAAAAAAATAGAAAAGAAACCCTCACAAAACACTCCTTTACGTGTTTACACTCAAGGATATGAATGCTCTCGTGTTTCACTAAAAAAAAATTTGTTTTTTTTTTCAAATTATGAAGAATTGAGAAGAAGAAGAAGAAATTATGAACGAAAATTAAATGATAAATAACCAAACCTTGAAGTTTGGCTCTGATACCAAACTGATACGAACCCTACCTATAAAAGAGATAGAACGCGCATCCAACTTTGAATATTAGCCCAAGGATCATCAAGGATAGTTGTGTTGATGGAGCTAAACCCCTTGCTTATTAATTTGAAGCAAGATACTTAGCTATTATAAGATGAATAATCACACAATTCTAAGTTTAATCTAACCTAGCAATTGTAATGAAAGGTAGAAGTGAAACAATTCAAGTAAACTTGCAAAGTTTCAAAAGAACAAAGTTCAAGGAAAAAACCTCACTTTTAATATTTCAATCTTCTTAATTCGTATGTCATAGGGTTAGCCCTTATATAGGCATGTAAACAACCTAATCCTTAAAGGAAAAGGTTCTATTCCTTATTCCCAAAGATACCTATATAGGAAAATCCTTAATTAAGGAGATTTCCTTTAAAATAGGACAACTAATGACAACTCATCTTTGAAAAGTCAAAATTGACAACTCATTACAATTCATGACAACTAAGTAAAATGACAACTCATGACAACTAAGCATTAAAGCATGCCATGTCACATGCCATGTCATATGTTGACCATTGACCATTGACTTTGACTTGTTGACTATTTGACTTTGACTTTGACTTATTGACTTTGACTTGGAATATTCTTGAATCTTCTCACATCTTCTAAAATCTTCTTGAATCTTCCTTATTGACTCCAAAATAGGAAAATAAATCAAAATTCGTCCAATCAAGCTAATTAATTTCAGAATAGGAAATTAACCTAATTAGCTTGAATTCTTCATATTTAGGCGTTGTTGATCCCTTTTAGGGTTCATATTATTCCCTCCCTCTTGAAGATGATTCGCCCTCGAATCATAGCCATCTTCTAGAGTTGATAAATGTGCAAATCCTCCAGGGTCAAATACAAACATCTTTGTTGAAAATTTCTCCTTTGAAGTAGTGCACCATAAAAGTAGCTTCAAAAAAACTTGAACTTGATTGAACATTCGAAGCATAAAACTTTTGGTCATGAACTTGTAAGGATTGCGTTCTTGTTGCTTCCTTCTAAACATGAAACATGAATATCTCATGTTCTTCTTGGTATATGCGAAGACTCCATAGATTGCATTGTTGACATAAGGAACTTCAATAACATCAGCAAAAGGGATCTTTGTATGGCATAGAAGTCTGTAAAACAAATTTCAAAACACTAGAAAAGAAAGATTAAAGTTGTTAGCATAATCATGATGAAGAACCAACTTGTTATACTCTTCTTTCTTTTGTGCACAAACTTCTTGATAGTCCTCTTCATGATCATAATATGCACTCTTAGTAACTTCTTGAGTAGTTAATCCTTGTACAACTTCACTACACTGCTCAAAGCTTTTCAAACACTCCTTATTATCTTTAATGACTTCATCAAAATCACTATTCTTGGATTGACACTCTATTTTGACCTCCTCACACACAACCACTTCTTTTTCACACTTCTCTTCATTAATAATGTTTGCCTCCATAGTTTGATCATATAATTGATCCTCATGCTTCTTCTCGTGATCACTTAACACCACTTCAACATTAGAACCTCTTAGATTATCAACCTTATTACTCCAACTCTCTCTATCTAAAGCAAGTGAAATTACATCATTCAAAGACAAATTAAGTTGCAATTGTACCACAAACATAAGATCTTGTTTAATTTCACTTTTAAGCCCGCTTATGAATCTTGTAATTTTCTGCCCTTCAGATTCACCTAAATCACTTGCAATTACAAAAAACATAAAATTTTTAGCATAATCATCAACACCTAATTCATCCCCTTGTTTAAGTCTTTGCAATTTAAGAAAGTACTTATTCCTAACATCATGAGGAATAAAATGTCTAGTCATTAACCTTTTCATTAATTCCTAATTTCTAATCTCACTATTCCCATTCTCTCTCCATAAAACCATCAAATCTTTACACCATATAGGAGCACGACCTAGAAATTTTTGAGAAGCAAGTTTACACTTTTGGAAATCAATTATCATAAGAGAATCAAATATCTCTTCTATTTGTTGCACCCATTCCAAGTAAACATAAGGATCATTCTTACCAAGAAAATAAGGCACATCCATAATAACCACACACAAAGAAAATTTAGAAAAAAATAGAAAAGAAACCCTCACAAAACACTCATTTACGTGTTTACATTCAAGGATATGAATGCTCTCGTGTTTCACTAAAAAAAAATTTGTTTTTTTTTTCAAATTATGAAGAATTGAGAAGAAGAAGAAGAAATTATGAACGAAAATTAAATGATAAATAACCAAACCTTGAAGTTTGGCTCTGATACCAAACTGATACGAACCCTACCTATAAAAGAGATAGAACGCGCATCCAACTTTGAATATTAGCCCAAGGATCATCAAGGATAGTTGTGTTGATGGAGCTAAACCCCTTGCCTATTAATTTGAAGCAAGATACTTAGCTATTATAAGATGAATAATCACACAATTCTAAGTTTAATCTAACCTAGCAATTGTAATGAAAGGTAGAAGTGAAACAATTCAAGTAAACTTGCAAAGTTTCAAAAGAACAAAGTTTAAGGAAAAAACCTCACTTTTAATATTTCAATCTTCTTAATTCGTATGTCATAGGGTTAGCCCTTATATAGGCATGTAAACAACCTAATCCTTAAAGGAAAAGGTTCTATTCCTTATTCCCAAAGATACCTATATAGGAAAATCCTTAATTAAGGAGATTTCCTTTAAAATAGGACAACTAATGACAACTCATCTTTGAAAAGTCAAAATTGACAACTCATTACAATTCATGACAACTAAGTAAAATGACAACTCATGACAACTAAGCATTAAAGCATGCCATGTCACATGCCATGTCATATGTTGACCATTGACCATTGACTTTGACTTGTTGACTATTTGACTTTGACTTTGACTTATTGACTTTGACTTGGAATATTCTTGAATCTTCTCACATCTTCTAAAATCTTCTTGAATCTTCCTTATTGACTCCAAAATAGGAAAATAAATCAAAATTCGTCCAATCAAGCTAATTAATTTCAGAATAGGAAATTAACCTAATTAGCTTGAATTCTTCATATTTAGGCGTTGTTGATCCCTTTTAGGGTTCATATTATTCCCTCCCTCTTGAAGATGATTCGCCCTCGAATCATAGCCATCTTCTAGAGTTGATAAATGTGCAAATCCTCCAGGGTCAAATACAAACATCTTTGTTGAAAATTTCTCCTTTGAAGTAGTGCACCATAAAAGTAGCTTCAAAAAAACTTGAACTTGATTGAACATTCGAAGCATAAAACTTTTGGTCATGAACTTGTAAGGATTGCGTTCTTGTTGCTTCCTTCTAAACTTGAAACATGAATATCTCATGTTCTTCTTGGTATATGCGAAGACTCCATAGATTGCATTGTTGACATAAGGAACTTCAATAACATCAGCAAAAGGGATCTTTGTATGGCATAGAAGTCTGTAAAACAAATTTCAAAACACTAGAAAAGAAAGATTAAAGTTGTTAGCATAATCATGATGAAGAACCAACTTGTTATACTCTTCTTTCTTTTGTGCACAAACTTCTTGATAGTCCTCTTCATGATCATAATATGCACTCTTAGTAACTTCTTGAGTAGTTAATCCTTGTACAACTTCACTACACTGCTCAAAACTTTTCAAACACTCCTTATTATCTTTAATGACTTCAACAAAATCACTATTCTTGGATTGACACTCTATTTTGATCTCCTCACACACAACCACTTCTTTTTCACACTTCTCTTCATGAATAATGTTTGCCTCCATAGTTTGATCATATAATTGATCCTCATGCTTCTTCTCATGATCACTTAACACCACTTCAACATTAGAACCTCTTAGATTATCAACCTTATTACTCCAACTCTCTCTATCTAAAGCAAGTGAAATTACATCATTCAAAGACAAATTAAGTTGCAATTGTACCACAAACATAAGATCTTGTTTAATTTCACTTTTAAGCCCGCTTATGAATCTTGTAATTTTCTGCCCTTCAGATTCACCTAAATCACTTGCAATTACAAAAAACTTAAAATTTTTAGCATAATCATCAACACCTAATTCATCCCCTTGTTTAAGTCTTTGCAATTTAAGAAAGTACTTATTCCTAACATCATGAGGAATAAAATGTCTAGTCATTAACCTTTTCATTAATTCCTAATTTCTAATCTCACTACTCCCATTCTCTCTCCATAAAACCATCAAATCTTTCCACCATATAGGAGCACGACCTAGAAATTTTTGAGAAGCAACTTTACACTTTTGGAAATCAATTATCATAAGAGAATCAAATATCTCTTCTATTTGTTGCACCCATTCCAAGTAAACATAAGGATCATTCTTACCAAGAAAGTAAGGCACATCCATAATAACCACACACAAAGAAAATTTAGAAAAAAATAGAAAAGAAACCCTCACAAAACACTCCTTTACGTGTTTACACTCAAGGATATGAATGCTCTCGTGTTTCACTAAAAAAAAAAATTTGTTTTTTTTTTCAAATTATGAAGAATTGAGAAGAAGAAGAAGAAATTATGAACGAAAATTAAATGATAAATAACCAAACCTTGAAGTTTGGCTCTGATACCAAACTGATACGAACCCTACCTATAAAAGAGATAGAACGCGCATCCAACTTTGAATATTAGCCCAAGGATCATCAAGGATAGTTGTGTTGATGGAGCTAAACCCCTTGCTTATTAATTTGAAGCAAGATACTTAGCTATTATAAGATGAATAATCACACAATTCTAAGTTTAATCTAACCTAGCAATTGTAATGAAAGGTAGAAGTGAAACAATTCAAGTAAACTTGCAAAGTTTCAAAAGAACAAAGTTTAAGGAAAAAACCTCACTTTTAATATTTCAATCTTCTTAATTCGTATGTCATAGGGTTAGCCCTTATATAGGCATGTAAACAACCTAATCCTTAAAGTAAAAGGTTCTATTCCTTATTCCCAAAGATACCTATATAGGAAAATCCTTAATTAAGGAGATTTCCTTTAAAATAGGACAACTAATGACAACTCATCTTTGAAAAGTCAAAATTGACAACTCATTACAATTCATGACAACTAAGTAAAATGACAACTCATGACAACTAAGCATTAAAGCATGCCATGTCACATGCCATGTCATATGTTGACCATTGACCATTGACTTTGACTTGTTGACTATTTGACTTTGACTTTGACTTATTGACTTTGACTTGGAATATTCTTGAATCTTCTCACATCTTCTAAAATCTTCTTGAATCTTCCTTATTGACTCCAAAATAGGAAAATAAATCAAAATTCGTCCAATCAAGCTAATTAATTTCAGAATAGGAAATTAACCTAATTAGCTTGAATTCTTCATATTTAGGCGTTGTTGATCCCTTTTAGGGTTCATATTATTCCCTCCCTCTTGAAGATGATTCGCCCTCGAATCATAGCCATCTTCTAGAGTTGATAAATGTGCAAATCCTCCAGGGTCAAATACAAACATCTTTGTTGAAAATTTCTCCTTTGAAGTAGTGCACCATAAAAGTAGCTTCAAAAAAACTTGAACTTGATTGAACATTCGAAGCATAAAACTTTTGGTCATGAACTTGTAAGGATTGCGTTCTTGTTGCTTCCTTCTAAACTTGAAACATGAATATCTCATGTTCTTCTTGGTATATGCGAAGACTCCATAGATTGCATTGTTGACATAAGGAACTTCAATAACATCAGCAAAAGGGATCTTTGTATGGCATAGAAGTCTGTAAAACAAATTTTGAAACACTAGAAAAGAAAGATTAAAGTTGTTAGCATAATCATGATGAAGAACCAACTTGTTATACTCTTCTTTCTTTTGTGCACAAACTTCTTGATAGTCCTCTTCATGATCATAATATGCACTCTTAGTAACTTCTTGAGTAGTTAATCCTTGTACAACTTCACTACACTGCTCAAAACTTTTCAAACACTCCTTATTATCTTTAATGACTTCAACAAAATCACTATTCTTGGATTGACACTCTATTTTGATCTCCTCACACACAACCACTTCTTTTTCACACTTCTCTTCATGAATAATGTTTGCCTCCATAGTTTGATCATATAATTGATCCTCATGCTTCTTCTCGTGATCACTTAACACCACTTCAACATTAGAACCTCTTAGATTATCAACCTTATTACTCCAACTCTCTCTATCTAAAGCAAGTGAAATTACATCATTCAAAGACAAATTAAGTTGCAATTGTACCACAAACATAAGATCTTGTTTAATTTCACTTTTAAGCCCGCTTATGAATCTTGTAATTTTCTGCCCTTCAGATTCACCTAAATCACTTGCAATTACAAAAAACTTAAAATTTTTAGCATAATCATCAACACCTAATTCATCCCCTTGTTTAAGTCTTTGCAATTTAAGAAAGTACTTATTCCTAACATCATGAGGAATAAAATGTCTAGTCATTAACCTTTTCATTAATTCCTAATTTCTAATCTCACTATTCCCATTCTCTCTCCATAAAACCATCAAATCTTTCCACCATATAGGAGCACGACCTAGAAATTTTTGAGAAGCAACTTTACACTTTTGGAAATCAATTATCATAAGAGAATCAAATATCTCTTCTATTTGTTGCACCCATTCCAAGTAAACATAAGGATCATTCTTACCAAGAAAATAAGGCACATCCATAATAACCACACACAAAGAAAATTTAGAAAAAAATAGAAAAGAAACCCTCACAAAACACTCCTTTACGTGTTTACACTCAAGGATATGAATGCTCTCGTGTTTCACTAAAAAAAAAATTTGTTTTTTTTTTCAAATTATGAAGAATTGAGAAGAAGAAGAAGAAATTATGAACGAAAATTAAATGATAAATAACCAAACCTTGAAGTTTGGCTCTGATACCAAACTGATACGAACCCTACCTATAAAAGAGATAGAACGCGCATCCAACTTTGAATATTAGCCCAAGGATCATCAAGGATAGTTGTGTTGATGGAGCTAAACCCCTTGCCTATTAATTTGAAGCAAGATACTTAGCTATTATAAGATGAATAATCACACAATTCTAAGTTTAATCTAACCTAGCAATTGTAATGAAAGGTAGAAGTGAAACAATTCAAGTAAACTTGCAAAGTTTCAAAAGAACAAAGTTTAAGGAAAAAACCTCACTTTTAATATTTCAATCTTCTTAATTCGTATGTCATAGGGTTAGCCCTTATATAGGCATGTAAACAACCTAATCCTTAAAGGAAAAGGTTCTATTCCTTATTCCCAAAGATACCTATATAGGAAAATCCTTAATTAAGGAGATTTCCTTTAAAATAGGACAACTAATGACAACTCATCTTTGAAAAGTCAAAATTGACAACTCATTACAATTCATGACAACTAAGTAAAATGACAACTCATGACAACTAAGCATTAAAGCATGCCATGTCACATGCCATGTCATATGTTGACCATTGACCATTGACTTTGACTTGTTGACTATTTGACTTTGACTTTGACTTATTGACTTTGACTTGGAATATTCTTGAATCTTCTCACATCTTCTAAAATCTTCTTGAATCTTCCTTATTGACTCCAAAATAGGAAAATAAATCAAAATTCGTCCAATCAAGCTAATTAATTTCAGAATAGGAAATTAACCTAATTAGCTTGAATTCTTCATATTTAGGCGTTGTTGATCCCTTTTAGGGTTCATATTATTCCCTCCCTCTTGAAGATGATTCGCCCTCGAATCATAGCCATCTTCTAGAGTTGATAAATGTGCAAATCCTCCAGGGTCAAATACAAACATCTTTGTTGAAAATTTCTCCTTTGAAGTAGTGCACCATAAAAGTAGCTTCAAAAAAACTTGAACTTGATTGAACATTCGAAGCATAAAACTTTTGGTCATGAACTTGTAAGGATTGCGTTCTTGTTGCTTCCTTCTAAACTTGAAACATGAATATCTCATGTTCTTCTTGGTATATGCGAAGACTCCATAGATTGCATTGTTGACATAAGGAACTTCAATAACATCAGCAAAAGGGATCTTTGTATGGCATAGAAGTCTGTAAAACAAATTTCAAAACACTAGAAAAGAAAGATTAAAGTTGTTAGCATAATCATGATGAAGAACCAACTTGTTATACTCTTCTTTCTTTTGTGCACAAACTTCTTGATAGTCCTCTTCATGATCATAATATGCACTCTTAGTAACTTCTTGAGTAGTTAATCCTTGTACAACTTCACTACACTGCTCAAAACTTTTCAAACACTCCTTATTATCTTTAATGACTTCAACAAAATCACTATTCTTGGATTGACACTCTATTTTGATCTCCTCACACACAACCACTTCTTTTTCACACTTCTCTTCATGAATAATGTTTGCCTCCATAGTTTGATCATATAATTGATCCTCATGCTTCTTCTCATGATCACTTAACACCACTTCAACATTAGAACCTCTTAGATTATCAACCTTATTACTCCAACTCTCTCTATCTAAAGCAAGTGAAATTACATCATTCAAAGACAAATTAAGTTGCAATTGTACCACAAACATAAGATCTTGTTTAATTTCACTTTTAAGCCCGCTTATGAATCTTGTAATTTTCTGCCCTTCAGATTCACCTAAATCACTTGCAATTACAAAAAACTTAAAATTTTTAGCATAATCATCAACACCTAATTCATCCCCTTGTTTAAGTCTTTGCAATTTAAGAAAGTACTTATTCCTAACATCATGAGGAATAAAATGTCTAGTCATTAACCTTTTCATTAATTCCTAATTTCTAATCTCACTATTCCCATTCTCTCTCCATAAAACCATCAAATCTTTACACCATATAGGAGCACGACCTAGAAATTTTTGAGAAGCAAGTTTACACTTTTGGAAATCAATTATCATAAGAGAATCAAATATCTCTTCTATTTGTTGCACCCATTCCAAGTAAACATAAGGATCATTCTTACCAAGAAAATAAGGCACATCCATAATAACCACACACAAAGAAAATTTAGAAAAAAATAGAAAAGAAACCCTCACAAAACACTCCTTTACGTGTTTACACTCAAGGATATGAATGCTCTCGTGTTTCACTAAAAAAAAAAATTTGTTTTTTTTTTCAAATTATGAAGAATTGAGAAGAAGAAGAAGAAATTATGAACGAAAATTAAATGATAAATAACCAAACCTTGAAGTTTGGCTCTGATACCAAACTGATACGAACCCTACCTATAAAAGAGATAGAACGCGCATCCAACTTTGAATATTAGCCCAAGGATCATCAAGGATAGTTGTGTTGATGGAGCTAAACCCCTTGCCTATTAATTTGAAGCAAGATACTTAGCTATTATAAGATGAATAATCACACAATTCTAAGTTTAATCTAACCTAGCAATTGTAATGAAAGGTAGAAGTGAAACAATTCAAGTAAACTTGCAAAGTTTCAAAAGAACAAAGTTTAAGGAAAAAACCTCACTTTTAATATTTCAATCTTCTTAATTCGTATGTCATAGGGTTAGCCCTTATATAGGCATGTAAACAACCTAATCCTTAAAGGAAAAGGTTCTATTCCTTATTCCCAAAGATACCTATATAGGAAAATCCTTAATTAAGGAGATTTCCTTTAAAATAGGACAACTAATGACAACTCATCTTTGAAAAGTCAAAATTGACAACTCATTACAATTCATGACAACTAAGTAAAATGACAACTCATGACAACTAAGCATTAAAGCATGCCATGTCACATGCCATGTCATATGTTGACCATTGACCATTGACTTTGACTTGTTGACTATTTGACTTTGACTTTGACTTATTGACTTTGACTTGGAATATTCTTGAATCTTCTCACATCTTCTAAAATCTTCTTAAATCTTCCTTATTGACTCCAAAATAGGAAAATAAATCAAAATTCGTCCAATCAAGCTAATTAATTTCAGAATAGGAAATTAACCTAATTAGCTTGAATTCTTCATATTTAGGCGTTGTTGATCCCTTTTAGGGTTCATATTATTCCCTCCCTCTTGAAGATGATTCGCCCTCGAATCATAGCCATCTTCTAGAGTTGATAAATGTGCAAATCCTCCAGGGTCAAATACAAACATCTTTGTTGAAAATTTCTCCTTTGAAGTAGTGCACCATAAAAGTAGCTTCAAAAAAACTTGAACTTGATTGAACATTCGAAGCATAAAACTTTTGGTCATGAACTTGTAAGGATTGCGTTCTTGTTGCTTCCTTCTAAACTTGAAACATGAATATCTCATGTTCTTCTTGGTATATGCGAAGACTCCATAGATTGCATTGTTGACATAAGGAACTTCAATAACATCAGCAAAAGGGATCTTTGTATGGCATAGAAGTCTGTAAAACAAATTTCAAAACACTAGAAAAGAAAGATTAAAGTTGTTAGCATAATCATGATGAAGAACCAACTTGTTATACTCTTCTTTCTTTTGTGCACAAACTTCTTGATAGTCCTCTTCATGATCATAATATGCACTCTTAGTAACTTCTTGAGTAGTTAATCCTTGTACAACTTCACTACACTGCTCAAAACTTTTCAAACACTCCTTATTATCTTTAATGACTTCAACAAAATCACTATTCTTGGATTGACACTCTATTTTGATCTCCTCACACACAACCACTTCTTTTTCACACTTCTCTTCATGAATAATGTTTGCCTCCATAGTTTGATCATATAATTGATCCTCATGCTTCTTCTCGTGATCACTTAACACCACTTCAACATTAGAACCTCTTAGATTATCAACCTTATTACTCCAACTCTCTCTATCTAAAGCAAGTGAAATTACATCATTCAAAGACAAATTAAGTTGCAATTGTACCACAAACATAAGATCTTGTTTAATTTCACTTTTAAGCCCGCTTATGAATCTTGTAATTTTCTGCCCTTCAGATTCACCTAAATCACTTGCAATTACAAAAAACTTAAAATTTTTAGCATAATCATCAACACCTAATTCATCCCCTTGTTTAAGTCTTTGCAATTTAAGAAAGTACGTATTCCTAACATCATGAGGAATAAAATGTCTAGTCATTAACCTTTTCATTAATTCCTAATTTCTAATCTCACTATTCCCATTCTCTCTCCATAAAACCATCAAATCTTTCCACCATATAGGAGCACGACCTAGAAATTTTTGAGAAGCAAGTTTACACTTTTGGAAATCAATTATCATAAGAGAATCAAATATCTCTTCTATTTGTTGCACCCATTCCAAGTAAACATAAGGATCATTCTTACCAAGAAAATAAGGCACATCCATAATAACCACACACAAAGAAAATTTAGAAAAAAATAGAAAAAAAACCCTCACAAAACACTCCTTTACGTGTTTACACTCAAGGATATGAATGCTCTCGTGTTTCACTAAAAAAAAAATTTGTTTTTTTTTTTCAAATTATGAAGAATTGAGAAGAAGAAGAAGAAATTATGAACGAAAATTAAATGATAAATAACCAAACCTTGAAGTTTGGCTCTGATACCAAACTGATACGAACCCTACCTATAAAAGAGATAGAACGCGCATCCAACTTTGAATATTAGCCCAAGGATCATCAAGGATAGTTGTGTTGATGGAGCTAAACCCCTTGCCTATTAATTTGAAGCAAGATACTTAGCTATTATAAGATGAATAATCACACAATTCTAAGTTTAATCTAACCTAGCAATTGTAATGAAAGGTAGAAGTGAAACAATTCAAGTAAACTTGCAAAGTTTCAAAAGAACAAAGTTTAAGGAAAAAACCTCACTTTTAATATTTCAATCTTCTTAATTCGTATGTCATAGGGTTAGCCCTTATATAGGCATGTAAACAACCTAATCCTTAAAGGAAAAGGTTCTATTCCTTATTCCCAAAGATACCTATATAGGAAAATCCTTAATTAAGGAGATTTCCTTTAAAATAGGACAACTAATGACAACTCATCTTTGAAAAGTCAAAATTGACAACTCATTACAATTCATGACAACTAAGTAAAATGACAACTCATGACAACTAAGCATTAAAGCATGCCATGTCACATGCCATGTCATATGTTGACCATTGACCATTGACTTTGACTTGTTGACTATTTGACTTTGACTTTGACTTATTGACTTTGACTTGGAATATTCTTGAATCTTCTCACATCTTCTAAAATCTTCTTGAATCTTCCTTATTGACTCCAAAATAGGAAAATAAATCAAAATTCGTCCAATCAAGCTAATTAATTTCAGAATAGGAAATTAACCTAATTAGCTTGAATTCTTCATATTTAGGCGTTGTTGATCCCTTTTAGGGTTCATATTATTCCCTCCCTCTTGAAGATGATTCGCCCTCGAATCATAGCCATCTTCTAGAGTTGATAAATGTGCAAATCCTCCAGGGTCAAATACAAACATCTTTGTTGAAAATTTCTCCTTTGAAGTAGTGCACCATAAAAGTAGCTTCAAAAAAACTTGAACTTGATTGAACATTCGAAGCATAAAACTTTTGGTCATGAACTTGTAAGGATTGCGTTCTTGTTGCTTCCTTCTAAACTTGAAACATGAATATCTCATGTTCTTCTTGGTATATGCGAAGACTCCATAGATTGCATTGTTGACATAAGGAACTTCAATAACATCAGCAAAAGGGATCTTTGTATGGCATAGAAGTCTGTAAAACAAATTTCAAAACACTAGAAAAGAAAGATTAAAGTTGTTAGCATAATCATGATGAAGAACCAACTTGTTATACTCTTCTTTCTTTTGTGCACAAACTTCTTGATAGTCCTCTTCATGATCATAATATGCACTCTTAGTAACTTCTTGAGTAGTTAATCCTTGTACAACTTCACTACACTGCTCAAAACTTTTCAAACACTCCTTATTATCTTTAATGACTTCAACAAAATCACTATTCTTGGATTGACACTCTATTTTGATCTCCTCACACACAACCACTTCTTTTTCACACTTCTCTTCATGAATAATGTTTGCCTCCATAGTTTGATCATATAATTGATCCTCATGCTTCTTCTCATGATCACTTAACACCACTTCAACATTAGAACCTCTTAGATTATCAACCTTATTACTCCAACTCTCTCTATCTAAAGCAAGTGAAATTACATCATTCAAAGACAAATTAAGTTGCAATTGTACCACAAACATAAGATCTTGTTTAATTTCACTTTTAAGCCCGCTTATGAATCTTGTAATTTTCTGCCCTTCAGATTCACCTAAATCACTTGCAATTACAAAAAACATAAAATTTTTAGCATAATCATCAACACCTAATTCATCCCCTTGTTTAAGTCTTTGCAATTTAAGAAAGTACTTATTCCTAACATCATGAGGAATAAAATGTCTAGTCATTAACCTTTTCACTAATTCCTAATTTCTAATCTCACTATTCCCATTCTCTCTCCATAAAACCATCAAATCTTTCCACCATATAGGAGCACGACCTAGAAATTTTTGAGAAGCAAGTTTACACTTTTGGAAATCAATTATCATAAGAGAATCAAATATCTCTTCTATTTGTTGCACCCATTCCAAGTAAACATAAGGATCATTCTTACCAAGAAAATAAGGCACATCCATAATAACCACACACAAAGAAAATTTAGAAAAAAATAGAAAAGAAACCCTCACAAAACACTCCTTTACGTGTTTACACTCAAGGATATGAATGCTCTCGTGTTTCACTAAAAAAAAATTTGTTTTTTTTTTCAAATTATGAAGAATTGAGAAGAAGAAGAAGAAATTATGAACGAAAATTAAATGATAAATAACCAAACCTTGAAGTTTGGCTCTGATACCAAACTGATACGAACCCTACCTATAAAAGAGATAGAACGCGCATCCAACTTTGAATATTAGCCCAAGGATCATCAAGGATAGTTGTGTTGATGGAGCTAAACCCCTTGCTTATTAATTTGAAGCAAGATACTTAGCTATTATAAGATGAATAATCACACAATTCTAAGTTTAATCTAACCTAGCAATTGTAATGAAAGGTAGAAGTGAAACAATTCAAGTAAACTTGCAAAGTTTCAAAAGAACAAAGTTCAAGGAAAAAACCTCACTTTTAATATTTCAATCTTCTTAATTCGTATGTCATAGGGTTAGCCCTTATATAGGCATGTAAACAACCTAATCCTTAAAGCAAAAGGTTCTATTCCTTATTCCCAAAGATACCTATATAGGAAAATCCTTAATTAAGGAGATTTCCTTTAAAATAGGACAACTAATGACAACTCATCTTTGAAAAGTCAAAATTGACAACTCATTACAATTCATGACAACTAAGTAAAATGACAACTCATGACAACTAAGCATTAAAGCATGCCACGTCACATGCCATGTCATATGTTGACCATTGACTATTGACTTTGACTTGTTGACTATTTGACTTTGACTTTGACTTATTGACTTTGACTTGGAATATTCTTGAATCTTCTCACATCTTCTAAAATCTTCTTGAATCTTCCTTATTGACTCCAAAATAGGAAAATAAATCAAAATTCATCCAATCAAGCTAATTAATTTCAGAATAGGAAATTAACCTAATTAGCTTGAATTCTTCATATTTAGGCGTTGTTGATCCCTTTTAGGGTTCATATTATTATCCATGGCTCTAATTTAATTTTCATTATACTAAATAAACATTATAGCAATCCAAGGTTGTAAATATTACTGAGCTTATAAAATGCACAAACCATACACTTTTGTGCACGTTTGAACATAAAACATCAAATCATGCAAATATGTGTGAAAATGGTTCCAAGGCTTGAATTGTATATTCATAATCCTAAATACATATTCTAGCTTTTTAGACTCATAAATTTTGTTGACTTTATTAAATGCACAAATCGTACACTTTTGTGCATGTTTGAATGGAAAATGTGAGTACGTGCAAATCTGTGCACAAATCATTTTATACAAGTTGGCCAAGGCTCTTATCATATATTCACTATCCTAAAGACATATTCTAGCATTCTAAACTTAAAAATCTTATTTCTTTATTATATACAAAAATCATACACTTTTGCGCACGTCTAAATGCAAAATGTGAACTCGTGTAAATCTATTCACAAATGGTTTTAAACATGTTATCCAAGGCTCCAATTGCATATTCATAATCCTAAATACACATTCTAGCCTTCTGAACTTGTAAATCTTATTGATTTTTTTATGTGCACAAATCATACACTTTTGTGTATGACTAAATGCAAAATGTGAACTCATGCAAATCTATGCACAAATGGTTTTAAACATGTTATACAAGGCTCCAATTGCATATTCATAATCTTCAATACACATTCTAGCATTTTGAACTTGAAAATCCTGTTGCTTTATTATATGCATAAATTGTACACATTTTTGCACATATGAATGTAAAACGTGAACTCGTGCAAATCTGTGCACAAATGGTTTTAAGCATGTTATCCAAGACTCCAATTGCATATTCAAACTCCTAAATACACATTCTATCATTTTGAACTTATAAATCTTGTTCACTTTATTATATGCACAAATCGTACACTTTTTTGCACGTTTGAATGCAAAACGTGAACTAGTGAAAATTTATGCACAAATGGTTTTAAACATGTTATCAAGGCTCCAATTGACTATTCATAATCCTAAATACACATTGTAGTATCCCAATCTTGTAAATATTATTGACTTTAAAAAATTCACAAATCGTGCACTTTAATGCATGTTCAAACAAAAAACATCAAATTTGTGCACAAAATTCTAATTACACATTCTTTAACTTTATTATTTGCAAAATTGTACACTTTTATGCCCGTCAAAATACAAAACATGAACTCATGCCAATCTATGCACAAATGGTTTTAAACATGTTATCCAAGGCCACAATTGCATATTCATAATCCTAAGTACACATTGTAGTACTCCAAGCTTGTAAATATTGTTGACCTTATAAATGCACAAACCGTGCACTTTTATGCACGTTCCAAATTAAAATGTCAAATCATGCATATATGAGTCCAAATGGTTTTAAACATGTTATTCAAGGCTTGAATTGTATATTTGTAATCCCAAATACAAATTCTACCTTTTCTAAATCATAAATTTTATTGAATTTTTTAAATACACAAATCATACAGTTTTGTGCACTTTTAATCGTAAAATGCGAACACGTACAAATCCATGCATAAATGATTTTAAACATGTTTTCCAAGGCTCCAATTGCATGTCCATAATCCTAGATAAATATTCTAGCATTCAGAACTTAAAAATCTTGTTCATTTTATTATAAGATGAAATCGTACACTTTTGTGCATAGGTGAACGCAAAATGTGAACTCATGCAATTTTGTGCACAAGTGATCTTAAACATGTTATCTAGGGGTCCAATTTCATATTCATAATGCTAAACACACATTGTTTTAAATATTACTGAGCTTATAAAATGCACAAACCATGCACTTTTGTGCACGTTTGAATACAAAACATCAAATTATGCAAATATGTGCACAAATGGTTTTAAAAATGTTGTTTAAGGCTTGAATTGTATATTCACAATCCTAAATACACATTCTAGCTTTTCAAATTCATAAATATTATTGACTTTGTTAAATGCACAAATCGTATATTTTTGTGCACGTTTGAATAAAAAATATGAACACGGGCAAATCAGTGTGTAAATTATTTTAAACAAAATTTTGAAGGCTCTAATTGTATATTCATATTCCTAAATAAAAATTCTAGCATTTTGAACATGAAAATCTTATTGACTTTATTATGTGTAGAAATCGTACACTTGTGTGCAAAACATGAACTTGAGCAAATTTGTTCACAAATGGTTTTAAACAAGTTATCCAAGAATCCAATTGCATATTCATAATCCTAAATACACATTCTAGCCTTCTGAACTTGTAAATCTTGTTGAGTTTATTATGTGCACAAATCGTACACTTTTGTGCATGTTTGAATGCAAATGTGAACTTGTGCAAATATATGCATAAATGGTTTTAAACATGTTATCCAAGGCTCCAATTGCATATTCATAATCTTAAATACACACTATAGCATTTTGAACTTGAAAATCTTATTGACTTTATTATAAGCACAAATCGTACACTTTTGTGCACGTCTGAGCGCAAAATGTAAACTCTTGCAAATCTGTGAACAAATAGTTTTAAACATGTTATCCAAGCCGCCAATTGCATATTCAAAATCATAAATACATATTCTAACATTCTAAACTTGAAAATGTTGTTGACTTTATTATATGCACAAATTGCACACTTTTCCACATGTCTAAACATAAAATGTGAACTCATGCAAATATGTGCACAATTGGTTTTAAACATGTTATTCGTGGCTCCAATTGCATATTCATAATCCAAAATACACATTGTAGAATTCCAAGCTTGTAAATATTATTGACATTATAAAATGCACAAACCATGCACTTTTGTGCACATTTGAACGTAAAACATCAAATCACGCAAATATGTGTCTAAATGGTTTTAAACATGTTATTCAAGTCTTGAATTGTATACTGACAATACTAAATACCCAATCTAGCTTTTTAAACTCATAAATTTCATTGACTTTGTTAAATGTAGAAATTGTACACTTTTGTGCATATTTGTACGCAAAATGTGAACACGTGCAAATATATGCACAAACAATTTTAAATAAGTTGGCCAAGGATCCAGTTGTATATTCATCATAATCCTAAGTACTTGTTCCAACATTCTAAATCTTGTTGACTTTATTTTATACACAAAACATACACTTATGCACACGTTTGAATGCAAAATATGAACTCGTGCAAATTTGTGCATAAATGGTTTTCAACATGTTATCTAAGGCTCCAATTTCATATTCATAATCCTAAATACACATTCTAGTAATATTTACTTATGATTCTTATAGACTTTATTATATGCAAAATTCGTACACTTTTGTACCCATTTAAAGGTAAAACATGAACTCATGCAAATCTATGCACAAATGGTTTTAAACATTTTATATAAGGCCCAAATAGGATATTCAAAACCCTAAATACACATTCTAGCATTTTTAAATTATAAATCCTGTTGACTTTATTATATGCACAAATCACACACTTTCCCGCACGTCTTAATGCAAAATGTTAACTCGTGCAAATATGTGCTCAAATGGTTAAATGCTTGTTCTTGTGCTTCTCCCCACTTGAAGCCAACATTTTTCTTAATGACTTCGGTCAATGGCACTGTAATGGTACTAAAATCCCTCATAAATCGCCTATAAAAGCTTGCAAGACCATGAAAACTTCGCACATCACTAACTCCTCTAGGCATAGGCCAGTCTTTAATTGCCTTGACCTTCTCTTCATCTACCTCTATTCCTTTTGCACTAACAACAAAGCCTAAGAAAACAAGCTTATGTGTGCAAAAACTACACTTTTTGAGGTTAGCATACAAACATTCCTTACGCAACACTTCCAAAACCAAATGCACATGTTTAATATGCTCTTCCAAAGATTTACTATATATAAGTATATCATCAAAATAAACAACCACAAATTTTCTAATGAAAGCACGCAAAACATGGTTCATTAATCTCATAAAAGTGCTAGGTGCATTAGTTAAACCAAAAGGCATGACTAACCACTCATATAAACCATATTTTGTTTTAAATGCAGTTTTCCACTCATCACCCTCTTTCATGCAAATTTGATGATAACCACTTTTCAAATCAATCTTGGAAAATATAACAGCCCCATGCAACTCATCAAGCATATCATCTAACCTAGGAATAGGATGACGATACTTTACTGTTATTTTGTTAATTGCACGATAATCAACACACATTCTCCAAGTGCCATCCTTCTTAGGCACAAGTAAAATCAGAACGGCACACGGGCTCATGCTTTCTTAAATGTAACCTTTGTTCATAAGATCCTGAACTTGCCTTTGCAACTCTTTGGTTTCCTCAGGATTGCATCTATATACGGGTCTATTTGGAATTATAGAACCAGGTACAAAGTCAATCTGATGCTCTATTCCTCTTATTGGCAGCAAACCACTAGGAATATCATCGGGAAACACATCTTGAAATTCCTGCAATTATCTGACAAAAGAACTAGGCAAAGAAGGGTCAAGATCGTTAGAGCTCAAATAAGATTCCTTGTAAACAAGTACAAGCATAGGCTGCCTTAAGAGTAAAGCTTTCCTCACATCTTTTTCTTTTGCATAAAAACTTGCTTTTCTCTCTTATGTTACCTTATTCACACTCAACTCTCCTTTTGCATGTGCATCACTCTTTTTTTTCTCATTGTGCATCCCCTCAAGCTCTCCTTTTTCCACTCTTTGCTCACTCCTCTCATTGCTTTTCTCACAGCTCTCCTTTTGCTTGTTTGCCTTTTCTTTTTTATGCAAACTCTCACTCTCTCTTTTTATTGCTTTTTCTTTTTCAAACTCTTCAAATCTTTGCTTTAGGACTTTTTGGTCCTCATACACTTCTTTAGCGGTTAAAGGTTTAAGGGTAATGGGTACATCATTCATTACAAAAGAATATCTATTAGAAAACCCATTATGATTAGCCCTCTTATCATATTGCCAAGGACGCCCCAAAAGAATATGACAAGCTTACATAGGCACTACATCACACAATACTTCATCTTCATATTTGCCTATGGAAAATGCTATCTTCACTTGCTTAGTTACTTTTATCTCCCCATAATCATTCAGCCATTGCAATGTGTAAGGCCTAGGGTGCTTCATGGTATATAAATGCAATTTCTCAACTAACATGGTGCTAGCTACATTTGTGCAACTACTGCCATTAATGATCATACAACATACCTTATCTTGCACCTTGCATCTAGTGTGAAAGATGTTCTCACGTTGTGCCTCATCCTCCATCTTGGTTTGCACATTCATGATTCACCTTGTCATAAGTAATTCACCATGTGATGGACTTTGTACAGCCTCATCATCACTTGCATCCTCAAGCTTAGGCATCTCCAAATTGCACTCATCATCATCACTTTCACTAAAGACTTCACTACCCCTCATCGTCATGGTGTGCTTATTTGGGCAGTTAGAAGAGATATGCCCATAACCCAAACATTTAAAACATTGAACATCATGAGATCGTTTAGTTTGAATTTCACCTTTGTTTTTAGTTTTGGCATTGCCCCCTTCGTTTCCTCCTTTGTTGTTGTCAAAATTTCCTTACTGAAGCTCTCATCTCCATTCTTCCAATTTGACTTCCATGAAGCACTAGAAGAAGTTGAATTGCCTTTGGAATTCTTGAATTTCAATTGCTTCTCAATCTTGATCGCCATGTGCAACATATCATCCATGTCAACATAGTGATGTAATTCCACTAAGTCGGCTATGTTTCTATTTAGCCCATACAAAAACCTCACCATTGTTGCCTCACGGTCTTTATTAATATTTGCTCTAATCATAGCTATCTCCATTGCTTGATGGTACTCCTCTACACTTTTAGATCATTGCACAAGGTTTTGAAGTTTATTATACAATTCTCTATAATAGTGTGTAGGAACAAACCTCTTGTGCATGATTGCCTTCATCTCCTCCCATGTCTTAATAAGTCGATCATGGTTCCTTCTTCTACTAGTCACCAATTGATTCCACCAAACAAGTGTATAATCGATAAACTCGACGGCAACTAGCTTCACCTTCTTTTTTTAGAAATATTGATGGCACTCAAAGATGAACTCCACCTTTTTCTTTCATTCCAAATAGGCTTCGGCATCACTTTTGCCTTGAAAACTTGGAATTTTCATCTTAATGCTTCCCAAGTTATTATCAACTCTTGCATGCCCGTTTCTGCCTGAATTGGATGTTTATTCATCATCCTCTTGTTCATGTCTCCCATGGGTTCTAGTATTGATTGTACTAGCATCTCCATGATGACTTGACTCTATCTTGTCTATTCGGTCTGCCAAGTCTCCAATTTGGTTTACCAAATCTAGTCTCAACTTGTCAAACAATTGGGTCATGGATTTCATGTACATCTTTTGATTGGGCATTCCTTCTTCACCTTCTTGAGTCATTGCTTTAATTTTTCCTACAAGAAATTATTAGTAGCAATAAAAAAGATCTCACCAAACACTCCCTTACGTGTTTTACTCAATTTAAATGGCACTCACACTCGTGTTTCACTTAATAAGGCTCTTACCCTTTTATGAGCTCACCACTCACCTTTTACCACTCAAATTCCCCAAATCTCAGTTCTAATAAAACTAATGCAAAATATGCAAAAATTGCTCAATCAACTCAACACCACAATCACAAAAATCAAATTAAACTTAAAATTCAAAGTGACTATTCACGAATCAAATAAACAAGAAAATAAGCAAGTGAACAAAACTTAGCTCAAAATCAAGAAAAACCCAATTTTTAGAAGCCAAGAAATCATACACAATGAAAATTAACAAAAGAAGTCAAATTTGAGTTATACACCCACAAACACAACCAAAACACAATTCTGAATTAAAATAAAGTAACAATTTTTTTTGTTTTCTCAATAGATATGGAAATTGAACAAACTAACTAAATTAAGGGTCTTTTGATAGATTTTGAACCCTTTTGCATAAAACACAATGATTGGTTTTTTTTTTTTTAAATTGAGAAGAATTGAGAAGCAGAAGAAGAAATTATGAACGAAAATTAAATGATAAATAACCAAACCTTGAAGTTTGGCTCTGATACCAAACTGATACGAACCCTACCTATAATAGAGATAGAACGTGCATCCAACTTTGAATATTAGCCCAAGGATCATCAAGGATAGTTGTGTTGATGGAGCTAAACCCCTTGCTTATTAATTTGAAGCAAGATACTTAGCTATTATAAGATGAACAATCATACAATTCTAAGTTTAATCTAACCTAGCAATTGTAATGAAAGGTAGAAGTGAAACAATTCAATTAAACTTGCAAAGTTTCAAAAGAACAAAGTTTAAGGAAAAACCTCACTTTTAATATTTCAATGCTTCTTAAATTCGTATGTCATAGGGTTAGCCCTTATATAGGCATGTAAACAACCTAATCCTTAAAGGAAAAGGTTCTATTCCTTATTCCTAAAGATACCTATATAGGAAATTCTTTAATTAAGGAGATTTCCTTCAAAATAGGACAACTCATGACAACTCATCTTTGAAAAGTCAAAATTGACAACTCATTACAAGTCATGACAACTAAGTAAAATGACAACTCATGACAACTAAGAATAGAAGCATGCCATGTCACATGTTGACCATGGATCCTTGACTTTGACTTATTGACTATTTGACTTTGACTTTGACTTTGACTTGTTGACTATTTGACTTTGACTTTAACTTGTTGACTTATTGACTTTGACTTGGAATATCCTTGAATCTTCTCATATCTTCTAGAATCTTCTTGAATCTTCCGTATTGACTCCAAAATAGAAAAAAAAATAACTTCCAAATTTGTCCAATTCAAGCTAATTAATTTCAGAATAGGAAATTAAGCTAATTAGCTTGAACTCTTCATTATGCGGCTCCAAGCTTTTACTTGTAGTCAAATCCACCAACTTACTTGTAATGTGAAAGACAAGCAAATTCAATGCTTGTTTGAACTTCTTTGTCCTTGATCTTATCATTGGTCCCTCATAATGCAATGGATCACTTGGTTTGATTGGCTTGCTTTGCTTGGTTGCATCAAAAAAGAAAAAAAAACCCTAACTCAATTCTAACGTGATTCTAATTCCTAAAAATATAAGATTAATATTTAAAATCATATTTAGGAATTTTAGACCAATTAGGATTGAGTTAAAAGCTTAAAAAATAAAAAACAGAGATGGAAGAGTCTAATCCCGATCGAAATTACACAATTTCAATCGGATGACGGGAATTACATAATTTTGATCGAAATTATAGAATTCTGACAGGTTTTTTTAACATTTAATTACAAACAGATCCCTAGAAGAATTTAACTTTATGATTAGGTCCTTATAAAAACATTGCAATTTAGTCCTTAAAAACACTAAATCCTTCCTTTAAAAAATGCATTTAGACCCTTGGAATTTTAAAGCTTAAGTATTGAGGACCTATTCATGATATTTTCATCATTGGAGTCCTCAATCACATTCATACTTATCATCCCAAAATTGGGTGTCTACACACGTGGTTTCAAACATTTTATTCAAGGCTTGAATTGTATATTCATAATCCTAAATACACATTCTACCTTTTCAAAATCATAAATTTTATTGACTTTTCTAAACACACAAATCGTATACTTTTGTGCATAATTGAACGCAAAATATGGACACGTACAAATTTGTACACAAATGATTTTAAACATGCTGTCTAGGGCTCCAATTGCATAATTATAATCCTAAATAAACATTCTAGCTTTCTAAAATGAAAATTTTGTTCACTTTATTATATGCACAAATCATACACTTTTATGTATGTGTGAATGTAAAACATGAACTTGTGTAAATCTGTGCACAAATGGTTTTAAACATGTTATCGAGGGCTCCAATTGCATATTTATAATCCAAAATACACATTGCAGTATTCCAAGCTTGTAAATATTGTTGACCTTTTAAAATGCAAAAATCGTGCACTTTTGAGCATTTTCGAACGTAAAATGTCAAATCATGCAAATATGTGTCCAAATGGTTATAAACATGTTATTCAAGGGTGATTTGTATATTTATAATCATAAATACACATTCTCCCTTTTCAAAATCATAAATTTTGTTGGCTTTTATAAATACACAAATCGTACACTTTTACACACGTTTGAATACAAAATGTGAACACGTATAAATCTGGGCACAAATGATTTTAAACAAGTTGTCCAAGGCTCTAGTTGCATATTTGTAATCCTACATTCTAGCTTTTTGAACTTGAAAATCTTGTTCACTTTATTATATGCACAAATCCTTCACTTTTGCCCATATATGAACTTAAAATGTGAACTCCAGCAGATCTGTGCATAAGGGGTTTTAAACATGTTATCCAAGGATGAAATTTCGTATTTATAATACTAAATATACATTGCGGCATTCCAAGCTTGCAAATATTGTTGACCTTATAAAATGCCCAAAATGTGCACTTTTGTGCACATTTGAATGCAAAACATCAAATCATGCAAATATGTGTGCAAATGGTTTTAAACATGTTATTCAAGTCTTGAATTGTTTATTCATAACACTAAATACACAATCTAGCTTTTCAAACTCAAAAATTTCTTTGACTTTGTAAAATGCACAAATCATACACTTTTGTGCACATTTGAACGTAAAATGTGAATATGTGCAAATTAGTGCACAAAGGATTTTAAACAAGTTGCCTCTAATTGTATATTCATAATCCTAAGTACACATTCCAATATTATGAAATTGTAAATCTCATTGACTTTATTTTTTCACAAAATGTAAACTTTTATGCTCGTCTAAATGCAAAACATGAACTCATGCAAATCTGTGCACAAATGGTTTTAAACATGTTGTCCAAGGCCCCAGTTGCATATTTATAATCCTCAGTATACATTGTAGCATTCCAAGCTTGTAAATAGTATTGACCTTATGAAATGCACAAACCGTATACTTTGTGCACGTTTGAACGCAAAATGTCAAATCATGCAAATATGTGGCCAAATGGTTTTAAACATGTTATTCAAGGCTTGAATTATATATTCATGATCCTAAATACATATTTTGCCTTTTCAAAATCATAAATTTTGTTGACCTTTTTAAATACACAACTCATACACTTTTGTGCACGTTTAAACGCAAAATGTGAACACGTACAAATCTATGCACAAATGATTTTATACATGTTATCCAAGGCTCCAATTGCATATTCACAATACTAAATACACATTGTAGCAATCCAAGGTTGTAAATACTATTGAACTTTAAAAATGTACAAACCGTGCACTTTTATGCACGTTGCAAATATGTGCGCAAATGGTTTTAAACATATTAATCAAGGCTTGAATTGTATATTCATATTCCTATATGCACATTATATCTTTTCAAATTCATAAATTTTGTTGACTTTGTTAAATTTACATATCGTACACTTTTGTGCATATTTGAATGGAAAATGTGAACACGTGGAAATCTGTGCGCAAATGATTTTAAACAAGTTCTCCAACACTCTAATTGTATATTTATAATCCTAAATACATATTCTAGCATTCTCAATCTTAAATACCCATTCTAGCACTTTGAATTTGAAATCTTGTTAACTTTATTATATGAAAAAATCATACACTTTTTTGCACGTCTGAATATAAAACATGAACTCGTGCAAATCTGTGAACAAATGTTTTTAACATATTATCCAAGACAATAATTGCATATTCAAAATCATAAATGCACATTCTTGCATTACGAACTTGTAAGTCTTGTCGAGGCACAAATCGCACATTTTTTCGTATGTCTTAACACAAATGTGAACTCGTGCAAATCTATGCACAAATGGTTTTAAACATGTTAGCCATGGCTCTAATTGCATATTAATAATCTTAAATATGCATTGTAGAATTATGAACTTGTAAATCTTGTTGACTTTATTTTATGCACAAATCACACACTTTTTCGTACATCTTAACATAAAATGTGAACTTATGCAAATCTGTGCACAAATGGTTTTAAACATGTTATCCAGGGCTCCAATTGTATATTCATAACCCTAAATACACATTTTAGCATTCCAAGATTTTAAATATTGTTGACCTTATAAAATAGACAAACCATGCACTTTTGTGCACATTTGAACGCAAAATGTCAAATCATGCAAATATGTGTCCAAATGGTTTTAAACATATTATTCAAGTCTTTAATTGTATATTCATAATCCTAAATACACATTCTACTTTTTCAAACTCATAAATTTTATTGAATTTTTTAAATACACAATTCATACACTTTTGCACACATTTAAATGCAAAATGTGAACATGTACAAACTTTGCACAAAACAATTTTAAACACATTGTCCAAGGCTCCAATTGCATATTCATAATCCTAAATTCTACCATTTTGAACTTGAAAATCTTGTTAACATTATTATATGCACAAATCGTACACTTTTGCGCATGTGTGAATGCAAAACATGAACTCATGCGAATATGTGCACAAATGGTTTTTAAATTGTTATTAAAGGGCGCAATTGCATAATCATATTCCTAAGTATACATTATAGCATACCAAGCTTTTAAATATTGTTGACCTTATAAAATGCACAAATCGTGCACTCTATGCACGTTTGAATGCAAAACTTCAAAGCAAGCAAATATGTGTCTAAATGGTTTTAAACATCTTATTCAAGGCTCCAATTACATATTCATAATCCTAAATACACATTATAGTATTCCAAGCTTGTAAATATTATTGACCTTCTAAAATGCACAAACTGTGCACTTTTGTGCATGTTTGAAAGTAAAACAAGAAATCATGCAAATATGTGTGCAAAAGGTTGTAAACATGTTATTCAAGAGTTGAATTGTATATTCATAATACTAAATGCACAATCTAGCTTTTTAAACTCATAAATTTTGTTGACTTTATTAAATGTACAAATCGTACACTTTTGTGCATGTTTGATGGCAAAATGTGAACATGTGAAAATCTGTGCACAAATGATTTTAAACAAGTTATCTAAGGCTCTAAATTTATATTCATAATCCTAAGTAAACATTCTAGGATTATGAAATTGTAAATCTTATTGACTTTATTTTATGCACAAAACGTACACTTTTGTGCTTGTCTAAATGCAAAATGTGAACTCGTGCAAATTCATGTACAAAGGGTTTTAAACATGTTATCCAAGCCCCGAATTGCATATTTATAATCCTAAGTACACATTGTAAATATTTTTGACCTTATGAAATGCATAAATCATACACTTTTGTGCATGTTTGATCGTAAAATGTGAACACGTGCAAATCTTGCACCAATGATTTTAAAGAAGTTGTCCAAGGCTCTAATTGTATATTCATCATCCTAAGTACACATTCTAGCATTATGAATTTGTTAATCTTGTTGACTTTATTTTATGCACAAAATATACACTTTTGTGCCCATCTAAATGCAAAACGTGAACTCATGCAAATCTGTGCACAAATGGTGTTAAACATATTATCCAAAGCCCTAATTGCATATTCATAATCCTAAGAACACATTGTAGCATTCCAAGCTTGTAAATATTGTTGACCTTATGAAATGCACAAACCGTGCACTTTATGCACGTTTGAATGCAAAATGTCAAATCATGCAAATATGTTGCCAAATGGTTTTAAACATGTTATTCAAGCCTTGAATTGTATATTCGTAATCCTAAATACACATTCTGCCTTATCAAAATCATAAAATTTGTTGTCTTTTTTAAATACACAACTCGTACACTTTTGTTATCCAAGGCTCTAATTGAATATTCATAATCTAAAATACACACTCTAGCATTTTGAACTTGAAAATCTTACTGACTTTATTATGTGCATAAAGCGTACACTTTTGCGCACGTCTAAACGCAAAATGTGAACTCGTGCAAATCTGTACACAAATGGTTTTAGACATGTTATCCAAGGCCCTAATTCTATATTCATAATCCTAAATACACATTCTAGCCTTCTAAACTTGTAAATCTTGTTGACTTTATAATGTACAAAAATCATATAGTTTTATGCACGTCTGAACATAAAACGTGAACTCATGCAATTCTGTACACAAATGGTTTTAAACATGTTATTGAATGCTCTAATTGCATATTCATAATCCTAAATACACATTTTAGCCTTCTGAATTTTTATATTTTGTTGACTTTATTATATGCATAAATCATACATTTTTTCATGCATTTGAATGCAAAATGTGAACTTGTGCAAATCTGTGCACAAATGGTTTTAAATATGTTATCCAAGGCTCCAATTGCATATTCAAAATCCCAAATACAGATTCTAGCATTATGAATTGCATAAATTGCACTCTTTCAGCACGTGTTAATGCAAAATGTGACCTCATGCAAATCTGTGCACAAAAGGTTTTAAACATGTTATCCAGGGCTCTAATTGCATATTCATAATCCTAAATACACATTATAGCATTCCAAGCTTTTAAATATTATTAACCTTATAAAATACACAAATCGTGAACTTTTGTTCACATTTGGACGCAAAACGTCAAATCATGCAAATATGTGTCCAAATGGTTTTAAAAATGTTATTCAAAGCTTGAATTATATATTCATAATCCTAAATACACATTCTACCTTTTCAAACTCATAAATTTTGTTGTCTTTTTTAAATACACAAATTGTACACTTTTGCACACGTTTGAACGCAAAATGTGAATATGCAAAAATATGTGCACAAATGATTTTAAATAAGTTATCTAAGGCTCCAATTGTATATTCATAATCCTAAGTACAAATTCTAGCATTCTGAATTTGTAAATCTTATTTTCTTTATTTTATGCACAAAATGTACACTTTTGTGAACGTCTGAATGCAAAATATAAACTCGCACAAATCTAAGCACAAATGGTTTTAGACATGTTATCTCATGCTCATATTGAATATTCATAATACTAAATACACATTCTAGCATTCTTTACTTGTAAATCTTGTTGGCATTCTTGTATGCAAAAATCATACACTTTCATGCCCATCTAAATGCAAAACATGAACTTGTACAAATCTGTGCACAAATGGTTTTAAACATGTTATCGAAGCCCGCAAATGCATATTCATAATCCTAAGTACATTGTAGCATTCTGAGCTTGTAAATATTATTGACCTTATAAAATGTACAAACCATGCACTTTGTGCATGTTTGAATGCAAAACATCAAATCAAGCAAATATGTGTCCAAATGGTTTTAAACATGTTATTCCAGGCTCCAATTGCATATTCATAATCCTAAATATACATTGTAGCATTCCAAGCTGATAAATATTGTAGCTTTATGCACGTTTCAATACAAAACATCATATCATGCAAATATGAGCGCAAATGGTTTTAAACATATTAATCAAGGCTTGAATTGTATATTCATATTCCTAAGTACACATTCTAGCTTTTAAAATTCATAAATTTCATTGACATTGTTAAATTCACAAATCGAACACTTTTATACATGTTTGAATGGAAAATGTGAACATGTGCAAATCTATGTGCAAATGATTTTAAACAAGTTTTCCAAAGCTTTAATTGTATATTCATAATCCTAAATACATATTCTAGCAATATGAACTTGAAACTCTTGTTGACTTTATTATGTCCAGAAATCATACACTTTTGCACACATCTGAATGCAAAACATGAACTTGTGCAAATCTATTCATAAATGGTTTTAAACATGTTTTCCAAGGCTCCAATTTCATATTCATAATCCTAAATACACATTCTAACAATATGAACTTGTAAATCTAGTTGACTTTATTATGTGCACAAATCATATGCTTTTGCACACGTCTAAACGTAAAACATGAACTCTTGTAAATCTGTGCACAAATGGTTTTAAACATGTTATCCTTAGTTCTAATTGCATATTCATAATCTTAAAAATGCATTCTATCACTTTGAACTTGAAAATCTTGTTGACTTTATTATATGCAAAAATTGTACACTTTTTTTGTACGTCTGAATGTAAAACATGAACTTGTGCAAATTGTACACTTTCAGCACATCTTAATGCAAAATGTGAACTCATGAAAATCTATGAACAAATGGTTTTAAATAGGTTATCAAAGGCTTTAATTGCATATTCAAAATCCTAAATACACATTCTAGCATTTTGATCTTATCAATCTTGTTTATGCACAAATCGCACACTTTTCTACATGTCGCAATGTAAAATGTAAACCCGTGCAAATCTGTGCACAATTAGTTTTGAACATGTTATCCATGGCTCAAATTTAATATTCATAATTATAAATACATATTGTAGCATTCTGAACTTGTAAATCTTATTAACTTTATTTTATGCACAAATCGTACACTTTTTCGCATGTCTTAATACAAATGTGAACTCGTGTAAATATGTGCACAAATGGTTTTAAACATGTTATCCAAGGATCCAATTGCATGTTCATAATCCTAAATACACATTGTAACATTCCAAGATTATAAATATTGTTGACCTTATAAAATGCACAAACCATGCTCTTTTGTGCACGTTTGAATGCAAAATGTCAATCATGCAAATATGTGTCCAAATGGTTTTAAACATGTTATTCAAGTCTTGAATTTTATATTCATAATCCTAAATACACATTCTACTTTTTAAAACTCATAAATTTTGTTGACTTTTTTAAATACACAAATCGTACACTTTTGTGCACGTTTTAACGCAAAATGTGAACATGTACAAATCTGTGCACAAATGATTTTAAACAAGTTGTCCAAGTCTCCAATTGCATATTCATAATCCTACATTCTAGCATTTTGAACTTAAAAATATTGTTCACTTTATTATATGCACAAATTGTACACTTTTGCAACCGTCTAAATGCAAAATATAAACTCGCACAAATGATTTTAGACATGTTATATATTCATAATCCTAAATACACATTCTAGCATTCTTTACTTGTAAATCTTATTAGCATTATTGTATGAAAAAATCATACACTTTTGTGCCCGTCTAAATGCAAAACATGAACTCGTGCAAATCTATGCATAAATATGGTTTTAAACATGTTATCCAAGCCCCTAAATGCATATTCATAATCCTAAGTACACATTGTAGCATTCCAAGCTTGTAAATATTGTTGACCTTATAAAATGCATAAAGCATGCACTTTGTGCACGTTTGAATGTAAAACATCAAATCAAGCAAATATGTGTCCAAATGGTTTTAAACATGTTATTCAAGGCTCCAATTGCATATTCATAATCCTAAATACACATTGTAGCATTCCAAGCTTATAAATATTGTTGACCTTGTAAAATGCACAAACCATGTAGTTTTATGTACATTTCAATGCAAAACATCATATAATGAAAATATGAGCGCAAATGGTTTTAAACATGTTACTCAAGGATTGAATTGTATATTCATATTCTTAAGTACACATTCTAGCTTTTCAAATTCATAAATTTCATTGACATTATTAAAATCACAAATCGTACACTTTTGTGCACGTTTGAATGGAAAATGTGAACACGTGCAAATGATTTTAAACAAGTTGTCCAAGGCTTTAATTATATATTCATAATCCTAAATGCATATTCTAGCAACCTGAACTTGAAAATCTTGTTGACTTTATTTTGTACAGAAATCGTACACTTTTTCACACATCTGAATGCAAAACATGAACTTGTGCAAATCTATTCACAAATGGTTTTAAACATGTTATCCAAGGCTCTAATTTCATATTCATAATCCTAAATACACATTCTAATAATCTGAACTTGTAAATCTTGTTGACTTTA
This sequence comes from Mallotus nudiflorus, assembly GCA_947683625.1. Classification (NCBI taxonomy): domain Eukaryota; kingdom Viridiplantae; phylum Streptophyta; class Magnoliopsida; order Malpighiales; family Euphorbiaceae; genus Mallotus; species Mallotus nudiflorus. The sequence goes on along the minus strand of CANTUR010000069.1, from coordinate 5,598,821 downwards.
TTATGTGCACAAATTGTATACTTTTTGCACATGTCTGAACGTAAAACATGAACTCGTGAAAATCTGTGCACAAATGGTTTTAAACATGTTATCCAATGTTCTAATTACATATTCATAATCTTAAAATTCCATTCTAGCACTTTGAACTTGAAAATCTTATTGACTTTATTATATGAAAAAATTGTACACTTTTTCGTACGTTTGAACGTAAAACATGAACTCGTGCAAGTATGTGAAGAAATGGTTTTAAGCAGGTTATCAAAGGCTCTAATTGCATATTCAAAATCCTAAATACACATTCTAGCATTTTGAGCATGTAAATCTTGTTGACACACAAATTATACACTTTTTCGCATGTCATAATTTAAAATGTAAATCCGTGCAAATTTGTGAACAAATGGTTTTAAACATGTTATCCATGGTTGAAATTGCATATTTATAATCTTAAATACACATTTTAGCATTCTGAACTTATAAATCTTGTTGACTTTATTTTATGCACAAATTGCACACTTTTCCGTATATCTTAACACAAAATGTGAACTCGTGCAAATATGTGCACAAATGGTTTTAGACATGTTATCCAGGGATCCAATTGCATGTTCATAATCCTAAATACACATTGTAGCATTCCAAGATTTTAAATATTGTTGACCTTATAAAATGCACAAACCATGCACTTTTGTACATGTTTGAACGCAAAATATCAAATCATTCAAATATGTGTCAAATGGTTTTAATTTTAAATATGTTATTCAAATCTTGAATTGTATATTCATAATCCTAAATACACATTCTAGCCTTTCAAACTCCTAAATTCTTTTAACTTTTTTAAATACAAAAATTATACACTTTTGTGCATGTTTGAATACAAAATGTGAACATGTACAAATATATGCACAAATGATTTTAAACAAGTTGTCTAAGGCTCTAATTGCATATTCATAATCCTACATTCTAGCATTTGGAACTTTTGCATATATGTGAACACAAAACGTGAACTCATGCAAATATGTGCACAAATGGTTTTAAACTTGTTATCAAAGGCCCCAATTGCATATTCGTAATCCTAAGTACACATTGTTGCACTCCAAGCTTGTAAATATTGTTGACCTTATAAAATGCACAAACCGTGCACTTTGCGCATGTTTGAACACAAAACATCAAACCAAGTAAATATGTGTCCAAATGGTTTTAAACATGTTATTCAAGGCTCTAATTGCATATTCATAATCCTAAATACACATTATAGCATTCCAAGCATGTAAATATTGTTGACCTTATAAAATGCACAAACCATGCACTTTTGAAAGAAAAATAACAAATCATGCAAATATGTGAGCAAAAGGTTTTAAATATGTTATTCAAGGCTTGAATTGTATATTCTTAATACTAAATGCATAATCTAGCTTTTCAAACTCATAAATTTCGTTGATTGTGTTAAATGCACAAATCATACACTTTTATGCACATTTGATTACAAAATGTGAACATGTGCAAATCTGTGCACAAATGATTTTAAATAAGTTTTCCAAAGTGTTAGGAATCGATTATGCTACTTAGACATTAAATGCTGAGTAGGGAAAATTTTTTAAAATTTGTTCAACATAATCCTTGATCTCATCAAGAATTCCAATCCCAAGGATCTAATTTACAATTTAACATATAGCTAATATACATCAACATGTATAAATACAAAAACTTAGGAAATTTGAATTGCGGAATACTTATAATTTTCGAAGTTTTTGATGTAGACCATAATTAATCTACTAAATGGTTGGCTCCTTTCATTCAACTCTTCAATCAATTCTTTAAGTCTCCAAAATATGAGACCTCTAGCTTGAAACACCAAAGATTCACTAATCACCTTCTTACTTTGATTTGGTTAGATGCAAGTAGCTTCACTCAATGACCCTTTGTAGACTTGCACTAACTTAATCTCAATTGCAAAAATACTAGAGTTTTTAAGTATATGTTGTTTGCTTTGGTTTTGTGTCTTTACATAAAATTCTCAATTTTCTTACCTTAAGAATATTTCTTAAGTCATCTATTTATATATAAAGAAAAGGAATCCTAATGATTTCATTGCTTACATCACATGCACAACTTTCCATGCAAGTAAAGAATTGACATCATCCATGACATCATCTTACTTGCCATGCAAGTATAAAATTGACATCATCCATGACATCATCTTACTTGCCATGTAAATATAAAATTAACATCATCCATGACATCACATTACTTTCTCTACATCTTAGATTAGTCTTTAGTCCAAAACCCTTTTAGTCCTAGGCTTAAACAACTTAGGCCATTAATCTAAGTAACAATATATAGATATAATTAATTTAATACTTTAATTAGTATCTTATATTAATTAATTATAAATTAATTATTAAACCCTTACTAGAATTAGATTTCATGATATGCTAGAATCATTGCTTGAAGTATAAATCCAATTCTATTAATTTTAATTAATTGATTAAACTCTTTAATCAATAATTAGATTAACATAAATCATGATTTAGCAAAGCTCTATTAGGTGTGACTTACTAGGTTCATGTCTAATTAGCAATGAGAAGATAATTTCAACACTTGATATTATTTGAAACTCCTTTCAAGTCTATATGTGAAAATCCCAATTTTACACATTTAGTTCTTATAAGTTATGAGTGACCCCAAGCATTGATATCATAACTACCCAATTAAAAATGAATGCATGTATTGATTCATAGGAACCCTTATGGTCATAATTACCATGCACTAAAATCTTTTCATTAGAAGATCCTGACATAACCTAGAGTCAAGGTTTAGTCAAACTCTAATAGTTATATCATATGACCTCATCTCAAGTTCTATTCTTAATAAAATATAACGAACACTAAAACTCTTTCAATTCGTGCCATATTTATCCTGGCTAGGAGCTTATTAATCAAGAAAGAACTTAGATAGCATAGGATCTTATCCTGGTTCACTCCAGGCAATGAATCCCTTCTTGGTTGAACACTCAATTGACTAGAGCCACCACACACCATATACCCATATGCGATTAACACAAGTATGTAAGCGGTAACAAACCCTAACCACTCAAATGTGGATGACCATGTCACCTCAAGTCAAAGGACTATATGCAACATTATGACCTAGATTGTGATTGTTGACTATAAGTGAATATCCATGCAATCATAAATTTGACATCATGTTCAATCCACCCATCACATGAGTATCCACATGTCTATTCTGACATCTCATGTCAAGTAGCACGTGAGACTCACTACCTCCCACTATTAGTATCACATACTAATCAAGAAAAATAGACAAAGGTGATAGTCTAATCAATATTACCTAAATATTAATTATACGAGTATGAACAATTTATAACATATGTACTAAATAAATATGTAACTCATATTATCAAGAGTTGATAATAAATTTATTTAACATAATGCTAAGGGGTAAATACTCAAATAAATAGACAATTTATTTAAATGAATATTTTATTGCCATAGGGATAATTTATAATGTCATTATACATTTGAAAAATGGCACTAAGGCACATCTATACTAATAATCTCCCATTATCACTAACGCCATTCACTACAATATTTAAGACCCATCTTCTCAAGATGATGGTCTAACTGTAACTAAGTGAGCGCCTTGGTTAGTGGATTAGCCACATTATTAGCCGAAGCTACCTTTTGCTTAACGATGTCACCTTTTCCAACAAGTTCTCTGATAATATAGAAGTGCCTTTCTATGTGTTTGGATTTTTTGTGACCTCGGTTCCTTTGCCAAAGCAATGGCACCATTATTGTCACAATAGAGAGGAATCAGGGACTCAATGGAAGGAACAACTTCTAGTTCAATAATGAACTTCTTAATCCAAATAGCTTCTTTAGCGACATCTAATACAACTATATACTTAGCTTCTGTAGTGGAATCAATAGTGACACCTTTCTAGGAACTCTTTCAGCTCATTGCACCACCATTACAAATAAAAACAAACCCAGAGATAGACTTTCTATTATCGACTTCTGGTTGAAAATCAGAATCTGTGAAACCATCTATCTGTAGATCACCTCCTCCATAAGTTAAGACCAAATGTTTAGTCCTTCTTAAGTACTTAAAAATTGCCTTAATAGCTATCCAATGTTCTAAACTCGGATTGGGTTGAAACTTGCTAGTCACACTAACAACATAGGCAATATTAGGCCTCGTACACAACATAGAATACATTAAGCTTCCTATGGGTGAAGCATAAGGAACTTTAATTGCTCCATTTCCACGAGTGTATTAAATGAAATACCCTTGGATAAATGGACACCATGCCTAAATGGTAATAATCCTCTCTTGGAATCAAGCATGTTAAACCTCTTCAACACCTTTTCCAAGTAAAGACTTTGGGATAAACCTATCATTCTTTTTTATCTATCTCTATAGACTCGAATGCTAAGAATAGGTAGCTTCCCCTAATTCTTTAATGGAGAAATATTTACATAGCCATAGTTTCACATTTTTAAGCATGCCAACATGATTCCTAATTAATAAAATATCATCCACATATAAAGCTAGGAAAGCAAGTTGGCTCCCACTAACCTTTTCATACACACAAGGCTCATTTTCATTTTTTATAAAACTAAATGATCATATGGCTTCATCAAAATGATGATTCCAACTCCTTGAAGCTTACTTTAAACCATAAATAGATCTATTAAGCTTACAAACTTTGGAAATTTCCATAGATTTATCACCTTTAGGTTGTTCCATATAAATCTCTTCCCTAACATAACCATTGAGAAAAGCAATTTTGACATCCATTTGACAAATCTCATAGTCATAGTGTGTTGCAATGGCAACAAGCATCCGAATGGATTTAAGCATGGCTACCGGTGAGAAGGTCTCCTCATAGTCTACCCCTTGCCTTTGGCGAAACCCTTCGCTACAAGCCTTGCTTTGAAGGTATCATCCTTTCCATCTACACCAATCTTTCTCTTGTAGATCCATTTACAACCTATAGGTATGATACCTTTAGGGGGATCAACAAGTGTTTAGAATTTGTTTGCATTTATGGAATCCATTTCAGAATTCATTGCTTCAAGCCATTTAGAAGAATCTTTATCTAATAAAGCCTCTTTAAATATTGTAGGATCATCATCATGATTGTCTTCTTCATGCATATGTAACTCTTGCATATCATATAGAAAATCATATCTCTCTGATGGATGAGATATCCTACCTAACTTTCTAGGAGTTGGTGTGATGATATTTTCAATGGGATTAGACTCTTGGGATTGATCTATATCCATTTTATCAATATGATTAGCATCATTAAAAGACTCTTCTTCTAATGCTATCTTCCTTCCTTTACCATATTCTTGAAGAAACTCTTTCTCGAGAAATATGGCATCTCTATTTACAACAACAACTTGCTTAGCAGGAAGATAGAAATAATATCCCAAACTATCTTTAGGATATGCAATAAATCTGCCTTGACTTGACCTTACATCTAATTTGTTTATTTTTAACCTTTTAATATAGGCTAGGCATCCCAAAATCTTAACATGCTTGAGACTTAGTTCCTTACCATGCCATATCTCATATGGTGTGGTAGAAATAGACTTAAATGGAACATGGTTTAATATGTAAATGACAGTTTATAATGCAAAACCCCAAAAGAAAGTTGGCAAATCTATATAACTCATCATTGATTAAACCATATCTAATAGAGTTTGATTTCTCCTTTCAGACACACCATTGAGTTAAGGTGTTCTAGATGGAGTTAGTTGTAATATAATGCCATCTTCCTTAAGGAACTCCATGAACTGGGTACTTAAGTATTCACCTCTTCGATTCAATTGAAGGATTTTAATACTTTTCCCTATTTGGTTCTCTACTTGGGTTTTGAATTCCTTGAAATTTTCAAAGGATTCACTTTTATATTTCATCAAATACAAGTGACCAAACCTTAATAGATCATCTACAAAGGTAATGAAGTAGTAGAACCCGCCTCTTTCCTTTTGGTTGAATGGCCCACATATATCACTATGTATAATTTCCAATATTTCTTTAGCTCTTTCCATTTGTTCAACAAATGGTGATCGGGTTATCTTGCCTTGGATACAAGCCTCACAAGTTGGATTGGATGCAGATTCAAGATTACTTAAGATTCCCATCCTTTCAAACTTTATGATTCTATCATCTGTAATATGACCTAAACATAAGTGCCATATATATTTTGAATTAAAGGCATTATCAATTATCATTGTATTCACAACATTTATATTGGTTGGATAATGATTGTTATTAGATTTATTATCAACATAATAAAGACCATATAATACATAACCCATGCCAACTATCTTATTATCAAAGTAGATAGTACATACATCTCTTTCAAATAAAAATTTATAACCTTTTCTAATCAAACTAGAAATAGAGATAATGTTCTTATAAGCATTAGGTATATATTAAACATTGTCCAATAACAAAACATGGTTATACAAGTCAATAGAGGTGGTTCCTATAGCTTTAGCAACAACACTTGCTCCATCTCCAAGCTTAAGAGTCACCTCATTTGACCCTAACCTTTTTCCATTTGTTAGATCCTGCAAGGGAGAACATATGTGAGAACTAGCATTGGTATCAAATACCTATGCATTAGATGAGCTCTTAGAACATTTAAAAACAAATAAAATAGAGAAAGTCTCACCTTCTCCAAGACTTAAGGAACTTTGGACAATTTCTTTTCCAATGTCCCTCTCCATCATAAAAGAAACACTTTCCCTTGTTGGTGTTCTCAACCTTCTCTTTGCCTTTATTCCTTTTCAGACCTCTCAAAGCTTTAGGAACTTTTCCTTTAGCTTTCTTACTTTTGTTGCCCTTACTCATCTTAGTCCTATTAAAAAAGGCAACCAAAGCTTCCCTTTCTCATTGTGAATAGCCTTTTGGGCCATCATAAGCATGTTTAATAGTTCCATAAGGGTACACTCAATCTTATTCATATGGAAATTTGTAATAGATTGCCCGAATGAGTTTGGAAGGGATTGTAAGATCAAATCTATTTGAAGTTGAGCATCCATTGTGAAATCTAGACTCTCAAGTTCCTCAATGGAATGAATAATATAATTTATGTGTGCTCTAACATCATCACCTTCCTTCATTTTAGCATGAAAAAGCCACCTAAATATCTCATAACTAGTGGTCCTACTTTGTTCACCAAACAACTCTTGTAGATGAATAGGATTTCCCTTGCATTGGTGTACTTCTCATGTTGCCTATGAATTTCATTGCTCATAGAAGCCCATATAATGCAACATGCTTGTATATCATCATCTTTCCATTTTGCAAGAGTGTCCTCTTCCTCTTAGGAAACATTGGGTGGAAGGGGTCCGGGAGGACTTTGTTCCAAAACATATAATATGCATTAATATGCATTCAGAGGCCAAAACAACTTTTAGATTACATAACCAATCAATAAAATTAGGTCCAATAAGTCTATTGTTATTGAGAATGATGCTTAATGGGTTTGAGGATCTCATATTATCAAATTTTTGCAACAGCATAATAAGATTGATTAGTCCCATGACATTGTAATAATACCATTAGATTTGGTCTTTAATTGTAATAGACTCCCACTAACTTGGCGAATTCTACACTTCCAAATTAAAAACGGAAATCCCTTATTGGATGGATTTCTAATGGGTGATGAAGTTCTTAATGAGTCACTAATATTCCTCAAGTACACATTGCCATTCTTAGAATATTAGTTCTTATTAAATGAAAAACTCTTGTTCATCACATCTCATGTGAGATATCATCAATCTAGCTCCTAATGTTATAGGCCTCAGGTACATATTTCCATTCTTGGCCTTTGGCATTAGTTAGGTCCACACCATTGGATCAGTGAAATGTAAACTTGAACATATATACCTTAGGTACGCCTATTTTCTATTCTTAGCCTATAGTGTGTTTATACACCCATAATATCTCGTGTTTAACAATAACACTACATGAATCTCTTATGCCTTATGCACACCCCTATGTATCCATAGCCAATGCACATAATCCTAAAACCATGCAAGTTATTGCTCCAATGGAGAGCCTAGACCTAAATTTGCTTAGAAGATTTTTAGGTCTTTAATTTTAGGTCTCACTTTGTACATTAGCCATTTTTCATTACATACATCACATATATACATTGCATGGCATTTTAAACATATACATATCACATATGTATGTAGCACGCTTTAACATATATATCACATATATACATAGAACATGCAAAATGGATGCACAAATAAGGACTGATCATGGGCCTTTCTTAAGCCTATTCTATCTTTTAAAATAAAATGGGCCTTGTCTCCTTAGGGTTTGACACCATGGGCTTAAAAATAGCCTTGAACATCATTATTATCATGGACCTCCATCTTGAACACTTCAATCTTCTTATTATAACTCTTGTGATATACATTCAATCGTTGGCATACCAAGATGAATATTACATCCTAGTTCTATGTAATTAATATTTAATTACACATTAAATAATAAAATTAATTATTATTACAATTATAAGGATGTAATCTAAGTCCATGATCACTTCTTGCATGTAATGATCAATTTGTAAAATTAAACAAGACATGGATCAATTAATTATAATCACAACACTTGCAATTATAAATTAATTATAAATTAATAATAACATATATTATTATTATTAATTTAATATCTCATATTAAATTTAATAAATTAATACTAATAAAATATATTATTATTAATTTAGCATGTGTAAAATGTAAAAAGATGCTTTGATACCACTGTTAGGAATCGATTATGCTACTTAGACATCAAATGCTGAGTAAGGCAAATTTCTTAAAATTTGCTCAACATAATACTTGATCTCATCAAGAATTCCAATCCCAAGGATCCAATTTGTAATTTAACACATAGCTAATATACATCAACATGTATAAATACAAAAACTTATGAAATCCAAATTGTGGAATACTTATAATTTCCCAAGTGTTTAATGTAGACCACAATTAATCTACTAAATGGTTAGCTCTTTTGATTTAACTATTGAATCAACTCTTCAAGTTTCCCAAATGTGAGACCTCTAGCTTGAAACACCAGAGATTCACCAATCACCTTCTTGTTTTGATTTGGTTAGATGCAAGTAGCCTCTCTCAATGTAGACTTGCACTAACTTAATCTCATTTGTAAGAATACTAGAGTTTCAAGTATATGTTGTTTACTTTGGTTTTGTGTCTCTATAAAAAATTCTCAATTTTCTTACCTTAAGAACATTTCTCAAGTCATCTATTTATATATAGAGAAAAGGGATCTTGATGATGTCATTGCTTACATCACATGCATAACTTGCCATGCAAGTAAAGAATTAACATCATCCATGACATCATCTTACTTGCCATGCAAGTATAAAATTGACATCATCCATGAAATCATCTTACTTGCTGTGAAGTATAAAATTGACATCATCCATGGCATTGTCCATGACATCACATTACTTTCTCTACATTTTAGATTAATCTTTAATCCAAAACCCTTTTGGTCATAGGCCTAAACAACTTAGGCCATTAATCGAAGTAACAACATATATATATATACAATTAATTAATTAATTTATTTATTTAATACTTTAATTAATATCTCATATTAATTAAGTATAAATTAATTATTAAACCTTTACTTGAATTAGATTTCATGATATGCTATAATCATTGCTTGAAACATAAATCCAATTATATTAATTTTAATTAATTGATTAAACTCTTTAATCAATAATTAAATTAATATAAATGGTGATTTAGTAAAGCTCTATTAGGTGTGTCTTACTGAGTTCATGTCTCATTGGCAATGAGAAGATAATATCAACACTTGATATTATTTGAAACTCCTTTTAAGTCTAAATGTGAAAATCTCAATTATACACATTTAGTTCTCATAAGTGGCGAGTGGCCCCCAACATCGATATTATAACTACCCAATTAAAAATGAATGCATGTATTGATTCATATGAACTCTTATAGTCATAATTACCATGCACTAAAATCCTTTCATTAGAAGATCATGATATAGCCTAGAGTCAAGGTTTAGTCAAATTCTAATAGTTATATCATATGACCTCATCTTTAGTTCTATTCTTGATAAAATATAACCAACACTGAAACTCTTTCAGTTCATGTCATATTTATGTTGGCCAAGAACTTATTAATCAAGAAAGAACTTAGATAACATAGGATCTTATCCCAGTTCACTCCAGGCAATGAATCCATTGATTGAACACTCATCCCTACACTCAACTGATTAGAGCCACCACATGCCATATACCCATGTGTGATTAACATAAGTATGTAAGCAATAACAAACCCTAACCATTCAAATGTGGATGATTAGGTCACCTTAGTTCAAAGTACTATATGCAACATTATGATGTAGATTATGATTGTTGACTATAAGTGAATATCCATGCAATCACAAATATAACATCATGTTTGATTAACCCATCACATGAGTATCCACATGTCTATTCTGACATCTTATGTCAAGTAGCATGAGACTCACTACCTCCCACTATTAGTATCACATACTAATCAAGGAAAATAGATAGAGGTGATAGTCTGATCAATATTACTTAAATATTAATTATACGATTACAAAAAATTTATAGCATATGTACTAAATAAATTTGTAACTCATATTATCAACTCTTGATAATAAATTTATTTAACATAATGCTAAAGGGTAAATACTTAAATAAATAAGCACTTTATTTAAATGACTATTTTATTGCCATAGGAATAATATACAATGTCATTATACATTTCAAGAATGGCACCAGGGCACATCTATACTAATATAAGGCTCTAATTGTATATTCATAATCCTAAGTACACATTCTAGCATTATGAATTTGTAAATCTTGTTGACTTTATTTTATGCACAAAACATACACTTTTGTGCCTGTCTAAATGCAAAATATGAACTTGTACAAATCTATGCACAAATGGTTTTAAACATGTTATCTAAAGCCCTAATTGCATATTCATAATCCTAAGTACACATTGTAGCATTCTAAGCGTATAAATATTATTGACCTGATAAAATGCACAAACTGTGCACTTTGTGCATGTTTGAACGCAAAACGTCAAACTAAGCAAATATGTGTCCAAATGGTTTTAAACATGTTATTCAAGGCTCCAATTTCATATTCATAATCCTAAATACACATTGTAGTAATCCAAGTTTGTAAATATTGTTGACCATGTAAAATGCACAAACTGTGCACTTTTGTGTACGTTTGAACATAACCATGCAAATATGCGCACAAATGGTTTTAAACATTTTATTCAAGGCTTGAATTGTATATTCATAATAATAAATGAACAATCTAGCTTTTTAAACTCATAAATTTTGTTGACTTTATTAAATGCACAAATTGTACACTTTTGTGCACGTTTGAACGCAAAATGTGAACACGTGCAAATTTGTGCACAAATGATTTTAAACAAGTTGTCCAAGGCTCCAACTGTATATTCATAATCCTAAGTACACATTCTAGCATTATGAATTTATAACTCATTTTGACTTTATTTTATGCACAAAACATACACTTTTGTGCATGTCTAAATGCAAAATGAGAACTTGTGTAAACCTATTCATAAATGGTTTTAAACAAGTTATCCAAGGCCCTAATTGCATATTCATAATCCTAAGTACACATTGTAGCATTCCAAGCATGTAAATATTGTTGACCTTATAAAATGCATAAACTGTGCACTTTTGTGCACATTTCAACACAAAATGTTAAATCATGCAAATATGTGTCCAAATGGTTTTAAACATATTCTTGAAGGCCTGGATCATATATTCAAAATCCTAAATACATATTCTACCATTTCAAAATCATTAATTTTGTTGGCTTTTTTAAATACACAAATCATGTAGTTTTGTACACGTTTGAACATAAAATGTGAACTCATGCAAATCTATGCACAGATGGTCTTAAACATGTTATCCAGGGCTCTAATTTCATATTCATAATAATAAATACACATTGTAGCAATCTAAAGTTATAAATATTACCGAGCTTATAAAATTCAAAAACCATGCACTTTTATGCACATTTGAAGGCAAAACATCAAATTATGCAAATATGTGCACCAATGATTTTAAACATGTTATTCAAGGCTTGAATTGCATATTCATAATCCTAAATACACATTATAGCTTTTCAAATTCATAAATTTTGTTGACTGTGTCAAAAGCACAAATCTTACACTTTTGTGCACGTGTGCATAAATGATTTTAAATAATTTGTCCAAGGCTTTAATTGTATATTCGTAATCCTAAATATTTATTCTAGCATTCTAAAATTGATAATCTTGTTGACTTTATTATGTGCAGAAATCGTACACTCTTGCACACATCTGAATGCAAAATGTGAACTTGTACAAATCTTTTACAAATGGTTTTAAACATGTTATCCAAGGATCCAATTGCATATTCATAATCCTAAATACAAATTCTAGCCTTTTGAACTTGTAAATCTTGTTGACTTTATTATGTGCACAAATCGTACACTTTTGCACATGTCTAAATGCAAAACATGAACTCATGCAAATCTGTGTGCAAATAGTTTTGAACACGTTATCTGAGGCTTCAATTGCATATTCATAATCTTAAATAGACATTCTAGCATCTTGAACTTAAAAATCTTGTTGACTTTATTATATGCACAAATCGTACACTTTTTCACATGTCTAAACATAAAATGTGAACTCATTAAAATCTATGCACAAATGGTTTTAAACATGTTATCCAAGGCTCTAATAGCATATTGAAAATCCTAAATACACATTCTAGCATTCTAAACTTGTAAATCTTGTTGATTTCATTATATGCACAAATCGTATACTTTTTCGCATGTCTTAACGCAAAACGTGAACTCGTGCAAATATGTGCATAAATGGTTTTAAACAAGTTATCTAGGGCTCTACTTACATATTCATAATCCTAAATACACATTGTAGCATTCCAAGCTTGTAAATATTGTTGACCTTATAAAATGCACAAACTATGCACTTTTGTGCATGTTTGAACGCAAAATGTCAAATCATGCAAATATGTGTCCAAATGGTTTTAAACATGTTATTCAAGGTTGAATTCTATATTCATAATCCTAAATACACATTCTACCTTTTCAAACTAAAAAATTTTGATGACTGTTTTAAATACATAAGTCGTACACTTTTGTATACGTTTGAATGCAAAATGTGAACATGAATAAATCTATGGACAAATGATTTTAATCAAATTATCCAAGGCTCCAATTGCATATTCACAATCCTACATTCTAGCATTTTGAACTTGAAAATCTTATTCACCCTATTATATGCACAAATCATACACCTTTATGCACATGTGAATGCAAAATGTGAACTCGTGCAAATTTATAATGGTTTTAAACATGTTATCCAAGGATCTAATTTCATATTCATAATCCTAAATACACATTGTAGCATTCCATGCTTGTAAATATTGCTAACCTTATAAAATGCACAAATTGTGCACTTTTGTTCTCGTTTAAACACAAAACATCAAATCATGCAAATATTTTCAAAAATGGTTTTAAACATGTTATTCAAGGCTTGAATTGTATATTCAAAATACTAAATACACAATATAGCTTTTCAAACTCATAAATTTCATTGACTTTGTTAAATGTACAAATCATACACTTTTATGCACGTTTGAACGTAAAATGTGAACACGTGCAAATTTGTGCACAAATGATTTTAAACATGTTATCCAAGGATCCAATTTCATATACATAATACCAAAAACACGTTATAGCATTCTAAGCTTGTAAATATTGTTGACCTTATAAAATGTGCAAACCATGCACTTTTGTGCACGTTTGAATACAAAAAGTCAAATCTTGCAAATATTTGCGCAAATGGTTTTAAACATGTTATTCAAGGCTTAAATTGTATATTCATAATACTAAATACAAAATCTAGCTTTTCAAACACTTAACTTTCATTGACTTTGTTAAATGTACAAATCGTACACTTTTGTCCACATTTGAATGCAAAATGTGAACACGTGCAAATCTGTGCACAAATGATTTTAAACAAGTTGTCCAAGGATCTAATTGTACATTAATAGTCCTAAGTGCACATTGTAGCATTCTAAATTTATACATCTTGTTGACTTTATTTCATGCACAAACGTACTATTTTGTGCACGTCTGAATGCAAAATATTAACTCGTGCAAATCAGTGCATAAATGGTTTTAAACATGTTGTGTAAGGCTCTAATTGCATATTCATAATCCTAACTACACATTCTAGCATTCGTTAATTATAAATCTTGTTGAATTTTTTAAATACACAAATCATACACTTTTGCGCATATTTGAATGCAAAATGTCAACATGTACAAATCTATACACAAATGATTTTAATCAAGTTGTCCAAGGCTCAAATTGCATATTCATAATCCTACATTCTAGCATTCTGAACTTAAAAATCTTGTTCACTCTATTATATGCACAAATCATACACTTTTGTGCATATGTGAATGCAAAATGTGAACTTGTGCAAATCTATGATGGTTTTAAACATGTTATCCAAAGATCCAATTTCATATTCATAATCCTAAATACACATTGTAGCATTCCATGCTTGTAAATATTGTTAATTGTATAAAATGCGCAAACCGTGCACTTTTGTGCACGTTTGAACACAAAACGTCAAATCATGTAAATATTTTCAAAAATGATTTTAAATATGTTATTCAAGGCTTGAATTGTATGTTCATAATACTAAATGCACAATTTAGCTTTTCAAACTCAAAAATTTCATTGACTTTGTTAAATGTACAAATCATACACTTTTGTGCACGTTGAACATAAAATGTGAACACGTACAAATTTGTGCACAAATCATTTTAAACATGTTATCCAAGGATCCAATTTCATATACATAATACCAAATACATATTATAGCATTATAATCTTGTAAATATTATTGACCTTATAAAATGTGCAAACCATGCACTTTTGTGCACGTTTGAATACAAAACGTCAAATCTTCCAAATATTTATGCAAATGGTTTTAAACATGTTATCCAATGCTTGAATTGTATATTCTTAATACTAAATACACAATCTAGCTTTTCAAACACATAAATTTCATTGACTTTGTTAAATGTACAAATCATACACTTTTGTGCACGTTTGAATGCAAAATGTGAACATGTGCAAATCTGTGCACAAATGATTTTAAACAAGTTGTCCAAGGCTCTAATTGTATGTTAATAATCTTAAGTACACATTCCATCATTCTAAATTTATACATCTTGTTGACTTTATTTCATGCACAAATGTACAATTTTGTGCATGTCTGAACGCAAAATATTAACTTGTGCAAATTAGTGCACAAATGGTTTTAAACATGTTGTGCAAGGCTCTAATCGCATATTCATAATTCTAGCTACACATTCTAGCATTCTTTAATTATAAATCTTGTTGACTTTATTATATGTAAAAATCATACTCTTTTGTGCCCGTCTAAATGCAAAATGTGAAATCATGTAAATCTATGCACAAATGGTTTTAAACATGTTATCCAAGGTCCTAATTGCATATTCATAATCCTAAGCACACATTGTAGCATTCCAAGCTCATAAATATTTTTGACCTTGTAAAATGCACAAATCATGCACTTTTGTGCACATTTGAATGTAAAATGTCAAATCATGCAAATATGTGTCCAAATGCTTCTAAACATGTTATTCAAGGCTTGAATAGTATATTCATAATAATAAATACACATTCTACCTTTCAAAATCATAAATTTTGTTGACTTTTTAAAATACACAAATCATACACTTTTAAGCATGTTTGAATGTAAAATATGAACACGTACAAATCTGTGCACAAATGATTTTAAACATGTTATCCAAGGCTCCAATTGCATATTCATAATTCTAAATAAACATTCTAGCATTACATACTTGAAAATCATACTCTTTTGCGCATATGTGTACAAAAAATGTGAAGTCATGCAAATATGTGCACAAATGGTCTTAAACATGTTATCCAAGGCTCCAATTTCATATTTATAATACAAAATACACATTGTATCTATCCAAGGTTATACCTTGCACTTTTGTGCACATTTGAATGTAAAACATCAAATCATACAAATATGTGCACAAACGGTTTTAAACATGTTATTCAAGGCTTGAATTGTATATTCATAATCTTAAAAACACATTCTAGCTTTTCAAACTCATAAATTCCATTGACTTTGTTAAATGCACAAATCGTACACTTTTAAGCACATTTGAATGGAAATGTGAACACATGCAAATGTATGCACAAATGATTTTAAATAAGTTAAAACAAGGCTTTAATTGTATATTCATAATCCTAAATACTTATTCTAGCATTCTGAACCTAAAAATCTTGTTGACTTTATTATTTGTAGAAATCATACACTTTTGTATAATTGTGAACATAAAATGTGAACTCTTGCAAATATGTTCACAAATGGTTTTAAAAATGTTATCCAAAGCTCCAATTGCATATTCATAATCCTAAATATACATTCTAGCCTTTTGAACTTGTAAATCTTTTTAACTTTATTCTGACCACAAATCGTACACTTTTACACACGTTTGACAGCAAAACACGAACTCATGCAAATCTATGGACAAATGGTTTTAAACATGTTATCCAAGGCTCTTATTGCATATTTAGAATCTTAAATACACATTCTAGAATTTTAAACTTGAAATCTTGTTAACTTTATTAAGTGCAAAAATTGTACACTTTTTCGCATGTCTGAATGTAAAACGTGAACTCTTACAAATCTATGCACAAATGGTTTTAAACATGTTATCCAAGGCTCCAATTGCATAATCAAAATACTGTATACACTTTCTAGCATTCTAAACTTATAAATCTTGTTGACTTTATTATTTGCACAAATCATACATTTTTTCGCACGTCTTAACACAAAACGTGAACTCATGCAAATATGTGCATAAATGGTTTTAAACATGTTTTTCAAGGCTCAAATTGCATATTCATAATCCTAAATGCACATTGTATCATTCTAAGCTTATAAATATTGTTGACCTTACAAAATAGGCAAACCATGCACTTTTGTGCATGTTTGAATGCAAAACATTAATTCATGAAAATATGTGTCCAAATGGTTTTAAACATGTTATTCAAGGATTGAATTGTATATTCATAATCCTAAATTCACATGCTACCTTTTATAACTCAAAAATTTTGTTGACTTTTTTAAATACATAAATCGTACACTTTTGCGTATGTTTGAATGCAAAATATGAACATGTATAAATCTATGCATAAATGATTTTAACAAGTTATACAAGGCTCCAATTGAATATTCATAATCCTACACTCTAGCATTTTGAACTTGAAAATCTTCTTCATTTTATTATATGCACAAATCGTACACTTTTGCGCATGTGTGAATGCAAAATATGAACTCGTGCAAATCTATGCATAAATGGTTTTAAACATATTATCTAATGATCTAATTTCATATTAGTAATACTAAATACACATTATAGCATTCCAAGCTTTTAAATATTATTGACCATATAAAATGCGCAAACCATGCACTTTTGTGCATGTTTGATCACAAAATTTCAAATCATGCAAATATGTGTGAAAATGGTTTTAAACATGTTATTCAAGGCTTGAATTGTATATTCATAATACTAAATACATAATCTAGCTTTTCAAACTCATAAATTTCATTGACTTTATTTTATGCACAAATCGTACACTTTTGTGCACATTTGAATGCAAAATGTGAACATGAGCAAATCTATGCACAAATGATTTTAAACTTGTTGTCCAAGGCTCCAATTGCTTATTCATAATGCTAAATAAACATTCTAGCATTCTAAACTTGAAATTTTCACTTTATTATATGTATAAATCATACATTTTTGCCATGTGTGAATGAAAAATGTGAACTCGTGCAAATCTATGCTTAAATAGTCTTAAACATGTTATCTAGGGCTCCAATTTCATGTTCATAATACTAAATACACATTGTAGCTATACAAGGTTGTAAATGTTACTTGGCTTATAAAATGCATAAACCATGCACTTTTGTGCACATTTGAACACAAAACATAAACTCATTCAAATATGTGCGCAAATAGTTTTAAACATATTATTCAAAGGTTGAATTGTATATTCATAATCCCAAATGCACATTCTAGCTTTTCAAACTGATAATGCTAGAATGTGTCTTTGAAATTATGAATATGCAATTGGGGCCTTGGATAACATGTTTAATACCATTTATGCATAGATTTGCATGAGTTCATGTTTTCCGTTCAGACGTGCACAAAAGTGTATGATTTGTGCATACAATAAAATCAATAAGATTTTCAAGTTCAAAATGGTAGAATTTTTATTTAGTATTATGAACATGCAATTTGAGACTTCAAAAACTTTTTTAAAATCACTTTTCCACAGATTTGCAAATATTCACATTTTCCATTCAAATATGCACAAAAGTGTATGATTTGTGCATTTAAGAAAGTCAATGAAATTTATCAATCTGAAAAGCTAGAATGTGAATTTAGGACTATTAATATACAATTCAAGACTTGAAAAAATTTTTTAACACCATTTGCGCATAGATTTGCATGATTTAACATTTTGTGTTCAAATGTGCACAAAAGTGCACAGTATGTGCATTTTATAGGGTCAACAATATTTACAAGCTTAGAATGCTACAATGTGTATTTAGCATTATGAATATGACATTGGAACCTTAGATAACATGTTCAAAACTATTTGTGCACATATTTGCATGAGTTTATGTTTAGCGGTTAGATGTGCACAAAAGTGTATGATTTGTGCATATAATAAAGTTAAAAAGAATGATAGAATGTGTATTTAGGATTATGAATATGCAATTAGAGCCTTGGAAAAGATGTTTAAAACCATTTGTACATAGATTTGCACAAGTTTATGTTTTGCATTCAGACGCGTGCAAAAGTGTACAATTTGTACATATAATAAAGTCAACAAGATTTACAAGTTAAAAAGTATAGAATGTGTATTCAGGATTATAGATATGCAATTGGAGCCTTAGATAACATGTTTAAAACTTTTTATGCATAGATTTGCAGAAGTTCACGTTTTGCATTCATATGTGTGCAAAAGTGTATGATTTCTACATTTAATAAAGTCAATAAGATTTACATATTCAAAATACTATAATGTGTATTTAGGATTATGAATATGAAATTGGAGCCTAGGATAACATTGTTAAAACTATTTGTGCACAGATTTATAGGAATTCACATTTTGCGTTCAAACGTGTGCAAAAGTGTACGATTTGCACATATAATAAAGTCAACAAGATTTATAACTTCAGAATGCTAGAATGTGTATTTGGGATTATGAATATGCAATTGGAGCCTTGGATAACATGTTTAAAACCATTTGTGTACAAATTGCACGAGTTCATATTTTTCATTCAAACTTGCGCAAAAGTGTACAATTTTTGCATAAAATAAAGTCAAGAATATTTTCAAATTTAGAATGCTAGAATGTGTATTTAAGATTATGAATATGCAATTCGGGCCTTGGACAAATTGTTTAAAATCATTTGTGCATAGATTTGCATGTGTTCACATTTTTCGTTCAAACATGCACTAAAGTAAATGATCTGTGCATTTAAAAAAGTCAACAAAATTTATAATTTTGAAAATCTAGAATTTGTATTTAGGATTATGAATATAGAATTCAAGCCTTGAATAACATGTTTAAAACCATTTGCGCACATATTTGCTTGATTTAACGTTTTGCATTCAAATGTGCACAAAAGTCCACGGTTTGTGCATTTTATAAGGTCAACATTATTTACAAGCTTGGAATGCTATAATGTGTATTTAGGATTATGAATATAAAATTGGAGCCTTGGATAACATGTTTAAAAACATTTGTTCATAGATTTGCACGAGTTCACATTCTGTATTAAGACATAAGCAAAAATGAAGGATTTGCACATATAATAAAGTCAACATCATTTACAAGTTCAGAATGCTATAGTGTGCATTTAGGATTAAGAATATGCAATTGGAGCCTTGGACAACTTGTCTAAAATCATTTGTGCACAAATTTGAATGTGTTCACATCTTGTATTCAAACGTGCACAAAAGTGTATGATTTGTGCATTTAACAAAGTTAACAAAATTTATGAGATTGAAAAGCTAGAATGTGTATTTAGGACTATGAATATACAATTCAAGCCTTGAACAACATGTTTAAAACCATTTGCGCACAAATTTGCATGATTTGATATTTTGCATTCAAATGTGCACAAAAGTGCATGGTATGTGCATTTTATAAGGTCAACAATATTTACAATCTTGGAATGTTACAATGCATATTTAGCATTATGCATACACAATTGGAGCCTTGGATAACATGTTTAAAACCATTTGTGCACAGATTTGCATGAGTTCATGTTTTTCGTTCAAATGTGCACAAAAGTGTATGATTTGTGAATACAATAAAGTCAATAAGATTTTCAAGTTCAGAATGCTAGAATGTGTGTTTAGAATTATGAATATTCATTTGGAGCCTTGGACAACTTTTTAAAATTAATTTGTGCATAGATTTGTATGTATTCATATTTTCCATTCAAATGTGCATAATAGTGTACAATTTGTGCATTTTACAAAGTCAATGAAATTTATGAGTTTGAAAAGCTATAATGTGCATTTAGGATTAATAATATATAATTTAAGCCTTGAATAACATGTTTAAAACCATTTGAACACATATTTGCATGATTTGACATTTTGCATTCAAACGTGCACAAAAGTGCACAGTTAGGGCATTTTATATCGTCAACACTGTTTAAAAGCTTTGAATGCTACAATGTGTATTTAGGATTATGAATATGAAATTAGAGACTTGGATAACATGTTTAAGACCATTTGCACACAGATTTGCATGAGTTCACGTTTTGCATTCAAACATGCACAAAAGTGTACGATTTGTGCATATAATAAAGTCAACAAGATTTACAAGTTTAGAATGCTAGAATGTGTATTTTAGATTATGAATATGCAATTAGAGACTTTGACATCTTGTTTAATATAATTTATGCTTAGATTTGCATGAGTTCACATTTTGCATTCAAATATGCATAAAAGTGTACGATTTGTACATTTAACAAAGTCAACAAAATTTATGAGATTAAAAAGCTAGAATTTCTATTTAAGATTATGAATATACAATTAAAGCCTTGAATAACATGTTTAAAACCATTTGCATACATAACTGCTTGATTTGATGTTTCACATTCAAATATGCACAAAGTGCACGGTTTGTGCATTTTATAAGGTCAATAATATTTACAAGCTTGGAATGCTACAATGTGTTTTTGGGATTATGAATATGCAATTGGAGCCTTGGATAACATGTTTTAAACCATTTGTGGATAGATTTTCATAAGTTCACATTTTGCGTTTAGATGTGCGAAAAAGTATATGATTTGTGCATATAATAAAGTCAATAAGATTTACAAGTAAAAAATGCTAGAATGTGTATTTAGGATTATGAATATGAAATTAGAGCCTTGGATAACATGTTTAAAACCATTTGTGCACAGATTTGTATGAGTTCATGTTTTATGTATATGAATGCACAAAAGTGTATGATTTGTGCATATAATTAAGTCAACAAGATTTACAAGTTCAAAATGCTAGAATGTGTATTTAGGATTATCAATATGTAATTAGAGCCTTAGACAATGATACAAATATGGTTAACTTGTACCAAACCCGTATTCAATCTTGATAACCTTGCCAAGGATTGTTCATAAATGAAGAAAAAAAAAACTCTAATTTCCAACTAGACCCTAAAATAACTTGTACTTAAGAATATTAATTATAAAGAATTAGAGGTTGTTTAATATAAACCTAAGATTAACGAAGTAAATATTAAGTCTAAATTAAACTAGGTTTGAATTTACCAAACCTTCACTTGATAAATTCACTAAAGTTCTTTTAAGAACAAAAGCAAATGACTTTAACCTCTCAAGAATTGAAATCTAATTGATAAAAATTGTTCTAAAGTCATAGTACATTGTTATGGCCTTTATATAGGCATGTATACATCCTAATCCTTGAAGGAATAAGTTTTCTTACTTATTCCTAAAGATTCCTATAAAGGAAAATCCTTAACTAAATAGGATCCCTTCTAAAATATGACAACTAAACTTTGAAAAGTCAAATTGACAACTAAGCAAACAACTAAGCACACCATGTCAAATGTCAAGTATGATGTTGACTCATTGACTTGGAATCTTTGACTTTAACTTGTTGACTTTCATTTTGAATATCCTTGAATTTTCTAGAATCTTCCTTATTGACTCCAAAATAGAAAATAACCCAAAAATTCATCCAAATCAAGATAACTAATTTTGAAATATGAAATTAAACTAATTAGCTTGAATTCTTCATTATTCAGCTTCATGCTTGGAATTGAATCCCTTTTAGGGTTCTTATCATTCCCTCCCTCTTAAAGATGATTCATCCTCGAATCATACCCATCTTTTAAAGTTGATAAATTCATACATCCTCTAGGGTCAAACATAAACTCCTTAATTGAAATCCTCTCCTCTGAAGTAATAATCCACACAATAACTTGGTTGCACATTTGGAATATAGATCTTGTTTTTATGAACATGTAAGAATTGAATTATTATTGCTTCCTTCCAAATTTGAAATATGAATATCTTAAGTTCTTCTTTCTATAAATAAAAACTCCAAGGATTCCCTTGAAAGAAGTAAAATATTGGAGCTCTTTCTCATACTTCATGCTAGGAATGAAATCTTTAAAGGTGTTGTTGACCTTGTAATGCATTTCAACAACATCATCAAATGGATATTTATATGGCTTCAAGGTCTATAAAACAACTTTCAAAACACTAGAAAAAAGAAATAGTATAATTATGAGTGTCATCATGATGAATAACCATCTTCTGATCCTTCATAATACTCTCAATCTCTAGTTTCCTCTTTTGGCACAAACTTCTAAATTTCCCTCTACATGGTGCATATACTCTTCATGATCATAGTATGCACTCTTGACAATTCCTTGACTAGTTAATCCTTCTACAAGTTCACTAGATTGCTAAAAAATTTGTGAACACTCTTAATTAGCTTTATTATCTCTTTCAATAATATGCAATTTCTTATCAATTTCCTTATTAGGCAACACACACTTGTCATTATCTTTAACTTCTAACAATATTTCATCAAGGCTTTTGGCATTATTTTGCTCTAAAACCTCCACAATTTCTTTATTAACTATTTTCTCTTCAAAATCATTATTCACACTTTCTTCATTCAAAACATGAATGTTATCATCCTCTTTAATAACATTATCATCTACTTCAATGCATAATTGCTCTTTATATTTCTCACCTTGCTCACTTAACCCATTTTCAACACTTAACTCACTCAACTCAGTTTTAACACTATTATGAATGAATTTCAATAAATGCACAAAATGATCATCATGATTCACTTTAATGAAATACACTTAAAAATTAATAACTTTGCCCAAGATTCTAAGAAATAAGTTAAATGATTGAAAAGATTGAAATTTAACCAATTAGAAGACTTAAACTCCAATTTCAAACACCATAAAGGTTTGATCAACTTCTTTGATAAGTTTAGTTTGTATTCTTTCAAGAACATAAGAAAACAAGCAATTTATGCTTAAGGTTGAATTTTGACTCAAATATTATATATTCAACTTGTTAAAACTTCTACATGAATCTTCCTTTTATAGAGATAAGGAAGTGATTTAACTAAAGACTCTTAAATCACCAAGGTTTCCTTCTTAAAGTGGGAAACAAATACTTAAAACTAAAGAAAACTTATCCTAATTGACTTAGGCCGAATTTAACAAGGATTAAGGCCTTAAAACACAAATATAAATCCTAAATAAAGTCTAAAAGTGAAGAGACTTGAGGCCCAAACATGATTTGGCCCAAAATAAGCTCAAAATAAACCTTAAACAAGCCTACCCAAAATCATAAAAAACTTGAACTTCCAATATGTTGAATAAATCCCATTTACCTTTCATACCACTTCCATAAAAAGCCTTTGAAATGTTTTGGATCTTCATGTTCTTGATTAGCCCAGCCTTATAAACCCTTTTTGAACTTCTTTGCATGCAATCGAGTTATTAGGCCTTGAAGTAGCTTCAAATCCTTATTCAAAGCATTATCTTCATGATTTAAATAAGGTTCATCCAACTTTATCTTAAATTCTTGCGATCCACTATCTTTAATTTGCTCCTTTTGATCCATTTGAATTATTAGTTAAATTTCTGGTGGAATTGCCTCTATGTGATTCATATCATTCCCCGTTTCCTCATAATGATTCCTCCTTGAATCAATGTCTTCACACGATTGAAAAACTCTATCATTCAATGGAATCTCTAAATCATCACCACAATCCAAATCATCATCACTACAGTCTTTTAAAGGTGGCATGTCATCTTTTCTATCTTTAAAGTCCTCTTGACTCTATGTCATAATTTGTGATTTTGCCATTCCCTCTCCAAGTTGTTGATTTTTCCCTTTATGAGATGACATTCTACCTTCTATCTTATCTATCCTTCCATTTAGTTTTTGTATTTGGTCTTTAACTCCCATAAGAGCTCTTTCCAACCATTCATAAAATTCTTGAGCTTCTCGGGTAATATCCATTGGATATAGATTTTCACCTCCTCTACTCATATCAGACATAGCTGTAAATAAATGTTAGAATAAAATAAAAAAAAATCCTCATAACACTCCCTTACGTATTTACTTTCAAAGATGAACAGGTCTCTCGTGTTTTCACATAATTTTAATTTAATCACACAAGGTTTTCCTCATACCACTCAGCTTTTTCCCTTAGTGTTCTTAATTAAATCAAACTGAAAAACATAAAAGAATTAATTCCCTTTGTAAAATTCAAAAATCAAAATTTAAGAAATTGTAGAGACAATAGCTAAGAATGCCCTAATCAAAAAGTGCCCACAAGTAAAAAATATAGGAGTGCCCAAAGAAAAAAATGAATTTAATCCTATTAAATAAGGATAAGGAATGATAAATAAGGGAAAATGAGTTATCTAATCTCTTTAAGACAAAGAAAAGCTTTAAGATAAGATAAGGATTAGAAAGAAAACAAGTTATAACCAAATTCTAACAAGATAAGGTTATAATCTACTTAAGATTTAATTTTAACCATAAGATATCATTTTTAGACAATAAAATTTTGAATTTGTACTATATAGCCAAGAAAAATGAATTTCCCCACTTCAAAATTCAAGATTTTGGGATTTTTAATCAAGATTTGATTAAAGAACTTAAAGAAAATTAAAGAAACCTACGAATTTAATCAAGAAAATTCAAGAAAATAATTAAGAATTCAAGATTTTGCTTCAAAAAGATCAAAGAATGCAAGAAACATTTAAAGATTATAAGAACAACTTGAAATAACCTAGTTTTTCTTTTCTTTTTCATTTTCTTTCTTTTTATTTTCTTTCCTTTTTTTTATTTTTTTATACCAATGCAAGAGTTCAAGAATAACTAAATGAATTCAAGAAACAAAGAATGCAAAAATGAATTTGAAAAAGTAACAAATAAGATGATGAACTAAAAAGATGATGAAACAAACAAATAAAAAAGAGAGTAGAAGAAGAAAGCACACAAATGAAAATAAGAATGAAAGAAATAGGGATACGTAACCTAATTATTAGAGCCAAAGCTCTGATACCAAAGTATTATAAATGAATTTCAACAAACACATGAAACGATCATCATGATTCACATTGATGAAATACACTCAAAACTTAATGACTTTGCCCAAGATTCTAAAAAACAAGTTGAATGATAAAAAATATTGAAATTCAGCCAATTAGAAGACCTAAACTCCAATTTTGAACACTACAAAGGTTTGATCAACTCCTTTAATAAGTTTGGGTTTGTATTCTTTCAAAAACACTAGAAAACAAGCAATTTATGCTTAAGGTTGATTTTTGACTCAAATATTATATGTTCAACTTGTTAAAACTTCTACATCAATCTTCCTTTTATAAAGATAAGGAAGTGATTTAACTAAAGACTCCTAAATCACTAAGGTTTCCTTCTTACAGTAGGAAACAAATACTTACAACTAAATAAAACTTATTCTAATTGACTTAGGCTGAATTTAACAAGGATTAAGGCCTTAAAACACAAATATAAATCCTAAATAAAGTCTAAAAGAGAATTCTAATAAAGACTTGAGGCCCAAACATGATTTGGCCTAAAATAAGCTCAAAATAAACCTTAAACAAGCCTATCCAAAATAATCAAAATCTTGGACTTCCAATATGTTGAATAAAGCCCATTTACCTTCAATATCACTTCCACAAAAGGCCTTTGAAATGTTTTGGATTTTCATGTTCTTGATTGGCCTAAATATTCTTCATAAAGCCTTGTAAACCCTCTTTGAACTTCTTTGCATGCAATCGAGTTATTGGGCCTTGAAGTAGCTTTAAATCCTTATTTAAAACATTTTCTTCATGATTTAAATAAGGTTCATCCAAATTTTTATTAACTTCTTATGATCCACTATCTTTAATTTACTCCTTTTGATCCATTTGAATTATTAGTTAAATTTCTAGTGGAATTGCCTTAATGTGATTCATATCAAACACCCAACTCCCTCTTTCCTTTCCTCTCATCATGTCTCTCAACCACTTTAATGACTTCAACATTCCTTGAACTTTTTTTATGCCCTTGAAAGTGATTATGCCAATCCTTATAATAATGATTTCACACAAACATCTTTCGTATGATAGTCTTTTATCTCTTGCCATGTAGAGATAGGTTCTTCTCAATAATGCCTCCTTAAAATCACTAGTTAATTCCACCAAGCTAATGCATAGCCCATAAATGCAGTAGTTACAAGCTTAACTTTCTTTTCCTTAGGGTAGTTATGGTCATTAAACCAAAATATACCTTCTTTTCCCATGATAGATATGCTTTGGGATCACTTATGCCATGGAAATTATGTATCTTCATCTTTACACTCCTAAGGTTATTAACTTGCTTATCATGCCCTTGAATGCTCTCTCATTAACAAACTCATCATCATCATTATGCCATCTCCCTTTATGAACTTGTCTAGGTGTGATTTTAGTCATATTGTTGGTGTTATTAGTGGTGGTTGTAGCTTGGGTTTGCTCTAACCTCCCTATTTACTCTCAAACCTTTTGATGGCTATTTAACAATGGACTCATTTATTCTTGCATCTCTTTATAAAGAGCTTCTATTCAGGATTTATCTTAACCTCTTTTAGATATGCAATGTTATAAATAAAGAAACAAAAGGAAAAAATGCACAAGTAATACTGATATGGAACCTCCAAGAATAAGCTTGAGAACCCATTTATGTATTCGAACCCCTGAAGCATTAACTTGAAAACCCCAATAGTCAATTCAACAACAACCCCTAAGAATGGTTAGACATCTGATTACTTAGATGATCAAAGAATTATAATAAAGAAAACTCATTTCTAATTTCTAATTTCGAAACCCTCCATAAGAAGATGATCAATCTACTTGAATGTTCCTTAAAGCATGTATTCTACATAAGAACACAAAGATAAAAGCAAAATAGCCTTTAGGTTTTAAAACTTCAATTCTCCCCCTAATAATTCATCCAAGGCACATATATATAGCCTTTACAAGGTTTTCCTTAGTGAATAAGGAAAACTAATAACCCTAATCACAAAAATAGGAAACTAATCTAATCAGACCTCAAATAGGAATTCTGACATACTTCTTATTTCAAGAATAATTAAACTAACTAAAACTAATGGGCTTTTAAAATAAAAAATTCGTCCAGCCTTTATTTAACATAATTAAACCTAAATAACAATGCTTAAATAACTCTCTCATGCATATTCAGCCAGCCCATAACAAATGTGGCCCATTATAGACTTAATTAAACCCATTAGAAACTTGGACTTGAATTAAGTTGTATTGAACTTGAGCTGCACTTGGCACAAAACTTTGTTGTCCTTGTAAACTTTCACTAGCTAAGTTCACTAAGCCTTGTAGATGATGGATTAAGGCTTCTTGAAGTTTTTTAGATTGAGACCTTATTATAGGTCTTTGAGGCATGCTGATTGCACTCAAAACCTCTTAAACTTGATCATTGCCTTCTTGACGATGCTCATCTTCATCATGTTGAATTCTTTGAACTTGGTGTGTTGGCTACTCCATAACATTTCCCCTCTCCTCAAAAGGATTCATCCTCGAATCTAAAGCATCACCTATATTAAAAGGACTCAAATCAGCCACATTGAATGAAGCACTAACATTATACTCACCAAGTAGGTCAACTTTGTATGCATTTTCATTAATCCTTTCAAGAATTTGTAAAGGACCATCTCCTCTTGGGTTTAGTTTAGACTTCCTTTGAAGTGGAAACCTTTCTTTACAAAAATGCACCCAAACCTAATCTTTAGGCTGAAAAATCATTGGCTTCCTTCCTTTATTCACACGTGAAGCTACTTTAGCATTTTGCTTCTCAATCCTCTCCTTAACTTGCTTATGTAACTTCTTCACCAAATCTGCCTTAGAATTAGCATCAACACTCATAAAATTGTTAGGTGGCAGTGGTAATAAATCAATAGGAGTAAGTGGATTAAATCCATAAACAATCTTAAATGGAGAGCAATTAGTAGTGCTATGAACAACCCTATTATAAGCAAACTCCACAAATGGTAAACAATCCTGCCACATCCTAATGTTCTTTTCTATGATTGCCCTAAGCAAAGTAATCAAAGTCCTATTAACTACTTCAGTTTGCCTATCAGTTTGAGGATGACAAGTAGTTAAAAACAATAACTTAGTTCCTAACTTTCCCCATAATACATGCCAAAAATGACTTAAAAACTTAACATCCCTATCACTAACAATGCTCCTAGGTATGCCATGTAAGTGCACAACTTCTTTGAAAAACAAATCAGCAATCAACTTAACATCATCAATTTTATGACATGGTACAAAATGAGCCATTTTACTAAATATATCAACCACAACAAAGATACTATCATGACCTTTCCTAGTTCTAGGCAATCCAAGCACAAAATCCATAGACAAATTAGTCCAAGGTTCACTAGGAATGAGTAATGGTGTGTATAACCCATACGGTTTCAACCTAGACTTAGCCTCTCTACATGTAATGCAATGCTCACAAACTTTATACACATCATGTTTCATACCGGGCCAAAAGAAATGTTCTAATAGCATATCATAGGTTTTATTTACCCCAAAATGCCCCATTAAGCCTCCTCCATGTGCCTCCTTAATTTATAATTCCCTTATAGAACACTTAGGAATGCACAATCTATTTCTTTTAAACAAGAAACCATCAAACAAGTAAAAATCATCCGAAACAACCCCATTGTCATAAGATGCATATATATCATCAAAATCATCATCATGTGGATACAACTCCTTTATAAACTCAAAACCTAATAATTTAGCAGTAAGAGAGTTAAGTAAAGTGTACCTTCTAGATAATTCATCAGCAACCACATTCTCTTTACCTTGCTTGTACTTAATCACATATGGAAATGTTTCTATGAACTCCACCCATTTGGCATGCCTACGGTTAAGCTTATCTTGACCCTTCAAATGCTTTAAACTTTCATGGTTAGTGTGTATCACAAACTCCCTAGGCCACAAATAATGTTGCCATGTTTGCAAAGCTTGAACCAATGCATATAATTCCTTGTCATAAGTTAAATATTTCAAGGTTGCCCCACTTAACTTTTCACTAAAATAAATTAATGGTCTTGGATCCTGCATCAAAATAGCTCCAATCCCTATGCCACTAGCATCACATTCAATCTCAAAAGTTTTATCAAAGTTAGGTAAAGCAAGCAAAGGTGCATTACACAATTTATCCTTAAGTTCATTAAATGCATGTTCTTGTGCATCACCCCAAACAAATCCAACATTTTTCTTAACTAATTCATTCAAAGGTGCGGCAATAGTGCTAAAATCTTTAATGAATCTCCTATAGAAACTAGCAAGCCCATGAAAACTCCTCACCTCACTAGCATTTTTAAGTTTTGGCCACTCTTTAATAGCCCTAACCTTCTCCTCATCAACCTCTATGCCTTGACTAGATACAATAAAACTAAGAAAATTAACCTTATTCATGCAAAAACTACATGTTTTAAGGTTTGCATACAACTTTTCTTGTCTAAGTGTTTCTAGTACAATTCGCACATGCATAACATGATCATCTAAACACTTAGAGTAAATTAGAATATCATCAAAGTAAACAACAACAAATTTACCCAAGTAATTTCACAAAACATGGTTCATCAATCGCATGAATGTGCTAGGTGCATTAGTAAGACCAAAGGGCATAACAAGCCACTCATACAACCCATACTTAGTCTTAAAAGCTATTTTCCATTCATCACCAACATTCATTCAGATTTGATAATAACCAGATTTCAAGTCTATTTTAGTGAACAAACAAGAACCATATAACTCATTAAGCATATCATCTAATCTAGGAATAGGATGCCGATACTTTACAGTGATTTTATTGATGGCTCTGCAATCCACACACATCCTCCATGTTCCATCCTTCTTTGGCACAAGAATGATAGGAACCGAACAAGGACTAAGACTTTCCCTCATATACCCTTTAGCTAGCAACTCCTCCACTTGTGTTTGGATCTCCTTTGTTTCTCTTGGATTTGCTCTATATGTTGGTCGATTGGGTATGGCTGCCCTAGGAATGAAGTCAATTTGATGTTCTATGCCTCTAATTGGGGGTAATCCACTAGGCATCTCTTTGGGAAACATATCTTCAAATTCCTCTAAAAGATCAACAAACACACTAGGCAAAGATGGGTTAAGTTCATTAGTTGCCAAATAAGCCCCTTTGTACAAAAGTACAAATATAGGCCGATTAGCATACAAAGCCTGTCTAACCTCACTTGTCCTAGCCATTAAACTTAAATTCTTTTCTTTTTTCTCTCTAAAGAATTTTTCTTACTCTCTTTCTTTCTTTTCAGCCTCCACTCTCATTCTTTCCATTTTACATTGGTCTTCATACACCTCCTTTGAAGAAAGCGGTGTTAATATGATCTTGTGCCCATCCTTGGTAAAGTGATATCGATTAAGGTACCCATCATGCTTGGTCTTTCTATCAAATTGCCATGGTCTACTAAGAAAAATATCTCCAGCATGCATAGGAACTACATCACACAATTGCTCATCATGATATTTACCAATTGAAAAGGAAATAATAGATTGTCTATTTACCTTGACCTCTCGACAATCATTAAGCCATTAAAGTTTGTATGGCCATGGGTGTGGTATAGTAGACAGCCCCAATCTACTAATTAAGAATGAGCTCACTGCATTGGTGCAACTCCCTCCATCAACAATCATAAGACATGCCTTGCCTTGCACATGACACCTTGTATAGAATAAGTTGTCTCGTTGCTTTTCAATGCAATCTTCCTTTATTTAAGTACTAAGAGCACGCCTTATAACCAGCATGTCACCTTTGATTGGCTCCTCTATACTCCCATCACTACAACTTTCCAATTCAGGCATCTCATCCTCATCACTTTCATTATTGCCCTCTTTTTCATCAGTCATAATTTCCCATTCCTTATGGTCATAGTTCTCTTATTAGGGCAATCTTTGCTCATATGACCTACTCCTTGACACTTCCAACACTTAATGTCTCTATTTCTCCCTTTAGGCTCATTGGTTTTAATTTTGTCCTTAGAGATCGAATCTACCTTCCCTTTAGCAACCTTATTCCTACCTCTATAATCACTCTTTCCATCCTTTTTCAAATTAAAATTAGAACTAGAATAGGATTTGGAATTGTACCTTGTCGCCCCTCTTCTTTGGAGTTGCCTTTCTATCTTGACGGCCATATGCACCATCTCTTATAAATCTTAATATTTATGTAAATCTACTCGGTCAGGTATGTCTTTGTTTAAACCAGCCAAGAAGCGTGCCATAGTGATCTCTATATCTTCATCTATATCAGCCCTAGTCATGAGCATCTCCATCTCTTTATGGTAATCATCCACACTCTTACTACCTTGTTTAAGAACTTGAAGTTTTTGTACAAGTTCCTTATGATAGTGTTTTGGCACAAATCGCTTCCTCATTACAACCTTGAGCTCAGGCCAATTATAAATTGGGTACTCCAAATTCCTTTGCCTGTTAATCACCAAATGGTCCCACCAAGCAATAGCATAATCAGAAAATTGAGTTTCCTTACTAAATTGTTGGCAATCAAATATAAGCTCCAATTGCTTCTCCCATTGTAAATAGGACTCCGGATCTGATTTACCTTGAAAGTTAGGTATCTTATGTTTGATGCTTCCTAAATTTTAATCTACATCATCTTCATTGCCTCAGTTTCTTCCATTGTATGGAACCAGTTGTAACCTTCCTCTTCCTCTACCTCGGCCTTATCTACCTCCACCTCTTGGTACTCCTACTTCTGCATAGGCCTCATCTTCATCCTCATTGTCAACATTGCCTTCTACTTCCTCATTATGGTTTGGTGTTGTTGCCCTTTCAACCACTCCTAGCCTTGTATCCATGCGATTTAATCTCTCCATTATAGTCTCAAAATTTGTATTCATACATGCAAATTGCCTTTGTTGAGCCTCACGTAGCAAAGTTTCATCAACTTTACCCTCACCTTTATTTTCACCTTGGTTTGACATTACTATAAAAGAATGTTAGAAATAAAAAAATAATAATTTAAAATCCTCATAAGCACTCCCTCATGTGTTTGCACTCAAATGATAGGGGTGGTCACTCGTGTTTAACTCAATTTGATGTTTCACTCAGCTTCCTCTCACCACTCAAGCTAATTCTTTTATGTTCTTAGGTGAATCACACTTTTAGAACAAATCAATTAGATTGAAGCAATATTCAAGTAGAACTTTCAAAAGTGAAATTTTC
This sequence comes from Mallotus nudiflorus, assembly GCA_947683625.1. Classification (NCBI taxonomy): domain Eukaryota; kingdom Viridiplantae; phylum Streptophyta; class Magnoliopsida; order Malpighiales; family Euphorbiaceae; genus Mallotus; species Mallotus nudiflorus. Next base: position 5,565,694 of record CANTUR010000069.1, on the reverse strand, counting down.
AAAACAAGTTTGAGGCAATTCGATGAATAAAAAAAATAATAATTCAAAAATAATAAAATAGGAAAACTCAAAAATATGCAAAAGACATGTGAAAGAAATATAAAGATCTTCTAGAATAGAAAAGAAAACAAATTTAGAAGTTATTTTAAGAAGAAAAGTCAAATTTGCCTCAATAAGTAATATTTCTTAATGAGCAAGTATTGTAAAGATATGCAAAATCCTTAATAGACAAGTAATACAAGATATGATAAGATCTAGTTAGATATGTTAATTATAAACCAAATAGGATTAGGAAACCTAAATCAGACCTGATGAGGATATTAATCGCTCAAATAATATTCCTTAATGAGCAAGGAATGGAAGGAAATGCAAGTCAGACCTGATTAGGATATAAATCACTTAAGAATCTCAAATCTTCCTTTTCTAATAACTTTCTCTTTTTTTCACGAATTTTTTTTTTTGCTTTTTTTTTCAAATTTCTTTCTTCTTTTTTTTTGCATGAATTTTTTTTAAAAAAAACAAGATCAAGACCAACAAATAAGAACAAAGAACAAAACACAAGAATGAAGAACAAAAAAAATAAGAACGATTTTAAAAGAATAAGAAAAACATAAGAAATCAGGATTAAGAATAAAAATTATAAAAGATAAAACTTGATCTAAAGCCAAAGCTTTGATACCAAATGATACGGAACCTCCAAGAATAAGCTTAAGAACCCCTTTATGTATTCGAACCCCCGAAGCATTAACTTGAAAACTCCAATAATCAATTCAGCAACAACCCCTAAGAATGGTTAGAAATCAGATTACTTAGATGATCAAAAAATTAGAATAAAGAAAACTCATTTCTAAATTCCAATTTCGAAACACTCCATAAAAAGATGATCAATCTACTTAAATGTTCCTTAGAGCGTGTATTCTACACAAGAACACAAAGATAAAAGCAAAACAAGATTTAGGTTTTAAAACTTTAATTCTCCCCCTAATAATTCATCCAAGGCACATATATATAGCCTTTACAAGGTTTTCCTTAGTGAATAAGGAAAACTAATAACCCTAATCACAAAAATAGGAAACTAATCTAATTAGACCTCAAATAGGAATTCTGACATACTTCCTATTTCAAGAATAATTAAACTAACTAAAACTAATGGGTTTTTAAAATAATAAATTTGTCCAGCCCTTATTTAACATAATTAAACCTAAATAAAAATGCTTAAATAACTCTCTCATGCATATTCAGCCAGCCCATAACAAATGTGGCCTATTATATACTTAATTAAACCCATTATAAACTTGGACTTGAATTAAGTTGTATTGAACTTGAGCTGCACTTGGCACAAAACTTTGGTGTCCTTGTAAACTTTCACTAGCTAAGTTCACTAAGCCTTGTAGATGATGGATTAAGGCTTCTTGAAGTTTTTTAGATTGAGACCTTATTATAGGTCTTTGAGGCATACTGATTGGACTCAAAACCTCTTAAACTTGATCCTTGCCTTCTTGATGATGCTCATCTTCATCATGTTGAATTCTTTGAACTTGGTGTGTTGGCTACTCTATAACAAACACTCCCTCATGTGTTTACACTCAAACAATATCACTCAACACACTCGTGTTTCACTTAATTAGGGTTTAGCCCTCTTATGAGCTTACCACTCACCTTTTACCTCTCAAATTACTTACTTATAGTTCTTATGGAATTAAAGTTACTAATTATCAAATTAAGCTCAATACAAAAAAAAATAAAGCAATAATTAAACCTCAAATTTGACTATAAGAGCTAAAGAAAATGCAACAAATAAAGACAATATCCAAACAAGATAAAAAAAATAAGAAAATTTGGAATAAATGTTTAAACTACCCCAAACATAACTTAAAAAGAAGAGTAGAATATTCAGAATTGAAATAAGGCAAAGGTATTGAATTTAAAATTAAAACAGCAAATTGGAATGGTTTTAAGCTAAATTGAATGCAACTTTGATCAATTCAACTTTTTAATTCAAAATTTAAAACTTTTTTTTGCATTTTTTTATTTTTTTATATTGTTGCAAAATGACCAAATTAATAACAAACTCAAATTGATATCTATTTGTGACAAACAAGACTCTTCATATGTAAAACAATATGAATAAAAATGATTTTTTATATATTTTTTTAAAGACTAAAAACGGGTTGGATTATGAAGAAAAGAATGAAATTGACTCAAGATAACAAAGAAAGTGAATTTCAACTCTATAATCACAAAGAAAACTAATTGATATCAAATAAGACACAAAAAAAATGAAAAAAATAATGTTTTTTTTATTAAATACAAACAACAAAGAAAAGTAAAGATACATACTTGATTAATGAGCCAAAGCTCTAATACCAAATGATATGAATGTGGTTAACTTGTACCAAACCTGTATTTAATCTTGATAACCTTGCTAAGGATTGTTCATAAATCAAGAAAAAAAACTCTAATCTCCAATAAGACCATTAAATAACCTATACTTAAGAAACTTAATTATAAAGAATTAAAGGTTATTTAATATAAACCTAAAATTAACACAAAAAGTTAATTTTAAGTCTAAATTAAACTAGGTTTGAATGTACTAAGACTTCACTTGATAAATTCACTAAAGTTCTTTTAAGAATAAAAGAAAAGGACTTTAACCTCTCAAGAATTGAAATTTAATTGATAAAAATTATTCTAAATTCATGCTACATTGTTATGGCCTTTTATATAGGCATGTAAACATCCTAATCCTTGAAGGAATAGGTTTTCTTACTTATTCCTAATGACTCTTATAAAGGAAAATTCTAAATTAAATAGGATCCCTTCAAAAATATGACAGCTAAGCTTTAAAAAGTCAAATTGACAACTTATGACAACTAAGCAAGCAACTAAGTATGCCATGTCACATGTCAAGTGCGATGTTGACTCATTAACTTTGACTTATTTACTCAATTGACTTTGACTTTGACTTGGAATATCATTGAATCTTCTCAAATCTTATTGAATCTTTCTTATTGACTCCAAATAAGAAAATAACTCAAAAATTCATCCAAATCAAGGTAATTAATTTTGAAATATGAAATTAAACTAACTAGCTTGAATGCTAGAATGTGTACTTAGGATTGTGAATATGCTATTAGAGCCTTGAATAACATGTTTAAAACTATTTGTGCACAGATTTGCAAGAGTTCACATTTTACATTCATAAATGCGCAAAAGTGTATGATTTTCGCATATAATAAAGTCAACAAGATTTACAAGTTTAGAATTCTAGAATGTGTATTTAGGATTATGAATTTGCAATTATAGCTTTGGATAATATGTTTAAAACCATTTGTGAATAGATTTGCACGAGTTCATACTTTCCATTCATACGTGCGCAAAAGTGTATGATTTCTTCAACAAGATTAACAAGTTCATAATGATAAAATGTGTATTTAGGATTATGAATATGCAATTGGAGCCTTAGATAACATGTTTAAACCTATTTGTGCACAGATTTGTAGAACTTTACATTTTACATTTAGATGTGTGCAAGTGTACAATTTGTGCATATAATAAAGTCAATAAGATTTACACATTCAAAATAATAGAATGTGTATTTAGGATTATGAATATACAATTGGAGCCTTGGATAACATATTTAAAACTATTTATACATGAACTTATAGGAGTTCACATTTTGCATTCAAACATGCGCATAATTGTACAATTTGCACATATAATAAAGTCAATGACATTTATAAGTTCAAAATGCTAGAACGTATATTTGGGGTTATGAATATGCAATTGGAGCCTTGGATAACATGTTTAAAATCATTTTGTGCACATATTTGCACGAGTTCATGTTTTCCATTCAGATGTGCACAAAAGCATACAATTTGTGCATATAATAAAGTTAATAAGATTTACAAGTTCAGAATGCTAGAATGTGTATTTAGTATTATGAATATGAAATTGGAGCCTTGGATATCATGTTTAAAACTATTTATGCATAGATTTGCAAGAGTTCATATTTTATGTTCATATGTGCACAAAAGTGTATGATTTGTTCATATAATAAAGTCAATAAGATTTACACATTGAGAATATTAAAATGTTTATTTAGGATTATGAATATACAATTGGAGCCTTGGATAACATGTTTAAAACTATTTGTGCATAGATTTGCACGAGTTTACATTATGCATTTAGACATGAGCAAAAGTGTACGATTTGTGCATATAATAAAGTCATCAAGATTTGCAAGTTCAGAATGCTAGAATGTGTATCTAGGATTATGAATATGCAATTGGAACCTTGGATAACATGTTTAAAACCATTTGTACATAGATTTGCACGAGTTCACAGTTTGCATTTAGACGTGCATAAAAGTGTACGATTTGTGCATATAATAAAGTCAATAAGATTTACAAGTTCATAATGCTAGAATATGTATTTAGGATTAAGAATATGCAATTGGAGCCTTGGAAAACTTGTTTAAAATTATTTTTCTTCAAATTGGCACGAGTTCACATTTTATGTTCAAACGTGCACAAAAGTGTACGATTTGTGTATTTAACAAAGTCAACAAAATTTATGAGATTTAAAAGCTAGAATGTGTATTTAAGATTATGAATATACAATTCAAGCCTTGAATAACATGTTTAAAACCATTTGCGCACATATTTGCTTGATTTGACATTTTGCTTTCAAACGTGCACAGAGTGCACGATTTGTGCATTTTATAAAGTCAACAATATTTACAAGCTTGGAATGCTACAATGTGTTTTTAGGATTATGAATATGCAATTAGAGCCATGGATTACATGTTTAAAACCATTTGTGCATAGATTAGCACGAGTTCACATTTTGCATTTAGACGTGTGCAAAAGTGTATGATTTGTGCATATAATAAAGTCAACTAGATTTACAAGTAAAGAATGCTAGAATGTGTATTTAGGATTATGAATATGCAATTTCAGCCTTGGATAACATGTTTAAAACCATTTGTGCACAAATTTACACGAGTTCACATTTTGTGTTCAAACATGTACAAAAGTGTACAATTGGTGCATATAGTAAAGTTACAAATTCTAAATGCTAGAATGTGTATTTAGGATTATCAATATGCAATTGGGGCCTTGGACAACTTCTTTAAAATAATTTGTGCTCAACTTTGCAGAATTTCACATTTTGCATTCAAACTTGCACAAAAGTGTACGATTATGCATTTAATAAAGTTAACAAAATTTATGAGATTGAAAAGCTAGAATGTGTATTTAAGATTATGAAAGTACATTTCAAGCCTTAAATAATATGTTTAAAACCATTTGCGGACATATTTGCATAATTTGACATTTTGCATACAAATGAGTGCAAAAGTGCATGGTTTGTGTATTTTATAAGGTTAATAATATTTACAAGCTTGGAATTCTATAATGTCTATTTAGAATTATGAATTTTCAATTTGAGCCTTGGATAATATGTTTAAAACCATTTGTGAATATATTTGCATGAGTTCATGCTTTCCATTCAGGCGGCACAAAAGTGTGTGATTTCTACATATAAAAAATTCAATAAGATTTGTAAGTTTAGAATGATAGAATTTGTATTTAGGATTATGAATATGGAATTGGAGCCTTGGATAACATGTTTAAAACTATTTGTGCTCAAATTTGAAGAAGTTCACATTTTGCCTTTTGACGTGTGCAAAAGTGTACGATTTGTGCATATAAAAAAATCAATAAGATCTACACATTCATAATACTATAATGTGTATTTAGGATTATGAATATGCAATTGGAGCCTATGATAACATGTTTAAAACTATTTGTGCATAGATTTGCATGAGTTCACATTTTACAATCAAACATGCATAAAAGTGTATGATTTGTGCATATATTAGAGTCAACAAGATTTATAAATTTAGAATTCTAGAATGTGTATTTAGGATTATGAATATTCAATTGGAACCTTGGACAACTTGTTTAAAATAATTTGTGCTTAGATTTGCACTATTTCACATTTTGCATTCAAACTTGTACAAAAGTGTACGATTTGTGCATTTAATAAAGTCAACAAAATTTATGAGATTTAAAAACTAGAACATGCATTTAGGATGATGAAAATATATTTCAAGAGTTGAATAACATGTTTAAAACCATTTGCGAACATATTTGCATAATTTGACATTTTTCGTTCAAAAGAGCACAAAAATGCACGGTTTGTGTATTTTATAAGGTCAACAATATTTACATGCTTGGAATGCTATAATGTGTATTTAGGATTATGAATATGGAATTGGAGCCCTGGATAACATTTTTAAAACCATTTGTGCACATATTTGCACGAGTTCACGTTTTGCATTTAGACGTGCGCAAAAGTGTAAGATTTACGAATATAATAAAGTCATCAAGATTTGCATGTTTAGAATTCTAGAATGTGTATTTAGGATTATGAATATGCAATTGGAGCCTTGGATAACATATTTAAAAAAATTTGTGTACAAATTTATAGAAGTTCACATTTTGCCTTTAGACGTGCGCAAAAGTGTATAATTTGTGCATATAACAAAGTCAATAAGATTTACACATTCAGAATACTAGAATGTGTATTTAGGATTATGAATATGCAATTAGAGCCTTGGATAACATGTTTAAAACCATTTGTGCACAAATTTTCACGAGTTCACATTTTGCATTCATACATGTGAAAAATGCACGATTTGTCCATATAATAAAGTTATCAAGATTTTTAAGTTCAAAATGCTAGACTGTGTATTTAGGATTATGAATATGCAATTGGAGCCTTGGATAACATATTTAAAACCATTTGTGTTTAGACATGTGCAAAAGCATACAATTTGTGCATATAATAAAGTCAATAAGATTTACAAGTTCATAATGCTAGAATGTGTATTTAAGATTAAGAATATGCAATTGGAGCTTTAGAAATTTTTTTTAAAATGTGCACAAATTTGCATGTGTTCACATTTTACATTCAAACGTGTATAAAATTATATGATTTGTGTATTGAACAAAGTCAACAAAATTTATGAGATTGAAAAGCTAGAATGTGTATTTAGGATTATGAATATACAATTCAAGCCTTGAAAGTTTAAAACCATTTGTGCACAGATTTTCATGATTTCACATTTTGCATTCAAACTTGCACAAAAGTGCATTGTATATGCATTTTATAAGGTCAATAATAGTTACAAGCTAGGAATTCTTCAATTTATATTCAACATTATAAGTACACAATTGGAGCCTTGGATAACATGTGTAAAACCGTTTATGCACTGATTTCCACGAGTTCATGTTTTCCATTCAGACGTGTGCAAAAGTATATGATTTGTTCACATCAACAAGATTTTCAAGTTCAAAATGCTAGCATTTGTATTTAGGATTATGAATATGCAATTGGAGCCTTGGACAATGTTTTTAAAATTATTTGTGCATAGATTTACACGTATTCACATTTTTCATTCAAACGTGCACAAAAGTGTACGATTTGTGCATTTTATAAAGTCAACAAAATTTATGAGTTTAAAAAGCTAGAATGTGTTTTTAGGATTAAGAATATACAATCAAGCCTCAAATAACATGTTTAAAATCATTTGCGCACATATTTGCATGATTTGACGTTTTGCATTCAAATGTGCACAAAAGTGCATGGTTTGCGCATTTTATATTGTAAACAATATTTACAAGCCTGGAATGCTACAATGTGCATTTAGGATTATGAATATGAAATTGGAGACTTGGATAACATGTTTAATACCAATTGTACATAGATTTATATGAGTTCACATGTTGTGTTCAAACATGCACAAAAGTGTACGATTTGTGCATAGAATAAAGTCAACAAGATTTATAAGTTTAGAATGCTAGAATGTGTATTTAGGATTATTATTATGCAATTGGAGCTTTGGAAAACTTGTTTAAAATAATTTGTGCTCAGATTTGCACAAGTTCACATTTTTTGTTCAAACTTACACAAAAGTGTACGATTTATGCATTTAACAAAATCAATAAAATTTATGAGATTGAAAAGCTAGAATGTGTATTTATGATTATGAATATAGAATTCAATCCTTGAATAACATGTTTAAAACCATTTATGCACATATTTGCTTGATATGACATTCTGCGTTCAAACGTGCATAGAGTAGAGGGTTTGTGCATTTTATAAGGTTAACTATATTTACAAGCTTGGAATGCTACAATGTGTTTTTAGGATTATGAATATGAATTTTGAGCCTTGGATTACATGTTTAAAGCCATTTGTGCATAGATTTCCATGAGCTCACATTTTATGTTTAGACATGCGCAAAAGTATACGATTTGTGCATATAATAAAGTCAACTAGATTTACAAGTAAAAAATGCTAGAATGTCCATTTAGGATTGTGAATATACAATTAAAGCCTTGGATAACATGTTTAAAACCATTTGTCCACAAATTTGCACGAGTTCATGTTTTGCGTTTCAGACATGCACAAAAGTGTATGATTTGTGCATATAATAAAATCAATAAGATTTAAAAAATTTAGAATGCTAGAATTTGTATTTAGTTAAGATTATGAATATGCAATTGGAGCCTTGGAAAACTTGTTTAAAATAATTTGTGCTCAATTTGCATGAGTTCAAATTTTGCATTTAAACTTGCACAAATTGTTATGCATTTAATAAAGTCAACAAAATTTATGAGATTGAAAAGCTAGAATGTGTATTTAGGATTATGAAAATACATTTCAAGCCTTGAATAACATGTTTAAACCATTTGCGTGCATATTTGAATAATTTGACATTTTGTGTTCAAATGAGCACAAAAGTGCACAGTTTATGTATTTTATAAGGTTAACAAAATTTATAAGCTTTGAATGCTATAATGTATATTTAGGATTATGAATATACAATTAGAGCCTTAGATAACATGTTTAAAACCATTTGTGCACAGATTTGCATGAGTTCTTGTTTTGCATTTAAACGTGGGCAAAAATGTACGATTTCTGCATATAATAAATTCAACAAGATTTATAAGTTCATAATGCTAAAATGTGTATTTAGGATTATGAATATGCAAATGGTGCCTTGGATAACATGTTTAAATCCATTTGTGTACAGATTTGCATGAGTTCATGTTTTACATTCAAATTTGCTCAAAAGTGTATGATTTGCGCATATAATAAAGTCAACAAGAGTTACAAGTTCAAAATGCTAGAATGTGTACAATTAGAGCCTTAGAGAACATGCTTAAAACCATTTATGCACATATTTGCACAAGTTCATGTTTTGCCTTCAAACATGTTGCAGTGCACGATTTGTGCATTTAATAAATTTAATAGGATTTATGAATTTAGAATGCTAGAATGTGTATTTAGGACTATGAATAGCCTTGAATAATTTGTTTAAAATCATTTGTGCACATATTTGCATGAGTTCAAGTTTTGCGTTCAAACATGCACAAAAGTGCACGATTTATGTATTTAATAAAATTAACAAGATTTATGAGCTAGAAATGCTAGAATGTGTATTTAGGATTATGAATATGAAATTAGAGCCTTGGATAACATGTTTAAAAACATTTGTGCACTTATTCCCACGAGTACATGTTTTGCATCCAATCATATGCAAAAGTATATTATTTTTGCATTTAATAAATTCAAAAGACTTAATAGTTTAGAATGCTAGCACGTGTATTAATGATTATGAATATGCAATTGGAGCCTTGGATAACATGTTTAAAACCTTTTGTGCATAGATTTGAAAAAGTTGAAGTTTTGTCTTACATGTGCGCAAAAATGCACAATTTGTGCACTTAATAAACTCAATAAGATTTATGGCTTTAGAATGCTAGAATGTGTGTTTAGGATTGTGAATATGAAATTGGACCCTTGGATTATATGTTTAAAACCATTTTTGCACAAATTTACTTGGTTCACATTTTGCTTGCAAACGTGCACAAAAATGCACATTTTACATTTAATAAGGTCAATAATATTTATTATTTCTCAATGCTAGAATGTGTATTTAGGATTATGAGGATGCAATTGGAGCTTTTGACAACATGTTTAAAATAATTTATGCATAGATTCAAATTAGTTGAAATTTTATGCTCAAACATGCACAAAAGTGTCAGATTTGTTCATTTAATAAAATTAACAAGATTTTATGAGTTTAGAATGCTAGAATGTGTGTTTAGGATTATGAATATGCAATTGCAGCCTCAGATAACATGTTTAAAACCATTTATGCACATATTTACATAAGTTCATGTTTTGCATTCAAACATGTGCAAAAGTGTATTGTTTTTGTATTTAATAAATTCAACAAGACTTATAAGTTTGTAATGCTAGCACGTGTATTAATGATTGTGAATATGCAATTGGAGCCTTGGATAACATGTTTAAAACCATTTGTTCACATATTCAAAAGAGTTGAAGTTTTGCGTTCAAACGTGGGCAAAAGTGCATGATTTGTGCACTTACAAAAGTCAACAAGGTTTATGACTTCAGAATGCTAGAATGTGTATTTACGATTATAAATATGCAATTGGATCTTTAGATAAAATTTTAAAAACCATTTGTGCACATATTTACATGGTTCACATTTTATGTTCAAACGTGCACAAAGGTGCACGATTTGTTCATTTATTAAAGTCAAAAAGATTTATAACTTTTAGGAATGCTAGAATGTGTATTTGGAATTGTGAATATGCAATTGGAGCCTTGGAAAATATGCTTAAAACCATTGTGCACGTATTTGTACAAGTACTTGTTCAACACTCAAACATGTTGCATTGCACGATTTGTCCATTTAATAAAGTTAACAAGGTTTAATAATTTGGAAAGCTAAAAAGTGTATTTGGAATTATGAATATGCAATTAGAGCCATGGATAACAAGTTTAAAACCATTTGTGTATAGATTTGCACAAGTTCATATTTTGAGTTCAAATATGCACAAAATTTCACTATTTGTGCATTTAATAAAGTTAACAAGATTTATTAGTTTGGAATGCTAGAATGTGTTTCTAGGATTGTGAATATGCAATTGGAGCCTTGGATAACTTATTTAAAACCATTTGTGCATAGATTCCCATAAGTTCACATCTTATGTTCAAACATGCTCAAAGGCATATTATTTGTGCATTTAATAAAATCAACAAGAATTATAAGTTAGGAATTCTTGCATGCATATTAATGATTGTGAATATGCAATTGGAGCCTTTGATAACTTGTTTAAAACCATTTGAGCGCAAATTTGCACTATTTAAAGTTTTGTGTTCATATGCATGCAAAAGTGCACAATTTGTGCACTCAATAAAGTAAACATGATTTATGCTTTTAGAATGCTGGAATGTGTATTTAGAATTGTGAATATGTAATTGGAGCCTTGAATAATATGTCTAAAACCATTTGTGCATAGATTTACACTATTAAGTTTTTACATTCAAGCATGCATAAAAGCGTAATGTTTGTTCATTTAAGAAAGTCAACAACTTTTATATTTTTAGGAATGCTAGAATGTGCATTTGGAATTATTATGAATATGAAATTGTAGCCTTTGATGACATGTTTAAAATCATCTGTGCATTGATTTGAAGTAGTTTATATTTTCAATTCAAACATGTGCAAAATTGCGCAATTTGTGCATTGAATAAAGTTAACAAGATTTATGAGTTTGGAATTCTAAGATGTGTTTTTAGGATTATGGATATGAAATTGGAGCCTCGAATAACTTATTTAAAACCATTTGTGCACGGATTTACACAAGTTCATGTTTTACGTTAAAATATGTGCAAAAGTGTATTATTTGTGCATTTAATAAAGTCAACATGACTTATAAGTTTGGAATACTATAATGTATATTAATGGTTATGAATATACAATGGGAGCCTTAGATAACTTCTTTAAAACCATTTAAGAACATATTTGCACTAATTGAAGTTTTGTGTTGATACATGCACAAAAGTGAACGATTTGTGCACTCAATAAAATAAATAAGATATATGAATTTAGAATGCTAGAATGTGTATTTAGGTTTACTTAGGATTGTGAATATGTAATTGGAGCCTTGGATAATATGCTTAAACCATTTGTCCACATATTTACACGGTTCACGTTTTACGTTCAAATGTGCAAAAAGGTGCACCATTTGTTCATTTAAGAAAGCCAATAACATTTATAATTTTTTAGAATACTAGAATGTGTATTTAAAATTTGAATATGCAATTGGAGCCTTGGAGAATACGCTTGAAACTATTTGTACATAGATTTGCATGAGTTCATGTTTTATGTTTAAACATGTGCAAACATGCATGATTCATGAATTTAATGAAGCTAACAAGATTTATATTTTTGAATGGTATAATTTGTGTTTAGGATTCTAAATATGCAATCAGAGCCTTGGATAAATTGGTTAAAACCATTTGTGAAAAGATTTTCATGAGTTCACGCTTTGCATTCCAACATGTGCAAAAGTGTATGATCTGTACATTCAATAAATTTAACAAGATTTATGAGTTTGGAATACTATAATGTGTTTTTAGGATTATGAATATACAATTGGAGCCTTGGATAACTTGTTTAAAACCATTTGTGCATAGATTCACATGAGTTCACGTTTTACGTTTAAACATGACCAAAAGTGTATTATTTGTGCATTTAATAAAGTCAACAAGACTTATAATTTTGGAATGCTAGAATGTGTATTTAGGATTTTTGATATTAAATTAGAGCATTAGATAACGTCTTTATAACCATTTAAGCCCAAATTTGCATGAGTTCATATTGCGTTCAAACATGCACAAAAGTGAATAATTTGTGCATTTAATAAATTCAATAAGACTTATAAGCTTTTAATGCTAGCATGAGTATTAATGATTTTGGACATACAACTAGAGCTTTGGATAACATTTTTAAAACCATTTGTGAACAGATATGCATGAGTTCATGTTTTGCATTAAAAAATGTGCAAAATTGTATTGTTTGTGTATTTAATAAATTCAATAAGAAATATAAGTTTTAAATGCTAGCATGTGTATTAATGATTGTGAATATGCAATTGTAGCCTTAGATAAGATGTTTAAAACCATTTATGCACAGATTTGCACGAGTTGAAGTTTTGCGTTCAAACATGCACAAAAGTGCACGTTTTCTGCACTTAAAAAATTCAACAAGATTTATGACCTTAGAATGCTAGCATGTGTAATTAGGACAATAACTATGCAATTAAGACCTTGGATAACATGTTTAAAATCATTTGTCCATAGATTTTAAACAGTTCATGTTTTGTGTTCAAACATGCACAAAAGTGCACGGTTTGTTCATTTAATAAAGACAACAAGATTTATGATTTTTAGGAATGCTAGAGTGTGTATTTAGAATTATGAATATGCAATTGGAGGCTTAAAGAACATGCTTAAAACTATTTGTGGATAGATTTGCACGAGTACATGTTATGTGTTCAAATGTGTGCAAATTGCATGATTTGTTCATTTAAAAAAGTTAATAAGATTAATGAATTTAGAATACTAGAATGTGTATTTCTGGTTATGAATATGCAATTGGATCCTTAGATAACATGTTTAAAACCATTTGTGCATAGATTTGCACGAGTTAATGTTTTATGTTCAAACATGCACCAAATTGTATTATTTGTGCATTTAATAAATTTAACAAGACTTATAAGTTTGTAATGCTATCATGTTTATTAATGATTTTGAGTAGGCAATTGGAGCCTTGGAGAACATGTTTAAAACCATTTGTGCATAGATTCGAAAGAGTTGAATTTTTGCATTCAAACATGTGCAAAAGTGCATGATTTGTGCACTTAAAAAAGTTAACAAGATTTATGAATTTATAATGCCATAATATGTATTTAGGATTGTGAATATGAAATTGGAGCTTTGGATAAAATGTTTAAAACCATTTGTGAACAAATTTACATGGTTCATGTTTTATGTTCAAACGTGCACATATTTACATATTTTGTGTTGAAACCTACCGCATTGTATGATTTATGCTTTTAATAAAGTTAACAAGATTGAATTTAGAATGCTAAAATGTGTATTTAGGACTATGAAAATGCGATAACTTGTTTACAACCATTTCTTTGAAAGGAATAGATTATGTGACTCAAACATCAAATACTAAGTAAAGTAAATTTCAAAAATTTACACAATATAACCCTTGATCTCATCAAGAATTCCAAACCCTAGGATCTAATTTGCATTTAACACACAATTAACATACAAGGAAACATAAATACAAGTAATCAACAACCTAGGGATTCTATGTTTCAAGAAAAACCTACAATCTCCTAAGTTTGAAGCATACTACAAGTATTCTACTAAAATGGTTTGACCACCCTTGGTTCAACTCCAAGTCTCCCAAATGTGAGATCTCTAGCTGAAAACACTAAGCTTTTATAAATCTCCTTCTTATCTTGATCAATAAGTAGAAAGATTCCTCTCTCAAATCACCTCTTAAGCTTACATTTGATCTTTACAAGAGCTCTAGGTTTTTTGTATGTGTTGTGTTTCTTTTTTTTTTCTTGTGAGTTTCCCTATATTTTCTTTTTACCAGCTTCCCATTAATATCTTCCTCTTTACTTTTAGATATACTTGGTTAAAGATTAAAGTAGAGATTGATGACAACACCTATATGCCACTTGTTATGATTAATTAACACTAAAAAAGTCACTAGAGTCCAAATATGGATGGTGTAGAGATTATAACTCCTATAAATTCTCTGTTAGCATAGGTGATATGCCCTAGAGGCCAATCACACATTTTGACATTGTAAAAATCCCAAATGGCAATAAAAAAAATTCTTTTATCTTAAGTGCTTATTTAATTGAATATTCACCCATTAACACAATGTTAAATAAATATATTATCAAGAGTTGATAATATGAGTGACAAATTTATTTAGTACATATGCTATAAAATGTTTGTAGTCAATAAATTAATATTTGGGTAATATTAATTTGACTATCATCTCTATCTATTTTTCTTAATTAGTATGTGATACTATTAGTGGGAGGTAGTGAGTCTCATCATGCTACCTGATATAAGATATCAGAATAGACATGTGGATACTCATCTGATGGGTGGATTGAACATGACATTAGATTTATGATCACGATGATATTCACTTCTAGTCAAGGATTGCAATTTAGGTCATAATGGTGTATATAGTCCTTTGACCTGAGGTGACATGGTCATCCATATTTAAGTGGTTCGAGTTTATTACCGCTTACATACCCTTGTTAATCACACATAGGTGTATGGCATATGGTGGCTCTAGTCAATTAAATGTAAGGATGACTGTACAACCAAGATGGGATTCATTACCAGGAGTGAATTGGGTTAAGCCTATGCTATCTAAGTTTATTCTTAATGGATAAGTTCCTGGCCAAGACAAACATGACATAGTCTAAAAGAGTTTCAGTGCTAGAAAGGTGTTTCTAGTATTCATCATGTTTTATCAAGAATTAATACTTGAGATGAGGTCATATGATGTAGCTATTAGAGTTTGACTAAACCTTGACTCTAGGAAATAACAGGATCTTCTAATGAAGGGATTTTAATGCATGAAAATTATGACCAAAGGGTTCATGTGAATCAATAAATGCATTCATTTGTAATTGGGTAGTTGTGATATCCATGTTAGGGGTCACCCACAACTTATGAGAACTAAATGTGTATAATTAGGATTTTCACATTTAGACTTGAAAGGAGTTTCAAATAATATCAAGTGTTGATATTATCTTCTCATTGCCAAATAGACATGAACCTAGTAAGTCACACCTAAAAGAGTTTCACTAAATCATCATCAATATTAATCTAATTATTGATTAAAGTGCTTAATCAATTAATTAAGATTAATAGAATTGGATTTATGCTTTAAGCAATGATTCTAGCATATCATAAAATCCAATTCAAGTAAAGGGTTTAATTATTAATTTATACTTAATTAATATAAGATATTAATTAAGGTATTAAATTAATAATATATGTTATTTCTAATTAGACTTGGATTAATGGCCCAAGTTATTTGGGCCTGGGCCCAAAAGGGTTTTAGACCTAAGATTAATCCAAGATATTGAGAAAGCCCATGTACCCAATCCAAGCCAATTTGTTATATGGATTGGGCTTAGGCCAAGTGTTGGCCTAATTACTAAGCCCAAGTCCATATAAGTGTGAATGGACAAATTTATCATGTTAGGCACATTATCTCTTAAGTGTATAATATTGACCATGGAAAATTTTTCATGTTAGGCACATTATCTCTTAAGTGTATAATGTTGACCATGACAAATTTTTCATGTTAGGCACATTATCTCCTAAGTGTATAATGTTGACCATGACAAGTTTGTCATGTTAGGCACATTATCCCTTTAGTGTATAATGCTGACCATGACAAATTTGTCATGTTAGGCACATTATCTGTTAAGTGTATAATGTTGACCATGGCAAATTTTTCATGTTAGGCACATTATCTTTTAAGTGTATACTGTTGACCTTAGCTAAATTAAAGCTTAAGGTTAATTGATTTTTGTAGAGAATGTATGTAGACATATACATGAGATGTATTCAATTCTCTACATACTTATCTCTTACACAAGTTGTACACCTATGATGATAAAGTTGTATACATATGATGTAAAAAATTATGTCATTAGGGTTTGCTTTCTCTATATAAATACATAGCCTAAGATATGTTTAATAGGTTAGAAAAATTAAAGAATCAAGAGTGTGTGTAGAAACATATACCAAAATGGAGAGAAACAACATATACCAAAAATAAACCTAAAGTATTCTTGCTAAAGGATTAAGCTAGTGCAAGTTTCTATAGGTCTTTTACATTGAACATGCAACATCTATATCACATATATACATTGAACATGCAACATGAATGCACAAATATAGAATGATCATTGGTCTTTTACAAACCTATTCTAATTCATAGAATAAATTACACTGTCTTCAACTTGATAGATCTCCCACTTGAACTCTTCAAGCTTCATTTCACAAATCTTGTGATGTACAATGATTCCTCGGCATTCCAAGGTGAATAGTACATCCTAGTTCTATGTAATTAGCACGTAATTATATAACTAATAATAAAAAAATAATTACTACTAACAAAGGATGTAATACAAAGACCATGATCATTCCATGAATGTATAATAAGCATAAAACATAAAAAAAATGCAACTATTGCATGTTAGGGTTAATATGCTAAGCATACAAGCATGAATTGGACAGTATCGACTTGTCACAATAGTGTGCTAACTCATTATAGTAAGGAAGCATGCCAAATCACCACTTCAGTGTCGAGTCATGATAGCAAATAAAGGTGCCAACTCACCATAGCTGTGCTGAGTCGTGACAGTAATGAAGGGTGCCAACTCACCACAGTTGTGCTAAGTCATGACAGCAAAGAAGAATGTTGACTCACCATTATTATGCCGAGTCATAACAGCATCCTAACTATGCACAATTTACTTACTACATCTGCAACTTGCACCATAAGACTTACAATTATGATTTAATTAGCATGTGAAAAGTGCAAAAAGGAGCTCTAATACCACTAAAAGGAATCGATTATACTACTTAGACATCAAATGCTAAGTAAAGTAAATTTCAAAAATTTACACAGTATAACCCTTGATCTCATTAAGAATTCTAGATCGTAGGATCCAATTTCCATTTAACACACAACTAACATACAAGGCAACACAAAATACAAGTAATCAAGAACCTAGGAATTCTAAGTTAAAAAAAAAACTTACAATCTCCCAAGTTTGAACTATACCACAAGTATTCTATTAAAATGGTTTGACTACCCTTGATTCAACTTCAAGTCTCCCAACTATGAGACCTCTAGCTTGAAACATCAAGCCTTTACAAATCTCCTTATTTTCTTAATCAATAAGTAACAGGAGTTCTCTTTCAAATGACCTCTCAAGCTTACACTTACTTGATCCTTACAAGAGCTTTAGGTTTTTTTTTGTGCATGTTTTGTTTCTTTTTCCTTTCTTGTGAGTTTCCCTACATTTTCTCTCTACCAACTTCCTATTAAAATATTCCTTTTTACTTTTAGATATACTTGGTTATAGATCAAAGTAGAAATTAATGACATCACACATATACAACTTATCATGATTAATTTACAACTTTTGTAAATTCTCTACATCACTATATATATATATATATATATATATATATATATATATATATATATATATATATATATATATATATATATATATTTTTTTTTTTTTTGATCTAATAAAATTAAACATAACTTTTAATGGAATTGGGCTTAACCATTAGGCCAACTCTTGACCCAAAACCCATTCCATCAAACAAGTGGACGTAAATAAGGTAAATGGGCTTTGTCTATTACTTTGGCTTAACTTTAGTCCAAAACTCTTTTGGGCCTATGTCCATAATTCTTGGACCATTAATCCAAGTAAATAAGAAATAACATATACCCTTTATTAATTTAATATCTCAATTACTATCTTATATTAATCAAGCATAAATTAATAATAAAACCTTTCATTGAAATTAGATTTCATAATAAGCTATAATCATTGCTTAAGCAAAAATCCAATTTCATTAATCTTAATTAATTGATTAAACTCTTTAATCAACAATAAGATTAATATTAATGGAGATTCTATAAAACCTTTTAAGTGTGACTTACTAGGTCCATGTCTAATTGGCAATGAGAAGATAATATCAACACTTGATATTATTTGAAACTCCTTCCAAGTCTACATATGAAAATCTGAGTTATTCACATTATTTCTCATAAGATGTGGGTGACCCCTAGCATCAATATCACAACTACCCAATTAGATATGAATGTATTCATTAATTCACATGAACCCTTTGGTTATAATTACCATACACTAATATCCCTTCATTAAGAGATCCAAATATAGCCTAGATTCAAGGATAAGTCAAACTCTAATAGCTATATCGTATGACCTCATCTCAAGTTGTATCTCTTTATAAAACACAACAAATACTAGAAACTCTTTCTAGTAATGAAACTCTTTCAGATTGTTATGTTTATCCTAGTTAGGAATTCTTTCATCAAGAAAAGACTTAGATACTATAAGATTTTATCTCGGTTCACTCCAGGTAATGAATCCCATCTTAGTCAAACACTTATCCCTA
This sequence comes from Mallotus nudiflorus, assembly GCA_947683625.1. NCBI lineage: Eukaryota > Viridiplantae > Streptophyta > Magnoliopsida > Malpighiales > Euphorbiaceae > Mallotus > Mallotus nudiflorus. Next base: position 5,546,512 of record CANTUR010000069.1, on the reverse strand, counting down.
CATTTAACTGACTAGAGCCACCACATGCCATATACCTATATGTGAATAACACAAGTATGTAACCAGTAACAAACTCTAACCACTCAAATATGGATGACCATGTCACCATAGGTTAAAGGACTATATACACCATTATGACCTAGATTATGATCATTGACAATAAATGAATATCCATGAGATCGCATATCTAGCATCATTATTCAATCCACCCATCACATGAGTATCTAGATGTCTATTACGATATCTTATGTTAAGTAGCATGAGATTTACTACCTCCCACTATTAGTATTATATACTAATCAAGAAAAATAGACAGAGGTGATAGTCTAATTAGTATTACCTGAATATTAATTATACGACTATGAACATTTTATAGCATGTGTACTAAATAAGTTTGTAACTCATATTATTAACTTTTGATAATAAGTTTATTTAACATAATGCTAAAGGGTAAATAATTAAATAAATAAACACTTTATTTAAATGAATATTACATTTCCATTTAGGATAATCTACAATGTCATTATACATTATTAGAATGTGCACAAAAGTGCACAATTTCTGTAATTAAAAAAGCCAATAAGATTTATGACTTTAGAATGCCGTAATGTATATTTAGGATTATGAATATTGAATTAGAGCTTTGGATAAATTGTTTAAAACCATTTATGCACAGATTTACACGGTTCACGTTTTACATTCAAACGTGTAAAAAAATGCACAGTTTTTGCATTTAATAAGGTCAATAATATTTATGATTTCTCAATGCTAGAATATGTATTCAGGATTATGAGGATGCAACTAGAACCTTGGATAAAATTTTTAAGACCATTTGTGCACAGATTTGAAAGAGTTAAAGTTTTGCATTCAAACATGCACAAAAGTATACAATTTGTGCATTTAATAAAATTAACAAGATTTATGAGTTCAAATTGCTAGAATGTGTATTTAGGATTATGAATATGCAATTGGAGCTTTGGATAACATGTTTAAAACCATTTTTACATGGATTTGAAAGAGTTGAAGTTTAACTTCCAAAAGTGTGCAAAAGTGCATGATTTGTGCACTTAAAAAAGTCAACAAGATTTATGACTTTAGAATGCTAGAATATGTATTGAGGATTATGAATATTTGGAAAAAATGTTTAAAACCATTTGTGCATATATTTACATGGTTCACATTTTATCTTCAAATGTGCACATAAGTGCATGGTTTGTTCATTTAATAAAGTCAACAAGATTTATAATTTTTAGGAATGATAGATTATGTAATTGGAACTGTGAATGTACAATTGGGGCCATACAGAACATCCTTAAAACCATTTGAGCACATTTCTACACAGGTAGATGTTCTGCTCTCAAATATGCAACACTACATGATTTGTGCTTTTAACAAAGTTAATAAGATTTATGAATTCGAAATACTAGAATGTGTATTTAGGAGTATGAATATGCAATTAAAGCCTTGGATAACTTGTTTAAAATCCATTTGTGCACAGAATTGCATGAGTTCAAGTTTTGCATTCAAACATGTGCAAAAGTGCACAATTTATGTATTTAATAAAATTTACAAGATTTATGAACTTGGAATGCTAGAATGTGTATTTAGGATTATGGATATGAAATTGGAGCCTTAGATAACATGCTTAAAACCATTTGTGCACTTATTCCTATGAGTTTATATTTTGCATTTAAAAGTGTATTATTAATGCATTTAATAAATTCAACAAGACGTATAAGTTTGTAATGCTAGCATGTGTATTAATGGTTGTGAATATGCAATTAGAGCCTTGGATAACATGTTTAAAACCATTTGTGCATAGATTTACATGGTTCACGTTTAGTATTCAAACGTGCATAAAAATGCATAGTTTTTGGATTTAATAAGGTCAACAATGTTTATGATTTCTCAATGCTAGAATGTGTATTTAAGATTGTGAGGATGCAATTGGAACTTTGGATAACAGGTTTAAGATGATTTATTCACAAATTCGAAAGAGTTAAAGTTTTGCATTCAAATATGCACAAAAGTGTACGATTTTTGCATTTAATAAAATTAACAAGATTTATGAGTTTAAAATCCTAGAATGTGTATTTAAGATTATGATTATGCAATTAGAGCCTTGGATAACATGTTTAAATCCATTTGTGCATAGATTTAAACAAGTTCAACTAATGCATCCAAATATGTGTAAAGTATATTATTTGTGCATTTAATAAATACAATAAGACTTATAAGTTTGTAATACTATCATGTATATCAATGATTGTGAATATGCAATTAGAGCCTTCAATAATATGTTTAAAATAATTTGTGCACAAATTTGAAAGAGTAGAAGTTTAGCATTCAAAAGTGCATGATTTGTGCAGTTAAAAAAGTCAACAAGATTTATGAAATTTAAATGCCAAAATATGAAATTAGAATTGTGAATATGCAATTGGAGCTTTGGATAAAATGTTTAAAACCATTTTTCCATAGATTTACATGGTTCACATTTTATATTGAAATATGCACAAAAGTGCACGGTTTGTTCATTTAATAAAGTCAACAAGATTTATAATTTTTAGGAACTATGAATATGCAATTGGAGCCTTAGAGAACATGCTTAAAACCATTTATGCATAGATTTGCATGAGCATATGTTTTGCATTCAAACATCCTACATTGCATGATTTATGGATTTAAAAAAGTTAACAAGATTTCTAAATTCAGAATGCTAGAATGTGTATTTAGGACTATGAATATGCAATTGAAGCCTTGGATAACTTGTTGAAAACCATATGTGCATAGCTTTCCACAAGTTTAAGTTTTGTGTTCAAATATGTGCAAAAGTACATGATTTGTGTATTTAAAAAAATTTACAAGATTTATGGGCTTGGAATGCTAGAATGTATATTTAGGATTATAAATATGAAATTAGAGCCTTGGATAATAGGTTTAAAACCATTTGTGCACTTATTCCCATGAGTTCGTGTTTTATGTTCAAACATGCTTAAAAGTGTATCATTTATGCATTTAATATATTCAAAAAGACTATAAGTTTAGAATGCTTTCATGTGTATTAATGATTGTGAATATGCAATTGGAGCCTTGGATAACATATTTAAAACCATTTGTGCACATATTTACATGATTTACATTTTGTGTTCAAACGTGCACAAAAGTGTACAATTTGTTCATTTAATAAAGTCAATGAGATTTATGATTTTATGTTCATTTAATGTGTATTTGGAATTGTGAATATGCAATTGGAGCCTTGGAGAAGTTGCATATATTTGCACGAGTACTTGTTTTGCATTCAAACACGTCGCATTGCACTATTTCTACTTTTAATAAATTTAATGAGATTTATGAATTTAAAATGGTAGAATGTGTATTTATCACTATAAATATACAATTGAAGCCTTGGATACCTTGTTTAAAACCATTTCTTCACATATTTGCACGTCTTCAAGTTTTGCGTTCAAACATGCGCAAAAGTGCACGATTTGTGTATTTAATAACATTAACAAGATTTATGAGTTTGGAATGCTATAATGTGTATTTAGGATTTAAAAATATGAAATTAGAGCCTTTAATAACATGTTTAAAACCATTTGTTCACAGATTCCCACGAGTTCATGTTTTTCGTTCAAACATATACAAAAGTATATTCTTTATGCATTTAATAAATTTAAAAAGACTTATAATTTTGGAATGCTCTCATGTGTATTAATGATTGTGAATATGCAATTAGAGCCTTGAATAACATGTTTAAAATCATTTGTGCACAGATTTAAAAATGTTTAAGTTTTGCATTCAAACATTTGAAAAAGTGCATGATTTGTGCATTTAATAAATTCAACAAGATTTATAACTTTAGAAAGCTAGAATGTGTAGTTAGGACCATGAATATGTAGTTAGAGCCTTGGATAACATGTTTAAAAACATTTGTGCATAGATTTACATGGTTCACATTTAGCATTTAAACGTGCAAAAAAATGCACAATTTTTTTCATTTTATAAGGTCAACAATATTTATGATTTCTCAATGATAGAATATGTATTTAGGATTATGATAGTGCAATTGGAACCTTGGATAACATGTTTATGACTATTTATGCATAGATTCAAAAGAGTTAAAGTTTTTTTTTCAAACATGCGCAAAAGTGTAGAATTTGTGCATTTAAGAAAATTAATAATATTTATGAGTTTGGAATGCTGGAATGTGTATTTAGAATTATGAAAATGCAACTAGAGCCTTGGATAACATATTTAAATCCATTTGCACACAGACTTACATGAGTTCAAGTTTTGCATTCAAACATGCGCAAAGCATATTATTTACACATTTAATAAATACAATAAGGCTTATAAGTTTGTAATACTATCATTTGCATTAATGATTGTGAATATGCAATTGGAGCCTTGGATAACATGTTTAAAACCATTTGTGCACAAATTTACATGGTTCACATTTAGCATTCAAATGAGCACAAAAATGCACGATTTTTATATGCAATAAGGTCAGTAATTTTTAATATTTCTTAATGCTAGAATGTATATTTAGGATTGTGATAATGCAATTGGAACCTTGGATAACATGTTTAAGATTATTTATGTACAGATTCAAAAAAGTTAAAGTTTTGCATTCAAACATTTGCAAAAGTGTATGATTTGAGCATTTAATAAAATTAACAAGATTTATAAGTTTGAAAAGCTAGACTATGTATTTAAGATTATGAATATGCAATTGGAGCCTTGGATAACATGTTTAAATCCATTTGCACACAGATTTGCATGAGTTCAACTAATGTGTTCAAACATGCGCAAAGTGTATTACTTGTGTATTTAATAAATAGAACAAGAATTATAAGTTTGTAATACTATCATATGAATTAATGATTGTGAATATGTAATTGGAACCTTGGAAAACATGTTTAAAACCATTTGTGCACAAATTTGAGAGAGTTGAAGTTTAATGTTCAAAAGTGTGCAAAAGTGGGCGATTTGTGCACTTAAAAAAGTGAATAATATTTATGACTTTAGAATGCTAGAATATGTATTTAGGATTGTGAATATGCAATTGGAGCTTTGGACAAAATTTTTAAAACCATTTGTGCATAGATTTACATGGTTCACATTTTATATTCAAATGTGCACAAAAGTGCATGGTTTGTCCATTTAATAAATTCAATAAGATTTATAATTTTTAGGATTACTGGAATGTGTATTTGGAATTGTGAATTTGCAATTGGAGCCTTTGAAAATATGTTGAAAAGAATTTGTGCACAAATTTACACGAGTACATTTTCTGTGATCAAACTTTCTGCATTGCATGATTTGTGCATTTAATAAAGTTAACAAGATTTATGAATTTGAAATGCTAGAATGTGTATTTAGGACTATGAATATGTTTTTAAAGTTATTTGTACACAAATTTTCATGAGTTCAAATTTTGCATTTAAACAAGAGCAAAACTGCACAATTTGTGTGTTTAATAAAATTTATAAGATTTATGAGCTTGGAATGCTAGAATGTGTATTTAGGATTATGAATATAAAATTTGAACCTTGGATAACATGTTTATAACCATTTGTGCACTTATTCCTACAAATTCATGTTTTGCATTCAAACTTGCTTAAAAGATTACTATTTGTGCATTTAATATATTCAAAAAGACTTATAAGTTTTGAATGCTTGCATGTGTATTAATAATTTTGAATATGCAATTGGAGCCTTGGATAACATGTTTTAAACCATTTGTGCCCAGATTTGAAAGAGTTGAAGTTATGCGTTTAAACATATGCAAAAGTGCACAATTTGTGCACTCAAAAAAGTCAATAAGATATATGACTTTAGAATGCCAAAATCTTCATTTAGGATTGAGATTATGGAATTATAGCTTTGGATAAATTGTTTAAAACCATTTATGCACAGATTTACATGGTTTATGTTTTGCGTTCAAACGTGCACATAAGTGCATGATTTGTTCATTTAACAAAGTCAATAAGATTTATGATTTTTAGGAATGGTATAATGTGTAGTTGGAATTATGAATATGCAATTGAAGCCATGGAGAAGTTGCTTAAAACCATTTGCGCACAAATTTGCATGAGTACATGTTCTGTGTTCAAACTTCCCACATTGTACGATTTGTGATTTTAATAAAGTTAACAAGATTTATGAATTCAAAATTCTGGAATGTGTTTCTAGGACTATGAATATGCAATTGAAGCCTTGGACAACTTTTTTAAAACCATTTCTTCACATTTTTGTGTGAGTTCAAATTTTATGTTCAAATATGCACAAAAGTGCATGATTTGTGCATTTAATAAAATAACTTAGATTTATAAGCTTAGAATGTTAGAATCTGTATAAAGGATTATAAATATGGAATTAGAGCCTTGGACAACATGTTTAAAACCATTTATGCACAGATTCCCATAAGTTCATGTTTTGCGTTCAAACATGTGCAAAAGTGTATTATTTGTGCATTTAATAAATTTAAAAAGACATATATGTTTGGAATGCTTGAATGTGTATTAATGATTGTGAATATGCAATTGGAGCCTTGGATAACATGTTTTAAACCATTTATGCATAAATTTGAAAAATTTGAAGTTTTGCTTTTAAACGTGTGCAAAAGTGCACAAATTGTGCACTTAATAAAATCAATAAGATTTATGACTTTGGAATGCTAGAATGTATATTTAGGACTGAGAATGTGCAGTTTGAGCCTTGGATAACATGTTTTAAACTATTTGTGCATAGATTTACATGGTTCAAACATGTACAAAACTGCATGATTTTTTCATTTAATAAGGTCAATATTATTTATGATTTCTCAATGGTAGAATGTGTATTTAGGATTGTGAGGATGCAATGGGAACCTTGGATAACATGTTTAAGACAATTTATGCATAGATTTCGAAAGAGTTAAAGTTTTGCATTCAAACATGCGCAAAAGTGTACAATTTGTGCATTTAATAAAATTAACATGCTTTATGAGTTTGGAATGCTAGAATGTGTATTTAGGATTATGAGTTTGCAAATGGAGCCTTAGATAACATGTTTAAATCCATTTGCATACATATTTGCAAGAGTTCAAGTTATGCATTCAAAATTGAGTAAAGTGTATTACTTGTGCATTTAATAAAAACAACAAGACTTATAAGTTTTTAATACTATCATGTGCATTAATGATTGTGAATATGCAATTGGAGCCTTGGATAACATGTTTAAAACCACTTGTGCACAAATTTACATAATTCACGTTTAGCGTTCAAACATGCACAAAAATGCACAATTTTTGCATTTATTAAGGTCAATAATTTTTAAGATTTCTTAATGCTAGAATCTGTTTTTAAGATTTTGATAATGCAATTGGAATCTTGGATAACATGTTTAAGACTATTTATGCATAGACTCCAAAACATTAAAGTTTTTCGTTCAAACATGCACAAAAGTGTACAATTTGAGCATTTAATAAAATTAACAAGATTTATGACTTTGAAATGCTAGAATGTGTATTTAAGATAATTAATATGCAATTAGACCCTTGGATAACATGTTTAAATCCATTTACACATAGATTTGCACGAGTTCAACTTATGCGTTCAAACATGTGCAAATCGTATTACTTGTGCATCTAATAAATTCAATAAGACTTATAAGTTTGTAATACTATCATGTGCATTAATGATTATGAATATAAAATTGGAGCCTTAGATAACATGTTTAAAACCATTTGTGCATAAATTCAAGAGAGTTAAAGTTTAACGTTCAAAAGTGTACAAAAGTGGACAATATGTGCACTTAAAAAAGTCAAAAAGATTTATGACTTTAGAATACTATAATGTGTATTTAGGATTATGAACAAGCAATTGGAGCTTTGGAAAAAAAAATTTCAACTTTTTGTGCACAGATTTACATGGTTCACGTTCTTTGTTCAAACATGCACAAAAGTGCACGGTTTGTTCATTTAATAAATTCAATAAGATTTATAATTTTTGGGATTGCTAGAATGTGTATTTGGAACCATGAATATGCAACTAGAGCCTTATAAATCATGCTTAAAACCATTGGTGCACAGATTTACAGCGTACACTTTCTCTGTTCAAACTTGTTGCATTGCACGATTTGTGCATTTAATAAAGTTATTAAGATTTATGAATTTGGAATGCTAGAATGTGTATTTAGGGATATGAATATGCAATAAAAGCATTGGATAACTTATTTAAAACTATTTGTGCATATATATGCATGAGTTCAGGTTTTGCATTCAAACAAGAGCAAAAGTGCATGATTTGTGTATTTAATAAAAGTTACAAGATTTATGAGCTTGGAATGCTAGAATGTGTATTTAAGGTTATGAATATGAAATTTGAACCTTGGATAACAAGTTTAAGACCATTTGTGCACTTATTCCCACGAGTTCATGTTTTGCATTCAAATATGCTTAAAAGTCTATTATTTGTGCATTTAATATATTAAAAAAGACTTATAAGTTTGGAATGCCTGCATGTGTATTAATGATTATGAATATGCAATTGGAGCCTTGGATAACATGTTTTAAACCATTTGTGCTCAGATTCGACAGAGTTGAAGTTTTATGTTCAAATGTGTGCAAAAGTGCATGATTTGTGCACTTAAACAAGTTAGCAAGATTTATGACTTTAGAATGCCAGAATGTGCATTTAGGATTGTGATTATGGAATTGGAGCTTTGGATAAAATGTTTAAAACAATTTGAGCATAAATTTACATGGTTCATGTTTTGTGTTCATACGTGCACAAAAGTGCACGGTTTATTCATTTCATAAAGTAAACAAGATTTATGATTTTTGGGAATGCTATAATGTGTATTTGGAATTGTTAATTTTCAATCAGAGCCTTGGAGAACTTGCTTAAAACCATTTGTTCATAGATTTGCATGAGTACATGTTCTATGTTCAAATATGCCACATTGCACGATTTGTGCTTCTAATAAAGTTAACAAGATTTATGAATTTGGAATGCTATAATATGTATTTTAGGACTATGAATATATAATTAAAGCCTTAGATAACTTTTTTAAAACCATTTCTTCACAGATTTGCACGAGTTCAATTTTTATGTTCAAACATAAACCAAAGTGCAGAATTTGTGCATTTAATAAAATTAACAAGATTTATGAGCTTGGAATGCTATAATGTTTATTTAGGATTATGAATATGAAATTAAATACTTGGATAACATGTTTAAAATCATTTGTGCATAGATTCTCACTAGTTCATGTCTTGCATTCAAACATTAGCAAAAGTGTATTATTTATGTATTTAATAAATTCAAAAAGACTTTTGGAATACTTGAATGTGTATTAGTGATTGTGAATATTCAATTAGAGCCTTGGATAACATGTTTAAAACCATTTGTGCACATATTTGAAAAAATTGAAGTTTTGCGTTCAAATGTGCGCAAAAGTGCACAATTTGTGCTCTTAATAAAGTTAATAAGATTTATGAATTTAGAATGCCAGAATGCATATTTAGGATTATGAATATTCAATTGGAGCTTTGGATAAATTGTTTAAAACCATTTGTTCATAGATTTACATGGTTCACGTTTTGTGTTCAAACATGCATAGAAGTGCACGGTTTGTTCATTTGACAAAGTCAATAAGATTTATGATTTTTCGGAATGGTATAATATGTATTTGGAATTTTGAATATGCAATTGGAGACATAAAGAAGTTTCTTAAAACCATTTGTGCATAGATTTGCACGAATACTAGTTCTGTGTTCAAACTTCCCACATTACACGATTTGTGCTTTTAATAAAGTTAACAAGATTTATGAATTTGGAATGCTAGAATGTGTTTTTAGGACTATGAATATGCAATTGAAGCCTTCGAAAACATGTTTAAAACCATTTCTTCATAGATTTGCACGAGTTTAAATTTTGCATTGAAACATGAGCAAAAGTGCACAATTTATGCATTTAATAAAATTAACAAGATTTATGAGCTTAAAATGCTAGAATCTATATTGAGGATTATGAATATGGAATTAGAGCCTTGGATAACATGTTTAAAACCATTTGTTAACAAATTCCTATAAGTTCATGTTTTGCATTCAAACATGTGCAAAAGTGTATTATTTATGCATTTAATAAATTCAAAAGGACTTATATATTTGGAATGCTTGCATGTGTATTAATGAGTATGAATATACAATTGAAGCCTTGGGTGACATGTTTAAAACAACCTATGAATAGATTTGAAAAAGTTGAAGTTTTGCATTCAAACGTGCACAAAAGTGCATGATTTGTGCACTTAATAAAATCAATATGATTTATGGCTTTAGAATGCTAGAATATGTATTTATGACTAAGAATATGCAGTTAGAGCCTTGGATAACTTGTTTAAAATCATTTATGCACAGATTTACATGGTTCAAATGTGTAAAAAATGCACGATTTTTGCATTTAATAAAGTCAATAATATTCATGATTTCTTAATAGTAGAATGAGTATTTAGGATTGCAATGATGAAATTGGAACCTTGGATAACATGTTTAAGAAAATTTGTGCACATATTCAAAAGAGTTAAAGTTTTACAATCAAGCATGCACAAAAGTGTACAATGTGTGCATTTAATAAAATTAACTTGACTTATGAGTTTGAAATGCTAGAATATGTATTTAGGATTATGAATATGCAAATTGAGCCTTGGATAACATGTTTAAATCCATTTGTGCACAAATTTGCACAAGTTCAAGTTACACATTCAAACTTGCACAAAGTGTATTATTTGTGCATTTAATAATTACAACAAGACTTATAAGTTTGTAATACTATCATGTTCATTAATAATTGTGAATATGCAATTGGAGCCTTGGATAACACATTTAAAACCATTTGTGCATAGATTCAAAAAAGTTGAAGTTTAGTATTCAAAAGTGTGAAAAAGTGCATGATTTGTGCACTTAAAAAAGTCAACAAGATTTATGACTTTAGAATGCCAAAATGTGTATTTAGTATTGTGAATATGCAATTGGAGCTTTGGATAAATTTTTTAAAACCATTGGTGCATAGATTTACATGGTTCACATTTTATGTTCAAATATGCACATAAGTGCACAGTTTGTTTATTTAATAAAAATAACAAGATTTATAATTTTTGGGAATCCTAGAATGTGTATTTAGAACTCTGAAAATGCAATTGGAGCCTTAGTGAACATGGCTAAAACCATTTGTGCATAGATCTACACGAGTATATGTTTTGCGTTCAAACATGCCGCATTGCACCATTTGTGCATTTAATAAAGTTAACAAGATTTTTCATTCAAAATACTAGAATGTGTACTTAGGACTATGAATAAACAATTGGAGCCTTGGATAACAAGTTTTAAACCATTCATGCATAGATTCGAAAGAGTTGCAGTTTTGTGTTCAAACGTGCACAATTTGTGCACTTAAAAAAGTCAACAAGATTTACTGCTTTATAATACTAGAATCTATATTTAGGATTGTGAATATGCAATTTGAACTTTGGATAAAATTTTTAAAACCATTTGTGCACAGATTTACATGGTTGTCATTTTATGTTCAAATGTGCACAAAAGTGCACAGTTTGTTCATTTAATAAGGTCAACTAGATTTATGATTTTTTGGATTACTATAATGTGTATTTGGAATTGTGAATATGCAATTAGAGCCTTATAGAAGTTGCTTAAAACCATTTGTACATAGATTTGCAGGAGTACATGTCTTGCATTCAAATATGCCGCATTGCATGATTTGTGCTTTTTATAAAGTTCATAAGATTAATGAATTTGGAATGCTACAATATGTATTTAGGACTATGAATATGCAATTAAAGCCTTGGATACCTTGTTTAAAATCATTTCTTCAAAGATTTGCACAAGTTAAAGTTTTGTGTTCAAACAATCCAAAAGTGAAGGATTTGTGCTTTTAATAAAATTAACAAGATTTAAGAGCTTAGAATCACAAAATGTGTATTTATGAATATGAAATTGGATCCTTGGATATCATGTTTAAAACCATTTGTGCACAAATTCCCATAAGTTCATGTTTTACGTTTAAACATGCGCAAAAGTGTATTATTTATGCATTTAATAAATTAAAAAAGACTTATAAGTTTAGAATGATAGCATGTGTATTAATGATTGTGAATATACAATTGGAGTCTTGGATAACATGTTTAAAACCTTTTGTGCACAAATTTGAAAAAGTTGAAGTTTTGCATTCAAATGTGTGCAAAAGTGCATGATTTATGCACTTAATAAATTTAACAAGATTTATGACTTTAGAATGCCAAAATGTACATTTAGAATTATGAATATGCAATTGGAGCTTAGGATAAAATGTTTAAAATCATTTATGCATATATTTACATGGTTCATGTTTTATGTTCGAACGAGCACAAAAGTGCACGGTTTGTTCATTTAATAAAGTCAACAAGACCTATGATTTTTAGGAATCCTATAATATGTATTTAGAATTATGAATATGTACTTGGAGCCTTGTAGAAATTTCTTAAAACCAGATATGCATAAATTTGCATGAGTACATGTTTTGCATTCAAACATGCCGCATTGCAAAATTTGTGCTTCTAGTAAAGTTAATAAGATTTATGAATTTGAAATGCTAGAATGTGTACTTATGACTATGAATATGAAAATGAATCCTTAGACAACTTGTTTAAAACCATTTTTTCATAGATTTGCACAAGTTCAAGTTTTGCGTTCAAACATGTGCAAAGGTGCAAGATTTGTGCATTTAATAAAATTAACAAGATTTATGAGCTTGAAATGCTATAATGTGTATTTAGGATTATGAATATGAAATTAGATCCTTGGATAACATGTTTAAAACCATTTGTGTATAGATTCCCACAAGTTCATGTTTTGCATTCAAACATGCTCAAAAGTATATTATTAGTGCATTTAATAATTTCAGAAAGACATATAAGTTTGGATTGCTTGCATGTGTATTAATGATTATGAATATTCAATTAGAGCCTTGGATAACATGTCTAAAACCATTTGTGCACAGATTTGAAAAAGTTGAAATTTTACATTAAAACATGCACAAAAGTGCACAATTTATGCACTTAATAAAGTCAATAAGATTTATGAATTTAGAATGGTGGAATGTGGATTTAGGACTATAAATATGCGTTTGGAGCCTTGGATAACATGTTTAAAACCATTTGTGCACAAATGTACATGGTTCACATTTTGCATTCAAGCGTGCATAAAAATGCACGGTTTGTGCATTTATTAAGGTTAACAACAATTGTGAATTTTCAATGCTAGAATGTGTTTTTAGGATTCAAAGGATGCAAATGGAGCCTTAGACAACTTTTTTAAAATCATTTGTGCACATATTTGAAAGACTTAAAGTTTTGCATTCAAACTTGCGCACAAGTGCATGATTTGTTCACTTAACAAAGTCTTCAAGATTTATGACTTTCGAATGCTAGAATATGTATTTTAGGACTGTGAATATGTAGTTGCAGCCTTGGATTGCATGTTTTTAACCATTTGTGCACAAATTTACACGGTTCACATTTTGCGTTCAAATGTGCACAAAAATACATTATTTGCATTTAATAATGCCAACAATATTTATGATTTATCAAATCTATAATGTTTATTTAGTATTGTGAGGATGAAATTGGAGCTTTGGATAACATGTTTAAAACCATTTGTGCATAGATTCAAAATAGTTGAAGTTTTGTGTTCAAACATGAACAAAAATGTACAATTTGTTCATTTAATAAAATTCATAAGATTTATCAGTTTGGAATGCTAGAATGTGTATTTAGAGTTATAAATATTGAATTGGAGCCTTGGATAACATGTTTAAAACCATTTATGCATAGATTTGCACAAGTTCACGTTTTGCATTTAAACATGCGTAAAAGCGTATTATTTGTGCATTTAATAAATTCAATAAGACTTATAAATTTGTAATGCTAGCATGTGTATTAATGATTATGAATATGAAATTGGAGCCTTGTATAACATGTTTAAATCCATTTGTGCACAGATTGAAAAGAGTTAAGGTTTTGCATTCAAATGTGCGCAAAAGTGCACGATTTTTGCACTTAAAACAATTAGCAAGTTTATGACTTTAGAATGCTAGAAATTTATTTAGAATTTTGAATGTGAAATTGGAGGTTTCAATAAAATGCTTAAACCCATTTGTGCACAGATTTACATGGTTCACATTTTGTGTTCAAATGTACACAAAATTGCACGATTTGTTCATTTAATAAAGTCAATAAGATTTATGATTTTTTTTAAAGAAAAAAGATTTATGATTTTTGGGAATCCTATAATGTGTATTCAGAATTATGAATATACAATTGAAGCCTTGGAGAAGTTGCTTAAAACCATTTGTGCACAGATTTGCACAAGTACAAGTTTGGCATTCAAATATGTCGCATTGCACAATTTATGCTTTCAACAAAGTCATTAAGATTTATGATTTCATAATGCTAGAGTTTATTTAGGACTATGAGTATGCAATTGAAACCTTGGATAACTTGTTTAAAACCATTTCTTTATAGAGTTGTACGATTTTAAGTTTTGCATTCAAACATGAGCAAAAATGAACGAGTTTTGCATTTAATAAAATTAACAAGATTTATCAGCTTGGAATGGTAGACTGTGTATTTATGATTATGAATATGAAATTGGAGCCTTGGATAACATGTTAAAATCATTTGTGTACAGATTCCCATGAGTTCATGTTTTGTGTTCAAACATATACAAAAGTGTATTATTTGTGCATTTAATAAATTCAAAAAGACTTATAAGTTTAGAGTGCTTGCATGTGTATTAATGATTTTGAATATGTAATTGGAGCCTTGGATAACATGTTTAAAACCATTTGTGCATAGATTTGAAAAAGTTGAAGTTTTGCGTGTTCAAACGTGTGCAAAAGTGAACGATTTGTGCACTTAATAAAGTCAACAATATTTATGACTTTAGAATGCTAGAATGTAGATTTAGGACTATGCATATGTATTTGGAGCCTTAGATAACATGTTTAAAACCATTTGTGCACATATGTACACAATTTACATTTTGCATTTAAATGTTCATAAAAATGCATGGTTTGTGCATCTAATAAGGTCAACAATAATTATGATTTCTCAATGATAGAATGTGTATTTAGTATTTTAAGGATGCAATTGGAGCCTTGGATAACTTGTTTAAAACCATTTGTGCATAGATTCAAAAGATTTGGAGGTTTGCATTTAAACGTGGGCACAAGTGCACTATTTGTTCACTTAATAATAAAGTCAATAAGATGTATGACTTTTGAATGCTAAAATGTGTATTTTTGGACTGTGAATATGAAATTGTAGTCTTGGATTACATGTTTATAATCATTTATGCACAAATTTACATGGTTTAAATGTGCATAAATATGCATGATCTGCATTTAATAAGGCCAACAATATTTATGATTTCTCAATGCTATAAGGTGTATTTAGGATTGTAAGGATGAAATTGGAGCCTTGGATAACATGTTTAAAACCATTTGTTCACAGATTTAAAAAAGTTGAAGTTTCACATTCAAACATGCAAAAAAGTGTACAATTTGTGCATTTAATAAAAATAACAAGATGTATAAGTTTAGAATGCTAGAATGTGTATTTAGGGTATGAATATGCAATTGAGCCTCGGATAACATGTTTAAAACCATTTGTGCATAGATTTGCATGAGTTCACATTTTGCATTCAAATCTGCATAAAAGCGTATTATTTGTGCATTTAATAAACTCAACAAGACTTATAACTTTGTAATGCTAGCATGTGTATTAATGATTATGAATATGCAATTGGAGCATTGGATAAAATGTTTAAAACCATTTGTGCACAAATTTACATGGTTCACATTTTGTGTTCAA
Source organism: Mallotus nudiflorus (assembly GCA_947683625.1). NCBI lineage: Eukaryota > Viridiplantae > Streptophyta > Magnoliopsida > Malpighiales > Euphorbiaceae > Mallotus > Mallotus nudiflorus. The sequence goes on along the minus strand of CANTUR010000069.1, from coordinate 5,530,603 downwards.
ACGTGCATGATTTGTTCATTTAAAAAAGTCAACAAGATTTATGATTTTTGGGAATGCTATAATGTGTATTTGGAATTGTGAATATGCAATTGGAGCCTTGGAGAACTTGCTTAAAACCATTTGTGCACAGATTTGCATGAGTACATGTTTTATGTTCAAATATGCCACATTGCATGATTTGTTGTTTTAACAAAGTTAACAAGATTTATGAATTCGGAATGCTAGAATATGTATTCAAGACTATGAATATGCAATTGAAGCCTTGGATAACTTTTTTAAAACCATTTCTCCATAGATTTTCACGAGTTCAAGTTTTGCATTCAAACATCTGCAAAAGTCCACGATTTGTGCATTTAATAAAATTAACAAGATTTATGAGCTTAGAATCCTAGAATGTGTATTTAGGATTATGAATATGATATTGGAGCCTTGGATAACATGTTTAAAACTATTTGTACACAAATTCCTACAAGTTCATGTTTTTCGTTCAAACATGCGCAAAAGTGTATTATTTGTGCATTTAATAAATTTAAAAAAACTTATAAGTTTGGAATGCTTGCATGTGTATTATAATGGTTGTGAATATGCAATTGGAGCCTTAGATAACATGTTTAAATCCATTTGTACATAGATTTGAAAAAGTTGAAGTTTTGGCTTCAAACATGTGCAAAAGTGCATGATTTGTGCACTGAATAAAGTCAACAAGATTTATGACTTTAGAATGCTACAATGTGTATTTAGGACCATGAATATGCAGGTATAGCCTTGGATAACATATTTAAAACCATTTGTGCATAGATGTACACAGTTGACGTTTTGCATTCAAACATGCATAAAAATGCAAGGTTTGTGCATGTTATAATGTCAAAAATAATTATGATTTCTCAATGCTAGAATGTGTATTTAGGATTTTGAGGATGCAATTGGAGCCTTGGATAACTTGTATAAAACCATTTGTGCACATATTCGAAAGAGTTGAAATTTTATGTTCAAACGTGCATGATTTGTGCACTTAATAAAGTAAATAAGATTTTTGATTTTAGATGCCCAAAATGTGTGTTTAGGATTTTGAATATGCAATATGATCCTTGGATAACATGTTTAAAACCATTTGTGGACAGATTTTCATGAGCTCACATTTTGCGTTCAAACATACGCAAAAGTGTATTTTTGTGCATTTAATACAATCAATAAGACATATAAGTTTGGAATGCTAGCATGTGTATTAATTAATTAATTATTTATTATTATTATTATTTTCTTCTACATATATAAAATTGTATCAAAAACCCAACATAAACCAAAAAGCAACAAAAATATAAAAAAATTGCCATAGCAACATACTTAACACTCTGTTCACCAATAACACCACATTGGTTAGAAAGAGACACAAAATCATCCTTTATAACAACCTATTCAAAGAAAAAAAAAAGTCACCCATAAACAAAATACAAAAAAGGAAAAAAAAAGAAACAAACATACATCTCCACTTAAACAACAAGCAGCTTTTATAGCAGAATTAATAACAATGAAAAGATTATCAACATCATTAAATACAGTCTCTTCACCTTAAAATTAAAATAGCACATCAAAAGTAAAATTAGAAACCTAAAAAAAACCAAAAAAGATACTGAATTAATATAACAAAAGAAGGACACACCAAATTAGAATCCTTTAACACTTCATCACCATTAACACCATCTTTAATAGAACTATCTTTAATATTAGAATTAAAAAAATATCCTTAGACAATTTCTTATCATCCTTAAAGCAAAAATATAAAAAAAAAGTATCAAAACCAAAAAAAAATAAAAAAGATACAAAAATAATAAAACATAACATAGCCCAATAGAATCCTTTAATTCGTCATCATCACCAATAGCTTCAACAAACTCTGAATCATAAGCTTCATTCTTCTCAACATCTCCTCCACCTTTAGTATCTTTACATTCATTTTCTTTATCTTCAACACTCTTTTCATAACTAGCAACATCTCCTAAACCAGAACTAAAAGCACCTCTACCATTACTTGCACATTCAAAATAAGATCAGAAACTACAAGTAAACCAAAAAGCAACAAAATTAAACACATGCTACCTAATAATAGAATAGGGATGTTGGGTATTATTTCTTGTACCTCTCATATGCTTAACAAGTGCTCCACCATTTGAGCTACACCCATATTCATCTTTCATTTATTGATACATTATTAAATTAATTATGATTTGTTATATGTATATATATTATATTACACATTATTACTAATCCCATTCCCATAAATGCTATATTTTCATTAAAAATAATGGAAAGTATCCCAAATTGACTATATATATATATATATATATATATATAATTATCTTATAAAAAACATAAAGTATTCTAAATTGACGAAACTATATATAGAATTTAAAGGTATTTGATATAAAAGAAAATGGAGAGATAATTTTATTTTAAAAGTTTTTTAAACATAAATCTCTTAATTTTTAGTATTCAATAAGTTACTTCTTTTACATGAATTTATATTTTGGGACTAGTTCTTCAATTTGAAGTTATAGGGAATTATTTTGTATTTACAAACTCATTAGACTAATTGAAATCTTAAAAATGTTAAGATTAAAGTAATGGCCCAATTTGATTTTGAAGCCCAAAATAAATGAAAAGCCCACCTATATAATTTAATGACTAAGACAAAAGAAGAAGATTATGGAAGATGGGACTAACTACAGCTTAGTGACAAAACAAGAAAATTCCAAAAGTAGCAGGTGACTTGGGGAAAAAGAGTGTCACTGAAGTTATGAAGATTTACATAAATTTATTTTCCTAGAATGATATAAACTCTTGAGGTGCAGAATTAATTATAGAAAAGTAGCCTACAAGGAAATATGTCTATAAAAACAAGGAGCAAAGATCCAACAGAGACCAATTAACAACACATCAATAATCAAACATTCATCATATCACAAATTTTCTAATTTCATTTATTATTAGCCAAATTGTCAAATAACTATTTATTTATTATTTTGGAAGCTCTATTTTACTCCTTTATTCTACCATAATAGCTTCTTTATTTTCATTGTCTCTTCAACACTCTTTAATTTTATTTGAAGTTGAAATTCAAATGAATTATGGTAAAAGAGTTTGAGAATCCATTATCAGTCTAAAGAAGTCAGGTTTTTTTAGGAATGAATCCTCTCGCACACTCGCAAATAATCTTTTGGCATACACTTATAAACCTAAAAATTGGAGAAACAATTTTTGGCATGCTTGGTGGGACACATTTCAATAAGATGAATAGATTTGAAGAAGAAAATTTCAAAGTTAGTTAGTGGACCAACAATTCACTTATAAACCTAGGTGGTTTTTAGAAACAAATGAATAGAGGTTTAATGCCTCAGGATCACTCTTGGATCGAGGCACCTTTTGGCTATTCAAGCCAAAATTTAAATATCATTAACACCTATAATACCTTAAATTTGACTTTCCCCAAAAAAGGTCCAATGATGAAATGAATATTTAAAAAGACTAAAGTCTACTCGTTTGTAACACCTCTAAAGTGTGCAAACCTAAAACACTAACCGATCCCACCAGTGTGTAAAATTGATCACTGAGCCATTAAGTTGCACTCTAATATCATGAAATATAAATTATTAAAACAATAAGAGGCTTATTTCAAGAATCTTCTCTTAGAACACGCAGCTTGTTGAGCCAGTGTTCATTTCATTAAATGAGGATCCAACTTCATGAAAAATGGAAATTGATTTTGATAAAATGGACTTCAAAAACACATCTACAAGGCTCCAAAACCTCTAAAAGTGGTTCTGGAATAGTCCAAAATAACCCAATGATTAGCGCATGTTGCCTAAAAGTGTGTGTAGCCACAAACAACCCTAGGTGTCACGCGATAAAATCAAAGCCGAATCAGATAAAATGGACTTCATGAATGCATCCAAAAGATTCCAAAACCTTTAGAAGTGGTCCTAGAATAGTCTAAAACAACTTGAGGATTAGCGCCAATCGCTTAGAAGTGCCCATATACACCCCTAGGTGTCATGTGCTAAAATCAAGGCTGAATTAGAAAAAATGGATTGTAGAAGCACATCCGGAAGGCCTAAAAACCCTAGGAACCAACTTTGGGATAACCCAAAACAGCCCCAAATTAAGTGCGTAATGCATGAAAGTGCATGTAACCATGCACAAGCACACTTCGCCAGGTCATGCGCTCTGTCCTAGGGACACACGTGTGACCACACCTATACCCCCCCCTCTTCCTCACATTTTTCACTATAAATAGGTGTCTCCACACCTAATTTTTACGGGGGAGCAAGGGGAAACACACACACACTCAAAAATCTATCAGCTCAAAGGCATTGGAAACCTACTTCCAAATAGTTTTAGCTCTCCCACTGCATTTTTCTTAGGTTATTAGGTCTTTCTTCCACCAAACCTAGCCTTATCTTAGTCAAAGCACACTTTAAAGGTATACAAACTAGCATCATTCTACACATCATTTTGAACCTCTCAATGAGAAAAACTTGATAATCCCTCAGAAGCTAAAACTTCAACACTCACACAAGCTCGATCGAATATGAGGACCACACAATCATTTTAGCACATTTATTTTATTGCATTGCATTTTACTTTATTATTACCAACATTTATGACTATTATTGTGCTTATGTTGCTAAGTGAATAATTTAGACTCTATTTTGCTCATCTCATGTCATCATTTTTCACCCTTTACTTTTTAAACATGAAATCACGTCATAAACATCAATAATGTGAAAAGTTCATATTTCGGACTAGAGTCATCATGTTCCCAATCTAATGATGTCATCATGAATCCCTTATGTTATCATTATATATCATCATAACATAAATAATCACTACAAACATGCATGACTATGTACATTTTGCTTACTATTTCAAGAGATTGAGTGTCCATTATTTATCCATTATTCATGTGATCGAGCAAGCCACATGCATAATCATGTTAACCTTGTAGGTTCATTACACCTAAACTAGATTTACTTTTTTGTGATCCTTTTTTCCTTTATGTGTATTTTAAAGTAATGTAATAATGATATTTTAGCTTTATTATCTTCTACTATTTGATGTATTGTGTGAATGCTATACAAACTATTATTACCAAAACTAGGGTGTTGAGGTAGCTATACACTAAATATTGTATAATGAGAAATAGTCAAAAAGTATATGCGATTCCTTGAACCTGAAAAATTCCACTCGGGGCAATACTCTTTAAGTGACCTAATGTTGTCCCTTTATTTTCCCAATTTTCTAAAAGTCGAGTGGTGACTCCACAAAATTAAAAAAAGCATCTTGTTCCTCCTAAAACTAATAATTTGTCCCTATTTGGTAAATTTACCATGTCCCTCGAAAACCTATAAGCTAAACAACACCCACCAGTCGCTCACAGTGGTGACTCCACTGGGGATTTCTAAGTAAGAGAGATTAACTTGAAAATGACTATTTCTCATTATATAATATTCAATCATATAGATCCCCTCACCATTGCATTTTCACTACACATCACATGTGCACCATTGGTCCTTAAAAACTCGATAATATTGAATGGCATTACCACCATGATTCCACTCAAGTCACGAGCCGTTGAAGATAGGTATTATCACCTTTAGTCTTTACTCATGCATTCGTCAGACTCATCTAACCATAGTCTTTAGCCTAAGTCCTAAAAGGGGGTGACCAAGTTATTAAAGGAATGCTAGACTCACTGATCGAAGTTCTTAACCCTAGTCATATGGGGGCATTCTTGCTAAAGGAACCCTTGGCCTTTCACCCTAAATCAGCTCATGTAGATAAGCTAGTAGTAGCATCTGCTAGGATTCCACCAAGTTGTGTATGTTGTCCTTGTCCTAACGCTGTCCATTTGACCTAATATTCATAAATGACATGACTCTCCTAGTGTATATAATTGAATGGCATCGTAATGTTAGTTTTTATATAATGTTTATGCTAAGATCCATATGATTCTCATCTACTTCATATGAGCCTGAAGCATGAGGGATGATATAAATCATGTACCTCAGCTTGAATAGTCTATACAAACTAACAAATAATGACATCCCTTAATGACGGAACTTATAAGACTATATTGTGGGTTAGGAATTTATTCTAGATTGTGGACCTTTATCAAATCAAACTGTCAACTATCAAATGATACTTTCATAACTCCCAGCAAACATATTGAATATCAATATGGGGGCAAGAGCTTGGGCTCCTTTTGATTGATCTTGGTCCTCTATATACGGGCTTTGGACATCATTTGAAGCTTGATAATTAGCCCCCACATTAATATCATGTGATTACCTCAAGTAAATTTTGGTATCATTCCTTAGTTTACCCTTGGGTTTTAATCCACATAAATCGAAACAGCCTAGTTTCGAGAGCGGAACCATAAGTCCCCTGATGACTATAGGTTTGAAACCCACTTGGAAAAGAAACTAAACGACCCCATGGAGAAATAAGATTGGAAGCAAGAGCTTGCTTATGATTGGTTTGTTCACTGTGCAGGAAATACTAACTAACTTTTTAAGATTATTCATGTATACATAACATATATGTAGATAGCATGAACTAACCACAGTTTCTTATAGTAATGATTATCTTTCATTATAGGGTTTTGCATACACTTTATGCATACATGCTCACCCTTTTATTTCTATAGGCACATGTCATGCATCATTCATTTAACTAACCTTGATAAATGCATAGGGATACAACGTTTAAACATGAGTGATCACGAAGCTGAATCTTCTTATCGAAGTAATGGAAAACTAAGAGCTAGGATCTAAGACCTACTTGAGGATGGCATCATGGTAAAAAACCCTTAAACCCAAACCAGCATCATTAGACACCTGCTCAAGCATCCCCCTCATCTGATCTAGGCTCCTTATCGTTCATCACGAAGGATGCTAGTTGTGACTCCAGCTCACCAATACGATCATGATAAGCTATGCACTACCGCTCCCACTCACGGCTAACATGGAGATGTTCAACCTACATTGCATGAAAATTGTATATCATGCACACATACATAGAACATGTGCATTTATAAATAGGTACAATAAAGAAGGCATACCTTTTGATTGCTCGAAAACTCCATAAAGTGTTGTTGTGCACTCCCTGCAATAGTATACCAGTACTGGCCAAAAGAGATAGGGATCTATAAAAAAAAAAGCAAATAAGTCAAGCACCAGTTGTTAAACAAGTGAAACAAAGTCAAAATGAGTGAAATAAAGCATGAACATAGGAAGCGTCATAAGGGATAACATATGATTGAGGAAAGTTAAGATGAGACAAATTAAGATACACTCCACCAAAGATGTCCATCCCATATAAAACCAAGGATGACCTAACCACTAAGTCCCAAAGAACAACACCACTAGAATCCACAAGACATGAATAAAAGCCTACTGAATTAAATGAAGCAACTTTTGACAATCCCTGTGATGGCCCAGTTCTCGAATCCTAAGGATGAGCCCCATCTGCCTAAGGAAGTGGATGTGAAGGAAGGTGCCACCAGCCATAACATCAATTACTTACGAGATCAACACATCAGCATAAAGAGTTCATGTACCCTTTAGGAGACTTTCAAAAAGATATCCTATCATGGTAGTAGCAAGCTTGTCCGCACTATGCTCACAACTCTAGAACATGTCACCAGGAGGAGAAATAGGGACTCTCCTTGCAAATGAACCATCCCATCAATGATGGACTCACTCACTTAGATACCACACCTTGCCAGTAAGGCTAGGGAGTAGCACTCATCTCTTTATCAGCTTCCATGTTGTCACCATCTCTGCTAACCAATCTGACCTCGCCGCCACCAACTAAGGAGGACCTACTTAAAAAGAAAAAATGAATAAAGAAACTCCAAAAAATGAAAAAACCAACACAGCAGGAATTAAGAATACCTGTCCAGGCAATAGCCTACCCATGTAGTCTTGGGCCTCTGTATAATCCTTAATCAAATTAGTGGTCTTCCTAATCCAACAAGAATAACAAGGAAAACCATCCTCTAGAAAGTTCTCAATAGTCAAACGAGGAAGAACACCAAACTCATAAGGCTAGATCTATTAAAATCAGAACTCAAAGTTAGAAAAAAAACAAAAGTCAAAAAGAGCAAAAGGATAAATACAAGAACTCTTACTCATATCCAACATAAATGAGCATCCACAAATCCTTGAGCCATCTCAGCATGCTGCATCTAAACTCGAGTATATGTAGGCAAAAGTAGTAGTACCCTAACAGTACCTTGATAAGCTATTTAGGTCTCTCAAGATAGGAAACAACCATAGACTACTCGTACCTAAAGGATTCAGGAAGATGACAATACTTAATAAGTAGAACAAGAAGCAACGAGCCAACTGCTCCACCAAAACAAGATCAGCATTATACATCATCCGCATTGTAGAGACAAACTCAATATAATTAGTGAGGTACGGATAACCATACTTCACAGGGGTAGGCACCCTAAGCAACTACATGGCAAGGTGCGTCCTCGCCACCATAGAAGAACACTCCTCCTCAATGAAGGGAACAGGCTCCCCAGAAAAAGCTCAAGCCCATAATAGCGGAAAATTCTAGAGGTGATGGTCATCCCTCTAATGGGTAGGTCAAAAGTATACACCGTGTCCATCCACCACTAAATCAACACATACATAACAATCTGACTCGATGCATATGAGTCATAAGAAAGCATAGCGATAATCCCATTAAAACCCTTTCCTATAACCATCTACTTTAAACACAGTTGAAGACCCTAATAGTATGTGCTAACCCTATTGAAACTGCCAGGCAATATAGTAATAGACTTATGAGGCTACAAATAATAGGTATGTTATCAAGAATCTACATAGTTAATAAATGTTAACACATCTTTTTTCTCTAATATTTAACAGGGTCAAAATAATAACAAGAGCTGAAAAAAAGCATCATGGCAATCACTAGTAGACAATCAGAACCAAAAATAAAGCAAGAGCTATAGATTAACAATCACAGTAAGAGCTATAGAACTACAGCTACGATAACCTCAAATTTAATAAATACAGCAAAAGCTAACAAACACCAAGGTAGCCCAGACAACTAAATAACTTTAGGAAAGATAGGGGACAAAGGAGGACCAACCTGGCAATGATGACAAGCCCAACCATAAGTCTCTATACTATAAACCCTGAGCACTTTAGTATTGGTCCCCACAATGGAAGTCCCAGCTCTAGTGGCCTCTGTGAAGTCACCCTCGACATCTAAAAAGAGATCCTTCAAACCCTTAGGAATGTTAGGGAACTCTATCTTATGCAGAGAAAAATAAAAATTCAGAAGCAAAAACAGAGCATAAAACACTTAAAACTCGAAATGGGTCAAGAAAAAATGAAAAAACTTAGAGAAGATCAAAAAAAGCTTCCTTAAACCTAAAAAATGTGCATCTTAAATAGACTAGAGAGGGGAAGGCACATGGCCACATGCGTAGCCATGCACACTTCCCCCCTCCACGTGATCCCGTATAGTTATATGTGCACCCCGAGACTTTTCACACTCATTTCTCTGGTCCTAAACCTCCATTTGGGCATAAAACATGCACCGAACTTACACAAAGGTACATTGATATGGACTATAGTTGTCCAAAGACACTGCATATGGCCTTACCATTTTCAAAAAACTCAACACCTCCCGAAAGAAGAAAAATAAGGAAGAATCATTGAAAGGATATCATGCTTAAAATCATCAAAATAACATCTGAAGCACAATAAGTTATGACATTATCATTACTGCATCATCACTACATCATCACCAACCAAGATTAAAAGAGAAGGACATATTACATTAATCACAATGATCACAACAATTTGTTTGCTGACACCTATAGTGGTTATAATGGTAGTAACTATCTGTTCACCTAACACCCAAAGAGGTTATAGTGGCAGTATATATCTATTCACCTAACACCTAAAAAGGTTATAGTGTTAGTATCTATTTGTTTACCTAACACCTGAAGAGGTTATAGTGGTAGTATCTATTCACCTGACCCCCAAAGAGGTTATAGTGGCAGTATCTATTCACCTATAGTGGCAGTATCTATTCACCTGACACCCAAAGAGGTTATAGTAGCAGTACCTATTCATCTGACACACTAAGAGGTTATAATGGCAGTATCTATTCGCTTGACACCCAAACAAATTATAGTGATAGTATCTATCTATTCGCCTGGCACCCAAAGAGGTTATAGTGGCAGTATCCCAATAATCGAATCACAACAACACAACACTCAAGTAAGCACCTCTCTCCTTGAAAAATGATTTTTTGCATCTTTGCATTTTCTTTGAGTGTATTTACACTAGCACTAAGTGGCCATACAACACACATGAAGCAGGGGCCAACTATTATACCTCAAATTTGATCATCCCCAAAAAAGGTCTAATAGTGAAACAAATCTTTGAAAAGACTAGAGTCTGCTTATTCATAACACCTTTGAAGTATGCAACCCTAAAACCCTAATCGATCTCACTAGTGTGCAAAATTGATCACCAAGCCATTAAGTTGCACTTCAATCTTATGAAATATGAATTATCAAAATAATAAGAGGCTTATTTTGAGAATCTTCTCTCAAAACATGCAGCTTGTTGAGCCAGTGTTCATTTCATCAAATCAAGACCCAAATTCGTGAAAAAATGGAATTGATTTTGATAAAATAGACTTCAAAAACACATCTGAAAGGCTCTAAAACCTCCAAAAGTGGTCCTAGAATAGTCCAAAATAACTCAAGGATTAGCATGCATTGCCTAGAAGTGCACATTAGCCACGAACACCCCTAGGTGTCACACATTAAAATCAAAGCCAAATCAAACAAAATTAACTTCAAGAACGTGTCTGAAAGACTCTAAAACCTCTAAAAGTGGTCTCAGAATAGTCTAAAACAATTCGAGGATTAGCACCCGTTGCTTAAAAGTGCGCATATACACCCCTAGGTGTCACGTGCTAAAATCAAGGCTAAATTAGACAAAACAGAATGCAAAAATGCATCTGGAATGCCTAAAAACACTAAGAGCCAACCTTAGAATAACTCAAAAAAGCCTTAAACTTAGTGCATAACACATAAAAGTGTGCGTAACCATGTGCACTTCAGGTGGCCATGCCATCTATCCTAGGGACACTCGCGTGACCACACATATACCCCCCTTTTCCTCACATTTTTCACTATAAATAGGTGTCTCCATACCCTATTTTGAGGAAGGGAGCAAGAGGAAACACACACACACTTATAAATCTATCCGCTAGAAGCTTCCAGACGGTTTTAGCTCTCCCACTGAGTATTTCTTAGGTTATTAGGTCCCCCTTCCACCAAACCTAGCCTCATCTTTGTTCAAGCATGCTTTAAAGGTATACAAACTAGTATCATTCTACACATGAGTTTGAACCTCTCAATGATGGAAGCTTGATAATCCCTCAAAGCTAAAACTTCAAAACTCATACAAGCTCAATTGAATCTAAGAACCACACAATCATTTTAGCATGTTTATTTTATCACATTGTATTTTACTTTATTGTCACTAACATTTATGAATATTATTGTGCTTGCATGATGAGACTAGCAATTTACATGCTATGTGAATAATTAGATTCTATTATGCTTGTCTCATGTCATCACTTTCCACCCTCTAGTTTTGAAACATGAAATCACACTATAAACATCAATAACATGAAAAGTTCATATTTCATACTAGAGTCATCATGTTCTCAATCCAGTGATGTCATCATGCATCCTCTATATTATCATCACATATCATCATAGCATAAATAATCATTGCAAATATGCATAATTATATATGTTTTGCTTACTCTTTCAAAAGATTGAGTGTCTATTACTTATCTCGTTATTCATGTGATTAGGCAAGCTACGTGCATAGTCATGTTAACCTTGAAAGCTCCTTACACCTAAGCTTGATTTACTTTTCTGTGATCCTTTTTTCCTTTATGTGTGTTTTATTAGGAAAGCAATGTAATAAGGATATTTCAACTTTATTATCTTCTACTGTCTAATGTAGTGTGAATGTTATATAAACTGTCATTATCAAAACTAGGGTGTTGCAATAGCTATACATTGAATATTGTATAATGAGAAATAGTAAAAAAGTAGATGCAATCCCTCAAACCTGAAAGACTCTACTAAGGGGAATACTCATTGAGTGATCTGATGTTGTCCTTTTCTTTTCCTGATTTAAAAATTAGGTGGCGACTCCATAAAATAAAATAAAAAGTGTCTAGTTCCTGCAAAGACCAATCATTTTTGCCTATTCGGTAAAGTTGCCATGTCCTTCAAAAAACTATAAGCTAAACAACACCCACCAGTTGTTCATAAAACCACTATTGATGAAGACATTGGAGTTCAAAATATTCTCACATAAGAGATAAATGACTCAATAATGCAAATAAAGACATTGTTGTAAAATTCTATGCAAATTTTTGAAAATAACATATAGAAAATTATGCCATGAGTAAATATTTCATTTGCTAAAATGAATGAAAAATTTTCCAAACTGAAAAATCAAAATTCTGCATCAAAAGCGAGAAAGAGGCCCAAGAGGCATTATTTCTCATGAGAAAGAATCAATTCCCAAAGAACAAAAGCAAAGCATAAGGAGTACACATGAGGAACATTCAATTATTTAAGCTTAAATACCACTTCCCCAGGACTAAAAACTAAACCCCTAAGGACTAAGCCAAAACACAGAAGGTGATTTTTCACCTAAGGAACAATCAATCTCTTAAACACTAGTTCCTTAAGGTCAAATATTGATGTATCAAAACCATTTGTCTTTTCCTTAATCCCTAAGGGTGGGAATGAACCTAAATGAAAAAAAGGAGACAAATTTGACAGAGGAGAATTCCTCAATGGCATCAACCAAATCTATTAATATAGATTTAAGAACATTGGTAGTTCAACCTTCCAAGATGAATCTAAATAGTTTTGAAAATTATTAGAGACTAGTTCCTCACAATACCAAACAAAAGGCCACCTACTATAAAGTTCTTCAGGAATAACCATAAAGATAAGTCACCAAAATTCAATAATGAATTTGAGGTGCCACAAACTATTCCACTAGACAAGCAGTGGTGTAAGATGGAGCATGGAACGTTTTCTCAACCATTGGCTCATACACATAGAAGAAAATAATAAAAAGTAGTTGAGAGAAAGTAGAAGGAATAGAAGATCCAACCTCACACTAAGGCCAAAATTAGGCCTAAATCTACAAATGATCCACTTTCTAACAAAATGGAGTCCTTTATACAAAAGGCTGAGGAAGTTGCCACCAAGTTCTACACTTGGGGGAAACTTCACCAGGAGATATAGAAGGGGTCATCCTAGAAAATTCATCAAGAGAGGTAATCAATGCAATAATAGTTTTTTCAATTATTATTAATAACAAAAAATCCCTTAATGTCTTCTTTATGGAAAATCTAACTGAAATATTGAACTTTAAAAGGAATTATTTTGCATGAGACTATATTAAAATGCTAAATCAAGTGGTTGAATATTACTTCCCTATTAAGCCTAAAAAGGGTATGAATGGAAGTGGAGCTAAAAATATGTCCCACTATGTGGGAAAATAAAATCTATATGAATAAAAATAAATAACTAGTTATTGGATAGGAATTTTCCACTAGGTGGTAATATTTTAATTTTTGAAGTTCTAAAACTTGGCTTAATAGCCATTATATTAAATAAATAAAGTTTGACTGCAACTTTTAGTGTGTTTTTAATTATTGTTATTTTCTTTGGTGTGTTTCTTTAGCGTGTGCAATAAATACTATGAATGGTGATGTGCTAATGAAATTTCAATAACATAACAGCTAAAAATTTAACATTTTAGTAATGCCTGACTATGGTGTATGTGTGTGGTGTAATCAATGATGTAAAAGATTGAAGTGAAAAGCATACAGACAAATACAAAGCAATTCCCAAAAGATGAGATAATGGATTCATCTTCACTATCAAGATAAAATACAGATTGGCTATTAAAAGCCAAGTGAAATCCCAAAGGTGGAAGCAAATATATGATAAACTACAATTCCCATGCAAGTAAATAACATACAAAAAGGCTAAATAAATAATTAATTTGGCCATAAAATCAAATTTGCCTAGGAATGTGACTTGTTATGGAAATAGACATTATTTTGGCAATTTATTACTAAAATAAATAATTTTTTTATGTGAAAACAAGTACAGGTAGAACATGCACAAAAAAAAAAGAAAGACACCTTTTTTCCTTAAGGAAATTAAATTGTAGAGATGGATAAATATGACCATCTAAAGAAATATTGTATTCAGTTTAATAAAACCCAAATTCCACAATAAAAGAAATTTTGGCAAAATTTTACTAAAATAAATATGGAAAGTGTTTAGAAGAGAAGCAGTGATATGTTTTGGTCCATTTTTCCAAAGTAAAGAGGACCAATTTTCTAAAGAAGGTATAGTCAAGAATGAGTTTGACAGGGTTATTTTAATCTAATAGGCTAAAATAGTTCTTGCTTAAAACTTAAAATTTTAAGGGAAATTCATGATAAAGTCCTGTGAATTACCTAAGAGTTTAATTAAAATTTTAGGCTAAGAAATCTTATTAAAGATGAAAATTTGAAAACTAAAAAGGTAAATTTTAACAGAATTTTGTGCAAAGTAGTAAACCAAGTAAAAGTACATTTTAAAGTGCCTAAATTGACTACAAAGACCTTTAGGCCTTGAAAAGAAATTCTACCAAATTTTTAGGCCAAAAACTATTAACTATCTAATGTGATCCTAGCTCCAAAGAGGAAGATTTCAAGATTTGTTCATGCTAATAAGGCAATGTTCATTCAAGAAAAGAACAATTCGCATAAATTCGTATTTTGTGTAGCATACTTTAGTATTTTGGCCATAAATCACTCTAAAAAACTCAAATTGAGATTATTCAAGAGGTTGTTGGAAGCTAAGAAAGAGATATACAACTTTAGTGAAGATATCTAGAGTTAATTTGGCCTTATACCTAAGCTAAAATTATGAAAGATTATCAGATCATGAATAAAACTGGGCAAACTGAATATACATCAGTAAATGGGTTGTATCTCACTCAATATAGATCCAAATGAAGTAATTCAGGATGAAGCTGAAAGATAACAACAAGGGATACAACTTTTATATTTTGGGCTTAAGTTAATTCGGCCATCATCATATTGAAAAGTGTGCTACAATGTGATGTATAAGTAAATCTGAATTTAACTAGGATTATATTTTCTTATTTAAGTAGAATTATATTTTCTTATTTAAGAAGGATTTTGTTTTCTTGTTTAGTTAGGATATTAATTAGGTTTTATTTAGGGTTTCTTTAAGCCTATATAAAGGCCTTATTTTATGTAACCTAAAGGTTATGCAATCATGGATGATTAATAAAATTTAGAGAGGATTCTCTTTGGTTACTTGGTGGTTAACCATGTGACAACCTTTGTGACTTATCAATCTATCTTTCAGATAGTAGATTGTGGCATCTTTTTAATAACCTTTGTTGTTTGTTTTTTATTGTTCAAAAGGTTAAAGTTTTGATATAGCTTTGGTTGTTTGGACTAACTAAACATTAGGTGAAGGTTCTCTATGTCTGAATTGGAACTTGATTTGAACTTTCCTTGAGAGCGTGGGTTTGGGTTCATGTTGAACGGGTTCCTAAAGCAGGTTATCTAGTGGGTTCGTATCACTTGGTATCAGAGCTTGGCTCAAATCAGGTTTTGTTCAATTCAATTCTACGTATCCTTAATTTACTTTTTAATTATTGTGGTTTTAAAATTTTTCTATTTGTGTAAAAAAAAATATATGTTTTTTTGTATGATTTTTTATTTGGTTAGTATTAGATTGATTTAATTGAATGATTTGTAATAAAGGGTCTTAAGTTTGATATACCTAAGGTTTTAGTTGGTCATATCAATTAGATTTTATACCTTAAGTTTGATTTGATCAATTTATAACGAATGGTCTTAGGTTTGATATACCTAAGGTTTTAGTTGGTTGATACAAAGAGGGTTTAAGGTTACTAATCTTCTACCTTTCATTTTTTTTTATTTTTCAATTTTTAGGATTTTAAATTTATTTTTTATTTATAAGTTAAAAAATATATATGTCATGAATTTTTTTAGTCTATTTAAAATTTCTTTATTTTTTTTCTTATGTGGTGTTCTTGAGTCTTTTTTAAATAAAAAAATATATATTCAATTGCATGGAAGATAAAGATTTGAGGACAAATATTTTTGAAGAAAGGGAGAATGATGTGATCCTAACTCTAAAGAGGAAGATTTCAAGATTTGTTCATGCTAATAAGGCAACGTTCATTCAAGAAAAGAATAATTCGCATAAATTCGTATTTTGTGTAGTATGCTTTAGTATTTTAGCCATAAATCACTCTACAAAACTCATATTGAGATGATTTAAGAGGTTGTTAAAAGATAAGAAAGAGATCTACAACTTTAGTGAAGATATCTAGAGTTAATTCGGCCTTATACCTAAGCTAAAATTATGAAAGATTATCATATCGTGAATAAAACTGGGCAGACTGAATATACATCAGTAAATGGGTTGTATCTCACTCAAATGATATGGAACCTCTAAGAATAAGCTTGAGAACCCCTTTATGTATTCGAACCCCTGAAGCATTAACTTGAAAACCCCAATAGTCAATTCAGCAACAACCCCTAAGAATGGTTAGAAATCAGATTACTTAGATGATCAAAGAATTAGAATAAATAAAACTCGTTTCTAAATTCCAATTTTGAAACACTCCACAAGAAGATGATCAATCTACTTGAATGTTCCTTAAAGCATGTATTCTATATAAGAACCTAAAGATAAAAGCAAAAAAGCCTTTAGGTTTTAAAACTTCAATTCTGCCCCATAATAATTCGTCCAAGGCATATATATATAGCCTTATAAGGTTTTCCTTAGTGAATAAAGAAAAATAATAACCCTAATCACAAAAATAGGAAACTAATCTAATCAGACCTCAAATAGGAATTCTAACATACTTCCTATTTTAAGAATAATTAAACTAACTAAAACTAATGGGCTTTTAAAATAACAAATTCATCCAGCCCTTATTTAACATAATTAAACCTAAATAATAATGCTTAAATAACTCTCTCATGCATATTTGGCCAGCCCATAACAAATGTGGTCCATTATATACTTAACTAAACCCATTAGAAACTTGGACTTGAATTAAGTTATATTAAACTTGAGCTGCACTTGGCACAAAACTTTGGTGTCCTTGTAAACTTTCACTAGCTAAGTTCACTAAGCCTTGTAGATGATGGATTAGGGCCTCTTGAAGCTTATTAGATTGAGACCTTGTTATAGGTCTTTAAGGCATGCTGATTGGACTCAAAACCTCTTGAACTTGACCCTTGCCTTCTTGACCATGCTCATCTTCATCATATTGAATTCTTTGAACTTGGTGTGTTGGTTGCTCGATAACATTTCCCCTCTCCTCAAAAGGATTCGTCCTCAAATCTAAAGCATCACCTATATCAAAAGGACTCAAATCAACCACATTGAATGAAGTACTAACATTATACTCGCTAGGTAGGTCCACTTTGTATGCATTGTCATTAATCCTTTCAAGTATTTGAAAAGGACCATCTCCTCTTGGGTTTAGCTTAGACTTCCTTTGAAGTGGAAATCTTTCTTTGCGAAAATGTACCCAAACCCAATCTTCAGGCTAAAAAATCATTGGCTTCCTTCCCTTATTCATACGTGAAGCTACTTTAGCATTTTGCTTCTCAATCCTCTCCTTAACTTGCTTATGTAACTTCTTCACCAAATCTGCCTTAGAATTAGCATCAACACTCACAAAATTGTTAGGTGGCAGTGGCAATAAATCAATAGGAGTAAGTGGATTAAATCCATAAACAATCTCAATTGGAGAGCAATTAGTAGTGCTATGAACAACCCTATTGTAAGTAAACTCCATAAATGGTAAACAATCCTACCACATCCTAATGTTCTTTTCTATGATTGCCCTAAGCAAAGTAATCAAAGTCCTATTAACTACTTCAGTTTGCCCATCGATTTGAGGGGGACAAGTAGTTGAAAATAATAGCTTAATTCCTAACTTTCCCCATAACACACGCCAAAAATGACTCAAAAACTTAACATCCCTATCACTAACAATGCTCCTGGGTATGCCATGTAAATGCATAACTTCTTTGAAAAACAAATCAACAATCAACTTAGCATCATTAGTTTTATGACATGGTATAAAATGAGCCATTTTACTAAATCTATCAACCGCAACAAAGATACTATCATGACCTTTCCTAGTTCTAGGCAATCCAAGCATAAAATCCATAGACAAATCAGTCCAAGGTTCACTAGGAACGGGTAATGGTGTGTATAACGCATGCGATTTCAACCTAGACTTAGCCTCTCTACATGTAATGCAATGCTCATAAACTTTATACACATCATGTTTCATACCGGGCTAAACGAAATGTTCTAATAGCATATCATAGGTCTTATTTACCCCAAAATGCCCCATTAAGCCTCCTCCATGTGCCTCCTTAATTAATAATTCCCTTATAGAACACTTAGGAATGCACAATCTATTTCCTTTAAACAAGAAATCATTAAACAAGTAAAAATCATCTAAAACAACCCCACTGTCACAAGATGCATATATATCACCAAAATCATCATCATGTGGATACAACTCCTTTATAAACTCAAAACCTAATAATTTAGCAATAAGAGAGTTAAGTAAGGTGTACCTTCTAGATAATGCATTATCAACCACATTCTCTTTACCTTGCTTGTACTTAATCACTTATGGAAATGTTTCTATGAACTCCACCCATTTGGCATGCCTACGGTTCAGCTTATCTTGACCCTTCAAATGCTTTAAACTTTCATGGTCAGTGTGTATCACAAACTCCCTAAGCCATAAATAATGTTGCCATGTTTGCAAAGCTCGAACCAATGCATATAATTCCCTGTCATAAGTTTGATATTTCAAGGTTGCCCCACTTAAATTTTCATTAAAATACATTAGAGGTCTTTGATCCTGCATCAAAACAGCTCCAATCCCTATGCCACTAGCATCATATTCAATCTCAAAAGTTTTATCAAAGACGATGAGCCTAAAGGGAGAAATAGAGACATTAAGTGTTGGAAGTGTCAAGGAGTAGGTCATGTGAGCAAAGATTGCCCTAATAAGAGAACTATGACCATAAAGAATAGGGAAATTATGACTGATGAAGAAGAGGGCAATAATGAAAGTAATGAGGATGAGATGCCTGAATTGGAAAGTTATAGTGATAGGGGTATAGAGGAGCCAATCAAAGGTGACATGCTGGTTACAAGGCATGCTCTTAGTACTCAAATAAAGGAAGATTGCATTGAAGAGCGAGACAACTTATTCCATACAAGGTGTCATGTGCAAGGCAAGGCATGTCTTATGATTGTTGATGGAGGGAGTTGCACCAATGTAGTGAGCTCATTCTTAATTAGTAGATTGGGGCTGTCTACTATACCACACCCACGGCCATACAAACTTCAATGGCTTAATGATTATGGGGAGGTCAAGGTAAATAGACAATTTGTTATTTCCTTTTCAATTGGTAAATATCATGATGAGCAATTGTGTGATGTAGTTCCTATGCATGCTGGAGATATTTTGCTTGGTAGACCATGGCAATTTGATAGAAAGACCAAGCATGATGGGTACCTCAATCGGTATCACTTTACCAAGGATGGGCGCAAGATCATATTAACACCACTTTCTTTAAAGGAGGTGTATGAAGACCAATGTAAAATGGAAAGAATGAGAGTGGAGGCTGAAAAGAAAGAAAAAGAGAGTAAGAAAAATTCTGTAGAGATTGAAAAGAAAAAGGGAAAAAAAAATAAGAGACTTAGCCTAGAGAGAAAAAAGAAAAGAATTTGAGTTTAATAGCTAGGACAAGTGAGGTTAGACAGGCTCTGTATGCTAATCGGCCTATATTTGTACTTTTGTACAAAGGGGCTTATTTGGCAACTAATGAACTTAACCCATCTTTGCCTAGTGTGTTTGTTGATCTTTTACAAGAATTTGAAGATGTGTTTCCCAAAGAGATGCCTAGTGGATTACCCAAATTAGAGGCATAGAACATCAAATTGACTTCATTCCTGGGGCAGCCATACCCAATCGACCAGTATATAAAGCAAATCCAAGAGAAACAAAAGAGATCCAAACACAAGTGGAGGAGTTGCTAGCTAAAGGGTATGTGAGGGAAAGTCTTAGTCCTTATTCAGTTCCTGTCATTCTTATGCCAAAGAAGGATGGAACATGGAGGATGTGTGTGGATTGCAGAGCCATCAATAAAATCACTGTAAAGTATCGTCATCATATTCCTAGATTAGATGATATGCTTGATGAGTTATATGGTTCTTGTTTGTTCACTAAAATAGACTTGAAATTTGGTTATTATCAAATCCGAATGAATGTTGGTGATGAATGGAAAACAACTTTTAAGACTAAGTATGGGTTGCATGAGTGGCTTGTTATGCCCTTTGGTCTTACTAATGCACCTAGCACATTCATGTGATTGATGAACCATGTGTTGCGAAATTACTTGGGTAAATTTATTATTATTTACTTTGATGATATTCTGATTTACTCTAAGTGTTTAGATGATCATGTTATGCATGTGCGAATTGTACTAGAAGCACTTAAACAAGAAAAGTTATATGCAAACCTTAAAAAGTGTAGTTTTTGCATGAATAAGGTTAATTTTCTTGGTTTTGTTGTATCTAGTCAAGGCATAGAGGTTGATAAGGAGAAGGTTAGGGCTATTAAAGAGTGGCCAAAACCTAAAAATGCTAGTGAGGTGAGGAGTTTTCATGGGCTTACTAGTTTCTATAGGAGATTCATTAAAGATTTCAACACTATAGCGGCACTTTTAAATGAATTAGTTAAGAAAAATGTTGGATTTGTTTGGGTTGATGCACAAGAACATGCATATAATGAACTTAAGGATAAATTGTGTAATGCACCTTTGCTTGCTTTACCTAACTTTGATAAAACTTTTGAGATTGAATGTGATGCTAGTGGCATAGGGATTAGAGTTTTTTTGATGCAGGATCAAAGACCATTAATGTATTTTAGTGAAAAGTTAAGTAGGGCAACCTTGAAATATCCAACTTATGACAAGGAATTATATGCATTGGTTTGAGCTTTGCAAATATGGCAACATTATTTGTGGCCTAGGGAGTTTGTGATACACACTGACCATGAAAGTTTAAAGCATTTGAAGGGTCAAGATAAGTTGAACCGTAGGCATGCCAAATGGGTGGAGTTCATAGAAAAATTTCCATATGTGATTAAGTACAAGCAAGGTAAAGAGAATGTGATTGTTGATGCATTATCTAAAAGGTACACCTTACTTAACTCTCTTACTACTAAATTATTAGGTTTTGAGTTTATAAAGGAGTTGTATCCACATGATGATGATTTTGGTGATATATATGTATCTTGTGACAATGGGGTTGTTTCGGATGATTTTTACTTATTTGATGGTTTCTTATTCAAAAGAAATAGATTGTGCATTCCTAAGTGTTCTATAAGGGAATTATTAATTAAGGAGGCATATGGAGGAGGCTTAATGGGGCATTTTGGGGTAAATAAGACCTATGATATGCTATTAGAACATTTCTTTTATCTCGGTATGAAACATGATGTGTATAAAGTTTGTGAGCATTACATTACATGTAGAGAGGCTAAGTCTAAGTTAAAACCGCATGGGTTATACACACCATTACCCGTTCCTCGTGAACCTTGGACTGATTTGTCTATGGATTTTGTGCTTGGATTGCCTAGAACTAGGAAAGGTCATGATAGTATCTTTGTTGTGGTTGATAGATTTAGTAAAATGGCTCATTTTATACCATGTCATAACACTAATGATGCTAAGTTGATTACTAATTTATTTTTCAAAGAAGTTGTGCGTTTACATGGCATACCTAGGAGCATTGTTAGTGATAGGGATGTTAAGTTTTTAAGTCATTTTTGGCATGTGTTATGGGGAAAGTTAGGAACTAAGCTATTATTTTCAACTACTTGTCACCCTCAAACCGATGGGCAAACTAAAGTAGTTAATAGGACTTTGATTACTTTGCTTAGGGAAATCATAGAAAAGAACATTAAGATGTGGGAGGATTGTTTACCATTTGTGGAGTTTGTTTACAATAGGGTTGTTCATAGCACTACTAATTGCTCTCCATTTGAGATTGTTTATGGATTTAATCTACTTACTCCTATTGATTTATTGCCACTACCACCTAACAATTTTATGAGTGTTGATGCTAATTCTAAGGCAAATTTAATGAAGAAGTTACATAAGCAAGTTAAGGAGGGGATTGAGAAGCAAAATGCTAAAGTTGCTTCACGTGTGAATAAGGGAAGGAAGCCAATGATTTTTCAGCCTGGAGATTAGGTTTGGGTGAATTTTCGCAAAGAAAGGTTTCCACTTCAAAGGAAGTCTAAGCTAAACCTAAGAGGAGATGGTCCTTTTCAAATACTTGAAAGGATTAATGATAATGCATACAAAGTGGACCTACCTAGGGAGTATAATGTTAGTGCTTCATTCAATGTGGCTGATTTGAGTCCTTTTGATATAGGTGATGCTTTAGATTCGAGGATGAATCCTTTTGAGGAGAGGGGAAATGTTATGAAGTAGCCAACACACCAAGTTCAAAGAATTCAACATGATGAAGATGAGCATGGTCAATAAGGCAAGGATCAAGTTCAAGAGGTTTGGAGTCCAACCAGCATGCCTCAAAAACCTATAACAAGGTCTCAATCTAAAAAGCTTCAATAAGCCTTAATCCATCATCTACAAGGCTTAGTGAACTTAGCTAGTGAAAGTTTACAAGGACACCAAAGCTTTGTGCCAAGTGCAGCTCAAGTTTAGTACAACTTAATTCAAGTCCAAGTTATTAATGGGTTTAATTAAGTATATAATGGGCCTCATTTGTCATGGGCTAGCCGAATATGCATGGGAGAGTTATTTAAGCATTGTTATTTAGGTTTAATTATGTTAAATAAGGGTTGGAAGAATTTATTATTTTAAAAGCCCATTAGTTTTAGTTAGTTTAATTATTCTTAAAATAGGAAGTATGTCAAAATTCCTATTTGAGGTCTGATTAGATTAATTTCCTATTTTTTTGATTAGGGTTATTAGTTTTCCTTTCTCACTAAAGAAAACCTTATAAAGGCTATATATATGCCTTGGATGAATTTTATTAGGCAGAATTGAAGTTTTAAAACCTAAAGGTTTTTTTGCTTTTATCTTTGTGTTCTTGTGTAGAATACATGCTTTAAGGAACATTCAAGTAGATTGATCATCTTCTTATGGAGTGTTTTGAAATTGGAATTTAGAAACGAGTTTTCTTTATTCTAATTCTTTGATAATCTAAGTAATCTGATTTCTAACCATTCTTAGGGGTTGTTCCTGAATTGACTATTAAGATTTTTAAGTTAATGCTTCGGGGGTTCGAATACATAAAGTGGTTCTCAAGCTTATTTTTGGAGGTTCCATATCACTATCTCAATTTGGCCATTATTTGCAACTTAAGAACATTGGCATAGTGAAATAATGCTCAGATGGAAATAATATAGCCAAAACATGTAGAAATGGCCAAATGTTGCTTAAATTCATGAAAATTTTGCTAGAAATATTTTTAATTTTGCAACAAAGCAACATTATGAGCCATAGAAAAAATATTTTGAATGGTTAAGTACGATACAGAAAAATGTGGCACTGTAAAAAATACATCAAAATCAAATGGTAAATAATTTTTGGCTAAAATTGCCAAAAATAAGGGCAAGAATTAATCAAGACAAAATTTGCATTTTTTCTATAGAAGCCAAAATTATTCTTACATTGAAATTCTTGGTTTGTGAAGCCGAGTGTGATTTTTGTTCCCCATAACTTTATTTTGGCACTTTATGTTAAATAAAAGTTCATTGTAAATCAACATGTGCACAAAAAAATTGGTGGAAGGCCAATGTTCTTATAGATTTTGGTTTGAATTTGAAATAACTTTTAAAAGAATCAAGTGTAATTGACATTTTTCTAGCTTGGTTAAGATATGGGAGCATCAAACAAATAATAGCCATTAGCAAAAAGCATATACAATAATAATTGGACAAAACTTGGCTAATTGGATTTTTTTGCTAAAAAGGGAAAAACATAACCATTTGCTACAAGAATACCCACAAATGATCAAAGCAAAGTATCAAATTAGTCATAAATATTTTTTTTTGCAAAACAAGATATGCCCTTTATTTATTACCAAAATGTGAGCCAAAAATTTGTAATGTTCAAAGCCAAATAGCTAAACAAATAAATTATGGCTAAAAGAAGAACAAGTGTGTAAATGCCAAGATCATTTAGCCTAAGCGCCAAGGTAGTTTAAAGCTAAAAATCAATTAAATTTCACCGTTAACTTAAATAATTGGCATCAAACTTGTGTTCTTTGAGCCAAATTTGTGTTTGGTCACATTAGAGACATAGAGCTCTAAAAAAAATTTAGCAATGCTCAAAGAGGAGTTAAAGTCAAAATTTAATGCATAAAGTTTTAGGTGAAAGAGTGGAATATTTTAAAGCCAAATTTAAATTTTCTCAGCAGAGAGCTAATGGCAACATAAATTTCAATATTTGGATAAAGTAAATTTGGCTAGCTTAAATGTATAAGCAATATAACATTGATTCGGCCAAACAAGGAAGTGTAAATGAGTTATAAGATCAAGAATAGCCAAGGTGTATATTGTCTAAGGCACATTTGTGATTTTATTTTTAGCATAAGTTGCTAAAATATACTTAAAGAGTCAAAATCTAAAAAGATAGCTAATGGTAAACCAATAATTTTAATTTTTAATTAAAGCTAAAGTTGGCCATTTACTTCAAGTTCATCAACAAAATTATGAAATGGCTAGAATTTTATGTGTGCGACCCAAATTATGACCCGACTCGAAATATTTTGAGAGCTCAACCTAAAAGGGATTTTTTGTGCAGATCTATAATGGAGAAGGAGAGCAAGGGCCGATAGGCCTAAACCCGGAGTCCCAACATTGATCTTATAGGAGTGTAATGGGTAACACCCCCCCACAATACGAACTTGACTCGAAATACCATGCATAAAGGAATTATGCGAAAAAATTATATTTTTATTAAAAAGTTGCAATCTTTTTATGTTTTTTTAATAGAAAGATTGTTCCTTTTTCTAAAAGGGAAAATCATTACTTAAACACATAAGAAATGTAAGGTGGGCTAATGCTTGATCTCTCTTCACATTGAGTTTTTAGTCATTTTATCAGATGGAAAATATTTTGGTTGAGTAGTTGATAGCGTATGTCATGTATACATTAAATAAACTTATGCTAAAATAGGAAGAAGAACTTATAGTAGGAGCAAATGATGTAAAAACTATATGAAAAAAGACAGTAAACAACATTTGTTAGCTCTAATGAAAACATCTTTTTACTGTAGAAAAAGATAAAAAGTATTGTTTGATCATATAGTTGGCCGAAGTGGGAAAAAATTGGATTTAGTGACTAATACACATATTTAAATGGTCTTTATAGCCTAGTAATGTTGTTTTAATTAAAATAAATGTTGCATCATTAGTTTCATTAATGTATACATAAATGTTTATGTGCATGTTATTCATTTTAATTTAGTGTCATGTAGTTTATGTATTAGCTTTTACAACTTGCCTTCTAATTTTAAGTTGAGTGAACTAGAAGTTCAAGGTAAGTGGGTGATGCTTCGTTTAATTTGAGTTTAATTGGAGATTCAAACTTGTGAAAGGAATCAATTAGTCCATTATTTCTACATGAAGGATTTGAATCAGAAATTTGAGTAATTTAATCCATTGATTATCTCCAACTGAGTTCTCAAGTTAGATTTAGGTTCTTTTGGCATCATTGGTCTGCATTTGCTTGCAAAACCATTCAGTTTTGTTCAAACTTTGGACTACTATAAGTGCAACTAATGAATTCCATGTACCTATGTCTTGGTATTGTTCAAAAGATTATTTCATTCAATTTAGCAGAACATGTTGCATCTGGACTTGGGCTTATGCCTATGCTAGTGTATATGTTATGTCTTGTATAGCTTTATTTTAATCTTTTTTTGTTTTTTATTTTTTGATGATGTGTAGGTGAGTGGAGTACATGTGTTATTGTATTTGGTTATTTTGTTTTTATTTTGACCTTAGTCATTTGTTCTTATCACTTAATGTATATACATGTTAAACTTCCTCTTATAATAATTTATGACTGCTATCTATTTAATTTAATATGATCAATTCATGTGTGGATTTGACCAATTGCCTCTTATATATTATGTAATAAATACATAATATTACTAGACAAAACCAAAAATCTCATATACATTTTTCAAAACAAAAAAAATTAATCGAAAACCAAAAATTAACCAAAAGGATATAAAAAAAGGAATTAGAAATCAAAAATAAACCAAAAGGATACAATAACTGAATCTTTGTAATTGTTATCTATTTAATTTAACTTGATCAATTAATGTGTGGATTTGATTAAATCATTTCTTATATATTATGTACTGAATAGATAATATTGCAGGATATAACCAAAAACCTCATATACATTCTTTAAAAAAAACTAAAATTAGAAAAAATGAATCAAAAACCAAAAATAAACCAAAAGCATACAAAAAAAATGAATTAGAAACTAAAAATAAACCAAAAGGATACAAAAAATGAATTAGAAGCAAAAATAAAAAATAAAACCAACATAAATTAATTTAATAAAAAAAGAACACACCAAATTAGAATCGTTTAATACTTCATCACCATCAACATCATCTTTAACATAACTATCTTTAATATTGGAATTAAAACCAACATCCTCATATAACTTCTTATTACCCTTACAACAACAAAAAACACAAAATAAAGTATTATAAACGAAATGTAAACCAAAACAATACAAAAATAATAAAACAAAACATATCCCAATAAAATCTTTTAACTCATCAACACCACCAATAGTTTTAACAAACTCTAAATCATAAGTACCTTTTTTCACAACCAGCAACATCTCATAAATCAGAACTAGAAGCACCAAAAGCACATCCATCTTTCCTTACACTTTTAAAATAAGATCAGAAACTAAAAGTAAACAAAAAAGCAATAAAACTAAATACATGTTACCTAATAAAATAAATCCTTTAACTCATCACCACCACCACCAACAGTTTCAACAAACTCATAATCAAGCACCCTTTTCATAACCATCAACATCTCCTAAATAATACAAAACCTCTAAGAATAAGCTTGAGAACCCCTTTATGTATTCGAACCCCCAAAGCATTAACTTGAAAACCCCAATAGTCAATTTAGCAACAACCCCTAAGAATGGTAAAAAATCAAATTACTTAGATGATCAAAGAATTAGAATAAAGAAAACTCATTTCTGAATTCCAATTTCGAAACACTCCATAAGAAGATGATTAATTTACTTAAATGTTCCTTAAAGCAGGTATTCTACTCAAGAACACAAAGATAAAAGCAAACAACTTTTAGGTTTCTAAAACTTCAATTCTAAATGATAAAAATTTGTCCAAGGCCTATATATAACCTTTACAAGGTTTTCCTTAGTGAAAAAGGAAAACTAATAACCTTAAATAGAAAAATAGGAAACTAATCTAATCAGACCTCAAATAGGAATTCTTAATATACTTCCTATTTTAAGAATAACACTAATTAAACTAACTAAAACTAATGGGCTCTTAGATTAACAAATTCATCCAGCCTTTATTTAATATAATTAAACCCAAATAACAATGCTTAAATAACTCTCCCATGAATATTTAGCCAACCCGTAACAAATGTGGCTTATTACATACTTAATTAAACTCATTAGTAACTTGGACTTGAATTAAGTTCTATTGAACTTGAGCTACACTTGTCCTAAAGTTTTGGTGTCCTTGTAAACTTTCATTAACTGAATTCACTAAGCCTTGTAGATGATGGATTAAGGCTTACTGAAGCTTCTTAGATCAAGACCTTATTATAGGTCCTTAAGACATGCTGATTGGACTCAAAACCACTTAAACTTGATCCTTGCCTTTTTGACCATGCTCATCTTCATCATGTTGAATTCTTTAAACTTGGTGTGTAGGTTGCTCCATAATACTAAATTAGAACTAGAAGCACCAAAAGCACATCCACCTTTCTTGCACTTTTAAAACAATATCATAAACTAAAAGAAACCAACAAGCAACAAAATTAAATACATGCTACCTAATAAAAAGAATGGAGATGTGGGGTATTAATTCTTATACCTCTCGCATGCTAAGCAAGTGTTTTACCATATGAGCTACACCCATCTTCATCTTTCATTTACTAACACATTATTAAATTAGGTAATGATATGTTTTGGGATTGGTTCTTCAATTTGAAGTTATAAGGCATTATTTTGTATTTTACAAACACATTAGACTACTTTTTTTTTTTGAAACTACATTAGAGTATTTGAAATCTTAAAAATGTTAAATTAATATTTTTCGTGCTTGAAATATATTGATAAAATTGATTGTATTTTAGAATCATTAGAAATTTAAATTATGACTTTATTTTTCTTACCCAAAGTTCTATTATAGCTTTTTAGAAATAGTCGTGTTGGTTCAATTATAATGAATGTTAATTTTTTTACACATTAAAAACTTGAATAATCAATTATGTACAAAAAATTTGTTGCATGTGAGTTACTTGTATTTTAGCCATCACTTTCTATATATTCTTATAACCCACTTGAGGAATTTATGAAATAAAATCTTAAAAAATATATTGGCTAATGCTTCACTAAAGAGGAAAAATTAAGGAAAATAATTTTCTTAAAAAAAAGAAAAAATAAAGAGACAAATACAAAATAAAGAGAAAATAAAAATAAAAATAAAAAGAAGGGAAGTACAAAAATTAAAAATAAAAATGAGAAAAAAATAAAAATTTATAAAAAAAAAAGGAAATGGAAAAAAGAAAGAGAAAATAAAAATAAAAAAAGAATAAAAGAATAAAGGGAAGGAGAAAAATAAAAGAAAAAATGATAAAATAAAAATTTATAAAAAGAGTAACAAAAAAATAAAAAAAGAAGAGAATAAAAACCATTAAGAAATTAAAAAACTAAAAGAAAAAGGTAGAGAAATGAAAGAAAAATCAAAAACAAAAATATGGGTGCATTTTTTACAATACTATACATACTCTTGTAATTGTTATAGGGTAAATTTATAAAAATAAAAATTTGGAATATTCTTGTTGACAACATTTAAGAATGAGATATTTTTATAAATGTCTTTTCAATTAATTGGACTAATTAACAAGATAGGCCTAATTAAGTTATTAAAACTAAGAAATGAAATAACAACAAAATGGGCTTAAACAAATAATAAAACAAATAAATAAAGCCCAAAATAATAAAAATAAAAACAAATAAATAAAGCTTTAATCTATTCTCCAAAATCTAATTAATTTTAAAAACCCTAATTAAAATTTATGCCATATTAGTTTTAATTGAATTGCCTAATTGAAACCCTAATTTTACTAACCAATTAATTAAAATAAAAACGCAACACACATTCAGGATTTCATTATTTAACTATTATGACTATTTACAATAATTTACTAAAAATATAAATTAAAATTAATTAAAACCCCAAAACAAAAAATACAGATAATTAAAAAAACATAGAAATAAAAATAAACAAAAAAAATAACAAACTACGCAAACTAAAAAAGCTAGTCTTTATTCCATGGCTTTATTAGGAATCCTCGTGGCTACGTAAACTAAAAAGGTTAGTCTTGATTCCATAACTTTATCAGGAAGCCAATATGAGTTTTGTTCTCCACAGTAGATTCATGTCATTCAATCCATTATAAGCACAAACACACAAAGCAAAATAAACAAGGATTGATAATTAATGAAAATAAAAATAAAAATTAAATAAATTCAAAATAAAATAAATAATCAAACAAAATAAAAAATAGAAAGGAGTAGAAGAAAAAATGATTTAAAGGATGCAGTATTAATTCCACTCAGAAAAGATGGCCACCTATTGAGAAAGTATGTGATTTTATTGTTTGTAATTTTTAGTTTCTTTAAATCTAATTCACGACAAAAAAATTTTTAAAAATAACATGAAAATAAAAAGAGAAAGGACTGTAATTTTCAGCTCACGGCTAAAATAAAAAAAGTCATGGCGAAGAATTAAAAAAGGCAGGAAGTTTCTCTATTTTTCGAAAACTCTCAATGAAAGTTACATAAAAAAAAAAAAAAGCTCTGACGGCTAAATTTCAGAACAGCCAAAATCTAGAAAGTCCCCTTTTTGTGAAAAGAAATCCCTTTATTTATAAAAAAAAAGAGTAACATAATAAAAAAAAAGAAAAGAAATCTAATCCCAACAATATGATAAATGCAAATTATTAAGAATTATCATAAAATAAAAAACTAAATAAATAAACTAAAAAAAAAAAACGGAAAGCCATGAACTGAAGTGGCCATTTGACCACTAACGGCCCATTTTTTGCTTTTATTGAATTTTTTTTCTTTTTGAATTTTCTTTTGAAACTTTATTATTTATTATTTTTATATATATTTTGAAATTTTATTTTTTATATGTTTTTATTTTTTAAAAGAATTTACAATTTAGTCAAAAATTAATAAATCTAATTTTACAGTTAATTTCATCATTAGGTCTCTATCACATCTAAACTCAAATTATTTTGAAAATTAGGTGCTTACAATATGTCTAATCATTGTTGTAGGCAAAATAGTTGGGCTACCATTATGGGGGAGTTTGAATTGTTTATGTTAACACGTGTTTGGCCTTACCATATTAGTCGTATCAGTTTCATGTGTTCATTGTAATGCTTCTTTGTTGGCTTTATTTGTCCATGTGACAATAATTTATGTCTCATTATAAACAAAGTACAAAAAATAAATGTTCATGAAGTACTTAATATAAGTAGTACATAGTAAAATCATTAATTTAAATTGATTTGTACCATGAAAATACAAATTGTACTGCAAACCATTACTTATAAATACACCAAACCTCGATCACCATAACATTCAAACAATGAAAACATCATCCCAATCCATTGGAACACACTTAATTACACTCACTTATCGTGCCAAAGAAAAAAAAAAGATAATTAGTGACAATAATTTATTTATTGCATATATGAATGGTTGTAATGATAATTAACTGTTGTAAATTTCATTTATGTAATTGAAATAAGAATTTATTTCCTTCTCATATATGTCGTGCACATATATTTCCTTTATCCATTGTTAAGAAAAAAAAACTACATTGACATATGTTATCGTGATAAGAATATTTAACATGATAACATAAATCATACTTCTTACGATGCTTGTTATACATAAATAAAGTTATTTGTATTGCATATAAAGTATGCCTTCACTTAATATGATAT
Organism: Mallotus nudiflorus; assembly: GCA_947683625.1. Lineage (NCBI taxonomy): Eukaryota > Viridiplantae > Streptophyta > Magnoliopsida > Malpighiales > Euphorbiaceae > Mallotus > Mallotus nudiflorus. Next base: position 5,499,045 of record CANTUR010000069.1, on the reverse strand, counting down.
TACTAGTGTGCACAATTCACCTATAAATTAAATTCAGAAATGCTAAAAGCTCATACAGAGAATACAAACAATAGCATACCACTTCTTCAACTTAAATTAAAAATATATATACTATTCAAAGACATCCATTAATATCACAACTATAGCTTTCCTCCTTTTTCTTATAATAATCCTCCTTTTTTTTTCATCAATGAGCATAATTCATAGATTCTCACGATACTGGATGCACAATAGCTGTTGCAACATCAATTTTTTGAAAATCATTCTGCTCCGCTTTTGATGAATCCTCATAATAATAGCTACCTTTTGAACAATAGTTGTTCATGAAATATTATTGGTTTCTTCATCTTTACTAACCAATAGAGCAATGCTAATGTTGGTTTTTTTTCCATCTTTAGGTTTTTGATTGTTTTTTGTATTGTTCCAAGTTGTTTTAAGGTTTTTCATTATTCTGAGTTCTTTTGTTGTTTTGGTTCTTCCTTTTTGGTTGTTTTAATATGGTCTGGTTGCTGCAAATATTACTTTTAGTTATTTACATGTATTTTGAGTTTCTTTAAGGTTTGGGTTTATGGTTTGGTTGTTGTATAGGCAGTTTTGCATTGTCACAATTACTTGGTTGTTTTGAGTTATTTTCAGGTCTCGTTGTTGTTTTGAGTAGTTTTGACTTTTTGGTTGTTTTTCATTATATTGAGACGGTTAAAGGTTTTTAGTTGTTTTAAGTTGTTTCAGTTATTTGGTTGTTTTGTGTTGTTTGGTTATTTCTAATTGTTTTTCTTTGTTTTCAATCGTTTTGATGTTTCTAGTCATTTTAAGTTGTTTTGATTGTTTTTGGTTGCTCTACGTTTGGTTGTTTATATTTAGCAATGACAAGATTTTTTAAAAAATCAAATAAATAAATAACTCAACTCAAACATCAACAATCTTTTAATTGTTTCTTCAGCCAACATAAGAAACATTTATATAACATTTTAAACAAGAAAACCCATAAGAAATCATTTTTTTTTAAGAAAACCCATAATAAATATTTACATACAATTAAAAAAATTAAGAAAACACTAATGGTTAGAGGAATAATAACATTTTTCAATGGGTACAGAGAAGGATCGAAAATGGGAGTCTAATTCGAAGTTGAAGCAAAAGTGAAGACTAGCTCTAAAATGGCATGCTTAAACTAGAACTTTAGTTTACCTAATTACCCTTGCACTATAAAAGGCCATAGTTTACCAAATTATCCTTGTGTTATGTGCCATTAAATTTTTGAATTAACCTTTTACTATATGCCCATTACATATATGTATTTGATACTTTTATACTCAACTTTCCATGATGTAGACCTAGCCACGATTCAGGAACCACCAGTTTCACATCATTTATGGAACCAGACTGGAATTAAGGCTTAGTCGGTTCAAGGTTGGTTCTGAACCGACCGATTCCCATTCTGAACTGAGTTTCAGTTTTGGTTCTAAAATTTTTTTTTATTTTTTAATTTTGTAATTAAATTTAAATAATTTAAAATATTGTAATAATTTTTCAAATAATTTGAAATTTTATCCATCATATTGTCTAAATGAACAATAAATGGTTGTAATTGATTCTCAAATTGACTTCTTCTTCTTCTATTTGAACTTGCCATTTGGTTTAATGAAAATAATATATTTATGGAGAAAATAAAAATAATTTTTAAAAAAATTGATGAAATAATAATACTAATAATAATAATAATAATAATAATAATAATAATAATAATAATTAGAGAGTAGTAGTAATAATAATAAAAATAATATATATATATATATTATTCAGAACCATGAATTGATGGTTCAGAATCAGAACTGTCAGTTCATGGTTCAAATTATGTTTGAATCGGGCTTAAATTGACCTTGGCCCATATCTACCTTGGACAAGGCTACCATGATTTAGGATCCACCATAATTAAAAGAAAAAGCCCCACATCCTGCTGTAGTTGATGCGGACCACGCCAAATCTTTTTTGAAAATGAAATCACATAAAAAGAAGGGAAGGAAGGGTTGAATTGAATTGAATAGTATTCAACTCTCATTTGTTCATGAAATGCTGACACATCAATATTGACTTGAGAAGAATGGTATTCAACTTTCATTTGTTTATTATGAGTCCAATATAATTAATGTTAATCATGACACTTGATGGATTGACTCTAGTGCTTCAATCCATGCTAACAACTCCTTGCAAGGATTGTTGATACGATCCTCAAAAGGGTTAATTTATGAAGTCTACATATCAATATAGTCAAGTGCAAAGCTTGGATGAATTTTTGGATTATTTTCTATTTTGGAGTCAATAAGGAAGATTCAAGAAGATTCTATAAGATGTAAGAAGATTCAAGGATATTCTAAGTTAAAGTCAAGAAGTCAAAGTCAAATTTAAAGTCAACAAGTCAAAGTCAATGGTCAACATCCAACTTGACATGTGACATGGCATGCTTCAAAGCTTAGTTGTCATTAGTTATTTGTTTAGTTGTCATGAGTTGTCAATATGACTTTTCAATGCTTAGTTGTCATGAGTTATCAATTTGACTTTTCAAAGCTTAATATAAAAAGGGATCCTATTTAGTAAAGGATTTTCCTTTATAGGTAGGTGTCTTTAGGAATAAGTAAAAAAACATATTTCTTTAAGGATTAGGATGTTTACATGCCTATATAAAGACCATATCAATGTAGTACAAATTTGAACGAGTTTTATCAATTAAATTTCAATTCTTGTAAGGTCAAAGTCCTTCTCTTTTGTTCTTAAAAGAACTTTAGTGAATTTATCAAGTGAAGGCTTGGTATATTCAAACCTAGTTTAATTTAGACTTAAAATTGACTTGGTTAATCTTAGGTTTATATTAAATAACCTTTAATTCTTTATAATTAAGGTTCTTAAGTGCAGGTTATTTAAGGGTCTTGTTGGGAATTAAAGTTTCTTTTTACTTCATTTATGAACTATCCTTGGCAAGGTTATAAAGATTGAATATGGGTTTGGTACAAGTTAACCACATTTGTATCATTTGGTATCAGAGCTTTGGCTCATTAATCAAGTACGTATCTTTACTTTTCTTTGTTGTTTGCATTTAATCCAAAAAAAAACCTTTTTTTCATTCATTTTTTGTCTTATTTGATATCAATTTCTTTCTTTGTGATAATTGTGATCAAATTTGATTTTCTTTATTATCTTGAGTCAATTACATTCTTTTCTTCATATTTTAACCTATTTTAGTCTTTAAATAAAAAATTAAAAAAAAATCACTTATATTCTTGTTGTTTTACATCTTAAGAGTCTTTGTTTGTCATAAATACATATTAATTTGAGTTTACTCTTAATTTGGACATTTTTGCATCTGTTATATAAAAAAAACCAAAAAAGAGGAAGAAAAAAAGGTTTTGAAGTGTGAAAGAAGTTGAATTAATCAAATTTGAATTCAATTTAGAATAAAACCATTCCAATTTGTTGTTTTGATTCTAAATTAAATACCTTTGCCTTATTTCAATTCTAAATATTATACTCTTCTTCTTAAGTTGTGCTTGGGGTAGTTTAAACACTTATTCCATATTTCTTATTTTTGTTTTGTTTGGATGTTGTCTTTCTTATTGCATTTTCTTTGGCTCTTATAGTTAAAATTGAGTTTAATTTTGCTTTGTTTGTTTTGTATGGAGCTTAATTTGATAATTAGTAACTTAAGTTCCATAAGAACTATAAGAAAGGAATTTGAGAGGTGAAGGGCAAGTGGTGAGCTCATAAGAGGGTAAAAGCCTAATTAAGTGAAACACGAGCATTAAGTGAAATTCTTTGAGTGTAAACACGTGAGGGAGTGTTACTTGTGAGTTTTTATTTTCTTTTGTTTCTTTGTTTATTACATAGCAGATCTAAAGGAGGTTGCGATAGATCCCAAATGGAAGCTCTTTATGAAGGCGATGCAAGAACAAATTAGTCAATTGTTAAATAGCCATTAAAAGGTTCAAGAGCAAATATGGAGGTTAGAGCAAAGCCAAGCTACAACCACCACCAATAACACCAACAATACGACTCAAATCACACCTAAATAAGTTTATAGAGGGAGATGGCATGAGGATGATGATGAGTTTGTTAATGAGAGCATTCAAGGGTACAATAAACAAGATAACAATCTTGGAAGCATAAAGATGAAGATACTTAATTTCCATGGTAGAAGTGATCCTGAAGCATATCTAGCATGGGAAAAGAAGGTAGATTTTATGTTTAATTGCCACAACTACTATGAGGAAAAGAAAGTCAAGCTTGCAACCAATGCATTCATGGGCTATGCACTAGCTTGGCGGAATAAATTAGGAGTCTCAAGGAGGTATTATGGACAAGAACCTATCTTTAGATGGCAAGAGATGAAGACTATCATACGAAAGAGGTTATGGCAAATCATTATTATAAGGATTGGTATAATCACTTTGAAGGGCATAAACAAAGTTCAAGGAATGTTGAAGTTATTGAGAGACATGATGAGAGAAAGGAAAAGAGGGAGTTGGGTGTTAAAATTGAGTTGAGTGAGTTAAGTGTTGAAAAAGGGTTGAATGAGCATGGTGAGAAATATGAAGAGCAATTATGCATTGAAGTAGATGATCAGGTTATTAAGGAGGATGACAACATTCATGTCTTGGTTAATGAAGAAAGTGTGAACAATGATTTTGAAGAGAAAATAGTTGATGAATAAATTATGGAGGTGTTAGAGTATAATGCCAAAAGCCTTGATGAAATATCATAAGAAGTTAAAGATAGTGGCAAGTGTGTGCAGCCTAGAAAAGAAATTAATGAGAAATTGCAGATTTTTAAAAGAGATATTGAAGCTAATAAGGAGTGTTCATAAATTTTTAAGCAACCTAGTGAACTTGTAGAAGGATTAACTAACCAAGGAGTTATCAAGAGTGCATATTGTGATCATAAAGAGTATATGCACCATAAAGAGGGAAATTTGGAAGTTTGTGCACAAAAGAGGAAACTAGAGATTGAAAGCATTATGAAGGATAAAAAGATGGTTATTCATCATGATGATACTAACAATTCTAATCTTTCTTTTTCTAGTATTTTGAAAGTTGTTTTGCAGAGCTTTATGCCATATAAAGATCCATTTGATGATGTTGTTACAATGCATTATAAGGTCAATAATACCATTGAAGATTTCATTCCCAGCATAAGGTTTGAGAAAGAGCTGCAATATTTTACTTCTTTCAAGGGAATCCATAGAGTTTTTATTTGTAGCAAGAAGAGTTTAAGATATTTATGTTTCAAATTTAGAAGGAAGCAATAAGTATTCAATTCTTACATGTTCATAAATACAAGTTCTTTGTCCCAAGTGTGTAATCAAGTTCAAGTTTTGTGCAGATTATTACTTTAAAGGAGAGGGTTTCAATCAAGGAGTTTGTATTTGACCCCAGAGGATATATGAATTTATCAACTTTAGAAGATGTGCATGGTTCGAGGATGAATCATCTTTAAGAGGGAAGGAATGATACGATCCTCAAAAGGGTTAATTTATGAAGTCTACATATCAATATAGTCAAGTACAAAGCTTAGACAAATTTTTGGGTTATTTTCTATTTTGGAGTCAATAAGTAAGATTCTACAAGATGTGACAAGATTCAAGGATATTCCAAGTCAAAGTCAAGAAGTCAAAGTCAAATTTAAAGTCAACAAGTCAAAGTTAATGGTCAACATCTAACTTGACATGTGACATGGCATGCTTCAAAGCTTAGTTGTCATTAGTTATTTGTTTAGTTGTCATGAGTTGTCAATATGACTTTTTAATGCTTAGTTGTCATGAGTTGTCAATTTGACTTTTCAAAGTTTAGCTGTCATTAGTTGTTATATTTTTAAAGGGATCCTATTTAGTAAAGGATTTTCCTTTATAGGTGTCTTTAGGAATAAGTAAGAAAACCTATTTATTTTAAGGATTAGGATGTTTACATGCCTATATAAAGGCCATATCAATGTAGTATAAGTTTGAACGAGTTTTTTCAATTAAATTTCAATTCTTATAAGGTGAAAGTCCTTTTTTTTTTGTTCTTAAAGAACTTTAGTGAATTTATCAAGTGAAGGCTTAGTATATTCAAACCTAGTTTAATTTATACTTAAAATTGACTTTGTTAATCTCAGGTTTATATTAAACAAGCTTTAATTCTTTATAATTAAGGTTCTTAAGTGCAGGTTATTTAAGGGTATTGTTGGGAATTAAAGTTTCTTTTTACTTGATTTATGAACGATCCTTGGTAAGGTTTTCAAAATTTAATACGGGTTTAGTACAAGTTAACCACATTTGTATCATTTGGTATCAAAGCTTTGACTCATTAATCAAGTACGTATCTTTACTTTTCTTTGTTGTTTGCATTTAATCCAAAAAAAAAACCTTTTTTTCATTCATTTTTTTGGTCTTGTTCGATATCAATTTGTTTTCTTTGTGATAATTGTGATCAAATTCGATTTTCTTTATTATCTTGAGTCAATTTCATTCTTTTCTTCATTTTTCAACCTATTTTAGTCTTTAAACAAAAAATAAAAAAATCACTTATATTCTTGTTGTTTTGAATCTTAAGAGTCTTTATTTTTTTGCATCTTAAGAGTCTTTATTTGTCATAAATATATATTAATTTGAGTTTGTTCTTAATTTGGACATTTTTTCATCCGTTATATAAAAAAAACCAAAAAAAGGAAGAAAAAAAAGGCTTTAAAGTGTGAAAAAAAAAGTTGAATTAATCAAATTTGAATTCAATTTGGCGTAAAACCACTCCAATTTGTTATTTTTATTCTAAATTAAATACCTTTGCCTTATTTCAATTTTGAATGCTCTACTCTCCTTCTTAAGTTGCATTTGGGGTAGTTTAAACACTTATTCCAAAATTTTTTATTTTTTTTTATTTGGATATTGTCTTTCTTGTTGCATTTTCTTTGGCTCTTATAGTTAAAATTGAGTTTAATTTTGCTTTGTTTGTTTTGTATTGAGCTTAATTTGATAATTAGTAACTTAAGTTCCATAAGAACTATAAGAAAGGAATTTAAGAGGTAAAGGGCAAGTGGTGAGCTCATAAGAGGGTAAAAGCCTAATTGAGTGAAACCTGAGCATTAAGTGACATTCTTTAAGTGTAAACACATGAGGGAGTGTTACTTGTGATTTTTTGTTTTCTTTTGTGTCTTTGTTTATAACATAGCAGATCTAAAGGAGGCTGAGATAGATCCCGAATGGAAGATCTATATGAAGGCGATGCAAGAATAAATTAGTCAATTTTTAAACAGCCATCAAAAGGTTCGAGAGCAAATAAGGAGGTTAGAGCAAAGCCAAGCTACAACCACTAATAATAACACCAATAATATAACTCAAATCACACCTAAATAAGTTTATAGAGGGAGATGGCATGAGGATGATAATGAGTTTGTTAATAAGAGCATTCAAGGGTACAATAAACAAGATAACAATCTTGGGAGCATAAAGATGAAGATACCTAATTTCCATGGTAGAAGTGATCCTAAAACATATCTAGCATGGGAAAAGAAGGTAGATTTTGTGTTTAATTGCCACAACTACTATGAGGAAAAGAAAGTCAAGCTTGCAACTAGTGCGTTCATGGGCTATGCACTAGCTTGGTGGAATAAATTAGGAGTCTCAAAGAGGTATTATGGACAAGAACCTATCTTTACATGGTAAGAGATGAAGACTATCATGTGAAAGAGGTTTACGGCAAATCATTATTATAAGGATTGGCATAATCACTTTGAAGGGCATAAACAAAGTTCAAAGAATGTTGAAGTTGTTGAGAGACATGATGAGAGAAAAGAAAAGAGGGAGTTAGGTGTTAAAACTGAGTTGAGTGAGTTAAGTGTTGAAAAAGGGTTGAATGAGCATGGTGAGAAATATGAAGAGAAATTATGCATTGAAGTAGATGATCATGTTATTAAGGAGGATGACAACAATCATGTTTTGCTTAATGAAGAAAGTGTGAATAATGATTTTGAAAAGAAAATAGTTAATGAAGAAATTATGGAGGTGATGGAGTATAATGCTAAAAGCCTTGATGAAATATCATAAGAAGTTAAAGATAATGGCAAGTGTGTGCAGCCTAGAAAAGAAATTGATGAGAAATTAGAAATTTTTAAAAGAGATATTGAAGCTAATAAGGAGTGTTCACAAATTTTTAAGCAACCTAGTGAACTTGTAGAAGGATTAACTAACCAAGGAGTTGTCAAGAGTGTATATTATGATAATGAAGATTATATGCACCACGAAGAGGGAAATTTGGAAGTTTGTGCACAAAAGAGGAAACTAGAGATTGAAAGCATTATGAAGGATAAGAAGATGGTTATTCATCATGATGATACTAACAATTCTAATCTTTTTTTTTCTAGTGTTTTGAAAGTTGTTTTGCAGAGCTTTGTGCCATATAAAGATCCATTTGATGATGTTGTTACAATGCATTATAAGGTCAACAATACCATTGAAGATTTCATTCCCAGCATGAGGTTTGAGAAAGAGCTATAATATTTTACTTCTTTCAAGGGAATCCATGGAGTTTTTGTTCGTAGCAAGAAGAGTTTAAGATATTTATGTTTTAAATTTAAAAGGAAGCAAAAAGTATTCAATTCTTACATGTTCATGAATACAAGTTCTTTGTCCCAAATGTGCAATCAAGTTCAAGTTTTTATGTGGATTATTACTTCAAAGGAGAGGATTTCAATCAAGGAGTTTGTATTTGACCCCGAAGGATATATGAATTTATCAACTTTAGAAGATGGGCATGATTCGAGGATGAATCATCTTTAAGAGGGAGGGAATGATACGATCCTTAAAAGAGTTAATTTATGAAGTCTACATATCAATATAGTCAAGTACAAAGCTTGGGCGAATTTTTGGGTTATTTTCTATTTTGGAGTCAATGAGGAAGATTCAAGAAGATTTTACAAGATGTGAGAAGATTCAAGATATTCTAAGTCAAAGTCAAATTTAAAGTCAACAAGTCAAAGTCAATAGTCAACATCCAACTTGACATGTGACATGGCATGCTTTAAAGCTTAGTTGTCATTAGTTATTTGTTTAGTTGTCATGAGTTGTTAATATGACTTTTCAATGCTTAGTTGTCATGAGTTGTCAATTTAACTTTTCAAAGCTGATACAAACCCACTAGATGACCTGCTCTAGGAACCCGTTCAACATGAACCCAAACTCATGCTCTCAAGGAAAGTTCAAATCAAGTTGCAATTCAGACATAGAGAACCTTCACCTCATGTTTAGTTAGTCCAAATAACCAAAGCTATATCAAAACTTTAACCTTTTGAACAATAACAAACAAGAAACAAAGGTTATTAAAAAGACGCCACAATCTATTATCTGAAAGATAGATTGATAAGTCACAAAGGTTGTCACATGGTTAACCATCAAGTAACCAAAGAGAATTCTCTCTAAATTTTATTAATCATCCATGATTGCACACCCTCTAAGTTACATAAAATAAGGCCTTTATATAGGCTTAAAGAAACCCTAAATAAAACCTAATTAATATCCTAACTAAACAAGAAAACAAAATCCTTCTTAAATAAGAAAATATAATTCTACTTAAATAAGAAAATATAATCCTAGTTAAATTCGGATTTACTTATACAGCACATTGTAGAACACTTTTCAATATGATGATGTCCAAATTAACTTAAGCCCAAAAAATAAAAGTTGTAGCTCTTATTGTTATCTTTCATCAGCATCTTGAATCACTTCATTTGGATCCATATTGAGTGAGATACAGCCCATTTACTGATGTATATTCAGTCTGCCTAGTTTTATTCACGATATGATAATCTTTCATAATTTTAGCTTAGGTATAAGGCCGAATTAACTCTAGATATCTTCACTAAAGTTGTAGATCTCTTTCTTAGTTTTCAACAACCTCTTGAATCATCTCAATACAAATTTTGTAGAGTGATTTATGGCCAAAATACTAAGGTATGCTACACAAAATACAAATTTATGCGAATTGCTCTTTTCTTGAATGAACGTTGCCTTATTAGCATGAACAAATCTTGAAATCTTCTTCTTTTGAGCTAGGATCACATCAAAAGCTTAGTTGTCATTAGTTGTTATATTTTTAAAGGGATCCTGTTTAGTAAAGGATTTTCCTTTATAGGTGTCTTTAGAAATAAGTAAGAAAACCTATTTCTTTAAGAATTAGGATGTTTACATGCCTATATAAAGGCCATATCAATGTAGTATGAATTTGAACGAGTTTTTTCAATTAAATTTCAATTCTTGTAAGGTTAAAGTCCTTCTCTTTTGTTCTTAAAAGAACTTTCGCGAATTTATCAAGTGAAGGCTTGGTATATTCAAATCTAGTTTAATTTAGACTTAAATTGACTTGGTTAATCTTAGGTTTATATTAAACAATCTTTAATTCTTTATAATTAAGGTTCTTAAGTGCAGGTTATTTAAAGGTCTTGTTGAGAATTAAAGTTTCTTTTTACTTGATTTATGAACGATCCTTGGCAAAGTTATCAAGATTGAATACAGGTTTGGTACAAGTTAACCACGTTCGTATCAATTGCAAAACCTATGGAAGTTAATACGAAGCTTGGTACCACGAATACCGAAATAGAGATACAAGAAATGAAAATATGGATATGGTGAAATAACCTTTTTTTAAAATATAGATATGGACATTATGGTTAATTTATAAATATGAAAAATTATAAAGTTCATTTTATATAAATTATAATTAGATTCAATTCAAAAATATACTATTCATGATTAGTAATATTTTTAACACTAAAAAATTCTCAAATATATATATATATATAATCATGTTATAAATAAATAATTTTCCATCTAATTGTACTTAAATAACTAACAATAAAATCATAATACTCATAAGCAACATTAATATATTAAGACTTCATTTATAATAGCAATTCTAGTTTATGAAATCTTTTATTTAATTAACATTTTTACTCTTAATGTTCCCATGGACATCTTTACTAAAGAATACCATATCTAATTTCATTTCATTTAATGATAGAAAATACGTATGTTTAAAAGGAATACGTGTATTTATTTTTTTTTATGGTCTTGACACTTTTTTTATTTTCAAAAATACCCCTAAAACGTGTCGGATAAATTTTCGAGACGTATCACTATTGGAAACATGTCCGATATGGGACACGGCTTTTTATAAAAGTGTATGTGAAACATAGGTAGGAAGTAAACAAAACATTATCTTTGGAAATAAGATGTGCTTACATGTGAAGGTTGTAGGAACGTGTAAACTAGTTCTAAAGTAGTGGCTCTATTTTTATTTTGAAAGACCTTTATGTTCCTAATTTTTCTAGAAACTTAATTTAAGGTATCGGACTTCTAGTTGAAGGATATTCATTTAATCTTTCAGATCCATCTTTAAATCTATCTTATACATATGATATCATTGGAAGTTGCATTATGTCTGATGGTTTTAGTAATCTTAACTTACAAAACGATGCCTATCATATTAGTGTACACGTTCATGAAAATGTTGGAACTAATAAGCGATAAGCGATATGTTGGGAATGAGAATTTCTCTATCTTGGGGCATCAAAGATTGGAACACACATACAGTATTTCCCTCATCAGCTGAATAGTTTTTTTTTTTTTTTTAATCGGAAAATGAAAAGAAGAATAGAAAAAACGATCCCTACCTAAACAATGCCTACCACTCCAATCCACCCAACAATGAAACAATGCGGAAGGACTGTTTGAGCTACATAAATCATTATCCCTATGTAATATATTAGGATTACATCAATTACAAGTAATGATCAACAGAATTCCACGATTTCAATAAAAAATTTCATACAAAATCACGTGCATATAACATATTAATCCTGTAAAACAGAGATAGAAGCGAACAAAGGCCAAGAAATTGAAAGGGGAAACCTAAGAATATATATGGAAAGGATGGCAACATGCCAATCCCTTTTCCTTACTATGCGTTTATCTACAATGCTTGCTAAAGAGAGTTCATTCTGGCAATATACAGGCTACTCCAAACTATATACACAAGCAAATTCCTTTTTCATATTTGCAATAGTTCTGCTATCGTTTCCTCTTGAAACGTTTCTTCCACAGAACTGCAAACAAGCTCTCTGCTTTGGGGCCACGCACTTTGTGCCTTCAAAACCTCATTCAAGAGCTCCTCAAAGCAATCCAAGAACAATTCCCATTCAGCTCTACTCATCTCTCCAGGACAAATACTCCTAGTTTCACAATTATAATTTTGTACCGAGTAACTGATGCTCCCATCTCTGTTATCATCATTGTTGCAGCCCTTGTCTTTGATGGCTTTCTTCTCGTCATTACACTTGTCCTCTTGAGCATCACACTTGTCTTTGTCATTTTCCTCATTTTGTGGAGATGATAATGCTCCATCCTGCAGTCTTGGCATTGATCTTGTAGATAATAATGTTGGAATCTTATATTGATGCTCAGTATCGGAGGGACATTGCGAGGTTTGAAGGAGATCTAAGACATTATTTGAAGCATTTCTGCTTTCATCATCGAACTGAAACATAGCAACCTCATCATTTTCATCTACATGCTGCTTATTATTCTTGCTTATTTTATCGCCATCTTCCACATCATTTTTAGATGTATTAACCACACTTACCTTTGCTTTCGCACAAAGATTCTCTAGCACACTCAAATTTTCTTCTCCACCACAAGGCTTCCTAGTCATCATTTCACCTATATCAGCAAGGCAGAACCCAGCAGCAGCAGCTTGCTTCAAGAAAATAGTGCAAATAACAAGAACTCGGATAGATGATTCTCTTAAAGATGGAAGCTCACTTCTTAAGAACTCTGCATCTTTAAAAGGATCAAGGTTGGATATGTATTCAAATTCAGACTCTGAAAAAGGAACTGAGGCTTGGGGCCAATGCAGCCATTCAAAATAAGGATCATCAAGTGACTCAGGTAGGCAAAGTCCATGGTCTATTGGCACAAGCTCAGCTGCCCCATGTGCATAATTTTCATGCTGATCATTCTTCTTGACAAGTATGTTTCCAGCATGCCTATCAAGATTTAGGAGTCTTACATCAAAAATTCCAATCCGGTGAACTGAAGCGATGGAGAATCCAGAAGGGCCTAACTCCCCTGCATCAAAATCATGATCTACAAACCGTTGGAGTGAGGCAATCTTATAAGGTGGAGGAGAAATATGGGCTGCACCACCATCCACGTGAAATCTGACATGAGCGATTTTGACTATGGCTGTTGGAGGAACTCCAGCAAAGCCCCCATGATCAAGTAGATAAGCAGCTAATTCACGAATTTCAGTTCCGCCAACTCGAATTGGACGTTTCATACCAGGTTGCCCTAGCATCAATCCCGCAAAACCTTTCGGGTTATTGAAGACTAAAGGCTCTTCATCGATTGGCTTTGCAACAGCAATATTATTACCGTTCCTACTTTGCAAGAAGTAGGCACCGCCTAGTCCACTTGAGACTGGCATGGGATCAACTCCAGAGGCCATAGCAATGGCAACCTCAACAACAAGAGCATGCACTCTAGGTGCTCCATGACCACCAACAACTTCAACTCTTGGAATGACATCAAAGTCTTCCTCAAATCTAGTTGCCAGGGAGAAGCACGGAGTGGAGAAGCTTCGGTGAATGTTAGAAATTTCAAATGCTTGTGTTAAGGAGTCGGTAAGATTGGTTTGGCTAAGCTCATGAATATCGTAATCAAAATGAGTGAAGGATTGGAGTCTGCATCTCTGATATCTGTTAAATGTCTTGAATCCATGATGTTGATCAATGGCTACCGCCATTTCAAAAAATCTCATGCATAAGAGTGGCAGTAGAGCATGCCAAGGGCAGTTCTTCTCAGAGGAACTTTTAAGGCTTGGTCTTCCACACGAGACCAGCTATCACATTTCTATGTACACAAAGAAGACATAAAATCAACGTCCAACCAAGCACGAACACATTTACAATGAAAATTTTAACCACCCAATGAACAGGAATCAGATATTAGGTTAAATGAATTTTGTAACTATATGTGTTCCTCATACAAACCTCATTCTAGACATTGGAATGAAACAACTAATCATATTAAATTCATCCGCAGTCAATTGCTAGCAAGTATCATGAAATGAAATCCCACAACCTTTCCCTTTTTTCTTATTAGCAAAAGATTTCATTTGTAATTATCAAGGAAAAATTTAGCATGATGATGCTAATTATACATGAGCTCAGGCTTTCCCTAAAATTCCAACATGTAGATAAACTTAAGCTAAGTGAAAAAATATGGAGAAAATACAAAAATCACTGTACAAGATAACAATGATGCTATCAAGCAATCAACAACGTTGTGAAAGAAAGCACCAATAATATGCCATAACCAAACCACTTGTTTGACTCAAAGGAAAGATAAAGGATCAAAGGATCAGACCCACAATATCAAAGTTCATAGATGACCAATAAAATCCCTTCGCCTTGGCACCTAGATTAGCCAGTTGATCTGCAACAGAGTTATCCTCATGGAGCATAATAAAAGGTAACGGGACGAATAAACCATTTCCTTTTACAAAGTGAAAGGAGGCAAAAAAAAAGGTACTCATAATTTGTTCTTAACATGAAATATTCATGTTACTTTAACTAAGGTAAGGGCTCACCGAGCCAGCCGGTGCACAAGTGCTCCCGTTTCCCGGCTTAATGCAGTCTTACCCACAAAGTAAATTAGAAAAAAGAAAAAAGAAGATAGAAAAATGAATTTAGAGTGCAGTATAATATTTAAATGAAGATCAAGGAAATGAGAAAATAAAGAAAGTTAAAGAAATGGGCATATCTCATGAAGAGCAAAAATTCATGCGTAAAATTAAGAGAGAAATGTAGCGCTTTAATTCGTACCAAAGAATACTGGCACTGAGGTGGTAAACGTTAAGGTGGAGCGCTGGATTCAGTAGTTTCAACTGTTAAATACAACCCACAAAGTATTGTTCCGCATCAGCAATTTCGTCTGAATCTTCCATACTCACTTATTAAAAATCCCCTCGCTCTTCCGCACATAAATCGCCAAAAAGTTTCTGCAAATGGACAGCAACAAATGAATATTCTGAATAACATGGTACGTGACATATATGTACATAGAGATATATATAACAAGAAAGAATCCATACAGAACTCATATATATATATATATATATATATATACAAAAAAAAAAAAAAAAGAGAGCAGAATATATAGGGCATATGTATATACACATACATACCCTGAACGCTGATTAGGGCATTCAGGGAAGAAGACGAAAAGAAACGAAAGCGCGAGAGAAACAAAGCATTCGTCACGGGACAGGAAAAAAAAAAAATACTTCCTACAGAAAAAGAAAATTAATATATAAACATATATGTCGTCACCTCTCTCATCCTTTTTTTAACATATTCTGTTTCTGCATTGCCTCCTATTTTTATGCCTACTTTCAATTCTCTTGTCGTCTGTGTATTTTATTTTTATGAACTTACGGACGCTTAACTTGCCACGTCTTACATATCAGAAGGAAGTTACGGAATTCTTTCCATCATTTCATTTCAAAATTGGCAGATCAAATTGTTATCCATTTGATTTGTGTCTTGTTTTTCTAAATTTGGGTTAACTGTTCTTTCTTAATTTGGCCTTTTTTTTTTTTACAAGCTTTCCTTCGCTGGTTCCTCCATTCCCATTTTCACTTTATTCCTCTTATTATTATTATTATTATTATTATTATTATTATTATTATTTAAATAAAAGTCAATTTGCATCTTGAACATTTTGTTAATTTTTAATTTTTTTTCAAAGTAAAATACACTTTATAAATAACATCATTGGATCATAAAATATATTCTCATCTAATAGTGAATAAAACAAAGTAAATAAAAATAAAAGATATTTATAAAAATACTCCATTTTTAAATGTTGTCTATAAAAATATCTCAAATTTTTATTTTTTACAAATTTACTTTATTATAATTACAAGAATGCTTTTATATTTTCAAAAATGTACCCATGTTTTTTTATTTCTCTACCTTTTTCTTTCTTTTATTAATTTCTTAACTTTTCTATTCCTTTTTTTTATTTTTCTCTTATTTTTTTCTCTTTTTATACATTGTTATTTTATCTTTTTTTCTTATATTTTTCTCCTTCCCTTGTTTTTGTTGTATTCTTTTTTTTTATTTTTATTTTTATTTTCTCATTTTTTTATTTTTCTTTTTTCTTTTCTTTTTAAATAAATAATTTTCCTTAATTTTTCCTCTTTTTTTTATTTATTTATGAAGCATTAGTCAATATATTTTTTGGGATTTTATTTCGTAAATTTTTCAAGTGGGTTATAAGAATACAAAGAATGTGATGACCAAAATATAAGCAACTCACATGCAACAAATTCTCTATACTTAATTGATTATTCAAGTTTTTAATGTATAAAATATGTATCATTCATTATAATTGAGCCAATATGACTATTTATAAAAAGTGATAAAAGAACTTTGGGTAAGAAAAATAAAGTCATAATTTAAATTTTTAATGATTCTAAAATAGAATCAATTTTGTCAATATATTTCAAGCATGAAAAATATAATTTTAATATTTTTAAGATTTCAAGTAATCTAATATGTTCGTAAAATACAAAATAATGTCTTATAACTTCGAATTGAAGAACTAATCCTGAAGCAAATTATAAGCTAATTTAATAATGTGCTAGAAAATAAAAGATGAAGATGAGTGTAGCTCAAATGGTATAGCACTTGCTTAGCATGCGAGAGATACAAAAATCAATACCCCACATCTACATTCTTTAATTAGGTAGCATGTATTTAATTTTGTTATTTTTTGGTTTACTTTTAGTTTATGATCTTGTTTTAAAAGTCCATGGAAAGGTGGATGTACTTTTGGTGCTTTTAGTTCTAATTTAGGAGATGTGCCTTGTTGTGAAAAGGGTGCATATAGTTCAGAATTTGTTGAAACTATTGGTGGTGGTAATAAGTTAAAGGATTTTTTTTATTAGGTAACATGTATTTAATTTTGTTGCTTTTTAGTTTACTTTTAGTTTCTGATCTAGTTTTAAAAGTGCAGGGAAAGGTAAATGTGCTTTCGGTGCTTTTAGTTATGATTTAGGAAATGTTATTGGTTGTGAAAAGGGTGCTTATAATTTAGAGTTTGTTGAAACTATTGGTGGTGGTGATGAGTTAAAGGATTTTGTTGGGATGTTTTTTTTTTTTTTTGTATCGTTTTGGTTTTTGATATTTTATTTTATGTTTTTGTTTTAAGGGTGATAAAAAATTGTCTTGGAATGTTGGTTTTGATTCTAATACTAAAGATATTAAATTAAAGATGGTGTTGATGGTGATGAATTATTAAAGGTATCTAATTTGGTGTGTATATATATATTTTTTTTTGTTAGATTAATTTAGTATCTTTTTAGATTCATTTTGGTTTCTAATTTTACTTTTGATGTGTTGGTTTATTTTTAGGGTAAAGAAAATGTATT
This sequence comes from Mallotus nudiflorus, assembly GCA_947683625.1. Lineage (NCBI taxonomy): Eukaryota > Viridiplantae > Streptophyta > Magnoliopsida > Malpighiales > Euphorbiaceae > Mallotus > Mallotus nudiflorus. The sequence goes on along the minus strand of CANTUR010000069.1, from coordinate 5,481,538 downwards.
TGATGATATTGATCATCTTTTCATTGTTATTGATTATGTTTTAAAAGTTGTTTGTTGTTTGAGTGGGGATGTATTTTTTTTATTTTGTATTTTGTTTATGGGTGACTTTTTTTTTTTTTAATAGGTTGTTGAAAAGGATGATTCTGTGTCTGTTTCTAACCAATATGGTGTTATTGGAGAATAGAATGTTAAGCATGTTGCTATGGTATTTTTTTAATTTATGTTGCTTTTTGGTTTATGATCAGTTTTCAATACTATTTTATATATGCATATAATAATAATAATAATAATAATAATAATAATAATAATAATAATAATAATAATAATAATATATTTACTAAAAAATAATGAAAAATGTAATAAGTTGAATAAAAGTGTAAGAGATTGTAGTATTTTTTAAAATTTTTTAATAGTAGTAGTAGTAATAATAATATAATTTATAAAAAATAACAGAAAATATAATGACTTGAATAAAAGTTTAAGATATTATAGTATTTTTTAAGTTTTTTTTATGTATGATTTATCCATATAGTTTTTTAGTTTATGTTTGGTTTTTGATGTTGTTTTATATATGAAGATGATGATGATGATGATGATGATGATAATCATAATAATAATAATAATTGTCACAACCCGAACCCAGGGATACGTGGTCGGCACTAGGGAATGGGAAAGTTTAAAGCTACTAAAATTCATAATAAGCCTTAAAAGAAAAGCACGGAACATTTCACCTTTAAAACTTTATAATGTCATAATTAAATCATAATGCACATTATCAAACTGATTTTTCTTAATTCAAATAAATCATACCATCATCATGCATAATATAGTAATAATCAATTATACAAAATAATATCTTAGCTCATTAATCTCAAATACATAATATCCAAATTAAAGTATGCAATTATACAATTTCTCTACTACAGTACACAGATACTATTACAAACACAAACTATGTAGACCTACATAAAATAGTCGTTGAGGAAGCTACTCGATATAGGGAAGTAGGTCTAACAAAAGACTCTCAAACTCCTAAAAAAATAAGTTAAGGGGAGTTAAATATCACTGAGTAAGCTAATAAAAGAAATGAATGCGTTTGAAAATCTCCTTTAAAATAGGTTTTTATGAAAATATAATATATTTATAATTTTTATTCAAATCCTTTGATATGTATATATATATATATATATATATATAAGAAATCCAATTTGCAAAAGGAGAAATAATTTTCCAATGCTTTTAAAATATTATAGTATAAAAACTAGGTAGAACCCTAGTTCTCAATTCTAACAGCTATTCAACTCACTTATATCCAAGACTGCCGAATCCCGAGAGCAAAGCATCACTAGGATGTATAGCCGCAGTCACGTTACTTAATCTAATATCACTGGCGGTGTCTGAGAGCAAAACATCACCAGACCATCGGCCCCAATGATTTAATAAATATAATCCAACATTACTGGTGGTGTCTAAGAGCAAAACATCACTAGACCCTCGACCCCAATATAAATCAATCCAACCAAATATCATATTGATGGCAGTGTCTGATAGCAAAACATCACCAGACCTTCGGCCCTAATAATATAATCAATGTAACCCAATCATTTATCAGTGCGCACACGGTCCTAATGAAACCCATCAGGTAGCCCGTTCTATCATAGTTTATTTAAAATAAATGAAGATGAATAAAACAAGGAAACTTACAATAAATAAATAAAAATAAAATCAACCAACTATAAATTAAGTCATGCAATACCATTTGAAGAATACTATCTTGAATCTCATAAAATTAAATTCATTAGAAATTTATGTATTAAATTTGAAAACCCGACATGCAAATTGAATATTAACTTATAAGATGGATGCGCTCCTCTACTACATCGTGTTCGACCTCGACTGGTAGATGCGACTGGAGGGGCGGTTAAAAGAAAAAAAATAAAAATGACTATTAAAATAAATTTCTAAGGAAGACTCGACTCAAACCCAGAATTCAAAATTTAAGATTGACCCAATGTCATGTTTTATGAGAAATCTATTGAAAATTTAGCGAAGTCTCCTTTGTAAAACAAACATCCCTCTACAGAAGTAGAGTTAATCCTGCAAGCAAACACACTTTTAAACTTCACAATAGCACAACACCTTAGGTTGGAACCCCGAACTACACAATTCCCAACCGAGGTTCACAATAAGCGATAAAAATAAATATTAAATAATAATATATTAAAATCACTAGAAATCCATAAAATCAATAATAAATCACAATATAATTTATTTAAACATCAAAACACTAAATATAAATATTTTTCACTATAATTAATAAAATCTCAAATACTTTATATAATTTTATAAAAATCCAATTTTTTCAAATATTCAACATAAATAGTCAAATTCACATTTAAATATTCAAATAGTTTCAATATATTATAAAATTAGTTAAAAACCCATTTAATCACAAAAATAGTAAATAATTTATTATTTGAATATAATTTTCAAAAATTAGTATTAATTAGTTAAAAATAGTAATTAATTTATAAAAATTATTTTAATACCATAAAAAATTCTAAAATCATTTAAAAAATATTATTTAACTATATTTTCAATAAAATTACTCAATTAACCTATAATTTCAATATTCACATAATATTAATAATTTCTCAAAAATTATATAAATTCACTAAAAATTATTTTATAAATTCTAAAATTACTAACTCAACTTAATAACACTAACTAACTCAAACTTTCACCCAAAATAATTAATTAACAAAATTAACAAAAATTCAATTTATATTATTAAAATATTCAAGAATACCCATTATTCAAATTAAATAAAAAAAATATACAAAAATTATTTTGAGAAGCTTGAGCTATTCTAAACAACATTACTAAAGAGAAAAACCATGGATTAAAGCCAAAAATAAAATAAAATAAAATAAAACTCTAAATGGACATAAATAAAAACTTGACCAAAACTCAAAACTAAGGAAGACTGAGCTTCAATGGAGCTTGGAAATGGACTCACCGCAGCTCAAGAAGTTCGGCAAGCCTAGGGAAACGACTTAGATCCATCAGATTCGACGCTAGAGAGGTGAGCTTCCTCTGCTGCAGCTGCTATTCCTGCGAGGTTCTGGTGGCTCCAAAAGATTCTCAGGTGATGGAAAGATGAAAGGAAGGAGAGGAAAGTTGATGGTGTTGGTAGGTGGTGGCTTGGTGGCATCCAGCAAGGCTGGGTGGTTCCTGGTGTTTGCGCAAGAACAGGAAAGAAAAAGAAAAAAAAAAGGAAGCAAAGGAAAGAAGAAAGGAGGGGTGCATAGGGGGTTGACCAAGTTTTACATGCTTTGACCTATATATATATATATATATATATATATATATATATATATATATATATATTACTTAACTTAAATCACACAATACATATATATATACACACACAACACATAAAAATAATAAAAATAACCCCAGTTAAAATAATAATATTAATAACAATAGAAATAATAATAATAATAATGCTATTTAAAAATAATGACAATTATATTATTAATAACTTTAATATTTTTAAATAACAAAACCCCCAAATAAATTATTTTACGTAAATAAAGCTTTTAAAATAAAATAAATGAAAATATACACAATTAATATATATATATATATATATATATATATATATATATATATATATATATAATTTAAATTTTTTATTAACACTGCATATTCCAAAATATATATTTATATTATTTAAAATATCGACCATTACAATCTTCTCTTCTTATAAGAATTCATCCCCGAATTTAAAGAAAAGCAAGGAAATACAAGGTTTATTGATGAAAAAGATAGGGATAAGCGGCTTGCATCTCGAATTCTATCTCACACGTGTAGTCTTTTGCTGTGTGGTTACTCCATAGTACCTTTGCTATTAGAAGTCCCCTGGAGCGAAGCTGACGAACTTGGTGATCAATAATCACCATTGGATACTCCTCGTAAGATAGATCTTCGTTAAGCTCCACTTCTTGAGGCTGAAGTACATGAGAAGGATCAAAAATATATTTTCTCAACATAAACACATGGAACACTAGTTGGATGCGAGATAATTCAGGTGGTAACACCAGTCCATAAGCCACTTCTCCAACTTGTGACCATATCTCGAAAGGTCCAATGTATCTATTATCTAACTTACCTTCTTACTGAACCTCATGACTCCTTTCATTGGAGATACCTTCAGAAACACCATATCTCTAACTAGAAAGGAAATATCTTTCCTTCTAGGATTATCATAACTCTTTTACTTGTTGAAAGTTGTCCTCAACCTCTACTAAATTATAGAGACCTTCTTAGAAGAAATTTGTACCAACTCTGGACCTGTCGGTTGTCTCTTACTAATTTCCTAACACAAAAGTAATATGCACTTCCTACTATATAGCGCTTCGTATGGAGCTATTTCAATACTTATATGATAACTATTGTTATATGCAAATTTAATAAGTGGCAAGTGGTTATCCCATTGACTTCCAAAATCCATCACATACATTCTGAGTATATCCTATAAAGTCTGAATGGTCCTTTTTGACTTACCATTAATTTAAGGATGGAATGTTGTGCTGAAGTCTAACCTTGTACTCAAAACTTTATGTAACTCTTGTTAGAAAACTTATGTAAAAGTGGCTCCTCTGTCAAATATTATGCTCACTGGAACTCTATGAAGACAAACAATTATGCTGACATACAACCGTGCCAACTTGTCAATGGAGTATGTCTTATTTATCGACAAAAAGTGAGTTAACTTGGTTAACTATCACCTAAATTGCATCAAATCCACCTATCATCCAAGGCAAACCAGTCACAAAATCCATGACAATGATATCCCACTTCCACTCTAGGATAGGCATGGGCTATAACAATTTTAAAGGCCTCTGATGCTCTAACTTCACCTGATGACATGTGAGACACCTGGATACAAATTTTGCAACATCTTTCTTTATTCCATTCCACCAATATATATCCTTTAAATTATGATACATCTTGGTGGTACTTGGATGAATACTGTAAGCAGAAAAATATGCCTCTTCCAATATCTCTTTCCTCATATCATCAACGTTTGACACACACAACCGAGTACCCAAGCGTAGAAAACCTTCACTATTAATCATAAACTCTCTGGATTAACCCTATTGCACCTCAAAAATGATTCTCTGCAACTGGTCCCTTCTTTGAGCTGCTTTAACTCTATCCAAGTACATTGATCGTACCCTGAACTGAGCTAAAAGACATTTCTTAGTCACTTTCCACTGCAAACCCTGATCAATCAGCTTATGCATCTCTTGAATAATCAGCCTCCTTTCAGTACTAATATGGGCAAGACTGCCTATTGATTTTTTGCTTAACGCATATGCTACTACGTTTGCCTTGCTTGGATGGTAAAGAATCGAATAATTGTATTCCTTTAGAAGTTCCATCCATCTTCTCTGCCTTAGGTTCAAATCCCTTTGCTTGAACATATACTTCAAGCTCTTTATGGTTAATGTATATTTCATAAGTGACACTATACAGGAAATGCCTCCAAATCTTCAGTGCAAATACAGCTGCTACCATCTCTAGATCATGAGTAGGATAATTCTGCTCATGCTTCTGCAACTGCCTTGAAGCATAAGCAATTACTTTGCCATTCTACATTAGCACATAGCCTAATCCTACTCGAGAAGCATCATAATACACTATGTATCCATCGCTATCAGAAGGCAATGTTAGCACTGGAGCCAAGGCCAACAAATCTTTAAGTAATTGAAAATGCTTCTCACATCTATCTGTCCATACAAACTTAATATTCTTCTGGGTCAGTCTGGTTAAAGGAGTGACAATTTTGGAGAAATCCTTCTCAAATCTCCTGTAATAATCGGTAAACCCAAAAAACTTCTCACTTCTATAACTATTATGATATTGGCCACTCAGTGATAGCCTCTATCTTCCTGGGATCTACCTGAATGCCATCTTTAGGTACCACATGGCCTAAGAATGCCATTTGATCTAACCATAATTCACATGTTGAAAACTTGGCATACAGTTGGTGCTCTCTTAAAGTCTGCAGCAGCAATCTCAAATGCATCACATGCTCTGCCTTATTCTTGGAATATACCAAAATGTCATTAATAAACACAATCATAAATTGGTCTAAGAATGGCCTAAACACCCTGTTCATCAAGTCCATAAAGGCTGTTGGGGCATTAGTCAACCCAAAGGACATCACTAGGAATTCATAATGGTCATACCTAGTACGAAATGCTAACTTAGGTGCATCCTCACTTCTATTCCTTAGTTGATGATACCCAGATCTTAAATCAATCTTGGAGAAATACCGAGCTCCTTGCAGTTGATAAAACAAATCATCAATCCTGGGGAGTGGATATTTGTTCTTGATGGTAACCTTTTTCAATTGTCTATAGTCAATACAGAGTCGAAGACTACCATCCTTCTTTTTCATAAAAAGAACCAGAGCACCCCAAAGAGATGTGCTAGGTCAAATAAATGCCTTATCCAACAATTCCTATAATTGCTCTTTTAACTCTACAGGTGCCATCCTATAAGGTGACATAGAGATAGGATATGTACTGGGCACAACATCAATACAAAATTCTATCTCTCTATCCAGCAGTAATCCAGGTAACTCCTATGGAAAAACATCTGAGAATTCATGTACCACTAATAACCTTTCCATTGATCCCATTTCTGCTTGAACATCTATAACTATAACTAGATAGCCTTGACACCCTCTTCTCAGCATCTTCCTAGCTGTAATAGTAGAAATAAGGCTATGAGGCTGGAACTCTCATTACCTCTAAATCTGAATTCCTCTTTACTTGAAATTTTGAAAATTACTTCTTTCACTCGATAATCCATAAAAGTATAATATCGGGACAACTAATCCATTCCCAGAATCACATCAAACTCAATCATAACTAGAAGGACCAAGTTTGCCAACAACTCTATACCTTTTACTAACACAAGACAAGATGGCAAAAAGATGTTTGTCTCTAACTCATCACTAAGCGGAGTCAAAATAGGCAAAGGAAAACTCAGCTTGGAAGGAAGATAAGCTACTTTTGAAGCAAACAAAGGGGACACAAAAGAATACGTAGCACCTAGATCAAATAAAACTCTAGCCTCAGAACAATAGACTAGAATAATACCTACTACCACTACATTGGATGTCTGTGCATCTTGAGGAGTCAAAGTAAATACCCTAGCCTATCCACATCCTGACTGTTATAAGGTGAACGGCTGAGTATGTCCTCTGCCTCAGCCTTACTAACTTACAAATTGAATTGGTCACTACTGAGGGTACATAGGTACCTAATACTGCTGAGGCACCTACTGCAAAGGCTGGACAATAGAAGGTGAAGATCCCTAAGCAAAGGACGGTTGGAATCCATAGTTTGGATAGGCTCTAATAAAGTGTCCAAATTGACCACACCTGAAACTTGCTCCTGGCATTAAGTGATATGGACCCTGATGCACTTGCCCACACATGGCACACACACTAGCTCTAGACCCAAAACTACCATGTCCACAGCTCTATCCATTGCTGCTATTGGCACTACCACCAAATCTAGTAGACCTACTACTCTTGTGATCTTAAGCAAAATGGTGTCTACTATTCCGATGGTGCTTTGAATTGTCTGCCTTGCTAAGAAGGACCTACTAATTGAGCACTCGTGCTACCTATTTGAAACATTGGTTGCTGCACCCTCCGAACAGGTTTGAGAATGCCACTATTATAAGGATCAAGTATGATGCCATGTCGGATATGTCTCCGTCTAGCTGTCTCGCCTCCTCTATAACACTCTCCAAACTATGACTCTCTATTCAAATGCCAATATAAGTTAGGCTTAACCCAGTCACATATAGCTCAACTGCTCTGGCAACATCCTACCTCACATCCTCAGCATGTCTCATCAATATGTAGAACTCCCATGTTTAGTCCTCAATTGATCGATCTCTCTTGTCGATATTAAGCAGTTGCCATCTATAGTTCTCTCTCATAGATGAAGGATAAAAGAATCTCATAAATTGATCCTTAAAACCCAACCAAATCATCGTGGTCATAAAGGGCTGGATGGATTGCATAAACCAATCCTAAGCTACCACTGAGATAGATAACTATACAATTATGATCCTTTGATAATTAGAATACCTTAATCTGGTCCTGGACTCAATGGTGTTAATAAAATCTAGTGTGTCTCCAGTATTATTAAAATGAACTCGTCCAACCCTGGAATATAACAATGTAGCATCTGCTGCACTATGGGCTTCGCCTGATTAAGAGCTGCCAAGCCTTGATTAATACCTACCATGCCAGTTACAAAAGCTGCAGGATCCTCTACTGGAATCTCAGGCTCTACTTGAGGTTGATCCTACCTTTGAGCCGTTGCTACTCTGGCTTTGCCTTTACCTTTACCTCTACCCCTACCTCTAGGTCTAGGGGCAGGAGGAAGAATCTTATCCTGAAATGACTGTTCACCATCATCATGCTCTACATCAATAATAGAGGCATTCTAAGAACCCTTTCATTTTGAAAAGACAAGAAAACCTAATTTCAAAATAAAAAAAGAATGTAGAATCCTAAGGATAAGAAAATTAACAAGCGACAGTTAAGAACCTAAGTACCATAGTAACATGAGAAAAGACAGACAACAATAGTTAAAAGCATGAAAAATGAGCCAAAGCTTTGATACTAACTTTGTCATGACCCGAACCCAGGGGGCACATATTCGACACTAGGGAATGGGAAAGCTTAAAGTTACCAAAACTCGTAGTAAGCCTAAAAAGAAAAATATGGAACATTTCACCTTTAAAACTTTACAATGCCATAATTAAATCATGATGCACATTATCAAACTGATTTTTCTCAATTTAAATAAATCATACCATCATCATGCATAATATAGTAATAATCAGTTATAAAAAATAATATCTCAATGCATAAATCTAAAATACATAATATCCAAATTAAAGTATGTAATTATACAATTTCTCTACTGCGATACACAGATACTATTACAAACATAAACTATATAGACCCATATAAAATAGCCGATGAGGAAGCTACTCGACGTAGGGAAGTAGGGTTAATAGAAGACTCCCAAACTCTTAAAAAAATAAGTTAAGGGGAGTCAGACCTCACTGAGTAAGCTAATAAAAGAAATGAACGTGGTTTGAAAATCTCTTTTAAAATAGGTTTTTATGAAAATATAATATATTTATAATTTTTATTCAAATCCTTTGATATATATATATATAAGAAATCCATTTTTCAAAAGGAGAAATAATTTTACAGTGCTTTTAAAACATTATAGTATAAAAACTAGGTAGAACCTAGTCCTTAATTCTAACAGCCATTTGACTCACTTATACCCAAGACTGCTGGATCTCAAGAGCAAAGCATCACCAGGATGCACAACCAAAGTCACGTCACTTAATCCAATATCACTAGTGGTGTCTAAAAGAAAAGCATCACCAGACCATTATCCCCAATGATTTAATAAATATAATCCAACTTTACTGGTGGTGTCTGAGAGGAAAGCATCACCAGACTTTCATCCCCAATATAAATCAATCTAACCAAATATCATATTACTGGTAGTGTCCGAGAGCAAAGCATCACCAGACCTTCAGCCCCAGTAATATAATCAATGTAACCTAATCTTGTATTAGTGCGCACACGGTCCTGATGAAACCCATCAGGTAGCCCGTTCTACCTTAGTTTATTTAAAATAAATGAAGATGAATAAAATACGAAAAATTACAATAAATAAAAAATAAATAAAATCAACCAACTATAAATTAAGTCATGCAATACCATTTGAAGAATATTGTCTTGAATCTCATAAAATTAAATTCATCAGAAATTTGTGTATTAAATTTGAAAACCCAACATGCAAATCGAATATTAACTTACAAGATGGATGAACTCCTCTACTATGTCGTGTCTGACCTTGACTGGTAGACACGACCGGAGGGGCAACTAAAAGACAGAAAATAAAAATGACATAAAATAAATTTCTAAGGAAGACTCGACTTGAACCCATAATTCAAAACTTAGGATTGACCTGATGTCATGTGTTATGAGAAATCTACCGAAAATTTGGCAGAGTCTCCTCTGTAAAATTAACATCCCTAATATGAACCCTAAAAAGGGTTAAATGCAAGTATGACGCTTAATGATGAGAAATTCAAGCTAATTAGATTAATTTGCAATTCTGAAATTAATTAGCTGATTATGGAAGAATTTTGGTATATTTTTCTATTTTAAAGTCAATAATGAAGATTCTAGAATATTTCAAGTTAAAGTCAACAAAAGTCAACAAATCAAAGTCAAAGTCAAAGAGTCAATAAGTTAAAGTCAATGGTGAATGGTCAACATCCTACATGGCATGTGACATGCTAAGCTTTAATGCTTAGTTGTCATGAGTTGTCATTTTGCTTAGTTGTAATATATTGTCATTAGTTGTAAATTTTAACTTTTTAAAGATGAGTTGTTAGTTGTCCTATTTTGAAGGAAATCTCGTTAATTAAGGATTTTTCTATATAGGTATCTTTGGGAATAAGGAATAAAACCTTTTCCTTCAAGGATTAGGTTGTTTACATGCATATAAAAAGATACAAATATGTAAAACAAATTTTTAGAGAAGCATTGAAATATTAAAAAGTGAGGTTTTTCCTTAAACTTTGTTCTTTTGAAACTTTTTACTTGAATTGTTTCACAGCTACCTTTCATTACAATTTCTAGGTTATATTAGACTTAAAATTGTGTGATTGTTCATCTTTTAATAGTTAAGTATCTTGCTTCAATTTAATAAACAAGGGGTTTAGCTCCATCAACACAACATATCCTTGATGATCCTTCAGCTAGATTTCAAAATTGGATGGGCGTTCTATCTCTGTTATAGGTAGGGTTTGTATCAATCCCTCTACATAAGTAAATTCCATCCTACAAGCAAACACACTTTTAAACTTCACAATAGCTCAACACCTCAGGTTGGGACCCCGAACTACACAATTCCCAACCGAGGTTCACAACATGCGATAAATATAAATATTAAATAATAATATATTAAAATCACTAAAAATCCATAAACTCAATAATAAATCACAATATAATTTATTTAAACATCAAACACTAAATATAAATATTTTTCACAATAATTAATAAAATCTCAAATAATTTATATAATTTTATAAAAATCCAATTTTTTCAAATTTTCAACATAAATAGTCAAATTCACATTTAAATATTCAAATAGTTTCAATATATTATAAAATTAGTTAAAAACCTATTTAATCACACAAATAGTAAAAAAATTATTATTTGAATATAATTTTAAAAAATTAGTATTAATTAGTTAAAAATAGTAATTATCTATTTTCTCTTTCAAATTACTAACAAATTCTTCTTCCAAATTTTAATTCCTTCACAAATTCACTTTACATATAGCCTTATCTTTTAAAAAATCACAACACCCAATTTAATTTTTCTAATCTATAAAGAGATTAACTATTCATGTCATCTTCATCCTTAGAGTAGTACTTCTTTACACTTTCTTCAAGCTCTTTTTTAAATTTCCCATAAATTGCTCTTTTTAAATTTTAATTTTTCATAAAAGTCATTTTGCCTATTACTTGAATCCTTTAGAAATCACAAGGCCCATATCAATTTCTCTTATTTTGAAAATTTCAAGAGCATGATAAGGAAAAAAAATCTCTACAATTCTTTTTTTTTCTTTGAACATCAAAAGCTCATAAGTTTTTAAAATTTTCTGCTACCTCCCAAATTTCAATCAATTTTTTATTACCCAAAGCATATATCACAACACCCATATCAATTTTTCTTCATTTTCTTTAAGATATATAGTAAGGTAATAATTTTTTTTATTGATCACTTTAATTTCTCCTCCATTTTTTTTATCTTCGTTACCACACTCTTTTTGTCGAAATCACCCAAGCCTTTGTCAGCTCTCCACTGCAAGCCATCATCACCAAGTTATTGACTATGCCTAGGGCTTCATTGCACGTTCACCTAGCAGTGAGCAAACAACCCCACTTCAGGATACTCCATTATGTAAGGTTATTGCCTCACTTGACGCTGGCTCTATGCAGCATCATGACGCTACCCCAACGCGTGGCTTCTCCTCATCGTCAACCAATAGCAAGTAGGTGTCCCTTTGGTAAGAGCTAGTTATTTTTATAGGTTTGCAATTTTAGCAACATGCCCAAGCAATTTTCAATCAATTCCCTAAAGCAATTTTCAATCAATTCCCTAAAGCAATTCTTCACAATCTTAACTCAAAAACTATTTAGGAGAGCTAAGCAAAGTAATTTTTGATTTTCTTTGCTCAATGTTGATTGGATTTGTTCTTTTGACCTTTAATTTTGAGATTGTTATTATTATACATTTTCAAAATAGTTCATATCTTTTTAAGAAAAGACATGACTATTGCCAAGAAACATATCTACTTATTCAAATAGACATGTCTATTACCAAATTATAACCACTCATTCATCTTATATAAATAGAAAGTTAGTTTTCTGTAGGAATCAACTTCCTATTATTAATCAATTTTGCATAAAACAACATTACAAACACCCAAGCTTTATTGTATCTTAGAGGCTAATTGTACACTACAAATATTGCCTTTAGACTAGTGGGATTCATACATGTCTTGGAGCATATTTTTCAAGATTCTTATTATAATTCTCTAACAATCTAAAGGCAATATTTATCTTGTAAAAATTTGCATCAATGGCAACACTTAAAGAATTAGCAACTAGTATAGTGAAATTAGATCATTTTGATAGTGGAAATTTTATGAGATGGCAAAAGAGAGTGCATTTTCTATTAGTTTCTCTACAAGTAGTATATGTTTTAAACACACTAAGGCAGGAAGAGAAAGACAATGAGACTCTTACAGAATCAAGGAAGAGGCAAAAATAGGACACTGATGATGATATATGTAGAGGACACATTTTAAATGCAATGAGTGATTCACTTTTTGACATCTACAACTGTGTGCCTACTACAAAAAAACTTTGGGAGAGATTGGAGAGTAATTACATGCAAGATGATGCCATAAATAAGAAATTTATTGTCTCTCATTTTAATAATTATAAAATGAATGATTCTAAGTCAATTATGGAACAATTTCATGAGTTAGAAATAATTCTTAATAATTTTACACAACATAATATGCATATGGATAATTATATTATTATGTTTAATATTGTTGATAAATTGCCCCCTTTAAGGAAAGATTTTAAGAGAAATTTAAAACACAAAAAAAAAAGATATTTCTCTTGAGCAACTTGCAAATAGCCTTCGTGTAGTTCAAGATGAGACTAAAGAGCAGTCTGCTCATATCTCTAAAGTTCATGTAATGGAAGAAGGACAACCCTTTAAAATTTTAAACAAGAGGATAATTCAATATAACAATACCCAAAAATTTAAAAATAAAAAGAAGAAAAAGGGTAATTGTTATTTTCGTGGTGAAAAAGGACATTATAAGTCTGAATATTGGTACTTCAAGAAAAAATAAGAGAAGATGAATAATAAAGGATATTCTTTTAATGTTGCAAATGAAAATTTGGTTGCAATGATTTCTAAAATCAATCTTCTTAAAGATCATGATATGGGTTGGAGGATAGACTCGAGTGCAACCCGTCATGTGTGTAAGGACATTGCTTTGTTCAAGAATATAGAGCAAGTTGCTGATGGTATTGTTTTGTGCATAGGAAATGCTATTCAGCACTTGTTTAGGCGTTGGTAATATAGAACTAGAGTTTACTTCTTGTAGAAAACTAATTTTGAGAAATGTGTATTATGTACCAAAAGTTAGAAAGAACTTAGTTTCGGGTAGCATTTTGAACAAGTTTGGTTTTAAACTTATATTTGAGGCTAACAAGTTTGTGTTATCTAAAGGGAGCATATTTATAAGAGAAAAGGTTATTTATGTAATGGTATGTTTAAACTCATTGTACAAATTAACAATAATAGTAGTATTATTTTTGCGTATATTGTTGATTCTCCTTATTTATGCCATAATAGGTTAGGTCCTGTTATTTTTAAAAGAATTAAAGACATGGTTAAACTTGATTTAATTCCTTATATTAATAAAAACCATGAAAAATGCACTACTTGTATGTCAACAAAATAATTAAAAATACTGTTGCAAAAATTGAAAGAACATCAAATGTATTAGATTTAATTCATAGTGATATGTGTGATATGTATAGTACTCCTTAGTTAGGTTGAAAGAAAAATTTTATCACATTTATTGATAATTTTAGTAGATTTTGTTATGTGAATTTGTTGTATTCTAAAGATGAAGTAATTGACAAATTTAAAATCTACAAAAATGAAGTTGAATTAAATTGTAAGACATTTATAAAATGTCTAAGGTTTAATAGGGGAGGATAGTACTATAATCCTTCATGTTTTGAGTCCATAGGGATAGTTCATGAAATTATTGCTCCATATACACCATAACAAAATGGTGTAGTAGAAAGGAAAAATTTAGTGCTAACTAAAATAGTAAATGCCATGATGTCTAATTCTTGTTTGAGCTAAGGATTTTAGGGTGAAGCAATGCTTACAGCATTTCACATTTTGAATAGAGTTCCAAATAAAAGGAGCAATGCAACCCATATGAATTCTGGAAGAAAAGGAAACCAAACTTGAATTATTTTAGAGTTTGAGGATATTGTGCTATAGTAAAAGTACTTGAACCCAAATAAAAAAAGTTGGCAAAAAAGGGAGTCGAGTGCATTTTCATAGGATATGCACATAATAGTAAGGCACATTGATTTGTGGTTATAGAACCTAATGATTCAATACCAATTAGTATAGTTATTGAATCAAGAGATGCCAAATTTAATAAACAAAGGTTTAATTCGATTCTTATACTTAAAGATAAATTTCCAAAACAAAATAGTTCAAACTTGGATAAAGGCAAGCAAATCATAGACAATAATGAATAAGAAGTTATTGAAATTCAAAGGAGTAAAAGAATAAAAAGGAAACCAATAAGATATGAAGAAGAACTCTTTATATATCTTATAGAAGGAATAAGAGACTTAGCTAGTAATCAAATTCCATATTATTATAATACATAAAGTGAACCTCAAACATTTAGCGAAGCCATGAAATCACAAAATGCAACTTTTTAGAAAGAAGTAATTAATGATGAGATAGACTCAATAATGGGAAATAATACATGGAAATTGGATGTAAGTGGATATTTAAAAAGAAAATGAAATTTAATGGAACTATTGATAAATTTAAAGCCAAATTAGTGGCAAAAGGCTTTACGCAAAAGTAAGGGATCAACTATTTTGATACATATTCTCCAGTAGCTTGAATAGCTACTATAAGAGTGGTAGTAACATTAGCTTCCATCCATAAAATGGCTATTTAACAAATGGATGTGAAAACAACATTTTTAAATGGAGATTTGGAAGAAGAGTTTTGTATGCAACAACTAGAAGGATTTGTAGTCTCTTGACAATAAAAGAAGGTGTGCAAACTTGTTAAATCTTTGTATGGACTACAACAAGCACTAAAATAATGACACAAAAATTTGACCAAATAGTACTTGCTAATGGCTTTAAAAATAATCAAGCTAATAAATGTGTTTACAGCAAGTTTTGTGTTGATGATGGTGTTATAATATGTCTTTATGTTAATGACATGTTGATTTTTGGTATAAACTTGAAACAAGTTGAGGATACCAAAAATTTCTTATCAAAAAATTTTGCCATGAAAAGATATTGGAGAGGTAAATGTTATTCTTGGGATTAAGATCTTGAGAGATAAGGATTGCATAACTCTTACTCAATCTCATTATATTGAGAAAGTTCTCAAGAAGTTTAATCATTCATATTGTAATGTTGCCTCTACTACCTTTGATCCTAGCATCAAGTTAATGAAAAATGAGGGAGAACCACTTTTAGAATATGCCAAAGTGATAGGTTGTCTTATGTATGCGATGGCTTGTACTAGACCTAATATCACTTTTGCAGTTGGAAAGCTAAGTAAGTACATGGGTAATCCAAGTAACTTGCATTAGCATGCTATCAATAAAGTATTAAAGTACTTAAAGAAAACTATGAGTTATGGCATAAAATATAGTGGCTATCCTTCAGTATTAGAAGTATATTTAGATGCAAGTTGGATTACTAATCGTGAAGATCATACTAGCACTAGTGGGTGGGTGTTTCTACTTAGAGGTGGTACAGTATCTTGGGGTTCCAAGAAATAGACATGCATAACTGACTCCACTATGGCTTCTAAATTTATAGGATTATCTTTCTACAAGTACATAAGAATAATGGCTATGTGATTTGCTATATAAAATACCTATATGGCCAAAGCTAGTTGCACCAATGTCTATTCATTGTGATAGTAAAGCAACACTATCAAGAGCGTATAGTCATGTATATAATGGAAAGTCAAGACATATTGGACTTAGACATAGTTATCTTAGAGATTTAATCTTTAATTGTGTGATCATAATAGAGTATATGCAATCAAGTCAAAATTTTACTGATCCACTAACAAAGGCATTGCCAATAGACATGGTAAATAAAACATCTAGAGGGATAGGTCTTAAGCCCATTTTTATCAAATCACCATTGATGGAACCTTAACTATGATGCTTGGTATTATGCCAAGTCTCAAGTTCAAAGAGTCAAAGTACATCAATAGAGTGATTACAAGAACTATTTTAAAATTTTATTACATCCTGAGGTTAATAGTGCTTGGAACCTGTTGGAAAGGAAGGGTGAGTTGAACTCTCTTAATGGATCTATGGAAATTTAGTCAAAGTATCAAATTATGGGGGGTACTTCTAATAGATCCACCTATATAAGTGTGAAGTGTGGTTGGTTCAAGGAGTTTAAGGGCTTGGCTCTATGCACTTATAAAGGATATGGACACAAGGCATTTAATGTGTCATTTATATATGTGTAATTGTAATGGGGTATTAAATTATATGTGTGGAATGTTTCTACAACTTATCACTAAGAATAACAAATTTTAATCTACCATATTATTCAAATTTATTTTATTAAAAATTCACTAAGTATTGGTTCAAATCGTAAGATAACATTATTTATGCATATAATTTACAGAACTATTGTTAGATGAATGTTTTGGTTATATTTTGAAAATAGTTGGGGATTGTTATACATTTTCAAAATAGTCACATCTTTTTCATAAAAGACATGACTATTGCTAAGAAACATGTCTACTTATTTAAATAGACATGTTTATTACCAAATTATAACCACTCATTCATCTTATATAAATAAAAAGTTAGTTTTCTATAGGGATCAACTTCCTATTATTAATCAATTATGCATAAAACACCATTACAAACACCCAAGCTTTATTGTATTTTAGAGGCAAATTGTACATTACAAATATTGCCTTTAGGAAAGTGGGATTCATACATGCCTTGGAGTAGATTTTTGAAGTTTCTTGTTACAATTCTCTAATAGTTGTGAACTTGTATGATTGTCAATTCTCATGGCTTGAACTTTACTGTATTGATTTTTTAAGGCCAAATTTTTATACTCTTTTTCTAGGAAAGTTGGGATCTTTACTTCTCATTTGTTTGATGATGGAATTGCTAGCCCAAAATTATTTGGCTTTTCCATTGCTTGCATTGCCTTGAAAATTTTAATTTGATGAATTTTCTTGTAATTAATTTGGTTTATCCAATAAAAATTTGAGCATTTAGATTAGAATTTGATGGAATTTGGCTATTTCCCCAAACATATATAATTCCCTAGGCATTTTTGTGCATGTCTTGAAATTTTATGGACTAGGTTTTTATTGATGCTTTGCACCTAATGTTGATGATTTTTAATATTGGCCTTTTCCCTTGAGAAAATATAATTTTGCTTCTACATTTGTGTTTGGACAAATTCTTTTTTAACCAAAAATTAATTTTTGGTTTTCCATTGTTCACATTGCTCCAAGAAATTTTAATTGGCATTTTAGATAAATTAACTTGCTCTTTAGCCAAAAATTTTATATATTTAACTAATTTGCTTTCTTTGTTTTATGATTAGCCAATTTTAGCAAGGCATTAGAACTTTGCAACTTTAGCAAGGCATAGTACAAGCTTTGCTTAGGGAAAATGTGTTTAATGCCAATATTTAAATAAAAAAAGATTGAAATTGCAAATTTTTAGTCGACTTTTATGTCAAAATTAATTTATCATTTGGTTTGATGATCATGGAATTTTAATGCACTAGCTCCTTTTAGCCAAAATTTCAATTTTTTTTAGCTTTTAAAACCATGATTTAATGGTTTTGGCAATTTTGTGATCTTAGAAATGGGTCATGTCTTTGTTTTGCCAAAATAAGAACTTATTCATGATCATATTGATGTTTTGATTTAATCATTATTGAGTAAACTTGAAGCAAATAGATCTGTTTTGCTTTATTTAGCCAAAAATTTCAATTAGCCCAACTTGGCTAATTATTATTGATATGTTCCCATGATTATTTAATAAAATTCATAGCAACTTAAATGGTTTTAAATATTTTTTTTCTTGAATGCTCTTGAATTTCATTAATTTCTTTATAATAGTGGCCATAATTTTTCTTAAAGTGTTCATGCTCTAGCCAATATATTTAGTAAAGTTAGTTCACCTAAGCTTGGCTATTTGTGAATTATTTAAATTTTGGCCGAATAATAGATAAGAAATTTTCCCGGCTATTTTACGAAGCTAATTTTTACAAAAATATTATACATATTTCAAGTGAAATCAAGCCTCTCAATAGCTCTTAATTTATTTTGCCAAAAAGTGCCAAAAAAATAATTTGAAAAGCAAACATGATTGGTTTAATAAACTAAAAACAACTTTTAGCCTAGTTGTAATTTTGGCTCTTAAAACCAAAATACAATATAGGCCTTATTTTAGAAAATTCCTTCTTGCTTTCTTCTTTGGTAATTTATGCCAAAAGTTCATCTCCACCTTTTGGTGAATTCTTATAGTGCCAAATGTTCCCTTTTATGCCAGCTTAGCCATTTTTAAGTATCACTTCCTTGGCTCATGATGTTGCTTTATTTCCAAAATTTGAAAATATTTCTAGAAAAACTTCCATGAATTTAAGCAACTTTTGACCGTTTCTATATGTTTTGGCTCTATTATTTTTGCTTCCTATTTCACTTGAGCATTATTTCCTTAAGCCAATTTTGTAAATCATGGTCAATGGCCAAATTTAAATTGTTGCAACTCCTTAGTATAATTTCATGCTTTTAACTTAAATTTTGGCATAATTGCTTATTGCTCAAGGCCTTATAGTTCCCTTAAAAATGCACCTTCACCATGCTTAATGTTCGCATAATAAAAAAAATTCTTAAATTTGCATCCTTAGTAGGATTTGGCGAATATAAAATTAGATTTCTCTTTGCCTAATTTCTTAGGGTAATTACAAAATTTCATCATGATTTTTCTTATGACTTAATTTTTAGGCAAAGAAATTAAATTATTTTAGCCACTTAAGCCAAAATAACCTTGTCAAGCATATATTGGCCCACACCTTTACTTAGAGAATTATCCTTCATTGCTTTAGGGAAATGGACCAAAACACATAACTGTTTATCTTTGAAACAATTTTCCATATTTATTTTAGCAAAATTTTTCCAAAATTATTTTTCTTATGGAATCCATGTATTAATTTAATTCAAACTTTATTAAACAAAATAAAGTGTTTCTTTAGTTAGTTACATTTATCAATCTTTGCAAATCAATTCCCTTAGTGAAAAAGGTGTTTTGCTTATTTTTCGTGTAAATTCTACATGTTCCATATTTGTGTTTTGATGAAATTTAGTGCATCATTTCATTATAGCATGAACAAAGCAAATGATCATATGGTTTACAAAACCACAACCACTCAACAATTCTATTCCTACATGTACTTGTTTTTATAAAGAAATTTTATTTATTTTAGTATTAAAATATTGTCTATTATCATGTCACATTATATTTTAAAGTCAACTTCATTTTATGGCCAAATTAAGTACTTATTTAGCCTTTTTTATCTTGTGATTTTTCTTGCCTGGGAACTTAGAGAATGAAGCAACTTCTCTACCATGAATTGTTCTCTGAACCTATAAAATCACCTCCACTTACTATGCACCTTAGGGATTTAACTAGATTCTTCAACTTTCTACACCACTAATCACACCATATATATACACTATAGCCATGCATTACTTCATAAAACTAAAATGCCTAATTTTTAGCCCTTATGTTGTTGAAACACATCACCATTCATAACATTATTTCACACACTAAAGAAACATAGAAGAAAATAGCAATAAATAGAAACACACCAAAACTTACAAAATTCAAACTTCATTTATTTAAGATCATGGTTATCAAGATAATTTTTAAATCCAAAAAAGCCAAATATTGCCACTTAGTGGCAAATTCCTGGCTAGAGGCCAGTTATTTATTTAGCTTTTATCTTACCATATAGTGGGAAATTTTCTTTTTTTCAATTCTAATGTAAAACAATCTTTTCCTAAACTCAGTATTATAATGGAATCTTCTATAAAGAAGACATTGAAGGATTTTATACTATCAATAATAATTGGACAAACCATTGTTGTATTAATTACCTCTATTGATGATTTCTCCATAATAACCCTTTTAGGTTAATCCAACCTTGTAGCTTGAATTGTGACACCACTCCAATTGCCCCTTACTTCTTATGGGGAAGTTACCTCTTGAGTGTTCTAAATCTCAAAGACATCTTCCTTAGCCTCTTACAACATAGACTTAAAAAGTGAATCCCCTATAACTGTAGGCCTAAATTTTTCCCTAGCATTAAGTAGGACCTATTTTCAAGTTGGACCTCCTATTATTTTTGCTTATTTTTAGTTGTACTTGTCTCTATAACCTTTCCTTATGAGTATAAGTTATTGTCTAAGGAAATTTTCTATTTTTCACCTGATGCCATTGTTTGCTTGGTACAATAGGTAATGACACCATAAATATATATTGTACAAGCCTTTTCATCCTTCCTTGACTTGTATTTGTGGTTATTTTTGAAGAAATTTAGAGCAAATGGCCTTTTATTTGGTGCTAAAATTTTATTTTAAGGAACTGGCCTCTAATAATTTTTAAACCTATTTGAATTCATGTTGGAAGGTTGAACTACCTCATTTTTATTTATTTTCTTTTTTAGATTCACTAATATTATTGAATCCTTTTTGACAAAATTAGTTGAGGCCACAAAGGAAAGTGAATTTTCCTATATAAGCTTTATCTCCTTTTTTTACATTCAAGTTTATTCCCACCCTTGAGGGTTAAGGAGATGGCAAATGGACTTGATGCATCAACATTTGAGCTTGAGGAATCAACATTTTTACTTTAGAAATTGATTGTTCGTCAGGTAAAATGTCACCCCATGTGCTTTGTTATAGTCCCTAAGGAATTTACTCTTGGCTTTGGGGAATTGGTATCTCACCTTGAAGAATTGCTTATTTATTGACCTTAGCAATAATCAATCTTAATTTTAATCTTCAAAAATTAATTTTGAGAAATTAATTTGTTTGTTTAAGAGTGTATAAGTTAGGACTCTATTGGAAGTTAAAATAAAGTATGAATATCTTGGACTAATTCAACCTATGATATTCCAAGAGTCTTTTAACATCCTTAGAGTTTTATAATAAGAAATTTATCTTCTTCACATTTAAAGTAGACATCTTGAGCTTTCTAAATAAGCTTACTTATCAAAATCTATGTTCATTTGGGAATGCAAATATTGAGCCATAGTTAACATATAGAGTTGCCATTTTAGATTGCATAGCTCGTAGTATTTTAGAAATATCTTAAGTTACAAAAGTCTAATTGAGGTGATTCAAAATGATATGGAAAGCTAAGTTAAATATCTAAGTTAAATTTCATTAAGCATAAACTTGACACGATTTATTTTTTTAGTTTGATTTTATGTTTAATTGATGGTTGAACTATTTTATTGTGAAATCATGTTGTGCTTATTGATTACTTTGATTGATAAATGTTTTAATTTTGATCTTATAATTTTTTTTATTGTCATCAGTTTAT
Source organism: Mallotus nudiflorus (assembly GCA_947683625.1). Taxonomy (NCBI): domain Eukaryota; kingdom Viridiplantae; phylum Streptophyta; class Magnoliopsida; order Malpighiales; family Euphorbiaceae; genus Mallotus; species Mallotus nudiflorus. Next base: position 5,459,411 of record CANTUR010000069.1, on the reverse strand, counting down.
ATTTAGTTTATCTTTTTAAATTTCATTTTGCATTTTGTCAAAGGAGGAGAAATAATTTGAGTTTGCATATGTACCTAGTTAATTTTTTTTTTTAATTTTAAAACTCCTTTAAAAAATGTGTTTATGTTAGTTACATATTATATTTTTGTTTGATATAAGGGGAGAAAATTTGTTTAAATTTTTTCATGCATATTAACATTGTAACCATGGCTAATTTTTCCGTATATCAAATGTGACAAAAGGTCTTGTTTTTCTTACTTTGTTTATGTATAACATAGATTTTATAAAGATTTTATGTATTTTTGTTTTCATTTCCCTTTATATCTCTCTCTTTTCTTTTTGTTTTTGACAAAAGGGGAGAAATATATTTGTGTTTGTTATTTATTTCTATACATGTGTATAATATTTTATTATTGTGTTTATACATGCATAATTCATGTAAAATTTCTTCTTAGGAATTGTTTTTATCTTTGATAAGACATAAATATTTTTACAAAGATTTGGTGTATCTTTTCTTTGTTTCCATAGGAATTTTGGTCCTTTTAGGTTCATTTCCCCTTATATTTCTCTCTTTTCCTTTTGCCTTTGTACAAAGAGAGGAAAATATGTTATGGATAATTTGTGTTTATTTTTTTTATGCTAAAATGCTACATGATTGATTAGCTAGCTAAGCTTTATATGATAATGTGATAGTTAAGCTTGTCTAGCATCAACATTATTGTTATATGTAGTATTTTTGTGATGCACTTTAGTGGAACTATATGCATATATGTTTGAAATAATTTCCTCATGTTGCCTAACATTTATTTAAATGATCATGTTATCATATTTTATGTTTTTAATACATTTGTTATAAGAATGTCATGTTTTTATCCCTCTTGCTCTATTTTATGTTGTTTTTATTTTTTTTATCCAGGGGAATAATCTATAAATTTATATTTTTTATCATGTCCATATTTTTAGGGGGAGAAATAAAGAAATATATTTTATTTTATTTGGTATCATTAGTATCACAAATATTATCATACACTTTACTTTGTATTTTTTTTTTTATCAAACTCAAAATAAGTTTGTCAAAATCAAAAAGGGGGAGATTGTTGACCTTAGCAATAATCAATCTTAATTTTGATTATTTAATTTGTTTGTTTAAATGTGAATAAGTTACGACTCTGTTGGAGGTTAAAATGAAGTATGAATATCTTATGTTGATTTGACCACTGAGGTTCAAGGAGGCTTTTGATATCTTTAGAGTTTTATAATGAAAAAGTTATCTTCTTGACATATGAAGTAGATATCTTGAGCTTTTTGAATTGAGCTTACCTATCAAAATCTGAGTTCATTTGTGTATGAAAATATTGAGTTAAAGTCAACATATGTAGCTGCCATTTTAGATTGCATAGCTCTTAGTATTTCGAAAATATCTTGAGCTACAAAAGTCCAATTGAGGTGATTCAAAATAATATGAAAATCTAAGTCAAATATATAAAATTTTAAGAAAGTATAGTCAAATTTTAATTTCTCCAATAGAAAATCATGATTTCAACTTGTGCACAGTTGTCTAACAGCAGTCTGCCATTTTAAATTGCACAACTCTTAATATTTTAGAAATATCTTGAGCTATTTAAGTAAAATTGAGGTGATTCAAATGATATGGAAATCTAAGTCAAATATCTATAACTTTTATGAAAAAATTTTAGGCAAATTCAAACATCTTTATTAGCCAATCATGGTTTCAGCCTGAGCATAGTAGTCTGACAGCATTACTTTCAATAATTCAAAATTATAAATGTTCGATTCAAAATATAGATGTTGGACACATTATTTGCACCTAAAATAGCTATATTTTTTAGTTTTTATCTATATAAACACCTCTAGAGCTGAATGGAAGTTAAGACATTTTTTCTTATTATCATTCTTTATATTAACATTCATTAAACCTCTCAAATTCTCAAATATTTACTCTTTGTTTATAAATATTATGAGAGTTAGTTGTGTATTAGAAATAGAATTTCTCTTCATCTCAAATCTTAAGATAAATTAGTAAGGAAGTGAGATTTATTTCTAAAGGAATTGGTTTAAGTGTTGTTTATTAAAAAAACTTAGGATTTGGTTTTTTTAGTGAGCCTTGAAAACTCATGTTGTAAAGTTGTAAGAGTGAGCCATAAAAATCTTGTGTAATGTCATTCTTATGAATAGATTATAAGAGATTGAAAATCATAACTTGGGGATAATTTAGGTGGAGATGTAAGATTATTGTTGAATTTGAACTCCTTAAATCATTGTGTTCTTCATTCTTTCTTCTCAACATTTTTTTTAATTTTTACAAAGAATTATTTTAATTTTAATTTTTCTTTAATAGCCCTATTCACCCCCCCCCCTCTAAGGCTTTTTCAATTGGTATCAGAACTTGAATTATAGGAACTTCATTGCTATAATATAAGATAATGGGGAGTGAATTACAAAACATTTCTTTACTCAAACCATTCTTCGATGGTAGTGACTATCCTCATTGGAAGTTAAAAATGGAGCTATACCTTGATTATGATCCATTAAACTTTGGGATATTGTCTTAAAAGGTTGAGAGCCACGTACAACTACCATTGATGGTGTGGTAACTACTTTAGCAAGGAGTCAATGGAACAATGAGCAAAAGGAAGAAAATCATAAAAATAAAAATGAGATGATCACTCTAGTCTCTTCAATGACAAAGGAAGAAGGAGGCAAGGTTCAAAATTGCATGTCAACTAAGGAAACATAGGAGACCTTGGAAAATCATTATGAAGGCAATGTGTAAGTTAAAAGCAAGAAGGTTCAACTTCACATGTATGAATACAAACTTTTCAAGATAAAGCCTCTTGAGTTAATCATGGAGATGAAAAATTGACTCAACGCTCTTATCACGGCCCTCAAAAAACTTGGAAAGCATTTCTCCAAGGAAGAAGTAAATAACAAGATTCTAAGAATCCTACCTAAAAAGGATTAGGAATTTCAGGTTACTTCAATTAAGGAAGCTCAAGACCTCTTAACTCTCCTAGGAGCAATAAATTTGCAAATTTTGAATGCTCATATTGCATGATCAAGGGACATACTAATAATATGTGCTTTTATAGAAGACTGCACATGAACTTTTTTCCTACGGACTATCTTGAAACTAACCAACCTAGACCAAGAAAGATTTAGGTTCAAAAGAATGCTTAAATTGTCTTGTGTAGGTGTGCTTGAAGTCCACAAGGTTAAAAAGAAAATGGTATCTTAATAGTGGATACTTAAGGCACATGATGGGAGATAAGGAGCAATTCAACAAGCTTGATGCTAAGGATGGAGGATACGTTACTTTTGGAGACAATGCAAAAGGAAAGATTATTGGCATTGGAGAAATTGGTAATCCTCAATCCTTAACAATACACTATGTGTTGCTTGTTGATGATCTTAAACAAAACTTGCTTAGTATAAGTCAATTATATGATATGGGAAATAAGGCCACTTTCTATCCTAAGAATTGCTTTATTAGTAGTCTTGAAAAAGACAAAGTAATTTTTATTGGTGAAAGAGTTGATAATGTTTATGTTATTAATTTGAATAAGATTGATAATAATTATATTAAATGCTTAATGTCAATTTCCCATGACATATGGACGTGGCATAGAAGGTTAGGACATGCAAATTTTAAGCTATCGAATGATCTTTATAAACATGAACTTGTGATTGGTTACTAAGAATAAACCTTATGATGCTTTCCAAAAGGGAAAATAATCCAAGTCCTTATTTAAGCTAAAAAATATAGTGTCCACTTCTAGGCCACTTAAACTTATACATATGGATTTATTTGGACCAACTATAATTGCTAGTCTCGGTGGTATGCACTATACATATGTATTGGTTGATGATTACTCTATATTTACTTAAGTATGTTTCCTTGCTGATAAAAATGATGCATTTAAAGCTTTTGAAAAGTTTGCAAAAAGTGTTCAAAAAGGAAAATTGTTTTGTATGTCTTCTATTAAAAGTGATCATGGAACCGAGTTTGAAAATGAATTTTTCAAAACCTTTTATGATGAAAATGGTATTTCACATACATTCTCTTCTCTTAGAACTCCTCAACAAAATGGGGTAATTGAAAAGAAAAATAGAACTCTTATGGAAATGGCTAGAACAATGCTTCATGAGTATAATTTGCCTCTATACTTTTGGGTGAAAGCTGTTAACACATCTTACTACATTTCAAATAGAGTTTTCAAAAGACCAATTTTGAATAAAACTTCTTATAAGCTATAGAACAATAGAAAACCTAAAATCTCATATCTAAGAGTATTTGGATGTAAGTGCTTTATATTAAACACTAAGGATAATCTTGAAAAAATTGATTCCAAAGCTGATGAAGGAATTTTCCTAGGCTATTATATCTCTAGTAAAGCATATTGAGTTTTAATAAGAGAACTCTAGTAGTTGAAGAGTTAATGCATGTTGTATTTGATAAATCAAACTCACTTGATCCTATAAAGGATATTTATAGTGTTGATGATCTTGTAGGTAATGATAAGATTATGGAAACTCAAGAAGAAAATGCTAGTAAGCCTTTAGAACGTGAAGGTCCAAGCAAGGAGGACAATGAGGAAACATCTCAACCTACCTTGAAGGATGAACTTCCAAAGGATTGTCAATTCAAAAAAGCTCATCCTTAAGACCTCATTATAGGTAACACTACAAAATGGGTAACTACTAGATCTTGATTAAAGTCTATTGTTAATTTAGCCTTCATTTCTCAACTTGAACCCAAAAATTTTGATGATGCTTTGTGTGATGAATTTAGGTCCTTGCTATATAAGAAGAGTTAAACCAATTTAAGATAAATAAGGTTTGGACCTTGGTTCCTAGACTGAAACATCATCCTATTATAAGTGCCAAATGGGTATTTAGAAAGAAAATGAATGAACAAGGTGTCAAAACTAGGAGTAAAGCTAAACTAGTAGCTAAAGGTTATAATCAAGAGGAAGGCATTGATTATGATGAAACCTATGCCCTCATTGCAAGGTTAGAAGCTATTAGAATGCTAGTTGCATTTGCAACATTCATGGATTTTAAACTTTATCAAATGGATGTTAAAAATGCATTTTTAAATGGTTTTATTGAAGAAGAGGTGTATGTTGAAAAGCCTTTAGTTTTGAAAGCTTTTATTTTCTAAATCATGTATTTAAAAATTCCAAAGCATTATAAGGATTGAAACAAGCTCCTAGAGCTTGGTATGAAAGATTGAGCAACTTCTTATTAGAGAAAGGTTTCTCTAAAGGAAAAGTTTATACAACTCTTTTCATAAAGAAATCCAAGCATGATTTATTATTTGTTCAAATATATGTTTATGACATTATATTCAGTGCTACTAACCATTTCTTGTGTGAGGAATTCTCTAATTTAATGCAAGGACAATTTGAGATGAGCATGATAGATGAACTCAAATTCTTTCTTAAACTATAAATCAAGTAATGCAAAAATTGGATTTTCATCAATCAAGCCAAGTATGCAAAAGACATTCTCAAGAAGTTTGGCATGGATTGAGTGAAGATAAGTAAAACTCCAATGAGAACCACAACCAAACTTAACCAGTTAATGAAAAATGATTTAAATGTATGATCATATCCCTTTTTTAATTAACTAATAGTAGACCCGATATTATGTTTGCTACTTGCTTGTATGCTAGATTTCAATCAAGTCCTAAAGAGTCTCATTTGAATGCTATCAAAATAATTTTCAAATAGCTTTGTGGTACAATGCATTTTGGACTCTAGTATCCTAGGAGTTCATCCTTTGACTTGATTAGTTATTCTAATACAAACTTTCTCGGTAGTTTACTAGATAGAAAAAGCACTTTTGAAACTTGTCAATTTTTAGGACAATGTTTAATTTCTTAGTTTAGTAAGAAACAAGTTTCGATTGCCTTGTCCACCGTTGAAGCTGAATATATTGCAACAAGTCTTTGTTATTCATAAGTTTTATAACAAAAACTACAATTGTTAGACTATGTTGTAAAACTTGATCACTTTTGAATCAAATGTGACAATACAAGTGCTATCAACCTTAGTAAAAATACCATTCAACATTCTAGAACTAAGTATATAGACATTAGATGTCATTACTTGCATGATCATGGCATGATTGATGGTTCTAGTTTGATTTTATGTTTAATTGATGGTTGAACTATTTTCATGTGAAATCATGTTGTGCTTATTGATTACTTTGATTGATAAATGTTTTGATTTGGATCTTATAATTTTTTTATGGTCGTCGTTTATATTTCATTTTTCTTTTTAAATTTCATTTTGCATTTTGTCAAAAGGAGGAGAAATAATTTGAGTTTGCATGTGTACCTAGTTAATTTTTTTTAACATGTGTACTTAGTTTTTAATTTTAAAACTCCTTTAAAAAATGTGTTTATATTTGTGACATATTATATTTTTGTTTGATATAGGGGGAGAAAATTTGTTTAAATTTTTGCATGCATATTAACATTGTAAGTATGGCTAATTTTATCATATATCATATATGAAAAAAGGTCTTGTTTTGCTTATTTTTTTATGTATAAAATAGATTTTATAAAAGATTTATGAATCTTTTTTTTTATTTTCCTTTATATCTCTCTCTTTTCTTTTTGTTTTTGTCAAAGGGGGAGAAATATATTTGATTTTGTTATTTGTTACTATACATGTATATAATATTTTATTATTGTGTTTATACATTCATAATTCATGTAAAATTTCTTCTTGGGAAGTTTTTTGATCTTTGATAAGGCATAAATATTTTTACAAAGATTTGGTGTATCTATGATTTGTTCCTATAGGAATTTTGGTCGCTTTAGGTTCATTTCCCTTTATATCTTTCTCTCTGCCTTTTGCCTTTGTACAAAGAGATGAAAATATATTATGGATAATTTGTGTTTATGTTTTTTATGCTAAAGTGCTACATGGTTTATTAGCTAGCTAAGCTTTATATGATTATATGATAGTTAAGCTCATCTAGCATCAACATTAATGTTATATGTACTATTTTTGTAATGCACTTTAGTGGCACTATATGCATATATGTTTGAAATTATTTCCTCACATTGCCTAACATTTATTTAAATGATCATGTTAACATATTTTATGTTTTTAATACATTTGTCATAAGAATGTCATGTTTTTGTCCCTCTTGCTATATTTTATGTTGTTGTTTTTTTGTCAAGGGGAATACTCTATAAATTTATATTTATTATCATGTCCATATTTGTAGGGGGATAAATAAATAAATATATTTTATTTCATTTTGTATCATTATTTTCACAAGTATTATCACACACTTTACTCTGTATTATTTTTTATCAAACTCAAAATAAGTTTGTCAAATCAAAAAGGGGGAGATTTTTTACCTTAGCAATAATCAATCTTAATTTTAATCTTAACAAACTTAATTTTGAGCATTTAATTTGTTTGCTTAAATGTGTATAAGTTAGGACTCTATTGGAGGTTGAAATGAAGTATGAATATCTTGGGTTGATTCGATCACTAAGATTCAAGGAGGCTTTTGACATCCTTAGAGCTTTATAATGAGAAAATTATCTTCTTCACATTTGAAGTAGACATCTTAGGCTTTCTTAATTGAGCTTACCTGTCAAAATCCAAGTTCATTTAGGTGTGTAAATATTGAGGCGAAGTCAACATACGGAGCTGCCATTTTAGATTGTACAAGTCTTAGTATTTCGAAAATATCTTGAGCTACAGAAGTCCAATTGAGGTGATTCAAAATGATATAGAAAGCTATGTCAAATATATAAAATTTTAATAAATTATAGTAAAATCATGGTTTCAACTCATGCACAGTTGTTTAACAACAATATGCCATTTTAGATTGCATATCTCTTAGTATTTCAACAATATCTTGAGCTATAAAAGTCCAATTAAGGTATCATATAGAAAGCTAAGTCAAATATATACAAATTTTGTGAAGAAAGTATAGGCAAATTTGAATATATCTACTAGCCAATCATGGTTTCAGCCCATGCACAAAAGTCTAACAACATTACTTTCAATAATTCAAAATATAGACATTGGACACATTATTTGCACCTCCCATAACTATATTTTTGAGTGTTTATTTATATAAACACCTCCAGAGTTGAATGAAAGTTAAGATATCTTTGCTTATTATCATTCTCTATCTAAACATTCATTAAAGCTCTCAAATTCTCAAATATTCACTATTTGTTTATAACTTTTATGAGAGTTAGTTATGTGTTAGAAATAGAATTTCTCTTCATCTTAAATCTTAAGATAGATTATTAGGGAAGTGAGATTTATTTTTAAAGGAATTGGTTTAAGTGTTGTCTATTAAAACACTTGGTATTTGGTTTTTTGAGTGAGCCTTGAAAACTCATGTTTTAAGGTTGTAACAATAAGCCATAAAACTCCTATCTAATCTTAATCTTGTGAATAATATTATGGTTGATTAAAAATCATAACTTGGGGATAAGTTAGGTGGAGACGTAGGATTGTTGTTTAATCCAAACACCTTAAATCATTGTGTTCTTTATTTTTCCTTCTCAACATTCTTTCAATTCTTGCAAAGAATTATTTTTAATTATGATTTTTATTTAATAGCCCTTTTCACCCCCCCCCTCTAGGGCTTTTTCATTATTCCTCATGGAAAATATTGCCCCTTGGGCTTTGTTTTTGCTTAACAACCTCCTGGGTATGAATCTTAGGTTACAAGCCTAGATTTATCCTGCTACCATCATCATGATTCTGGATTCCATCAAATTTTTTTTCTAATAGATGAATGTTCATATTTCTTTTAATGTTGAATCTCTACTTTTAGTGTAGAATTCTGACTTTCTTGTTTGGAAAGTTTCTCATTGATTTTAGCAAGTTAACTATTAATCTCTTACATAGTTTTCTATATAGCATTATTGAATTTTTATAGAGAGTCTTGCAAAGATTTCTTTATGTGCTGCATTTTCTTCATTCCTTCTATGAGAGCACTAATGCCTTCATTAACAATCTTTAAATTTTGGCTTGAATAGCCAAGAGTTGCCTCAATCCAAGAATGATCTTAAGGCACCAATCCTTCATTAATTTATTTTTATAGACCACCTATTTTTTCTAGCGAATTGTTGGTGTAGTAACTAGCTTTGAATTTTTTTTCAAATATATTCATCTTATTGAAACATGTCCCATCGAGCATGCCAAAATTGTTTCTCCAATTTTTGGTGCATGCCAAAAGATTATTGGTGAATTTTTGCAAGCATGCTAGAGGATTAATTCCTTAAAGAAAAACCTAACTTCTTTCAAATGGATTGTAGATCCCTAAATGCCTTTACAATAATTTTTTTGGATTTTAACAAAACTTTGTAAATTTAAATGGTACTCGATAAATAGAATTTTACTGAAAATTATAAATAGAAATTTTGCATTGATGAAAGTAATTACAAGCTTAAAGATTGAAATAGCTAAAAGAAAAGTAAATAGAGTTTTGATAGTGATTTTTAATGATTGGCATGATGATTGTGATGATTGGTTATTTGTGTTGATTGGTAGATTGTAGGTTGATTGGTAGATTGTAAGATGTCTTGATCTGTGTTCTTTCTTATGCTTTTATAGACATTTTTACTTGCAGGCTACTTCTCCTATTTAATTCTTTATCCCAATAGTTTCTTTTGTTTCCTGGAGAAATAATAATATCAACCCTAAAAGGGAAGCAAAGTGCAAGCATGGAGTCAAACGATGAAGAATTAAAGCTAGTTAGTTTAATTTCATATTTTGAAATTAATTAGCTTGATATGGATGAATTTTGGAGTTATTTCTATTTTGGAGTCTATAAGGAAGATTCTAGAAGATGTGAGAGGATTCAAGGATATTCCAAGTCAAAGTCAATAAGTCAATAAGTTAAAGTCAAAGTCAAAGAGTTAACAAGTCAAAGCCAAGGGTCAATGGTCAACATGTGACATGGCATGCTTCAATGCTTGGTTGTCATTTTGCTTAGTTATTATGAGTTATCATTTTGCTTAGTTGTAATGAGTTATCAATTTTGACTTTTCAAAGATGAGTTGTCATTAGTTATCCTATTTTAAAGGAAACCTCCTTATTTAAGGATTTTCCTATATTGGTATCATTAGGAATAAGGAAGAAAACCTTTTCCTTTAAGGGTTAGGTTATTTACATGCCTATATAAGGGCTACACATATATAGGATGAATTTGGATGTATTATTTGACAATTTTAAATAATTAAGTGAGGTTTTTCCTTAACTTTGTTCTTTTGAAACTTTGCAAGTTTACTTAAATTGTTTCACATCTACCTTTCATTACAGTTGCTAGGTTAGACTTAGAATTGTGTGATTGTTCATCTTTTAATAGCAAAGTATCTTGCTTCAAATTAATAAGCAAGGGGTTTAGCTCCATCAATACAACCTCATTTTGATGATCTTGGGCAATGATTTCAAAGTTGGATGCACGTTCTATCTCAATTATAGGTAAGGTTCGTATCAGTTTGGTATAAAAGCTAAAATTTAAGGTTTGGTTAAATATCCTTTTAATTTTCATGTATTATTTCTTCTTCTTCTCAATTCTTCATAGATTTAAAAATAATAATTTTTTTCTTTGAGCGAAACACTAAAGAATTCACATCCTTGAGTGTAAACATATAAGAGTGTGTTTTGTGAGGATTTCTTTTCTATATCTTTTCGAATTTTTTTTAGTATGGACATGCCTTATTTTCTTAATGTAGATTATCCTTATATTTATTTGGAATGGGTGCAACAAATGGAGAAGATATTTGATTCTCTTGAATTAAGTGATTTCCAAAAGTGTAAACTTACTTCTCATAAATTTTTGGGTCATGCTGCTATATGGTGGGAAGATCTAATGGCATCATAGAGCGTGAATGGGCTTAGTGAGATTAAAAATTGGGAGATAATGAAGAGGTTGATGACTAGACATTTTATTCCTTCTGAAGTTGGGGATAAATTTCATCTTAAATTACAAAGGCTTAAATAAAGCGATGAATTATGTGTTAATGATTATTTTAAAAAGTTTAAGTTATTTGTAATTGCAAGTGATGTAAGTGAATTCGAAAGGAGGTTGAGCAACAAGTTAAGAAGTGTCAAGAGGAAGGTGTTGAAGCTAGTGAATTGGTTGAGCAACAAGTTAAGAAGTGTTAGGAGGAAGAGTGTCAAATTGAGAGTTCACCACCAACGACAATTATTGAAGACATTTGCACTAATAAAAAAAAGTGAAGTTTTACAAGGATTAACTACTTAAGAAGTTACTAAGAGTGCATCTTGTGATCATGAAGAATGCATGCATCATGAAGAGGAATATCGAGAAGTTTGTACATAAAAGAAGGAGAAGGATAAAGAGTTGGTTATTCATCATGATTATGCCAACAACTTTAATCTTTCTTTTTCTAGTGTTTTGAAAGTTTTTTTACAGACTTCTATGCCATAAAAAGATCCATTTAATGATGTTATTGAAGTTCCTTTTGTCCACAATACAATCTATGGAGTCTTTGCTTGCAGTAAAAAGAACTTGAGATATTAATGTTTCAAGTTTAGAAGGAAGCAATAAAAATACAATCCTTACAAGTTTATGGATAAGAGTTCTATGTTTAATTAAGTTCAAGTTATGTTAAAGCTACTTTTGTGGATCCTTACATCAAAGGAGAAGCTTTCAACAAAGGTGTTTATGTTTGACCCTGGAGGATTTATGAATTTATCAACTTCAGAAGATGGCTATGATTTGAGGGTGAATCATCTTCAAGAGGGAGGGAATAATATGAACCCTAAAAGGGATGCAAAGTGTAAGCATGGAGCCGAATGACAAAGAATTCAAGCTAGTTAGTTTAATTTTATATTTTGAAATTAATTACCTTGATGTGTATAAATTTTGAGTTATTTTTATTTTGAAGTCAATAAGGAAGATTTAAGAAGATGTGAGAAGATTTAAGGATATTCCAAGTTAAAGTCAATAAGTCAACAAGTTAAAGTTAAAGTCAAAGAGTCAGTAAGTCAAAGTCAAGGGTCAATGGTTAACATCCTACATGGCATGTAACATGGCATGCTTCAGTGCTTAGTTGTCATTTTGCTTAGTTATCATGAGTTGTCATTTTGCTTAGTTGTAATGAGTTGTCAATTTTAACTAATATGAACCCTACCTATAACTAAGATAGAACACGCGTCCAACTTTGAAATCGTTGCCCAAGATCATTAAGATGAGGTTGTATTGATGAAGCTAAACCCCTTGCTTATTAATTTGAAGCAAGATACTTAGCTATTAAAAGATGAACAATCACACAATTCTAAGTCTAACCTAGCAATTGTAATGAAAGGTAGATGTGAAACAATTTAAGTAAACTTGCAAAGTTTCAAAAGAACAAAGTTAAGGGAAAACCTCACTTAATTGTTTAAAATTCTCAAATAATACATCCAAATTCGTCATACATATGTGTAGCCCTTATATAGGTATGTAAATAACCTAACCCTTAAAGGAAAAGGTTTTCTTCCTTATTCCCAAAGATATCTATATAAGAAAACCATTAAATAAGGAGGTTTCCTTCAAAATAGGATAACTAATGACAACTCATCTTTGAAAAGTCAAAATTGATAACTCATTACAACTAAGCAAAATGACAACTCATGATAACTAAGCAAAATGATAACTAAGCATTGAAGCATGCCATGTAGGATGTTGTCCATTGACCTTGACTTTGACTTGTTGACTATTTGACTTTGACTTTAACTTATTGACTTATTAACTTTGACTTGAAATATTCTTAAATCTTCTCACATCTTCTAAAATCTTCTTGAATCTTCTTATTGACTCCAAAATAGAAATAACTCCAAAATTCATCTATATCAAGCCAATTAATTTCAAAATATGAAATTAAACTAACTAGATTGAATTCTTCATCGTTCGACTCCATGTTTGATCTTTGCATCCCTTTTAGGGTTTATATTAAATAAATTTGTGCAACTCGTCATACATGATCCACTTCCCCAAGAAGCTTATGAACAATCATCTCTATTTCCAGAATCTTGTGTCTTAGTCATTAAGTTGCATTGATACGAGCCGAAATTTTCACTTATTTTTTAGGCCTCAAAAAAATTTAATTAATCAAAATTACGTTAATAATTAATGAATAATCAATGGGTTTTATAATTTAACTCGAATTTTAATTTGGATCAAAAAAATTTTATTTTTAAAATTTTAAATGAAACTTAAAGTTATTTATATTTTTAATAAATAAAAGTAAAAAAAATTAATATGTTATTGGTATAATATATTATTAACTTTTATAATTATTAATATATTAAAGATATATAAAAATGTAATAACAAACTATAGTTAAATCTTATAATAAGAATATGCATATCGGTATCAAAAATCACAACCTTTTTGACCTTTTGTATATTTACACTAAACTTTAAAATCTGACAAAACTAGCTCAACTTGAAATATTAATTGCAATTTTAGCACAATTTAATATCATATTTGCAATTTTAGCACAATTATGATTTGATAATGAATTAAAACAATGTAATACATATGTCACATTTAAAGTGAATTAGCTAACATCTATTATTATATTCTTACATTCATTTGAAGGCTTAGACTAGGTATAAAAGGAGATGAATATAGTCTTTAAAAATTAAATAAAATTTTCTTTCCATGTTATGTTTTTTAAAACTTATTGAGATTAAAGTCTAACTAACTATTATAATTAGTATTTAGATGATGTGGATATAAAATTCATAGAAAAATAGAGATTAGATACTTCAACATAGATGTCATATATTCATCAAATTGTATTTGTGCTAAAATTGTAAATAACTTGTCAAACTGGATTAGTTTTACAAAATTTCAAAGTTTGCTATAAATTTATAAAGGTTAAAAAGATTGTGATTTTTGACATCAATGTGCTATAAGAATAATAACTTTTATTATTACAAAAATTTTAGTTTCAGTTTGTTATTACATTGTTCCTTTAACATTAAAAATTATAGAAGTTATTAATGTATTACTATAGATATTAGATTTTTCATTTATATTTTTGTAGTATAGATACTTCAAAATAATTTGAAATAAACAAAAATTTTAATATTTCAAAACTACTAAAATTAATAGTGAACAATTGATGATATATTTGTATAATAATGTTATCACATGGCTTGGCCCGACCTCTAGTCAAATAAAAGAAGCCTAACCCTTTTCTCTCTAATAAGCCAAAGGTCCATGAAACTCTTCCTAACTCCACTAAGGTGATGCCTTAGCCACTAAAGTGATGCCTCATCATTGAGGTAGGGATGTTGATTTCCTTTTTAGAACAAATTAGAATTTTGGCACACATCTCAATGATGTTACAAATTGTAACCATAATTTTCCAAGAACGAAAAACCATGGTAACTGGTTCAAGAAAGAGGAGGAAGCAATTAAGAGGGAGGTAGAAAATAAAAAGAAGGAGATGAAGAAAAGTTAGCATTGGGGAAGTATTCTAAAAAAACTAAAAAAAAATTAGCAAAAAAAGATAAGAATCAAGCTGAAAGCAAAAGCAAAAAAGGCATTCTAAAACAAAGATGAAAAAGCTAAACCATGAAGGAGCAAAGAAAGAGAATTCATGAATTTTGGTTTGTGAGAAGAAGGAGCTAGATTTTAGGTTATACACTTACTGGTAATTTTTATATATCTACGGAATGACTTTAAGAGCTAAAGATAAAGGGTAAACTTAAGTTAAAACTTTAAACCTTTTTTCAGTCTTTATTTTTCTTCTAAAGTTTCTTATTGATTCCATGATGTGATGTCAAAATGTCTATAACATGCCTCATATGATTCAATAATTGAATTTTTTTTATTGAAATTCCAAAATTTTCTTTATAATCTTTCCTTTTGATTAAAATATCAAGAAGCTTAATTCTTATTTTCATTTGGAAACATTAAGGTGATGCCTTTTTTATGAGGCGTTGCCTTAGTGAATTAAGAAAATTTCACTTTTCCTTATTATGTCAGAGTAATTTCTAAGCATATTAATGTCGCTTGTTATAGCATCCTCTATTAGAAAGATCAAGTTTTTTGCATACTTTCTAACTCATTTTCTTTTTATTTAAATGATTAGGAATTTTATTGATGTGTTACTTATTTATGAATGGATTAATTGCATGCACTAAATTTTAAGTGAAGGGTGGTTTGAACATGAATTTATGGTCAATTTCAAGAAATTTCTCTAATATAAAGGAAAGAATCTTAAATGACCTAAGATCACATCACATATTATTTTCATAACTAAATGCATTCACAATGAAAAATATTTGACAAGCATATATAAATAACCAAACACATAACATGTTAAGAGATATAAATCTAAGAGTTTAGTAACCCTTACAAACTCCTAATATTGATAGCACATTCAGTAAATTGTTAGTTGTGGTATGTGTGAATCTATAAGCCCTTAGCTCCCCAAGTGTGAAGCCTCTAGCTTGAAACACATAAGTAGCACATAAAGGACTTTAACCCTTTGATGGAGTTATGCCCGCAAGCTCCCCCTTTGTTGACCCTAAATTTGTTAGAGCTCCTTCTTTGGCTTGAAAGATTTAGGACTTATTGCCTTTAATAGATGAATGAATATAACCTTCTAGTTGCATAACTTTTACATAACACTAACTCAATGAATGATGACTATAAATAATATATGAAATAAAACTCTTGTATTTCACTCACACACTCATTATACTTAAAAAGAAAGAAGAAGAAGAATACTCAATGCTTGAAAACTCTATTATTTCTCTTTTATATTAAGTATCTATAGTCAGGTGTGAAGTAGTAAGTCATATACAAAATTTCCACTAACTTGGTATATATGTGAGAGACTAACTTGAATGTGCAAAGATCCTCCACTCATTTAGACTTGAGTAAAACATAAGCTATCTCATGCATGAAGAGATTATCCACTTACTTTTTACTTTAAGTGTTATCAACAAACTAAAGGTGCATGCTTATAACACTTATCATGGTGTTACTCATGCAATCTTATTTCATGGAAAGCATGTGCTTAGGTGGCTACCATATACATCACATACACTTACTTAGGTGGCACCTCTTTCAATAAATGAGCTTTAATTAGTTAGACTTATTTAACTTTTAAATAGGCTCATCTTTATAACACAATTTAATAAAATGTATGGGCTTTTATCTAACACTTAAATAAGACCAATCACTCTAATACAAATCACTATTTAGGCCCATTTATCATCCATTAATCTAAATCTCTATGTTTCTTCTCATGGCTCATATCTCTACATTAAGTCCAAATTAGTATTTAATCATATAATTAATAGTCCTAACCCTGAATTAGATTTTGGGATATGCTACATCCCTATATAAGTGCAAATCCAATTTAATTAATTTAAATAATTAATAAAACACTTTAGTTAGTAATTAAATTATTATAAATTAATAATTCCCATTATTGGTGCAACTCTTATATGTGTGATTTATTAGATTCAAGTCTAAATGACAATGGAAAATAATATTAACTTTTAACATTATAGGAAACTCTTTCCAAGCTAAATGTGAAAATCTCAATTAATCATATTTAGTTTTGATAAGTCATGAGTCACCTTTAATATAAATATCACAACTACCCAATTGAAAATGAAAGTTATTCATAGATTCATAATAACCATAGAACATAATTATTGTGTATTCAAAGTCCCTTCAATATAAGATTTCAATATTGGCTAGAGTCATAGTCAAGTTAAACTCTAATTGTGTTAATCATATGACCTTATATGTAATTCAATTCTTGATAAAATACAACTTTTACTAGAAACTCCTTTTAAGTAGCAAAATGTTTTCAGGTGAGTCAAGTTCAACTTGGTCAGGTACTTATTCATCGAGAACAACTTAGATAGCTTAGGATTTTATCCTACCTCACTCTAATTAATGACATCCATTTTAGCTAATCACTTGTTCCTATATCCACACACTATATACCTATACATGGCTAGTGCAAGTATATAAGTAGTAACAATCTTTAACCAACCACCTATAGATAACCATGTCTCATCAAGTCAAACCACTATATGCACCATTATGTTCAAGATAGTGATTGTTAACAAAATTAAATTTCCATGTAATTACTTACCTCACAATTCAATCTGCCTATATTTTAGGGTTATTTTTCAAAACCATGCATGCAAATGATGAAAGTAAAAATATATCTCATCAACAAATGAGATTAATAAAGAATAATGATTTCTAAAACATTCTAGAACCATGGTAGTATAAATGTGCCCTAATTGTTAGTATAAGTGGTATGCCCTAGAGGCCAATCACATATTTTGACATTGTAAATTATCCCAAATTATAATAAAATATTCATTTAAATAAAGTGTTTGTTTATTTGAGTATTTATCCATTAGCATAATGTTAAATAAATTTATTATCAAGAGTTGATGATATGAGCTATAAATTTATTTAGTACATTTGCTATAAAATTGTTCATAGTTGATAAATTAATATTTGGGTTGTATTAATTTGACTATCACCTCTATTTATTTTCCTTGATTAGTATGTGATACTAATAGTGGGAGGTGGTGAGTCTCATGCTACTTGATATTAGATATCAGAATAGACATGTGAATACTCATGAGATGGGTGGATCAAACGTGATATTGGATTTGTGATCACAAGGATATTCACTTATAGTCAATGAACACAATTTATATGAACCCCATAAAGGATTCAAAGTGCAAGTATGGAGTCGAATGATGAAGAATTCAAGCTAATTAGTTTAATTTCATTTTTTAAAATTAATTACCTTAATAGGAATGAATTTTGAGTTATTTTTCTATTTTAGAGTCAATAAGGAAGATTCTAGAAGATGTGAGAAGATTCAAGGATATTCCAAGTCAAAGTCAAGGGTCAAGGGTCAACATCCTACATGACATGTGACATGGCATGCTTCAATGCTTAGTTGTCATGAGTTGTCATTTTGCTTAGTTATCATGAGTTGTCATTTTCCATAGGCAAATATGAAGATGAAGTATTGTGTGATGTAGTGCCTATGCAAGCTTATCATATTCTTTTGGCACATCCTTGGTAATATGATAGGAGGGCTAATCATAATGGGTGTTCTAATAGATATTCTTTTGTAATGAATGATGTACCCATTACCCTTCAACCTTTAACCCCTAAAGAAGTGTATGAGGACTAAAAATTCCTAAAGAAAAGATTTGAACACTTTTGAAAAAAAAGTAATAAAGAGAGAAAGAGAGAGAGAGAGAGAGAGAGAGAGAGAGAGTTTTCATAAAAAAGAAAAGACAAATAAGCAAAAGGGGAGCTATGAGAAAAGCTAGCAAGGAGTGTTTGCAAAGTTTTGAGCAATCTAATGAAGTTATGCGCAATCTAATGTTCTAAATGTTGAAGACATTAATGAAAAGTTTATGTATAACATTAATACAAAGAAGTCTAAACCTAATGATTTAAACACTACCTATCTCTGGCATTGTCATTTAGGCCACATAAATTACAAACACATTTCAAAGCTTCACCAACATAGGCTTTTGAATTCATTTGATTATGAATCATTTGAAATTTATGAATCTTGTTTATTAGGAAAAATTATTAAAACACCATTTACTAGAAAAAGTGAGAGGGCTAATGGCTTATTGGGCCTTATACATTAAAATGTATAGGGACCATGAAGCTCAACTACTAGAGGAGGTTTCTAATACTTCATCACCTTTACATATGATTTTAGTAGATATGGCTATCTTATCTAATGAAATATAAATCTGAATCTTTAGAAAAGTTCAAAGTTTTCAAGAATGAAGTACAAAACCAACTTGGTAAAAATATTAAAACACTAAGATTTGATCAAAGTGGTGAATATTTAAGCCAAGATTTATAGATCATCTTAAAGATTGTGGGATCA
Organism: Mallotus nudiflorus; assembly: GCA_947683625.1. Taxonomy (NCBI): domain Eukaryota; kingdom Viridiplantae; phylum Streptophyta; class Magnoliopsida; order Malpighiales; family Euphorbiaceae; genus Mallotus; species Mallotus nudiflorus. The sequence goes on along the minus strand of CANTUR010000069.1, from coordinate 5,440,462 downwards.
TTTCACAATTAACTCCTCTAGGTACACCAGAATGGAATGGTTTGTCCAAATTGAGAAATCAGACTTTATTGGATATAGTTCAATCAATAATGATTCAGTCTAATCTTTTAATATCTTTTTGGGGATATGCTTTTGAAACTAATGCATTCATTTTAAATAGAGTTCCATCAAAGGCAGTTGAAAAGCCACCATATGAGATGTGGATTGGAAAAACTCCTAGTTTGTCTTTTCTTAAGATTTAGGAATATGAAGCTTATGTAAAGTGTTAAATCTCAAATAAACTAACACCCAAATCTAAACAAATGCCTTTTTATGGGATATCCAAAAGAAACTAAAGGATATTACTTCCACAATGCTTCTGAGAACAAAGTGTTTATTGTTCATAATGGTGTATTTTTGGAAAGAGAATTTATTTCCAAAGGAACTAGTGAGAGCACAGTGTAACTTAAAGAAATTCAAGACCCATAAAATAGCATTGTACCAAGTATGGAACCAGTAACTATTGAGCCTGCACAAGTACTAAAAGGCCCAATAAAGTCTGGTAGGACATGTCAAATCCCTATGAGATATGGATTTCTTATAACTGATGATAATGGCATGCTGATTATGGATCGAAGTAAGCCCATTTCCCATATCTTATCAAGAGGCTATAAATAGTCCTGACTCTAAAAAATGGCTAGAAGCTATGAAATCAGAAATGCAATCCATGTATGATAATCATGTATGGACCTTGATTGACTAAAATGATGGTTTAAAAACTATTAGGTGCAAATAGGTTTTTAAAAAAGAAAACTGACATGGATGGCAATGTACACACCTTTAAGGCAAGATTGGTTGCAAAGGGTTTTAAACAAACACATGGTATAGAATATGATGAAACCTTTTCACCAGTTGTTATGTTAAAATCTGTTCAAATTCTCCTTGCTATAGCTACATACTATGATTATGAGATATGGTAAATGGATTTCAAAATAGCTTTTCTTGGTGGAAACTTACTTGAGGATGTGTACATGGCATAGCCAAAGGGTTTTATCAATCTTAAGAATAATAGAAAGGTATGGAAGCTTTAACGGTCCATTTATGGATTAAAGTAAGCATCTCAGAGTTGGACTCTTTGTTTTGATGAGGCAGTTAAAGAGTCTGGCTTCATTAAGATTGAACATTCACCTTGTGTCTACAAGAAGGTTAGTAGGAGCACAATTGTGTTTTTAGTGTTCTATGTTGATGACATACTACTCATTAGAAATGATGTCCCTATTTTACAAAATATTAAATCATGGCTAAGGAATTGTTTCTCAATGAAAGAGTTAGGTGAAGTCACTTATAAATTAGGCATCAAGATTTATAGAGATAGATTTAAAATGCTTATTGGCCTAAGTCAAAGCACTTATATTGATAAGGTATTGAATAGGTTCAGCGTGTAAGACTCTAAAAAAGGATTCTTGCCAATGTCACATGGCATTAGTCTCAACAAGACTTAGTGTCTAATAACACAAAATGAGCAAGACCACATGACTAAGATTCCATATGCTTATGCTATTAGATCTATCATATATGCAATGCTATGTACTTGACCTAATGTCTCATATGCCTTAAGCATAACAAGCAGATACTAGTCAAACCTAAGTAAAGTCATTGGACAGTAGTTAAAAATATCCTTAAGTACTTGAGAAGAACCAAGGATGCATTATGTTGGTAAGGAAGATGAGCTAGTTATAAATGGTTACACAGATGCTAGCTTCTAAACTGATAATGATGATTTTCAATCACAATCAGGTCATATGTTTTATTTGAATGGAGGTGCAATGAGCTAGAGAAGTTCTAAGCAAGATACCATTATTAATTCTACAATATAAGCTGAGTATATAGCTACCTCAGAAGTAGTTAAGAAGGCTGTTTGGATCAAGAAGTTCATACCAGGACTAAGTGTTATTCCTAGTATATCAGATCCAATGAACTTGTATTATGACAATATTGGAGCACATATCATATAAGAGATCCAAACATATACTCAAGCATTATCATCTCATTCAAGAAATCATTGAGAGAGAAGATGTGAAGATATACGAAGTACCTATAAATGATAATGTTATTGATCCACTGACTAAGCCTCTTCCACAACCTAAGCATGAGAGTCATACTAGTAGACTAAGAATGATAACTCTTTATTAATTAGGTCATGTTGGATTATAAACCTTCACATGACTTTGGTAGTCATAATGTCTTGCTAGAGGCCACTTATGACTTGTAGGCCTAAATAGGGATTTCAGTCCCACTGCCAATGTCTTGTGAACCTACAAGGTCACACACTTAGAATAGGCCCAAAATAAGGTGGCCCTTTATCTAGCTTATTCTAAGAGTGTCATACCTCAAATTTGACTATCCCTAAAAAGGTCCAATGATGAAATGAATCTTCAAAATGACTAGAGTCTGCTCATTCGTAACACCTCTAAAGTGTGTAATCCCAAAAACCTTAATCGAGCCATTAAGTTGTGCTCTGACCAAACAAAATACAAACTAATGGAATAATAACAGGCTTATTTCAAGCAATATTCTCTAAGAATGCGCAGCTTGTTAAACTAGTGTTCATTTCATTAAACCAAGACCCAACTTCATGAAAAAATAGAAATTGATTTTGATAAAACAAACTTTAGAAACACATCTATAAGGCTTTAAAACCTCTAGAAGTGGTCCTAAAATAGTCCAAAACAACCTAAGGAATAATGCGCATCACTTAGAAGTGCGCATGTAGCCATGAACACCCCTAGGTGTCACGTACTAAAATTGAGGTCGAATTAGACAAAATGGACTTTAAAAATGCATCTGGAAGTCCTAAAAACCTTACAACCAACCCCAAAATAGCCCGATAAAGCCTCAAATTACATGCACATCATGCAAAAGTGTGCATGACCATCTATAAGTGTGAGTGACCATGCATAAATGCGAGTGATCATGTGCACTTTGCGTGGCCATGCACTCTATAAAAGGGACGTGTGCATGACCATGCACACACCCTCCTTCCTTAAATTTTGCACTATAAATAGGGGTCTCTACACCTCATTTTAGGGGGGAGCAAGAGACAAACACACACACACTCAAAATCTATCCATTCAAAGACACTAGAAACCCACTTCTAGATAGTTTTAGCTCTCTTATTGCATTTTTCTTAGGTTATTAGATCTCCTTTCCACCAAACCTAGCCTCATCTTTGTCAAAGCACACTTCAAAGGTATATAAACTAGCATCATTCTACACATCATTTTGAACCTCTCAATGAGGAAAGCTTGATAATTCTCAAAGCTAAAGCTTCAAAACTCACACAAGCGCAGTCGAATATGAAGACCACACAATCATTTTAGCATGTTCATTTTATCGCACTACATTTCACTTTATTATCTCTAGCATTTGTGAAATTTATTGTTCTTATGTGATGAGACTAGTAATTTACATGCTATATGATTTTTTTTTATGTTGTTAATCTCATATCATCATTTTCATCCTCTAGTTTTAAAACATGAAATCACGTCATGGATATCAATAACAAGAAAAGTTCATATTCCATACTAGAGTTATCATGTTCTTGGTCTAATGATGTCATCATGCATCCTTTATATCATCATCATAGATCATCATAGCATAATAATCATTGCAAACATGCACGATTATGCACATTTGGCTTACTCTTTTAAATGATTGAGTGTTCATTGCTTATCCCATTATTCATGTGATCGAGCAGGCTATGTGCAAAGTTGTGCTAACCTTATACGTTTATTATATCTAAACTAGATTTCCTTTTTTATAATCTTTTTTCCTTTTATATGTCTTTTATTAGGAAAGTGATGTAATAATGATATTTTAGCTTTATTACCTCCTATTATTTGATGTATTGCTTGAATGCTATATAAATTTTCATTACCAAAACTAGGGTATTGTGCTATATGTACATTGAATGTCATATAATGAGAAATAGTCAAAAAGTATATGTGATTCCCCAAACTCGAAAATCTTTGTTGGGAGCAATACTCATTGAGTGACTCGATGCTATCCCTTTCTTTTCTTGATTTTCAAAAAAATTAGGTGGTGACTCCATAAAATCAAAAAAGCATCTTGTTCCTTCTAAGACCAATCATTTATCCCTATTCAATAAAGTTTCCATGTTCCTTAGAAATACAAAATCCAGGTCATCCCTTTACTCATCCCGAAGTGAGGGAGGAATAAGGTCATTCATAATGGCAACTCCACTGAGGACTTCTAAGTAAGAGAGATTAACTCAAAAATAACTATTTCTCATTATGCAATACTCAATTGTATAGAGCCCCTCACCACTGAATTTTCACTACACATCGCACGTGCACCAATGGTCCCTCAAAACCCTTAATAAAACTTAATGACATCACCACTATGATTCCACTCGAGTCATAGGGTGAGAAAGATAGGTATTATCACCTTTAGTCTTTACTCATGAATTTGTTAAGCTCATCTATCTCGCTAAAAGAACCCTGACTTAGCCTATATAGATGAACCAATAGTAACTTCTACTAGGATTCCACCAAGTTATGCATGTTATCTTTGTCCTAACACTATTTGTTTGACCTGATATTCATAAATGACATGACTCTCCTAGTGTCTATCATCAAATGACATCATAAAATTATTTTTCATTGAGTTTTTATGCTTAGATCCACGTGATTATCATCTACTTCATGCAAGCCTAAAGCATGAGGAAGGATAAGAATCATGTACCTCAGCTTGAATAGTTTATTCAAACTAACAAATAACAATATCCCTCAATGAAAAAGCTTATGAGATGTTGTCCATTTATTCTTATCAGATCAAATGAAATGGGCTAGGAATTCAACTAGATCGTGGACCTTATGTTGATAAAATCAAACTATAAATTATTGAATGAAACTTTCATGACTCTTAGTAAACATATCAAATATCGATATGGGGGTAAGAACTCAAACTTATTTTGATTAACCCTAGCCCTATTTATATGAGCATATACAAGCTCTAAACATCATTTGAAGCCCAACAATTGACCCCTACATTGACATCATATGATTACCTCAAGTACATTTTGGTATAGTTCCTTAGCTTACCTTTTGGTTCTAAGCAATATAAATTGAAATAACCTAGTTTTGAGAGTAGAACCATAGTCCCCCGATGACTATAGGTTCAAAACCCACCAAGGGAAGAGACTGAATGACCTTATAGAGAAATAAAGTTGGAAGCGAGATCTTGCTTATGATTGGTTTGTTCATTATGTAGGAAAAACTAACCAACTTTTTAGATTAATCCTGCATATATAACAAACATGTAGATAACATATACTAACCACTATTTCTTATAACAATGATCATTTTTCATCATACCCTTTTCTTTTGCAAGCGCATGTCATGCATCATTCATTTAGCTAACCTTAATAAATGTACAAGAATACAACATTCAACATAAGTGATCATAAAGCTGAATCTTCTCGATGAAGCAATGGAAAATTGAAAGCTAGGATCCAAAGCTTGCTTGAGGATGGCATTATGGTCAAAAACTTCCAAACCCAAACTAGCATCACTAGACATTTCATTTATAATCTTAATAATGCTGACTGAAAAAGCTTGCAACCATACTGAATGCTATGCATCAAGACATTCTAGCATGTGTACCTTGACTGTGAACTCTTGAATGTTGTTATATCATTCTAGGACCCTCAAAAGCATGTATTTCGATTCAACACTATACAACCATACCAATTGTATGAGGAATTCAATGCCATAGCAGGGTGAATCCCCACCAAAATTGAAGAAGTAGTTTTCACTAACCAAAATGTCAAATACCCAAGACTTGGAGTAGCTTTTCTTAATCTAAGCTTATAAAAGATTGATGAATTAGTCACTAAGCACAAATGATTGATTCCCATACAAATCCTAGATGCTTACACTACCAAGAAATCTGGTACCTTAATTTAGGCATGCCTCTTTGCATGTTACCTCTTTATGCAATATTTCACCCTCTAGAATGATGGGCTAAAAGACTACAGGATACTTCTAGTCATCAAAGGAACAAAATATGGAATGACTCCCTTCCCACTGATTTTAGCAAAAACCATTCAAGGTTTATATGACCTAAAAAATGGGAAAAGTCAAAACTTCACTAGGAGCCCTCTATTGCTTCAAATTTGGCTGCAAGAAAAGTTAATTTGGCTCAATAAACCTGCAAGTAACTGGATGAGATGCCAACCCAAAAATCACCTAAAGAGATATTGCAAGGATGTTCATGGGTGCTCAGCCCACATCACAGGCCAAGAATGGATCAAAACTCTAAAATACCAAATGAGATGGATGTGTCCATGGTGGAAGCTGCAACATATGACTCTCTGCACATATGTGAATTGTATACTAATCTTAGGATTTAGGTCATGCACCCCCTACTATCCGACACTAATAAAGAGATAGTTTTACTAGAAATAGCATGTGAGCTTGTAGATTTCTTTGGCAGCAAAAATACAATACAAGTTTATGGATCACTTCAAAATGACATGGAGGAAGAGAATTATCCATCATTTTACTACTAGTAGAAGTGATAATATTACTGATGAGACATACAAATAGTGGGTAATCCAAAGATAGAACCATCTATCAAGCAATTAATCCAAAAAAAGTTTGCTTCATTAATTTATATACTTTTTCTTTATTTGAAACTAATGATGTAATGAACTCTAAAGTTACTGCAATGAAATCAGATTTTGCTTACTTGTTTAATGTCTTTCTTGATGGTAGTGTGCATTGCATTGATTAAAACATTAGCATATTTAACATTCATTCCATATGCACTGAATCATTTAACATTGGCACAAAATCTAAACCATATATTCTGCATATTTCTAAAGATGTTACCCCTAAAGAGAGGAGAGAAATTACAAAAATATTCAAAATTATTTACCTAGATGTATGATGATATGCCTGGTGTCAACAAAGACATTATTCAACACTTCATTCCTTTTAAAGATGGGTGCAAACTAGTAAAGCAAAAACTGAGAGGACTCAGAATAAAATGGGCCCAACTGGTGAAAAAAGACATCAAGAAGCATATCAAAGCAAAATTCATAAAGGTAGTAGACTATCTAGAATGGTTAGCAAATGTGGTACTAGTACCAAAGAAAGACAAAAGGGTTAGAATCTACATTGACTATAAAAATTTGAATAAGGCCTGCCTAAAAGATGATTTCCCACTACCTCACATAGACATACTGGTTGACAATGCTACTGCATGTACAATGTACTCCTTTATGAATGGATTCTTCGGTTATAATCAAATCCTAATGGCCATTATCAACAAAGCAAAGATAGCTTTCATAATAAAATAGGGCACTTATTACTATAGAGTAATGCCCTTCGATTTAAAGAATGTAAGAGAAACTTACCAGAGAATGGCAACTACAATGTTCCATGACATATACACAAAGAGTGGTCAAGTCAAAAACTAGGGAAGAACACCCATTTAATCTTGAAAAATTCCTTAAAAGAGTCAAAAAGTACAGTCTCAGGCTTAATTCAAAGAAATACGTGTTCGTGATCACTTCAAGAAAGATGTTGGGGTATGTTGTCTATCATAATAAGATTGAAATGGATCTAGACAAAGCAAAAGCAATCAGAGAGATGCCAGTGCTAAAAATAGAAAAAGAAATTAGAGGGTTTCTAGGGAAACTACAATTCATCAGCAGATTCATCACTAAGTTAATAGAAGTATCTAAAATAATTTTCAAGCTACTCAGAAAAGATAAGCCAATTGATTGGAATGAACAATGTTAGTTAGCATTCAACAAGATCAGAAACTACCTAGCTAACTCACTAGTTCACTAGTTCTAAAACTACCTAAACTAGGAATACCTTTAACCTTGTATCTGGCCATCAAAGGAAATGTTATAGTGTAATGTTAGCCTAAGAAAGAGAAACAAAAGCATAACATATAGTTTACTACTTAAGCAAGAAGATGTTATCGTATAAGGAAAAGTACAACCAAGTCAAGTAGATATACTGGGCAATGGTATATACAATGAAAAAACTCAAACATTACTTTTAGTCCTATAGAATTCAGGCTGTGTCTAAAATGGATCTAATGAAATACCTTTATAAAGCCCTCTCTCTAATAGGAAAACTTACCAAGTGGCTTGCGTCATTGACAGAATTCGATGAGTAGAAATTGACTAAGAAAGTAATGAAGGGAAGAGTAATGGCTAAATTTCTAAACTCTCAACCCCATTTCAGACTTTGAAGAAATCCAATTACACTTCCCGGAGGACCTCAGTTCAACCATCGAGATTTAAGGATGGAGAATGTATTTTGACGAAGCAATTAATCAATTCGGCATAAGAGTCGGTGTCATATTATAATCTCCAGCATGTGAAGTAGTATTGATTCCAAAAGCTCGAGTTCAGAGTCATAAATAATAAAGCATAATATGAGACATGCACACTTGGGATAGAAGCACTAATAGCCCTGGATGTTAGAGAAGTCAAAATCTTTAGAGATTCCATGCTAATAATTAATCACGCCATATAAGAATGGGAATTGAAGAAGCAGCACTTAATACCTTACCTAGATCACTTGAAGTTGCTTAGCATGTCCTTCTAAAAATGCAAATTCATTAATCTCCCAAAGAACTACAATCATATAGCAAATGCACTTTCTTTCTTAGCATTGGTGTGGGAAGGACCATTCGAAATGCCCATAAAGCCTTTATCCTACTCAAAGCAAGACAACCTTATCATAAGAACTATATAATAACAAAGACAAATGACTAAAAAACCTTGGTTCCATATGGTGAAATTTCCTACATATATGTATGTATGCTTGAGGAAAGAAAATAAAACAAAACAAAATGAACAAACCAAACATAGACAATCACTCCTCCCACCCTTATTTCTCCACGCAATAAAGATTTCTGTCTTAGGTGCATTTTTGAATCATAGCCATCATAGGACTATGCTTCCACTCTCAAAATAGGCTATTTCAGTCCATGTTGATTATACTAAAAAGGTAAACAAGGGAGCAATACCTAAATGCACCCAAGGTAAGCATATAATGTCAATAAGAGGCCCAATCATCGGGTCAGAAATGGTGTCTACAATCCATGCACGCCCATGAGTGTAGGAACTATAGCCAATATGAGGGATCCAAGTTCATGTCCCCTTTATCAACATTCAGTATTTTTACCAAGAGACATGAGAGTTTCGTTCGATAATTTATAGTTTGATTCTCTCAACATGAAAGTCCACAATCTAGTTAAATTCGTAATATGCTCATTTGATCTTATAAGGGCAAATGGATGACTTTTATAGGTTCCATCATTAAAAGATGTCACTATTTATCAATCCTTACAAACTATCCAAACTTAGGCGTATGATTCTTGTCATTCCTTATACATCAGGCTTACACAAGGTAGATAAGGATCACACAGTCTAAATATGGGCAGTTTATGAAAATTGACATAATGGTAGCAAATAGTGACAGACACTAGGGATGCCATATCATTTGTAAATACCATGTCAAACGGACAACATCAAGATAAGCAAAACATGCAAGAGCTAGGTTGGATCCTAGGGGAAATTTCTACTGGTTTATTTATATTGGCTACATCAGGCTTACAGCTAGGGGCTCCTTTAGCGAGAATACCTCCATATGATTAGGGTTATAGACTCTAGTTAATGAGTCTAGAATTCTTTTACCTACTCAAGAAAAAATGTACTCCATTTTGGACTTGGGAGCTGGGCCGTGTCACTTTAAGTCCTACAACTTTTCTTAATCAAATAAAGGCTAAAGGTGATAATACTAATCTTGTGGCTTTGTGACTCGAGTGGAATTATGGTTGCAATGTCATTCAGTATCATCGAGGGATTATGGACCAAGGGTGCACGTGGTTAGTGTAGTGAAATGCAATTATGCTATTATTAAAGTGAATAAATAAGTTATGTATAATAAGAAATAGTCTTTTAGTCATACCCCTTGAACCATAGATGGTCCACAGTGGAGTCACCAAAAACCTATACGCACTCCCATTTTTCCTATAAGGAGGATTAAGATCAATGTGATATCGAGGCACACATGCTAATGGCGACCATTTACCAATTTGTTATTAATGTGGGAGGATCTGCTTGAATAGGCCTTGTAGATTGGAGTTGCCATCCAATTTTAATCAAGGAAAAGTTAATTTAAAAAAAATTCACTTTCCTAACTAGAGATTCTGGGTTTGGGGAGTAGGAGTTACTTCTCATGTTTCTTTAATTACCCATTACTTCACCTTAATTTCAATTTTATGGTGCATTTACCACATTTGATTATTTAGCCAATTTAAATTGAAACATGGGATGATTGTAATTGGCGCACATAATAAATATTCATCCATTACATCAACTAGGTAGGTAGTAAGCAAACAAGTAGCAAGTAGCACATAACACATAAGCATGTAAGGAATAATAAATAAAATAAACACATAAATAAGCAAAATAAAAAGAAAAGAAACGGAGAAAGAGATTAAGGATTACAACCTTTAGAGATAGCCTATTCTAATAAATACATCCAAAAGCCTAATCTAATAAATACATCCAAAATAGAAAATAAAAGGTGATTGGAATTAAGGATTACATTGCTTTGAAAATTTCCTATTCTATTAATTACATAAAAAATGGAAAATAAAGGAAAATTCCTATTGTAATAATCATGCAACACAAAGGTTAGTCTTTATGCACATGCAAGCACACATCACATTTAAGACAATTTATATATATTCTATTTATCTATAATTGAAATAGAAAGATAATAAAGTAAATAGACAAATAAGGATGCTAATGTAAACACATGCTGCAATAATTTAAAATCTAAGTATTTTGGCATAAAATTACCATTTTTACATATATATATGTAATTAATAAAATAATAAAAGTGTGCAGATTAAGTAATAAGAAAATTGATAAAAATACTATTTCCACCATAAAAATATTAACTTTATGATTAAAATGGTATCAAAAGAGAATATGGAGTAATAAAAATAACAAAAATAATAAAAGCAATAAAAATACAAGCAATATAAGGGAAATGATAAAAATACTATTTCCACCATAAAAATATTAACTTTATGATAAAAATAGTAAATTTATCAAGAAAAAGTATTAAAAATAGCAAGAATAATAAAAATGATAAAGAATACAATAAATGCAGTAAAAATGATAAAAATACAGAATTTATATAATAAAAATGATAAGAATTCCATTTTTACCATAAAAACATTAACTTTATGATAAAAAAAAAAAAAGCAAGTTTATCAACAAAAGACATAAAAATAACATAAATAATAAAAATTACAAAAATGCAAATAAAAATAATAGAATGCAGAATTAATATGATAAAAGTGATAGAGATGTCATTTTCATCATAAAAACATTAACTTTATGATAAAAATGTCAAATTTATCATGAAAGGCATAAAATCAACAAAAATAGGAAAAAGGGCAATAAAAATAATAAAAATATATAAAATGTAGTAAAAATATAGAATAAAATAATGAAAATGATAAAACTGTCATTTCTACCATAAAAAACATTAACTTTTGATAAAAATGGCAAATTTATCAATAAAAGCCAATAAAATAGCAAAAATGGTAAAAATGCAATAAATATAATAAAATTAAAAAAAATTAAAAAAAATGAAATAAATAAAAATACATAATAAAATAATAAAAATGATAAAATGTCACTTTTACTATAAAAATATTACCTTTATGATAAAGATGGCAACTTTACCAAGAAAATAGTACAAAGCAACAAAAATAATAAAATTTCAAAATTAAAATTAGGGGGAAAATAAAATAATAAAGATGATAAAAATATTATTTCTACCATAAAAATGTAGATTTTATTATAAAAATAATTGATTTATCAAGAAAGAAAATAAAAAGAAGGACAGTTAATAAAAAAAAAAGAGGAAATCATAAAAAATAACCTATTTGAACATACTTGTTTCTTTTATGGTTTGACCTATTATGTTTTTTTCAATTTTAGCTTTTACATTTTCTTTTTTAGTCTTGCATCCTTCTGGTTTTCATTTCTAGCCTTTCTCTCTTCGTCGGTTTCTCCGCTGATCATACACTTACGATGTACCAAAACCTCTGCTATATATATATATATATATATATATATATATATATATATATATATATATATATATATATATATATATATATGTATGTATGTATTTAAAAAAAGAAAAAGCACTCCCCTTGCTGACGAAGAGAAACAACGAAGAAGGATCATGTAAACACTCCTTTGTGTTGATTCATGTTGAGCAACTTGCTCTCCTCCGTCGCATGGCATGTTCTTCTCCATCGTCTCCATCTTTGTCATCTTCTTCTCATCAGAAGAAAAATGAAAAATTGCAATGTTTTTTTTTCTTCTTCAATATTCAAGTTAGAGAGCATACTAATCATTTCCACCTATTTATCTAATTTCTAAGTTTCAGTAATTTCATGACTAATTTTGAATAAAATCGATTGATCTCGATTAAGGTTTCTTTAAGCACACTCAAGATTATCTTAGAGATTACAAGGCAACCTGGAATCTCTGCAAAAAATATTTAAACATAGAGCTAGAATCAGGTTCTTTTTTTACATATTTTTTATTTATGATTTGTGTTTTGGATAATTTGAACATATTTTTGTACTTTTCTTCCTCCAATTTAAGATGTCTAACAACTCTACTATTTTTCTACATTATGGTATTTCAACATCATGCCTGTGATTTAGGTAGCATTAGTTAATCTGTGTCAATTGCCTTAACTAATTAATTTGAAGATTATGGATTTTTAAAAAGATTACATAGTTGTGTATTTATATATTAGGACATGCATATGTCTGTGTTAGATGCTTCAATTAATTCATTTAAAGAATAAGGATTTTGAAAAAGATTAGATACTTATGTATGCGCATGCAGAATCCCAACTTAGTTTTTAGAGGGCACTATTTCTAATTATGAAACTTCCAACATGAATAAATGCATTTCTGTAATTAGTTTTTTTACAGATAACTTTTGACTTTATGGCAGCTGGAATTCTTGTCTTTCCTTTGTAATTACTGGATAAGTCACATGATTTATTTAATTTATTGAATCAATTAATGTCTTTAGGTTGTAATATTGATTGAAGAACCAATATTCTAAAGATCATGCTTCTTCAGGATAAGCTGGTGGAATCATCCTCCAAGATGAATGTATCTTTAGCTCTAACACAACACATGGTTATGTACCCTCTAATGATGCAACATGCAAACCAGGGTGACCCTTTGTCTTTTGAAGGTTAATATTTTATTATTCTTTACTAGAATTTTAATGTTCCTATGCTTTTAAGCTAATTGAGGGGTGTATGTGTCTGTGTGTAACTTATTTTTGTGTTATGGTATAAGGCTTAAAAGCTTGATCTTGGTCATTTATTTTTTTTTACGTGCTCTCTAACTAATCATATTATTGCATATAAAGAAAAACCACTGAATCTAGAATTGCAAAGCTTATTAAAATGGTGTTTTTAGTGATACTAAAAGGTAAGGGTGTCATTGTGAGTTACTATTGTATGAGTTTCTAATTTTAATAAGATAGATAGATTTACTTAGTTATGAAAGTTCCTTAAATTGAGACTTGACTTGCTTACACACAACTGGTTTTCAGGAACTTGTGTCTCTAACTTGAATTAAAGGATATTATAATTAGACTACAAAGCTCTTAAAATAAGAATTGATTTCATATGTCATTTATCAAATATACAAGCATATATATATATACACGTATAGAGTTAAAAAGTCTTCTGAAATGGCTAGAAAGTTAGAGGTATACAGGTTGTAACCATCTGACTATAAAAGCCTTTTAATCTGACAATTAGACTATAATAGTCTCATGTTACAGCCTATAACAACTATAACCATCTGACTATAAGAGCCCTTTAGTTTAACAATTAAACTATAACATTACAGTCTTTTGTTATAACCTGTAACACTCCCCCTCAAGTTGCAGCATAGATGTTGATCATGCCCAGCTTATTATAAAGATAATCAATTTGAATTCCATGAAGAGCTTTTATAAAGATGTCACCCAATTATTCTCTAATCTTCACATATCCTGTAAAAATTAAGCCTTACTGAATTTTCTCACGAACAAAGTGACAATCAATCTCAATATGTTTGGTTTGCTTGTGAAAGACTAGATTAGAAGCAATGTGAATTGTAGCTTGGTTGTCACACCATAATTTTGCTAGCATTGAGATCTTAAGTCCTACTTCACTAAGGAGCTGATGTACCCACATTATTTCACATGTAGATTGGGCCATAGCCCTATATTCAGATTATGCATTTGATTAGGAAACTACATTTTGGTTCTTGATTTTCCATGAAACCAAATTACCTCCAATAAAGATATAATATCCTGAAGTGGATCTTCAATCTTTCTTACATCCTACCTAATCAGCATCTAAAAAATATTCAATTCTAGTATGACCATAATTGCCATACATAATGCCACATCCAGGAGCTCCTTTTAGATAGCCCAAAATTTGTTATACTTCGTTCTAGTGATCGATAGTTGGAGATGACATATACTAGCTACCCATACTAACTAAATATGAAATATTTAGACGGGTCATAGTAAGATAATTCAATTTCCTAACCAATCTTTTATATCTCTCAAGATCTTCAAATAATTCACCATCTTTTGTAAGCCGCAAATTAGGAACCATTGGAGTACTAAATGGTTTAGTACCTAATTTTCCTATTTCAAATAGTAAATCTAGTACATACTTTCTTTGAGATAAGAAGATTCCTTTCTTGCTCCTAGTCACTTTAACTCCCAAAAAATATTTTAACATTCCTAAATCTTTAGTATGAAACTGAGTATGGAGAAAGGATTTAAGAGATGAAACCCCTGTAGTGTTACTACCAGTGATCATAATATTGTCCACATACATGACTAATAGAATATTGCCACCATTAGAGTTTCTATAAAACACAAAATGCTCATACTTACTCTTTTGCATGCCAAACTTCTCAATAGTTTAACTAAACTTGCCAAACCAGCCACGAGGACTTTGTTTTAATCCATATAAGGATTACAAAGCCAACATACTTTCCCATACTCCCCTTAAGCAACAAAACCAGGTGGTTGCTCTATATAAACTTCCTCATGAAGGTCTCCATAAAGAAAGGAATTTTTGATGTCTAACTAATGCAAATGCCAATCATAAGTAACTACTATAGAAATAAAGAGTTTGACAGAAGCAAGTTTAGCAATAGGAGAAAATGTGTCAGAATAATCCACTGCATATGTCTATGCGTATCCTTTAGCAACAAGATGAGCTTTTAATCTAGCAATAGATCCATTAGGATTAACCATTACTACAAACACCCATTTACAACCAATGGCCTATTTTCCTATAAGTAAATTATCCAAGGTCCAAGTACCATTGACATCTAATGCATTCATCTCCTCAATCATTGTATTACGCTAGCCAAGATGTGTTAAAGCTTCATAAAAAGTTTTAGGGACAGAAACATAATTGAGAGTGGCAATAAAAGAATAAGAAAAAGATGACAAATGGTTATAGGAAACAAAAGAAGAAACAGGATAGGTGCATATGCGTTTACCTTTACGGAGAGCAATAGGAAGATCATCACTCGGAACTGGATTTGATGATGAAGAATCTGGTTCATTAGGACATGGAGTAAGAGGATCTTGAATAGGTGTAGAAAAAGGAGTAGGAGGTTATGTCCAATGGGAGTATGTGATACGAACCCTACCTATAAAAGAGATAGAACGCGCATCTAACTTTGAATATTAGCCCAAGGATCATTAACGATAGTTGTGTTGATGGAGCTAAACCCCTTGCTTATTAAATTGAAGCAAGATACTTAGCTATTATAAGATGAACAATCACACAATTCTAAGTTTAATCTAACCTAGCAATTGTAATGAAAGGTAGAAGTGAAACAATTCAAGTAAACTTGCAAAGTTTCAAAAGAACAAAGTTTAAGGAAAAACCTTACTTTTAATATTTCAATCTTCTTCTTAAATTCGTATGTCATAGGGTTAGCCCTTATATAGGCATGTAAACAACCTAATCCTTAAAGGAAAAGGTTCTATTCCTTATTCCCAAAGATACCTATATAGGAAAATCCTTAATTAAGGAGATTTCCTTTAAAATATGACAACTAATGGCAACTAATGACAACTCATCTTTAAAAAGTCAAAATTGACAACTCATTACAAGTCATGACAACTAAGCAAAATGACAACTCATGACAACTAAGAATAGAAGCATGCCATGTCACATGTTGACCGTTGACCCTTGACTTTGACTTGTTGACTATTTGACTTTGACTTTGACTTGGAATATTCTTGAATCTTCTCACATCTTCTAGAATCTTCTTGAATCTTCCTTATTGACTCCAAAATAAGAAAATAAATCAAAATTCGTCCAATCAAGCTAATTAATTTCAAAATAGGAAATTAAGCTAATTAGCTTGAATTCTTCATATTCAGGCGTTGTTGATCCCTTTTAGGGTTGATATTAGTATGTTTGTGTGATAGGAGGCTTAATAGGAGCTGAGGGAGCAGTTGGATGAGTAATAGTATAAACTAGCAAACCATCATCCTCCCCCTAACAAGTAGATCCTAAAGATGAAGAAAATTATGTATGTTCCAAAAACACAACATCAACTGACACAAGATACCTGTTCAAGTCAGGAGAATAACATTTATATCCCTTTTGCACATGGGAATAGCTAAGAAAAATACACTTCAAAGGTTTTGGATCAAGTTTTGTACCTGAGGGCTAACATCCACAAAGCAAGTACAATAAAATATTATAGGTTCAATGAGAAACAATGTCCTATTAGGAATGAGAACATGAAAAGGGGTCTCACCAAATAGGACTAAGAAGGCATTTGATTAATAAGAAAACAAGCTATAGAAACAGCATCAACCAATAATTATTTTAGAACTTGCATTTGAAATAATAATGCTCTAGTAGTTTTAAGAAGATGCCTATTCTTTCTTTCAACAATACGTTTTTTAGAAGGTATGTCCACATAAGATGTTTGATGAAGAATACCTTATTTTATCATCTAATTTTGAAAGGATACTGACAGGTATTCCTTAGCATTATCACTTCTTAAAGTTTGTATAGGCACACTAAATTGAGTTTGAATCTCAGCACAAAAGGTAGAGAAATTAGAAAACAATTCTGATCGATTTTTCATTAAATATAACCATGTCATTTTGGGCTAATCATCAACAAAAGTAACAAAGTATCTAAACCTAGTTTTAGATGCAACTAGACAAGAACCCTAAACATTAGAATGTATCAACTCAAAAGTAGTAGCTCATTTATTGACTCTTGGACTGGAATTGAGACGATGGTGTTTGGAAAACTAATAAGACTTATAATCTAAAGAGGACATGCTAGAAAAATAAGAACATAATTTTTTAAGAATAGGAAAAGAAGGATGTCCTAAACGATAATGTGCTTCAAAAGGAATGACAACCCCTGCACAGGCAATATACTTTGGTATTTGTGTATCAAGGATGTATAGTCCTCTTATCTCATGTCCTTCACCAATAATTTTCTTCATCATAAGATCCTGAAATAAACAAGAATTAGAAAAAATGAGACATAACAATTGAAACTTTGAGTAAGTTTACTGACAAAAATCAAATTGAATGATAACTGAGGTAGATTAAGAACAGATTATAAAGTGAGTGATGATGTAGGTTTAATCATTCCAGATCCAATAGCACAAGAGGTGGAACCATTGGCTAAAGTAATAGGAGAAGTAGGTTTATGTGACTGGAAATTAGATAATAAATTAGAATTACCTGTCATATGATTTGTAGCACTAGAGTTAATGACCCATTTGGAAGGGGAGGAAACTAGACATGTATTGGGTTTACCTGACTCAAAACTAAACTGGAGTTTCAATACTTCTTGAAGCTTAGTCAATTTAGCATATTCATCTATAGATACCAGAATAGACTTTTTAAACGTCTTTGGAGTATATGCAACATGGGCATACTAAGCTTTCCTGTACTGAAACCTCTGACAATCTCGCTTGAAATGACTGGGCTTATGACAATAGTGACAAACTATTTCCCTTAACTCTTGTCCACGAGTACCAATATTCTTATCATAGTTATTGAATCCTATACCTTTATTACCGCCGCCACTCCTATATTGTTGTTTCCCTGGCTCAAATGTGTTATGACAACTAACAAGAGCACTATTAGGCTGAGTTGGTTGAACAGTCAATGAACTTTTTGTATGAAGAACCCTGCTGAAAACACTTTATAGAGAAGAAATCTCTGATCCATAAAGAATTTGAGATTTAGCAATCTCAAATTTAGATGGAAGACCAACTACAAAACTCATAATAGCCAGATTCTCTCACTGAGCTTGTTGTATAGTTATATTAGTGCTGAAAGGAAGCAACATGTTGAGTTCTTCATATGTTCTCTTGAAATCCATGAAGTCATTGGTGAGAGATCTATCACCTTTGTCTGCCCTGTAAAATGCCTTACACATATTATAGATATGAGAGATATTCCCTTTTTTAGAGTATAAAAATTCTAAGTAGTTCATTAATTCTTTGACTGTCCTACAGTGAGTTATTAAGCCAACTACCACACTATTAATAGAATTATGGATCTGTAAAAATAATCTAGCATCATCTCTCATCCAAGACAATTTAGACTCATCTGTGGGAGGATCATCAATCAAATAACTATCTATAGAAATAATAAGCAAATATAACTCGATAGTTTGACTCCAATCAAGGCAGTTTGTACTATTGAGTTTATGTTCTGCAATTTTGGACACCATCGGAACCACATCAGGAATAACAACAATCTTTTTCTCAGCTATATTTCTTCACAAGACTCAAAACCATAAGATACAAGAGGCTTAGTCTACCAATAATATAATAATATAAATGAGGCTTAGCCTACCAAATTAAAATAATAAAATTAATAAGACGGTCAAACTAGATAATGAGTGAATAAAATAAGCCATAAAAAACCTACCGTATAAAGAAAAATAAATAGATTTTTTTAATAGATCAAAAGAAAAGGAAATAAAAAAATATAGCCCAAAGTAAAGAATTGAACAAAGGAAATAATTGAATAAAGCCCAAAATAGATCAAAGGAAATAATTGAACAAAGTCCAAAATAAATACCAGCCCATTCAAGTAAGTATTTTAGTTGCACAAGAATGTGCCAAAAAGCCAGCTATATAGACCCCAACTAGGTATGAAATGGAAGTGGTTGGAATTTAGGCAGAACTTTGTATCGGCATATGAGACCTCCCTAGATTGGTAGTGTTGACAGTAGGCACCTCTTAAGTGGCAAACTAAAGCTAAGTCCTCTGCCTCACTTCTCTATTTTCACCCAAATAACCCATACCTGAATTTTCACTCACCCAAATAACCTAAGCTTTGATACCATGTAATCAAACTATAAAGCTCTTAAAATAAGAATTGATTTCATGTGTCATTTATCAAATATACAAGCATATATATATATATATACACACACACACACATATACATATAGAGTTAGAAAGTCTTTTGAAATGGCTAGAAAGTTAGAGGTACACATCCTGTAACCATCTGATTGTAAGAGCCCCTTTAGTATGACAATTAAACTATAACAATCTCCTATTATAGACTTTAATAACTATAATCATCTGACTATAAAAGCCCTTTAGTTTGACAATCAGACTATAACATTACAGTCTTCTGTTACAGCCTGTAATAGATATCAAGTATAAGCAAGTTTTTCCTAACGATTCATCTTTAAGGATTCTTATGATTTGTTTTGCTGAAGTTGTAGAAAGTTGATAAATAAAAAAATCTCAAGCTTTTAGTCTTTTGTTCACTTTTTGTAATGCAAGACAGCCTTGAAAACTCAGATGTTGGAGCTATCTTACTAGGATGATGGTAGAACTTGAGAATAAAAAGGTTAGGATGAAGAAGTTCCAATCTTATAGTAACAAATAAATTTCAGGTCTCGAGTCAAGTGTAGGCAATTATCTTATATAATGCCTTATTTATTGAATATGAGGTTAGAATGCATAGAAGCCACAGAGAATTAGAGTTCAAAATTAAGGAAAGAGGTTACTTTTAATGGGAAGGAACTAGACAAGAAGGAAGGAGGATGTTGGGCTGATGGCCTCAGAAAAACATTAAATGTTCCTATGTACACCACACTTTAACAGACCACAGTTGCATTTATGATGATTATGGAGTACTTTCTGGCAAGGCAGAGATACACACCTCCCATTGTTGGAAGGTTAATGGTCTGTTAAAACCATTATAAATATCAATTTAATTATCATAGTTACTGCAATACCAAGATTCAACTTTCATTACTTGCATAATGTGTTTGGAATCTACAAAGATGGTTTAAGAATTCACAACTTGCATTTTATGGAATTTTTTTGTTAGGTAACTTGACATGTAATGGAAAAGTCTTTGTCCATGCCCCAGGTCAATGAGATTTGTATATATGTTCCTTCACTATCAAGATATAAAAATAATAAAAATAATAAGAAAAATATTAGTATTAGATATGACTTCAGTTTATTATATGATCTATAAAATATTCTAGTTTTTTATTTATAATTTTGTTATCTTTTTAGTAGAGAGATGAGAAATTAAGAAAATAGAAGAATTTTTTCTTTTTTCTTTTTCTTGTTCTTTTTCTTTTTATGTATTCTCAAATAAATATGGAGACTCAAATTTTAAAAATTCAATAAATTTCATAAAAAAAATACAAATTTGTTCACTATAATTAAATTTCTTTATAAAAATTAAAAAGCAAGAAAAATGAATTATAATCTAAGGCTGATTTAGTATATTTTCTTATCATTAACAAAATTAAGGATGTTATTAGTATGGGACTGATTATTCTTGGTGCATTCATTACGGGAGCTGGGGATTTGTTTTTTGTTATTTTTCGATTGTTGCTTTTTATTGCTTATTATTGTTTTTTGTTACTCTTTATTTTTCAATGTTATTGCTTTCTGTTTTTAAATGTTGTTTCTTTTTGTTTCTTCTGTTTTCAGTGTCATTGCTTTTTCTTTTTCAATATTGTTGCTTTTTGTTTCTTATTGTTGCTTCTATTTTTTAGTGTTATTGCTTTTTGTTGCTTTTTGTTTTTCAGTATTTTTACTTATTATTGTTTTTTGTTGCTTTTTTTTCAGTGTTATTGCTTTTGTTGCTTTTTATTTTTAAGTGTTTTTGTTTTTATTGCTTTTTGTTTTTCAGTGTTATTGCTTTTTATTTTTTTATTGCTTTTTTTTAGTGTTGCTTTTTTTAGATGTATAATTGGAAAAAAAAAAAAACTCACTCCCTATAATACATGTGCCAAACTTCCATAAGTTGGCAAATGAACAAACCTTTTTAAGAAATTGAACCCCATAAACATGGTTATTTATATGTTGGGCCTAGGTTTAGGAAACCAATATTTTTATATGAATAATTTTCATATACATTATGAAGAGTTTAAGCAATGGGCAATGGCACTTGCACTTAGAAATGAAGGAAAGACAGCATTGTAGCAAAAAAAAAAATTATTTCTTCATAAACAACATAAAAGATGTTGGGATGATAAAAAAAATGTTGGGACAACATTAAAGTTAAAATGGTTAAATGAGGGATACTGATGTAGCAATTCATTGATTTTTTTTTCATTTCTTTTAATTATTGTTTATTAGTGGGGACTTGAGAGGTTGTTTGTTGAAATGAGAAAAGCAAATGTAATCATGAGCTTATTAGTTTGAAATAAGAGAGTCAATGGACAGAAATTATTGTGAAATTGTTGAGAAAAAATGAAATAGTAGAAAAAATATTGAGTAAAAAACAAATAACATCGAGAAAAAATAAGATAGTACCTAAAAAAATTTTTGAAGAGAAAAAAATATTGAGAAAAAAACAAAATGTTAAGGAAAAAAAGATGGTGACACTAGCTTAAAAATTAAAAAAAATGTTAAAAGTACCTTAAAAATAGAAAAAATGTTGAGCATGAAAAAATATTGAGCATAAAAATATTGATAAAAAATAGTACCTTAAAAATAAAAAAAAAAAAGTTCAGCAAAAAAAAGTTAAAAAAAATGAAGAAAGTAGAAAAAAAATGTTCGAATAAAAAAAGGATCAAATTTAATTCAAAAAAATAGAAGGATCAAATTGGTGATGTGAAACAGCTTCTAGAAGAGACATGATCTAAATTTGAAAAAAAAAAGGAAAAACTTCCTTAAAACTATTTTTGAAAATACTTTTAATCAATGAGACTTTTGATATTATTTTTTATTTTTTTGGCTATTTTTGAAAAAATTCCTAAAAAATGCAAAAATGACAACAAAAATGCTAACTTTACATCAAAATTCCCATTTTTAACATAAAAGAAAAATAATGCAAAAATGGTGGAAAAAGAAAAAATAAATGCAAACACTCCTAGATTTACCAGAACTACCCACTCCTTCTACGTATCTTATTCATAAACTTCAAATCACCACAAAATCACAACTTTTTCATAACATAAAAAATAATAAAATAAAATGATAAAATGATAAAAATGAGAAGAATGAGTAGGAGAAGAAGAGAAAATGCAAAAATGATTATTTTTAAATAAATAAAAAAGATAGGGAGATCCTCAGAGGGACTGGGTAATTACCCTTAGAATGTGCTTTAACTTAGATGGAGTTTAGTTTGGCTTTTGGATCTAGATCCTAAGAAAAATGTATTGGATGAGGTAGAAGTGTATAGAATAGGAGTCCTGAGTCTTTCATTTGGAAGAGTTTCAGTATATTTTTTTTCCTCCCTTGCTCTTCAAAAAATGAAATATGGAGGCCTATTTATAGGTAAAAAATCAGGTTTGGGGTATACATGCCCATGCCCAAGGCACATGAGCATGCAATCCTTCAAGCTTATCGACGCATCAATTTTAAGTGTTTTGGGGCTTAAGTGTGTGTTTTGAGCATTTTTTAATATTCATCTTGTCTGAGCATGCTCAGGAATACTTCCATATAAATTTTTCCCCTACCTAGTTGATAGGAAACCATCATCATTAGATCTTTTGGAGGACCGCTGAAATTTAGGAATCAACAATAAATCTCTTGAGCATTACAATTTTTATCTCTTCCCATGATTGGATTAGTCTCTCCCTATATCTACGCCTATTGATCATCAATTGATCTAAGTATATGCTTTTATAATTTGTGAACTCCACAGCTGCTAGCTTAACTTTCTTCTCCTCATAGTAGTTACGACAATTAAATACATGCTCTACTTTTCTTTCCCACTCCAAGTAAAGCTTAGGATCATTCTTTCCTTAAAAGGTAGGGATTTGTATCTTTATACTGCCCAAATTGCTATCTCTCTTATATATAACCTTCTTGCCTTCTTATAGAACTTGATTCTTCATACTCGAAATCCTCTTCCTTTTCATCCTTAAATGTTTCCTTTTTAGATGATTTATAATTATATGGAGATTGCAAATTATCTAGCCTAGCATTCAACTTTTTAAATTACTCATTTACAGCCTTAATCAAGTCAATCTTTTAATGTTCTTCACCACTCATTTTTATAACTTGCAAAAGTATGTTAGAAATAAAAGAAATTTATTCCTCACTTACTCCCTTACGTGTTTACACTTAAGGTTGTGAATACTCTTATGTTTCACTCAATGTTTTTGGCTTTTCTTTATAAGAATCGTACCACTCTTGCTTTTTACCTCTCAAGCTATCCCCTTTTATGTTCTTGAAAGAATCAAAATTAATAAATCCAAAGGTGCAACCAATTAGTTGTGACAATTTCATAAATAGGAATTTTAAACTTAATTAGAAGCAAATGTTAATCATAAGAAAAATAACTTAACTAAAGAGCCAAAAAAATTAAGAAAACTTCAAAAGGGAGCAAAAGACATGTAAAAGAAATAACTATAATGCAAAGGAATAGAAAGCAAAGCAAATACATTGATGGGAATTGTAGGTTTCATCAATTAACTCCCCAATAGCAAGAATACTATGATAAGTTGAATTGAAAGAAAACTAGAAATTACCAATTTAATCCACAAATTCGGATCGTTCAAAGATTGAAGTAAGAAGATAGATGCTACTTAACCCCTTTACCAACAAGGATAAAGATACTAAGATAGACTTTGAATTTCCTCTTATGCCACAAACAAGAATGTTTGATAAATAACAAGAAAACAAAGATTTAGATTTTGACACCACAAGCTAGAATAAAGCTTGATAAGTCACAAAGTTTATGCAAGAAATTAAAGACAAAATTCCTCACAATAAAACTCAAACAAAGTTATAATTCATATATCAAATTCATTCATGCTACAAAAGAAAGAGAAGGACTTGTTTATATAGAGTACAAGTCCATGCTCACACTACTAAAATAGACTCACACACATAGGATTACTTTTACTCTTAAATGGCCTTAATAACCATTACCCACATTAATAGCCATTACTTGGTATTGATTACCCCATTAACTTTAGTAACCACTACCCATAATAATAGCCATTACTTGGTATTAATTACCCTATTAACTTGTATATGGTGGCTACATGTAACCCTAATTGTTATTAACACAAAAACAAGTTAAATATTATTCCTTGGGCCTCCATGGATGCCTTATTGGGCTGAAATTCATGGGCTTTCCAAATGTCCTTAATTAAACCCAATATGGCTTCTTGAAGCTTCTTGGATTTGGACCTTGTGATTGGGCCTTCTTGTACTATTAATGGATCTTTGATCTCTTTAGGCTTTGAACTTGGATTCACATCATTCCCCCTTTCTTCAAAAGGATTTGTACTCAAATCAGCTCCATCATCTTTATCACCTAAATCAAACAAAGACAAGTCACTAACATTGAAAGTAGCACTAACATTGCCATACTCACTTGGAAGTTCTAGCTTGTAGGCATTATTGTTGATGCGTTGAAGCACTTTAAAAGGACCATCTCCTCTTGGCATAAGCTTTGATTTCCTTTGGTTAGGAAATCTTTCCTTCCTCAAGTGCACCCACACCCAATCTCCGGGCTCAAAAATGACTTGCTTCCTCCCCTTGTTGTGTTGCTTTTCATATTGCAATGTCTTCTTCTCAATGTTTGCACGCACCCTCTCATGCAAAGTCTTGATGAACTCAGCTTTTTGTTTCCCCTCTAGATTAGCTTTGTCCAATGGCAATGGTAGCAAATCTAATGGAGTCATTGGGTTGAATCCATACACAACTTCAAATGGTGAGCAATTTGTTGAACCATGCACACTCCTATTGTAAGCAAATTCCACATGTGGCAAACATTCTTCCCAATTCTTCAGATTTCTTTGGATGACAGCCCTCAAAAGTGTTGAAAGTGTCATATTGACCACCTCCGTTTGTCCATCCGTTTGTGGATGACAAGTTGTAAAATACAAAAGCTTTGTCCCCATCTTTCCCCAAAGAGTCTTCCAAAAGTGACTTAGGAATTTGACATCCCTATCACTCACAATGGTCCTTGGCACTCCATGTAGCCTAACAATCTCCTTGAAGAA
Source organism: Mallotus nudiflorus (assembly GCA_947683625.1). Classification (NCBI taxonomy): domain Eukaryota; kingdom Viridiplantae; phylum Streptophyta; class Magnoliopsida; order Malpighiales; family Euphorbiaceae; genus Mallotus; species Mallotus nudiflorus. The sequence continues at coordinate 5,414,843 of CANTUR010000069.1, read as the reverse complement.
TAGATTGGCAATATGGGTTGCATCATCCGTCTTGTGACATGGAATGAAATGTGCCATTTTGCTAAACCTGTCCACAACAACAAAAATGGAATCTCTCCCTCCCTTAGACCTAGGTAATCCTAAAACAAAATCCATAGAAATGTCTACCCAAGGTTCATTTGGTATGGTAAGAGGTGTATACAAACCATGAGGCATTGCTTTGGATTTGGCTTGTTTGCAAGTAATGCATTTCTCACAAATTCTCTTAACATCCCTTTTCATGTGTGGCCAAAAGAAATGGTCACCCAACACATCCAAAGTTTTCTTAATCCCAAAATGCCCCATTAAACCTCCGCTATGTCCCTCTCTCACAAGTAACTCTCTTAAAGAACTTTGTGGCACACACAATTTGTTTTCCCGAAAAAGAAAACCATCAAACTTATAGAACTTATCAAAACCCCCTTTCTCACATGCCCCATAAACATTAGAAAAATCAGGATCATTAGAATAAAGATCTTTGATGTATTCAAATCCTAATAATTTTGCATCAAGTTTAGAGATCAAGGCATACCTTCTTGACAATGCATCGGCCACCACATTTTCTTTCCCTTGCTTGTACTTAATGATGTACGGAAAGGATTCAATGAATTCCACCCATTTTGCATGTCTCTTGTTGAGCTTTCCTTGTCCTTTGAGATACTTCAAGGACTCATGGTCAGTGTGAATTATGAATTCTTTGTAACCAAGGTAATGCTGCCATGTCCTTAGAACCCTCACCAATGCATAGAACTCCTTGTCATATGTAGGGTAGTTTAGACTTGCTCCACTTAGCTTTTCGCTAAAGAATGCTATGGGCTTGCCTTCTTGCATCAAAACTCCTCCAATACCTATGCCACTTGCATCGCACTCAATCTCAAAAGGTTTAGTAAAATTTGGCAAAGATAACAAGGGTGCAGAACTTAATTTGTCTTTTAGCAAGTTAAAAGCCTCATCTTGTTCAATTCCCCACTTAAAACCAACATTCTTTTTGATGCATTCAGTTAAAGGTGCAGCTATGGTAGAAAAATTTTTAATGAACCTTCTATAAAAGCTAGCTAAACCATGAAAGCTTCTTGCATCACTTACACTTGTCAGTGTTGGCCATTCTCTAATTACTTTTACCTTTTCTTGATGAACATGAATGCCCTTGTCATTGACAATATATCCAAGAAAAGTAATTTCATTAGTGCAAAAACAGCATTTCTTTAGATTAGCATACAACTTCTCTTCTCTAAGCACATCAAAAACACAATTCAAATGTTGTACATGCTCATCTAAATTTTTGCTATAAACCAAGATATCATCAAAATAGACAACAACAAATTTGCCTATGAATGCTCTTAAAACATGATTCATCAATCTCATGAAAGTGCTTGGTGCATTAGTTAAACCAAAAGGCATTACTAACCACTCATATAAACCATGTTTAGTTTTAAAAGCTGTTTTCCATTCATCACCTTCTCTCATTCTAATTTGATGATAACCAGATTTCAAATCAATTTTTGAAAACAAATATGAACCATGCAATTCATCCAACATGTCATCTAGCCTAGGAATGGGATGTCTATACTTCACCGTGATTTTGTTGATGGCACGACAATCAACACACATCCTCCAAGTTCCATCTTTCTTAGGCACTAACAAGACGGGTACGGCACATGGACTCATGCTTTCACGAACATAACCCTTCTCCATAAGCTCACTCACTTGCTTTTAGATTTCCTTGGTCTCCTCCGGATTACATCTATATGCTGGTCTATTTGGAATGCTTGCTCCAGGTATGAAATCAATTTGGTGCTCAATGCCTCTTTTAGGTGGCAAACCATTTGGAATTTCTTCTGGAAATAAATCTTCATAAAACTGCAAAAGATCAACAACAACACTAGGCAAACCATTGGTTATTTCATTAGAAATATGCAAAATCTCCTTGTACATAAGTACAAGCATTTGTTGCCTCAAAAGCATAGCTTCCTTCACATCACTCATTTTTGCATAAACACTCATTTTTCTTTCATTTGAACCTTCCTTGTTTTCTCTCACCATGTGTTTCCCATTTTGGTCAAGAGAATTGGATTTTTTAGGTTCACTCATCTCACCTTTTTCTTTACTCTCAAAGGTTTCCCTTCCCAAAGAATTTCCCAATGAAGAACCCATTTCTTCATATTGTTGCTTGATGCGCATTTGGTCTTCAAAAATCTGTTTTGGGGTTAATGGTCCAAGGTTAAACCTTTTTCCATCCATAGTCAAAGTATACATATTTTTGAATCCATCATGATTAGCCCTTCTATCATATTGCCAAGGTCTCCCTAACAACATATGTCCGGCCAACATTGGTAACACATCACACAACACCTCATCCTTATATCTACCAATTTGAAAAGAAATTAGAACTTGCTTATTTACATTTACAACTCCACTTTCATTAAGCCATTGCAACTTGTATGGTCTTGGGTGCTTGGTAGTAGGCAACTTCAATTTCTCCACTAGCAAAGTGCTTGCTACATTAGTACAACTTCCACTATCCACAATCATGTTGCACAACTTGTTAGAAATCAAACAATGAGTATGAAACAAATTTTCCCTTTGCTCCCTATGGACATCATGTTTATTTTGCAAACTTAATGTTCTTTGAACAACAAGATTATCTCCCTTAGCACATTCAACATCACTACAATCTTCTAAAGAAGGCATATCATCATCACTATCCCCCTCACTCTCCGATTCAATATCACCATCCCTTAGAATCATAGCTTTCTTATTTGGACATTCCCTAGCAATGTGTCCATGACCCAAACACTTAAAACATTTTATTCCCCTAGTTTGGGTTGGTTGATTCTCACCCTTTCCCTTATTACCCAAGTCAATTTTTGGTTTATTTTCTTCCACTTTTGACTTGTTAAAAGGTTTATTATCCTTTTTCCCCCAAGAAGTTTTCCAAGAAGAAGAAGAACCCACATTTGGTTTAGAATCATACCTCTTTCCTTTCAATTGCCTTTCCACTTTCATGGCCAAATTCACCATATCTTCAATCTCCACATAATGTTGCAAATCAACAACATCAGCAATGTTTTTGTTTAGCCCTCTCAAGAACCTTGCCATGGTAGCTTCACGATCTTCTACCACATTTACTCTAATCATAGCCTTCTCCATTTCTTTGTGATACTCCTCCACACTCATGGATCCTTGAATTAGAGTTTGTAACCTTTGATGAAGCTCTCTATAGTAGTGGCTTGGAACAAACCTCTTTCTCATGATTTGCTTCATTTCCCTCCAAGACTCCACGGGTCTATCTTCATATCTACGTCTTTCCTTGCAAAATTGATCCCACCAAACAATTGCATAATCACTAAACTCAACAGCGGCAAGTTTTACCTTTTTCTCCTCCGAATAATTGTGACATTCGAAGATGAGTTCCACTTTCCTCTCCCATTCAAGGTACACATCTGGATCATTTCTTCCTTGGAATGAAGGAATCTTCATTTTGATGCTTCCAAGGTTGCGATCAACATCATCTTTAGGACGTCCTCTCCTAGCTTGTCTCCTAGGATTGATTTGTTGTCCCACCAAGGTGACTTGATCATCATCCAATTCATCCTCTCCTTCATAGTCCTCTTGGTCAATTGGTGGACGTCTCCTTTCTTTAGGCTCTCCTTGTAATTGGTTAAGGATGCCATCATGCCTCTCCAATTTCTCATTGACTCCCGCCATCATGTTAAACATTCTTTCGAATTGTTGTTGCATAGCTTGAATCACATGATCATTTGTAGAAGAAGAACTTGTGTCTTTTGACATGATTGTAAAACCTAAAATTTTAACAAAAGAAAATAGAAAGAAACAATCTCACAACACTCCCTCACGTGCTTCACTCAAAATTGATGTATACCACTCGTGTTTACACTCAATTTTGGCTTTTTCTCTAATGATCTCACACTCTTGCCTTTTACCTCTCAAATTTGCCTTTTGATTTCTTAGATTAACTAAGTTTCTCAATCAAACAAAATTCAAGAATGTAGTAATCAATGATAAAAAATAAGGTAGGCTAACAAGAAAATAATAAGGTAGGCTTAAAGAAAAGAACAATTTGTAACAAATAGGCTAACAGAAATGAAAAACAAAGATAGATTATCAAAGAACACAAAGAGACAGAATTATAAAGATAGATCTCAATGGAATATGAAGAGTCAAATTTTTTTTTTTTAATGTAAACTGAGATCTAACATAGGAATATCAAAGATAACATATACTTTTTTTTTATGGACGAATTTTTTTTTTTTTTTTTATGGACGAATTTTTTTTTTTTTTTTTGATATCTGCAAACAAAATCTTGAGATAAGAAGAATAAAGATAAAAAAAAATAACAAGAATAATAGATAGCAAGAAAGGGGCAAAATATAAGATGAACACAAGTTATTGAGAATTAAAAGATAGTTTTGGATATGCAAACCTCAATCTTGAGCCAATGCTCTGATACCACTTATGATGCGAATTGTAGGTTTCATCAATTAACTCCCCAATAGCAAGAATACTATGATAAGTTGAATTGAAAGAAAACTAGAAATTACCAATTTAATCCACAAATTCGGATCGTTCAAAGATTGAAGTAAGAAGATAGATGCTACTTAACCCCTTTACCAACAAGGATAAAGATACTAAGATAGACTTTGAATTTCCTCTTATGCCACAAACAAGAATGTTTGATAAATAACAAGAAAACAAAGATTTAGATTTTGACACCACAAGCTAGAATAAAGCTTGATAAGTCACAAAGTTTATGCAAGAAATTAAAGATAAAATTCCTCACAATAAAACTCAAACAAAGTTATAATTCATATATCAAATTCATTCATGCTACAAAAGAAAGAGAAGGACTTGTTTATATAGAGTACAAGTCCATGCTCACACTACTAAAATAGACTCACACACATAGGATTACTTTTACTCTTAAATGGCCTTAATAACCATTACCCACATTAATAGCCATTACTTGGTATTGATTACCCCATTAACTTTAGTAACCACTACCCATAATAATAGCCATTACTTGGTATTAATTACCCTATTAACTTGTATATGGTGGCTACATGTAACCCTAATTGTTATTAACACAAAAACAAGTTAAATATTATTCCTTGGGCCTCCATGGATGCCTTATTGGGCTGAAATTCATGGGCTTTCCAAATGTCCTTAATTAACCCAATATGGCTTCTTGAAGCTTCTTGGATTTGGACCTTGTGATTAGGCCTTCTTGTACTATTAATGGATCTTTGATCTCTTTAGGCTTTGAACTTGGATTCACATCATACATCAAAATAGCCTTATATTTGACAAAGTCAAACCCAATTCAATGAGGATAAAACTAGGGCATGAAATTAATTAATAAAAATCAAGGAATCCACTTCAAAATAGGTATAGTTTAAAGATTAGAATCCATGATCAAATAGGAATAAATAGCTTGCTTTGACTTAGTTAACTAGTCAAATCCAAGAAAAGGAAAGGAAATTTCTTATGACTAATTTGACTTGTAAAATGATTATTTGAGAGTAAGAAATCCTTTTTTGATATGGATTAGGATACAAATTCGTGCTCAACACCCTTAAGAAATATGAAATAAATTACAAATTTTAAATAATGTAAATTAAACAATCTTTACTTTTTTTCTCTCATGTTCTTTTGTTTTTTTTAATTAAAGCAAATAAAATTGAAGAATGAGAACACAAAGAAAATGAAGAATAGAATGGAGAAAATGAAAAGAATAGAAGTAACAAAGACAACAAACATAAGCAACACAAAAAGAAAAAAAGAAAATGCAAAATTGAAGAGAAACAAAGGATAAGTAACATGTTTCTAGAGTCAAAACTCTAATACCAAATGATAAGAACCCGCTAGATGACCTGCCCTAAGAACCTTTAATCAATTTTTTATACGTACCAAAAAAAAACTAGAAAACAAGTTATGATTGATTAAATTAGAATCCTAAGGAAACTAAGTCCTTAAAGATGCCACAAAAGTGATCACTCCTTTGATAAGTCAAGAATTTATATTATGCCAAGAACACAAGAAAGCAAAGCAAACCTTGCTAAACTAACTTAATAATATTGATAATGATGTAAAAATTTATTTTACATATTGACAGACTTTATATAGGCATGTAAATATCCTAATTCTTATAGGAATAGGTGTTTCTTACTTATTCCTAAATATAACTATAAAAGAAAAATCCTTAACTAAATAGGATTCCTTCAAAAAGATGACAACTAAGCATTGAAAATCCAAAGTAAATAAAACTTAGTGATTTAAGGCTTGAACTAACTCAACAAGCCCAAATAAGCCCAAAAACAAAACAAGCCCTTTATTACATCTTAGCATGCATGTTAGGCCTTTCCTTAGTATATCATGAACTCCAAACTTTGATCTTTAAGTTCTAGGTCTTGTCCTTCATCTTGCATATAAAGATAAGTGATTATCCTTAGTGTAGTTATGAAACTTCTAGAATAACCTTTGAATCTTGTAAAACAACCTCATTGTCATGCATCTCCTTGATTAAGCCTTGTAATCCCTCTTTCATTCTCTTTGTCCTTGCTCTAGTCATTGGACCACTAACTACTTACAATGGTTCTTAGGAATACTTGGAAACCCTTTGGTTAGCATCATGATCTCTATGAAATAGTTCCTTATAATTTTCCTGCTCATACTTTAGTTGTTCAAGAAAAAAAGAAGCCCTATTGATGGAACATGGAGAATTCTTAGAAAATGCTAGCAATAAGGGCAGATTATTATTCAGATCTCTAGCTAGAAGATTATTTATCTTCAACAGGGTTTTGTATAAAAGGGACAGAGCTTTACATCTTAGTTATGTCATTAAATAAAAAGTGGATCAAATTATGTTGGATGTGTCTCAGCACTATGCCATTATGGATTGTTGCAGTAAAAAGGTGATTTTTAGAATTCCAAATGAAGAAGAGTTTAAGTTTGTGGGTGATAAGAGTTCTGCACCTCAGAATCTTATCTCCGCTATCACAGCTAAAAAGATGTTGAGGAAGGGTTGTCAGGGATATTTGGCATTAGTCAGGAATACTTCAGTGAGAAGTTGTCACTCACAAATGTTCCTGTTGCCTGTGAGTTTCCTAATGTTTTTCCTAAGGAGTTGTTAGGTTTACCACCTCATTGAGAGATTGAGCTCTATATAGATGTGGTTCTAAGCACTACTCCTATTTCAATGTCGCCCTATAGAATGGCTCCTGCAGAGTTAAAAGAGTTGAAAGAGCAATTGCAGGAATTGCCCCAGTGTTTCTCCTTAGGGTGCACCAGTCCTGTTTGTGAGGAAGAATGATGGTATCTTGAGACTGTGCATAGATTACAAAGAGCTAAATAAGGTGACAGTGAAGAAAAAGTATCCACTCCCGAGGATAGATGATTTGTTTAATCAACTTCATAGTGCACAATTCTTTTCTAAGATTGATTTGAGGTCGGGTTATCATCAGTTGTGGATTAATGAAGCCAATGTTCCTAAAATGGCATTTCGCACTCGATATGGCTACTATGAGTTTCTGGTGATGTCATTTGGGTTGACTAATGCACCAACTGCTGTTATGGATCTGATGAACAGGGTATTCAAACCATTTATGGATCAGTTTATGGTAGCCTTCATTGATGATATACTGGTATATTCTAAGAGTATGGTGGAGTATGTATATCACTTGAGGACTGTACTGCAAACACTGAGAGAACATCAGTTTTATGCTAAATTCTCGAAGTGTGATTTCTGGTTGGATATTGTTGCATTCCTTAGACACGTAGGGTCTAAAAATGGTAACCGGGTTGATCCACAGAAGATTAAGGCAGTGTCTGAGTGGCCTAGACTGACTACAGTCATAGAGATTCATAGTTTTCTGGGTTTAGCTGGGTATTATATGAGATTTGTGCAAGATTTTTCTAGAATTGCAGCTCCTATGACTCTCTTGACTCATAAGAATGTGAAGTTTAAGTGGTCAGATGTTTATGAGAACAATTTCCAATTGTTGAAGGAGAAGTTGACCGCAGCTCCAGTTTTGGCTTTGCCTAATGGAGTAGATAAATTCACTGTGTATTATGATGCCTTTAGAGTTGGCCTAGGTTGTGTGTTGATGCAGAATGGTAGGGTGATAGCTTGTGCTTTAAGGTAGTTAAAGAAGCATGAATAGAATTATCCTACCCATGACTTAGAGATGGCTGCAGTGATCTTTGCTCTCAAGATTTGGAGACATTATTTGTACGAGGTGACTTGTGAGATTTTCACAGATCATAAGAGCCTTAAGTACATTTTTCAGCAAAGAGATCTAAATCTGAGGCGGAAGAGATGGTTAGAACTCCTGAAGGACTATGATTGTGAGATTCTCTATCATCCAGGTAAGGCTAATGTGGTAGCAAATGCCTTGAGTAGGAAGTCCTCAAGTAGTCTTGCTCACATCAGTGTGGAGAGGAGACCGTTGATTCAAGAGTTGCATCAATTAGTGGATTTTTGATAATTATGTTAATTAATTAGTTTTAATGAAAATTTAGTTAAATTAGTGTTAGTAATTTGAGTTAATAATTTTAGAATTACTAAAATAATTTTTGGTTAATTTATATAATTTTTGAGAATATTATTTATATTATGTGAATTTCGTATTTATGAGTTAATTGTGTAATTTTGTGGAAATTATAGTTAAATAATGTGTTTTAAATGATTTTAGAAGTATATAGGTTATTAAAATGATTTTTATATATTATTTACTATTTTTTAACTAATTAATACTAATTTTTGAAAATTATATTCAAATAATATATTACTTACTATTTTGGTGATTAAATGGATTTTTAATTACTTTTAATATATATTTAAGCTATTTGAATATATAAAAGTAAATTTTTACTATTTTATGTTGAATTATTGAAAATTTTGATTTTGATTAATATTATATTATTATTTGAGATTTTATTTAATTATTGTGAAAATAATTATATTTAGTGTTTTAATGTTTAAATATATTATATATTGGTATTTTATGGACATTTATGGAATTTAATGATTTTTAGTATATTTATTATTTTATTAGTATTTTGGTGAATTGTGAACCTCGGTTGGAAAATTATGCAGTTCGGAGTCTTAACCTGCGGTGTTGAGTCTTGTGTTTTAGAAATGTATTTTTCTTACAGGATCAGCTCTACTTTCTAGTAGAGAGATGTCCATTTTACAAAGGAAGTTCTGCCAAATTTTCGGTAGAATTCTCGTAAAACGTAAGGTCGGGTTGATCCTGAATTTCTGTATTTGTCTGAGTTTTGTATTTCTAGATCGAGTCTCCTTTAGAAGTATAAGTTAGAAATTTATTCTAATTGTTATTATTATTTATTTTCTAGCTGCACCAAGACCAAGGCCTATTGGACCGGGCCTGTCGAACCAGTTTCGAGGAGTGCAAACTTGTGAGTTATTATTTTATATATACATTGCATGTAGATGCATGATTATAAGTTTTCATATTTTAATATGAGTTTAAACATAAATTATTTTATTAAATGAATAAGTATATTTTTGGTATACTTTTGGTATATTTTAAGTATATTTGGTATATATGTGTCATATATATTCAGTATATTTATGGTTGATTTTGGTTATATGTAGCATATATATACTTGAAATATATTTAGTATATTTTCGGTATATTTTTGGTATATATATGGAATATTTCTTTGTTATGAATGTTATTTATGTTTAATTATACATTTCTTTATTTTCCATAAATATACATTTTTATTCGAAGGATATCAATAGAACATGTTATCTAGTGGGCTGCACTAAGACTGTGTACGTACCGGTTCGTTAGACTTTATGGTTTGTATTGTGAGAATTATTTGAAGAGAATTTGATTGATTGATTATTTGAGATTTGATATAAGTGATTAGTGTGGTTACTAGAGCTCGGTTGACCCAGTGTCTCGAGGCCAATCACACTGATAGTGAGACTGTTGGAGTTCGGTTGACTTAGTGCCTCGAGGCCAATCTATTGTCCAAAATGGAATAAGAGAATTTATTTGAAATTAAGTAAGCTTGCGTGGCTAGTGAGATATTTGTTTGAGGTTGCGATTGTTTTAGGGTTCTATTTGATCCTTCACCTAAATACATGTTTTCTGCATTTCAATATATATAAAATTGGATTTTAATATCTGTGTGAAATGCGTGTATGTATATATATATGTGTGTGTGTGTGTGTGTGTGTCTGACTGTATATGTCTTAGATTGCATATATATATATATATATATATATATATATATATATATATATTATAATAATTCACTCAATGAGGTCTGACTCCCCTCAATATTTTTTTCAGGAGATTCCTCGTCTTTAGACCTCAGTAGTAGACCTCTACACCGAACTTCTTCAACCCCGACTAAATTATGTAAATTATTTATCTAAACTTTATTGTATTCTAGAAAACTGCAGTAGTAGTGTTTTGTATCTGTAGAATGTTGTTTTTATGTTTGAGACCTTTCTCTAAATTTTGTATAGAGATATTTTATTTTATGTTATGACATTAAGTATTTATTTTATATCAATTTAAGATTTTAATTTTGGCGTATTTTTATTTATTTATTGCATGCTTTTTATTTCTAAGGCTTGCTACGAGTTCCGGATTTGAAAGAATTTATGTTCCTTAGCGCCGGTCATAACTCTCAGTTTGGATCGTGACAACTTAGGCAAACGTTAGAGTAAAATATTCAGTTAAGTTGAAATCCTGAAAGGGCAGCTTAAGCAACAATAAGGGATTTTGAGAGTTATGTTAGTTAGAAAACTTTAAAGAGTTAATTGACATTATTAGAAATTCCGTTTGCCAATTGATTGATCTTGAAGCGATTCTATATCATTCATCCCTTTTATAATTCAGTATGAATAGTTTTTAAGTTGAATATGCTATGGTGTATGCATTTTGTGGTGCCAATTTGAGCATTGAAACTATGTAAGAGAAATTATGATTCAAAAAAATAAACACTTTTTCTTTTTCTTATTGATCAATAATTATATCTTTTGATATTATATTCATATCTGTATCTCCATTGTTCTCAAAATAAATACATTTCCTAATTACCTTTTTTATTCTGTAACATTTCAAACCTTTACATTTTGTCACTTATACTTCAAAATCCTTGAAATTTATATTCATATTTAAGAGGACATGTAATTAGTAAACTTAAATATACTAATCTGATAATGGTTACATGATGTATGTTTTTCATTATAAATCCCTCCATGGGTAATATAATCAATTTTCCAAGCATAATAACGTGTCCATAAAGCACAGAAGATATTGATATTACAAGTTTAAAAGGTTCAAAGTAGGATCATAAAAAATACATCATGACGAACAAAGAAAGAAAGTGAGAATGGAAGTAGGGTAATGGGTTTTTGGACTCCTCGCAAGCTGTTGCCTCAACTTATGAATCTCTCACTTGTATCTCTGATTCTAAGAGAATAACTCCTGCAAATGAGACACAAAGGGGATTAGTTATTGATTAGCAGAATAAAATGTTCATTTAGGCATTCATGCATTTATACATAGACATTCATACACTTGTGCATTTACATTCATGCATATGCATTCATGAATAATTTAGAAGTTTATTATTCTTGTTCACTCTAGAAAAATAAGACTCCTAGCGTTGTACAATCCGCACATTAACTTCTCAGTAGTAGACCTGCTGACCTGCATTCACATGTAGATAGGAATAAACACTTGTTTATCTATTGGTTTGTTGATATAAATAAACTGACCAATTTTCAAGATGAATTTTTAGGATTTCTCACATGAATGGTGCCTGCAGGTGTAAAACCTATAAGATAATAAGTGAATGGGGCAAGCTCCTCATAAACCTCTAACTCATGCTTGAGAACGAGCATCGAAAACTCCAAGTCTACTCCCCGAGATAACTCACCGAGCATTATGTTAATGCTATGACAGTGAATGGTAAACTCTGCCTAAAAACTTAACTCACCGCACACTCTCTTGTGGGCCTTCACAAAGATTAAAGTCATTGTCAAGAATCAAATAAAGGACAGTTAAATAAAGGAAAATAAAATACCTCAGGAGCATCAAATACAAAACTGGCCATACTAGGGTAAACATTGTCTAGAATGTTCTGAAGAAGTCGACTCCTGATCAAACGGACGTAGGCTAGCTCCTGAAAAGGCTCCACAAACATGTCACATGGGAAGCCCATGTGCAAAAGCTCTACATCTCGACCGGTGATTGATCAAGTAGTAGTCATGGTAGAAGGAGGGAGATAAGGAACACGTCGATCATGGGGACCATCCCCCTATTGCCATAGACGCTCTCCAAGGAACCAACTACAACAGAAAAGGCCCCTCGAATAACAGACGCCTCATCCCAAGGGCATCAACTAGCCTAGAAGCCTTAAAATCTACACCAAAGGGCTTAACTCGACTTTGCAATAAAGGTAACAGTCAATTAATATTGTAAATAAAATTTTAAGTACGTTGCATTTTTTTATTTTACAAAACACTTCCCTCTTGAAAACACAAGTTGTTATGGTGATTGCGGTGGCTCGTTAGATCCTTGCAAGTGTCGAAACAAGCACTGAGATACCAAATCCTCCTCGAAATCTCAAGACCTCACCATCATCATCAAGAGTCATCTATGGAGCGAAAAAATGTCGTACTCATAGGCCCAAATCTGAAATAAAGCAATTATGTAAGAATAAATTCCTCTAAAAAATACAGACAGAATAAAGTGATGTACAGATGAATGTGATCACGGCACACCTTATCCATACAACCATATAAGTGGGCTAAGGTTGCACCACCCCAGTCATAACTGCCGACAGCATCCAAGTCTCGGAGCAGTATAGTAATATACCTTGTGACTAAGAGAAGAAAAGGGATGACCTAGCAGTATAGTAATATACCTCTTAGCCTTGTTGTCTAAACAAGGCGGGTAGAGATGCGCATCAAAGGGCACAGGTATGTCACTAAAGGGAAGCCTGCCCAGTGATGAGATGAAAATCATTGGATTAAGAGTAATCTCCCCAAACTTGAAATGAAAGGTATGAGTAGTATTCTGCCACCTCTTAAGGAGAGCTCTCAATTTTACATGGTTCCTAGTCTGTCAACTCTTGAGTGGAAGAATAGAAAGAAAGTCACTAAAACTGGGGACAGTAACTTCAGATTGCACTGATCTCGAAAGGGAATAGAACCACGAACGAGCCTGTCCGAAGTTCCCCGTCACCCCTAATAAACACTACACTAGAAAGCTAAAACACGAAAACACCAAAGAAACATCAGACATAGCCTTTACTATCTGAAATCTTCATTTTCAGTGCGAAAAATGAAGAATAACCGGATTTGGAAGATGAATAGCCGGACTCAAACACCGCCTAAAATCAGTCGTTCATGTCCAAAACCGGCTGTTCATCTTTCTAGGCCAAAATTTTGCATGCAAATCATAAAAACTCAACCAAAACACTTCCTAAACATCAAACCTAACCTAAATTATCATCCTAAATGCCTAGAAAGTTAAAATTAATAAAGAAATTGCAAGAAAACTAACTTAATCAGTGCAAATATGGTGAGAAAGATCAAGAGCAAAGGGTGAGATTCTCCACAAAGTTTGATGGTTGGAAGTTGTAATCCACTACATTTTCTAACCAATGGGTTTACCAAAGCAAATCTGAAAGGTAACGGAGTCCTCTGTTCAGCCATCTATAGTTACGCTAACTAACAATGTGTTCAGAGAGAATAAGAAAAAAAGACTAAATGACCAAATGAAAGCAAATTGATGTATATATGTAAAAAGAAGAAGAAAAAGCAAAAATTACAAAAAGGTATATGAAGGAATGAAAATTTACAAGAAGCCCCTGTAGAATAAACTTTAAAGGTATGTATATTATTCATTCTAGTTGCATATTTTCATGTAATTTCTTGTTAAATAACTCCCTCTTGGATTTTCTATCAAAATCTATGAAATTTTTCATTTTCTAGTTTGTTTTTACAAAAAATTCTAAAAAATCAAAATTCCTAATTTTTATGATAAAGAATAAAATGTTAGATTATCAAATATGAACCTTGTTAGATTCATTTTTGAGTCTTAATGCATTACAAACTGACAACAATTTCAATCACGTCTAAATCCCAATGATGGCTGACGATAGTTTCAATCTTGTTCGAAGCCCCGCCATGGCTAACAACAATTTCAAGTATGAATTTTCGCAATGTCTAACGACAATTTCAATCTTGTTTAAAACTCTACAATGGCTGACGACAATTTCAATCTCGTTTAAAGCCCCCCAATAACTAATGACAATTTCATTCTTGTCCGAAGACCAGCGATAGCTGAAAACAATTTCAATCTGGCTTGAAGTACCACAATGGCAATTTCACTCTTGTCTAAAGCCCACGATGATTGACTGCAATTTCAATTTCAATTTGGATAAAATTGTTTTTGAATTTTTTACACCAATAGAACTTTATAAATTTTACAATATAAAAGAAAATTTTGACATTTTATAGATGTTCACATCAACATTTTTTATTTGATTTTGACCAACTATCCATTTATAAAACAACTGGCAATGGATGGCGACAATTTGAATCTTGTTTAAAACTCTACAATGGTTGACGACATTTTCAATCTCGTTTGAAGCCCTTCAATGACTAATGACATTTTCAATCTCATATGAAGACCAACGATGGCTAAAAACAATTTCGGTCTAGCTTGAAGTACCACGATGGCAATTTCAATCTTGTCTAAAGCCTGCCATGACTTACTACAATTTCAATTTGGATAAAATTGTTTTTGAATTTTTTTATACCAATAGAACTTCATAAATTTTACAATATAAAAGATAAATTTGACATTTTATAGATGTTCACATCAGCATCTTTTATTTGATTTTGACCAAATATCTATTTGTAAAACAACCGCCAAAAAAATTTTAAAAAAAACTAAAAAAACAACAAAAAAAATGACAAAATACAATCAGAAAAACAATCTCATAAAATTGAAATTAAACCAACCAAAAACAACTAGGAAAATAACTGAAAAAATAAACAAAACAACCTCATAAAACTAAAATTGAACCGGCCAAAACAACAACAACAACAACAAAACCGACAAAACAAACAAAAACAACCAAAACAACAACAAAAATAACCAAAACAACCAAAAAAAATCATCTCATAAAACTAAAAATGAACCAACCAACGAGAAAAAAAAACACATAAAACTAAAAATGAACCAACCAAAAATAATCTCATAAAATTCAAAATGAATCAACCGATAAACAACTAGAAAAACAATCTTATAAAATTGAAAATGAATCAATCAAAACAACTAAAAAAATATTAAAAAAAATATTATTTTTGTCCCCTTAGTTTTGCACTCTGACTTTGATGAAAATAAAATAATATGAAAAATAAAATAGTTATGAAATAATAATAGTAATAATAATAAAAATAATAACAAGAAAAAAAACTTTTAAAATGAAAAGAAAAAAAAATAAACATGAAAAGCTGAGGGGTTAAGCATGATAAAAAAAAAAAAATCAGAAAGTACAAATGAAAACATTTTGGTCAAACTTAGAGCTCCGGGTAATTATCCCTATCATTTAAGACATACTAATAAAAAAAACACAACTTTTGCAAATTTATTTTAAGCCTTCATATAGATACGAAACCATAATAATTAAATTAGTTAATCCACCTCAAATATTGTGCATATTTTAGCTTTTAATTTTTTTTTTCTTAAATTGCAATTATGGTAAAATTATAAATAATATATCAAATTGGATTAATTTTACCAAATTTTAAAGTTTAGTATATATATGTAAAAGTTCTAAAATGTTGTAATTTTTAGTACAAATAGTGAAAATGAAACTAAAAATACCCAATTAATAAAAAAAGAATTTCAACAACACAAAAATAGTAAAGGATGAAAACAGCTGTAAAAAAAGAAAAAAAAAAGGATAAAAACTCACCAATAGCAGCTTTTTTTTAAGATAATAAAAATAAGATCTACTAAGCTTACTGAAAGCAGCTCTTATTCGCACAATAATCTTACATTTACTGAAAGCAGCTCTTATTCGTACAATAAACTTGCATTTATTAACAAGTAATTGTGCCCACTGCCCACCAATTTTTTATTAGTTGAGAATAAAGCACTTGCCACTATAAATTTAGAAACTATGCCAATTTCAGCAGCTGCTACATGTGAACAGCTTCTGTATTCCATAGTTTCCTCATTTTTATGAGCTTGCAGCTCTTTCAGGTCTGCACGCTTCATAGGAAACATTACTGATAGACCTACGAAACAAAACTTTCCTTTGTCAGAGCTCCATTTAATTGTTTTGTAATTACAACCTTTTCCTCGCTGCCAGCAACCTGCTGCTTTCCTGTGATTAATACAGATGCTTCTCGTTTTGCCTGTTCATCAGTTTCTCCAAGTGAAGGATGTGATCTTCCACTTCCACGTATAAGACCTTTAATACTCGATTTCAGTTCTTTATCTTTCATAAGGGACTCCAATGTCACATGTAAACCTGAATATGGAAGGCAATATATATATATATATATGATCACAAAGTACAGTTCTGTTATATTTGCTGAAAATAGGAGAGAATGTTGTAATGCCATCCACAATTTTAAGAGTTAAACAAATTAAACACGTACGGTATCTCCAATAATGCTTTGGATTTGTGGGGTCGTTGATAGTTTCCTCTGTTGCTGGGCGTGTCATGTACTCTTCTTTCAATGCTAGCAAATCCTGAATTAAATATAAACCCCAATGTTCATATGTATTTATATTGATCAATCAATCTCTTATATATATATATATATATATATATATATAATGTTCCCTCTTATATACATAACAGGATTCCTGTGATCAAAGAGTGATATCATGCTCGACAATTTGTCATGGTACCTGAAGAGGGAAGATTGCCCACATAGATGGAGCTTCAACATGTTGCCTTATGATAAAACGTGTGATGTCCGGAGTACACCGACTAGGTGGCATAACATCAGAACCCACCATGCTCTTGAAGAATCTACGTCTTCTTTCTTCATCTTCTTCCCACCAAGCACGCAAAGTGGAACAGTCATGGCATGATGGAGCACACACCTGAAGCATATAACCATTCATATTGTTGACAGAACTTAAGTCACACTCTAGAAACAACATTGAAAGAGGGATCCTGAAAGTTTAATAACTTGTGCTTGCTCATGTGAAACACATCAAATTTTAAGGCATGGGGAGGGGATGAATTACATATATTCAAGTACAATGTCAAAAATTTGAAGACATGATGGGTAAATTAACTTGTGTGCTAATTTCCTTCGAAACGAGTAACTGCTTAACCAACTATTAATCTAACCAATATCCACTAAACCTTAGATTATAAAATTTCTGATTTTGAAATTAATTCTCCTCCATAGGAATAATTATGGAGTTAAGGAAACCCAAAGACTGGTAGCAGACTGTAGGAAGGGCAGAAGGGGAAGGGGAAAGGAAGAGGGTGTGAGGAGAGGGAGGAGAGAAAGCTTGAAGAAAAAGCAAAATTGAAAATATTCCATGCCAAATTGAACAAAAAAGCAAAGGAGCTCAGCACATCAAAGTACAAGCTCAAATTCAAGAATTTGACCTATGATAAAATCATAAAATGCATATCACTAATAACACCAAAGGGCCGGAAAACATTTAAACAAACTTTCAAAGAAAAACCTTTACTTGTAATTTACAACAATGGTCATTTTAATGAGTTCTTTTTATGCGATAATTTCCATAATCAGCCTAGCTTACAAAATGCATCCACTTTGAAATGTTCTAGAATAAACCAATACCAGTCCACATTTCACCATTATTTCTAATGGTGGCTTAGCAGTTGCTCTTAAATAATTACAAGGCATCCATGAAGAAAGTTCAGAAGAAAATAATAATAATAAAAAACTGACATACTGTAGAAATGGAACTCACCGTCATGTAGCTGTATTGAGAAGGAATACCAAACTCCAGATCAGTTTCACTAGGCATACGTTGAATGCATAAACCTATTAATCCCAATTCTTGCATGACCTGAAAGGTTCAACTTTATATAAGCCACTGAAAGATAAAAGATGACCAGTTGGTCAAGGTTGGCACCTAAAAGTGAATGGGCATACAGGGTTCACACAGGCAGGAATAAGGCCCAAATCTTCTCCACAGGCTAACATGTCTGATGAGTTCAGGAGGACGGGCAAAGTTTTCATAGCATTCTGCCGCCATAAATTTTCTTGCCGATGGAAATAGTAATCATAGTATAATCTCTTTAGAACATTTTTGCTGTAAGGAAAGACAAGTGAGATATGTTGTATTGCTAGAATCAGAGAAATTGTGAGTATTATAAAAATGAACAAAGGAAAAGAAAAGTCCATGTACTGAACTCAACATCAACAAATACAGATATAACAATAACATGTTTTAATCAAGTTCTTGAGCCAAGAAAATGTGCAATTAAGCATCCTAGATTTTTCATATCATCATCCAAAATTTGTTCTAAATATCTGCAAGGAAAGTTTTGATTTATATTTCTAGTTTTTCCTCAATCTTCATAAATATATATGATGAGAACTTTATTATGGATCATTTTTCAGCTGCATAAAGATAAGAAGATAAGAATAGTATGGTCAATTTGCTGTCAGAAGAATTTAGTTGCATGGATATGTCAAATTTAAAAGTACCCCTGTATTATAGTTTATCAAATATCTGCAGCAAATTTAGGAATTAAGAACTTCCATGCACAGGTATTGAAGAACTTGCAAAAAGCAAAAGGTAGAACGCAATGAAGAAGATAAATTGACTTCATCTAATTCACTAACAGATGAAAAATAAATTATAGAGAGAATAGAAATGAAAGCAGGAATTTAAAAATGAAGGTCAAACTACACCACATGTCAACATGAGACACCAGTCAAGAATTGTAGCATACATCTGTAAAAAGGCCAAACAAATAACTGGGTTACAGAAGTAGCACTCATTTCCAACCAGATATTCTGAATCACCTTTTTTTGGATCCACTGAAAGGATGTTTGGTTATAAGCTACAGAGTTGAGGATAACCTCTGCCATCATATGAAACCCTTTAATCTTGACAATATAGCAATGGAATACATGGAACTTCGACACAGCAATCTCCGAAAATTAATTTAGCATCTCGTGCTAGGACAATCTACTGAAAAATCTACTCTAGAGGAACTATTTCTCATAAGAGGGCAAATAAAGAAGTGTACAAAGAGGCAAAGCAAGAAAACTCCAAAAGATGTTTTGCCAATATAGAAAAGGCAATATGAAAGCATCCTAATACAGATTCGATGACAGGGGTTGGAATGGACAGAGCATCTATCAAGTACATAATTGTGTTGAAAGACACATTTCAAAGTGCACAGACTGTTAACTATAATCTAAAAGAGTAAATAATTTCAATTGGCTTACATAAAAAATCATCCTGAAGCCCTTCCATTTTATCAATTTTATTCAGAAAAATTAACAAAGCTGATGCATGATGCCAATTTAAAAACATAGGTCCAATAAATGAGACCCAATTTGAGGTTGATAAGAACCTTTGCTGATAAAGGAGAAACTTGAGTGATAGAGAAGCACCTTATAGTGTATGAATTTCAAATTAAGTAAAACTGCTGGAGGATATATGGATTAGGATAATAGAAATGCAAGGGGAGACTGAAACAAGATTGAGGTTCCACAAAGGAATCATGGGAAGGAGCAGTAGAAAGGACGATCATTGAAGTGCAGGTATGCAACAGGATCTTTAAAGAATCATAACATACCCAGTAAGTTAAGTTACAATTCTGCATTTCGTCTGACAATAACACATGGTAACTGATAAATAAGTTCATGTCCAAAATATTAAGATGACAAAGTGAGGACACACATATAAATGTGCTGAATAGAATGCATAAACGTGAAATAGGTGCACTAGTACGATGGTGAAATCATACAGTAAAGATATAAGATGTGTGTGAAGATCAAGCATTTCAACAATTTAACTCATTTTGTGCGAGAGGTTCCAACCCCACTCATGTGAGTGTGTTCATAAGCTAAACCTGACTCTCCTAGGCCCACAACAATTTAATAATAATGAAAAACCACATTGTGCTTCTTTGTTTCCATCTCGACTCACCTAAATTGCTACTGAATAAGTCAGCTCCTCAAAACCACCAAAAAGAAATCACCAATCTTAAAAGCCACTAAACTCATTAGGCAAAACCCATCTCAGAAACAACAAGCGTACCAAGCAGTAGAAATTACTACGATTATAATAACCCACTACAATCATTTGTACAAAAGTCAAGAGCTCATCATTGTCGGCTACTAGTGCCAAGCATGGAGAGAATTATGGACCAAACAAAATTCTGACCTTAGACATGAACAGCACTCAGCACTCATGGTATAAAGTTAAAAGTTCTAGTTTAGTCAATAATTCTCTGCATGATTACCTTAGTAGTGTAATGGAAAAGTTCTAGTTTCTTCATTCATATATGCAACAAAAAAAAAAAATTCGGGTGATTCAGGGCCAATCATGATTAAAGTACCTGTGGTCATCCAGATCTTGGAAACTTGAAGTATCCTCAAGGTTGAAACGAGGATAAAATTTCCTTGAATGCTCTGGATCTCTTATAAGAACTATATTCTGAAAACATAATTGAACAGATTAAAAGCCTTTTAGAGGAACTAGTAATAGGAACAGAATTTGAATGTCAAGAAACATAGTAAACACCCAGTGCTATTTATGTTAAATAACCTTTAGAATGTCGAAGAGATCACGACATATCTTTTCCTCACTTTCCAGCAAGGACTTTGCTGCCAAAATGTTCAACTTTGAAGCAATTTTTTTCTCTGTGTTACAGTCCTCCTTGAACTAAAATATAAATAGGAGAATATGTTAAGACTACTTGGCATAATATCTCAATATTAATAAGATAATGCTCTTAATCTTGCAAGCAGAAGATAATAAATTGCAAGCAGTCAATGAAGCACTGCGATGCTCCTGGAACATGGTCTAACTCTGCATCTCACCGTCAGATTTTCTGGTGCTCGATTTACGGAACTAACATGAATTTAGCATTGTAAATTTTGAGTATGATTTTATTAAGATTTATATGAATTTTTTTTAAATCAGTGTTATTAATTTCAAGATTATCTTTCATTTAAGAATATTGTTTTGCTCGGAGTTTTTATTTGCATTGACATGTCTGATGTGTTTTTCTCTCTTTTGCTGGTAGGAATTATAATCTAAGTTGATTTGAAGTGTTTGGATCCTTATTGAAGTTGGAACTTGCAAAGTGAAAATTAGCTAGTGCACAGGCATGCTCTTTCAAATAACGAGTGTTTGCCATCCTTAGAAGAAAAGTCAAAGTCAATGTAAAGGAATAAGCATAGGTGTGCGTCATAAGTGCATGGCCAAGTGATGTGTCGAAAATCAGGCACAATGTAACCAATTGTGCACAGTTGGGTGCCAAGCGTGCTAGAATATATTCATGGACATTGACAATGCACGGCCATGCTTAAAACAGAAAGTAGCAGCGCTTTAGTCTTACATGGGTGTGCTTCAATAGTGCACAGCCATGCATTAGCATACAACTTGTAGATGGATAAAGTGATTAAAGTAATACCAATAAGAGTTTAGTACGTATCTTTAAAACTTTTATAAAAGCAACCTAAAGGAGCTAGAGGGAGATATGATAAGGTGTCTAGAGCATTCTTCATATCATCATTCTTTAGATTAATTTGCTAGCTTCCAAGTTTTAGGAGATCTTCTCAAGAGTTTCAACCATTCGAAGAAAAGAGTAATAGGAGATTTTCTAGTCAAGATTTTTTTGTTACCTCTTTGGATTTATTTGTAAAATATTCGTGAAATTTTTATTTTATTTTGTTTTCAGCATCATGAGTAGCTAGATTCATTTGTGTTAGGATTTTCCTAGTAATTTGGTGATGTATTGAATACTTGTTTATTATTTCAATCTATTTCAAGGTTTTTGCATCTAGGTCTTTGTTTTTATGCTTAAAACTTTTTAAATGGTCATTAACTGTTTGATTTATTAAGTATATATAAATTAAGAGATTGAATATACTCAGGATATAGAACATAACCTATTGACTTCAACACTGAGTAGAGATGCATATTGAATGTTAGCATTGCATGTTCACCTTTTGAGCTTAAGTTTAATTAAGGATTTGTTAAATAATTTTAGCGAGATGGAGTCCATAAGTTTTAATTAACAATTATATTTACTTAAGATATATTAACAATTATATTTACTTAATATATCTTATAATTGCTTGAAAAATAATTATAGGATATTTAGTGGCAGTATCGCACGCAACTTGAAGTCAGATTGGAATATATAGATTAACAATTTATTATTTAATCCAAGTGAAAAGAAAAGTCTTAGTATTTACATTATTATTGATTGTTTCTATGTTTAATTTGAGAATTAGTTTGAGATTACTTTTAGATCTATATAATTCTTCTTTTAAAATTAATAATTAGGTTACAAAAGTAATTAACCAAGTAATTTCAGTATTGACACTCTACTTTATCTTTATATTACTTGTGTGACCTATATACTTGCAGTTTGCCCCAATCACATATCAGCACATATGCGCAGTGTAACTAAATCAATAAAGTGTCTGCATCTATATTGTTCTCATATAACAGACCACAAACTTTCAACAACATGGATATGACAATTTAAATGTTCAGCAGTTTATTTTACGTATCATTTTTACATTACATAAATATTTCTTCCAACTGTTTGATCATATAGCATTTAACAATGTAAATATATCAGCAATACAAATTTTCCAAATGTTGCTATTTTAGCATGTTTGAAATTTAGTAGATGGCAGGAGCCAAAGTAAAAGGCAGTAAGCAAGAAGGATTCAGGAAATGTAATGAAACATAAGTAATAGAGACAAAAGTGAAAAGGGCAATAAGGAGTAATGAAAAATGAAAGTGAAAAGGGCAATAAGGAGTAATGAAAAATGAAAGTGAAAAGAGCAATAGTTTTCAATATACAAGACTTGCTATTGTACGTCTTCATTTACTCAAACAAACACAGAGATTCAATATCAGCTATCCCTCAAGCAATTAAGAAATCATAAAGTAAAAATGCAGAAAAATTAGCCACAGAAAGCTTCCAACTAAACTATGGTTCTCACCTCATAGTGGCCCTTTTGAAGCTCATTCAGAAAATTTGCAGCAATAAGAGTCCATGAAGCTCCAAGTTTTTCCTACAATAAAATGAGAAATATATACAAGTAAATTGCATGCTTATTTCATCTAGTTACTTCATAAGTCAAATCAAATAAATTAATATTTGTTCAAAGAAACCAGGATAAGGAAAACAAGAAAATTCAATAACCTGTAAAAATTCTTTCCGAATATATGGATGGGTTAGGCGATCAAAGTCCCAAATTCCTTCTTTTTCAAGTTCTTCCTACAGAAAACCATATTTTCATGCATGTTATGAAATGAGATTTCTCTTGTAAGTGATACCTGGTGTGCTGATACAAGAGCACTTTAGGCTCATTATAGTATATCATACCCAGTAGTAAGCTACTGTAGTGCTTTTGCATTAAGGGATACCGCAAAAATGCAATTGTACCTGACTAAGAGGAATAGATGGTCTGAACTTTCCAATTAAACCTGTCATAGCATGCTCTGGAAGTTCCCAAATCCTAAAAAACCCCAATATATGATCAATCCTGTATGCTGTGAAGTATTTGGCCATCTGTAACAGAAACCAGAGAAAAAATTCTTCAGAAAATACATAAATAATATGTGTTAAGCACAGACAAGACGATCAAGTGCAAAGTATATAACCTGTGTTAAACGAGCACGCCACCAAGCGTAGTTGTCTTTCGACATTTCCTCCCAGTTATAGGTTGGGAAACTCCAGTTCTGGCCATTTTTATCAAAATAGTCCGGAGGTGCACCAGTTGATGTGTTCATGCGAAATAGATTTGGATAGACCCAAGTATCCACACTGTTTCTGTCAACACCAATAGGAAGATCTCCTTTCAATATCACCCCTTTCTTTGTTGCATATTCTGCAGCTTCTGACAACTGCAAAATTCACAGTTTTTTAAAGAATCTACTGTCAGTTCATAATTATCCCTAAAATAATACCAAAAATGCCTGCTTGCTAAGAAAGAAAAAGGATGAAAAGGGAAGGGGGGTGGTAGCATATAATGCACAAAAAAGGAGTCATTGTAAAATGAACTTACTTGCAAATGTAAGTGGAACTGGATGTAGTAATGAAAGCAGATCATGTCATAGTGCAAGCTGTCTTTTGAGACAAGTTTCACAAGCTGAAAAAAAAAAAAAAAGAACAATAATTGTTGTCCGAGATTTTACACAAAAATCTTACTTGTAAAATTATATAAATTATCGTTATTACATGTTACCAACACCAACTCATTTCAGACTAAGGCTTATTTAAGTTCAATTAAATTGACTAAAGAGTTGTATATGGAAGAAGCAGACAATTTTCATTAACATAATCAACCTCAACTGAGCTGAAAGAAACCAGAGAGCTAACTACCTTCTCATTAGAATACTGAGAAAAACGACCCCATTGACTATGATCTGAAGTTTCAAAGAAGTCCCGCAGAAAACAGAAAGCAGCATAGGGTTTTAACCATTCCTTTCATCAAGTAAAACATAAATCAAAGAAACTGTTAACTTTAAGAAATTACAACAAATTAGAAGCATAGCATTCAAATTAAACATGGGAAACAATAATTACAATGAAGGAACAAATATTTTTCAATCATAATAAACATCAAAAGAAGCTTAAAAAAATAATTAAAAATAATTAAAAAAAAAAAAAACATAAGACCTCATTCTCTGAAAGGTAATGCTGAAAGGAACAGGAGCTAAGTATCAAATCTTTCTCTCGGGCAAAAACTTTTTTGGCTATCGAAAGTTTGGCAGCCAGAGTGCCCTCATAATCAACATCCTGCACAGATTCCAAATTTGAATTTTATTAATAAAAGAACCATTCAGCCCACTTAATGTATGCTATTTTCTCACTTAAAGTTGGTCAATGATATTCATCTTATATAACATGACTAGTTCTTATTGTTAAACTTGTGTTCAAAACTTAATACACCCTAGCATCCAGGAGGTGAAGGACATCAACTGGGGATTCAACTGCAGCTTTTAAATAGTGTGGATTCAATTATATGTTAGGCTCATTGGCTGCATAAATATTGTCAAACCAATCTAGATTTTTCAATTAACGTAGATCCAGGTTAACCTCGAGAAATGCACATGGAAAAGCATATCTGTATGCTTAATAAGGAAAAACTGACTCTTAACAAAAACCTTTACCCATTACAAATATGTCATTGAATAAATGACAAGTAGCAGGAATATACATCAGTGGCACCATATAGGAACCCACCCAGCCTTACTTCAAGTCAGGAAACTTGTTTACGTAGGAGATACCAAAGAAATTAGAGTACAGTCAATCAAAACCATACTCCAAGAAATCATTTTATAGGAGAAATGACAATTACAAGTGCAACTTTAAGGCTTAGGTCATCATCTATTAGTCTTAACAAGGACAAGAACATTTATCCCAACCATATCCTTTCAACCAAAAAAAAAAAAAAAGAAGAAGAAGTTCCATTGCAAAGTGTTGGTAATTGTTGAAGAATATGAACATATCTCAGATTGGAAAATATAAAGAAATCAAGTGGCTCATAAGTGATATAGATTGGGCCTTAACACAAGCTAATTGGATTTGTGTTAGATGGGTTCAAGCCCCATTTATGTGTCCATATGCGTGTGTGTATGAGAGAGAGAGCCAACACTCTCTAAACCCATGGACCCTATTTGTGTCGTTAATCAAAGTAGTGAGACTCCTCGAGCCCATGGACCCCATTCGTGTTGTTACCATTTTTGTTGTTAATGAGATTAGTGAGACTCTCTAGGCCCATGGACTTCCCAACATGTTATCAGAGTAGTAATCTTGAACTTGGACTTGTGGAAGTTTGGCTCAGCCCATTTGTGACCCTGATCAATGAGACTCTTTGAGCCCATGGACTTTCCAACATGAGAACAGAGTAGTGATCTTGGGCTTGTGGATAGTGACCCTAAGCTTGTGGAAGTTTGGCTCAGCCCGTTTGTAACCTTGTTTGTCATTAATAAGAGCAATGAGACTCTCTAGGCTCATGGACTTTCCAACATCAAAGCAGTGAGACTCTCTAGGCCCATGGACTTTCCAACATCATCTTCCATCCCACTTAATTAATCCTAATTCTATAAATAATTAATTTATTCTTAAACTTAAAATATTAATAAAATACAATTATAAAGATTAATAACAAAATCTAATTAAATAGACAAAATTACTAAATTTTGTATTCATGTAAAAAATTAAAGCTAAGGATTTAAATATATGTTTTGTTTTTTAAAAAATTAAATCTAGAGACTAGAAATGAACATATTATTCATTTTTTTCATACCAAGCATTCCATCTAAACTAAATTTAAATTTAAATGCAAATGTAATATTATTAATTAAATATCATAGATCATAGAGGAAATTAAAATTAGACAAATCATAGATATTTAAATAGAATGATAAATAATACTTAAAAATATATAAATTGAAATTGAGTACCCAACTTAAAATAAAATTAAAATTTGGTATTATACATTTAATCCTATTTTAAGTGAGGAAGAAAGATGACGTAGCAAATATTCCTGAAATACTCTTCTTCTGATCGCCATGTTATTAAAACCCAGTCAAGTGACTTACCAAGAATGTCTAAATAGAATTTGTTGGTAACTTCAGAAAAAAATTGAAGTTTAATACCCCAACTATAACAAATTGAATGTTTAGGTAATACAACTATATTTAACCTAATAACAATGTTGTTAGAATCTTACAATTGATGATTGAAGTCAATTTACCCCAAATTCAATGCAAATTTATGGGCGACTTGGAAAAATATGAGAATCAATGTCGAATCATACAATTTGAAGGTGAATCGTACAAATCGATATGAATCCATGATCCTCACCAATTCTTATTTATTAAATATAATGAATCTTATTTAAGAAACGATACAATTAGGAGATAGAAAAAATCATAGTTTTTTAATTAAAAACACTTTAAAAAGTAGATATTCCCAAATAAAAACACAAACCTAACTTGTTCTTCCTTTTTTACTTTTATTTCTTGAACTTAACAAGGATGACAAATATAATTTAACTTCACAAATTATATTATACTCTTTCTTTTTCATTCGTTCTTTTAATTTGTAAGATTAGCAATATTGATTTAGGTTTTTATTCTTCCTTTTATTGGTTTGTTTCTTTTACAGTAGCTATTTGTTTTAACTTTCAAGTGATTTTTATAAGGTAAAAGAACTATTAGTATATTCATAGTATTGGCTTTTATATTTGACTTTCTTTTTTAGCTAAAGATATATATGATGAGTATTATTTATACTATATTTAATATATTATATTATTAGAAAATTTTAATAATGAGCATTATTAAGTAATATATATTAAAATTAAGCAGTGCCTTATGTAAAATATACTTTCTACATAAAATATATTATTTTTAATTAATATTAGAGAAAATGACATTCATCTCCCTAAGGTTAGACCTAATTTACATTTTAAAACCTCCTATCTCAAAATCAAATATTAACTTCCCTATAGTTTCAAAATCGAACACTTAAGGACTTTTGTTGACTTTTTTGCAAAAAATTATCATTATACTCTTGTCTTCTGTAAGAGCAAATGACATTAAACTCCCTAAAATTAGGCTTAATTGACATTTCAAACCCTCTTATTTCAAAATCGAATATTAACCTACATATAATTTCAAAATTAAACACTTACGGACTCTTATTGACTTTTTTTACAAAAAATGACCATTATACCCTTGTTAAATTTATAAACACTAATATTTCTTCAAAGGTTCAAACACCAAAAATGTCTTTACCCATATTTCTTCAATGTAATATATTTTCCAACAATTTCTACCTATTACAGTGCAATTAAATAATCAAGAAGGGGCTACCTTTCCATCAAGTTGTTCTTTCACTTCCTGAATCTCTCTCTGCAAGAAATATGGAAAACAGAATACACTTTATCAAAAAAAAGATTAAGAAGAAAAGGTTGGAAAAATAAAGATCTACAGTTCAAAAAAAAAATCATTGCAAAGTGTTAATACTTTAATTCATTCATAAATACTAAACAGCAAGTGAAATTACCTTCACATCCTCCGGCAGGTTTTCTGAAAGTGCCTGTACTCTAAGGTACAATGGGTGCAATGCAAAAACAGATAGGGAACTGCAGGGCCCAAGAAAATCAAGGATAAAATTTCACATATGATTGCAAATCCAGATCATTATCAGGAACTTTTAGCATGTGAATATAAAATCAAGCCATGAAATTCTAAGGTACAATGGGTGCAATGCAATAACAGATAGGGAACTGCAGGGCCCAAGAAAATCAAGGATACAATTTCACATATGATTGCAAATCCAGATCATATTCAGGAATTTTTAGCATGTGAATATAAAATCAAGCCATGAAATTCGTGATGCTAAAAAACACTAAACTGCACTCACAGAATTAGATATGAAAGTAGGAAGAACTCTGCTTTTCCTATGCAGAGAGAAATTTAAAAATGTCTAAAACAAAAAAACATGAGCAGAATACAATACAAAGGTTTTAATGAAAAGATATGGAATATCAACAATTTTAATTCTACGTCATTGTCTATGATCTTTAATAACTCAACCACTAAGGCATTGATTTAAACCAAGAAGAAATTCCTTAGAAAATTTGCCATACCTGTAAGGATATGAATCCCACCACATTCCATGCACAGAAGTGTCATTGATTGGCAGAAGCTGAACTAAATGAAACCCAGATTCCACAGCCCAATCAACGAGAAGTTTGAGGTCAAGAAACTCACCAACCCCAAGATCATTATCTGACCTAACAGAAAACATAGGGATTGCAACACCAGCACCTCGCCATGGCATTTCCTGAGAGAACAAATAGATCAACCAACAAGTACTTCCTGTAAAACAAAATTTGCTCACAAGTTAAACTCAACAATCAAAATCTTACTCGCAACATGCCATCTGAAAGAAAAATGTGCCTTGGTGAAAGTTCTGAAGAGTCAAGAGATAACTCCCTATTTTGACCAGTTTCTAAAGAAATGTTTCCTGCCTCATTGTATTTGCAGTATCTATATGTAAACCACGTTAACGAAAAGAGAGGAAGTATAATAATAGCAAAATAAATTGTCAGGAACTATAAGTTTTCAAGAGATAGATTTTTAAAAGGATATTTCATTGGGAAATCACTCCTTGACATCATAACATCTGCTTGCCAAATAAATTCACCCACAAAGCTAAGTTTAAGTCCAGCCTGAACCTTCCATTGGCCTAGTTTAGCAATGCTACCAATTACGTAAACCTGCATGAATTAAATTAATAAATAGAAGGAAGTAACAGAGCAAAAAAATAAACAACCAAACCTCTAGATATAATTTTCTGTGCAAATCAAATAACATATTATGAAGGATAAGAATTTACTGATGTCTTTTCTTCTACATTGGGACAGCATATTTTAAAATGGACGAGGATTCCATCTATCATAATTCAGAATTGATAGAGAAAAGGTGTTAGCAAACAAATGCTAAAGAAAAATATTAACAATAGATGTGACAGCATCAACGTCGGAATGACAAAAAGTACACAAAATTACCTTCTTTGTCCAACTTATTTTGGACAACTAGAGGTTTTTCTATATTCAAGTTCCAACTTCTGCGAAAAATAACGTCTTTGAAAGCACTTCTGAAAGGGATAGCATCACCACCTGTCTGGATATGATAAGAAATAGCTTTTACGTCACTATCTATATATGAAAAAAGCTAACAGTAATTCCCAGCCACCAAGAAGCCAATGTTGAATCATGAAGGTTTTATCAATATTCCTCTGAAAAAATATGCTTGTATTCAAAGACTAATGACTACATGATGTATTGCACCACAATCAGAAAGCCGGCCCAAATAAACAATCCAAATTATGTATTTGATTCTAAATGAAACTAAGACTGCACGGTTTGAGCTGACAAAAAGCCTCAATAAACACATAATTGTTTTTACTACAAGCCATAATGTGTTGTATTCCTAAAAATATTTCCTAAGTTCTAGCTCCAGTACATCTGTGGATTGTTAACCATTCACAATTTTCAAAAGCATTCCTCATTTTGCTTTCATGCCTACACATTAAAAGGAAATGGGAAAAGAAGCAGCAGCAGCAGCTATAGAGTTGGCAATTAATGGCCAGCCCTGTAGTATTGATTGAACCTTTCTAAAAAAAAATAAAATCAAAACTTACTCAAGCCCACAATAAACTTAAAATGTCCCAATAACTTCTAATGTAAACACAGTAACCGGAAATAATTTATTTTTGATTTTACAAATGAAAATATTTTAAAATTTTCCATCGTAATATTAAGGTTCCATTTGTTTGCAAAAAATATTCTTTTGGAAAGTATTTTCCCTTATTTTTCAGTGTTTGAATTACCAAAGAAAATAAGTCAAAGGAAAATAAATTGTTAATCAAAAGAAAATAACTTCAAAACAAGGTAAAATAATTTCCTATTCTAAGAATGGGAAATTATTTTCTAATACCTTTGCCAATGCCTTCTCTCCTCATCTATTACCTTTTCTTTTATTTTTCAATGTCTTCTCTCCTTATTTATTGTTTTTTAGTGTTGTAGCCAAACATCAGAAAATATTGTCTTTGAAAAATATTTTTTTTTGGAAAATGTTTTCTAACGAAATATTTTTCAAAGACAAAATATTTTCCGCAAATAAATGGAGCCTAAATTTCACAATAATCCTCAACACAAATTCACAAAATTATCACAACTGCAATATCAACCATATAATCACAACAGTCAATTAGTACCTGAGATGTAATTGTCAAAGGGATTCAAGAGTAAGAACTGTAACTAATTATCAGTTCTTCTACCCAAATCTATTCTACTTAAAATAACACCCACAACAAACTGAACCACCAAACCTGCAGGAAAAAAAAAAAACAACACAACAACAACAACAATGAAGTTACATTCTGAGGTTTAATCTGGTATCAGCATGATGTCTTATCATTAATTTTTTAATCTTATTAGCATGTTTATGGCCAATGGCTTCAACTGAAATGCATGGCTACAAGTTTAAGCATTATTCAAAACATGAGTGATCAGAGACAAATGGTGTTAAAACCTTGCTGCCCAGTGCCCACTAAACAAATCCAAAAATTATACTTGTGTTATTGTTGTTACTGCTGTCCACTACTCTGAAAATTCATGCAGGTAGTTATTGCTTCTGCACTTGGACAGCATCATGGAGCTTTCGTAAATAATATTTATTGCAACCAATAGCACCATGTAAGTGATAGATGATATAATGCCAGCATATAAAAGTCCTCAACATGCAAAGCTGCTTCGTTATGTACCATTGACATGTTTCAATCAATCTACACAAAACCCAACAAGGAAAGGAAAAGAATGAATGAACAGATCGAGAAGAAAATAAATGAAGAAAAAAACACAAAGTTCAGCAATTCTGCAGATTCCACCCATGCAAAATTAGAAGTTCACACAACTTATCCCGGAGAATATTCCCAAAGCAAAGGTAAAAGCTATAGAAATAAAAGTAAGCTATGTTCTTATACATTTTCCACAATAACATGCAAAGCTGCTTCGTTATGTACCATTGATATGTTTCAATCAATCCATCTAGAACCCAACAAGGAAAGGAAAAGAATGAATGAACAAATCGAGAAGAAAATAAATGAAGAAAAAAAAACACAAAGTTCAGCATTTCTGCAGACTCCAACCATGCAAAATTAGAAGTTCACACAACTTATCCTGGAGAATATCCACAGCATAGGTAAAAGCTATAGAAATAAAAATAAGCTATGTTCCCATGCATTTTCTACAATAATGAAGACAAAGCAGAATTAATTAAAGATTCTTTTTAAAACAAAGGAATAATTTATAAAGCATGAAGAGTGGAGACAGGAGCACAAGAATATCACCTGCCAAAGATCATGAAGCACAACGGTCTCTCCACCATATATAGACTGAGGAAGTGACAGTTTACGTTTCTTCCCCATTTCCCATCTGAGAATACTTTTCTCATCATCCACCACATAATAACTATACTCACAACTAAATTCGATTGGAACTGCCACAGTTCCATACCATATGAGCTCCTCACCCTCATGAACAGGATTTAATAGTAACCCTTTCTTCACACTCCAAGAACCTAGGATCGGTTCAGAACCGCATACAACCAAGCTTTGACCCCATTGAGTGTAATATGGCAATCTAAAGCTCAATTTCACACACTTGGCTCCAGAAAAGAATCCCAAATTCTCCATTTCTTTCCGATACAATTACGCTCCGGATTATCTTCCTCTCAATCTAGTAAAATGCCAAATGCATAACGTTAATGCATACATTAAAAAAATTCATATTCAGATTGGCATTAACCAAATTGGAATTCAGGGGAAAAAAAGGCAAAACCCAGAAAGCAAAAAGCTTAAAATTCAAATAACTAACACAGAATTTTATCTAATAATAGAAAACAATGAATGCCCAGATGAAAATTATCAGTAATTAACTGGAAATTTTGAATAACAGGTAGATACGAAAGAAAGTCATTAAAAGAAAAAAAGTACTGTGGAGGGAGCAGCAATCACCTTTGCTTGAACTAAAAGAAATTAACTTGGACAATTGTGTCTGAAATGAATGATGTGTATTAAAGAGAGAGAAATGAAACATAAACAAAGGAATCTAAGACTGGGATTTGTTTGGTTCTATGCCACAAGAGAAAACAAAAAACAGTGAGAGTTGCTTACAAGAGGATAAAGATATTATATGAACGTATAGAGAAAAAGATTTTATACCGCTTTCACGGTGGAGAAAGATATTTTCTTATGGGAAAAAAATTAAATAAATTCACAGCACATTCACAAAAATCAATTCTTTACACAAAATGCAGCCACTGAAATCAGTGAATTCGTGATATTTTTTTTAATAAGTCGACAAAACTGAAAGCTGCTTTCACGGGAGAAATGACACAGAGCTCGCAGACTGTGAGTAGAGATAAAGATATCTTCCACGCCTATCTCGCGGAATAGGTGCCTATTCTTGCCTAATCCTTGCTGCAATCTTAGCGCAACACCACCGTATGACAATCATTAATGTACATTACCTTTGGAAATTCTTGCCTAGTTAAAACGTCAGTAAGGATAATAATTATGTTAATACACGCGCGCGTATACATACCAGTAAACACAGCTACGTATCACACGGATGAATAAAAATTTTATTAGATTCATAATATATAATAAATAAATAATTAAATATATTGTAGACACTCGATTCGGTCAATTCATGTTAGGGGATGATTTAAAGGTGTTTGATTTGATCGGCCCGCTGTTGAGCTCAATAATGAGAATGTGAAACTTGGACATGAGAATGAAACCTGAATCTCTAATGGAATGTGGAATTGAAAACTTAAAACTTAAAAAGCCTAAAATATGGCTCAACTATCCAAATTTAGTCCAAATCCGTTTGGCCCAACACAGCCCGGGCCGAAACGGCATCGCCTCATCGAAGGGGAGCCGCCTCTATGGCAGCCCAGTTGCAGCTGCAACCATGGTGGCCAAGTGATGTGAGCCCCACCCTCCATACCTGATTTGGCGTGAGGAAGAAATTTTTGGAGAAGAGAAAAAAACTATGGAGGCTCATGATGAACTAGAGGGCTTAGGGGCATGGAGAAGTTAGGAAATAAAAGAAAAAGGAGAGAGAAAAGAAAAAAGGGAGGGGGAGGCCATTATTGAAAAAAAGAGAAAAAAAGAGAGGGAGGAGCTCTAAAAAAAAAAAGAGGAAAGCAATGAAAAAACGTCCTCAAGGAAGAAGGTGAGATTGAGGCAAGGGAAGGTCCGCCTTTTCCTAAGAGAAGAAGGAAGAAGATTGTGTCAAAAGTAAAGATCACATCCTAGCAAGGATCACAATCAAAAACGTCTTTGAGGGCCTCTCATTTTGGTAAAAAAACTTGCACTTAAACTTGACATGTGCATCATTTTGTGTATTCTTGCTTGTGTGTGACTAAGTTGTTAGTGTATTTTAGGTATATTTCTAGTTTATCTTGCTTAATATCCCACTTTATTGATGTGATCTTTGAATACTTTTGCATGTAGTTGTAGTTTGATGATTGTAGAGTGTGTATTCATGTATTGTTACTTAAAGTAGAAGTCTGAATGTTTGAGAGTCGAGACTGGCCTGTTGATCAAGCGACGCTTCTTCATAGAGGCGTCGCCTCTTGTCAATGAGGTGATCAACTCCCATTGACAAGCCTCTAGGAAGTCTCCTTTATTCATGTGTGTTGTATGTCTTTTTCTGCCTTAGAAATACTAGGGGCCTCTATTGATGAGGCGTCGCCTTGTCAATGAGGTGATCGCCACATTGACAGGTTTGGCATGCTTTTAACTTCATTTTTATTAATGCTTGTTGCAGTGTCCACTTTAATATGTTTTTTTTTACCTTAAACATGGCTATTTCATTACATGATGACGTTCATCTCGATTGTTTGATGGTTTATTTAGTTCATAATGTGAAAACCCCCTTTCTTATAGAGTCTCTTTGTAAGTATCGTTATATGTAATTTTATTTTATTTTTTTGAAAGGAAGGACTAACTGTGTGTTATTTATAGGATTTACTTGATGATTTCCATCATTGAGTAGTCACCTTTGTTAGTTACCTCTTTTTTATTACTGCATTTATGTTATTTTATCGATTTATTTTCGGTATATGTTTAGTTTATTTTCTGTATATTATTCTTTCATTTAGCCTAAAAGCATTGCAATCCTTAATCCCTTTCCTCATTTGATTTTGAATGTATGGTTGTAAATTATTATTTATTTTATTTTTGTTGAATGTTGGGACTCAAAAGCATAAAACTGGACTAATGTGTAAACTTGGACTTAATTATAAAATTTGGAAAGTAAATGAAGGCAAGTGCAACTTTGAATGTAAATGAGGAAATAATTAAATAATTAAATGGTAATAAAATGCAAAACATAAATGGATGCCAACCGCAAGGTTGGGTGAGCATTCAAATGCTCATACCCAGTTTTTGAACCCAATCTTTGATAACGGTTGGGAACCTCCGTGGGATCTAGTTGTTGTACAGTGCGTCTCGGCTTTTATTCGGGTGGCGACTCCATCTCCGAATAGGCCCAAGACCTATATCGTATTTTCTAGTGGGCCTTGAGCCCACACAGTGCCATGGTCGAAAAAACACTTAGGCACGCGAATAAACCTCGCCGCCTATAATGGCGACTCCATTGGGGATAGAGAAACTGATTCCAGTGTTTTTTGTTTTATCATCTTTAATTATTTTCTTATTTCTTCTTACATTTATGCATCCACTACACATTTTTCACACAATGAGCACTTCAGTCCCGAATTAACCCGACAATAGTCAATACTTCGCTACCTACGTTTCACTCAAACCTGGTGATGAAATATTTGATTATTGTCACTCGCGACACATACTAATCTGCGTTGTTTGACCCTTGAGTGAGGAGACGTATATGGATGTATATCATTATGGGAGCCAAAGCCTTTTTACCAAAGACTCAAGCCCATGTAACGACCTAGCAACTATCCTTAGGAATTTTCCCATATGCATGTGTATTATGCCATTTAATAGACCCTTAAAATAAATCTCGAGCGCATCAATAAGCAGTCCAAAGTGAAATGGCCCTCATGTCCAACCAAAGCCCATTATAAACAAGCTAGTCAACAAAGGCCTCTCATGCCTACTCATAACCCATTTCAAATGGGCCTTGACAAGCAAGTTTATGGTGCTAAGCATCTTAGCTCACATAAAGTGGACTCGAGCTTTATTTAAAGGAACCATTACTTGTCTGAATCATTTTGAGAGTTTTCTTGCATACATCGGTTTTATTATCCCCCGCTGATAATTAAAACCCAGGCCAAAAATCCTAGGATAAGATACTCACCATTGAATACGTGTGTGGGAGAAATAAGGGCGAAAGTTTGCACGTTTAAGCTTTATGTTTTGATCTTATATATCTTTTTGTGTGTGACCTTTTGTTTCTTAAAGTTTTAAATAAAACGAACTTGCATATCACGCATACACATCATGCATCATTTTAACCAACTGTTTTGCAGCACTATAGATCCTTCAAGCTTAGTAGGGTGGGTCCGAGCTAGTTCAGGTCACCTGGTCAGGAATTCAGAAATAGGAATGGCAGGAGGGTTCGATCCAGAAGCATTTGGGGCACAGTTGAAATAAGAAGTAATGGCAGAAACTCGGGCTATGATGAGAGAAATGATAGGGGAAATTACTAAGCTCATCAGAGAGAGTCAGCCAGCACAGCCACCTAATGCACCACTAATCGATCCGGTGGATCTCGATGAGGAAATACCGATTAGATGAAGGGAAGAAGATGATGTGATAGTATTGGCCAATTTAGTGAATCAAAGAAATGTCATCCCAGCCAAAGATGTGGGTTAGACTGAGTGGGCTAAGAACATGACCAAGGTGATGAACCAGATGCAGGTGATGATGAAGGAGAAGGGTGTGGTTGCTCCTCTAGATTATGATCTGAATCTGGAAAAGGGTGATGAATCGCTGCCTCGTAAGTTTAAATTCCCAGACATGAAGAAGTATATTGGTGTCGAGGATCCCTATTTACATTTGAAGCAGCATGTGACTTACATGAAGGCTACCAAGCTAACTGAGAGCCAAATTATCAAGCAATTCCCTATTTAATTAGAGGGGGCACCAATTCATTGGTATTACACCTTGGAACCACATGTTCAATCAGATTAGAAGGAATTGTGTGCCGCTTTTATCAAGCAATACGGTCTCAATGTTCAATTAGAAGTGTCCTTGAGAGATCTGCAAAATACCAAATAGAACTTTAACGAGCCTTTTGCTAACTACCTGACTCGTTGGAAGGGAAAGTTGTCCCTGATGAGGCATAGGCCTGTTGAGTCCAACCAGTTAGTCCTGGCAATAGAAGGGTGTGTTCCAACATTATCTAGGAAATTAAGGGATCTAGGAATCAGGAACTTTGAAGAATCATACAGATTTAGGGTCCGAAAAGAGTCAGATTTGGCTCAAGAGAAGAAATTCTTCGAAAGAGGATCTAGGGGCAAAGAGGGGCCGACTCAAGCGGTAATGTTCAGATTCACGCCATTTGACCACCAAGAAATAATGTACAAGTCTGTGCAGTTAGATAACCTCAAAGATTTTCAAATATGGGACGTCTTATGTCCAAGGTCCTTGATAAGCTTATTGAGAAGAACCTGCTACGGCCTTTACCTTCACAACAACCCTTGCCTGGAGCCAACCCAAAACTTTTTTATAAATTTCATCAAACCATCAGACATGACATAGATGATTGTGCTCGGTTAAAGCATGAAATCTAAGACTTAATAGATTCAGGCAAAATTACCGATCCAAAAAATAGAAAACCAAACACATAAACCAACCCCTTACCCAACTAGCGAAATGTACCACCACCAAATGCACCTATTTTGATGGTCAACTCTGGCCTAACAGAAGAGCAAGTCCTAAAGTCCTTCATTAATATCTCCCACAATTCCCTAAAAACCAAACCTGAAAATCTAAAACTAAATAAACAACCCATGGAGTTGCAGGTGCATGTCTTGGACATATGGAGTTTCGATGATAAGAGCAAAGAACAAGTTGACCTATGGGACAATAAGGGGTGTGAGCCAAGTTAGTCTATGGGGAAGGTTGAAGAAAAGAAAAAAGAAACTGAGGCTGCCAAGTCTGGGCCTAAAAAGGCAGAAGGTACAGAGAAGGGAAAGGAGATAGAGCAAAGCAAAGAGACCATTGCCAATGTTTGGGAGTTACTTATGCATTTTAGGGATCACAGGGAAGCCTTGGTTCTAGCACTATATCAAAAAAAAATTTCCACTAATTCTACTCCAGAGTAGATGGTCCAGTCACTGATGGAAACCCCTTAAGGAATTATAACATTTTCTAACAATGATCTACCTCTAGAAGGGAGGGATCACCATAAAGCTCTGTTTATCAAAGCCAAGGTGAAAGGAAAGATGACCTGCTGTGTGATGGTCGACAACGGTTCTACCATCATTGTGTATCCATTGAAGATTCTACCAAAGCTAGGGTTGATGGTGGCCAACTTAAAGCCTTTTGAGGTAGTTATTAAGGCTTATGATGACACCAAAAGGTCTGTGGAAGGAACTTTTAGGGCATTGGTTAAAACAGGACCTATAGAAGTCTAGGTTGATTTGTATGTGATTAATATCCCAGTAACATTTGCCATTTTATTGGGGAGGCCATGATTTCACCCTCTAAGTGGCATTCCATCCACTATTCATCAAAAGATTAAATTTCCATATGAAGGAAGGGTTGTCACCATCTTAGCTGAAACTGAAGTTACCATAACTGCACTGAAGTTTTTCCCTAAGGAGATTTCCCTTAGCCCTAGTTTTGAAGTCTATGTAATCTATGAGGATGAGATGGATGAAAAGGTTTCGAGAATGATACACAATATAAAATTTTTGCCCGGCATAGGATTGGGGAAAAATTACAGTGGACCTTCAGAGTTTGTAGGAAACAAAGTACCTATTTTGAAGCACGAGTTAGGATTCAAAAAGGTTGATGGAGCTGGGGAAGAGGTAAATGTGTAGGGCCAATCTGAAGAGGAGGAAAAGGAGACCATGGTTAAAAAGAAAACTCTGTGGGAAATCTTTATAAAGGAAGGCACCGGGCACCCATACAGCGGGACTCTAGAACCTCTCTTGATAGCTGGGGGAGTTATCCCGGGATTTGAAATTTTTATTGAATTTATGAACAAAGCCAAAGGAGTCATTGTTGAAAAAGCCCCTACTGAGGAGCTGGTACTGGCTGAAAAGGAGTTTAAAGAGGATAAAGCTACCTCGGAGTAGAAAGGCATTAATGATCAAAGTAAAGACCTTGACTTTGAAACCTACATCTTCAACTCCATTATAGATACCTCTTATAATGACTTTAATGTTTCCTTTGCTTCTCTATTTGAGATTGATGATCTTTTCTTTTCAAAAGTGAATGCAATGAAGTCTGAGTTTGCTTATTTATGTGATGTGTTTCCTAATGATTATTCTGTTTGTGATGATTATTTCATGCATATGTTTGACATTAATTCCATGCAAATTGAGTTATTTAATTTAGGCACAAATGATAATCCTAAAAATGTATTGCTTGCTTATGGTTTAACTCATGGTGAGAGAGAAAAAATGAAAGACATCTTAAAAAAGAGAGAAAAAGTATTTGCTTAGAGTTATGAAGACATGCCCGGAATCGACAGGGAGATCTTATAATATAAGATCCCCACATACCCTTACATAGCACCAATAAAGCAAAAACAAAGAAGGTTAAGGCCAGAATGGGCTCTCTTAGTTAAGGAAGAGGTCAAAAAGCAGCTGAAGGCAAAGTTTCTAGAAGTGGTAGAGGACACTCAGTGGTTAGCGAATATAGTTCATGTTCCTAAGAAGGATGGAAAGGTCAGAGTGTGTGTAGACTACCGAGATTTGAATAAAGCCTGCCCTAAGGATGACTTTCCGTTATCGCATATCAATACATTAATTGATAGTGTAGCTTCCAATGTAATGTACTCATTCATGGATGGATTTTCGGGGTACAATCAGATCATGATGGCAGTAATGGATAAATTGAATACATCTTTCACCATTGCATAGGGTGTGTATTATTACCAAATGATGTCTTTCGGGTTGAAGAATACAGGAGCCACTTATCAGAGGATGGTAACTACCTTACTACATGACATGATCCATAAAGAGGTAGAAGTGTATATGGATGATATGATGGTGAAGTTTGCAACTAAGGAAGGGCATTTTAAAGTGCTAAACAAGTTTCTAGCTAGGGCACAAAAGTACAATCTCAGATTGAACCCGAAGAAGTGTGTTTTTGGGGTTGCATCTAGGAAGCTGTTGGGACATATTATCAGCCAGAAAGGAATAAAGGTAGATCTAGATAAGATCATAGCAATCAGGGATATACCTGCACTAAAGAATGAAAAGGAGATCTGAGGGTTTTTGGGGCATTTACAGTATATCAGTAGATTTATAGCCAAATTGACAGCCATCTGTAATCCTATCTTTAAGCTTCTAAAGAAAGACTAGCCTATTGTATGGGATAAAAGATGTTAACAAGGCTTTGAAGCTATCAAGGATTCTCTGATGAATCCTCTTGTTTTATAGTCACCGAGACCAGGTAAAGCCTTAACCCTGTATCTGGCAATTGAGGAAGACACAATAGGGGCAACGTTGGCATAGGAAGATGAAAAGAAGATAGAACATGTTGTGTATTATTTGAGTAAGAAGCTTCTGCCCTACAAAACTACTTATAGACTGCTCAAGAAAACGTGCCTAGCAGTAATTTGGGTGACAAAAAAACTCCAACACTATTTTCAGTCTTATAAAGTGCAGGTGATTTTTAAACATGATCCCTTTAGGTATCTCTAACAGACCCTGTCTCTTATAGGAAAATTGGCTAGGTGGCTCATTTTACTCATAAAATTTGACATCGAGTATATAGCCAAAAAGATAGTGAAAGGAAGAGCAGTAGCAAACTTCTTAGCACAGAACCCAGTGGATGACGACCAAAAATGGAAGTTGGAGTTTCCTGATGAACATCTATGGGTGATAGAGATACAAGGTTGGGAAATGTTCTTTGACGGAGCTATCAATAACAAGGGGGCTGAAATAGGGGTAATTTTGGTTACGCCAGAAGGAGAAATGATCCCGATGGCAAAAAGACTTGAGTTTGAAACAACTAATAACCAAACAGAATACGAGGCCTGCATTTTTGGTTTAGAGGCATTGCGTAGCACAGGGGCAGAAAATGTTACTATTTACAGGGATTCCATGCTAGTTATAAAACAAGCCACCAAAGAATGGGAGATAAGTGAGGACAGATTATGGTTGTATTGGGAATACCTGGCCACCATACCGTGCTCCTTTATTCAATGTAAGTTTGTCCACTTGCTAAGGGAAGGAAACTAGGTAGCTGATGCCCTAGCCATATTGGCCTCCATGTGGGAAAATGGGAAATAACCAGAAGCTAGGCCCTTAATTCTCATAAAGTCCCGAGTCCCCTATTATGAAGAGGTGAGAGTGACGCCAGTTGATGCTACTGAGAAACCTTGGTTCTATAATTTACAAAGGTATTTGGAAACTGGGCAGTTTCGAAATGATGCTGATAAGAAAGAAAGAATATCCTTGAAAATGTTGTCTCGGTAATTCATAAGTCACAACGGGATGTTATACAAAAGAATGATAGTTGGGGTACACCTCAGGTGTGTTGATAAAGATGAAGCCCAGAAGCTTATGGAAGCAATTCATGAAGGGGTGTGCGGGCCACACATGAATGGAACCGTCTTGGCAAAGAAAATAGCCCGCCAAAGGTACTTTTGGCTCACCATGGAGGCAGA
This sequence comes from Mallotus nudiflorus, assembly GCA_947683625.1. Taxonomy (NCBI): domain Eukaryota; kingdom Viridiplantae; phylum Streptophyta; class Magnoliopsida; order Malpighiales; family Euphorbiaceae; genus Mallotus; species Mallotus nudiflorus. The sequence goes on along the minus strand of CANTUR010000069.1, from coordinate 5,373,157 downwards.
TTGTGTTAGATTTATGAAGAAATGTCATAATTGCCAAACTTATGGTGATGTTAACCACCTACCGTCTATGGAGCTTAAGGGAATGACTTCTCCTTGGCCGTTTGCTGTATGGGGGATTGACATCATAAGAGAGGTAAGGCCAAAAGTAACTAATGGCCATCGATATATCATTATGGCTATCGACTACTTCTCCAAATGGGTTGAGGCTGAATCTTATGCTACTGTGGGGTCGAAGCAAATGTTGAGGTTCATCAAAAAGAACATAGTCTGCAGATATAGATTGCCACACCACATAGTTATAGACAATGGCATTCAATTTCGAGTAGAAATGGCCACTACTGAAAGCTATAAGATTAAGCACCACAGGTCATCTCCATATAGGCCGCAGGCAAATGGGGCGGTGGAAGCAGCAAATAAGAATATAAAAAAGATCTTAGCCAAGATGCTGGAAAATTACCGAGATTGGGTTGATTACTTACAATTCGCATTGTGGGGGTACTGAACCACTGCTAGAACTTCGACAAGAGTCACTTCGTACTCTTTAGTTTATAGGTGTGAGGTTGTTTTACTAGTAAAAGTTGAGATAAGGTCATTGAGAGTCCTTCTGGAATCTAAACTCCTCAAGTATCAGTGGGTTGAAAGTCGGTTGGCTCAGTTGACATTACTGGATGAAAAGAGGATGAAGGCTATGTACCATTCTCAACTATATCAAAAAAAGAATAGCCCATGCCTACAATAAGAAGATTAAGCCGGGGAAGATTTGAGAAGGGGATTTGGTATTGAAACTTACAAGATTAGTCATGATCGATCCTCGAGGAAAGTTTAAGGTCAACTGGGAGGGATCGTATATGGTAAAGAAGTTATTTTTGAAAGGCACCGCCATTTTGTTTGACGTGGAGGGAAATGAGTTCAAAGAACCCATCAACCTATACAAGCTCAAGGAATACTTTCTATAAAAAGTCTTGTTAGGGAGAAAACCTCGAAAAGAGGTTGTCTAAGCAAAAGTTAGAGACTAAAAAGAAAAAAAAGAAAAAGGTCCTGCTGGATCGAAAACCTCAAAAGAGGCGGTCCAAGCAAAAGTTAAGGACATGTAAAAGAGAGAGAGACACACACAAAATGATTGGTTGGAAAACTTGCAATGCCAAGCTAACTAATAATATGAGATGTACTAGAAGCAAAATGTATATACGTTTTGTGCTTAAATGAAATGAAATGGATTTCTTTAACTGTTACTAAACATTGCATAATGTGTCCATTACAAGCTGATAAACTAGTACAAAAGGAAAATTACATCTAACAAAAGGGGAAATGACGACTTTATTTCATAAGCTTTTGTTTTCTCTTCTTTTGTTGCCTACCCTAAGAACTTAACATTTGTAACTCTCTTGGCCTTTTGTATTTTATAAATTTGTCTCTTTCTATCTGTTACAAACAAAGCCACGCTTTGTAATGATCATCAGTAGTCTGATCTCTATCGTAGCTTAAATTTCTTTCGATGGCTCATAGAGGCCAAGTTGCCATTAAGTGGTCTAGGAAATTTTGAGAAAGGGGCCCTAGCTCGAACTCATGAACTAGCTCCACAATCAGTTATTTGTGACTGTATTGACAACATAGGCGGGCTGGATTGTAAAAGGTGGAAAAATGGAGACCGGCAACCTGGCCATAATATGTGTAAGATCGAATGGTCACATGCTGCAATCCCCACCAGGGGCACATCCAGTGGATCAGTGTATCAAGGAATGTTATAAGCCAACCGTGAATATCTGTAAGAGTGGGATGCAATTTTCTTGTTCGGTAATGCTTGGTTTTATAACGCTTGATGTCTTGAGGAGGTTCGATCAGGCCCAACTTTTCATAAAACCACACCTGTGGGTTTACAAATGATTAATTGCAGATAGTACGACAGTTGGAAATTAGGAAAGGATGATAGGAAACTTACCTCCAATAGGAATGGACTTCCTAAGAATTGTCATGTCTTCATGAAGTCATCCAATTTGATGATAGTTTCTACTAAGATGAGAGGGAAAGGATTGAACTCTGACTCCACTTAATCAAGGATGGAAAGAATCTTTGAATCGTAGTGTCCTAAGGAAGAAACCAGCAGAAATTGAGCATATAAACAAAGGGCTACCATGCAGGGCCAATAAGTTTCTTCTTTATCCACATTCATGGTGACCTCGAGAAAAGACTCTAGTTTAATTTCTGAACCGAATATATAATGATGAGAAGATCGGGGTGGAAGGTTGAACATACGCGCCATTTACTACTGAATGGAGTAAGAATCCGAGTTTTCAAGGTCAGGAACTGCGAGTCAGCAAGTAGAATCTATATGATAGTTGAGAATTGCCTCGAATTCCTCTGGTAGGGGACATATTTCTATTTTATTGAACCAAAAGACGTGCTTATGGGGATCCCAAAATTGAACCATGGCATGGAGAAAAAGGAAGTTGATTCTCATAGCATGAAGTGATTTGAAGACCGGAAGGTGAAAAGGTTTTAACCTAGTCCAAGACTTGTTGTCTAAATCCTTCAAGATCGGTTGTAGTAGCCTCAGACTCCATTCAGTCATGGTTGTAACTTTTAAAGGTGCTTAGAGAGAGAGATGGGAGGTTAGAGACAAAGGGAACTCAAGAAGTGGGTTGAACACAAGAGTGTGGGTTTTTTAAAGGGGCAGGGCCACCTGCTGATGAGGCGATCACCTCATTGATGAGCCGATCCCCTCATCGATGAGGCACCGCTTCAGCAGCAAGAGGTGATTGCCTCTTTATTAGAAGTTAGTGAGGTGATCGCCTCATCAGCAATATGGGCTGTTACATTTCTTCAAATCATGCATTTTTCAACAGGTGCAAATCAGAATATGGTGGGGGAGATACATATGTAATTAGCTGAAATTAGCCCGTATGTGAAAAATGAAAAAAAAAATAAAAAAAATGAATTTAATTGAGGAGAATGATGAATTCTACGAACATTCTATCTATAAATCAATAACTAAAATTTATGTGTTCACTGTTCAAAGGCTACACAAGTTTCAACCCCGGTACATCAAGCGTCTAACCTGGTACCCTTAAGGTCAGCCTCTCCTCCAATGCCACTTCCACTCTTGTCTTCATCCTCATCATCCTCATCAATCTAGAATAAGTCAATTTGATGCTCGAGGGTGGCGATCCTCGCCCTACTGGCCATGTCCCAATCCTATTCAGACAAATCATAAGTTAGTAAGCCATGCAAGCATGCATACAGGTATGAAATAAGGAGATTCTCACCCTCCACTATTGGGTGATCTCCATCATATAGTCTCTCTGGGCCTCTATTATGCGATACATATATAGGCCTTGCTCTAGAGGAATCTGCATTATTGAAATAAACGTTAAAACTAACGGTTGATTTGAGAATCATAATGAAAGTAGGTTAGAAAAAGAGCTTACATGAGTAACATCACTAGGGGTGCATGCAGGGGTCAGGTCCTCGTCCAAGGTCAAGAACTGACACGACAATTCTCCAGGAGGAACCCAACATCGGGCTAAAGGGTCAGGGACATGAATAAAGCTACCTGGGATGAACTCAGAATTGGGGGCAGTAGTCGGCCCGACTTGCTCTCTAGCTGTAGAAGTCTCCTCCCTGCCCAGATCCAGTCGACGCCTCAAGGGCTCTCTCTCTCGCACTCGGGATCTAACCGGGCCATAGGTCTAGTAAGAGCAGCCTGAAGACAAGACAAGAGAGACATCTGAGAACGTAATTAATCCTCAAGGTGAGGGAAGCTAATAAGGACATACATGAGAGGTAAAAGCAGCCTGGAAGGGAACCGTCAACAGAAGGTGGGTGCGAACGAACTTTGTATATTGGCTCTTCACATGAACCATGTGATTAACAGCTAGTGAACCTGCAATAACCTGGGCAAGGTCGTCGCCCTCCAACTCATGAGCCCAAAACATGCTATCAGGAGGAGACCTCAGAACCTGTCTCACTCTGGCACCTCTCCTCCAGTTTAAGACCTGCTCACCTAAATACTAAGATCGATACCCAGGGCCACAGAGGAGTACCCTCTTCCAGGATAAGGGCTTGGAGCGAGTCATCTTAATGGTCCAAGTCTCCTTAGGCCCCCATAAGTCATTTCGAATCTGCAAAAAGGGAGATATCAATAAGTAAGTGAGTTGAATATGCATAATTTACTAATAAGAAAGGTTGTCCTTTATAGGTACCACATCATGTGTCAGAGAGTTCAGGTGTTGTCTATGGATGTGAACTCGCGCAAGGTGCCTTTTTATGACGCGGCTGGCGCCCCACCTGCCGAGGGCTGGGAAGTGGTCCCCCACTTGTGTAATGCCCACAAGTAGCTTTAGCTCTAGAGCCTAGACCTGGAAAAATAAAATAAAAGTTGAGAAAATCAATGTAAATAATGGGGGTCAAAATAAGATAAGGAAAAGAGGATCATGATGTACCAGAACAGCATGCTAGAAGTCACAAAATCTCCTAGCCCCTCGGACTACCTCATCCATACTCCAGTACAAGTATGCCAGAGCATAGCTACCCCAATCAAATGCAGGAACCTGCTCAAAATCTCGAAGAGCCGGCAGGAACATCAGGTCAATAGAGCTGGCGGTGTTAATAAATAAGGTGGTACCAAGCAGATAGAGCAAGAAGGGCCTCACCACCTGATTAATCTCACAGGGAGTAATCATCGCCGTAGCCCGCTCTCAACTGTAGAAACTCCTGATCGAGTCCAAATTAAGGGTATGAGTCCCCTTCATGTCAGGAGTCATCCCTAAAAGTTGATTGATGTATGTAGCCTTATCTGGAGATAGCTGGTGTAAACTCGCATTAAATGGGACGGGGTCCCCGGCGTAGGCAATCCCTGTGATGGCGGCAAATGACACAAGGTCTAGAGTAAGCTCATCGAATAGGAGGTGAAAAGTGTGAGTTGTATCAAACCACCTCTCCATCAGAGTGTGCAGTGGCTGATAGTCCATGTGCCCTTGCTCAGAAGGAAGTGAGAGTACGAAGTCCTCGAACCCCATCTCTTGAATCTGATCCCTCTACTCATCAGTCAATTCACTATAGAAAACCCGGGCTCCATGGAAATTCTCGGTGCCCTTGAATGTCTGAGTGTCATGCTACAAACAAAGAGATAGGGAAGTGAAATTTATGCATTTTATGGTTTTAGAAAGAAATTTAGAATGAATGGACATGTAAATAGCGTAGTTCACCCTGTTGATGAAGCGATCACCTCATCACAGAGGCGATCGGCTCTTTGAAATGGTGATAGGAAATTGCCTCTTCGCAGAAGTCGATCATCTCATCGATGAGGCGATCGTCTCATCGATGAGGCGATTGCCTCATCAATGAGACGATCGCCTCATCGAAGAGGCAATCACCTCTATGAAGCATAGACGGGGATGATTTTCAATTTTTGGCAAATTAAAACATAAATTTCATGTTTTTTTAATTAAATAATGCCCTAGAATGATAATTATGCAAGATTAATCACTGACCCAACATGATTTCGCATGAAATTTTGGGGTACTAACCTCTCTAGATGCAGATGAGCAGATGTGGGACCTTAAGTCTGCCATAAGGGGAATCGAGTCTCCCCGGGTCAATCCCAAACTCCTAGAAGCATTAATAAAAGGTGCGATATGATCCCACTCAGGCACAGGGGGTGTTCTCTCATTCTCCATTGACTGTAAAGAGAGAAAAAGTGTAGAGAATACAGGAACTGCAGGAGAAGGAAAGAGGAAAAAGAGAAAGGGGGCAAAAGTGAAAGGGAATGGAGGTAAGGAAAAAGTTATTTTTATAGTGGGCAAAGGTGTAGGGTTTTCCTAAAAAAAAAAGAGAAGAAGGTGAGTGAAAAATGATGGTTGTTATCATACACTAAGAAGGTGGAATTCAGAGGTAGAGATTTCTAAAGTAAAGCTTTGGGAAGAGTGGGCCAGGAAAACTCACGCCATTAATAGACATGGCTGTTTGGGTTTGAATCCTCGAAGCTTAAAGACAGGGTTGTTCGGGTTTGAATTCCCAAAGCTTAAAGACAAAGATATTTGGGTTTAAATCCCTGAAGCTTAAGGACAGGGTTGTTTAGGTTTGAATCCACGAAGCTCAAGGACAGGGCTATTCAGGATTGAATCCCCAAAGCTTAAAGATCGAAATGATTATTTGGGTAGTATCCCTGAAGTCGGAAGTGAATGACAACTGGGCCAGGGAAACCCAAAAGTCTGTGTCCTCAGAGGAGTGATAATCGAACTAGGAAAATTTAAAAACCACATCCTAGTGATGATCAGGTCAGGAAAACCCGAGAATCAAGCTTCGTGAGTAGTGATGATCGGGCCAGGAAAACCCGAGAATCGAGTTTTAGTGTTGTGATGATCGAGCCAGGAAAACTCGAGAATCAAGTCAATGTTGTGATGATCGGACCAAGAAAACCTGAGAATCAAGTTTCCATATTGTGATGATCAGGTCGGGAAAACCAGAGAATCAAGCTTCGTGAGCAGAAAGGATCGGGCCAAGAAAATTCAAGAATCGAATTTTAGTGTTGTGAGGATCGGGCTAGGAAAACTCGAGAATTGAATTTCAATATTGTGAGGATTGGGCCAGGAAAACCTAAGAATTAAATTTTGGTTTTGTGAGAATCGGGCCAGGAAAACCTAAGAATTGAGTTTCAGTGTTATGAGGATCAGACAAGGAAAACTCAAGAATCAAATTTCGGTGTTATGAGAATCGGGCCAGGAAAAACCTGAAAATTGAGTTTTAGTGTTATAAGGATCGGGCCAGGAAAACCTGAGAATCGAATTTCAGTGTTATGAGAATCGGGCCAGGAAAACCTGAGAATCAAGTTTCAGTATTGTGAGGATCGGGCCAGGAAAACCCAAGAATCGAATTTCAGTGTTGTGAGAATTAGGCTAGCAAAACTCGAGGTTAATAGTCTTCAAATATATTTATCAAATATTAATGAGTGGCTGATCGGGCTAGAAAAACCTGAGGATCACGGTCAGGTTTCAAAACTGAAGGATTTATCTCTTGGGTGAGACCCAAGAGTCAGGTATGTTACTCATCTTGTTGTTTGTTTATCGTTGTGCATGTGATTTATCAAAAAATGGTCATTGCATGCATTTGATTTTTCAAAAAATCAGAGGGCAAACTAAAGACACCCAATTCAGTCAGCCCATGTTAGGGGATGAATTAAGGGTGCTCGGTTTAACAGGCCCGTTGTCGAGCCCAATGATTAAAATATGAAACTTGGACATGGAAGGTGGACTTGAAAACCTAAAGCCTAAAAAGCCCAAAACATGGCCCAACTATCCAAATTTAGCCCAAGCCCATTTGGCCCAACACATGCTCTGAATGAAGGGGCGTCGCCTCAGTACAATAAGGCAATCGCCTCATCAATGAGGTGATCGCCTCATCAATGAGGTGATCGCCTCATCGAAGAGGCGCCGCCTCTATGGCAGTTGAGTTGCAGCTGCATTTAATACAACTACAACCATGGTGGCCAAGTGGTATGGGCCCTACCCTCCATACTTGATTTGGCATGAGGAAGAGAAAAAGGCTATGGAGGCTCATGATGAGCTAAAGGGCTTAGGGGCATAGGGAAGCTAGGAAATAAAAGGAAAAAGGAGAGAGAAAATAAAAAATAGGGGGGGGGGGGAGGCCATTATTGAAAAGAGAAAAAAAGAGAGGGAGGAGCTTTAAAAAAAGAGGAAAGCAAAGAAAAAACGTCCTCAAGGAAGAAGGTGAGATTGAGGCAAGGGAAAGTCCACCTTTTCCTAAGAGAAGAAGGAAAAAGCTTGTGTCAAAAGTAGAGATCACATCCTAGCAAGTATCACAATAAAAAATGTCTCTGAGGGCCTCTCATTTTGGTAGAAAACTTGCACTTAAACTTGACATGTGCATTATTTTGTGTGTTCTTGCTTGTGTGTAACTAAGTTGTTAGTGTATTTTAGGTATATTTCTAGTTTATCTTGCTTAATATCCCACTTTATTAATGTGATCTTTGAATATTTTTGCATGTAGTTGTAGTTTGATGATTGTAAAGTGTGTGTATGCATGTATTGTTACTTAAAGTATAAGTATAAACGTTTGAGAGTTGGGACTGGCCTGTTGATCAGGCAACGCCTTTTCATAGAGGCGTCACCACTTGTCAATGAGGCGATCGCCTCATTAATGAGGCAATCACTCCATTGACAGGCCTTTAGGAAGTCTCCTTTGTTCATGTGTGTTGTATGTCTTTTTCTGCCTTAGAAATACTAGGGGCCTCTGTTGATGAGGCATCACCTTGTCAAGTTTGGCCTGCTTTTAGCTTCATTTTTATTAATGCTTGTTGCAGCGTCCACTTTGATACATTTTTTTTACTTTAAACATGGTTATTTCATTGCATAATGATGTTCATCTGGATTGTTTGATGGTTTCTTTAGTTCATAATGTGAAAACCCCCTTTCTTATAGAGTCTCTTTGTAAGTATCGTTATATGTGATTTCCTTTTTTTTTTTAAAGGAAGGGCTAACTATGTGTTATTTGTAGGAATTACTTGATGATTTCCATCATTAAGTAGTCACCTTTGTTAGTTACCCCTTTTTTATTATCACATTTATGTTATTTTATCGGTTTATTTTTGGTATATGTTTAGTTTATTTTCTGTATATTATTCTTTCATTTAGCCTAAAAGCATTGTAATCCTTAATCCCTTTCCCCATTTGATTTCGAACGTATGGATGTAAATTATTATTTATTTTATTTTTGTTGAATGTTGGGACTCAAAAGCATGAAATTGGACTAATGTGCAAACTTGGACTTAATTATAAAATTTGGAAAGTAAATGAAGGCAAGTGCAACTTTGAATGTAAATGAGGAAATAATTAAATAATTACATGGTAATAAAACGTAAAACACAAACGGAGGCCAATTGCAAGGTTGGGTAAGCATTCAAACGCTAAAACCCAGTTTTTGAACCTGATCTCTGATGACGGCTTCTGGGAACCTCTATGGGATCCAGTTGCTGTATAGCGTGTCCCGGCTTTTATCCGGGTGGCGACTCCATCTCCGAATAAGCCCATGACCTATATCGTATTTCCTAGTGGGCCTTGAGCCCACACAATATCATGGTCACCAAATACTTGGGCGCATGAATAAACCCTGCTGCCTACACATATTATTATTATTATTAAACAAAATTTTAAAAATAATAACACTGTTATTTATTTATTTAGTAATTTAATATTAACTTAATATAATTATAATTTACTATAAATTTTATAAATTTTTTATTTAAATAATTATATGATATTATTTTAATATTTTTTATAAATAATTTTTCTCAACTCTAAAATTGATTTTATATAAAAAAAAAAATATTATGGTCATAATTAATTATAAAATAATAAAAATTATTTGTTATTTGTTAATAAAAAATTTTAAAAAATAAAAGTTGTATTTTTTTATATAACAATTTAAATATTCTAATCCTATTAAACTTATAATTTATTACAATTTTAGTAAAAAAATTTTGAGTTATGATACTTTATTTTTTCAATATTTTTTATATTAATACTTTTATTTCGTAAAAAAATTAATTTGATGCCATTTTTTTAAGTTCAACTAATAATTAAATTATAATTATTAATTAATTTAATTGTAACTCTTTTTTGTTAAATTTTATAAAAATATTTAAAAACAATAATTATACTATTTTTCTTAAAAAAAATATACTTCCAAATAAATTTTATTTTTTATAATTTTACATGTTTCCTCTTCGTACATTTATATATACTAGTAAATTATCACGTATTTCGCATGTGAACAAAATTTTTTTAGATTTGTCATAGTAAATAAACTATTAAATATATGCTTTGATATTATTATTATTGCTGCTCTTGTTGTTATTGAAACTTGTTTCTATTCTAAATTATCTTTAGTTGGTCATTATTGTTAAAAAAATAATGAATAAAGAATAGCATAAGGTTAATTGAATGATTATGTTTTACTAATCATGTATATGAGATATTAAAGTCAACACATAGGTGCATATTTGAGAAATGATATACTGAATCGACCCACTATGAGGATACAATATGGATACTTGTCATAAGTTATTCTCATTGTAATAACATTATTTTTAGTCCTTTGACCTAAAATCATCATGGTTTCCGACATAATAGGATCTATATTTTAACACATTCTAACATCATTTTTTTACAGGATGATAAAATAGATTGTTGTTAGATATAGGATGAGTTATATGAAGAATATAAGTGATTCAAAATGAATATGTCCTACATTTATTCTGAGTGTTTAGAATAGTTGTGTGTGCTTTGCCTTAATATCTATATAAATAAGGATTTAGTTTCTTTGTAAAGTTTAAAGGGATTGTTGCCATGGATGATTAAATCAAAATAAATTATTTTTCTTTTTTAGTTACTTTATAATAATATGTTCTTATCAAACCTTTGTGCTTGTGGTGAACATTTTTTGACTTATCAATCTATATGTCAAGAAATCGATTGTGAGATCTTCTTCTTGACCATTGTTTCTTGTTTATTATTGATTTAAAAGGTTGAAGTTTTATCGAGCTTAAATTGTTTGAACTAACAATACATAAGGTAAGGGTTGTCAATGTCAAAATTTGAATTTGATTTGAACTTTCCTTGAGAGCGTGGGGTGAGGTTCATGTGAATGAGTGTTGATTTGCATCTCAACATATGCATCATAGCTCTTTAGCTATCAAGGTTTATTGTTTGCGAATTCTCCATTTTGTATTAAACTCTTTATGAAAAAATAAATAAACATATGTATTAGTTATTTTTTTTATATAATTTAGTAATTATGTCTTAAATAAATTAGAAGAAATTCTATTTTGTAATTAAAAATCAAATCAAAAAAAAAAAGGTGAATGCACTAAAATAGTTTTGGTACGTAAAAAGTTTCAAAAAACTCTACATAAGATGTGTATACATACATATTTTCTTTTAGGGTTTTTGCCACTCAATTTTTTACTCGCCTTAAAATATTCTTTTGAGAAAAGAAAATAAAAACCATTTAGAGAGAAAAGTGAGGTCTTTGAGAGAAGGTGCTAACATATTTAACTCCATTTTATAGGCATCCTATTCATATGGATACTAGTAGAAGATGGTGCTTTTACATCAACATCTCAACACCTAATTTTAGGGAGAATTTGTTAAACAAAACTTATAAAAATATTAAATTATGAGTATCAAAATAGCCTTTGAGTTATTTTTGTGCTTTCCTTCCTTATATGAGTATTCCCCTACCTTTCTCATATTACTCAGCGTAGATACTATTGGAAAGGTCCTTTGGATACTCATATTCATATAAAGCATTGGAGTAAATAGAGTAATTTTTGGCATGGTCCTTTTTTAGTATTCCCCTACCTTTCTTGTATAACTCAGCATGGATACCGCTAGAGGTTCACGTTGATACTCTTACTCATTTCTAAGCATTGGAGTACAATATGCTTGCTCTTATTTTTTATTCTCCTTTTAGTATTCTCTCGCCTTTCTCATATTACTCAGCGTGGATACTATCAAGGGATTTTGGACTCATACTCATTTATAAGCATTGGAGTAGATTATATGCACTTTTATCATTCGAAAGAATGAAATAATACTTTGAAATTCAAGCAATTTATACTTCATGTCCATAAATTTTATTTTTGCACATTCTTCCCCTCATTTGGGTGAAAAGCAAGCATTAGATTGATTAGAGTTTATAAGTTCTCAACACAAAACTATTAACTGCTCCTCTGAATTCTGCGAGGCTTAAAAAGAGTCATTATAATCGAAGGTCATGAGATAGGCTTTTCGCACATGATCCCAGGCAGTGGATGAATTTACTTTCAATTTATGAATTTTATGATTGAGATGATACTTTATTATAGAATTTAAGGAAGAGAGTTTTGTTACTTCCCTTTTTATTATCTTGATGAGTGTCTGGTATTTGCTATCTGGCCCATTTTTATTGATGTGTTGTTTCTTTTCCCCTTCTTCATTCTCTTTTGTTTTTTCCTGCACAAAATACAATAAGTTAGTATGGACTATTTGAAAGCGAATAAATTTTATCAAAATGTAATGTTATTATTTTGCATTCTTCCCTTTTAATTGTAGTGGTGATGTCTCTGATCACGAAGGTCATGATACTCCAAAATTAAAGTTATGGCTTTGGGTTGCATTTGTATTTCTACCATTCCATTAATGTTATGGTAAAGGGCTTCATTCCTCTTCTTGATATCTCTTATAAAAAAGGTTCAGGAGTTAGAGATCTTATTTCATGATCAAATAATTTTTCAGAGTGCATTTATTTTAAGTTTTAAGTGCATTCTTCCCTTTTTAAAGCTGACATATTTGACCTTCTTATCACCATATTCCATTCCCTACACTAGTTTTACTATTATGGAGAGATATTCTAAATGATGCTTCAGATGAGACTATGGAGATGGATGTTGAATCTAAGGAGCTTGAACATCTTATCCAATCTCTTAAGGTCACCAGGATGATGCTTTTGCAAGTATCACTGTTAGTGATATTCCTTTACTAGATGGGCTTATTAGGCTCCTGAGGTCTAAAGTCCCATTGAGTATCAGGTTCACCTTATTAGTGCCATCCTTTTCCTTTTAGATGATTCACATGTGCACATTCTGATTACCTTTCTGTATTCTTACAACACTTATTTTGAATATTAGTAGCAGAGTATTTACACAATCTTGCCTAGGCTTAAAGACTTTATTATGCAAAGCAAGTATTTCACAATATGTATATGCAAGTGTATGCATGTTATGTATGATATGCATAATCCTAATAGGTCTCCTGTTTGGAACAGAGCTATGTTGCTAATCTTGGAGTATAAGAATGAGGTGCCTCATCAATAGCCTGTAGGTTTGAGCATTGAATGCTTTGCTGTTGGTCTTTCTGATGGTAGAGCCTCTGATACAATTTGTCAGATAGATGACCATGCTAGCAAGTGGGATCCATGTCTCGACATTAAAGTTTGTGATTGAACGATACACTATTGAACTTTTCATTTTGCTATTGCCTTTGCTATATGATACCTGATGTATTTGTATGCTTCTTTCAGCCCCGAGATCTCTTATACTGGCTTTTATACTTTAGTGTTCCTTCTTCGCTCTTTGAATGCATACTTACTATTCTATAATTTGCCCCTAGAATCACATTTTACCCTTAGTTTCATTCTAGAGTCATTCACGTTATTCTAGCAGTATTTTTTTCGTGTGTAAGAGACCTAGTTTGTTCACTGTTATTGTTGATCATGTGACTTACTAAGCCTATTAGTTACAATCTCATGCATTAAAGATGCAAGGGAGTGGGCAAACTAACTGGAGTGAGTTCTTGCTGATGAAATCAATTAGACTTGCTCTTCGAAGAACTCTTGAGCTAAACATGAGGCTTGATGCTGGTGCAATGATTAATGATAGTTACAAGGTATGGGTTATGATACAAGTTATTGAGCTATATGAATTCCCAAGGTACAAGGGGATACTAAGCTTATAAACAAAATCATAAAGGGGTGGAAAAAAAGAAAACATAACTAAAATAGCGATCTCATAGCTCTGATTTAGCTTTTATTATTTATTATCTTTCCATTCAGATACTTATGAAGTATGATAAAGACGAATATGCAATATTTAAAAAAAAAATTTAAATTCAATTTTACTGTTCATTAGGGCAAAAATGAGAACATTCATTACATCACATAGTATAACTCTTGTTATCAACTAGTCCTAAAAAATTTTCTCTCTAATTTTTACTTTACTGTTCTTTTTTCTCTCTCTTTATTTTTTTTCCTCAAATTTCCTATCTTCAGAAGTTACATTATGTGATATATGAATGTTCTTTGAATTTGCATTTATGCCCATGCTAAATAAGTCTAATTAAATCAAATTTTTCTATCAAACACGCAAATGCAATCAATATCATAATGCAAAGTACTATTAAGATGCATAATACATAAGTAAGCATGATTAGAATTCATATCATTGATCATTAAAAAAAAACAAGTTTTAAAGAAACTAAAATTTTATTCAAAGAATATAATAAGAAAATTTATTTTCTATTCTAAATGCTAGGGATGTTGAGTCTCATGGTAGCTGTCCTTCAGGTGGCTGATATAGTAGCTATTCTTGCATCTTCTCGCTAATTGTCTCCATAAATGTGCATTTTTTTCTAGCAGCTTATCATCATCAAACTTATCACCCCATCATATAGGCACAATCAACTTGAAAGGTATGTTAAAATAAGGTGGTTTAGGATAAAACACCTTATAGTCAAACTTATTTGAAGGCTGACCCAATAAGTCTTCTGCTCTTTCCTCATCTTTAGGGGCATTAGGAGATTTCTCATTGGTTTTAAGGTCTAAGTCCTTAAAGGAGCTTAGCACTTCTTCCTTACTTACTTTTGAGTTGATTATCATAGTAGCTGAGGGTGGTACATTTCGATAGTTTAAGAAAGGATTATTTTTAATGCTTGGGTTTTCAAGGATTGTGATCTTTCTGGAGACTATAAGTTTTTGGATTTCATGTTTAAGGTGGATGTAGTTCTCCGTGGAGTGTTAAAGGTTTTGATGGAATTTGCAGTGCTTGTTTGGGTTATAGCCTAGGATGTTTAGGTTTGAATTATGTAAAGGTTGAAGTAAGCCCTTTTGCATTAGGCACTCTAGGACTTTTGACAAAAGTTGGTTAAAATTAGAGAATCTCCTTAGTTGTTGAATAGCATGCACTTCCACAATTTGACTAGTGCTTCCTTACTGTATGCCCCAAGTTGGGTAATTTCTCGCTCTAGTGCTTTTAGCAATCTTCTTCTTTTTACTTTCAATCTCCTCAGCTTACATCCCATCATCATAAAGGTCCATAAATGTTTTAGGATTCATCATTTGCAATCTCTCAACCAAATTAAGCGACACGTTATGGACTATCATCCTAACCTGATCTTTCTCAGCCAACTTATTTTTCATTAATCTTGCCTTGTTCATAAATTTAGTCAAGAAATCAGAAAAGGATTCATTTGATTTTTGCTTAGTCAGTTTTACATCCTTGATGGACACTTCCAATATAGTGTTATAATCATATTGTTTTAAAAAAGCAATGCACAGTTCTTTCCAGTCAGCCTCGACAGACTTTTCCAACCCATTATACCCATTTACAGCCATTCCCTCTAAGAATAGTACAAACAACCTGTGATCACTGCTAATAGGGCTTTAGTAGTGCTTATAATTATTGTGTACTGACTGAAATAAATCTTAGGATCTCTAGTTCCATCAAACTTCTGCAGCTGAGGCATTTTGAACTTCCCAGGTAGCTTATTACCCTCTATTAGCAATATATCATCAAAGTCAAATGAATATCCCATGCCTTGTCCTCTAATTAGCTCTTCCATCTTAGACATTTTTTGGGTCAGTGCTTACATTTGCTTGGACTTATGGTCTTGTACCAGTTCAAGTGATTCTTTCTTTGCCTTTTTTATCATGCAGTTCTCAACATCCTTAAGCTTCACATCAACAGTAGGTGGGTTTTTACCAACAAGTTTCCCCCCAGTATTATTAGCAGCAGGTGGAGCATCTGCAATAAGTGGGATAGCTATAGCAGCAAGTGGTTGCTTAATTATAGGTGGTGGTATGACAGTAGCACTAGGTTGCATTAATCCAGATAAAGCATGTCTTAGTTCATCTTGCATCACAGCCCTCATGTCATCCATCAAAGCTCCCTTGATGTCTTCTAGGGTCTAGTTCTCTCCTTGTTGTTATTCTATTTCTATATGCTCAGTTAGAGTTGGTTCAGCTTCCAAGTAAAGCAGATTAATAGGACTTTTCTCTAGTTTGTGAAGGATCTCTTTTACTATGGCTTTAGGACTTAAATATGTTCTTTTTAGTTTACCACATTTTCATCCCTAAATACGAGAATATCCAGATGAATCTATGATGGCTGCAAAACAAAGTGTTAGTATGATAGATGAAATGCATGTATGCATGATGCACGTGTTGTGCAACAAGTAACAAATAGCAAGTATCAATTAAGTGTACAACATTCATCCTTCCAACCTTTTCCTCCCATACACATATTCAATGGTGAGTCTCTTTTCCTAGGATTTTTAGCCTTGTCCTTAATATCAACAGGGAATATCACAAATCGATGAGCAAGCTAAATCTCTCTTAAAGTAATAAAAGCATGAAAACAATATTTCTAGGTATAAAGGTCTAGTACTATCTTTATTAGCCTAGATAGACTTTTTAAAAAATGGGCTTGGGCTTTTATAGATAGAAATACCTTATGGCAACATACACAAGCAATTTGGGTAATTCTAAGGGAAGTAACTAAGCCATTATATGTGGTTAGGGTCTAGTTAAAAGTCAAAGTTCTCTTAGTAAGATGCCCTCCTTTAAGACTTGAGTTACAGGCCAAAGTTAGAGGGGCTCAACATCCTTTACAAACTCGAGAGAAGACTACCCCCCTTTAGGAATTAGGTTATAGACTCTGGTCAGATGAGCCTAGTAATCTCTCTTGAACCGAGTTAAAGCTAAGAGTGATAGTTAGCCAATTTACAACTCCATAAGGCTAGTGGAATCATGGAATCATAAACCAACGCCATCAGTTAATAAGTACATGCAAAATGAATGCAAGAATAAAATAATAATTAATAAAATTCTAAAGAACACAAGTAGAATTAGTATTTCTTATCCCCGATGGAGTCGCCACTATAGACGATGGGGTTTAGCGCGTGCTTAAGATTTTAGCAACCGTGATACTTTTTGAGCTTAAGGCTTTAGTGAACACATTAACCACTATCACAAAGACATGGCATGGAGATGAGGAGTTACCACCTAAGGTAATAATTGGGAAAAATAAAAAAAATGGTGGTACTTAATTCTCTAAAAGAAATCCAACACCACAACTAGGAGATTCTAGATACGGAATGCTAACTTATTTCAGTTTTGTGTTCATTTAGAATTACTTTAAGTATTACTATTTTATCCTCTATTTACATGCAGTTTTATATAAACTCTTATTAAAACAATCAATTCCAGGCAAACTAGTCATGAAAAATACATGTAAATAATGCATTCATATAAATCATAATCCCTTAGTCCTCTATATTAATTTTAATTAAATGGGCTAAATTTACATATTTTTATTTACAAGTGAACTTAAAGACTAATGGGCCTAATTCCTCTTTAATTTTAATTAAGTGAACCTAAGTCCATTTATTTTAATTTTAAGAATGGGCCTAAATCTACAAATTATGAAGTATTTAAATTAGTGGGTCTAATTCTACATGTTTTAATTTTAAGGTGATCTTAAATCTACAAGTTATGGAAAAGGCTTTTATTTAATGGTTTAAGTCTAAATTAATTGTAATTAACCTAAAATGGGCCTATTTCTAAATTACTAAATGAGCCTAAATTATTTCTAACCTAAATCTAGTTAATTATGGGCCTAAAATGCATTTCAATTAAAATCTAGACCTATTAAACAAGATGGGCTAATAAAGAACTACTTAAACCTAAAATTATTTAAATGGGTTAGAGCCTAATATGGGCCTAAGGCCCAAAACACATAAAAATAATAAACAAGCCCAAAAACGATAAAAAATTTTTAAAAAACAAATAAAGAAGATCAACCATACAATTAAATTATTTTATCTAAAAAAAACCCTAATTTTGATTAACATGCAACCTAAATAAATGTACTTCCTCCATTGATTTTAATTAGGGTTTACCAAATTGAACCTAATTTACTAATTAACTTTTTTAAGAACAAGAGAACTAAATTTTCATTATTCTCACTATTGGGACTATTACAAAATCTACCAAAATAATAAAGAAAATAAAATTAAAATACAAACCTTAAAAAGACAAATTAAATAAATTCAAAACCTAAAAAATAAAATAAACTAAACTAAACTAAACAAAGTAAAATTAAATTAAATTGGGATCTTGACTTTTGGTTTTCGTTCATGGATTCTCTGTGAGTTTCCTTGGTTCAATCATATATTCATCACCAAAATCATGAAACAAAAAGAATAAAAAAAAGAAAATAAGATTAGAATTAATGAACAAAGAAAACAAAATAATGAAAATTAAACCTAAATAAAAAACTTTAAAATAATAAAATAAAAAATAATAAAAATAAAATAATGATATAAAAGAAAGAACTAGTAAAAAGAAAGGAGTAAAAGATGAGTAATGATGTGCAAATGTTGTTTAAATGCCCCTCATACTCGGATTTTACCGTTTTGAGAAAATTGACTCTGCGCTTTCTTGATTTATGGACTTTTTTTAAAAGAACGTCATTTATTTATTTTAGAAAAAAGGGTTTTGAAATGATAATATTAGGTTAAGTCTTCTCTCTTTTTCTCAATCAACCTCTATTGCAGTAGTTGATTAGGGTTTTTTTTTTCCTTTTTTAAATTAGTCCCCAATTTCTTATTCTCTGCCAATCTTTTCTTTTAATATCTTGTTCCCTTAAGCTAACCGCTTATGTGATCACAGGAGTTACGTGATCACAGTAGCTTTGATCTCTCCATTCCCAAAAAATAGGATAAGAATTTTAACTTAAAAAAAAAGATACACATAAGAGACGCATACTGGACTGAGACAAAACCTATAGATAAATACTTAAATCAATTTATTTATAAATTAAATTTGGACTAATCATAGTGAAAAAAAAATTTTACTGAAATTTTTAATGCCTCGGCATTCCAAAATGTCGACTAGCATTATGTAATGCCAATCGGCATTATGTAATGTTGATTGGCATTACATAATAATGGTTGCACATTTCCAAATATACCCCTGCAAAAGTCAATTTTTTACAATTAAACCTAAAAAATGTTGCAATTTAGTCCTTGAAATCGTGCAACTTAACACTATAGGTCAATTTTTTTATTAGATTTTCATCATATAGGCTTTTGTTGCATTCATGCACAATTGCATCCTGAAATTGGTTGCTTACACATATCTTATATATTGTGCGTGAAAATTCTAAGGATACATCCTAGATTGCTTATAAAGTGTAGCGTGTGTAAGACATGTAACTACAAGTTTGAATGTGGCAAAATTGTGAAGCATGCCTTAAAGTGTTGTTTCGAGTGTACATGTAAGCATGTCTTGGTTGAGGCCCTTTGATATAAGTCTTGGACCTATGAGTTTTAGGGGAATGAGTCTTCTTTTACTCTTTATTAGCTTTAGGTAATTTAGGCTTCATAGTATTAATGACTTGAACCTTACCACTCACATTTGAAGAAGAAGAATAAGAAGAAGTGTGATATTTAGCTTTCACAAATATAGTTTGACTTGATGATGAGGATGGTGCTCCATTGGAGTAGCCCAAGCCATGTGTATTTCCATAAAATCTTCATGAATCTAAAAGATTATTTAAAGTGTCCTTTCCCTTTTTAAATTTTGAAATTAAAGATTTTAAATCCAAATTTTCTTGTGAAAGCTTTTCATTTTCATGTTTAGCTTTCTCTAGTTCATTTTTTAAAAAAAGAGGAGTTCTTTAAATCATTAGCAATTTGTTCACTTGAAAACTCATTTTTCAAATTTTCAAAATCTTTAGACATCTTTAAAAGCTCTTGCTTATAATGCTTCTTTTTTAAAAGAAGATTTTTGCGTTAAAGCATAAGTTTGCTTATAATAGAGCTCTCATAATCATTATCACAACTATTATTAAAGCAATCATGTAAGTAATCTATGTTACTAATATGCACTAGGTCATTCATGTATGACCATGTTTTGACTTTATCATTTTATTTAATAAAAGGACATTTTTCATTATCATTTTGTGTTATGATAATTGCTTAAATAGTCAATTCTTATTAAGGTCATCAAGTATGTCACTTGATAGTAAAACTCTTAGATTAAATATGAGTTCTATTCAAATTGTCCCTAGTCGTAACAATATGTTATGGCTAGTATGATGTTGATTGATGATTATGTTTAACTAATCATGAATATGAGATATTAAGTCAACTCATAGGTACTTATTTGGGAAATAATGTATTGGATTGACCTATCATGAGAATACTACATAAATAATTGTCATAAGTAATTCTCATCATAATAATATTGATTTAGTCCTTTGACCTTGAAATCATTATGGATTTCTACATAACTATTATATATTTTGACACAATTTAACATTTTCTTTAACAGGATGATTAAATAGATTGTTGTTGGATATGAAATGAGTTATGTGAGGAATGTGAGTGATTAAGAAGGAATTTTTCCCTCATTTAATCTAAGTAAGATATCTATAGGCCCTTTGATAAGATAGATTGAGGAAAATGCAAGGCCATGCTAAAGTGAATTGATAAAGAGTTATCATTCTCAATCTACTTAGAGTTGAGAAATAATATGATTGAATTACATAAGGATGACAGAAGCTATGCCTTATATTCAATCAAGATATCATGTGATAAAGGGATTACAATATTTATTATAAATTAGGTTATGTCAGATTATTGACTTCACATGACTTGGGTAGTCATAATGTCTTGCTAAAGGCCACTTATGACTTGTAGGCCTAAATAGGGATTTAAGGCCCACTGTTAATGTCATGTGAACCTACAGGGTCACACACTTAGAACAAGCCCAAAAATGGATATGGGTTTGAGAAGCCCAAATATGCTCTATGGAAATAAAAAAATAGTTTATTTATTTAAGGTAAAGGTTATCTTAAATAAATGGAATATTATATCTAATTTAATTTTAAATAAAATCAGAATAATAGTAATTAAGAAATTACCAAAAAGTTATTTTGGTAAGTGAAACCTTAATTAGAGGTTTATAAATATGTTATATTCTCTAGGGTTTCACTAACTCAATTATTAGCCACCAAAATTCATTTTTCTCCTCTTAGAAAAACTAAAACACATAGTGTTCTTGTTCTTGATTTGTGAGAAATCAAGAGAAATGCTAACACACAAATTTGTCATTTTAATAAAGGGTTATTCATGTGGACGCTTGTGGAGGACGGATTCTTTTAAAGATGTCTTGATTCGAACTACCAAAATGAAAAAGATTGAGGTAAGGTGTCACCAGAGTGAACCTCCTCTCTACCTTCCAACAGTCTTGCCTCTTTTGCATTTATTGTAAGATTTGAAAACCCTAGTTTTAAATCAATTAATCGAATTACTTAGATCCGGGTTAAGGTTTATAGTGAAAAGTTTTGATTTCCACTGTGTTTTTGAATCACAAAACCCAACAATGGTATCATAGCCACTTGTAATTTGGTTAATTTGATTTTATATATATAGCCACTTTGATTATATATATATATATATATATATATATATATATATATGATTCGTTTTTAAAAAGGTGTTTTCAAAAATTTTATCCAAACAGATTTGTTTTTGTGACGTCCTCTTAAATCTGTATGAAAACAACAGTAAATATTAATTTGATTAATGTTTATAATTGTTTAATATGATTAAACAATAATCAGAATTTTGATTTTCTGGTTTAAGTATTCTGTTTTTATGAAAAATTGAATATGTATACAAATTTTTGTCAAAGGGCGATCTGTTTAAGAGTTAAAAAGATCATGCAGAATAAATTGTTTAAGTGTTAAACATAATAAATCTCTTTGGAACAAATTAATTATTCTGCAATATGATTTATGAATAAATTAGGGTTTATGGTGGCGATTGTTTAAATGTTAAACATAAAGGAAAATGATATTTTTTGAACAAATGCATCAGACAACAATTTGATTGCAAAAATTATTGTCGTTTTAGGGTTTTTGACAACAACTCATTCAAAGAGTTAAGGACTGCCGCCTAAGACACTGCCCCCGGACTGCGCTAGGGGTGTTGCCCTTTGACCTCAAATGGATTTGTCACATAATTTATTTTTTATCATAATAATTAAATTAACATGTAATTTGATTTATTATGTTATATATGTTTATTTTTAAATGCATGGTGCATAGCATGGCCCTTGAACCAATGTGATTGGATTTTGTTATTTTATTTTATTGGGTTGTAATTTTTAAATATGACCTGCAAGTCATTTTATTTGTTGTAATTATTTTATTTTATTAGATAGTAATATAATAGTTTTAATTACAACATGTAATGTAAATCGAAACCCAAGATGTGAATTCAAGTTAAAGGCCTGTGATGGGGATCACGAGTGGGAGCCCAAGGACGAGGTCCATGGTAGAAGATGGAGATCCAAAATTGAAGGCTCAATTTGTATTTAAAATATCACCTAGGTTTGATCTTTGATCTTCATATTGGCTTATAAAGATCAACTTAGTTATGGGCCATGCTATGTCATGTTTATGTTATTATGTTAGTATGTTATGCATGTAATGCAATGAGATGCAATATAACAATAACTATATAAGATAAAACCTATCTAAAACCTCATCTAATATTAAGTCATTAAAATGCCTCTCATTAATCAACACTTATCAAGATTTGGATTGCTATTAATAGGTTATGCCAAAGCATTGTATATAAAGCCATCTAAATAAGATAAGATGGATAATGGTGATATCCATATGTTTGAATTGGTTAGACTTAACTAGGTTATCAAAATGGTTTTAGACCTAGGGCATTTGATAGGATATGTCGATATATATGATATCCTATAATTATCTAAGAATTACATGAGATGTAATTGATAAAGTGTTACCTACCTAAATAGCCACACTTTAAGTGATAAGCCAAAGCTTACTTGAAGTAGGGTGAAATATGGATCTTAGCCCACTAAGAAATTTCAAATGTTGAAATTATTTTAAGGTTTTTATTATTTATGAAAATTTAGTGGGAGTTTTCTTATGCCTCTTTCATAACAAAACTGAATGTACTATATATATATTTATTGTAGATAATGACATCAAACACTGCACCTACCATGTCACTACGATCGATCCTTGAGAAGGATAAGCTAAATGGGACTAACTTTCTTGATTGGTACATAAACCTAAAAATTATTCTTAGGCAAGAAAGAAAGGAATATATCCTTGATCAACCCATCCTAAAGGAACCATATGCTAATGCTCTTAGAGCATAAAAGGATGCTTATAGTAAGCATCTCAATGATTCAGTTGATGTCACTTATCTCATGCTTGGATGCATAGAGTCTGAGCTTCAAAAGCAACTGATGGAATTGGAGGCTTATACTATGATAGGCCATCTCAAGGAAATGTTCCAAGAGAAAGCTAGAATTGAAAGGTTCAATACCATCAGGGCATTGCTCTCCTGCAAGTTGACTACTAGCGGCTCTGTTAGTCCTCATGTTCTCAAGATAAAAGGTCATCTTAAACACTTGGACAAGCTTGGTCTCAAGATTGAACAATAATTGGCTGTTGATATCATTCTTCAATCTTTGCCTAAAGCTTATTATGGTTTCATCATGAATTTCAATATGTATAGTATGGACAAAATTATTTCAGAGTTGCATGGGATGCTTAAACTGATGAAAAGAACATCAGGAATTCCACCAAGGATGTTTTAATGGTCAATAAGGGAAAGGGTATGAAAAAATTTGGAATTGGAAAGGGCAAGGGCAAGGCTCCCAAAGGCTTTCAGAAGCTAAAACCAAAGCCCAAGCCCAAGCCCAAGTTCAAAGCTAAACCCCAAGCGAAGCCACCAAGGAGGGAATATGCTTTTCTGCAATGAACCAGGTCATTGGAAAAGAAATTGCAAGCTATATATGAATGATCTAAACAAGAATAATGGTAGTATGACTACCTCTTCAAGTATTCATGTTATAGAAATTAATTTATCTACTTTTGATTCTTAGGTTTTAGATACTGGATCAGGATCTCATATTTGTACTAATGTGTAGGGTCTAAAAAGGAGTAGATCATTGGCTAGAGGCGAAGTGGACCTATGAGTTAGCAATGGAGAAAGAATTGATGCTTTAGTTGTAGGGACTTATGAGTTAACTTTGCTTAGTGGACTTTTTTTAAATTTAGAAAATTGTTATTATGTGCCTACTATATGTAGGAATATTATTTCTATTTTTTGTTTGGACAAGAAAGTATTTGAATTTATTATTAGGAATAATAAATGCAATATTTATCATGATAATGTTTTCTATGGATTTGCTCCATGCACTAGTGGTCTTTATGTTCTAAATGTTAAAGACACTAATGAAAGTCAATCTATAACATTGATACAAAGGTGTTTAAATCTAATGATTTAAACACCACCTATCTCTAGCATTGTCCTTTAGGCCACATAAATGAGAAACGCATTTCAAAGCTTCACTAAAATGGGCTTTTGAATTCATTTGATTATGAATCATTTGAAACATGTGAATCTTGTTTACTAGGAAAAATGACTAAAACACCTTTTACTGGAAAAGGTGAAAGAGCTAATGATTTATTGGGCCTTATACATTTAGATGTATGTGGGTTATTAAACTTAACTGCTAAAGGAGGTTTCCAGTACTTCATCTCTTTCATAGATGATTTTAGTAGATATGGCTATGTCTATCTAATGAAACATAAATCTAAATCTTTTCAAAAGTTCAAAGTTTTCAAGAATGAAGTACAAAACCAACTTGGTAAAAATAATAAAAACACTAAAACCTGATCGAGGTAGTGAATATTTAAGCCAAGAATTTATAGATCATCTGAGAGATTGTAGGATTATTTCACAAATGACTTCTCTAGGTACACCACAATTAAATGGTGTGTCCAAACGGAGAAATCTAACTTTATTGGATATGGTTCGATCAATAATGAGTCAATCTAATCTTCATCTCTTTTTAGGGATATGCTTTAGAAATTGCTGCATTCATTTTGAATAGAGTTCCAACAAAGGCAGTTGAAAAGACACTATATGAGATGTGGATTGGAAAACCTCCCAGTTTGTCTTTTCTCAAGATTTGGGGATGTGATGCTTATGTGAAGTGTCAAATCTCAAATAAACTAGCACTCAAATATGATAAATGCCTTTTTGTGGGATATCCTAAAAAAACTAAAGGATGTTATTTTTACAATGCTTTTGAGAACAAAGTGTTTGTTGCTTGAAATGGTGTATTTTTGGAAAGAGAATTTATTTTCAAAGGATATAATGGGAGCACAGTCCAACTTGAAGAAATTCAAGACCCACAAAATAGCATTGTACCAAGTGTGGAACTATAACTGGATCAACAAGTAACTGTTGGATTTGTACAAGTACTAGAAGGCCCAATGAGGTCTAATAGGACACATCAAATCCTAATGAGATATGAATTTCTCATAACTAATGATAATGATGTGTTGATTGTGGATCAAAGTGAACCTACATCCTATTAAGAGGCTATAAATAATCATAACAATAAGAAATGGCTAGAAGCCATGTGTTATGGATGGATTTACATACCATGAAGATGAGCATGAAGAAGATGGCAATGATCAAATTCATGAAGTGTTTAATTCGATTAGCATACCTCAAGGGCCTATAACAAGTTCTCAATCTAAGAAGCTTCAAAAAGCCTTAATCCATCATCTACAAGGCTTGGTGAATTCGGCCATTGAAGGTTTACATGGACATCAAAGCTTTGGACCTAAGGGAGATAAAGTCTAATACAACTTAATAAAAGTCCAAGTTACTAATGGGCTTAATTAAGTATGTAATGGGCCATTTTATGTGGGCTTGGTCCAATTTACACATGTTAGAGATTTGGTCAAATTTAGCTTAGTTGTCATTAGTTATCATGCTGTTACGGGAATCCTTCTTAATTAAGGATTTTCCTTTATAAGAGTCTTTTTCTTTATAGGAGTCTTAGTTGCCATATTTTGAAGGAATCCTATTTAGTTATGGATTTTCCTTTATAGTTATCATTAGGAATAAGTAAAGAAACTCTTTCCTTCAAGGATTAGGTTATTTACTTGTCCATATAAAGGCCACCAATATGTAAAACCAAGGATAATTCAGATTTGATATTTTTATTAAAACCTAAGGCTATTTGCTTTATTCTTTGTGTTCTTGAGTAGAATACATGTTTATAGGAACATTCAAGTAGGTTGATCACCTTTCTTGTGTAGTGTTTTGAAATTGGAGTTTAGAAATAAGTTTTCTTTATTCTAATTCTTTGATTATTGTTTAAGTAATATAAAATCTAACCTATTTTTAGAGGGTTGTGCCAAATTGGTTCTTGGGGTTTTCATGTTAATGTTTTATGGGTTCGCATATCCAAAGGGTTCTCAAGCTTGACTGTGGAGGTTCCATATCATTTGGTATCAGAGCTTTGGCTTTAGATCAGGTTTTATCCTTTAACTCTATGTTCTTTATTTTTGATTTCTTGTGTTCTTATTTCTTTAAATTCGTTTCTTGTTCTTCTTCTTGATTCTTGATTCTTAGATCTTATTCTTTTATCTTGTTCTTGTATTTCTTTAAGTCATTCGAATTGCTTTACATTCAGAAATTTATAATTGCAATTTGTGTTTGAAGTCAAAAAAAAGAAGAGAAAAGAAGTAAATTGAAGAAAAGAATATGAATTATTAAGAGTTTAATTTGATTCTTGCGGTGATTGATTTTTCGTAATCAGATTTGAATTTGCATATCACTACAATCCTTGTTTATTAAGGATTCTAATTAGGAATAGATTGTGTAAGATCTTGTATTCCTTGCTCATTAAGGATTTGTATATCATTACTTTCCTATTCTATTTAGGAATATTATCAATTGTGGCATATTGACTTTCCTTCTTAAAATTTTTTCCTAATTCATTTCCTTCGTATTCTAGGAAGATATTTGTATTTTTTTTCACATGTCTTTTGCTTCTTTTTGAGTTTTCCTATTTTATTGCTTCTGTTTTTTTTAATAACCAAATTGCCTCAAACTTGTTTTGAAAATTTCACTTTTGAAAGTTCTACTTGAATATTGCTTTAATCTAATTGATTTGTTCTAAAAGTGTGATTCACCTAAGAACATAAAAGAATTAGCTTGAGTGGTGAGAGGAAGCCGAGTGAAATATTAATTTGAGTTAAACACGAGTGACCACCCCATCATTTGAGTGCAAACATGTGAGGGAGTGCTTATGAGGATCTTAAATTATATTTTATTTATGTTTCTAACATTCTTTTGTAGCAATGTCAAACTAAAGTGAAAATAAAGGTGAGGGTAAAGTTTATGAAACTTTGCTACGTGAGGCTCAATAAAGGCAATTTGCATGTATGAATACAAATTTTAAGACTATAATGGAAAGACTAAACTGCATGGATATAAGGCTAAGAGCGGTTGAAACGGCAACAACACCAAATCATAATGAGGAAGTAGAATGCAATGATGACAATGAGGATGAAAATGAGGCCTATGCAGAAGTAGGAGTACCAAGAGGTGGAGGTTGATAAGGCCGAGGTAGAGGAAGAGGAAGGTTACAACCAGTTTTATACAATGGAAGAAATCGAGGCAATGAAGATGATATAGATCAAAATTTAGGAAGCATCAAACATAAGATACCTAACTTTCAAGGTAAATCAGATCCGGAGTCCTATTTACAATGGGAGAAGCAATTGGAGCTTATATTTGATTGCCATCAATTTAGTGATGAGAAGAAGGCAAAATTGGTGGTTACTCAATTTTTTGATTATGCTATTGCTTGTGGGACCATTTGGTCATTAATAGGCGAAGGAATTTGGAGTACCCAATTGATAATTGGCTTGAGCTCAAGGCTGTAATGAGGAAGCAATTTGTGCTAAAACACTATCATAAGGAACTTGTACAAAAACTTCAAGTTATTAAACAAGGTAGTAAGGGTGTGGATGATTACCATAAAGAGATGGAGATGCTCATGACTAGGGCTGATATAGATGAAGATGTAGAGATCACTATGGCGCGCTTCTTCGCTAGTCTAAACAAAGACATATCTAACCGAGTAGATTTACACAAATATAAAGATTTAGAAGAGATGGTGCACATGGCCGTCAAGATAGAAAGGCAACTCCAAGGAAGAGGGTCGATAAGGTACAATTCCAAACCCTATTCTAGTTCTAATTTTAATTGGAAAAAGGATGGAAAGAGTGATTATAGGGGTGGGAATAAGGTTGCTCATGAGGTTGCTAAGGGGAAGGCATATTCAGTCTCCAAGGAAAAAATAAAAATTGATGAGCCTAAAGGGAGAAATAGAGACATTAAGTGTTGGAAGTGCCAAGGAGTAGGTCATGTGAGCAAAGATTGTCCTAATAAGAGAACGATGACCATAAGGAATGGGGAAATTATGACTGATGAAGAAGAGGGCAATAATGAAAGTGATGAGGATGAGATGCCTGAATTGGAAAGTTATAGTGATGGGAGTATAGAGAAGCCAATCAAAGGTTACATGCTGGTTACAAGGCATGCTCTTAGTACTCAAATAAAGGAAGATTGCATTGAAGAGCAATGAGACAACTTATTCCATACAAGGTGTCATGTGTAAGGCAAGGCATGTCTTATGATTGTTGATGGAGGGAGTTGCACCAATGCAGTGAGCTCATTCTTAATTAGTAGATTAGGGCTGTCTACCATACCACACCCACGACCATACAAACTTCAATGGCTTAATGATTGTAGGGAGGTCAAGGTAAATAGACAATATATTTTTTCCTTTTCAATTGATAAATATTATGATGAGCAATTGTGTGATGTAGTTCCTATGCATGGTGGAGATATTTTGCTTAGTAGACTATGGCAATTTGCTAGAAAGACCAAGCATGATGGGTACCTCAACGGTATCACTTTACCAAGGATGGGTGCAAGATCATATTAACACTGCTTTCTTCAAAGGAGGTGTATGAAGACCAATGTAAAATGGAAAGAATGAGAGTGGAGGCTGAAAAGAAAGAAAAAGAGAGTAAGAAAATTTTTTTAGAGAGTGAAAAGAAAGAGGAAAAAACAAAAGAAGAGATTCATCCTACAGAGAAAAAAGAAAAGAATTTGAATTTAATAGCTAGGAAAAGGGAGGTTAGACAGGCTTTGTATGCTAATCGGCCTATATTTGTACTTTTATACAAAGGGGTTTATTTGGCAACTAATGAACTTAACCCATCTTTGCCTTGTGTGTTTGTTGATCTTTTGCAGGAATTTGAAGATGTGTTTCCCAAAGAGATGCCTAGTGGATTACCCCTAATTAGAGGCATAGAACATTAAATTGACTTCATTCTTAAAGCATCCATACCCAATCGACCAGTATATAGAATAAATCTAAGAGAAACAAAGGAGATCCAAACACAAGTGGAGGAGTTGCTAGCTAAAGGGTATGTGAGGGAGAGTCTTAGTCCTTGTTCGGTTCCTGTCATTCTTGTGCCAGAGAAGGATGAAACATGGAGGATGTGTGTGGATTGCAGAGCCATCAATAAAATCACTATAAAGTATCGTCATCCTATTCCTAGATTAGATGATATTCTTAATGAGTTATATGGTTCTTGTTTGTTCACCAAAATAGACTTGAAATTTGGTTGTTATCAAATCCAAATGAATGTTCGTGATGAATGGAAAAAAACTTTCAAGACTAAGTATGGGTTGTATAAGTGGCTTGTTATGCCCTTTGGTCTTACTAATGCACCTAGCACATTCATGCGATTGATGAACCATGTGCTGTGAAATTACTTGGGTAAATTTGTTGTCGTTTACTTTAATGATATTCTGATATACTCTAAGTTTTTAGATGATTATTTTATGTATGTGCGAATTGTACTAGAAACACTTAGATAAGAAAAGTTGTATGCAAACTTTAAAAGGTGTAGTTTTAGCATGAATAAGGTTAATTGTCTTGGCTTTGTTGTATCTAGTCAAGGCATAAAGGTTGACGAGGAGAAGGTTAGGGCTATTAAAGAGTGGCTGAAACCTAAGAATGCTAGTGAGGTGAGGAGCTTTTATGGGCTTGCGGGTTTTTATAGGTGATTCATTAAGGATTTTAGCACTATAGCCACACCTTTGAATGACTTAGTTAAAAAGAATGTTGGATTTGTTTGGGGTGATGAACAAGAACATGTATTTAATGAACTTAAGGATAAAATATGTAATGGCACCTTTGCTTGCTTTACCTAACTTTGAAAAGACTTTTGAGATTTAATGTGATGCTAGTGGTATAGGAATTAGAGCTATTTTGATGCAAGATCAAATACCACTAATGCATTTTAGTGAAAAGTTAAGTGGCGCAGCCTTGAAGTATCCAACATATGATAAGGAATTATATGCTTTGGTTTGAGCTTTACAAACATGGCAACATTATTTGTGGCCTAGGGAGTTTATGATACACACTGACCATGAAAGTTTAAAGCATTTAAAGGGTCAAGATAAGCTAAACTGTAGGCATGCAAAATGGGTGGAACTCATGGAAACATTCCCATATGTGATTAAGAACAAGCAAGGTAAAGAGAATGTGGTTGCTAATGCATTATCTAGAAGGTACACTTTACTTAACTCACTTAGTGCTAAATTATTAAGTTTTGAGTTTATTAAGGAGTTGTATCCATATGATGATGATTTCGGTGATGTATATGTTTCTTGTGATAATGGGGCTATTCCAGGTGCCTTCCATTTGTTTGATGGTTTCTTGTTTAAAAGAAATAGATTGTGCATTCCTAAGTGTTCTATGAGAGAATTATTAGTTAAGGAGGCACATGGAGGCGGCTTAATGGGGCATTTTGGGGTAAATAAGACCTATGATATGCTAGTTGAACACTTCTTTTGGCCAAGTATGAAACGTGATGTGCATAAAGTTTATAAGCATTGCATTACATGTAGAGAGGCTAGGTCTAGGTTGAAACCGCATGGGTTATACACACTATTACCTATTCCTAGTGAACCTTGGACTAATTTGTTTATAGATTTTGTGCTTGGGTTGCCTAGAACTAGGAAAGGTCATGATAACATCTTTGTTGTGGTTGATAGATTTAGTAAAATAGCTCATTTTATACCATGTCATAAACTTGATGATGCTAAGTTGATTGCTAATTTGTTTTCAAAGAAGTTGTGCATTTACATGGCATACCTAAGAGCATTGTTAGAGATAGAGATGTTAAGTTTTTGAGTCATTTTTGGCGAGTGTTATGAGGAAAGTTAGGAACTAAGCTATTATTTTCAACTACTTGTCACCCTCAAACTGATGGGTAAACCGAAGTGGTGAATAGAACTTTGATTACTTTGCTTAGTGTAATTATAGAAAAGAACATTAGGACATGGGAAGATTGTTTACCTATTATGGAGTTTGCTTACAATAGGGTTGTTCATAGTACCACTCATTGTTCTCCATTTGAAATTATTTATGGTTTTAATCCCCTTACTCCTATTAATTTATTGCCATTGCCACCTCACAAATTTATGAGTGTTGATGCTAACTCTAAAGCAGATTTGGTGAAGAAGTTACATAAGCAAGTTAAAGAGCGAATTGAAAAATGCAATGATAAAGTAGCTTCATATGTGAACAAAGGAAGAAAGCCAATGATCTTTCAGCTTGGAGATTGGGTTTGGGTGCACTTTCGCAAGGAAAGATTTCCTCTTCAAAGGAAATCTAAGTTAAACCCACGAGGCGATAGTCCTTTTCAAATACTTGAAAGGATTAATAACAATGCATACAAAGTGGATATGCCCAGTGAGTATAATGTTAGTGCTTCGTTTAATGTGGTTGATTTGAGTCCTTTTGATGCAGATAATGCTTTTGTTTCGAGGATGAATCCTTTTGAAAGGGGGGGGGGGGAATGTCATGGATCAGTTTACATACCATGAAGATGAGCATGATGAAGATGGCAAGGATTAAATTCATGAAGTGTTTAATCCGATTAGCATGCCTCAAGGGCCTATAACAAGTTCTCAATCTAAGAAGCTTCAAAAAGCCTTAATCCATCATCTACAAGGCTTGGTAAATTCGACCATTGAAGGTTACATGGACATCAAAGCTTTGGACCTAAGGGAGATAAAGTCCAATACAACTTAATAAAAGTCCAAGTTACTAGTGGGCTTAATTAAGTATGTAATGGGCCACTTTTGTGTGGGCTTGGTCCAATTTACACATGTTAGAGATTTGGTCAAATTTAGCTTAGTTGTCATTAGTTATCATGTTGTTGAGGGAATCCTTCTTAATTAAGGATTTTCCTTTATAAGAGTCTTTTTCTTTATAGGAGTCTTAGTTGTCATATTTTAAAAGAATCCTATTTAGTTATGGATTTTCCTTTATAGTTTCTTTAGGAATAAGTAAAGAAACTCTTTCCTTCAAGGATTAGGTTATTTACTTGTCTATATAAAGGCCAACAATATGTAAAACTAAGGACAATTTAGATTTGATATTTTTATAAAAACCTAAGGCTATTTCCTTTATTCTTTGTGTTCTTGAGTAGAATACATGCTTATAGGAACATTCAAACAGGTTGATCACCTTTCTTGTGGAGTGTTTCAAAATTGGAGTTTAGAAATAAGTTTTCTTTATTCTAATTCTTTGATTATTGTCTAAGTAATATGAAATCTAACCTATTCTTAGAGGGTTGTGCCGAATTTGTTCTTAGGGTTTTCATGTTAATGTTTTGTGGGTCCGCATATCCAAAGGGTTCTCAAGCTTAACTATGGAGGTTCCATATATCACCATGAAATCAAAAATGCAATCCATGTATGATAATCAAGTTTGGACCTTGATTGACCCAACTGATGGCTTAAAAAAATTGGATGCAAATGGGTTTTTAAAAAGAAAACAGATATGGATGACAATGTACATACCTTTAAGGCAAGACTGGTTGCAAAGGGTTTCAAACAAACACATGATATAAACTATGATGAAACCTTTTCACCAGTTGTTATGCTGAAATCTATTCGAATTCTCCTTGCTATAGCTGCATACTATGATTATAAGATATGCCAAATGGATGTTAAAATAACATTTCTTAATGGAAACCTACTTGAGGATGTGTACATGACACAGCCAGAGGGTTTTGTCAATCCTGAGAATTCTGGAAAGGTATGTAAGCTTTAAAAGTCCATTTATGGACTGAAGCAAGCATCTCAGAGTTGGAATCTTCATTTTGATGAAGTAGTCAAAGAGTTTGGCTTCATTAAGAATGAAGATGAACCTTGTGTTTACAAGAAGGTTAGTGGGAGTGTAATTGTATTTTTAGTGTTGTATGTTGATGACATACTACTCATTGGAAATAATATCCCTATTTTACAAAATGTTAAATCATGACTAAGGAATTGTTTTTCAATGAAAGACTTGAGTGAAGCCGCTTATATATTAGGCATCAAGATCTATAAAGATAGATCTAAAAGGCTTATTGGCCTAAGTCAGAGCACTTACATTGATAAGGTATTGAACAGGTTTAGCATGCATGACTCTAAGAGAGGATTCTTGCCAATGTCACATGGCATTAGTCTCAGCAAGACTCAGTGTCCTATGACACAAGATGAGCGAGACCGCATGAGTAAGATTCCATATGCTTTTGTTATGGGATCTATCATGTATGCAATGTTATGTACTCAACCTGATGTTTCATATGCCTTAAGCATAACGAGCAGATACCAGTCAGACCCAAGTGAAAGTCACTGGAAAATAGTAAAAAATATCCTTAAGTACTTAAGAAGAACTAAGGATGCATTTTTACTGTATGGTGGTAAGGAAGATAAGATAGTTGTAAATGGTTACACAGATGCCAACTTCCAAACTAACAAGGATGATTTTCAATCACAGTCAAGTTATGTTGTTTATTTAAATGGAGGTGCAGTGAGCTAGAGGAGTTCTAAGCAAGACACTGTTGCTGATTCTACAATAAAAGCTGAGTATATAGCTGCCTTAGAAGCAACTAAGAAGTCTGTTTAGATCAAGAAGTTCATAACTGGACTAGGTGTTATTCCTAGTATATAAGATCCAGTGAACTTATATTGTGATAATAATAGAGCTATAGCTTAAGCTAAGGAGCCCAGATCACATCAAAGTTCCAAACACATACTCAGGTGTTATCATCTCATTCGAGAAATCATTGAGAGAGGAGATGTGAAGATTTGTAGAGTACCCATAAATGATAATGTTGTTGATCCACTAATTAAGCCTCTTCCACAGCTTAAGCATGAGAGTCATACTAGGTTTATGGGTATTAGTTTTAATATAGATTGGGCCTAGTGCAAGTAGGAGATTGTTAGTGATATGCACTAGGTCAATCATGTATGACCATGTTTTGACTTTATCATTTTATTTAATAAAGAGGCATTTTTCATTATCATTTTGTGTTATGATAATTACTTGAATAGTTAATTCTTACTAAGGTCATCAAGTATGTGACTTAATAGCAAAACCCTTAGATTAAATATGAGTTCTATTCAAATTATCCTTAGTCATAACAATATGTTATGGCTAGTATAATGTTGATTGATGATTATGTTTAACTAATCATGAATATGAGATATTAAGTCAACTCATAGGTACTTATTTGGGAAATAATGTACTGGATTGACCCATCATGAGAATACTACATAGATAATTTTCATAAGTAATTCTTATAATAATAATATTGATTTAGTCCTTTGACCTCGAAATCATCATGGATTTTTACATAACTATTATATATTTTGACACAATCTAACATTATCTTTAATAGGATGATTAAATAAATTATTGTTGGATATGAAATGAATTATGTGAGGAATGTGAATGATTGAAAAGGAAATTATCCCTCATTTAATCTGAGTAAGATATCTATAGGCCTCTTGATAAGATAGATTGAGGAAAATGCATGGCCATGCTAATGTGAATTGATAAAGAGTTATCATTCTCATTCTACTTAGAGTTAAGAAATAATATGATTGAATTATATAAGGATGACATAAACTATGCCTTATATTCAATCAAGATATCATGTGACAAAGGGATTACAATATTTATTATAAATTAGGTTATGTTGGATTATTGACTTCACATGACTTGGGTAGTCATAATGTCTTGCTAGAGGCTACTTATGACTTGTAGGCCTAAATAGAGATTTAAGGCCCACTGCTAATGTCATATAAACCTACAGGGTCACACACTTATAACAAGCCTAAAAACGGATATGGGTTTGAGAAGCCCATATATGCTTTGTGGAAATAAAAAAATAGTTTATTTATTTAAGGTAAAGGTTATCTTAAATAAATGGAATATTATATCTAATTTAATTTTAAATAAAATCAGAATAATAAAAATTGAGAAATTACCAAAAAGTTATTTTGGTTAGTGAAACCATAATTAGAGGTCTATAAATATGTTATATTCTTTAGGATTTCACTAACTCAATTATTAGCCACCAAAATTCATTTTTCTCCTCTTAGAAAAACTAAAACACATAGTGTTTTTATTCTTGATTTGTGAGAAATCAAGAGAAGTGCTAGCACACAAATTTATTGTTTTAATCAAAGGTTGTTTGTGTGGACGCTTATGGAGGATGAATTCTTTTGGAGACGTCTTGATTCGAACTACTAAAATCAAAAGCTCGAGGTAAGGTGTCACCGGAGTAAACCTCCTCTCTACCTTCCAACAGTCTTACCTCTTCTGCATTTGTGGTAAGATTTGAAAACTCTAGTTTTAAATCAATTAATCGAATTACTTGGATCTGGGTTAGGGTTTGTGGTTAAAATTTTTAATTTTCATTGCACTTTTAAATCACAAAACCCAACAATCTACACCATTAAAAAGAGGTCTCAAAGAAGAGAACTTTATGGTTTTCACTTTCCATGATCTTAACTTATTACAATAAAGTTCCAAGAAGTTGAACTCTGATACCAAAGTGAAAAGGGGCCCTAAAGGGGGGGGGGGAATAGGGCCAATAAAAAATTAAAAAAAGATATAGACGAAGGTTTATAAGCAAGGTAAGAAAAAAGATTAAGAACTTAAGAATTTAAGGAGTTGGATTCACAAATTAAATCTACATCTCCACCTAACTCATCCTCAAGTTAGTATTTTTAACACCTACACCAATTTTATTAATCAAGAGTGAGTTTATAAGAGTTTTAAGGTTTAACTCTAACTTTTATAACACAATGAGCTTTTTTGGGCTAGGCTCTAACCAAACAAATAATCACAAGTGTACTGAGGGTTATACTTGAACCTAACTCACTAGCATTAACTCCTCACTTTCCTTTTTCAACCTAAGAAAGATGATAAATAAGAGAGCTAACCTAGCACACAATTAACACTCAATTTTACAAAGAGAATTTTAAGAGAATGAGTAGCTCAATGAGATGTTAAAAGTATTCAATAGACAACCAAATTTTTAAAAACCTGTTAAATGAAGTTCTAGAACTGATATATATTGAATGAGGATAGAAAATGTCTGTTGGAGATCATTAATGTCTTCCCTAGGCTCCTTTAGCCTTCAAAAAATGAATTTCAACTTTTTGCATTCGAGGTGCTGCTCATGGTCATGAGGGGAGGCTCCAGCTTGTGAGGCTTGAAAAATGATGCTAAGACACACTTAGGAAAATCACTAATACTTCAAATCATTGTCAAAACCAAAATTAAGAGATTGATTATGCAAATGGTCAACATATAGTAATTTAATACAATTTTAACAAAAAAATTTTATGTGAACAAGTATACAATACTCTTTGTACATATTTATCTAAAATAAAAATCTAATTTTATAAATTTGATAGATTTATAATATAATAGTTTATTAAATTCTTTATAAATTCTTTTTAAGCAATTATATAATAATTTTAAAAAAAATTGACGTTAATATTTTTCATAATTAATTATTTTATAAAATATTTTAATTTTGATTTCAATTATTTACTTATTAAATTTAGCTTAGTAAGACTTATAAAATTATATGATAAAATTTGATTTATCTTACATAAAATATAAGTAGCCCTAATTAAAATAGCAAAATTACAATTAAAATTTTATTTTATTTTATTTTATTTAGATATAAAATAAAATTTAACTTAATTAAAATTGAAAATATACTTTTAACAAAATTAGAATTACATTTGATTAAAATTTTAATTAAATTAGTAAATAACTAAATTATCAAATTTTTATATTATAATGAATGATGACATTTTTTTTCTTGATTTTGCTTGTCCTCACCTTCAAGTATATATATATATATATAAATTTAATATAAAGTTTGATAATCTCTTGTACAATTAACTCTTTTAAATTTTGTTGCATTAATCTTTTGAACTTTATTCGTACTAGAATGATAATCGCAAACTATTTCAATTTTATGATAAATAAAATTAGTAAAAAAATAAATAGTTAGTTATTTTTGTTTACTTAGCAGATTTATAAAAAATAATTATATGTTTATACTTTCAATATTATTGTACAATTATTTGTATATTATATTTTTGTTTTTAACTATTTTTTATATTAAATAACATATATTTATATGTATTATTTTTTAATATAATTATTTTAATGTTATGAATAATTTAAAATTAACATATCTTTTTGTATTAGTACAAATAGTGTCATTTAACATTAAAAATTTTATCATTTATCTTTAATAGTTTTCAAGTATCTTTTTATTATTATTATGAGATTGAGTAAATTATCAAAAAAAACATCAATATCTTCTGAAATGATTATTTTTTTTTTGATAAAAAATGTTTGTATGTTTGAGAAGAGGAGGAAACTATTAGATAACCGATTTATTAGTATATTTCTTTAGAATAATTTAGCCTTATTTATGATTTTCTTTTTTCTGTTTTTTTTTTTTTTTTACTTTTTATATATTTGTTGGTACATTTACAATAAATGTCATTTGAGGTTAAATATTTAAACATCGCATACCAAAGAAAAAACATTATTGGAAGAATAATTTTGCCCCAACTGAAATTACGTCATCAAGCCAAGCTTTTGGCAAATAACGTGTCAAATATCCTCCATGGCTCTGTTTTTCCAAATAAAAGACATCCTATCAAAGCCCCAAATCCTATCATGGATCTCTATCCATATATCATGTATTTCTATTCATATAGTAATATGAACTACACGTATTAGATGATAATGC
Source organism: Mallotus nudiflorus (assembly GCA_947683625.1). Taxonomy (NCBI): domain Eukaryota; kingdom Viridiplantae; phylum Streptophyta; class Magnoliopsida; order Malpighiales; family Euphorbiaceae; genus Mallotus; species Mallotus nudiflorus. The sequence continues at coordinate 5,335,251 of CANTUR010000069.1, read as the reverse complement.
GTCTTTTCTTTTTTTTTTATGTCAACATTTTTTTTTTGTCAATTGTCACGGGTTTGCATATCCTATCTCATCAACTTGAATTAAAAAAATTAATTGATATTGTTTTTACTTATTTATAAGTTGAGTTCATTAACTTTTACATACAAATTCACTGACCTTTAACTTGTAAATTTATTAGTTTTCATGTGCAAATTTGTTGACTTTTTGAAAATGTAAGTTCAATGATTTTCACCTACATATATATTGATTTTTACCTGCATATTTGTTAACTTTCACTTGCATATTTATTTAACTTATAAATGAAGGTCAATAAACCTCTATTATTTAACTAATGAAAATAGTTAATGAACCTTCATTATTTAAGTAATGAAAATAATATAGGTTCATTCCGAATGAATTGTATATTCATTAATATTTACCTACATATTCATTACTGTTATATATACAATAGCTTTGTATTTTACCTTTCTTTTTTTGTTACTTTTGTTCCTTAAGTTGTAGTTCTTGGGTTTGTTTCTTTAAATAGACCACAATCTCATCTTGATTGCTTATTAGGCATGGAATTAGCTAAACTAAATCTAAAAAGATCAGGAATCACAGTGAAAGGAGCATTCGATCCTCCAAAGCTAGTAGAATAAGTGCATAAACAAGAACTAGAAAAGAAAAAGAGGATAAGGAGAAGAGAAAGATAAAGAATCCAAGGAAGAAAAAAAGAAAGATGGAGATGTGGCAGGTGATAGAGAAAAAAAAAAGGTGGTGAACAGGAAGACAACCGAAAAAAACAGAAAAATGGTGAGCAAGAAGACAACCCAAAAAAAAAGAAAAGAAAAACGTGTTTTCTAACATGTGATGTCCATATAGCAATATGGCCAGGATCAATGATATAATTTACTGATGGGAAGTTGCAAGTTTAGAAACTTATAAAACTTGAGGGGAAAATGAACAGAATGCAATTATGCATTTCGTGCCCTATTGAGGTAACCCTCTGAAAGCCATAAGCAATATTTAGAACAACAATAATCAACCCCATTATGTATTCACGAACAGAAACATTTAAGCAAAGAAGAAAATGTCATTTACAATATAAAGCTGCAGAGAGAAGAACAGAAAGACTCGACTTTAAACAAGAGACTCAAGACTTGCAGAATTCAGCTCCCAGATCACTCACTCCAAGCAATTAGCTAAAGCGATGAAGATGCTAATTTATGATCACAGAACACAAAGAAATTGCCGCTTTTCATTATTATTGAAGTTCTAATAATCAAAGGGCCATCCTGAGTAATCCATCTGGTGGTTATTTTCATGTACAGTGGGCGACCTACTTCCAGCAGACCCATCATGGTTGGAGCTAGAGCCAGAGCTGGATGAGCGGAATGGCCACAGGTAAGATAATGGATTCCGTCTTCCTTCTCGGCCATTCTCTCTTCCATTGTGATGGTTACTTCCTGTTCGAGAACTTGAGCTGTGGTAACTACTGCTACCAATTGATCCTTGTGGTGGCAGCTCCTGGCGACAAACAGGGCATGAGTTATGCTGGACTAGCCATGGGACTATGCAATCTGAGTGGTACATGTGATTACATGGCATCTGCCTTGCTTCACTTCCCAACTCAAATTTTTCTTTGCAGACTGGACAGTGAGAATCAGAACGAAGATGCCTCTGGGTGATCTTAATGGTAGGCATTGCATCAATTGATAATCTAGATGCTGGGGGAGGACCCCGCCGATCATTAGCAGATAGCTGCTCAAATAATTCTTCCAGTCCAGGGCCAATAAAGTAATCGTCAGCATTACCTCGTGTAAATGCAATTCCAGGAGTCCCCGGAAAGAGAGCTTCAAACCCACCATTTCCAGACAACCTGAAAGGAATTTGGCCACCAAATATCAATAATGGACCAAACCCTGGACTGGTATCAGGAATTAAGTCTGTTCTCATTCTCATGTCATGGTTTCTGTCTGCCAATCGACGCCCCATAAAAGCTGAAACTGCTTCCATGAGCCCATATCTTTGTTCACGTTCAACATCATTATCAAATCCAAAGAAATCCAATGGACTGAATTGGACCATATCATCAAGTTCTTGAATAAATCCTCCACTACAATATGGGCAAATTGCATCTTGCCCTTGTAGACGAACAGGCCGCCTGCACCTGTAACACCAATGGGTATTTCTGCCACTTGACATTCTCTCTTATCCTCCCTTCACAAAGTCTCGAAATGCTACATCCAAATCTGATCACCAGCGCATAGGCTTTAAACAGCAATCAAGAACACACTGAAAACAACCTGGAAAGCACCAGGTGCAGTAAAATATAACATGCCAATTTATTACCACTTAGTGAATAATTCTAATCCTCCAGACAAAAATAACTATAACACTGGATTTCAGGCCCAATTCATACAATAACACACTGGAGCATATTCAACCAAAACAGACAATGAAAACTATAATGGAATTTAACTGCAACAATGCCAAATCCATGCTTGCACATAAATTATCCAAATGGTTACATGACGACATACAACCACATGACTGATGACTCAAAAAGTTAGCATGATCATGATACATAATTCTTAGAATCCACCAACTCTGGACAGAGAGAGGCAGGAGGAAGAAACAACCCCTAACCCTTAAGAGCAGGCATTTAGTTTAAAATTGTACTAAACAAAAAACAGATTCACCTTCTCTCTAAAGAGTGCCTGTATACATAGATATTCCCCAAAAGAAGGGAGAAATTGAAGTGATATTTGAAACAAAAGTTTTCAAATAGATGTAAACAGAAAAGTTAAAGTCAAAGAGCATCATAGTCACACTTTAAGCACACTGTAAAGAGTAAAAACCCAAATTTAAAATGACAAAAGAAAATTTTGAACAAAACCCAAGTTGCTTCCCTTAATTTTACATCATAGTGGCTTAAAAAATTCAAAGCAACACCATGCAGTTTCTCATATAATTTAACATGATCTCAACATAACACATCTCTCATATCCTTGTGCCCAATAAGGATTGAGACTCCAGCAGCATTCTCACAAATGATAAGGAAAATGGAGATTAAAGTACAGAGTAGTGGAGATTGGCAATTGGATATATGCATTGGTTGAACCAAGTCCCTAGTGATCATCTACCAAGTCAAGTCATTATAGCTGATCACATATAATTTATATTTTTTCTGGCTTTTAAGGTTAACATTGGAAAACAAAAGAGTAGATTAGGAAGTGTCTTTAATTAAAAACTTCTGAAAGTGTCACGTGTTATTGCAGGGAAACAAAATCAATAAAAAAATAATGGTAGCATGAAGAGTATATTGACTCCATGGAGACATTCCAATGTCACAGAGAACTATGAACAAACATCAGACCATAAAGAATTAAAACATGAAAGAACACAAACGCCATAGCAACACAAGATAGATGAGAAGGGAAGAGAGTTAATTTTCTTAGTTGCCAAAGTTGACATCAGCTAAGCAGAGACGATGATTCCCATAGTCAATAACAGTCAACTATAACTATAAAAACACCCTAAAATTACAACAAAAGCTTTCAATTTTACATAGCCATCCAAAAATACCTTCATGAAGCTAAATCCATGTATGAGTGAAAGTCAAATTATAACAGTCAACTTCAAAACTCTAAATCAAATATCTAAAGCCACAAATATTGGCTTTGGCTACTTTTGGCTAAAACTTAATAGATCACAAAAATCAAACAAAAATAAAGCAAAACCCATGGCTAAGAAATTCTTTTCTCTTTCCTTTTCATTGGCTCCTAACTGTCTCGTAATAATAGAATCAAAATCAGTCAATTCTAAATCATCTGATACCAAACCTCATTCTTCAACGGAACATTTAATCAATTAATCACAATAATAAGCTGATTAAAACGGATCACAGTTTAGGAAAGAGACTACACTCGCAGTAAGTCCAATCTAAATCGTTAAGAAGCGAAATATATACATACATATAAATTAAAAATCACAGAGAAAAGAAAAAATATAATTGATTGAAGTTAGAGAGCTTAAAGATACCTGAAAGTAGATTGACAGAGAGAGAGGATCTGACACAGTAGAAACCCTAAAGGCCAAGAGTTACAGGTGAAGATCGAAAATGAAAAGCCAAAGTCGTTCTATCCTAAATACACGTGGCACTTAATGTGCCAACCCCTTTAAATTCTTTACTGAGTTAAAGGGTCCGTTTGATTTCAATTATTTATAGCAACTTGATAGCCTTTGTAGATAAGACAGATAACTAATAGCTAATAGGCAATAGGTAATAGTCAACTGTTTTGTTGTAAAATTTAATTAGTTGGCGCTGTCAATGTATTAAATCATTAATATATAATTTATTTATAAGTATAATTTTATATAATATTGTATAATGAAGTAAATTATTTAAGAATAATATATTGTGATAAATAATAATTTATTGTATTTGATTTATATATTATTACAATAATTAAATAGAAATTATTTAAAATGAATTTTAAAAAATAAATATTTTTTTATAATTTTTTGAAATATAATTAAAGGTATAAATATTTTCATTATTTTATGAACTATAATGAAATTGATTAGATACACTTAATTTAAATAAAGTTATTTATTTTTAATAAGCATAAAATAGTCTAAATAAAAATAAATATAAATAAGTTATCAACTAATAAGAAAAAACTCAAAATAAAGGTAATTAAATTCATAACTGATTTGAATGAAAACAATTATCATTTGCTAACTTTGAAGTTTTACTAAACATTTGAACTGTAGCTGCTAAAGGAAAAATATTTACTATTATCTCAATTAGTTAAATCAAATATTCTTTAATTACTGTTAGTGTCTATTATACTAATTGATTCCTACATTTACAATAACTACATTAAACATCCCTCAAGTTTTACTTCATTAAATGGCTGCATCTTTGTTGTTTAATTTCTATTAAATTGACCAATTTGAAAAATTAAAAGTTATATTTAATCTCTAAACTTATAATATAATTTTAAACTCAACCACTTTTTATTAATTTTTTTGAAATAAAGACAAGAATTCATAGTTTTAATTAAGAGAAAAAAGACATTTTTGGTGTTTGAATTTTTACAATTTAACAATTTAATGAGTTAATATTATTTATTTTTATTTGTCGCTAATTAAAAAATTTGTAAATGAAAATAGTTAAATTTTACATTTAAAAAGCTCAACCATAAAAAATATTTTTATCCCTATTAATTAATAAACATATCTGCCATACATAAAGGGAAGATCTAATCTCTTCTAACAAAACACTCTTGACTACTAAAGTAAGAGCCCATTGAACTAAGTTATGAGCAACTTTATTACATATTTAGGGACCAAATAGAATTTTTATTTTTTAAATTAGTACATTTAACAGTAAATTAAAAATAGAAATGTTGTAATTTAACAGAATAAAATTTTAAGGATATTTAATTTAATTATTAAAAATACAGGAATCTAATAATATGTTAGTCAAATTTTAGAGATATATTTATTAACTCTTATTTATTTTGTTTTCTTCTAGTTGCTAGTTTGGAATTTTGTAATTCTTGGACTGTTTTATTCAAGGCAAAGGTGCATTTTTACCCTCAATGTTTACATGAGGAGTTGATAAGTTTTTTTTTTATTTATTTAACAAAAAACACATATTTTCAAAATAATAACTTTTCAATCTCTTGTTTAACAAAGATAAAAGTCTACTCAAATTGCGGTTTTCTTTTAACTTAATTGGTTCCTGTACTTGTTTTTTTAACAAAAAATTAAATAAAAACTATTATATTAAATCATCAGCTACCATTTAACTATCCTAAATCCCTCAATCCATCTCAATCTTTTTTTACTTTACGGTCAATGTATTTTGTAATTTGTAGACAACCATAGTAAATCCAAATATGTCAACCATAAACTACAAAATCAAGAAAGCAATACATATATATACACACATATGTAGCCTTAAACCAACTACGACTTTGTTATTTTCTTTTCTTTTTGTCATTTAGTCTTTTAGTTTCCTTCCACCAACAATGATGGAGGTCTAGCAATTAAGGCTTTTTAATAAATCTGTAAAATTTGTAAGTTTACGTTTTATGAACTACATTCTTTGGGCAAAAATATAAGTGCCAATAATCATATTCAAGAAAAGTGCGCATTATTTTATTAACAACTACTGATTAATAATTATCAAAACATAGTAATAATCACGGACTGAAACTGCCCATCTCCTAGCAGACAACGCAATTAACTGGTCGTGTATATAAATCCTCTTTAAAGACTAAAATGGTCTTACCATAGGAGACTAACACAGTGTCATCACCATTTAGGAGGTAACCAAGGATCATTACCCAAGACCTACATCATTTGCATTAAATAACTCTATGGTCTAGGATAGGATGACGATATGAGGCTCTAAAAGGTCGCCAAAAGGCATGTTGGGCATTTACCTCGAGAAACATTCATAAACTAAGGGAGCAAGCAAACCCTAAATAAGCCTCCATACAATAATCATAATGTCAGAAGAAAAAAAGGTACCTTAACCCTACTAATTTGAGCATCAGAGACGGCCCACTTACACATCGTGAGCAATCCCTTTTAATGCTCTCTTGTTTGCCTTATAGGATTGAGTCTACCTAGCAATCAGTGATGTGATGAGCTTGGTATGGTAGAATATGTACGGAATGAAGAATGTAGGGATCCAAACACCATAACTCTCATGTCTACCATCTTAACCTTGTAAAACACCAATCAAACAACCCATAAAAACCTCATCAACATTCTAAATGGAATAGCCACACAAAAATAACATCAATAGACATTATAATAGGCTTTTAAAGACTATAAAAAGCTCAATTATGTGGTGGAAGACATTCATAAAGGTTAGAGAAGAAAGAAAGAGGGAAACACACACTAATGGAGGCCTTTAGAAGGGGAAGATAAGAGTATATCGAATGGAAGGGAACAAAAAAAAGTCACAAATAACCCCAAGACCCCAAAAATAAAATAAAAGAGAAAAAAAGAGCCTATTTGATAAAGAGGATGAAAGGTAAACCTTAAGAAAAAGAAGATCCAAAAGTAAGAATGAAGAGGAGGAGGTTATCTCCTTGATAAAGCATACTTGAGCAAGTATGTTGAAGGAGTAGACCTAGATAAGAAAATTAGGGAGATCATGCAAAATCTAGCTTCGAGACTACCTTTAACTTATGAGACACCCTACTGCTCACTACCTATTTGGTTTATGAGACATTCCCTCTCAAGTTTAAGATGCCCCCACTAGAATCCTTTGATGGAATAATAAACATGTTCAAGCATGTTTAGAACCTTTATAGAACAATACACTTACAAAGTACCCTGTGAGTGATCAAGAATCTTTTCCTTGTTGGGAAGGTAAGGGACATGGTAACTTTACCAAAAGGGACATCCATTACATTTTTGAGATAGGGACAATGATTAGTCTTAGGAGGATGCAAGATGTTTTGTGTTCATGGAGTTACCACTCAATTTTTAGAAAATCGGGAAAAGATGTAAGGGACAACATCGGGTCACTCAACGAGTATCGTCCACAGTAAATATTCGTGGGTTCGGAAGATCGTATATATTTTTGACTATTTCTCATTATAATACTTAATATATGGCTACCCTAACACCTTAATTTCGGTAATGAAAATTAGTATAAACACATTCACACAACATATGATAACTGAAAATAAGGAAATTATTTATAATTATTACATCACTTTACTATTAATACATTTGAAAGAGAAAACGTGTGGTAATGTAAATCTAGCCCTGGATCTAGAAATGCACTTGCAAAATAGAGGTTAGCACAACTATGTGCAATTCCATCCACTCATTCATATGGATAACAAATAAGTAGGAAATGTTCACTAAGTTGAAAGAGCAAATAAATGCATATAGTCATGTGCACTTACAGGATTTAAAATGAAATGGATGCTAAAATGACAAAATATTAATAAATAATGAAAAGGATAAGAAAAGATGTATGATTTATGGTTGCATCATAGGACTATAAAATGGAGGCTCTCGCTAAAAAATGTGAACTTTCATAGTATAAATGCGTTTTGATGCAAAAATAAAAGAAAATACTTATTTTCATGTTTAGTTAATGAAAAGATGCAATTTTAATTGTAAAAGATTCAGATTTGATGTAAGATATAATTTTCATATAAAAAATGTAGAATTTATGTTAGAAATGTGATTTTTGTATTAAAGATGCAAAAATTATACAAAGTTGTAATAATATTGATATTTACTAGATGCAAGATGCAAGATGTGAACTTTATGTGAAAAATGATGATTTCTCACACAAAGTTGTAGAAGTGATGTGATGATATTGATTTTAATGTCAAAATATGATTTTTATTAGGAAAATATATTGCAAATGTGGAAGATGCATGGAAATGATAATTTTCTTATTTTGAAAGTGTAGAATGTAGACTTAATGCAAAAAGTGATATTCTATACAAGAATAACATAAAAATGTAAATTTTGTTGTAAAAATGTGATTTTTATGATGAAAATCATATAAAAGTAATGAAAAAGTGCATATTTAGCATAAAAAGATATTTTTTTTGTGATTTTTCACATTTTTGAGCTAAGAGATGCAAAATGACAATATAATATTATCCAAATAAGGTGAAAGATTATAAAAATAACATGCAAGGTAACTAGTCTCACAATATAAGTAATAACAAGTTATTAACGGCTAGCGCGATGATAAAATAATGAGAATTATAATAACAGTGCAAAAATATAGAAAAAAAAATTATGCAAAAATGATTATTTGGTCCTCATATTTGACTAAGATTATTTTTTGTGTTTTTGAAGCTTTAGCTTCATGTAAAGATTAAGTTGTCCTCATCTAGAGGTTGAAAATGACATGAGAAATGCAAATTTGTATATCTTTGAAGCGTGCTTTGACAAAGATGAGGCTAGGTTTGGTTTAAGTCAGTTTAAAAATCCTAGTAAAAATGCAGTGAATGAGTTAAAAGTGTGTAAAAATAGGAGTCCTAAGTCTTTAGATCAATAGAGTTTTGATATAGTGTGTGATTAAGCCCCTCATAAAATAAGAGGAGGACATTGGTATTTACAAAGGCCTAAAAATTTTGCACGTTAATGTGGGTGTATGTGTTCGGACATGCGGACATATGTCTAAAGCGCATGTACCCATGCTAAGTGAGTGGTCACACTTTGGGAACATAACTACCCACACTGAGTGCAACCGCATGCTCTCAGAGTGTGTGATCATGCATACCAACACATATGCACACTTGTGCATAACATTTCTAAGCTTTTTGGGGGCTTTTTTTGAGTTTTCATAGCACTTTTCAAGGTTTTTAGGCCTTTTAAATGCATTTTTGATGTTCTTTTTATCAAAAGTAGCTTATGTTTTCATAAAGTTAAGCTCCGGTCTCACGAGACGAACACTAATTTTATGAGTTGTGCATTTTGAGCAACAGTTGTTTGAAATGCATAACTTATCATTTTAAAAGCTCATATTTCATAAAATTGAAGTATAACTTAATGACTTAGTGGCTGGTTTATCACTTTAAAGGCTTGGCTTAGGGATTTTCAAACTTTAAGTCTTTTACATGCTTCAGTGGTAATATAAATGAACAGATTCCTGTCATCTTTGAAAGGTTATTTTCATTATTAGACCCTTTTGGGGATAGTCAAAATTTGATGTATGATAGTTTATTACCCCCTGCTTCACATGTGTTACATAGCATTCTAATGCTGATGTTAATACATGTGAAGCAATGCAAAGATGCAAAAATGAATTTACTAGGAAGAGGTAGTTACCTACACTATGCAGTCTTTTTAATGTTAGGCTTGTTGTTGCTTGTACTAATTCAATCCTCATTTTGACTCCTCTTATGGTCTTTCTTTATGTTCTTACTGCATTTTTGCTTCATTTAGATTCTCTCCTTTGCTTTTCTTGTTCTATTATTACTTTGTTATGTCTTACTACGTTCTGTGAGTCATAGCTTCTTCTTTCCCTTACATTCTTGATGATATTCCTGATGATGTCGAAGATGGTTCTCTCTCAATATTGATAATTTGGAGTTAGAGGAGGAGGTTATGAAGACTATTATAGAGGCTGCTATGGAAGCTACAAAGACTACAAGGATCTCTTCTTAAGGTCTTCATCCAAAAGGTCCTCACACTTGAAGTCAATGTTGTTCACATAGACTTTCTTGGGGAGGTGTGATTCTTATTGCTCATAGCCTAAGACTCATGCTTGGACTACTCATCGACATTTAGTTAGTTCTGTCTGACGGCCTCATTTTTCGTGATTTGTTATTCTTACTAAGTTTATATAGCTTTAGTTGCTTTTGTAGTAGCTCTTGCTATTTCTTTTTTTTTTAAATCTTTGCTATGTTGTAGCTCCAACTATGTCTTAAGCACATTCTTACATAACTTTAGCTGTATTATTAAGCCTTTGCTGTGTAGCTCTATTTATATTGTTAAGCACTTACCTATGTGTAGCTCTTGTTGTCTCTTTAGCTATTGCTATTTTGTTTAGCTCTTGCTATGTGTTTAGCTCTTACTATCTGTTTAGCTCTTGCTGTGTGTTTAGCTTTTGTTGCATGTTTAGCTCTTGTTGTGTATTTATCTTTTGCTGTGCGTTTAGCTTTTACTATTATGTTTAGCTCTTGTTGTGTGTTTAGCTTTTGCTATTTTATTTAGCTTTTGTTATGTGTTTAGCTCTTGCTATTCTATTTAGCCCTTATTGTACTATTTAGCTCTTGTTATTAAGCATTGGCTTATTATTTGCGATAGCTAATTTTATGTAAATTCTAATATTTGTGCTTCTAGTCTTAGTGATGTTATCTTGTCAATGTGATTGTTCATTTCATTCTTGTAAATATGAAAAGGAATTTATGAGATTTTAATGACTGCTACATATAAAAAATTGCTTTCTCATTGATTATAGCCTTATAGGTTTAGTTCAATATTGCCTGGTAGCATTAACAAAGTTAGATTATATTATTAGGGCCTTGCATTAAATGTGAAGCATTTAGTGGCTAGAAAAGTTTTTGATGGGATTATTTCTACTCTCACCAATTCATACATATCGAGTTAGGCCGTGATGTTCACTCTTTTTGAGCGATGGATGGATACTACTCACATATTCCATCTGCCTTTTAGGGAGATGATTATCACACTACTGGATTTTGCTACTATCACTAGATTGAGCTTTTTTGGGGAGCTTATCCCTTTTAGTAATGAGACATACAATTTCATTACAAAGAGGAATAGATGGACCATAAAGTTATTTGGGGTCATCGTTCCCATAAAGGATGGGTGTTCTTCTATTGCTCGCTATATAGAGCTTGTCTCTAATGTTAGGTTTAAGCACATTGTTGGGGAGGTCGCTTCAAAACAGTCGGCTTATTGTTTTTTATTTTATCTACTAAGTGTTGTCATCTTTCTAAATCCTTCTACCATTGGTCCTTTATGGCTATTGCCTACATTAAGGAATCTTAATGATTTGTCAAGATATATATGGACACCTTCAGTTTGATCGGCCCACAATGAAAGCCCGATGATGAGAAAGTATGAGTTTTGAATGCAAGGAAAGCCCAAAACTTCTCTAAAATAGACTCGAAGACCTAAACACCAAATTCAAGCCCAAACACCAAGCCTAAGCCCAAAATCATGCCTTAAAAGTTCAAGTCCATTGCCTTTTAGCTCAAAGGCCTAGACTTAGCCTAGGTGAAGAGGCAATTGCCTCAATAAAGAGGCATTGCCTCTTCATCCTAGGCATCGGTGAGGCGACGCCTCTTCAAAGAGGAGATGCCTCTTTATACCCTTTGCAGCATTAAATGACATTAATGGTAGCAATTGAGGCCCTTGCCTCTGATATGGGGCATTTTCAAATGTAAAAGAAAGGGAAAAAGGGTAGGAAAAAGGAGAAGAAGCATGGGGAATAATGAAAAGGATGGGGAGAGGGTGAGAGTGAGTGGGTTAGGAATTGAAAAAGGCAAAAAGTTGAGGAGGCTTAAAAGGGAGGGGTATCGGCAAAGGAAGGGAGGACTTTTTGGAAAGGCCAAACTTTGGTCTCTGGAAAAGGATAGAGAGAGGATGTTCACAAAAAAGAAAATAGAATAAGAAGAAGAAAATGAAGAGAGAAAGAAGAAGAAGAAGAAGAGAGGAAGAAAAAGAAGAAGAAGAGGATTTTGAAGCAAAAGACTTGATCTTCTTGAGAAGAAAGAGGACTCTGTTACATTCAAAGCCTTCAAATCAAGAAACCAAGCTTTGAGGGCTTAGTTAGGAGCATCATCTCATCCAAACCAGTGAGAATCCCATTTTTAAGCTTTAAATCCTTCATTTCATTAAAAGCTTTTAGTTTATTATTCTCTTACTTACTCTCTTAAGTTTTATTGTTTGTTTAAGGTCATCTAGAAGCATAAATATATAAAACATTAAGTATTGGTTGTTGATCTTTCTACATTTGTATCAATCTTTGCTTGTTTGTGTTGATTTTGAAGTTTCTTAGAAGTTAAGAAATATAGTTTACTACAAGATCTATTAAAGAGGTGTCGCCCCTTCTTGTTATGGCGATTTGAGATCGCCTTAGGCGAGGCCTATTTAATGGGGCGTCACCGCTTTATTAGGATCCTATAATTTTGCTTTGGTTTTTTAATGCTTGTTTTGTATATTTTTCATGATTCCCACCCTTATCTTGTTATATATATTGATTTTAAACATGATGTTGCTTAATATTTTTATTATATAATATTATTATGTTATTTGTGGACTATTTTGTGATTTTATTTCTATTTCCTATAAAGTGTACTTATTTGTTATTTTTTGAATAATATTATTATTTTGTGAGAAAGGACTAATTTATGCTTATTACAAGGATTGTTTGGTAATTTTTAATCATCAAATTATTAGCCTATTAATTAGTTCTTTAGAGGTTTTATTTGTATAATTAATTAGTTTATTTTGGGTTTGTTTTACATTTCTTAAAGTATTGTAATCCCTAATATTCCGCTATTTATTTGAAATGTATGGTTGTAAATTATTATTATTTATTTTATTTATATTGAATGTTAGTGTCACGACCCAAACTAGGAGTCATGACTGGCGCTAGGGAATGGGAATTCTTTTGAATCCGAAACCCGTAGCAAGCCTTAGAAAATAAAATCATGCCATAAATAAATAAAAAGTACAATAGAATTAAAATTTTTCTTCTCTTTTTTTTTTTTGAATCAATATATAAAATAAATACTTCAAATCCTTTCATAAATAAATATATTCATACAATGTTCAGATACAACTCTCTAAGTATTAAATATCAAAACAAAATAATATTCTTATGATACAATAACACTACTACTGCAGTTTCTAGAATACAAATCAGAGTTCAAAATATACATTTACATAAAATAGCCGGGACGGAAGAACACTGTCAAGGAACTCTACTACTAAGGTCTGACAATATAGGATCTCCTGAAAAAAAAAATTAAGGGGGTCAGACCTCATTGAGTGAATTATTATACTATATATACATGCAATCTAAACCATAACAGTCAGACATTCTTATATATGCATGTATATACACACATTTCACACAAATGCCAAACTCTTCTTTAATAAATATAATAGATGCAGAAAATATTTATTTTAATACATGAAGGATCAAATAGAACCCTATTAATCGCAACCTCAATTAATCATATCATCACTCTAGCCATATAGACTCACTTAAATCCAAATAGGTCACTTATTCCATTCTGGACAGTAGATTGGCCCCGAGACACTAAGTCAACCGAGCTCCGACAGTCTGATTGTCAGTGTGATTGGCCCCAAGACACTTGGTCAACCGAGCTCCAGCAATCACACTATTAATCACATCATATCTCAATCATATCAGTCAAATCATTATCAATCACATTGTAATCTCCACAATTAATTCCTCACTTAAACCTAAATCTATCACACTGGTACATATACGGTCATAGTGCTGCCCATTAGGAAGCACGTTCTATTGATATCCTTTATTTAAAATAAATCATTCATTCAGAAAATAATTAATGTAGAATAACATTCATAATAGTAAAATAAACCATATATATACCAGAAATATACCTAAAATATACCCAGTATATTTCAGATATATATATATGTCAAATAAAACATGAAATATATTAAAGATAAACCATTAATATAATTAAAAATAATTTAAGTGCATTTTAATAATATAACATGTATTTGCTTAAAAATGTACCTAAATATACTAAAGGTATACCCTAAGTACACAAATCATTTAATAAAATAATTATGCATAAATATTCATTTTAATATGTATATGTACTAAAACATGCATTTAGGTTTGACATATATTCACAAATATACCAAAAATAACCTAATTTTCTAGCATGCATATATCACAAATAAACCCTAAGTATACCACTAATATGTTAGGTTTAAATCAATAATAAAACATGCATTTATTTGGAAATATATAAAAAATATACCAAAAATAAACTTAAAAACAATTTAAGTGTAAGTTAATAATATGACATGCAATTATTTAGGAATAAACCTAAAATATACCTAAAGTATACTAATCATTCAATAAAATAATTATAACCAAATATACATTTAAAACATGTATATATACTAAAATGTATTAAACATAAACCTAATTATTTAACATGCATATATCAAAATAACATGCATAATTATAAAAATATAAACCCTAGATATACCAATAATATTATAATTTAAATTACTTTTAAAAACATATAATAAAAATGAAAACCCTAAGTGATGCATCCTATATGCAATGCATATATATACATTATAATAATTCACTGGTGTGTGCTCCTCGAGACAGACTTGGCGGGCCTGGTCTGTTAGGCCTCGGTCTCAGTACAACTAGAAACATAAAATAACAACCATCAAAATAAATTTTAACTTAAACTTCTAGAAACTCAATCTAAGATTACAAAAATACAAACTGACACGGAATTGAGATTTGACCCGGTGTCACATTTTACGAGAATTCTACTGAAAATTCGGCATAACCTCCTCTGTAAAACGGACATCTCTCTACTAAAAAGTAGAGTCAGTCTTGCAAGAAAAATACACTTCGAGTATAGAAATTTATACAACCCTCGGTTGAGATCCTGAACTACAAAAATTCTCCAATTGAGGTCCACAAATCACCAAAATTCAAATAATATAATAAAATATATTAAAAATCAATAATTACCATAAATACCCTCAAAATATCAAAATACAGTATATTTAACATTAAACACCAAAATAATTATTTTTCCAAATAATTAATTAAAATCCCAAATAATATTATAATATTATTAAAAATCCATTTTTTCCAATAATTACACAAATATTAATAAAAATTCATTTTATAAATCCAATTAACTTAATTAGCCTAATAATATAACAAAAAGTTATAAAAACTCATTTTATTATCAAAATAATATATAATATATTATTTGAAAACAATTTTTGAAAATTAGTTTTATTTAGTTAAAAATAGTAAATAATTTGTAAAAATCATTTTTATACCTCAAATATTATAAAAATCAATTAAACATAATATTCAACTAAAATTACCACCAAATAACCAAATTAACGCTAATATTTAAAAATACACATAAAATACTAATAATACTAAAAAATTCAATAAAAATTATATAAATACACAAAAATTATTTTCTCAACATATATCTCCATAATATCAACAAAAACATATATTTATCCAACTACTTCTAACCAAATATATATTTAACCTATATTTTCAAAATCGACTTAAACTAAAAATAATTATAAAAATTACACAAAATTCACAAAAATTATAAAATCAACTCTAAAATTAATAATAACCACTAATAACATAAAAAATCACAATTTCATAATTTATATAATTAATTTATGAAAATTAATAAAATAATATTAAAATATTCAAAAATTCACAAAAATCAAAATAAATTTCAAAAATCACACAAAAATTCCTGGAAGTAAATTAAGCTTCTAGGAACAACTTTTGTGAAGGAAGATTGCAAGATTCATCAAGATCAAGCTTAAAAAAATTCGAAACCCTAATGCTCCATAAATAAAAATCAAACATAACTCAAGAAAATGGAGGTTTAGGCTTAAACTAAGTTTAGATTCATGCTCACCAGAGTCTAGAGAGTCAATAGAGATCGGAAGCTCGAGAAACCATGGCCGGAAGTAATGGAGGCACAGTGACAAGCAGAGAACGGGATGGTAGGAGAAGGAAACTTATTGTGAGTTTTTTTTTTGGTTTCATGTTCTTCACGTTTTTTTTTTGCTGTGTGTTTTGGTGTTTTAGTATATGTAATGTATGTATGTATGTGTTCATACATGGCATGCATGTGTGTGTGTATATATATATATTCACACATATAATAATAATAAACACACACACACATGCAAATTACACACATGCACAAATACATAAACCCAAGTTAATATTTATATAATACATGAAATAACAATCCAATTAATAAAATAATTTATTAACAAAATGAATAGTGAAATTTAATAAAACAATAATAGAATTAACAATGCTCTAAATTAAATATTATTAAAATAGTTCTATCCAAAATAATAATTATAAATAATGCAAATTAAATGTCCAAAATAATAAGTTTCAAAATAAAATATTTACGTAGAAAATTTAATTAAATATAAAATAATAGTAATTAATCACAAATAATAAAAATAATCAATAAAATCTTCAAATTTTATTAACACTACATATCTCATTTTATATTAAAATAATTTAAAAACTAGAGTTATTACAGTTAGGCTATAAGTATGAAAATGAGATTAATGTGTAAACTCAAAGTAAAATATAAAATTGGAAATGATTGCAATCCATATTAAAATAAGAAAATAATTTAATAATAAAATGTAATAGAATACGTAACATACATGGAGGCCAACCGCAAGGTTGGGTGGGCATTCCAAAAACCCATACCCAGTTTCCGAACCCGATCTTTGATAATGTCTTTTGGGAACCTTTGTGGAATCCAATTATTGTAAAGTGTGTCTCAACTTTTATCCAAGTGGCGACTCCATTTCCATTTTGGGCCTCAAAAGCCTATTTTGTATTTCTTAGTAAGCCCTGAGCTCACACAGTGCTGTGGTCATCAAACACTTGGGTGCGTACTTAACCCCATTGCTCATAGTGGTGACTCCAATGGGGAATAGAGAAACTGATTCCAAGTGTTTCATAATTTATCATCTTCGATTATTTCCTTCTTTCCTTTGCAAATTCTTACATTCACTACATGTTTCCACACAATGTGCACACTAAGTCCCAAGCAAACTGACAATAGTCTTTGCTTTGCTATATGTGTTTTACTCAAACCTGGTGGTGGAGTATTTGATTCTTACCACTCATAGCATATACTTATCCACATCACATATACCCTTGGGTGGGGAGATGTAATGAAGGTATATAGCTATTTGAGCTGAAGCTTATTACTCGAGACTTAACTCATGTAATGACTTAGTAATTTCCATTAGAATTTTTCAAAATGCATATGTTTAATACTATAAGGTAATTCTTTGAATAAGGCCAAAGCCCATTATAAGAAAACCTTGACAAGATGGGCATGTTATACTTATTTTAGCCCATTACAAATGGATCTTGACAAGGTGGGCCTTTGATGTCATTTTTAGCCCATTAAAAAGGACTATGGAATTATTTAAAGAAATTACTACTTGTTTGTACTATCTTAGGAGTTATCCAGCATCTGTTGATTTTATTATCCCTTGTTGATAATTAAAACCAAAACAATAATCATAGGACAAGGAACTTACCAATGAACACATGTATGGGAGAAATAAGGGTGAAGATACCATTTGAGAACTTTATATCTTATCTCTTATTTTTATGTGTAAATCGAGTATGTGTTTATTTCCTATTTAATTAAATTTGCATCTTATGCATACACATCATCCATATTTCTAATATGTGGTGATTGCAGATATAGATTCACGACAGTCTTCTAGTTAGAAGTGATTTAACACTGGTCATTTGGTTAGGATTTCTAGAGAAACCGAGATGGTAGGATTTGATTCTGAGGCCTTTAAAGAACAGTTGAAAATCAGAATGGCTGAACAGACTTGGGTAATTATGTGAGAGATAATGGTTAAAATAAGGGGACCAGTTAAATAGGAACCAACAGCACCTCAGCCACAATCGTTTGATTTGGATGCTAAAGACTCTATAAGACGGGAAAGAGATGATGATCAGGAAACTTTAGTGGTAGAGCCTATAGCCATACAAAATATGAACACAAACACTATAAAAAATATGGAAAATTCTGATTGGGCTAAAAATGTGACTAAGACTATGACTCAAATGCAATTAATGGTGAAAGAGAAGGGATAGATGCTTTGATGAACTACTTTGATATAAGTTTGGATTAAGATGATGACTCTCTACCTCAGAAGTTTAAGTTTCCTAACATAAAGAAATTTACTAGAGTTGAGGATCCCCATGTATATCTGAAGCAGTATATGACTTATATAAAGATGATTGGCGTGATAAAGGCACAGATTATGAAGCAATTTCTGCTATCTCTGGAAGGAGCAACCATAAGATGGTATTATGCTTTGGAATCAAATATCCAAGCTGACTAGGAGGGATTATGCACTACAATTGTAAAGCAATATAGTCTCAATATTCAAATAGAAGCATCTTTAAGAGACCCACAGAATTTAAAGCAAAAATTTAATGAGTCTTTCACCGATTACTTGATCAGGTTGAAAGCAAAATTGGCATAGATGAAGCATCGGCCCATAGAATCTGATAAACTACTGATAGTGATATAAAGGAGTATGCTCCTGCTCTCTAAAAAATTAAAAGATTTAGGAATTCAAAACTTTGAAGAGCTATATAGATTTGGGGTGTAGAGAGAATCTGACTTGGCACCATAAGAGAAAAATATTCTTCAGATAAAGACTTGCAAATAGAGAAGGAATTGGATCCAACAGTAGGATCAGGCCAAGTAGTAGTATATAGATCAATGCTATCAGACAACCTCAAATGTTTTCTAACTTGGGAATACCTATCTCTAAAGTTCTAGAAAAACTGATTGAAAATAACCTCTTATGATTACCTTTTCCAAATGCCTGTAGACACCCAATTTCGGGATGATGTGTTATGGATGCAACAAAGGACTCCAGTGATGAAAATGTCTTCGATACTTAATCTTTAAAATTCTAAGGGTTTAAATGCAGCTTTTAAAGGAAGGATTTAATGTTTTCAGGGACTAAATTATAAGGTTTTTTAAAGACCTAATTGTAAAATTTAAATTCTTCCAGGGGTCTTTTTGTAATTAAATGTTAGAAAAAAAGAGAATACATGTCGAAATTCCATAATTCCAATCGGAATTATGTAATTCAATCAGGATTGTGTAATTTCGATCAAAATTACACAATCCCGATTGGAATTGAATTCTTCTGTCTCTGATTTCCTATTTTTAATTCAGTTCTAATTGATTTAAAATTCCTAATTAACTCAATCCTAATTGGTTTAAAATTCCTAAATATAATTTTAAGTACTAATCTTATACTTTAGGAATTAGAATCACATTAGGATTGGGGTTAGACTTACTAGTTCTAGATATAAAGAGAGAATAGCAGGAAAAGAAAAGGGGGAATTGTGAAGAGGAAAAAAGAGAGAATGAAGAAAAAGAAGGAAAAGAAGAGAAAGAAGAAGAAGAAAACGTGATTTTATTTCTTTTGAGTTATTTTTTGTATAAAAAATTCCTTTCAATTTAACAATTAATTCAAGATTCGTGGAGAATTTTTGAAGAAGAAGATTCGAAGATTTATCAATAATGGTGAACTACCAATCTGAGGAGTACCCCAAATCATTCATAAGTATCATCATCTTCTTCTTATTTCTTGTTTTTATTTTTATATTATTTATTATTTTTTCTTTCGTGTTATTATCATAATTTATCCATGAATTACAATTTTATCTTTTTATTTTGGTGAGTATGGAGGAAAACACGGTGATCTAGTGGAAGGGGTGAATTCATGAAAAGCCCATGAAAAATTAGGGATAAAGCCTCGCAGAGACTTAGTTTCTAGGGTTTTTTATTTTATTTTATTTATTGCTTTTATTTTTTTATTTTATTAATTATTTTATGAATTAATGTAATAGCCCCAATAGTGGGAGTAGTGAAATTATGTGTGTGGTTGCATGTTTATTTTGATTAAATTAGTAAAATTAGGTTTTCGATTAGGTAATTATTTAAAATCAATGGAGGAAGTAGATTAATTTAGGTTGCATATTAATAAAATTAGGGTTTTAGTAAGGATTAATTTAATTATTTGTTTGATCTTATTTAATTATTTTTTATTTATTTTTGGGCTTATTTATTGTTTTTATGTGTTTCGGGGCCTTAAGCCCATTTTAGGCATTGATTTATTTATTTTTAGGTAATTCTTTTAGCCCATCTCACTTAATAATTAATTAGGTTTAGTTAATTAAAATATATTTTTAGGCCCATAATTAATTAGATTTTAAGTTAGAAATATCCTTAAGCCCATTTAGTTAATTAGACATAGGCTCACTTAATTTAATTTAATTAATTTAGACTTAGCCCATTTAATTTAAGCCTTTTTTCATAATTTGTAGATTTAAGATCACCATTTAATTAAAACATGTAGAATTAGGCCCACTAATTTAAATATTCTATAATTTGTAGATTTAAGCTCATATTTAGAATTAAAATTAGTAGACTTAAGTTCATTTAATTAAAATCAAAAGGAATTAGGTCTTTAGGTTCACATATAAATTAAAATATGTAGATTTAACTCATTTATTTAAAATCCATGTAGATTAGACTAACTTAGGGATTATGTGATTTATTGAATGCATTATTTACTTGTATCTTTCATTACTAGTTTGTCTTGGAGTTGATTGTTTTGGGTTTATATAAAATTGCATGTAAATAGAGAATAAGATAATAATTCATAAAGTAATTCTAAATGAACACAAGACTAAAAGAAGTTGGTATTCCGTATCCAGAATCTTTTGGTTATGGTGCTAGCTTTCTTTTAGGGAATCGAGTACCACCTTTTTGATTTATCCCAGTTATTACCCTTGGTGGCAACTCCTCATCTCCATGCCATGTCTTTGTGACAGTGGTTAGTGTGTTCTCTAAAGCCCTAAGCTCAAATAGTATTATGGTTGCTAAAATCTTGGATGCGCGCTAAACCTTGTTGTCTATAATGCCGACCTAAAATTATTCTACAAATATCACCTAAACATCAGACACGATACTGACAGTTGCACTCACCTGAAATATGAGATTCAAGATTTAATCAATTCAGAAAAGATAACTAACCTTGGAACTAGAAAACCAAACACTAAAAATAATCCTTTTCCTAACTATCATAATGTACCACCATCAAATCCACGCATCATGATGATCAGTACCGGCTTATTAGAGGAACAAGTTCTTAATTCCTTTGTTGATGCCATAACCCCACCACTAAAACCATAACTAAAAGACCTGAACTTGAACTAGCAATCTATGGAGCTTCATATAAATGTTCTAGACATTTGGAGTTTCGATGATGAAGAAAGGGAAGCAACTAATTTATGGAAAAATAATGAAGGGAAGACAACCTTATTAGTTGAGAAGATTGAGAAGAGAGAGGAAGTAAAATATGTTAAACCATAAGGAGAAAAAGTTGACTCAAAGGAAGAACTAAAGAAAGAAAAGTAGAATAAAGAAACTGTTGAGACCATAAAAGATGAGAAAACTCTCATTAGTGTTTAGGAGTTGTTTATGAACTCTCGAGCCCATAAGGAAGCACTGGTTATGGCCTTTGATCATAAGAAGATCCCCTCAATGCACACTCTAAAACAAATGGTAGATTTGCTAACAGAAAGCCCTCCGAGGGCAATTGTGTTTACAGATAATGACTTACCCTTAGAAGGTAGAGACCACAACAAAGCCTTGTTCATAAAAGCTGAAGTAAAAGGGAAGCTAACCTATTGTGTTATGGTGGATAATAGGTCTACCATTAATGTGTGCCCTCTGAAGATCTTGCCAAAGTTAGGGCTAACAATAGTTGATCTAAAGCCATCTAATATGATCATCAAGGGCTACAATGATATGAAAAGGCTAGTTGAGGGAACTTTCAAAGCCTTGGTCAAGATTGGACCTATTGAAGTTTGGGTTAACCTCTATATAATAGACATTCCAATTACCTTTGCCATTCTTCTAGAGAGACCATAGTTTCATCCTCTAGGGGGAATGCCATCTACTATTCATCAGAAGATCAAATTTTTGTATGAGGGAAGAGTAGTTACTATAATGGTAGAGATTGAAGCTATTATTGCTGCTTTGAAGTTAACTCCTAGTGAAATTTTGGTCAGTTTGAGTTTTGAGGTTTGCATGATCTATGAAGATGAGATGAATCCAAGAATTATGAGTATGATAAAGAATATGTAATTTATGCCTGGAATGGGATTAGGGAAGAATTAATAGGGGCTATTTGAGTTTGTTGAACCTAAAGTGCTAATCTTCAAGCACAAGGCAGGGTATCTAGAGGTAGAAGAGTTTGAATAAAAGGATGAAGCTAAAGGAAAGTTTGAGAAGAACAGAGCTCGAGCTAAACTAAAGGAGAAGACATTATAGGAAACATTTATGGAGGAAGGTGCTACTCACCCCTATAGAGGAGCTCCTGAGCCTTTGATGGTTGCTGAGAAATTAGTCCATAAGTTTGAAATTTTTATTGAATATGTGATTGGGATTAATGAAGTTACTATTGAGGAGCTAATGATGGAGGAATTAGTACTAACTCTAAAATTAGAAGAGGACATTCCTATGATGGAGTTGAAAGATGTAGCTGACCAAAAAGAGGAGTTTAACTTTGAATCCTATCTTATTGATTCCATTATGGATGTTTTCTATGATGACCTTTCTAACTTGTTTGAAACTGATGAAAATTTCTTTTCTAAAGTTAATGTTATAAGGTTCAACTTTGCTTATTTATGTGATGTTTTTCCTAATGGTATTCTATTTATGAAGATCATTTCATGCATATGTTTGACATTAACTTAGTGCAAACTGAATCATTTAATCTAGGCACATGTGATGATCCTAAAAATATACTAATTGCTTCTGACTTAACTCCTGATGAGAGAGAAAATTAAAGAAACATTGAAAAGAAGATAGAAATTTTTTACTTGGGGCTATGAGGATATGCTTAAGATTGATAAAGAGATTGCAGAACATAGGATCCCCACATATTCTCATGTCACACTGATAAAATAGAAGAAGAGTATTAAGGCCAGAATAGGCTCTCTTAATTAAAGAAAAAGTAGAGAAATAGCTGAAAGCAAAGTTCTTAGAAGTGGTAGATGACACCTAGCCAATATAGTTCTAGTTCTTAAGAAGGATAAGAGAGGATGTGTATGGACTATAGGGATCTGAACAAGGCTTGTCTAAAAGATGATTTTCCTTTACCGCATATTGACACTTTAGTCAATAGTGTAGCTTCAAGTGCTATGTACTCCTTTATGGATGGCTTCTCAAGATACAACCAAATTATGATGGCAATGATTAACAAGTTGATAACTTTTTTCACTACTGGATAAGGTGTTTATTGCTATACAGTCATGCCATTTGGGTTAAAAAATGTAGGGGCTACTTATTAAAGGATGGCTACAACTTTGTTATATGATATAGTCCATAAAAAGATAGAGGTATAAGTGGATGATATGATGGTTAAGTCTCTAATTAGAGAAGGGCACTTCAAGGCTTTAGATAAGTTCCTGACAAGAGCTAAAAAGTATAACCTCAGGTTAAATTTAAAGAATTGTGTTTTTGGGGTAACCTTCGAAAAGCTGCTAGGGTATATTGTTAGCTAAAAAGGCATAAAGGAGGATCCAGATAAAGTTAGAGTGATAAGAGAAATGTTTGCACTAAAAAATGAGAAAGAGGTTATCGAGTTCATTGGACAATTGCAATACATCAATAAGTTTATATTCAAGCTGACCACCATTTATGAGTCAATCTTCAAGCTTTTCAAAAAGAATCAGTCGATTATTATGGATAACAAATGTCAATAAGGTTTTGAAACTATTAAGAATTATTTGATGAATCCTCCAGTTTTACAGTGGTTAAGGCTAAGTAAGCCTTTAATTCTTTACCTGGCAAAAGAGAAATATGCGACTGGTGTAATGCTAGCTCAGGAAGGAGAAGGAAAAGTTAAGCATGTTGTGTATTATCTAAGTAAAAAGCTTATACCCTATGAAGCTAATTATGGTCTAGTAGAGAGAAGTTGTTTGGCTATAATTTGGGTAATAAAAAAGCTCTGGCTTTACTTTTAGTCTTATAGAATTCAGGCGGTCTCTAAACATAATCCTCTCAAGTATCTTTAATAGACTCCTTCGCTTGTAAGAAAATTAGCTAGATGATTTGTCTTGCTTACCGAATTTGACATAGACTATATGGTAAAGAAGGTGATAAAAGGGAGAGCCATAGTGGACTTTTTGGCCCAAAATTTGATAGATGGATAAGCATGGAAGTTAGAATTCTCAGATGAGCACCTAGGGGAAATAAAGATCCAGACATAGAAAATGTAAATTGATGGAGCAGTTAATAATAGAGGGTAGATATTGGTGCAATTCTGGTCTCGCTAGAAGGAGAAATGGTTCTGATGACAAAGTGATTGGAATTTAAAGTCATTAATAATCAAGCTGAATATGAAGACTGCATCTTTAGTTTGGAAACATTTAGGAATGCAGGGGCAGAAGAGCTTACAATATATGAAGACTCGATGCTAGTAGTGAAACAAATCTCTAAGAAATAGAAAGCAAAAGAAGATAGGTTAATATTGTATTGGGACTACTCAGCCATGATTATGTTATCTTTCACCCAATGTAGATTTGTGCACTTACCACAAGAAGAGAATCAGATGGTAGATGCTTTGGTTACTCTAGTTTCAATATGGGAAGGAGTAAAGTAGGCAAAAATTAAGCCCTTTATTCTAGTAAAGTCCTAGACTCTATAATATGAAGAAATCAGAATAATGCCAATTGACCCCGTAAAGAATCCTTGGTTTTATGATCTACAACAGTATCTCGAGAAGGGGTGATTTCCTGATGATGCCAATAGAAAAGAAAGAATGTCACTGAGGATGTTATCTTGGCAATTCATGAACCATAATAGGATGTTATACAAGAGAATGCCAATTGGAGTACATTTAAGATGTGTTGATAAGGATGAGGCATGAAAAATCATAGAAGAAGTTCACAATGGTGTATATGGACCACATATGAATGAATAGTCCTTGCTAAGAAAATAACTCATCAAGGGTACTTCTGGCTGACTATGGAGGCAGATTGTGTGAAATATATGAAGAAATGCCATAACTGCCAAGTGTTTGGTGATGTGAGCCGTTTTCCTTTTGGAACTTTAAGGATTGACCTCTCCTTGGCCATTCACAGTCTAAGGAATTAATATCATCAGAGAGATAAGGCCAAAGGAATTTAATGGTCATCATTATATTATAGTAGCAATCGACTTCTTCTCTAAGTGGGTTAAAGCAGAATCATTCATAACTATTTAGGAAAAATAGATGGTGAGGTTCACTGAAAAGAATATAATTTGCAGATATGGTTGCCTTATCACATCATCACTGATAATGGCATTCAGTTTAGGGTAGAAATGACCACTTTATTAAAGGAATATAAAATTGAACATCATAGATCCTCTCCTTATAGACCACAAGTGAATGGAGCAGTATAAGCGATAAATAAGAATGTGAAGAGGATCCTAGACAAGATACTGGAGAACTATAAAGATTGGGCAAGCTACTTATAGTTTGTATTATGGGGATATAAGACCACTACCAAAACATTAATGGGAGCTACTTCATATTCTCTATGTATGGGTGTGAAGCTGTGTTGCTAGTTAAGGTTGAGATTTAGTCATTAAGGGTTCTTCTGAGAAATCTAAAATCCCAGAATATCAATGGGTTGAAAGCCGATTGGCATAGCTAACACTGCTAGATGAAAAGAGAATCAAATCCATGTATCACTCTTAGTTGTACCAGAAAACGATAGCTTGAGCTTATAACAAAGATTAAGCCAGGTAAAATAAAAAGGGTGACTTGGTGTTAAAGCTCACTATGCCCATCATGACTAATCTTCGAGGAAAGTTCAAGTCAAATTAGGAAAGTCCATATCAAGTGAAGAAGTTATTTTCGAAGGGCATTATTATTCTATCTATTTTAAAAGGAAATGAGTTTAGAGAGCCCATTAACTTGGATAAACTTAGGCAATACTTTTTATAAAGTCTCGTTGGGGAGAAAACCTTAAAAGAGCCTAAAGATAGAAAAATGAAAAAAATAAAAAGTCCTACTGGAATAAAAACTTGAAAAGATAGTCTAGGTGTAGACGATGGGGTTTAGCATGCACCTAAGATCTTAGTAATCATGACACTATTTGAGCTTAGGGCTCTAGAGAACACACTAACCATTATCACAAAGACATGGCATGGAGATGAGGAGTCGCCACCCAGGGTAATGACTAGGATAAATAAAAAAATGGTGGTACTAGATTCCTAAAAGAAAGTCAGCATCACAACTTGGAGATTATGGATACGGAATACCAACTTCTTTCAGTCTCATGTTCTTTTAGAATTACTTTATGATTTACTATTTTATCCTCTATTTACATGCAATTTCACATAAACCCTTAAAAAAAAAATCAACTCCAGACAAACTAGTAATGAAATATACAAGTAAACAATGCATTCATCATAATCCTTAGGTTAGTCTAATCTATATTGATTTTAATTAAATGAGCTAAATCTACATCTTTTTATTTACAGGTGAGCCTAAAGACTAATGGGCCTAATTCCTATTTAATTTTAATTTAAGTGAACCTAAGTCAATGTATTTTAATTCTAAATATGGGTCTCAATCTACAAATTATGAAGTATTTAAATTAATGAGCCTGATTCTACATGTTTTAATCCTAAAATGATCTTAAGTCTACAAATTATGAAAAGGCTTAAATTAAATGGGCTAAGTCTAAATTAGTTAAATTAAATTAGGTGGGCCTATGTCTAATTAACTAAATGGGTCTAAATTATTTCTACCCTAAATCTAATTAATTATGGGCTTAAAGATGTATTTTAATTAATTAAACCTAAAAAATCTAAAACTTAAATAGGTTAAAGACTAATGTGGGCTTAGGGCTCAAAATACATAAACATAAGTAAACAAGCCCAAAAAAAAAATAAAAAAGCATCAAAATAAACAAATAAAAGATCAAATTATTAATTAAATATATTTTAAAACCCTAATTTAATTAAAGTGACCATAAACAATAAAATAATAATCAATCAAGCAAAACAATTTTACCAACTTAAATATAATTTTAACTAAGCAACCTAAGGATTTCTATAACTATTAATTTTAATTAATTACCCAATTGAAGACCCTAATTTTACTAACTAATTAATCAAAGTTAAACACATAAGAACACACACTAAATTTCATTATTTCCACTATTGGGGCTATTACAATGTGCTAATAAAGAAGAAAAGAAAATTAATACAACCCAAAATAAATAAAAAGAATAATAAGAAAACTAAATGAAAACCCTAGAAATTAGATTTAGCTACATGTTTCCATCTATGGCATTCCATGGATCTTTATAGATTAATTCTCCAAATATGACTATTATATGATCTCCTCCATCATCATTATCACAATGATTAGTGAATAAAATTATAAAAAAATTAAGTTAAATTGAAATTTAACAAAAATCAAAATCATAACAAAAGAAGAAAAATAAAAGAAAACAGGGAGAAGATAATGCTTATGGATGCTTGTGGTTGGCCCCTCAGACTAGTAAAATCATCGTTTATTAGTTGAATATATCTTTAAAACTTGTTATTTTCTCCTAAAAGAACTCTTGCTCTTTGCCTGTAGTATTTTTATCTTCAGTATTATTTTTTCATCCTTTTCCCTTCTTTCTCTTTTTCCTCCTCTTCCTTTTTCAGAGCCTAAGCTCTCCTTTTATGGAGGAAAAGAAACAAAAACCCTAATTTATGTACTAAGAGTTCTAGTTTTAAAAGGACTTATTTTCTTAAAAAATTCTAATTTTAAAAGGAATTTATTTCCTGCAGATGCAAATAAATCCCATAATATATTTTAAACCAATCAAAACTCAGGAAAATATTTTTTATTTTCTATGAAAAATATAAAATAGATGGAAAACACATAATTCTAATCGAAATTATGTATTTCTGATTGGAATCATGTAATTCCGATCGAAATTCTATAATTATTTTTTTAACTTTTAATTACTAAAAGATCCTTAAAAGAAATTATATTTTTCAATTAGGTCTTAAAAAGGTATTACAATTAAGTCCTTAAAAAATAATGAAACTCTTTTTGAAAATGTATTCGAACTTTTGAGGTTTCGAACTTCAAGCGTTGAAGACCTACTCATAACATTTTCATCATTGGAGTCCTTTGTTGCATAATATTTTATTATCTCAAAATTGGGTGTTTACACTAGGAAAAAGTAAAGGACATATAAAAGGAGAGAGAATGAGAGAAATAGTTAGTTGGAAAAATTGTAAGGGCAAACCAATTAATGATAGGAGATATGTAAAAAGTAAGATGTATAGTCACTTTATGTTTAAATTAAATGGAATGGATTACCGTTATTATTATTATGCATTGCATTAAATGTTTATTACACACTATTTAATTAGAAAGGAAATTCCATCCAATAAAAAGCAAATAAAAATGAAATTTCATAAAACTAGTTATGCTTGTTTTTCTTTTGAACACTTTGAGCACTTGATACCTGTAATGCCCTTATCCTTATAAATTCATCCTTCTCTGTCTATTGTAACTAGATCCATGTCTTGTATTGATCATCAGTGGACTGATCTCTGTCATAGTCAATAAACCTTTAAATGAATCTGTGAGGTTAGGTAGCAACCAGGTTGTTTATAAAGTTATAAGAAAGGGGCCTTATCTTAAATTCATGCACCAGCTCCATGATCAGTTGCTTCTGCCCATATTTTCTATAAAGTTAAGCAAGATTGTAGAAAGTGCAAAATAGAGACCGGCTAGTGGAATGTAGTAGGTATAGGATCAAATGGTCACATGCTGTAACCTCTACTATGAGTATATCTACTGAATTAGAGTGTCAGGGAATGTAGACAACCAGCTCTGAATATCCTCTAGAAGTGGTCAAGCCTAGTAATAGTCTTTATCAGAATAAAAAGGAAAGGATTTAGTCCAGCTTCCACTTGGTCTAGCATGTGAAGAACCTTTGGGTCATAACTGCTAGAAGGGGAAACCAGTAGAAATTGAGCATATAGGCAAAAAGTAATCATTTGAGGCTAGTAAACCTCGTTGCTATCTATAATCACAATAGCTTCGAGAAAAGAGCTTATCAGAACCTCATTACCAAAGATATGGTGAAGGGAAGACTGAGGGGAAAGGTTGAATAGCCTAGCTATTTGGTATTGGATGGAGTGTAGATCCAGGGTTTCAACTGAAGGAATTGTAATTTGACAAGCAGAATCCATTTGAGAGCCCAAGATAGCTTCAAATTCCTTTAGCAGGGGGTAGAACTCTACTGTGTTGAATATGAAGATGTGTATAGGAGGATCCCAAAATTAACCAAGAACATGGAGAAAAAGGAAGTTGATCTTCTTGACATGCAAAGATCAAAAGATGGATAGATGAAATGGCTTTAATTTAGCCTACGATCCACCATCTAGGCTTTTCAAAATCAGTTGTAGTTATTTCAAGCTTCTTTCAGTCATGTTAGAAGGTTGGGATGCTGTGTAGAGGAAGAGAATGAAGAGAATTCACATGAATGAGAAATTGAGGATTTTAAAGAAAAGCTAGGGATTTAAGTAGCTAACATAGAGGTGTTTGCCTCTACAATAAGGTGGTGTCTCTACATGTTCTAGTGATTCCCTATCGCCTTTTTAAAAAGAGGTGACACCTCTATGAAGAGGTGATGTCTCTTTAATAGTTGAAACACATCCTTGTGTTACTATAAAATGATTGTATAGTACATGTAAATTCATGAGAAGAGCATTTTAGAGACAAAAATTCCTCGATTGATTTAAAGGTCTACCAAAATTTCAATTTCAATGTTACATCATTAATCCAGTGTAGAATAAAAAAAATACTAAAATGAAAAGTTAATTTAGGAAATAAAAGAGCAATAGTGCAAAGCAGTAAAAGTGTCTCCAATCAAAATGATCCTATACTATCAGGCCTCTAGGGTATGCTTTTACTTATCATCTCCAAGCTTGTCATCTCCATCATTAGCATGATCATTCGTAGGATCATCAATATGATGATATAATGCAAACTTGCATAGTTATTTAGGTATTATAAGTGTTGTTTTATTTCATTTTAGTAATTTTTTATGCTTATTTAGTTATGCAATTGTTATTTTTAGTTTTCAATGCTTTTTATGGTAGTTTGTATTTTTTATATGTTTTTAGGTTCAATTGATGCATTAGAAGGACCTTGGATTTGTTAGAATGAAGTATGAAGCTTGAAAAGACAAAGGAAGTTGAATTGGAGCTATACCGACTCATTACACCAGGGACGACTCGTTACAGAAGCCATCTGTGCCGACTCGACCCTTCGTGCCGACTCATTCCACTTGTGCCTCAACAATGAGATGCAACTTTTTAGCTCTGAGTAGTTTTTGTATTTTGGCCATAACTTCTTTTACAAATTTCCAAATGAGGTGATTCAAGTTTTTTGGAAAGATAACTCAGAGATCTAAGACTTTCATGAAGGGAAGTTCTCTAGATAAAGTCATCTAAAAGGATAAAAATGCCCTAGAAGTTACTATATAGAGTTATGACCTTTTATGTAAAAGGGCACCTTTTCAATTTGTAACTCCTTTTTAACCACCTCTAGGGTCTATATATAGATCAGTGGCAACCTGTAAGAGAGAGAGATTCATTCAAATATATATTCATACAAAATTATTATAAGAGAACATCATTATTATAAGAAGGACATAATTTATTTTCTTAGGCTTAGTCTAGTGTTTTTAAGATCAATTAAAAGAGAGCAAGAAGGAAGCAAGAAAAGAAGATTGCTCTACATCAACAAGTGTTGGAATATTATTAAAAAGGTTTTATCAATTCCTTTTCTTATTATTTTCTAATCATGTCTATTGGCTAAGTCTGGTTAAGAAGTAATGATGAATTAAATAAGAACTACATTTTCTATCTTATCTTATTTATGATTTAATTTCAATTAGTGCTTGATTAAGTTATTTATGATTGATTACCATATATAACTTATTTTAATTAAATTACTTATAATGAGAGTTGGAGTAATTTAGTGAAAATATAATTAAGATTACTTAAGAATTAGATTTACTTAGAGATAAGGAATTCATCTTAAGGGAAACAATTAGTAGATTACTTGTGATTTCCTTATCTATCTTTATAATACACTGAGAGAGCTTGTAGACTCTAAATGAGAATATCCTTAATTGACAATAAGAGTTGTGTTTATGGATTTATTGGTATAACGTCATTTATGATTTTCTCTTATCTTTGTAATAGACCGAGAGAGCTTGTAGACTCTAAGGGGAAATACTTCTAATTGATAACGAGAGTTACTTTTAGGAACCTTACTTTAATTTGCCAACGAGAGTTGCTTTTAAAGATTATATGCACTAATTTCCAATTAATATGTTTTGTGATAAATTCTTATAAGTTCTTGTTTATATTTTGATTTGTGCTTCTCTTTTATATATATTGTATTTTTTATTCTGTTTAGTATTATAGTAATTAGGAATAATTAGATCACCAATTCTATTTGATTTAGTTTTGCCTATCCATCTGAGTATTTGCTCAGTTAATACATAATTCTTCCCAAATCCTAAGTGTTTGACACCCGACTTGCTTTATACTAAGTCCTTAGAGACTAGGGTTATACAATTATACCCCCTTCATAGGATTAGATCCATCATCATCACTGTCATCCTCAGCATGCTCATCAACTAACTCCTCCTCCTCCTCATCACTCACGTCATCCTCCTCCTCATTATTCTCAAACTAAAGAGCATTGAGCTGACACTCAAAAGTAGTAATCTTGGCATGACTAGCCTTATTTTGATCCTGTCAAGATGAAATAAGAGGTAAAAAATCATGAGAGTATGCATACATATAAAGGTAAAGCATAGTTGTCACCTTTCATTATTATGTAATATGCATTAGGAAGTCCTGATGGGCCTTAATTACCCTATACATATACTCTCCTTGATCTCAAGGTACCTGTACAATTAATATATTTTTAGAATTAATAATTTGTTAGGCCAAATTTAAGAATAGAACTTTGAATGAAGGGAACTCACATATACAGTGGCCTTCTCAAAGAACTCTGGCTCCAAGCTCCTGTCTAGCATCAAAAACTAACAAGAGAGCTCACCTAAAGGCAACTAGTAGTGGGTCCATAAGTCAGGAGTGGCAATAAGCCTACCAGTTATAATATGAGATTTAGAGCTAGAAGGCTCCCTAGCAGGTGGCGTGCTAGAGGAAGTACCCTTATCGCTAGGCACAATGTGGGGTGCTGATGAGGCCTCTCATATGGAGTAGGCTTAAAATGAGGGACTGGTGCTCTAGTTAGTGCTTAAGAATGAAAATTAAGTTAGGAAACAATATCCATAAGCATCAATGTTAAATAATATGTTTAATAGAATTGCATGCTTACTTGATGCGTATAAGTAAAGGCACCCTTTATAGGATATGAGCTCTTACAAAATCCATGTATTGAGACTTCCTCCTCTCATAATAATCCACAATACCATCTCTCACTAAAGCCTGATCAAGCTTGTCTCTCTCTAACTCATATGCCTAGAAAATATGCTAGGAAGGAGCGAGAGGTGGTCGTCTCACTCGAGCGCCCATTTGCCACTGGTGTACCCTTCAGTCGAGGTACCAAACTCTACAATTAGGTCCTCAAAGTAGTACCCTATTTCTAGATAGTAGAATTGAGTAGACCATGGCCTAAGACCATCCAGCCTGGGGACCCCATAAATTGGGGCATAGCTGTGAAAACAAGTTGGTAAGCAAATGAATTTGATTAACAAATGTATCACTGATTATAATTATATTTGTAGGTACCTACCTTCTTCATGTGTGAGAGTGTTCAGTCACTTACAATGAAAATGCACACGAGCAACTGGCCTCCTCCAAGCATGACTAGAGCCCCATCTTGCTATAGTAGGAAAAGGAGTGTGGCAAACAATTAACTCTAGCTCTAGAGCCCAATCCTACAAAAGAAAGGAAGAACTGTTAACAAATCATGATATTAGTATTTGAGATAGAACCTAATAGTAAAAGAGGAGGGAAGTAACAGAATGGCATTCCAGAAACAATAAAGCCTATTAGCTTCATGCACCAACTCATCCATACTCTTATTCAGATAGGCTAGAGCACAATTTCCCTAGTCGTATGAAGCCACTAGGTCCAGATCTCTTAGGGGCATTAAGAAGCTCAAGTTTATAGAACTAGCAGTGCCTGCAAAGAGAGTGGTGCCCAATAAGTAAACCAAGAATGCGTGCACTAATTGATCAATTTGACGAGATGTGGTATCCACCTCAACTCTAGCACGAGTATAGAAGCTCTTGATAGAATTGAACTTCACTGTGTATGTCCCCTTCATATCTGGGACCATGCCAAGTAAATGCTTAATGAAAGTGAGAAGGTTTGGGGATAGGTGATGGATACTCACATTAAGAGGAATAGAACCCCCTGTGCAAGGAATACTAATGATAGTAGTAAAAAAAATGGATTAAGTGTAAACTCCCCAAAAGGAAGGTGGAATGTGTGAGTAGTGTTGGACCATCTCTCCATCAGAGCATATAGAGGCTGGTAGTCTATACACCCTTGATGCACTAGAAATGCGAGAATGAAATCAAAGAATTTGATTTCATGGATATGAGTTTTCATCATGTCTGTGAGCTTATCGTATACGGGCACTACTGAAGTTCCTAACCCCCTTAAGGATGTGGGCATCGAGCTATAGGAACAAAATATGAAGTTGAATTACCATTTTATATGAATGAAGTTTTTTACTTAGAATTTTATCAGTGAGGTGAACACCTTTATGATATAGGTGATCACCCTATCAAAGAGACGATGCCTCTTCGTATTAGTGGTATGATAGAATGATTTAATTTTTTACAATTTCATTCAATTAAATTCAATTTCTTTTGGCTAAAATGATAAACATGCATATATGAATAGTAAAATGATGTTATTTAATATTATTTGTAGGAAAAATCAAAGAAATCAAGTACTAACCTCTCATGTAGCCACTTTGCAGATATGGGATCACACATCTGCGAAAAGGGGGATCTAATCTCTAATGTTGAGCCTAAAACTATGTAAGGGGTGTATTGACGAAGTCACCAGGTCTCATATGTGTAAATCTAGGGTCCTTGCAACATTTATTGAATAAAGGATTTAAAGAGTGAAAAAAAAAGAAAAGAGAAAAAGAGAAGAAAAAAGAAAATTTGAAAGTAAAGGTGAAAGTGACTTTGGAAAGGGAAAAGGAATTTATATGTTAAAGCAGAAGGGTGAAAGAGGAAGATTTATTAAAAAAAAGAAAGGAGGAGGGTGAAACCCATTTGAGAAGCCCATGTGATGAAAGGAACACAAATTAGCCCGTTAGAAATATGTTCCTTAGTGGAGCAAAAAAAAGGTTTTATTTTACTTCTCTAGTGTACCTCAAAATTGATGTTGGAGATTTAAAGATATTCTAATTGAAGCATAAGTGGCAAAAGGTGTCTGGTTGAGTTTTAAATCCTTGAGGTGCATCTTCCTTTTAATAAGTGTTTGGTCGGGTTTGAATCCCCAAAGTGCACATCACAAGAGGTGTCTGGTTGGGTTTGAATCCTCAAAGTGAGCATTGCAAGGGGTGTCTGGTTAGATTTGAATCCCTAAAGTGCATCTTCCTTTGCTGTGTGACTTCTTGATCTAGGAAAACTTAGGAATCATGCTAAACTATAATGAGTGGCTGATCGGGCTAAGAAAACCCAAAGATCATGGTCATATTTTCATATTCTTTGCTGAATGACTCTTAAGCTAGGAAAACTTAGGAATCAGGCCAAACTATAATGAGTGGTTGATTAGGCTCAGAAAACCCAAGGATCACAGTCATATTTTCATATTCTTTACTAAATGACTTCTTAAGCTAGGAAAACTTGGGAATCATACCAAACTATATTAAGTAGCTGATTGGGCTAGGAAAACCAGAGAATCTAGGGTACATTATCATGTTCTTTACTGAGTGACTTCTAGAGCTAGAAAAACTTAAAAATCATGCCAAACTATAATGAGTGGCTGATTAGGCCAGGAAAACCTGAGGATCACAGTCATATTTTCATCTTCTTTACTAAGTTACTTCTTGAGCCAGAAAAACTTAGCAATCATGCTAAACTATAATGAGTGGCTGATTAGGTCAGGAAAACTCAAGGATCATGTCACATTTTCATTTTCTTTACTAAGTCAATTCTTGATCTAAAAAAACTTAGGAATCATGCTAAACTATAATGAGTGGCTGATTGGGCCAAGAAAATTCGAGGATCACAGTCATATTTTCATCTTCTTTACTGAGTGACTTCTCGAACTAGGAACACTTAGGAATAATCCCAAACTATAATGAGTGGCTGATCGAGCCAAGAAAACCCGAGGATCATGGTCACATTTTCATCTTCCTTTACAGAGTGACTCCTCAAGCCAGGAAAACTTAAGAATCATGCAAATGATAATGAATGGCTGATCAGGCCAGGAAAACCTGAGGATCACACTCACATTTTGAGTAAAAGGTTGACCTCTTATGTTTAAATTCCCGAGGCTGATGGCCTGAGTAAAGCTCAAAGGTTAGGTGTGTCTATCTTATGCTTTAATGTTTTTGTGTTTATATTGCTTTTTCAAAAAAATAATTTCTAAAAATTCAATTTTTTAAAAAACCAAGGGGGCAAATTGTGGACATCTTTAGTTTGGTTGGCTCGTAATGAAAGCCCGATAATAAGAAAGTATGAGTTTTGAATGCAAGGGAAGCCTAAAAATTCTCTAAAATAGACTCAAAGACCCAAAGACCCAAACACTAATCCTCTAAGCCCAAAAACCAAATTCAAGCCCAAACACTAAATTCTAGTCTAAACACCAAGCCTAAGCCTAAAATGCCCAAGCCCATTGCCTTTTAGCCTAAAGGCCTAGACTTGGCCTGGGTAAAGAGGCGATCACCTCAATAAAGAGGTGTTGCTTCTTCATCCTGGGCATCGATGAGGTGATGCCTTATCAAAAAGGCAATGCCTCTTTAGACCTACCATCTATAGCATTAAATGGTAGCAGTTGAGGCTCATTTACCTTAGATTTAGAGCATTTTCAAATGTAAAAGAAAGGAAAAAGGAGAAAAAGCATAGGGAATGATGAAAAGGATAGGGAGAGGGTGAGAGTGAGTGGGTTGGAAATTGAAAAAGGCAAAAAGTTGAGGAGGCTTAAAATGGAGGGGTGTGGGCAAAAGAAGGGAGGACTTTTTGGAAAGGCTAGACTTTGGTCTTTGGAAAAGGAAAGAGAGAGGATGTCCTAGAAAAGAAAACAGAAAGAAGAAGAAGAAGAAGAAGAAGAAGAAGAAGAAGAAGAAAAGGATTTTGGAGCAAAAGAGTTGATCTTCTTGAGAAGGAGGAGGACTCTCATGCATTCAAATCCTTTAAACTAACAAACCAAGCTTTGAGGGCTTGGTTAGGAGTATTAACTCATCTAAACCAGTGCGAATCCCTATATTCAAGCTTTAAATTATTCATTTTATTAAAATTTTTTGCTTTATTATTCTTTTACTTATTTTCTCAAGTTTTATTACTTGTTTTATTTCAATAGTCAGTTTATTTTTGATTTATTTTCTATTTATATTACATTTCTTTGAACAAAGTATTATAATCCTTAATCCTTTCCTCCATTCATTTGGAATGTATAGTTGTGAATTGTTATTATTTATTTTATTTATATTGAATGTTAGGCTATAAACATGAAATAGGGTTGATATGTAGACTCGGACTAAATATAAAATATTAGAAATGATTGCAATCCACATTAAAATAAGAAAATAATTTAATAATCAAAGCTAACAAAATATGAAACACACATGGAGGTCAACCGTAAAGTTAGGTGGGCATTCCAAAAATCCATACCTAGTTTTGAACCTGATCTCTAATGATGGCTTTTGGGAACCTTCATGGAATCCAGATGCTATACAGTGTGTCTCAACTTTTATCTGAGTGGCGACCCTATCTCTATTTTGGGTCCCAAAAGCCCATTTTGTATTTCATTAGTGAACCTTGAGCTCATACATTGTCATTATTTCTAAACACTTAGGTTCGTGCTTAACCCCACTGCTCATAATATAATTGTTAGTATAGATGTGCCCTAGGGCTAGTTCTTGTAATATAAATGACATTGTATTTTTATCCCTATGGTAATAAAATATTCATTTAAATAATGTGTTTGTTTATTTGAGTATTTACCTTTTATCACTATATTAAAAGAGTTTATTATCAAGAGTTGTTAATATGAGTGACAAATTCTTTTAGTACATATGCTATAAAATGTTAATAGTTATAGGATAAATAAAAGGGTAGTATTAATCCATAGACTATCACCTCTATTTATTTTTATTGATCAATATGTGATATCAATAGTGGGAGGTGGTGAGATTGATGCTACTTGATATAAGATATCAGAATAGACATGTGGATACTCATGTGATGGGTGGACTGAACAGTGACATAAGATAAGTAATTGAGTGGAAATTCACTTTTATCAATAATCACTTTCTTGGATATAATGGTGCATATGGTTTTTGATTTAAGGCAATATAGTCGTCCATATATGGGTGGTTAGAGTTTGTTACTGCTTATATACTTATGCTAGCTATGTATGGGTAAATGGCGTGTGATGGCTTTAGTCAGTTATATGTAGGGATGAGTGTAGAATCTTTATACATGCAAATTGGTCTCTTGTATACATCCACTAAGTTAGTGGAGTTTCTCTACACACTTGATACTTCACTTACCACTCACATTGGAGAGAAAAAACTAAGAGAGAAAATAAAAGTTGAGTCTTCTTCTTCATCTTTCTTCTAAGTGTTGTAAGTGTGTGAGTGAGAAATACAAGATTTGTGTTTCCTCTAAGTCCATTGTTATCATCCTTTGTACAAGAGTTGTGCAACTAAAATCTACATTCAAAGGAGGTAAGGAATCCTACATCATCCAAGTAACGAGAGGAGCTCTAGCAAGCTTTCTAGTCACCACTAAGGAGGAGCTTATGGGTAGAGATTCTTTAAAAGCTTAGGGTCATTCCAGTGCCACTTTTTTGTTTTAAGCCAAAGGCTTGATACTTAAGGAGCTAGGAGCTTGTAGATTTATATCAACCATTTCCTAAAGCCTATCGAGCAACCTACGGACATTTGGAGCTTGTAAGTGTTACTAAACTCTAGATGTAGGTCTCTTGCCATGCTTTAAGTTTTAGTTGTTTTGTGCATCTTTGATTTATATTGTCTATAAAGTATATAAGTAATTAGTTATGTAAATTCAATGTGTTGTGATCTTGGTAGTTTTAGAATGCTTGCCTTCATGCAAGGGTTGCACGCTAGGAAAATTTTTTAAAATTCATCCTGATCGGTTTTGTGCTCACACCATGCTTTTACTCATATTCCGGTGTGTGTAATTGATTCCTTCAAGTTGTATTAAAGCCTATATCACATAATTTACGTGCTAAATGTTATAATAATTACAAGAGTTATGATTATGCTTGTTGTTAGTTATAAGAGTTGTGACTAAAGATGCTTAAAATGCAAAATAGGCAAAACATTATTGTTCATATATTATTACTGTATTGTTTATAGTACTATTCATTTGCTATTGTTGACCATACTATTCATTTGTATTATTCATAATACTATAGAAATGTTTTGCAAAGACAACATTTTTTCTGTGTTTAATTGACTTTGCAAATATATTATAACATGCAAAAGTTGTATTTTATTAAATATTTGCTTGTCATACATGCAATGATTGATCATGGACTTAGTTTACATCCTATGGTTTGTAATAATAATAATTTATTATTATTATTATTATTATTATTATTATTATTATTATTATTATTATTATTTATGTAATTTAATATTGATTATATAGATTTAGGATGTAATATTTGCCTTGATATGCCAAGGATTGAATGTAAATTACAAGAGTTGTAATTTGGACTTGAAGTGTGCAAGATGGTGGCCTATTCAACCTTTAGTGGCATGGATCAAGGCCCATGGAGATGGTTACAAAGGAGTTCATGACTTGAAGTCTTTTCTTGGGCTAGGCCCATTTGAAACATATTCTAAGAGTTAAAATAGGCTTAAGTAAGGTTCATGATCACTCCTTATTTGTGCATCCATTTTGCATGTTCTAAGTATATATATGATATATATGTTGTAAAATGCTATATGCATATGTGATATGTATATATGAATATATGCCATGCCATGCATTTATGAGATATATATAATTGAAATTGGCTAATGTGAAAAGTGAGACCTAAATAATTAAAGACCCAACAACCTTCAAAATTAAATTTAAGTTTAGGCTATCCATTGAAGCAATAACTCATATGGTTTTAGGCTTATGTATATCAACTATAGACACATAGGGGTGTATAGTGGGCCCAACACATTCATGCAGTGTTATTATTAAGCATGAGATGTTATGGGGCCAATAATGGCAAATAGGAGTACCTGAGGTTTGTAGTGTTCAAATCCATACATTTTATTGATCTAATGTTTGGACCTAACTAATGCCAAAGGCTAAGAATGATAATGTGTACTTGAGGCTCATAACATTAGGAGCTGGATTGATGGAACCTCACATGAGATGTGAAGGATAAGAGTTTTCCACTTAATGAGAACTATTATTCCAAGAATGGCAATGTGTACCTAAGGAATATTAGTGGCCCACTAAGAATCCCATCACCCATTAGAAATCCTTCCGACAAGGGATTTTTGTTTCCTACTTTAGAAGTGTTGGATTCACCAAGTTAGTAGGAGGCCATTGTGATTAAAGACCAAATCAAATGGTAAAATAATAATGTCTTATAAATAATTAATCTTGTTACCTTTCTCAGAAACTTAATAATATAAGATTATCAAACCCACTCATGATCATACTCGACCAACATAAAATCACGGGCCCTAATTTTATTAATTGGCTAAAGAATCTAAAAGTTATTTTAGCTTCTAAAAAGATACTTTATGTATTAGAACAAAGCCCACTCAGACCACTTGTCAAAAATGCTTCCTAAGAGGAGCAAATTACTCTTGGTAAATGGAAGGATGATAATATGCAAGCATGTTGCATCATGTGGGCTTCCATGAGCATCGAAATCCATTGACAACATGATAAGTACACTAGTGTAAAGGAAATTCTAATATTCCTATAAGAGTTGCTTGGTGAGCAAAGTAGGATCGCTAGATATGAGATATATAAGTGACTTTTTTGTGCTAAGATGAGGGAGGGAGAGGAAGTGGGAGCCCATGTGCACTCCATTATTAGATCAATGGAGGAGCTAGAGAGTTTAGACTTCACAATGGACTTCCACCTCCAAATGGACTTGATCCTTCAATCCCTTCTTGAATCTTTTGGGCAAACCATTACTAACTTCCATATGAATAAGATAGAGTGCACTCTTGTAGAGCTTTTAAATATGCTTATGACGACTTAAAAGGCTTTTCAAGGTAGCAAAGGGAAAGAGGTTGCACTTATTGCTACTTCCAGTAGGACTAGAAAGAAAGGCAATAAGAAGAAGAAAGGCAAGACAAGCGTTGTCAAGCCCATGGGTGGCATAGCTAAGTATAAGGGTAAGGCCATTATGAGGGAAGAGCAAGGCAAAGGAAAGTGTTTCAATTGCCAATGTGAAGGACATTGGAAGAGGAATTGTTCTAAGTTCCTTGAGTCTCTCAAGAAAAAAGGAAAGGGAAAATAAGGAGAAGATAAGAATTCCTTTAACTTATTTACTTCTAAATGTTCTAACAGCTCATCTAATGCTTGGGTATTGGATACAGGTGCAAGTTCTCATATTTGTTTATCCTTGTAGGATCTAATAGGTGAGAGGAGGTTAAGGCCCAATGAAGTGACCTTAAGACTTGGGAATGGAGCAAATGTTGCCACCAAGGCTATAGGATTCACTTCAATTGATTTATATAATCATGTTTGTTATTGGATGATGTATTGTATGTACTTAATGCCTATAAACACATCGTCTCTATTTCTAGTTTAATTAGAAAGGGTTATGAATTATTTTTTAGTAGAGATATATGTAAGATTGATTTTGGAAATGAATTGGTTGGCATGGGTTATTAAATACATGGTTTATATTATATTGATAATATATCCTATAATACGATGCTAATGAAAATGCCTCTAACTCTAAACATTATGGCACTTGAGATTATGTCATATTATAGAGGATGAGATTATAAAGTTGGAAAAGATGGGAATCTTGAGAAATCTTAAATCTGCATCCAATCTGACTTATGATGCTTGTCTTCAAGGCAAGATGACTAGATCACCATTTATTTAATAAATGGTAAGAGCTAATGATGTATTGGAGATCATACATAGTGATGTATATGGACCATTTAGTAAAATGGCTAGAGGTGGTTTTTATTACTTTATAACTTTTATAGACGATTTATCAAGGTATGGGCCTTTGTTTCTTATAAGAATAAAAGTGAATCCTTTGAAAAGTTTAAGGAATTCAAAGCCCAAATAGAAAATCAAATTGGGAAAAGTATTAAGACTCTAAGATCAGATCGAGGAGGTGAATACTTAAGTATTGAGTTCATTGAGTTCCTTAAAGAACATGGCATTACATCACAACATGCACCTCCTAGAACACTTCAATTAAATAGTGTGTCCGAGAGGTGGAATCATACTTTATTGGATATGGTACGTTCTTTGATGAGCTACACTAATCTCCTTATGTCACTTTGGGGTTTTGCCCTCCAAATGGTCTCCTACATCCTTAATCAAGTTCCATCCAAGTTTGTTTCTACCACACCATATGAGATATAGAATGGTAGGGCACTAAGTCTTAAGCAAGTTAAGATTTGGGGCTACCTATCTTTTATTAAAAAGCTAAAATCAGACAATTTGGATGCAAAATCAATTAAATAAAGGTTTATTGGATATCCTAAAGATAGTTTAGGGTATTGCTTTTATCTTCATGCTAAACAAATTATT
The DNA here is from genome assembly GCA_947683625.1 of Mallotus nudiflorus. Taxonomy (NCBI): domain Eukaryota; kingdom Viridiplantae; phylum Streptophyta; class Magnoliopsida; order Malpighiales; family Euphorbiaceae; genus Mallotus; species Mallotus nudiflorus. Next base: position 5,292,869 of record CANTUR010000069.1, on the reverse strand, counting down.
ATTGTAAGCAGAGATATTATATTCCTTAAAAAAGAGTTTCTTAAGGAAGGTGGCAAAGGAAGGAAGATAATATTAGATGAGGAGTCATCTAAAGAAACCCAACTAATTGATTAAATGGACATTGATCAACTTGAAGATCCTATTCCAATTGAGAATGTCATCACACCAATTCCTAAAAGGTCTATTAAGGTATCTCATCCTCTAAAGAGATATAGCTTTCTTTATGATTAACAAGAGTTGCATGTTCATAAAGAGAACATTCATGATGATGATCTAATACATATGAAGAACCTTTATGTGGTAAAGATTCTTAAAAATGGCTTGAGGCAATGAGAATTGAAATGGATTCCATGTATGCAAACCAAGTTTAGACACTTAGTGATCCTCCTAAGTCTTATACCTATTTGGTGTAAATGGATTTTTAAGAAAAAAATTGATGCAAATGGGAAGGTATAGACCTATAAAGCTAGGCTTGTAGCAAAAGGTGGTTTTGCCAAAGGCAAGGGGTTGACTATGAGGAGACCTTCTCACTAGTAGCCATACTTAAATCCATTTAGATTCTTCGTGCTATAGCTACACACTATGATTATGAGGTTTAGCAAATGGATGTCAAGACCACCTTCTTTAATGGCCATGTTGAAGAAGACATTTTCATGGAGCAACTCAAGGGTTTTGAATCTAAGGAAAGCTTAAAAGAGTGCAACCTTAATAGATTGATATGAGATCTAAAGAAAACTTCAAAGAGTTAGAATCATCATTTTTGGAATCATCATTTCGATGAGGCTATTCGTTCTTATGGTTTCATTAAGAACGAGGATGAGTTATATATTTATAAGAAGGTTAGTGGGAGTTAGCTCACTTTCCTAGTCTTGTGTATGGATAATCTTCTTCTTATTAGTAATGATGATGATATAATAACCTCTATGAAAGTATGGCTATCTAAAACCTTCTCAATGAAAGACTTAGGGGAGGCTACTTATATTCTCGGGATTCGAGTCATAAAGATAGATAAAAGAGAATGATAGGTTATCCCAAAGTCTTTGCTTGGAAAAGGTGTTGAAGAGGTTCAACATGCTTGATTCTATGATGGGATATTATTACCTTTTAGGCATGGTATCCACCTATCCAAGGAGATGTAACTTAAGACACTTAAGGACATGGCAAAAATGGCCAAGGTTCCTTATGCTTCGGCTATAGGAAGCCTAGTGTATGCTATATTATGTATTAGGCCAAAATTGCCTATGTTGTTAATATGACTAGCAGGTTTCAATCTAACCTAGGATTAGAGCATTGGGTGGCAGTTAAGGCTATCCTTAAGTACTTGAGAAGGACTAAAGGATTTAGTCTTGACTTATGGAGAAGGTGACTTATAGGTTATATGTTTCATAGACTCTATTTTTCAATCAGATGTGGATGATAGAAAGTCTATCTCCGAGTTTGTCTTCACTTATAATAGAGGTACAGTTAGCTGGAAGAATTCTAAGCAAAGTATCACTATTGATTCCATTATAGAGGCCGAGTACATAGCTGCATCGAATGCTGCTAAAGAAGCTGTTTGGATTTAGAAGTTCTTCATTGAACTATGAGTTGTTTATTCCATTAAGTCAACAGTCTCTCTTTTGTGACAATAATGGAGCCATTGCTTTGGCAAAGGAACTGAGTTCTCATAAAAAATCCAAACACATAAAAAGGCACTATCATATTATCAAATAACTTATTGGAAAGGGTGACGTGCTTGTGCAAAAGGTAGCTTCAGTTGATTATGTGGCTAATCCACTAACTAAAGCACTCACCTAACTACAATTAGACTATCATCTTGAGAAGATGAGTCATAGATATTATAGTGAATGACACTAGTGCAAGTGGGATATTGTTAGTATTGATGTGCCCTAGTGCCAATTCTTGTAATATAAATGACATTGTACTTTTATCCCTATAGCAATATAATATTCATTTAAATAAAGTGTTTGTTTATTTGAGTATTTAACCTCTAGCATTATGTTAAAAGAGTTTATTATCAAGAGTCAATAATATGAGTGACATATTCTTTTAGTACATATTTTATAAAATGTTTATAGTTGTAGGGTTAATAAATAGGTAGTATTAGTCCATGGACTATCACCTCTGTCTATTTTTCTTGATCAGTATATGATATCGATAGTGGGAGGTAGTGAGTCTCATACTAGTTAATATGAGATATCAGAATAGACATACGGATACATATGTGATGGGTGGATCGAATAGTGATGTAAGATAAGTAATTGCATGGAAATTTACTTTTCTCAACAATCACTTTCTTAGATATAATGGTGCATATGGTCCTTTGAATTGAGGTGACATTGTCATCCATATATGGGTGGTTAGAGTTTCTTATTGCTTACATACTTGTGCTAGCCATGTATTGGTATATGGCATGTGATGGCTCTAGTCGATTATATATAGGGCTGAATGATCGGCCAAGATGGAATTCATTACTTGGAGTGAATTGGGATAAGATCCTATGCTATTTAGTTTGTTCTAAATGAATAAGTACCTGGCCAGGTCAAAATTGACTTAACCAAAAAGAGTTTTTAGTGCTAGAAATCATTTCTGGTAAAAGTCTTGTTTTATTAAGAATTGAATTGAAGATGAGGTCATATGATTGAGGTAATTAGAGTTTTACTGACCATGACTCTAATTGATGTTAGGATCTTCAAATGAAGGGACATTGAATGCATGATAATTATGTTCAATGGTTCTTATGAATCTATGGATAACATTCATTTCCAATTTGGTAGTTGTCACATCTATGCTAAGGATCACTCATGACTTATGGAAACTAAATCTGATCAATTTGGATTTTCACATTTATCTAGGAAAGAGGAGTTAATATTATTTATTTCCATTGCGATTTAGACTTGAACCTAGTAAGTCACATACATAAGAGTAGCATTGACAATAATAATTATTAATTTGATTATTAATTAAAGTGCTTAATTAATTAATTAAATTAATTGAATTGAATTTTCGCTTGTGCAGGGATCTAGCATATCCCAAAATCTAATTCAAAGGTTAGGACTATTGAATATTAATTTGGACTTAATTTAATATATGATATTAAGTTTAAGGACTAAATTAATATTTGCCACCTATACCAGTTTGGAAATGGACCATGAGATGGGCTATATACATGTAGCTTAATGGATGATGGATGGGCTTAAATAAAGATGTGTATTATTAAGATGGGCCTTCTTTAAGTGTTAAATAATGCCCATAGGACTAATTAGTGGATGTTGTAGAGATGGGCTCATTTAAAAGTTGAATAAGTCCAAAGCCCACATATTAAAGGAGGTGCCACATAAGCATTGCTTTACATGCAATATGAATGCATGGTTGACAACATGAAGATGTATTATAAGCATGCACCTTAAGTTAATGGTCAATCTCTGTATGCATGGGATAACTTATTTTACACTTAAAGTGAAAAAGTAAGCACATGCATGAGATTGCTTATCCTACACTCAAGCGTGAGTTAGTGGAGAATCTTTACACATGCAAATTAATCTCTTACATATATACATTAAGTTAGTGGAGTTTCTCTACACACTTGATACTTCACTTATCACTTACATTGAAGAGAAAACACTAAGAGAGAAAATAAAAGTTGAGTCTTCTTATTCATATTTCTTCTAAGTGTTGTGAGTGTGTGAGGGAGAAATACAAGATTTGTGTTTCTTCATAAGTCCATTGTCATCATCCTTTGTACAAGAGTTATGCAAGTGAAGGCTACATCCAAAGGAGGTAAGAAATCTTACATCATCTAAGTTAGGAGAGGAGCTTTAGCAAGCTTTTGGGTCACCACCAAAGAGGAGATTATGGGTAGAGATTCTTTAAAATCTTAGAGTCAATCTAGTGCCACTTGTGTGTTTCAAGCTAGAGGCTTGACACTTAAGGAGCTAGGAGCTTGTATATTTGTATTAACCATCTCTTAATGCCTATTGAGCATCCTACTAACATTTAAAGCTTGTAAGTGTTGCTAAACTCTAAATGTAGGTCTTTTGCCATGCTTTGAATTTTGGTTGTTTTATGCATCTTTGATCTATATTGTCTTTTAAGCTTGTAAGTAATTCATTATGTAAATTCAATGTGTTATGATCTTAGCAGTTTTAGAACGCTTGCCTTCATGTAAAGGTTGCACATTAGGAAAATTTTTGAAATTTATACTAATCAGTTTCATGCTCATACCACGTTTGTGCTCATATTTTGGTGTGTAATCAATTCCTTTAATAGATGGGGCACTTTCACCTTTTGTTACATGTACTTTGGTTTGGATGTGGCTTATAGAGGAGCTTTAAGGATATACGGCTGCCTATTCATGCTGGATGTAAGTGAAATTCTTTCTTGGCCGACTGGTTTAATCATTTTAAGTATATTGACACCTTTTTTTTTGGCAGATTTGGGCTTATGAGTTCAGGATTCTTCCTTATCCCATTATTGAACATTTTTCTGAGAGTGGCTTCCTTTGTTATCCTCATTGGATTTGGAAGACATTTGACTTAATAGAAAGCCCTATAAAGGCTACAGATTATTTAAGCAAAATGACTTTCTATCAAGTATATTGAATTATTTTTGCATTTATCATTTTGTCTTTCAGTAACCTTTAATTCATTATTTGGCTTTTGAACAAATTTGCAGATATTGGTGGCTAGCAAATAGGGAATGGTCATCAAAGATGGTGGTGGCTTGGCAGTTAATGTTTTAAAGGATATTGTTGATTGGTCCTACTAATAAGATCTAGTATTTGGGTGAACGAGTCTCCCATTGGTGGGATGGACCACACATGAGGAGAGTCCCTCTTGCTCCCCCTGGTGACATGTTTTGGGGTTAAAAGTTGAATGGTGTTGAGCCTACTGTAGTTGAGAATGGGTTCCCTTCTAGAGACCTTTTAGAGGATGATGGTTTCTTTTATTCAGACATCTTGATTCCATAGCTTATTGATGTTATTACTAGCAATTTCATTCCTTTACCTCCACCTCCTCATGTGGATCCTACTTGGCCTTCCAGTTCGAGGGCTAGGACTTGACAGGCATCCTAGGGTCAGACTATTTCTTGAGTATCATCTTCTAACCTAGTATTCTTTTTAGCTTTGCTTTTCCTAGTTTATGGACAAACATATAGCAAATTTTATTAGTAATAACTTCAAAATGACATGAGTTTTGAAATTTTATCTGCAGTGATAGAGGTCTCACTGAAAGAGATTAGGTTCTTCTCATGTTGATGAAGAGGAAACCCTGGGTAGGTTGGTCGAGTCTTTCCTTTCCCTATTATTTTGTTTCCGGTCAGTGTAAATTCTTACTACATGAGTGGATATATAGGAATCCAAATCCGTTGAATCACTTATGTTATGCTCTTCTACATCCTAATGCTAGTGGGGTGGAACTAGGTGGTGCAATGCCTGGGACCTTATTAACTTGATGGCTTTGGGTTTATTAGGGGCGATGGTTGCAGGAGTTGGGATGCATTATCCCTTGCCTAGGTCTAACATGCCTTGGTCAAATGTTACAGCCTTAGACACTACTCTTGTTAGTTTTCTATCTTTGCTAAGGGCTTTTTCTTTCTTTGATATGTCTATTCTTTAACTTCTTTATATTGTTTGTTTTATAGGTGCTTGTTTTTACCATTTAATTTTAGTATACCATTGCAATGAGTATGTAATAGTATGTTATAGAGTTCACCAATGCACAAAGCGTATGTCCCCCTTTATCAATGGTTTACTATAATTATCTTATGCAAATGTATATCCTTTTATGTATGCATGAATGTGTGATTTGTAATGTTTGTTTAATACAAGCTCAATATATTCTTGTCAGTCATGAGTGGGGGAGAGAGTGAGCATCTTAACATGAGCATATAAGATAGCTAGAGGTGTAGCTGGTAAGTTTCCATATAGGAATGCAAGATAAAGTGCTCAAACTAGATCATAGAGATTCTTGAGTGGATTCAGCTTTAGCTAGTGATGGTGACTATGGCCAAGGTGATTGTTTAGGAGGCTAGGTATAGGCCTTTAGCTGTGGTTGCTTGATGTTGTATCACTTTTTTGAGATTATAGACTCTAGGTGTTGTATATTGGGCATTTATCCCATATGTTGTACTTTGTAACATTTGCTGGTCTTGTTGTATCCTTGATGATTGACATTGTATATTTTGACAATGTCTGTTGATTGTGATATTCATGTTGTAACTATTATATGATGAATTTTTTGTATATGGATGATCATTCTGTTTATGCTTTTGATGATGACTATCTTATTTCATCTACCTCTATATTTTTATTTTATTTTCCCTCTTCTGCCTAGGGCATCTCCTTTTGGAGCTTTTCATACCTAATTAGGCTCTCTATGATATTAATTTCTTCTTCTTTCCCTCTTCTGCCTAGGGCATCTCCTTTTAAAGCTTTTTGCACCTGGCTGGGCTTCATTTTTTTGAGGTATGATGGTAATAGTATGTAATCTGAAAGAAAGTCAAGGAACTGATGAGAACAATAAGTATGTAAGAAAAGGATGCAAATTCTACTTTAGAATGCTTAATGCACTTAAACGAATGATAATGATGCACAACCTTTTCTTAAATGCACTTGCATGATTTAAAAAACACTCACATGTTTGCTAAAAACATTTAAAAAAGCATAGATGAACTTATACAAATTTCAATTTGATGGTATTGTTGTGACTCATACACGTAGTGGAAAACAAAAATTTTAATCATGAAACCCTCATAAGATCCATGTAATTCGAATAAATTAATGAAGAGAGAGTTTCCAAAACTCACTAAGACTATTTTAAGGCAAAAATGTTGGAAGGAAGAGAGGGGGTTCACTCCAGTGACACCCTACCTTAAGCTTTTCATGTCTTCTTATCGGATTAAGATGCTGCTAATAAGACCATGCCTTCCACCGGTATCCACATGAATAGGATGCCAAAGCAATGTTGGTGTGCTAACACCTTTGTAGTCTTACATTATATTTTCTCTGTGTGTGTTTTTCTTTTCACAAATGAAGTAGAAGAGGAAGGAGGAGAATAATAGCCTAACGAAACCATAGAGAAAGAGATGTATATATAGACATCCCCATCTAGGGTTTCTTAAACCACTTACTTACTAAAATAATTTTTAGTAGGATTAGACTTCCTTTTCTACTTTAACTCTAATTCTAAAATTAAAATTATTTCTAATTTGTATATATATATATATATATATATATATATAATATACCTCTCTCACTCTCTCTTTTTCTAGAGTTTTATAAGGCTATTATTCTCCTCCTACATGGGATGTCTATATATACATCTCTTTCACTGAGGTTTTACAAGGTTATTATTCTCCTCTTACAAATAAGACATGCCCTCTACCGGTATCCACATGAACAGGATGCCAAAGCAATGTTGGTGTGCTAGCAATCTAGGGTTTCTCAAAACACTTACCAAAATAATTTTGGTAAGATTAGACTTCACTTTCTATTTTAATTCTAATTCCAAAATTAGAATTATTGCCAATATATATATATATATATATATATATATATATATATATATATATATATATATATATATATAAGTAAGTGGTTTGAAAAACCCTAGATGGGATGTTTATATATACATCTCTTTCTCTAGGGTTTTGTAAGGCTATTATTCTCCTCCTATATGGGATGTCTATATATACATATCTTTATCTAGGGTTTTGTGAGGCTGTTATTCTCTTCCTATATATATTAGAGGGATTATTATATATATATATATATATATATATATATATAAATTTTCTCCTGATAAAGCTCTTTTGCATAAAGATTTTTATGAATCTCACAACTTAGAAAAAAGAAATTAGTTTTTCCAATGTTTTCTAAAAGAAAAGGATGTTATCCAAAGTCAGTTTTATTGTTTTGTTCAGCAAAATAAATTCAATATCTTTGAATGGATTCAAATATATGCATTAGAAAATAATATTTCTTATCTTTTTAAAGTTTTAAATCCTATCACTATGAGAAAAAAGTAATGATTTGGGAAACATCTAATGGTAAGAATATAGAATTTGAACATCCTCCTCTTAGGATGATCAAAATCCCTATAGGAAATGAGACCATAGAAGCCTGCCTCTACAAAAAACCATAGGATAGTGACTCCCAAAACTTGAAGAATAGAGTGTCTTAGAACAACTTTACCAATGCCCATCTTAATAGCATAGGTAAATAATTGTCTAGACTTGAGAAACCTATTGAACCTTCTAAATCCATATCTCTAACTGATAAAAAGCTTAAGAATCCCATGTTTAAACTTTATTAGATCTTTACTAGTGCCCAACAAGAGATTAGGAGTAATAAGATTGAATTATTACAAACTGTTAAAGAATAACTTAGTAGACTAGATCCTTCTAGTGCTAATAAAGAACCTATAGTTCCTAACACTCCATAATCTTTCAAGCAAAGCATTAGTTTTTTTTAATAAAGATATAGATTCTTCCACCAAAATAGAGGCATTCTAGGAATAGTCTCTTGAAATTGCTAAGCTTCATTAGCTTTTAGTATATCCCTCTCACTTAGGATATGTTCAAACTAGGTTACCTGAGCTAGAACCTGATAGTCAACCCAATGCTATTATTCAACCTAAGTTCAATGCTAATTCTATTTACAAATGGAATATAGATGGCATATCTGAATATTAAATTTTTAACTCCCTGCAATAGATGACTATAACATCTAATGCTTATAAAGCCCAAACAGGAACCTCTGATAGGTATGTAAAACAACTCATCATTGTCGGTTTCTTTAGTCAACTCAAAGGCTAGTGGGATCACCATCTTACTAAGCAATAATAGCTTGATATCCTCCATGCTATCCAAATAAATGATGAAGGTCTACCCATTCTTGACCATTTAGGAAATCCTATCCAAGATGCTATGTTCACCTTTATCTTGACTATAACATTACATTTTATAAGAGACTCCTCTCATCTTCAGGATAAAAATGTTGTTATCTTATCCAACCTTAGATGTAAAAAACTTAGTGATTTCCAATGGTTATATATTAACCTTTCTCACTAGGATTATCTTTAGGGAAGATTCTAACCGATCTTTTTGGAAAGAAAAATTCCTTATAGGTTTACCAACCATTTTAGGAGAACGTGTAAGGAACACTATTAGATAATCCTATAGTACCCATATCTGTTAGGTTTTGTGATTTAAAAATGTAGCAAAAATTAAAACTTTTAATCACAAACCCTAACCTAGATCCAAGTAATTCGATTAATTGATTTAAAACTAGGGTTTTCAAATCTTACCATAAATGCAGAAAAGGTAAGATTTCTGGAAAGGAGAGAGGAGGTTCACTCTGGTGACACCTTACCTCGAGCTTTTGATTTTATTAGTTTGGATCAAGATGTCTCTAAAAGAATCTGTCCTCTATAAGCATCCATATGAACAACCCTTAATTAAAATGAAAACTTTATGTGCTAGCACTTCTCTTGATTTCTCATAAATCAAGAACAAAAACACTATGTGTTTTAGTTTTTCTAAGAGGAGGAAAATGAATTTTTGGTGGATAATGATTGAGTTAGTGAAACCCTAGAGAATAACATATTTATAGACTTGTAATTAGGGTTTCACTTACCAAAACAACTTTTTGGTAATTTCTCAATTAAATTATTCTGATTTTATTTAAGATTAAATCAGAAATAATATTCTATTTATTTAAGATAACCTTTACCTTAAATAAATAAATAAACTATTTATTTATTTCCACAGAGTATATTTGGGCTTCTCAAACCCATATCCGTTTTTGGGCCAGTTCTAAGTGTATGACCTTGTAGGTTCACATGATGTTGGCAATGACCTTAAATCTCTATTTAGGCCTACAAGTCATAAGTGGCCTCTAGCAAGACATTATGACTACCTAAGTCATGTAAAGTCAATAATTCGACATAACCTAATTTATAATAAATATTGTAATCCCTTTGTCACATGATATCTTGATTGAATATAAGGCATAGTTTCTATAATCCTTATATAATTTAAACATATTATTTCTTGATTTTAAGTAGACTGAGAATGATAACTCTTTATCAATTCACTTTAGCATGGCCATGCATTTTCCTCAGTCTATCTTATCAAAGGGCCCATAGATATCTTACTCAGATTAAATAAGGGACAAATTCCTTCTCAAACACTCACATTCTTTAAATAACTCATTTCATATCCAACAACAATCTATTTAATCATCATGTTAAAGACAATGTTAGATTGTGTCAAAATATAAAATAGTTATGTAGAAATCCATGATGATTTCAAGGTCAAAGGACTAAATCAATATTATTATGATGAGAATTACTTATGAAAATTATCTATGTAGTATTCTCATGATGGGTCAATCCAGTACATTATTTCCTAAATAAGTACCTGTGAGTTGACTTAATATCTCAAATTCATGATCAGTAAAACATAATCATCAATCAACATCATACTAGCCATAACATATTGTTATGACTAAGGATAATTTGAATAGAACTCATATTTAATCTAAGAGTTTTACTATCAAGTCACATACTTGATGATCTTAGTAAGAATTGACTATTCAAGTAATTATCATAACACAAAATGATAATGAAAAATGCCTCTTTATTAAATAAAATGACATAGTGCATATCACTAACAATATCATCCTCTATGATCAGCTTACCTATGGTGAATTAATTAGCACCACTCAGCATGAAGGTCTTAGGATTTGTTAGGACTTGAAACTCTAAAAGCATTTAAAGTGGGAATTAAAAAAGACTAGCCATGAACTAGGATCTTTCTATAAACAATTTAACTATAGCTTTACCTATAATCCTTCTTGTAAAGGAGATTGTGGTAAGAAATCCCTAAAACCTTCATCTAAGAAATTTTTCAAAAATTATAGTAAATTTTCCAAGAGAAAGGATAAGGAAGAAAATTACTAGAAGAAACCTTATAGGAAGACCTTTAGTAAGCCTAGGACTGATAAAGCTAAGAAACCCAATATAAGAGATGTGACATGCTACAAATATAGAAAAAGGGGACATATTTCTAAATATTATAAAGTTTCCAAGAAACTCCAGGAATTAGACTTAGTAGAAGGAACTTTGAATAAGCTTATAGCTTTGTTATTGGAAACCTCTGAGTCTGAAACCAACTCTAAGGAGTTTTTAGTAACTCTTAAAATAGATGAAATATTAACCACTTCCTCCTCTGATTCTAAAATAGATTCTACTGTAGAAGTTAAGCAACTCAATATGCTCACTAGAGAACAAACTTTAATTCTAGATGTTATTCAACATATCAATTATCCTGATGTGCAGAAAAATATTTGGAACAACTTAGATAGTCTTTAGAAAAGGAACTTGAAGCTAAAACTATTGAGTTACCCTCTACTAGTACAGGTATGTATGACCTTACTACCATCCTAAATAGAAGGAAACTCAGTAAGAAACCCCTAGGGGATATCCAGGAACTCCAAAGTGAAATCAAAACCATAAAGTTTGAAATAAAGCAACTAAAGGATAAATAGCAAAAGGATTCTGAACTAATCCAATTCCTTGTCACCAAACTAGCTGAAGAATCTAGTGATAGTAATGAGACTAAGGATTTAGAATCATAGTCCTTGGCCAATCTTGATAAAGTTCCCAAAGATTTTGTATGTGATTTAAACTAAATCACTTTTTTAAAATATATTATAAATATTTTGATTGTTTTTTTATAAAAATTTTCAACTTAATACTATAGCTCTATTTGACACAAAAGCTTATTTAAGTTGCATAAAGACTAGCATGGTTCCACATCATTTTCAAGAACTAACCTTTGAAAAGCATTCTTTTACTAATAGTTCAAAAATGGATATAGATGGTAAAATAGAAGCCATCATTTTAAATAATGGATTTCTATTAAAAACCACTTTTCTTTTAGTTTTTGATATCAATCATACATTGATTATAGGGACAACATTCATTAATTTGATAACTCCCTATTTAACCACTTATGATTCCATTGATTATAAAGATGAACAAATTCATATCTCTTTTCCATTTTTGGCAAAACCAAAAACCAAATCTCTTAACCTTATTAAAGCTCATTTTATTTATAAAAATGAAATTAATGCTTTGATAAAAGGTAAAAAGACTGACTTGCATGATTTAAAGCAAAATGTTCATTTCCAAAAAATTGAACAATAACTAAAGTCTAATTTGGTAAAATAGAACTTTCTAATTTTTATGATATTGTGGTTAAAGAAGTTTACTCTGACTTGCTAAATGCTTTTTGGAAAAGAAAACAACATATAGTTGATATGCCTTATGAGCCAGGATTTGATGAAAGAATATTCCTACTAAAGCTAGACCAATTCAAATGAATGTTGAGTTGGAATAATATTGTAAGGAAGAAATCTAAGATCTCGAATCCAAAGGATTAATCTCTAAATCTTAGTCTCTATGGAGCTGTGCAACTTTCTATGTTAATAAAGCTTTTGAAATAGAAAGAGGTACTCCAAGGCTTTTTATCAATTATAAACCTTTAAATAAAGCTTTAAAATGGATTTGGTACTCTATTCTAAACAAAAAGATCTTATTTAAAAACTTCATTCTTCATTTGTATTTTCAAAATCATCATTATAAAACTGCTTTCACTACTCCTTTTGGAGAATATGAATGGAATGTCATGCCCTTAAATTTGAAAAATGCACCATCAGAATTTTAAAAAATAATGAATGAAATATTCAATCTGTATTTTGAGTTTTGCATTGTTTGTATTGATGATGTGCTAATTTTCTCAAACTCTATTAAGCAACATTTCAAGCATCTCAAAACCTTTTTCTATATAGTTAAAGCTAATGGCCTTATTGTATTTGCCAGGAAAATATCCCTTTTCCATATCAAAGTTAGATTCTTAGGACATTACATCTGTTGTAGTAAAGGTCCTTAAAATTTGGAAATAAGTTCCCTGATAAAATTCTCATTAAAGTCCAATTGGGTTTCTAGGAAGTTTTAACTATGTTTTAGATTTCTATCCTAATATCAATAGGATTACCAAACCTATGCATGATAGATTAAAGAAAAACCCTATCCCTTAAACAGATGAGGACACTGATATTGTCCAATATATAAAGAATCACATTATTAAGATTCCTTACCTTCATTTATCTAACCCCTATCTTCCTAAAATTGTTGAGATAGATGCTAGTGATATAGGATATAGAGGCATTCTCAAACAGAAAACCAATGGGAGAGAAGTTATAGTTTAGAACACTTTAGGTCATTGGAATGATACCAAAAAAAAAAAAAAACTCCACTATTAAGAAAGAAGTTCTTTCTATTGTCTTATGCATATCAAAGTTTTAATTTGATTTACTTAATCAAAAGTTTTTACTCCGCATTGATTGTAAATCTGCTAAAGAAATTTTGTAAAAAGATGTTCAAAATATTGCATCCAAATAGATATTTGCTAGATGGCAAGCTATTTTAAGTATCTTTATTTTTGACATAGAATTTATTAAAGGAGATACAAATTCTTTATCGGATTTTCTGACTAAAGAATTTTTACAAAATAGATAAAGATGCCTCACAAAAAATAGAAAGAGAAAGATAAAGTTAAACCACCTTCTACCCCTCTTCCTCATCTTTTTACTGCTAAACCTATAAAGTCATGGTTTGATATAGTTAATGAAGAAGAAACAAATGATATAGCTGGCACTGATAAAGCTTCTCAAATCCAACTATGGATTGAATCTATTTCCAAAACCCTTGAACTTCTTAAACTAATACAAAGTACCTTACAGTCTCCAGCAATTGAATAAATTGATGACAACAAAGGTGTTTTAGGTAAAGCTCCTTAACTAATTTCCAAAATTGAGATAGGAAAGTCTTCCTCCTTAAAAACCCTTTCTCAAACTGATTTAACTCCCATGACTATCCAAAGTAGCTCACAGATTATTTTATCACAATAAAAAATTTCCTTTTTGAATTTCTTATAAAGAATTCCATCCAAAATATTTTAACTATTGAAGATGGATTTTATCATAAAGATCCTTCTATGACAATGCAAAATCTTTTTCCAAAAACTTGGTTTTTTAAACCTTAGGATCTTTCTAAACCCTAAGAATATTATTAAGCTATTTTGGAATTTACTGGTTATGTAGAGTTCAAACACTTTTATCATAAAGGATACTCTTAACCCTTTTATTCTACTTGCAAAAATCTCAAATTTCTTCACTCTTCTAAATGGGGACAAGAACTCTTCAAACCAATAGCTTTCCTTCTAATCTTCAACTTTAAATTAGACTTATGTCATTCATTCTTTTATTAGGATTATAAACAAGCATGGTTTTATTCCTTCCTCATACAAAATGCTTATAATACCCATACCTAGTTGTTTTTCCTCAGTGATCATGCCAATATATTAAAATTCCTTGCATGGTTCACTAGATGGTGGAATAACTATGGTCCCATTCTTGATATCCTTTCCCCTGGCATCCATCAAGGGTTTAACCTTTTTTCTTCCCACTACAAACCTTCCCCCCTTGAGAAAAATTTTTCCCTTCTCTTTTGTTCAAAACTCTTTGTTCCTTTGGTCTCACAGTGGTATCTTGACTTCTATATAAATGATGATATTACTGTACTCCAAAGATGATTTAAAGTCAAATGGTGGAATTCTTATAAAGTCATTTAGAAAATTTCTAAACTAGCAATTACTGACTAGTTTAAGTAGCATGGATTCCTTGGATTCTCTTGTGAATAATCTTAAGCACAATCTACCTTCTTTGCTCAGAAGTCACATGATAGTGCCCTCTTTACTATTGTAAAAATTAAAATAGAATATTTTAAAGTAATGCAACAACTGATCTAGTCTAAACAAGCCTCTTCTGCTAACTCCCAAGCATCTCAAGACTCAGAGCCCTTCATTGATTTGGGTAATGCTAATGAAGATGATCATTTTAGGATTTTCCCTTCTATAAAGGCCATAGGCTTATAGGCCTTGTAACATTTGTATATATTTATTTTGTTGGCCTAATGGTTGAAAATCCTTTAATTAGTTTTTGCTTTCCAGGACATCCTCAAGCTATGGAAGAGTGGAATTTACTCAGACAACCATTAGGCAAATTTGACTACTTTGTTAAATATTCTACCCCACCTACTACTTTCATCCCTCTCTCCTTCATCATCCTACAAGGCTGGGGACCTACGTTCCACTGCTATGACCTAGTAGGAATATCTCTTCATAAAAGATAATAAAATTATTGGTAGAAAAAGGACTACTCAATTTCAAGAATCTTATGGAGTACTTACCACCACTCGTTGTTGCTTGCCTACTATCTCCCTTGTGATTTCAACAAGACTCCTCCTAAAAGTGAAGACCTCTATATAAAGAAGCCTCCTCTCCTCCAAAAGGCATAACACAATTTTTTAGAAAAAATTTTAGAGAAACATATATCTTTTCTATTGTATCTCTTTAATCATTCATATAGTTTTATCCTATAGTCTTTACATATCTTTTGCCTATTTTGGATATAGAATATCTATAATTCCCCACTACTTGGAATATAAAGCGATATCTCTTTCATAAGTTTTATTTCATCTATATTTTTTATTTTAAATTTCATTTGTTTACTTTCATTACATATATAGTTCTTCTAAGTAGCATAATGTCTACTCTATGCTTGCCTAAGAAATTAGGATCCTGCACATCTAAAACTCTATGAAATCTATGCTGCAATTTAGTCCGGTAACCTCCATATCTAGTCTTTGGAGTGTGAGACTGACACTATGATTTACATTCATCATCCTTGCATTTATACACTATGATTTACATTTATCATCCTTGCATTTACACCTCTAAATAGTACACCCTGTACACACACACACACACACATAAAAACATTGGTAGTGGGCCTAAAATTCTCATTTTAGCCCATAAGTCATAAGTGGCCTCCAGTAAGACATTATGACTACCCAAGTTGTATGAAGGCCTATAATTTGACATAACCTAATCCTCGTCACCTATGCCTTACTTTTAGGTAGGCCTTGGTATTATACTTTAGGAGGAGTTCCTTCGACTATGCATCAAAAGGTGAAATTCCTATTAGATGGGGAAGTTGTAACCTTAAATGCTAGTATGGGCAAGATTATGTATGCAATCATGGATAGTTAAAAGCATGTAGTTACCCCTCTTGGTTTCTAAATAGCCATGATCTCTAATGGAATTGAGATGGATCCAAGGAATATGAGCATGGTTAAAAAGATGAATTATAAACCTGGACAAAGAGTTAGAAATAATGAACAAGCAAGCCTAGAGCTACCAGATTTCAAAGACTAAAATGTTATATAGGAGTTGGGTATGGTGATAAAGGAATAAGAAGAATATGTTTTTATGAGAACGACTTCTTAGAGAATGTGGGACTATTGAAGGATAGGTTTGTCAAGGAAAAGAAAAAGAAGCACTACCTAGGTGAAAAAGAGCATGTCCAAGTAGCTGGTGTGAATATTCCAGGATTTGAGATCTTCAAGAAGCTGATATTTAAGAGTCTGGTGCAAGACAACAAAGACAAGGTGATGAAGACAGTTGCTGAGAAAATAGGGATTGAGGCCGTTGAAGAATTGCTTTGTCTGCCACCTAACAAAGAACCACACATGATGTAGCTAGCATTATTAATAATAGTTTTAATGATATTTTTTATGAAGAAACTAATGTAATAACATCCGGTATAATTGAGGATAAAAATTCTGTTTTCTCTGTGATAAATGATATGAACTATGGTTTTGCTTGTGTGATGTTGATTATGATGGTCTTGTGCATTTTAATAATGATCATTCATGCATGTTTGACATTAATTCAATTTAATTAGATTCATTAAACATGGGCAAAAATGAACAACCAAAGCACATTTCTATATCACATGATTTAACTCCTGAAGAGAGAGAAAAATTAAAGAAAATTCTCATAAAAAGAAAGTAGTATTTTCTTGGTCCTATGAAGATATGCCATGTTTAGATAAAGAAATTGTAGAGCATTGTATTCCAACATATCCAAAGGCTAAACTTGTTAAATAAAAACTTCATAGGTTAAGGCCAAAGTGGGTAGAAAAGATAAGGGAAGAAATTGCTAAGCAAATCCAAGCCAACTTTCTAGAAGTGGTAGAATATCCTCAATGGTTGGCGAATATAGTACCAGTTTCCAGGAAGGACAAAAAAGTTTGAATGTGCGTAGATCTCAAAGATCTAAATAAAGCATACACAAAGGAGGACTTTCCTTTACCCCCTATTAACGTGATTATTAATAGCACAATTTATAGTGCAATGTACTCTTTCATGGATGCGTTCTCAGGTTATAATCAGATAATAAAGGTAGTCATGGACAAGATTTAGACTGCCTTTATCACGAAATAAGGGACATATTGCTACAAAGTGATGCCTTTCAAATTGAAGAATGCAGAAGTAACCTATAAAATAGCAGTAATAACTCTATTCCATAATATGATATAAAGAAGTGGAAGTGTACGTTGATGACATGATGGTTAAGTCAGAAACAAGGGAAGGACATTTTAAGGCTTTAAATAAGTTTCTAGCAAGAATAGAAAGATACAATCTAAGGCTTAATCTGAAGAAATGTATCTTTGGGGTCACTTTTGGAAAGTTGTTGGGGCACATAGTTAGCAATAGAGGAATCAAAGTCGATCCAGACAAGATCAAAGCCATTCAGGAGATGCTGACACTAAGAACAGAGAAGGAAATAAGAGGTTTTATGGGAAAGCTATAATACATTAACAAGTTTATTACGAAACTTACTATGGTAGGCAATCCAATTCTTAATCTCTTAAGGAAGAATCAACCAGTGGAATGGAATGAAGAATGCTAAAAACCTTCAATAAGATTAAAGAATACTTTACTAATATACTTTTTTTAATACCACCAAGACAAAGTAAACCTTTTATCTTATATTTAACTTTAGAAGAAAAGGCAATGGGGCAATGCTAGCACAATAAGGACTAGAAGGGATAGTGTACGTAGTGTATTATCTTAGTAAGAAGTTCTTGCCATATGAAGAGAAATATATTCTTATGGAGAAGACATGTTTGATTAGTATATGGGTTATAAGGAAGCTAAGGCATTATTTCCAGTCTTATAGAGTACAAGCCATTTCAAAGATAGATCCCTTAAAGTACTTGTTTCAAGCACCAACTTTAATTGGAAAGATGTCTCGATGGTTGGTACTCCTGACTGAGTTTGATATACTACCAAGGTCATTAAAGGAAGAGTAGTAGTAGAATTCCTAGCACAAAATGTAATTGAAGGAAATGAGCAGTGGAATCTAAAGTTTCCAGATGAGAACTTAGCAATAATAGAAAGACATAAATGGAAGCTTTATTTTAATAGAGCTGTAAATAATAAAGCAGTAAGGCTAGGAGTAATTCTTATCATGCCAGGAGGAGAAACTATTCCCATGGCTAAGAAATTGGACTTTAAAGTTAAGAATAATATGGCCGAGTATGAGGCATGCATCTATGGCTAATAGTTAGGGCTAAAATCCTATTGGTTTATGGAGATTCCCTATTAGTCATTAGTCAAGTTGATGAAGAATGGGAAGTGAAATAAGAGAGGTTGAAGCCTTATATCTGCCATTTGAAGAAGTTAGTGAGAAATTTTACTAAATGTCTCTTTATGCAATTACCAAGAGATGAGAATCAAATGGTGGATGCCTTAGCAATGCTTTTTTTTAATGTGGGATAAACTGACAGGATCAATTATGAAACCTTTGGTGATAATGAAAATGAAAGTTGTCATGGTAAGGAATTAGTTATGAGTATTCATATAGGGCCAGAAGAAAAGCCATGGTTTTATGACATCAAGAGATTCATCGAGGAAAGGAAATACCTAGATGAAGTAACTTCCAAATAAAGATACGCCTTTCATATTCTTGCACGCCAATATGTAAGTTATAATGGGGTATTATACAAAAGAATATTGAACGGAATACAGCTAAGATGACTTAAGAAGGTTGAAGTAGAACAGGTAATGAGAGAGATTCGTGTAGGGGTTTGTAGATCTCATATGAATGGGATGATTATGATGAAGAAGATAATGTGACATGGGTATTATTGGACGAGTATGGAAAGAGACTGTATCCAGATAATGAGACAATGCCATCAGTGCCAAATACATAGGAACCTCAATCATCTTCCCCCTACAGTGCTAATTAGTATAACATCTTTGTGGCCCTTTGCAGCATGGGGAATAGATATAATAGGGGAGATAAGACCAACTGCCTCAAACAGGCATAAATATATAGTATTGGCAATTGATTGTTTCTCCAGATGGATGAAAGAAAAATCTTTATGTACTTTGAAGTTTAAAAAAATGGAAAAGTTTATTGAGAAGAATCTCATTTGTAGGTACAGGATCCCACATCATATTGTGATAGATAATGGTGTTCAGTTTCAAGCAGAAATGATTGAGTTGTTACAGAGATACAAGATTGAGCATAAAAAATGCTCACCTTATCAACCTCAGGCTAATGGTGCAGTTGAAGCAGCTAATAAGAATATAAAGAGAATCCTCTCTAAGATGGTGAAAATGTACAAAAATTGGTCTAAATATCTTCCTTTTGCCTTATGGGGATATATAACTACAACACACACCACTATAGGACAAATGTCATTCTCATTAGTATACGGTTGTGAAGCAGTTTTGCCTATAGAGATGGAAATTAAATCTTTGAGGGTTGTTATAGAAGAAAAAATCCTTAAGAATGAATGGATGCTAAAGAGATATGACCACATCATATCTCTAGATGAGAAAGGATGGATGCTTTATTTCACACTCAAATTTATCAGAGAAGAATAATAAGAGCCTTTAACAAGAAAGTTAAACTTAAAAAGATAAAGGCTAGGATATGGTACTCAAGCAGTGAAGGGAAATGGTGTTTGATCCAA
Source organism: Mallotus nudiflorus (assembly GCA_947683625.1). Lineage (NCBI taxonomy): Eukaryota > Viridiplantae > Streptophyta > Magnoliopsida > Malpighiales > Euphorbiaceae > Mallotus > Mallotus nudiflorus. The sequence continues at coordinate 5,272,912 of CANTUR010000069.1, read as the reverse complement.
GAGGAAAATTCAGACCAAATTAGGAAGGACCATATTTAGTCAAAATGATTTTACCCAAGGGAGCTGCAAAGATATCAAAAATCAATGGGAATGAATTCACTGAGCCAATCAACCTAGATTGCCTCAAGAAACACTACCTTTTAAAAAAAGGTCCATTAGATAGAAAACCTGAAAAGGCTAGTCATACAAAAATTAGGACATTCTCGCTATTCAAAAAACCCAAAAAAGGTTGGCAGGCAAAAATTAGGGAATAAGATAAAAGAGGTGATCCCGTTGATTAAAAAGCTCGCAAAGGGCTGGTCAGACAAAAATTAAGGAAATAAAAGTGAGAGAAAAATGTTTAGTTAGAAAATCCAAAAGGACTAGCTGATAATAAGAGTTATGTCATATGATGTAATAAATGTACTCATTTTGGCCCTAATTAATGAATCAAATTGAAATGGAATTTTTGCTTGAATATTGCATATTCCATCTTTATTACAAAGCATAAAGACTTAAAGGAAAAACAAAACATGAAAGTCTAAAAAACTAGATTTATGAGATCATTATTTTTATTTTTATTTATTCTTTTATGACTCATCTAATAATACTTGAGTCTTTTTGTACTTAACAAATCCTGATGGTTCTATGGCTTGCATGGTGACCTAGGCCTTGTAATTGTCATCAGTAGTCATATAAGCATCTAAGTGTATATTTTGCTCCAAGGCTCTTTGAGGCCATAAGTTCTTCATTTTGTCCAAGAAATCTTATCTCAAAGGGAAGCCTTTAAAGTTAGGTATAATAGTCATAATAAATTGTGGACAACCAAATTGACAGTAAAGGCGTGAAAGGGAAAAGAAAGTCAAAAAGTGCAACCCAAAAATAGGAACACAATGGTCATACAGGTTGGTGGTTACAAACTTCAACTTCCACTAAGGACAAGTCAATGTAATCTTAATGTCAATAATGCCTTTCATCCAATAAATCCATTAAACTATGGTATACTTGTCCTTCATCTTCAATGGATGAGATTGTAGATGATGAGGTTGATAAATCAAAGCCTTGGTAGGGGCATTAAGCAGACTTAATTTCTCCTGTAATTAAATCTAAAAAGATAAAAAAAATAAAATTTAATTTGTAGAGTTTATTCCAAAACAAAAGTCTAAACCATTCAGAACAAGTGAAGCAATTCACAGTGAAAAAGGAAGATAAAGTACAATCATGAAAGCATGAGTCCTAAAGATAAAAAGATTAGTCATCCTGAGATCTAGTGTCTGGCCAAGGACTCCATCCTCTAGCAGGATCGTCACTCTGATATGGGGCATAGAAGTTCTAATGTTATGATTGTTAAAGCCAAGATCAACAAGCTGTCGGTGAAGTCTCTCATTCTCACGCTCCATATCCCTAACATAACTCTATTGTATTAAGAATAGTTAAAATCATGTATATCATGTATAACATGCATACATATGCATACTTGTAAATACTAACCCTCCAGCTATCTGTGATTAGCATAGTAAATAATCTCTGGGATGAGGCGAGTCCATATAGATACTCTGCCTATGTTTGAGGGATCTGTAAAATAACATATACTAATTTAGCAACAAGTGTCAGTTTGTGCAGGACTGAAAAATGAAAAATGTATTTACATGTGAAGCATTAGGAGGAGAAAAGCTAGGAATATGAGCTACATCAAAATACATGTGCCGCTTAACAAGAGTCTGCATCATAGGAGCCCAGTAGTACATAGACCTATCGAATGGGGGAACATCACCCAAAATTGTACTCGAGGAAGTATCACCTCGAACGACCCCACTATACTGAGTGTGCTCAACCTCCTGCTCAATCTTCTCAGTGTCACACTCAGCCTCATCCTCTATGGCAACATTAGTGGCCTCTTCAACCTAAATAGAAAAAATAAATGTCATCTATAATGATGAAACGAACATGGCGATAGTGAAGAATGGTGATAGAAAACATACCATGGCTAGGTCTGTAGGAACTTGCTCTAGGAGATTTTCTCTAATATACTCTTGATAGTGATGAGAATGCTCAAGTAGAGTCATAGTGTCATATCCCTCAAGAGCTACTCTAAGCTCAGGGCCAGTCATGCTGTAACTCCTTAACATCAAAGAGGGAATCAAAGAAAGAACACGCCTCCTGGAAGGTCCTATATGAGAATGATAGATGTGCTCACCAAGATACCACATTTGATAACCATAACCAGGAAGCAAAATCCTTATAGTCTCAAGCCTCACAACTGCAGTCATGAAATGATATCGCTCAGTGTCCACAACATCGACCAACTAATCTAAATTAACCTGAAAACTCATTTAGATAATTTTATTTCACTTTTATGATTGATTAAATACTAAAAATTAAATTCTCTTACCAGGTCCCACTCTAAGGAGTTTAGTTGATCTCGATAAGTCTGCAGATCATACTTGATATTAGCCAGATAAGAAGAGCCCCATCTCTACATCAAAGGAAGATCCCTGTCAGAGCTAATAGTATTGAAGCCTCGAATCACCCCAATCTTTACACCTTAGATCTGAAAAAAGGAGAAATAGTTGAAATGAAAAGAAGGGGTTGTAAAAGAGCAAAATTAAAAGACGTACAAGACACATATAAGACATACATGCAAGATCTGCCAAAAGCCGCACATCATCACAACAACTCTATAAATAGTATCCAATCCATAGTAGAGATAGGCAAGAGCTGCAGATCCTTAATTGAATGTAACGACGCTAGCAAGATCCTAAAGGGGACCAAAAAGAGCAATGCTAACCTCTTTACCAGTCTCACATAAGAGGGTAGTACCTAATAGTATCAATAAGAAGCATCTCGCCTTTTGAAAGATTTGGCGAGGTATGGTGGTGGGTAATCTCCTAAAACCTTGGACAAGAGAAGAAAGAAGCACATTCTTTTGATTCTTCCATGTCTAAATAAACCTGAGGAAGTCATGAACATAGCGACTCCTAGCATCCTCTGGAAGAGTACAATAGTGAATATCAAAGGGAACTAGCATACCCTTGAAGGTTATACCAGTGATAGCAAAGAAGCTCATGGGGTAAATAGTAAGATCACCCACTTATGTGTGGAAGGTGTGAGTGGTATCCATCCACCTCTCGATAAGGGCAAAAAGTGAGTAGTGGTCCGACCTACCTCGAGCAGTCGATAGAGCAACTATAAAGTGTAGGAAGCCAAATGCCTAGATATATTGTACCACCTCTCTAGATAAATCATGAAAGAGTTCCGAGCCAAGTGAAAGCAACCGAGAACTTTAGTGGTTTCTAAGCAAAATTTAGAAAGCAATAAGATTACTTTCCTTATAAACTCTTGATTGTTTATCTATTTTTTTATTTTATTTAAAAAACTATATATATAAAAAAAGGATCAAAAGACTGGAATTTCGATCAAAAATCCAAAAATTTGATCGAAAATCCAAAATTTTGGTGAAAAATCTAGATTTTTTATCAGATTTCCAAATTTCCAATCTAAAATCTAGAGCTCTAATCCGGATTTTGAAGTTCTGACCAAAGAATCCAAAAATTAGACTATAATTCTATAATATGAAAATACTAGTTTTTCAAAATTTTATTTTTAGATTAACAATATCATGCGACTTTATAACAACAATTCTATAATTGCATGCATGAATATGTTAATTTATACACTAATAGGAATATATCTTTTTTTACAAAATCAAGGATAAAAGGAAAATTCACATTGTCTTCAGCCTATGAGCATCTGTAAAGGTGCAAGCAAGTCAAAGGAAGCACGTCTTCCCCCTCATTGAGCCCCAAATTATTTTGAGGAAAATGTAGTTGAGATACGATCAGATATGATTGCTTGGAGCTGCTTCCATATAGTCTGCATCCTTAGTAAGCCATAGGAATAGAAGGATTCCAAATCGAAGATCAGATGAAAGAATAATTGAAGAAATAAGATCTTAAAATCAAGAGAAATGAAAAGAAAAAAAAAAGAATGAAAGGGACGGGTGATGAAGAAATGAATCGACAAAATGCAAACTATATATGAAAGTGGAAAACATCCACTTTAGTCCTTTAACTTAGGTTGCATTCAAGTCCAAAATTTTTCATGTAATTTAATCCTAAATTGGAAAGCAATGAGATTTGATAATTCCTTAAATTATTAAATTATCAACCTAAAAGAAATTAATGCTACAAGACCGATTGTAGTGTATTCCTATCCAGACTATACAATAGTCAACATTATACGACCGAGTGTGATATATTCTTTCAACAAAGACTATATGATCGAGTATAGTTGACATTGTACGATCGAGTACAATGTACCTCTTTCAATCCTAACTATACGATCGAGTGTAGTCAACATTATACAACTGAGTGTGATGTGTCCTTTTAATTTGGACTATAGGACCGAGTACAATGCATCCTTTCTATCCTGACTATATGATCGAGTGTAGTCGACATTATATGACTGAGTATAATGTGTCCTTTTTATCTAGACTATATAATCGAGTATAGTCAACATTGTATGATCGAGTACAATGTACCTTTTCCAATCTCGACTATACGACTGGGTGTATTCAATATCATATGATTGGAGTATGATTTATTCCTTCAACACAGACTATACGACTGAGTATAGTTGACATTGTATGACCAAATACAATGTATCATTTCAATCTTGACTATACGACTGAAGTAGTTAATATCATACGACCAAGTGTGATATGTCCTTCCAATCCAGACTATACGACCAAGTGTAGTTGACATTGTATGACTGAGTGCAATTCATCCTTTTTATCCTGACTATACGACCGAGTATAGTCAACATTGTATGATCAAGTGCAATGTATCCTTTCAATCCTGACTACACGATTGAGTGTAGTCGACATTGTACGACCGAGTGTAAAGTACTTTCTCAATCTATCCTATACAATAGAGTATAGTTAACATCATATGATCAATTGTGATGAATCCTTTCAAATCAATGCCATACATCTGAGTATGGTGTTTCCCCATGTGATTTAGGTTCTTGCCTAGTGTTGTATGGAAACACAAGCATTCATTGTGAACCAACGATTGCTTGTAGATAAAAGCTTCAAGGAGCGCAGGTAAGTATCTAAACTTTTATTCTTAAGAAATTGAGTGTTTATTTGCTTTGCCATAATTTATCAAGCAAACAGTGACAATGGGGGGCAACTATAAACACCCAATTTTGAGATGATGAAGTGTGAATGTGATAGTGGACTTTGATAATGAAAATGCTATAGATAGATCTTTAATACTTGAAGTTTGAAACCTCAAAAGTCTAAATGTATTTTCAAAAGAGTTTAATTGGTTTTTTTAAGGACATAATTATAATGTTTTTTTAGGACCCATTTGGAAAGTTTGAATACTCTTAAGGGCCTTTTTGTAATTAAAAGTAAAAAAAGATTAGAATTTTGTAATTCTGATTGGAATTACACAATTCCGATCGGAATTACACAATTCTGATTACAATTATAGGTTTTTTGTTCATTTTTTGTATTTTTACAGTAAATAAAAATATGTTTCCTAAATTTTAATTGGTTAAAATTTTCTTTTTAATATTTATTTGAATTTTTTAAGAAATTAAAGTCTTTTTAAAAATAAAACTCTGTGAAAAACAAATCATAGTAGGATGCATTTTTTTAGCTAGGTTTTCTTATAAAAGACTAGCTTAGGCACACACATAGGAGGGGAGGAAAAAAAGAATAACACTAAAACCTTTTGACGACTCTCTCAGCTCTTTTTTTTTTCCTCTATAATGGAGACTTTATTTTTGTCCTTAGACAATACATGAAAATATGTTCTCTTGTGATTATTGATTTTTTTTTGAAGCAATGAGTACTATGCTTTCTAGAAGAAGAAATAACAAGTTTTTTTTAAAACCTAATATAAAGCAACAGTGATTTTTTACTAGTTTGAGGAACAACCTACATTGCATCCATAAGCATCATCTTCTCCCTTCTTATTTTTTTTATTTTTTATTTTTCTTATTGATTTCACTGAATTTCAATTATATTTATTTTTTTAATTTATTCATTATTCACTAATCATTATTTATTCTTTTGTGTTGGTGATTATGGAGGGGATTACATGATGATCCTATTTAGAGAACAAAATCTATGAAGGTCCATGGAATGCCATGATTTGAGCTTTGTAGCTAAATATAGTTTTAGATTTTATTTATTTAGTTTTGTATTTTTATTTTGGTGTTTTATCATTTTTGGGATTATGTTAATTTTCTTTTCTTATTATCTTTAATAGCTCCTTGTAATAGCCCCGATAATGGGAATAATGAAAGCATGTGTGTGTGATGTGTGTTTTAATTAATTTGTTAGTAAAATTAGGGTTTTAATAAGGTAATTAATTAAAATTAATTGTAGTAGAAATCAATAGATTGTTTAATTAAAATTGGATTGATTTAAGAGGGTAAAATAAGGTTTGCTGGTTAATTATTTTATTTTATTTGTTCCTTTAAAGTCACTTTAATTAAATTATGGTCTTTAGAATAGTTTTAATTGATTTATTTGATCTTTTATGTAATTTCTTTGATATTTTCTATTGTTTTGGGCTTGTTTATTTATTTTTGTGTTTTGGGCCCTAAGCCTAGATTAGGCTTTAACCTATTTAAAAAAATTAGGTTTTTAGGTTTAATTAAGTAAAATGTATTTTAGACCCATAATTAATTAGATTTAGGGTATAAATAATTTAGGCCCATTTATTTAATTTAGACATAGGCCCACCTTTAGTTTAATTTAATTAAATAAGACTTAGCCCATTTAATTTAAGTTTTTTTCCATAATTTATAGATTTAAAATCACTTTAGAAATAAAATATGTAGAACTAGGCCCACTAAGTTAAATATTTCATAACTTGTAGATTTAAGCCCATTTTAGAATTAAAATAAATAGACTTAGGATCACTTAATTAAAATAGAATAGGAATTAGGCCCCTCTAGTCTTTACGCTCACTTGTAAATTAAAACATATAGATTTAGCCCATTTAATTAAAATTAATGTAGATTAGACTAACTTAGGGATTATGAGTTTAAATGAGTCCATTGTTTACATGTATTTTTCATGACTAGTTTGCCTGGAGTTAATTATTTTAAATAAGGGTTTATATTAAATTGCATGTAAATAGAGGGTAAGATAGTAATTCATAAACTAATTCTAAAAGAACACAAGACTGAAAGAAGTTGGTATTCCGTATCTAGAATCTCCTGGTTATGTTGTTGGCTTTCTTTTAAGGAATCAAGTACCACCATTTTTTGGTTTATCCCAGTCATTACCCTGGGTGGCAACTCCTCATCTCCACGCCATGTCTTTGTAATTGTGGTTAGTGCGTTCTCTAGAGCCCTGAGCTTAAACAGTGTCGTGGTTGCTAAGATGTTGGATGCATGCTAAACCCCGTTGTCTACGGTAGCAACTCCACTGGGGATAAGAGATACCGATTCTACTTGTGTTCTTTAGAATTATTTTATTCTTGCATTCATTTTGTGTGACCTTATTAACCAATGGTGTTGGTTTATGGTTCCATGATTCCACTAGCTTTATGGGATTATAGATCAACTAACCATCACTCTTAGTCTTAACTCAATTCAAAAGAGATTACTAAGCTCATATAACCAAAGTTTGCGACCCAAGTCCTATAGGGGGTAGTCTTCTCTCGAGTTTACAAAGGATGTTAGGCCCCTCTGACCTTGGCCTGTAACTTAAGTCTTAAAGGAGGACATCTTGCTAAGGGAACCTTGACCTTTCTCATCGGAATCAACTCATGTAGTGGCTTAGTAACTTTTTTCTATGAGGTATTTTTATCAATAAAGGCCCAAGCCCATACTTTATAAGCCCATCAGGACTAATAAAGATTGGGCTATGCTTTTATACCTAAAAATGATGTTTCTATGATTTTACTACTTTGAGAGATTTAGCATGCACATCAGTTTTTAATATCCTCTATTGATATTAAGGTCAAGACCAAAAATCCTAGGAAAAGAGACTTGCCACTGAAGACGTGTGTGGGAGAAATAAGGTTAGAAGGATGTACATACAATTGAATTGTTTGACTTGTTATTTATTGCATGGCATGTGCATCATGCATACTTGCATCATAGTCTTTATTTTTCAGGCATCATTGATTCATCCTGGTCTTTTTGTGTCTAGGGTCGAAAAGGTGGTAGACTAGTGAGAACCAATTTGAGCCCGTAATCAATTGCAAAAAAGATCCTTAGCAGACTAGAAATAAGTCTCATCAATCCACTCTACCTAGAAGCTGCATAGCTTAAACAAGCTTAAGAAATGGAATAACAAGAAGGAGGAAACTGATCCTTGGAGGACATCAAATGAGCATTGATGGATGACATGAGAGCAATGATGCAAGATGAATTAAGACAAGCTTTGGCTAGATTAATCCCACCACCTGTTGCTGCTGCACCTCCCATTGAAACTAATATGCCTATTATGGGCACACTACCCTCTAACAATGATAATATTGCTAGGAATATACCTTCTATAGAAATGAAATTAGAGGATGTTGAAAGGCACATGGTTGAAAAGGAAAAAAGGGAATCACTTGAGCAAGTTCAAGAGTTGGAATCCAAGTAGATGAAAGCACTGACTCAAAAAATGTTCAAGATGGAAGAATTAATAGGATGCTAAGGCATCGGGTACTTATTTGATTTTAATGATGTGATGTAATTCGAGGAGGATAAGCTGCTTGATAAGTTCAAGATGCCATAATTACAAAAGTTTATTGGTACTGAAGACCTAAGGATCCACCTCAGTCAATATACAATAACTATAAGCACCACTAAAACTCTATTAACAGCAGTCACAAAGTTGTTTGTACTATCCTTGGAGGGTATGGCTATCAATTGGTATCACTGATTGGAGAAATCTATCAGTGTAGATTGGAGGAAACTATGTATTGTTTTTCTAATGTAATATGACTACAACACTAGGCTTGAGGTATCCATCAGGGATTTAGAATTGACCAAGCAGAAGCCTAATGAGTCATTTTCAGATTTTCTTACTAGGTTCATGAACAAGGCAGGATTGATGAAGAACAAGCTCACTGAAAAGGGTTAGGTTAGGATGATAATTCAAAATGTGTCACCCAACCTAGTTAAGAGGTTACAGATGATGAACCCCAAGACGTTTGTAGACTTTTATGATGATGGGTTGCAAGCTGAGGAGATCAAAAGTGAGAAAAAGAAAATGGCTAGAAGCACTAGAGAAAAAACTACCCAAATAGGGGCACATAAGAAGGAAATGCTAATCGGGTTATGGGAGTCCATGCTATCCAACAACCTAGTAAATTCTCAAACTTTAACCAACCCTTATCTATAGTCTTATACCGTTTGATCCAAAAAAGCCTGCTTAGACCCTTAACCCCCTCTAGACCACCATACCTAAATCTCCTTGGCTTTAACCTAAACAGTTATTGTAAATTTCACCAAGTTGCTGGCCACTCCACTGACACTTGCATATGCCTTAAACACAAAGTTCAAAACCTCATAGACTCTGCAAAAATCACAGACCTTAAGAAATCAAACCCAAATCCAAACACCAAAAACAACCCTTTCCCAAATTACTAAAACATGCCACCCCTAACCACTATGATGATCAACTCAAGAGTTAGTAAGGAAGAAGCTATAAGCTCCTTTTAGGACCTAGACCTTTAAATCAATAAGAAATATCCTAATGCCCCTAAAGATGAGGAAAGAATAAAAGACTTATTAGGATAACCTTCAGGCAAGTTTAACTATAAGGTATCTTATTCCTAACCACCTTCTTTCGATATATCCATTGAGTCAATCATACCAACAGGATGGGGTGACAAATTTGATGATGAGAAGATGCTAGTTAAGAAAGAGAAATGCATGGTTAAGGTGTGGAAAGATGGAAAGAAGGAGCGAACAATTGGGGTTATTAACATTTGGTATAATTCTAATGAAGAAGGCATAAAAGGTTACAATGTGTGGGTTGATAATCCAAAAGTTAGTCATGTCGCCAGAAGCAATAAAGGTTATAAACTGATGGAGAAGACTACAGAGAGAGAAGAAATTACTAAAAGAGAATACTCAAATGACCATGATGATGACTTAGTCCTTGAATAACTTAAGAAAGCAAAAGCAAATATGATTATTTGAGAGCTCTTGATGCACTCAAGTAGCCACAGAAAGGCTCTAGAGCTCTTGATGCACTCAAGTAGCTAGATAAAGGCTCTGATTAAAGCTCTAATAAGGATGAAAATTGAAACCACTACAACACCTAAGGCAATGGTGGCCAAGGTTATTGAGAAGAAGCATGGTGTTATTACCTTCCCTAATGAGGTCATAGCCATGGAAGGGAGGAATCATAATAAAATCTTGCTCATTCTAGCTAAAGTAAGAGGGAAAAAGACCAATTATATGATGGCGGATGATGGGTATGCAATCAACGTTTGCTCGCTACAGATCCTACCTAATCTAGGAGTGAAGGTGGAGGATTTAACAAAATATGACATCATAATTAGAGTTTATGATGATAGCATAAGGAATGTAGAGGGCACATTTATTGCTCCTGTAAATATCAGACCTATAGAAGCAATGGTAGAATTCATTATGCTAGATATCCCTATCACTTATGCCTTGCTTTTAGGCAAGCCTTGGTATTATACTTTAGGGGAAGTTCCTTTGATTGTGCATGAAACGGTGAAATTCCTATTGGATGGGGAAGTTGTGACCTTAAATGCTAGTATGGGTAAGATCATGTTTGCAGTCATGGATAGTTAGAAGCATGTAGTTATTCATCCTAGATTCCAAATATCCACTATCTCTAATGGAATTGAGATGGATCTAAGGGTTATGAGCATGGTTAAGAAGATGAATTATCAACCCGAACAAAGACTAGAAAATAATGAATAAGGAAGCCTAGAGCTACTAGATTTCAAAGACCAAAATGATAATAGAGGATTGGATTATATAGGAGTTGGGTATGGTGATAAAGGAATTAGAAGAAGATTTTTCGATGAGAATGACTTCTTAAAGAATGTGGGACTATTAAAGGATAGGTTTGTCAAGGAAAAGAAAAAGAAGCACTACCTGGGTGAAAAAGAGCTTGTCCAAGTAGTTGGTGTGAATATTCCCAGATTTGAGATCTTCAAGAAGTAGATAGTTGAGAGTCTGGGGCAAGACAGTAAAGACAAGGTGATGAAAAAAGTTGCTGAGAAGATAAGGATTGAGGCCATTAAAGAACTACTTTGTCTGCCACCTAATGAAAAACCACCACAGGATTTAGCTAGCATTATTAATAATAGTTTTAATGATTTTTTTTATAAAGAAACTGATGTAATAACATTCGGCCTATTTGAGGATGAAAATTCTATTTTCTTTATGATCAATGATATGAACTCTAGTTTTGCTTACTTATGAGATGTTGATTATGATGGTCTTGTGCATTTTAATAATGATCATTCATGCATGTTTGTCATTAATTATATTCAATTAGATTCATTAAGCATGGACATAAATTAACAACCAAAGCACATTTCTATATCATATGATTTAACACCTGAAGAGAGGGAAAATTTAGGGAATATTCTAATAAAAAAAGGTAGTATTTGCTTAGTCCTATGACGATTTGCCAAGTCTAGATAGAGAAATTGTAGAGCATCACATTCTAACATATCCAGAGACTAAACTTGTTTAACAAAAACTTTGTAGGTTAGGGCCAGAGTGGGTAGAAAAGATAAGGGAAGAAATTGTTAAGCAAATCTAAGCCAATTTTCTAGAAATGGTAAAATATCCTCAATGATTGATGAACATAGTACCAATTCCCAAGAAGGATAAAAAAGTTTGAATATGTGTAAATTTTAGAGATCTGAATGAAGCATGCCCAAAGGATGACTTTCCTTTACCTCATATTGACGTGATTGTTGATAGCGCAACATCTAGTGCAATGTACTCTTTCTTGGGTGGGTTCTCAGGTTATAATCAGATAATGATAGGAGTCATGGACAAGATCAAGATTGCATTTATCACTAAATAGGGGAAATATTGCTATAAAGTGATGCCTTTTAGATTGACGAATGTAGGAGCAACATATCAAAGAGTAGTAACCGTTCTATTCCATGATATGATGCATAAAGAAGTGGAAGTGTATGTTGATGACATGATGGTTAAGTAAGAAATAAGGAAGGACATTTTAAGGATTTAGATAAGTTTTTGGCAAGAATAGAAAGATACAATTTAAGGTTTAATCCGAAGAAATGTATCCTTGGGGTCACTTCTGGAAAGTTATTGGGGCATATAGTTAGCAATAGGGGAATCAAAGTCGATCCAGATAAGTTTAAAGCCATTCAGGAGATGCCGATTAAAGAATACTTTACTAATCCGCTTATGTTAAGACCACCAAGACAAGGTAAACCTTTAATCTTATATTTGGCTTTAGAAGAAAAGGCAATGGCGGTAATGCTAGCATAAGAAGGACCAGAAGGGGTAGAGTACACAATGTATTATCTTAGTAAGAAGTTCCTGTCATGTGAAGAGAAGTATAATCTTGTGGAGAAGACACGTTTGATTATGATATGGGCTACAAGGAATCTAAGGAATTATTTCTAGTCTTATAAAGTATAAGTCATTTCAAAGATAGATCTCTTAAGATACTTATTTCAAGCACTAGCTTTAATTGGAAAAATGTCTCAATGGCTGGTACTCTTGATTGAGTTTAATATAGAGTACGTCACTACTAAGGTCATCAAAGGAAGAGTAGTAGTAGAATTCCTAGCACGTAATGCAATTGAAGGAAATGAGTAGTGGAATCTAAAGTTTCCAGATGAGAACTTAGCAGTAATAGAAAGATGCAAATGGAAGCTTTATTTTAATGGAGCTATAAATAATAGAGGAGTAGGGCTAGGAGTAATTCTTATTACACTAAGAGGAGAAACTATCACCATGGATAAGAAATTGGACTTCAAAGTTATGAACAACATGGCCGAGTTTGAGGCATGCATCTATAGGCTAGAAGCAGCACTAGCAGTTGGAGGTAAAAACCTACTGGTTTATAGAGATTCCTTGTTAGTCATTAGTCAGGCTAACAAAGAATGGAAAGTGAAAGAGGAGAGGTTGAAGCCTTAAATCTACCATTTGAAGAAAGTGAGAAATTTTACTAAACGTCTCTCATGCATTTACCAAGAGATGAGAATTAAATGGTGGATGCTTTAGCAATGCTTTCTTTAATGTAGGATAAATCGACAGGATCAATGATGAAACCTTCGGTGATAATGAAAATGAATGCTCTATGTCATAGTGAAGAATCAGTTATGAGTATTCATATAGGGTAATAAGAAAATCCATGGTTTTATGACATCCTGAGATTCATCGAGGAAAGGAAATACCCAGACGAGGCAACTTCCAAAGAAAGATATGCCCTTCGTGTTCTTGCACGCCATTATGTAAGTCATGATGGGGTATTATATAGAAGAATGCTAAACAGAATACAACAGAGATATCTCAAGAAGGATGAAATAGACCAGGTAATGAGAGAGATTCATGTAGGGGTTTTGTGGATCTCATATGAATGGGATGATTATGATGAAGGAGATAACTCAATAGGGGTATTATTGGATGAGTATGGAAAGAGACTATATCTAGATAGTGAGACAATTGATATGAACCCACTAGACGAGCTGCTCTAAGAACCCGTTCAACATGAACCCAAACCCACGCTCTCAAGGAAAGTTCAAATCAAGTTCCAATTCAGACACAGAGAACCTTCACCTCACATTTAGTTAGTCCAAAAAACCAAAGCTATATCAAAACTATAACCTTTTGAACAATAACAAATAAGCAACAAAGGTTATTAAAAAGATGCCATAATCTACGATCTGAAAGATAGATTGATAAGTCATAAAGGTTGTCACATGGTTAACCACCAAGTAACCAAAGAGAATCCTCTCTAAATTTTATTAATCATCCATGATTGCACACCCACTAGGTTATATAAAATAAGGCTTTTATATAGTCTTAAAGAAACCCTAAATAAAAACTAATTAATATCCTAACTTAACAAGAAAACAAAATCCTTTTAAATAAGAAAATATAATTCTACTTAAATAAGAAAATATAATCCTAGTTAAATTCAGATTTACATATGCAGCACATTGTAGCACACTTTTAAATATGATGATGGCCAAATTAACTTAATCCTATATAAAAGTTTTAGCCCTTGTTGTTATCTTTCATCAACATCTTGAATCACTTCATTTGGATCTATATTGAGTGAGATAAATCCCATTTACAGATGTATATTCAGTCTACCCAGTTTTATTCATGATCTGATAATCTTTCATAATTTTAGCTCAGGCATAATGCCAAATTAACTCTGGACATCTTCACTAAAGTTATAGATATCTTTCTTAGCTTTCAATATCCTCTTAAATCATCTCAATCCAAGTTTTTTAGAGTGATTTATGGTTAAAATACTAAAGTATACTACACAAAATACGAATTTATGCGAATTGCTCTTTTCTTGAATGAACGTTGCCTTATTTGCATGAACAAATCTTAAAATCTTCCTCTTTGGAGCTAGGATCACATCATTCTCCCTTTCTTCAAAAATATTTGTCCTAAAATCTTTGTCTTCCATGCAATTGATTTTTTTTAATTTAAGAAAGACTCAAGAACACCACACAAGAAAAAAAAATAAAGAAATTTTAAATAGACTAAAAAAATTCAAGACATATATATTTTTTAACTTATAAATAAAAAACATAAAATCCTAAAAATTGAAAAATAAAAAAATGAAAGGTAGAAGATTAGTAACCTTAAACCCTTTTTATATTAACCAACTAAAACCTTAGGTATATCAAACCTAAGACCCTTCGTTACAAATTGATCAAATCAAACTTAAAGTATAAAATCTAATTGCTATGACCAACTAAAACCTTAGGTATATCAAACCTAAGACCCTTTATTACAAATCATTCAATTAAATCAATCTAATACCAACCAAATCAAAAATCATAAAAAAACATATTTATTTTTTTGACACAAATAGAAAAATTTTAAAACCACAATAATTAAAAAGTAAAGTAAGCATACATAGAATTGAATTGAACAAAACCTTATTTGAGCCAAGCTCTGATACCACGTGATATGAACCCACTAGACGACCTGCTCTAAGAACCCGTTCTACATGAACCCAAACCCACACTCTCAAGGAAAGTTCAAATCAAGTTCTAATTCAAACATAAAGAACCTTTACCTCATGTTTAGTTAGTCCAAAAAACCAAAGCTATATCAAAACTTTAACCTTTTGAATAATAAAAACAAGCAACAAAGGTTATTAAAAAGACCCCATAATCTACTGTCTGAAAGATAGATTGATAATTCACAAAGGTTGTCAAATGGTTAACCACCAAGTAATCAAAGAGAATCCTCTCTAAATTTTATTAATCATCCATGATTGCACATCCTCTAGGTTACATAAAATAAGGCCTTTATATAGGCTTAAAGAAACCCTAAATAAAACCTAATTAATATCTTAACTAAACAAGAAAACAAAATCCTTCCTAAATAAGAAAATATAATTCTACTTAAATAAGAAAATATAATCCTAGTTAAATTCGGATTTACTTATGCATCACACTTTTCAATATGATGATGGCCGAATTAACTTAAGACCAAAACATAAAAGTTTTAGGCCTTATTGTTATCTTTCATCAAAATCTTTAATCACTTCATTTGGATCTATATTGATTGAGATACAGCCCATTTACTGATGTATATTCAGTCTGCCTAGTTTCATTCACAATCTGATAATATTTCATAATTTTAGCTCAGGTGTAAGGCCGAATTAACTCTAGATATCTTCACCAAAGTTGTATATCTCTTTCTTAGCTTTCAACAGCCTCTTGAATCATCTCAATCAGATTTTTTTTAGAGTGATTTATGGCCAAAATACTAAAGTATGCTACTCAAATTACGAATTTATGCGAATTGCTCTTTTCTTGAATTAATGTTGCCTTATTAGCATGAACAAATCTTGAAATCTTCCTCTTTGGAGCTAGGATCACATAAAAATGCCATCAGTGCTAGATACATGAGAACCTCAATCATCTTTCCCCTACAGTGCTAAATAGTTTAACATCTATGTGGCCCTTTGCAGCATGGAAATAGATATAATAAAGGAGATAAGACCAGCTACCTCAAACAGGCATAAATATATAGTAATGGCAATTAATTATTTCTTTAAATGGATGAAAGTAGAATCTTTTAGTACTTTAAAGTCTAAATAGATGGCAAACTTCATTGAGAAGAATCTCATTTGTATTTACAGGATCCCACATCATGTTATGATGGAAAATGGTGTTAAGTTTCAGGCAGAAAAAGTCGAGTTGTTCAAGAGATACAAGATTGAGCATCATAAATCCTCACCTTATTGACCTCAGGATAATGGTACAATTGAAGCAACTAATAAGAATACAAAGAGAATCCTCTCTAAGATGGTGAAAATGCATAAAGATTGGTCTGAATATCTTCCTTTTGCCTTATAGTGATATAGAACTATAACATGCACTACTACAAGATAGACACTGTTCTCATTAGTATACGATTGTGAAGCAGTTTTGCCTATAGAGAAGGAAATTAAATCTGTGAGGGTTGCTATAGAAGAAAAAATCCTTGAGAAGGAATGGATACAAAAGAGATATGACCACCTTACATCTTTAGATGAGAAAAGGATGGATGCTTTATTTCACACTCAGATTTATCAAAGAAGAATAGCGAGAGCCTTTAACAAGAAAGTTAAACTTGGAAAGATAAAGGCTGGGGATACGGTACTAAAGTAGGTAAGGGCAATGGTGTTTAATCCAATAGGAAAATTCAAACCAAATTGGGAAGGACCATATTTAGTCAAGACAATTTTACCCAAGGGAGCTTCAAAGATATCAAATCTCGAAGGGAATGAATTCATCAAGCCAATCAACCTGGATCACCTCGAGAAATACTACCTTAAAAAAAGGGTTCGCTAGCTAGAAAACCTGAAAAGGCTAGTCATATAAAAATTAGGACATTTGCACTATTCAGAAAACCCACAAAGGGTTGGCGTACAAAAACTAGGGAATAAGATAAAAGAGGTGATTTTGCTGATAAGAAAACTCACAAAGGGCTGGTCAGGAAAAAATTAGGGAAATAAAAGTGAGAGAAAAATGTTTAGTTAGAAAATATGAAAGGACTAGCTGACAACAGGAGTTATGTCATGTGATGTAACAAATGTACTCATTTTAGCCCTAATCAATGAATCAAATTGAAATGGAATTTTTATTTGAATATTGCATATTCTATCTTTATTACGAAGCATAATGACTCAAAGGAAAAACAAAACATAAAAGTCTAAAAAATTAAATTTATGATATCACTATTTTTGTTTTTGTTTATTCTTTTGTGACTCATCTAGCAATACTTGAGTCTTTTTGTACTTAGAAAATCCTAATGGTTATATAGCTTGCATGTAACTCAGGCCTTGTAATTGTCATCAGCAATCATATAAGCATCTAAGTGTATATTTCGCTTTAAGGCTCTGTGAGGGCACAAGTTCTTCATTTTGTCCAAGAAATCTTATCTTAAAAGGAAGCCTTCAAAGTTAGGTATAATAGTCATAATAAATTATGGACGACCATATTGGCGGTAAAGGCATGAAAGGGAAATGAAGGTCAAAAAGTGCAACCCAGGAATAGGAACACAATGGTCATATAGGTTGATGGTTACAAACTTCAACTTCCACCAAGGATAGGTCCATGTAATCACAGTGTCAACAATGCCTTTCATCCAATCAATCCATTGATCTATGGTACGTTTTTCCTTCATCTTCAATGGACGAGACTATAGATGATGAGGTTGATAAATAAAAGCCTTGGTAAGGGCATTAAGCAGACTCAATTTCTCCTATAATCAAATTTAAAAAAATAAAAAAATAAAATTTAATTTTTAGGGTTTGTTCCAAAACAAAAGTCTATAAACTATTCAAAACAAGTGAAGCAAGTCACAGTGAAAAAGGAACATAAAGTACAATTATGAAAGCATGAGTCCTAAAGATAAAAAGATCAATCATCTTGAGAACTAGTGTCTGGCCAAGGGCTCCACCCTCTAGTAGGATCGTCACTCTGATATGGGGTATAGAAGTTTTAGTGTCATGATCATCAAAGCCAAGATCAGCAAGCTGTTGGCTAAGCCTCTCATTCTCACGCTCCAGATCATACATAACATGCATACATCTGCATACTTGTTATAAATACTAACCCTCCAGCTATCTGTGATTTGTGTAGTAAATAATCTTAAGGATGAGGTGAGTCCATATTGATACTCTACCTGTGTTTAAGGGCTCTGTAAAATAATAAATACTAATTCAGCAATAAGTGTTAGTTTGTAAAGGACTGAAAATGCAAAATGTACTTACATGTGATGCATTAGGAGGAGAAAAGCTAGGAATCTGAGCTACATCAAAATACATATGTCGCTTAATAGGAGTTTGTACTGCAGGAGCCCAGTATTACATAGACCTATCAAGTAAGGGAACATCACCTAAAATGGTACTCGAGGAAGTATCACCTCGAACGGTCCTATTATGCTAAGTGTGCTTAACCTCCTGCTCAATCCTCTCAGTGTTACCCTTAGCCTCATCCTCTATGGCAACATCAATGGCCTTTTCAACCTGCATAGAAAAAACCAATGTCATTTCCAATGATGAAAGGAACATGGCGATAGTGAAGAATGGTGATAGAAAACATACCATGGCTGGGTATGTAGGAACCTGGTCTAGGAGATTTTCTCAAATATACTCCTGATAGTGATGAGAATGCTCGAGTAGAGTCATAGTGTCATATCCCTCAAGAGTTGCTTTAAGCTTAAGGCCAATCATGCTGCAACTCCTTAACAACAAAGAAGGAAACAAAGAAGGAACACGCCTCTTGGAAGGTCCCATATGCCAATGATAGACGCACTCACCAAGATACCACATTTGACAACCATAACCAAGAAGCAAAATCCTTATAGTTATAAGCCTTATAGCTACAGTCATGAAATCATATCGCTAGATGTCCTCAACACCGACCAGCTAATCTGACTTGACCTACAAACTCATTTAGATAAATTTTATTTCACTTTCATGATTGATTAAATACTAAAAATTAAATTCTCTTACTAGGTCCCACTCCAAGGAGTTCAGCTAATCCCAATAAGTCTGTAGATCATACTTGATACTAGCTAGATAAGAAGAGCCCCATCTTTACATCAAAGGAAGATCCCTATCAGAGATAATAGTATTGAAGCCTCGAATCACCATAATATATATGCCCTAAATCTAAAAAAAATGAGAAATAGTTGAAATGAAAAGAAGGAGGTTGTAAAAGAGCAAAATTAAAAGAGGTACAAGACACATAAAAGACATACATGTAAAACGTACCAAAATCCACACATCATCACAGCACCTCTACAAATAGTATCCACTCTATAGTAAAGATAGTCATGAGTTGTAGATCCCCAATCGAATGTAGTGACGCTAGCAAGATCCTGAAGGGACCAAGAAAAGTAATGCTAACCTCCTGACTAGTCTCATAGGAGAGGGTAGTAACTAACAATATCAATAAGAAGCATCTTGCCTTCTGAAGGATCTGGCAAGGTAAGGTGGTGGGTAATCTCCTGAAACCCTGAATAAAAGAAGAAAAAATCACGTTCTTCTGATCTTCCATATCAGAATGAACTCGAGTAAGTCACGAACATAGTGACTCTTAACATCCTTTAGAAGAGTATATTAATGAATATTAAAGGGAACTGAGATACCCTTGAAGATAATATGAGCGATAGTAGAGAAGCTTATAGGGAAATAGTTAGCTCACCCACTCATGTGTGGAAGGTGTGAGTGGTATCCATCCACCTCTCGATAAGGGTAAAAAGAGAGTTATGGTCTGACCTACCTCAAGCAGTTGGTAGAGTAGTAATAAAGTGTTGGAAGCTAGATGCCCATATATTTTATACCACCTCTCTAGATAAATCATGAAAAAGATCCTAAGCCAAGTGAAAGTAACTAAGAACTTCAGTGGTTTTTGAACAAAATTTAGAAAATAACAGGATTACTTTCCTTTTAAACTCTTGATTGTTTATTTCTATTTTTATTATAACATATATATATATATATATATATATATATATATATATATATATATATATAAGGATCAGAATACTGGATTTCTGATCAAAAATCCAGATTTTCGATCGGATTTCCAGAATTCCAATCGAAAATCTAGAGCTCTGATCTGGATTTCAAAGTTCTGATCAGAAATCC
This sequence comes from Mallotus nudiflorus, assembly GCA_947683625.1. Taxonomy (NCBI): domain Eukaryota; kingdom Viridiplantae; phylum Streptophyta; class Magnoliopsida; order Malpighiales; family Euphorbiaceae; genus Mallotus; species Mallotus nudiflorus. The sequence continues at coordinate 5,252,595 of CANTUR010000069.1, read as the reverse complement.
AAAAATCAAACTGTAATTTTATTAATCTTCTATAATATACAAATACTAGTTTTTCAAAATTTTGTTTTCAGATTAACAATGTCATGCAATTTTATAGCAAAAATTCTATAATTGTATGCATGAATATTTCAATTTGTACACTAATAGGAATATATCTTTTTTTATAGAATTAAGGAAAAAAAGAAAATTCACCTCATTTTCAACCTATGAGCATTTGTGAAGGTGCAAGCAGGTCAAAGGAATCAACTCTTCCCCCTCGTTGAACCCCAGATAATTTTGAGGAAAATGCAGTTGAGATATAACCAAATTTGATTGCCTAGAGTTGCTTCCATATAGTCTGTGTCCTGGGTAAGCTATAGGAACAAAGGAATTCCAAATCAGAGATTAGATGAAAGAACAATTAAAGAAATAAGATCTTAACATCAAGAGAAATGAAATTAAAAAAAAAAGAATGAAAAGGATGGGTGATGAAGAAATGAATCGACAAAATGCAAAGTATATATTAAAGTGGCAGATGTCCACTTTAGTCCTTTAACTTGGTTTGCATTCAAGTCCAAAGTTTTTCTTGGAATTTAATCCTAAGTTGCAAAGCAACGAGATTTGATAATTCCTCGAATTATGAAATTATCAGCATAAAAGAAATTAATGCTACAAGATCAATTGTAGTGTATTCATATCCAAACTATACAACCTAGTATAACCAACATCATACAACCAAGTTTGATGTATTCTTTCAACAAAGACTATATGACCGAGTATAGTTGACATTGTATGACCGAATACAATGTACCTCTTTCAATCCTAACTATACAACCAAGTGTAGTCAACATCATACAACCAAGTGTGATGTTTCCTTTCAATCCAGACTATACAACCGAGTGTAGTTAACATTGTATGACCGAGTGCAATGCATCCTTTCTATCCTGACTATATGACCGAGTGTAGTCAACCTTATATGACCGAGTATAATGTGTCCTTTCTATCCAAACTATACAACTAAGTATAGTCGACATTGTACGACCAAGTATAATGTACCTTTTTCAATCTCGACTATACGACTGAGTGTAGTCAATATTATATGATCAAGTGTGATGAATTCTTTCAACACAGACTATACGATCGAGTATAGTCGACATTGTGCTATCGAGTACAATGTATCCTTTCAATCCTGACTATATGACCGATGTAGTCAACATCATATGATCAAGTGTGATGTGTCCTTTCAATCCCTTAGCCCATTTAATTTAAGTCTTTTCCATAATCTATAGATTTAAGTTCACTTTAGAAATAAAATACGTAGAACTAGACCCATTAATTTAAATACTTCATAATTTGTAGATTTAGGCCCATTTTAGAATTAAAATAAATAGACTTAGGATCAGTTAATTAAAATAGAATAGGAATTAGGCCCATTTAGACTTTAGGCTCACTTGTAAATTAAAGCATGTAGATTTAATGCATTTAATTAAAAGTAAAGTATATTAGACTAACTCAGGGATTATGAGTTCAAATGAGTGTGTTATTTACATGTATTTTTCATGACTAGTTTTCCTGGACTTATATTGCATGTAAATAGAGGGTAAGATAGTAATTCATAAACTAATTCTAAAAGAACACAAGATTAAAAGAAGTTGGTATTTCGTATCTAGAATCTCCTAGTTATGGTACTGGCTTTTTTTTAGGGAATCAAGTGCCATCATTTTTTTATTTGTCCCAGTTATTACCCTGGGTGGCAACTCCTTATCTCCATGCCATGTCTTTATGACAGTGGTTAGTGTGTTCTCTAAAGCCCTGAGCTCAAACAATGTCGTGGTTGCTAAGATCTTGGTTGCCAATTAAACCCCTCCATATATAGTTGTCTTTACTTTATCGATGATGGGCATTAAAATATAATTGTATGTAGAGAACCCATCCATGAAAGAATAAATCACATAAGTGGTGACACTGTTAATTAGCACATCTATGTGGGGCAAAGGAAAGTCATCCGTTGGACATGCTTTGTTCATATCCTTGTAGTCTACACAAATTCTGACATTTCCATCTTTTTTTTTTGGTACTGGCATGACATTTGATAACCATTTTGGATAGTCAACCACTATTAAAAATTTTATTTTGATTTGTTTCTCAATGTCTTTTTTTACTAGTTGGGCCTACTATGGTCCGAGTCTTCTACATGTTTGCTACACTAGCTTGCACCTTTCTCTAGTGGGAATGAAGTGTTAAGTGATATCTATGTCGATGCTAAACATGTCAGAATTTTGTTTAAAAGTAAAAAAAATTGAAATTTTGTAATTCTGATTGGAATTACATAATTCTTATTGGAATTACACAATTTCGGTCAGAATTATAAGTTTTTCATCCATTTTTTTGGATTTTTATAGTAAATAAAAATATGTTTCCTGAATTTTGATTGGTTAAAAATTTCTTTTTGATATTTATTTGAATTTTTTAGGAAATTAAAGTCCTTTTAAAACTAAAATATTATGAAAAACAAATCATAGTAGGATACATTTTTTTAGCTAGGTTTTCCTATAAAAGACTAGCTTAGGCACATAAATAGGAGGGGGAGGAAAAAAAGGATAACATTGAAACCTTTTGACGACTCTCTTAACTCTTTTTTTTTCTCTATAATAGAGACTTGTTTTTGTCCCTAGGTAGTACACAAAAATATATTCTCTTGTGATTTATTGGGTTTTTTTGGAAGCAAGGAGTACTAAACTTTCGAGAAGAAGAAATAACAAGTTTTTTTGAAGACCTACTTTAAAGCAATGGTGATTTTTTACTAGTCTGAGGAACAACCTACACTGCATCCATAAGCATCATCTTCTCTCTTCCTATTTTCTTTTAGATTTTTATTTTTATTATTGATTTCACTAAATTTCAATTATATTTATTTTTTATTTTATTTGTTATTCACTAATCATTATTTATTCTTTTGTGTTGGTGATTATGGAGGGGATTACATGATGATCTTACTTAGAGAACACGATCCATGAAGGTTCATGGAATGCCATGGATTGAGTTTTGTAGCTAAATATAGTTTTAGATTTTATTTATTTAGTTCTTTATTTTTTTTTGGGTTTGTTTTTATCATTTTTAGGATTATGTTAATTTTCTTTTCTTATTATCTTCAATAGCTCTTTGTAATAGCCCCGATAGTGAGAATAATGAAAGCATGTGTGTGTGACTCTTTGTTTTAATTAATTAGTTAGTAAAATTAAGGTTTTAATAAGGTAATTAATTAAAATTAATGGCAATAGAAATCATTAGATTGTTTAATTAAAATTGGATTAGATTTAAGTGGATAGAATTAGGTTTGCTTGTTAATTATTTTATTTTATTTGTTTGTTTAAAGTCACTTTAATTAAATTAGGGTTTTTAGAATAATTTTAATTGATTTTTTGATATTTTATTTAATTTCTTTGATATTTTATTTAATTGCTTTGATATTTTCTATTATTTTGGGCTTATTTATTTATTTTTATGTGTTTTGGGCCCTAAGCCCATATTAGGCTTTAACCTATTTAAATAAATTTAGGTTTTTAGGTTTAATTAAGTAAAATGTATTTTAGGCCCATAATTAATTAGATTTAGGGTAGAGATAATTTAGGCCCATTTATTTAATTTAGACATAGGTCCACCTTTAGTTTAATTTAATTAATTTAGACTTAGCCTATTTAATTTAAGTCTTTTCCATAATCTATAGATTTATGATCACTTTAGAAATAAAATATGTAGAACTAGGTCCATTAATTTAAATACTTTATAATATGTAGATTTAGGCCCATTTTAGAATTAAAATAAATAGACTTAGGATTAGTTAATTAAAATAGAATAGGAATTAGGCCCCTTTAGTCTTTAGGCTCACTTGTAAATTAAAACATGTAGATTTAGCACATTTAATTAAAATTAATGTTGATTAGACTAACTTAGGGATTATGAGGGATTATGAGTTTAAATGAGTGCATTGTTTACATGTATTTTTCATGACTAGTTTGCTTGGAGTTAATTATTTTAAATAAGGGTTTATATGAAATTGCATATAAATAGAGAGTAAGATAGTAATTCATAAACTAATTCTAAAAGAACACAAGACTAAAAGAAGTTGGTATTCCGTATCCAGAACCTCTTAGTTGTGGTGTTGGCTTTCTTTTAAGGAATCAAGTACCACCATATTTTGGTTTGTCTTAGTTATTACCCCGGGTGGCGACTCCTCATCTCCATGCCATGTCTTTGTGATAGTAGTTAGTGTGTTCTCTAGAGCCCTAAGCTTAAATATTATCGCAGTTGCTAAGATCTTGGACTCCACTGTGGAAAAGAGATCATGATTCTATTTATGTTCTTTAGAAATATTTTATTCCTGCATTCATTCTACATGTCCTTATTAGCCAATGTTGTTTATTTATAGTTCCATGATTCCACTAGCTTCATAGGATTATAGATCAACTAACCATCACTCTCAACCTTAACTCAGTTCAAAGAGATCACTGGGCTCATCTAACCAGAGTCTGTAACCTAAGTCCTAAGGGGGGGTAGTCTTCTCTTGAGTTTGCTAAGGATGTCGGGCCCCTTTGACCTTGGCCTGTGAAAGGAGGGCATCTTGCTAAGGGAAATTTGACTTTTCTCATCGGAATCAACTCATGTGGTGGCTTAATTTTTCAATTTTAATCAATTAAGTGAGGTTTTCCCTTAACTTTATTCTTTTAAAACTTTGCAAGTTTACTTGAATTGTTTCGCATCTACCTTTCATTATAATTGCTAGGTTAGACTTAGAATTGTGTGATTGTTCATCTTTTAATAGCTAAGTATCTTGCTTCAATTTAATAAGCAAGGGGTTTAGCTCCATCAACATAACCTATCCTTGATGATCCTTGGGCTAATATTCAAAGTTGGATGCGCGTTTTATCTCTGTTATAGGTAGGGTTCGTATCAGTTTGGTATCAGAGCCAAACTTCAAGGTTTGGTTACATATCCTTTAATTTTCATGTATTATCTATTCTTTTCTTCTTCTCAATTCTTCATAAATTGAAAAAATATATATTTTTTTAGTGAAACAAGAGAGCATTCACATCCTTAAGTGTAAACAAGTAAGGGAGTGTTTTGTGTGGATTTCTTTTCAATTTTTTTTCTAAATTATCTTTGTGTGTGGTTTTTATAGACATGCCTTATTTTCTTGGTGGGGATGATCCTTAAATTTATTTGGAATGGATGCAACAAATGGAGGAGATATTTGATTCTCTTGAATTAAGTGATTTCCAAAAGTGTAAACTTCCTTCTTGTAAATTCTTGGGTCAAGCTGCTATATGGTGGGAAGATTTAATGGCATCTTTGAGAGAATAGGTATAGTGAGATTAAAAATTGGGAGATAATGAAGAGGTTAATGACTAGACATTTTATTCCTTCTAAAGTTAGGGATAAATTTCGTCTTAAATTACAAAGGCTTAAATAAGGTGATGAATTATGCATTAATGATTATATTAAAAATTTTAAGTTTTTTGTAATTGCAAGTGATGTAGGTGAATTCGAAAGGAGGAAAGTTGCAAAATTCATCAGTAGGCTTAAGTGTGATATTGCTAAGAGATTAAAGAAAGAAGTGCAATTAGAACCTTATATCTCTTTGAAGGCTGTAATTGAACTTACTTTGGAGTTTGAAAAGCAAGTAGGTTCTTATGAGGAGACAATGATAGTGTGTGATTCCAAAGAATATGAAGGTGTTAAAGTTACCGAATTGGTTGAGCAATATGTTGAGGAGAAGAGTAGGGAGGAAGAGTGTCAAATTGAAACTACACCACTAAAGACAATTATTGAAGACATATGCACTAATCAACTGGTGAGAGAAAATGAGCAAGTATAAGTGAAAAGGAGAACCTAAAGATTGGGAGCATCGTGAAAGATCAAGAGTTGGTTGTTCATCATGATTATACTAACAATTTTAATCTTTCTTTTTCTAGTATTTTGAAAGTTGTTTTACAAACTTCTATGTCATATAAAGATCCATTTGATGATGTAGTTGAAGTATCTTATGCCTATAAGAGAATCTATGGAGTCTTCACTAATAGCAAGAACTTTAGATATTCATGTTTCAAGTTTAGAAAGAAGCAATAAGAATTCAATCTTTATATGTTCATGAACAGAAGTTCTATATTTCAAATGTGCTATCAAGTTCAAGTTATGTTGAAGCTACTTGTGTGGATCATTATTTCAAAGGAGAAGTTTTCAACAAAGGAGTTTGTGTTTGACCCTAGAGGATTTGCAAATTTATCAACTCTAAAAGATAGCTATGATTCATCTTCAAGAGGGAGGGAATAATATGAACCTTGAAAAGGATCAAAAGGTGCTTAAAAATGAAGAATTCAAGCTAATTAGCTTAATTTCCTATATTGAAATTAATTAGCTTGATATGGACAAATTTGGAGTTATTTCTATTTTAGAGTCAATAAGGAAGATTCTAGAAGATGTGAGAAGATTTAAGAATATTCAAAGTCAAAGTCAAAGTCAAATAGTCAACCAGTCAAAGTCAAGGGTCAATGGTCAACATGTGACATGTCATGCTTTGATGCTTAGTTATCATGAGTTGTCATTTTTCTTAGTTGTTATGAATTGTAATGAGTTGTCCATTTTGACTTTTCAAAGATGAGTTGTCATTAGCTATCCTATTTTGAAGGAAATCTCCTTAATTAAGGATTTTTCTATATAGGAATCTTTGGAAATAAGGAAGAAAACCTTTTCCTTTAAGGGTTAGGTTGTTTACATGCCTATATAAGGGCTACGCATATTATGGACAAATTAAGGATGTATTATTTGCCAATTTTAATCAATTAAGTGAGGTTTTCCCTTAACTTTGTTCTTTTGAAACTTTGCAAGTTTACTTGAATTGTTTCACATCTACCTTTCATTACAATTGCTAAGTTAGACTTAGAATTGTGTGATTGTTCATCTTTTAATAGCTAAGTATCTTGCTTCAATTTAATAAACAAGGGGTTTAGCTCCATCAACACAACATATCTTTGATGATCCTTGGGCTAATATTCAAAGTTGGATGCGCATTCTATCTCTGTTATAAATAGGGTTCGTATCAGTTGCTCCTTATGACCGTGAGCGGTATTCTAATAAAAATAAGTCAAATTTGAGTTAACTAAAGCTTGGAGACATTAGGGACATAATCATTGGCTTAAATAGCCATAATTTGAGTTATTCACCTATATAAACAACTCCTTAAGCTCCATTGAAAAAAGAAAAAGAAAACTTCTTTATTCAATATACTTTTTTAATCATTCAATTAAACTCTCAAATCTCTCTTCAAATAATTTTACGTTTGTATAGCTCTTGTAAGAGTTAGTGAGTGTTAGAATAAATATTCTTATTCTTCTATTTTCTGGTATTAAGAAAATGGGAAGGGAGATTTTATTCTAAAAGAATTAGTTTAAGTGTTTAACTATTAAAACACTTGGGAATTTAGTTTTTGAGTGAACCTTAAAAACTCAAGTTGTAAGGTTAAAAGAGTGAGCCTTAAACTCTTGTGTAATTTTAATCTTGTAAATAAAATTATGAAAATTGAAAATCCTAAATTGGGGACAAGTTAAATGGAGACATAGGATTGTTAAGAATCCAAACTCCTTAAATTCTTGTGTTCAATATTCTTCTTTCTCTAGTCTCTTTCAATTCTTGTTCATTTCTTAAATTTGTTTTAATTTTTGCAAAACCGTCATTAACCTTATTCACCTCCTCTGCCCCCCCCCCCCCCCCTCTAAGGCACTTTCACACTTTATGGACTTAGGCTTTGTAATTAGGCCAGCACTTGACCCAAGCCCAATCCATCAAATAAATAGGCCTAGATTAGGTTCATGGACTTTGTCAAAATTTTAGATTAATTTTTGGTCCAAAACTCTTTTGGGCCTAGGCCCAAATCACTTGTCCTATTAATCCAAGTCCAAATAGAAATAACATATTTTATATTATGAATTTAATACTTCAATTAATATCTTATATTAATTAAGTATAAATTAATAATCAAACCCTTATTTGAATTAGATTTCATGATACGCTAAAACCATTATTTAAAACATAAATCTAATTCCATTAACCTTAATTAATTGATTAAACACTTTAATCGATAATTAGTTTAATATTGATGATGATTTGGTAAAACTCTTTTAAGTGTGACTTACTAGGTTCATGTCTAATTGGCAATGAGAAAATAATATCAACACCTGATATTATTTGAAACTCCTTTCAAATCTAAATGTGAAAATCCTAATTATACACATTTAGTTCTCATAAGTTGTGAGTGACCCCTAGCATCGATATTATAACTACCTAATTAGAAATGAATGCATATATTAATTTGCATAAAACCCTTTTGGTTATAATTACCGTGCACTAAAATCCCTCATTAGAAGATCCCGATATAACCTAGAGTCAAGGTTTAGTCAAACTCTAATAGCTATATCATATGACCTCATCTTAAGTTCTATTTCTTAATAAAGCATAACAAATACTATAAAAACTTTTCTAGCACTAAAACTCTTTCAAACTATGTCATATTTATCCTGACTAGGAACTTATTCATCAAGAAAAGACTTAGACAGCATAGGATCTTATCCTGGTTCACTCTAGGCAATGAATCCCATTTTGGTCGAACACTCATCCCTACATTTAACCAATTAGAGCCATCACACGCCACATACCCATGTGCGATTAACACAAGTATGTAAGCAGTAATAAACCCTAAGCACTCAAATATGGATGACCATGTCATCTCAGGTCAGAGGACCATATGCACCATTATAACCTAGATTGTGATCATTATCTATAAGTGAATATCCATGCAATCACAAATATAACGCTATTGTTTAATCCACCTATCACATGAGTATCCACATGCCTATTCTAATATCTAATATTGAGTAGCATAAGACTCACTACCTCCCACTATTAATATCATATACTAATCAAAGAAAATAAACAAAGGTAATAGTCTAATTAATATTATCCGAATATTAATTATTCAACTATGAACATTTTATAGCATATGTACTAAATTAATTTGTAGCTCTATTATCATCTCTTAATAATAAATTTATTTAACAAAATGTTAATGGATAAATATTTAATTAAATAAACACTTTAGATAATAGAATATTCTTTTATTGCCATTTGGGATAATTTACAATGTCAAAATATGTTATTAGCGTCTAGGGCATACTACCTATAATAACATAACCCCTTATGTACTAGTTGCAATCTTCATATAAGCACATTCCAACAAATTCCATCCTGCATGGTTTAGTTGTTTTATATTGGAAATGGTTATTAATAGTATAATAACTCAATGCTCTTTTAGAAGTTTCTTTCTCCTTATATTTTTTACCTTTTTAAAGTTCTACTATAGTTGCACTTATGGTAATATAAGACTTTTCACTTGCCTTTTCAACCTATTTCTTCTTCACTATTACTTGTATAGTTATTATACTCATCATATTTACAAAATCTCTTAATTTATTATGTTTTTATACATTTATTGAACTTTTTTCAGATACTTATATGGTTACTAGTGTTGGATGTGATTCAATTATTAAAAGTTATTAGTATGAAATCAAGTTAATTCTCGACTGATATTCTTTTTCATCAACAATGATGGAAAAATGGAATTTTGTAAAATCTACTTGCCTTTTTTTCAGTTCCAAATAAAAGGAAAGACTTGTATCATTTGGTATTTTTATAAGAGGATACGTTTCTACAACTTTGTATTGGATGTTTATGGTGTTCATTACTACCTTATTGATATTTACCTATTCTGATAATATGTGTATAACAGATTCTTAAAGTTGTAATTGCTTTCAATAATAATTCCATCCACTTGAAAATTAACATAACTCATTGCTTCATTCTATTTTTCATTATGATGTATGAATACTAGTATGCTTTCCATTATAGCTGCAAATTTAAAAAATATAAACTTTAGTTTTATAATAGCAATATGTTATAATAATAGTATAACAATCAATAAAAAGATTGTAATTTAAAATAATATTATAAAATAATTATTATAGTTATTTTATCATGGGGTAGGTTGTTTTGGTCATTTTAAGTGTCTGTTTTATTGGTTTATGATCTGGTTGTTGCATTGGTTGTTTTTGGTAGTTTTGGATTATTTTAAGGTTTTTGTTTTGTGGGTTTATGATCTAAAAGCTATATAGGTTGTTTTGGTTTTGGGTTATTTTCATGTGCTTATTTTATGGGTCAATGATCCAATTGTTGCATAGGTTGTTTTTGGTTATTTTAGGGTTCCTATTCTTTAGGTATATGTTATGGTTATTGCATAGGTTGTTTTTGGTTATTTTGGTGTTGCTTTTCTATGGGTTTATTGTCTAGTTGGTGATTAGGTTATTTATGGTTGTTTTGGTGTTCATGTTCTGTAGGTTTATGGTCTAATCACTGTAAGGATTTTGTAGTTGTTTTAGGTTATTTTTGGGTTCCTACTCTATGAGTTTATGTTCTGGTTGTTACCTAGATTGTTTTTTGTTGCTTTTGGTGTTCCTTTTTTATTTTCTAGTTGTTGATTAAGTTGTTTTTAGTTGTTTTAGGTTGTCTTAGTGTTCATATTCTATGCGTTTATGGTTTTGTTACTACTTTTTTTTTTTTTTTTAAGGTTCCTATTATGTGGGTTTTGTAGTTTGGTTGTTGTATTGGTTGTTTTTTGTTATTTTAGGTTGTTTTGAGATATTTTTTCTTTTTTTTGGTGGGTTTATGGTTTGGTTATTTTGGGTTTTTTTTCAGCGTTTTAGGTTATTTTGAGGTTCCTATTATGTGGGTTTATGATATGGTTACTGGATTATTTTTTTTTATTGTTTTGGGCAGTTTTGTGTTGTTTTGGGGTTGTTTCATGCATTTAAAGGTTATTTCAGGAATTATTTCTTGTTTGTGTCCTATTGCTATATTTTAGAACAAGAAAAAAATTATGTTTTTTTATTTTTATAATCTATATATGTAATAGTGTATTAAAAATATGGATATTGCAAAGCTATTAAGATGCATACCTCTATTGAAAGTGATTTTACGATTTGCTTCGATCTATTGCTTGTAATTCAATTGATGTGTAGATTGTTCTTTTAGATGTCGTTGTTGATATTGATTTTGATGGTTTGCTTAATGATTTTGAATCAATTTGTCAGATCAAATGATTGGGGTTTTTTTTCAAATAACGGTTGATTATGAGGATAATGATTTAGGTTTTAAAGCCGAGCTTAGAGACTATATTTGCTTCTAATCAGCCTAAAAGTTACAAATCAATTAGCCACAATAAATAAGATTCCAATTTCACTAGCCTCCAAATGGCAAAAGTCAACTCAAAAGTCAACGTGGGTAGAAGTAGAGAAAAATATGTGATAAAATAAACGTGCAAATACATTCGATCCTCAGAAATTATATTCTTTTTGTAAAAGGGAAGCGATTTTGCTTTAAAATCATTTTGGTCACTTTTGATGCACATAAATTCAAATAGACATCTTTATGTCTCTTAAAGCATACTTTGATAAAGATGAAGTTTGTTTTCTTTGAGATCTAAAATCCTTAAGAGCAATGTATAGAATAGGCTTAAAATTCCAAATTGGTTTCCTTACTCCAATCCAGCAAAGTAATGGCATATGTGCCAAAAGAAGTCCCCTTGAAACACTTAAAAATGGAGGTATCTATAGATAAACGGTCGATGAAATGGTGACCTCTGTGCGTGAGTTATCAATGCACGCATATCAATTGTTAACCTACGTGTGTGGATAACCTAAGGAGACCAACCATAAGGATAAGTACACAGGTGCATGGATTAACTACCCACAAACATGGGTTAAGTCACTGTCGTAAGAGTTCTTTTGCATCATTATGGCTTCATCATTTGATCGTATTAAGGAATTGTTGAGAGCTAGGGTTAGCATATTGAGAAATGCTTGAAGATTGGTAATCAGTATCAAATACACAACAATCATATAAAGAAAGCCATCGCAAGAGTTGATGGGAGAGCTAGATGAAAATTGAACATTGACACTGCAAAGAATTAAAATACATAGCTAAATCTAACACTAATGGCCATTCCCAAGTTGAATAAATTCATAAGTAAAAGAAAAGCACTACAATAAAACAATTGCTTTCATCCAAAATGAGTAGAGTTGCAAAATATGAAAATGAAAAACAAAAGTAGAAATATCAAAGGATACACAAAAACTAAACATGAGTTGAAGGGAGAAAGAAAGCTAAAAGGATTGAAGGAAACCCTCCCAAACGATTTTTTCCTAATGTAATATGTTTATTTTAAATGAATACTTTATGAAATGAATTTCATTTTTTTTTTTTATATTGTGTCTGATATATATTTAAAATTCAAAATTTTAAGCTAGTATTGCATGATAAAAATATTTTTAAAAAATGATAAAAATGACTATTTTACTCTTATAAAAAATATAAACTTAAAATCATGATATCTTTTGAAAATTTTAAATATTTTATTAAATTTGGTTTAATTATGAGCAATTTCACAAATTTAAAAATTAGAATTACAAATAAATTTCGTAGAATTTCCATTTAAACTAAATATAATAAACTTTTATCTACAAATCAATTTAATAAAATACTTTTTCTATAATTAATAATTAAATAAGTAAAAAATAAAATTGACACATTTCATCAAACTAATATATAAGGTGGAGTTTGGTTGAACAAAAAACTATGTGCTGAAAATTTAATATAAAATATAACAAATACAAAAAAAAAAAAATTAAGTGCTGGAGGAACAATTGGCTCACTATTTTAAATTCATTATTTTAGTTGAATACATTATTTGCCATAATTGATTTTGACATATCGACTTCCCATCATAAAGAGTTACTAAGATTCTAATAGTTAAATGTATTAAGTAGCTATTCAAATTAATTTTAACATAAGTGAAAAAATTAAGTTGGAACAATATTGCATTATCAGCCAAGTAATAAGCGCTAACAATTTAAATTTTAAATGGGTAAGGCCATCGAACACCCCCTAAGATTTTTCTTATAAATTTAACTATTTTTATTACCATTTAAAGTGAGCTAATATAATTGAAAAAAATAAGTTGGATCAATTTTACACTATCAAACAACTCTGCTCTCATGGTTGAGAGGAGGGTCGATCCCCTTAATAAAATTTAACCAACTTGATAATTTTACTGAAATTTGCGAGACTAAGGCGATTTAATTAATTTCAAGATGCGAAAATAGTCAGCTTTTTGGACATATTGCCAATTAAAAATTACTATCAAATTGTTTAAATACAAATCTATTTTAAAATCAACAGAAACCATGTTATTGAGAAAGAAATAAAGAGCATCAAGCAGCTAAAACATGATGAACCTCAGAAAACTACTAACACTACAATTGGAAAAGTCAGTCCTTTATGTACAACCCAGGCATTGATGCTCTTGCAATTTACAAAGCCATGATACTAATTCCAACTTGTTCTAGAATATCAAAACCTTGTGCTAACTCAAAGAAACGCGAGTACCTAACCATTATGAGTACGACTGTGTCCCATCATCTGAGAAGATTACGCTCTAATGAAGCAAAAATTCCTCCCATCCAATCATCCTCGTTTAGTAGATGCAACACTTGTGCTATGACGTTGTTCCCAATAACGCACCATACATTTTCCTTTAATCCATTTCATCTACATCAGACCCCTAGTCAGCATCACCCAGCCCATCACTCCCATCCCCCTTCTTTGAGATCGGTGCGTAGTGAGAGCTAGATTTCTTGGTTTGTGAAGCAATTTCAGCATTCTTTCGCAGGACAGCTCCAGGCGATGGGTATGGCCGCTGCTGAAATAGAGGACCCTGACAATCCCAAAAAACAATGTGAAGCATGACGAACAATGAACTCAACATGGTAAAAACAGGTTTTAAAAAAGAAGTCTGCATAAAGATCAGTGCATGTCTGTACAAAGAGAGATGAAAAGAGAAGCATAGATTATGACTTTGTCCAGGATTAGATAATCTTCAACCAAATATGTCTAATTTAGTAATGTAAAATCATAGAGGACACTGTGGAACAATATTTAATTAGATGAAATACACATCATCATTGTGGTCCAGAAACAGCATGCTAGCATTGCAAATGCATAGCGGTGTAACTAAGTCAAGTTGAAATGCTGTTAAACCTTCATCTGACTGAACCTTAAAACTTGAAGCTTGAAAGTTGACATGAGCTCAATTAAGCTTCATTTTTGGTTCTCGAGCTCAACTTAAAGAAATACTTGAAAAGCTCAACTCTAATCAACTCACTTAAATTACGTAAAAGCTTTAACTTCCATTGTAACCAAAAAAGAAATTATGTAAAAGCTTTTGACAATAACAAGTTCAAGCCCAAATAAGCTCTATTGAGCATGAGTGGTAAACATATTTAAATATAAAGAATAGTATGATAAAATAGTGAAAGCTCCACAAGAATCACAAGTGAGTTTCACAGTACTCAAAGAGCTCGCCAACCTACTCAAGTGGGCTCAATTAGCATTGACAGGAATTCTAAATGCAAATGTAATGTTTCTGCTATCCACTTGACCTTGTAAAAGACCTCATCCGCAGTTAAATTCTACAAGGGAGTCAAAGGCCACAGTATCAAATTGAGCCTGCCAGGCTGGCAGTGCGCAATTCGTGGTTATCAGAAGCATAGTTATTAAAGGCACAAGGGGTTCTCAAGCCTAGGCACATGGTGTAAGGCACAGGCACGTGCCTGAGCAACATGAGACACAAAAGAGAAGAAGATAAAATAAATTATAAAATCTATTTCAATTTAGCATAAATAAGATGGTGGCAGGGCATATTCAAAGAAGGAAAAATATTTCCCAGCCCCATTGCTAACTAACAGAATTTGTGCAAACACATTTGTCACATATGTTAAGATGAATAAGACTGCAAATTATTTTTGACTATAGCAGAAGTGACGGTATACCGTAGCAGTGGTATCAGCTGCTCGTGGCTGCACGCCTTTCAGGCCAACAACCCTGCAGTCTCAAAACAACATGGAATTAATAACGATGTCCCAAATAATTCTCTTGGTTATAATGTATCAAATATTGTATAATTTGTTAGATTTTGAGATAAATCAGGTAATACAAACCATACACAGGCATTTTATTAGATGATAACTAAATGTACACGTACCAGCCCCCACGGGGAGCATCTGAATAAGAGCTTGGGTCCATAGGGTCCAACTCATCATCTTCAGTGTAAGCACGTTTTCTGCTCTCTTTTCTATTTCCCTTGCCCATGGGAGGTTTCCAATTGGACCTATATGAACTCAAGATGAACCGATTTAAGCATCAGTAATTTTGGATTATGCCAAATCTTCTTTCCTTTAGAATATATCAGACTTCTAGATTATAAGAAAATTCAAGTGGATAATTAATATAATTGTCAACTTACTTCCATGTAATTCAGAAAAAATACTAGATTGAGAAACCTTGTTCAGTTCACCATGACCTACTTATAGAAAATTAGCATCCAGGAACCAATTCCATTTCAAATAAGACTCCATGTATTTGGCTTGCATTCTGACTTAGCAAGGGTGAATCTCATACATTTGACAAATTAACTTCAAAGTTAAAAGCCAATATAAAAGTTTGAACTTTGATTTGCTTTGCCAATAAGTGCACTTTCCAAGAACTCCTAGTCACCCATCTAATTTATCCCAGTAATCAAGAGAAAAAGTAATTTTTTGGATGCTTTATTCATAGGTGAAAATACATATATATACAAATTCAGAAGTCTATATTAGGAAAGTATATTAATTAAGCATTCTTATAATTAAATCAACATGCAATCCTACAGTTTGTAGCATTTATTTACATTCTATAACACTCCCACTTAAGCTGGAGAATAGATGTTAATCATGCCTGGCTTGTTACAAATATAATTGACTTGAACCCCATTTAGAGCTTTTGTAAAAGCATATCCTAGTTGTTCTTTAATCTTTACATATCATGTAGAAACCAAATTTTGCTGCACTTTCTCCGAAATGAAATGACAATCAATTTCAATATGCTTGGTTTGTTAATGACACATGGAAGTAGATGCAATATGAAAAGTAGCTTCTTGGTTATCACAACATAATTTTGTTGGTATTGGCACCTTAAAACCAACTTCAGTCAAAAAGCCAATGAATCCACATTACTTTACCGAGTACGCTATAGCAAGAGCTCCCTTTACATGAATTGACTTACTATGGTGGGCAGAAATGATGAACTGTTGGATAAGACATGAATTGACTTACTATGGTGAGCAGAAATGATGAACTGTTGGATAAGATATGAATTGACTTACTATGGTAAGCAGAAATGATGAACTGTTAGACAAGACATGAATTGACTTACGAATTGAACTGAAAACTGAACTTAGCCGAAGATCGATAATTTCGATCAAGTTTGGTTCATGATTTTTCAAAATTGAAAAATTCAGTTAAAAAAAGAATTAAACTAAAATCATATATATAATGAAAATATGTGGTTTGGTGGAAAGCACGACGATTTTAGTCAAAGAGGTTCTAGGTTCAAACCTCTAAAACCACTTTTTTTCTTTCCTTTTTATTTTTTCAATTTTTGTTAACCAAAAACCAAGTTGAATCAGCCGAGTCAGTTCATTTGCTGGAAGTCCAAATTTTGATCAATTTGATAACCAAACTGACCGAGTGCACATGCCCATGACTTACAACACTAATAATATATGCAATATCATTATGAGTCACTTATGAGATAGATCAACTTCCCAACCAATTTTCTATATTTCTTAGGATCCTCAAATGAGTCACTATCTTTTGTAAGTTAACAAATTAGGAAGCATTAGTGCACTGCATCGCTTAGCTCCCAATTTTCCCTAGTTAAAAAGTCAAACACATATTCTCCAAGTCAAACATATGGCTTAGCTCCCAATTTTCCTTTTCACCTTCAATTCATACACGTGGACTTATAAATAGAGTTGAGCCCATGTAATACAAAATAAATTGGCTTATGTTAAGGTCCCATCTACACCACTTATACGTCATTTTATTGCTTTACACTTTTCCAAGGTAGGATATATCCTCCAACACTTCCCCTCAAATGTAACTGGGCCTATACTTGCCAAACACAAATGAATTGTTCCCAACGTCTCAAACAAATTACAAAGGGCCACACCTGACTCACAAGGGTCATACCAAACTCAAACGAGCAACACCCAATGACTCAAACAG
The DNA here is from genome assembly GCA_947683625.1 of Mallotus nudiflorus. NCBI lineage: Eukaryota > Viridiplantae > Streptophyta > Magnoliopsida > Malpighiales > Euphorbiaceae > Mallotus > Mallotus nudiflorus. Next base: position 5,235,352 of record CANTUR010000069.1, on the reverse strand, counting down.
GCAACACCCAACGACTCAAATGGGCCACACCCAACTCCATGTCTTAAACATGAGCGCATGATCACCACTCTGATACCATATTAATAAGTCCACAAGCCTCAAGAGTGTAGACCCGCGAACACACATGTGGACTTATAAATGGAATTGAGCTCATGTAACCCAAAACTAATTAGTTTGTTTTAAGATACAATCTACACCATTTAAGTCTTCCTTTGCATTATTCCAATGTGGAATATATTCTCCAACAATATCATTAGTATACAACATAGGGAGAATAATGCCATTTTCAAACTCTATAGAAAACGAGTGATCAGATTTGCTCTTCTTTAGTCCACACTTTTCAACTAACTAAATTTTCTAAACCAAGCACAAGGACTCTGTTTTAACCCTTATAATGACTTGCAAAATTTACGAACCTTACGATATTCCCCTTGAGCAAAAAAACCTACATGGTTGCTCCATGTGTATCTCCTAAAAATCGCCATGTTGAAATTTTTTATATCTAATTGATAGAGAGGTCAATCATGAGTAGTCGCCAAAAACATGAAAAAGCAAACATATGTAGTTTAGCTACTAGAGAAAATGTGTTAAAATAATCCACTCCATAGATGCAAGCATAGACTTCTGCCACACGATAAGCTTTAAGTCAAGCCACACATCCATCAGGATTGACTTTAATAACAAATTCCCATTTACAACTAGTAGCCTTTTCACCTGCAGGTAAATGCACTAGATCCCAAGTAAGATTAGCATCCAAGGCATTCATCTCCTTTATTATAGCATCATGCCAACCAAGATGGGACAAGACACCACGAACAATATTTGAAAAGGTCACAAAGTCAAAGGAGGCAACAAAAGAACAAGAAGAAGATGACTTAAGAAACGAAACAAAAATGATAAGTAAATCAATGTAATTTTTTCAAGAAGCAAATATGAAGATCAAGATCACTTGAGACTAGATCCAATGATGAAGATATTGATGCAAGACACATAGCAAGAGAGTTTGACTATCTAGAATAGACCTATCAAATATGAGGTAGGGTTGGTGGTGATTGTGGTGGTGTAGTAAATGTGGGCACGTCAGGTAACTAAAATGTGATTGTATAAACTAATATATTATTGTCCTCCCCCATGTTGAAATAGAAGATGGAGGGATGAATTCCTTAAGAATTTTCCCCCAATCTTGAGGTTCCAAGATTAGTACCAGGCCATCTCATTTGCAAATAGAAGAACTCATCAAAGTTGGATATTAGTGCACAATGCTATTTGTTAGTTGAGAAATTTAAATGGCTACCAAATTCTTCAAAAAGTTAGGTCACGACAAAAAAGAGTTAATTATTAAGACAAAAGTGCCAAAGCCATAGTTAACAATTTAACAATGTAATGTGCGATCTCCCCCTCTCTAGTCGTGCATTTTCATTAATATGGGACTTTTCAACATGTACTCAATCGTGAACTATACTAATCCTCACATTGTATATGTCAGAAACTTTCCCAAAAAAGGAGGGTCAACCCCACTCAAGGGACTCACTGTGGTTCAAGAGGATTACAATTCCTTGAACTGAGGAATCCTCGTCCATGTGATTATAAGCCATTTAAGCATAGAGCTAATGTCCAAAGTAGATCTACTAGTGTCAAGTACCTCTGTTGTGAAGCCTTTTTATCAATATCAACTTTGACATTTCTGAAATTGCTGGTCTGCTGCTGGTTATTCAAGCTAGACGTTAGACTGTGACCCTCTGGAAGATTGAGAACTCTGCATGAAATTTAAAAATAAGTACAGAATATATAAAAATATAAAAACTAGTTTACAAATACAACTTATAGAAGCTTTCATGAGAAACAAGAAGGAGAAAGTGAAATGAAGGACCAGAGAAAAAAATAATAGAAGAAATGTCCTCCTAGATACCAAGGACTATTCTTTAAAGTTTTCCCTTGAATAACAAGTCTTGACTCTTTCCTTCCCTCTTCATCGTATGCAGATATTTGATACAAGCTAAGAGAATGCAGACATTGTCCAATTGGATTCACAGCATGCAAATTATTGCAATGGGTGTCACTTAGACCTCATGTCCATGTCTTAGAAGCATAGTCCATCTTACAGTATTCACTTAGAAACAATTCCAATGAGTAAAATTCTAGTTTCAATTTCCCAAAAGGGATCAAGAAAACTATTTTGAAATGGTAGGCTATAAGGATCAAATTGAGAAAAGTAACAAACTTTCTTTGTGATTAGCACACTTAAACATCATCTCAAACTAGAAAGGTTCTAATAAGATACCACTAGTTTTTGTGTTTGTACCATGAGAAAACAGTACATGACAGTTCTTAAAGTATCTATATGAGCATGGATGTCCATATATTGGAGAGTGTGTAGATGCATTGTTAGGTTTAGCACGCTTACTAGAAGTTCAAAAGGTGAGACTAAGTGCCAATAAATTTTTTGAAAGCAAATAACTGCATTGCACTTGTAATATTCAAGGGAAGCATGCCTTCCTTGAAGGATCCTGCTCTGAGCAATGCAACAACCATTCATAAGTAATGAATTAATTTGCCATTCCAATGGTCCATGACAAATGTTAACTATTTATTTAGTCATCACTGTTTAGTCTAACTAATAGATAGTTCAGAACTTGTAAATTTAATGCATTTATAATTTGCCTGTTGCATGAAAGCAATGCAAATCAAAAGAAGAATGTGTGAAAATTGAATCCATCACGATAATTTTTCATCTTTAAATACAGGCATATTATGTGTCAGAAATATTTTATGGACATAAAATTCATGTTCTCAACGGCTCAACCAGGTAGAGGAATACACATAAAACTGCAGTACCAATTAAAAACTGATTGGTAATATCAGAAAATGAAATTTTGTCTAGTGATAACCAGTAAGCACTGCTTAAGAAATGAAGAGCTGTAAGGGTCAAATCCTTGGACTTTTATGAAATTCAAAGCTATGCATGATACCTACGGAACTGTAAATAATTGAGAAAAAATCTTGAAATAGAAATAACAATAAACAAGAAATTAAACCAGAAATTGTACACCAATGAACAAGGAGAAAATGAAGAACTTAATGCAAAATCAAAAGTATAGTTAGATGTCCCAAAAGGAACTGTGGACATAATGCCTGAGAAAGTACAGCCTTGATTTTCTAGCCTTGCTTCTACAAAGACTTAAAACAATCCTAAATAGCAACCTATCCTACATCACAGAAAGGAAAAAACAAAATTGAAATATCCATGTGTGCATGTGCGTATTCAAACACAGCATACTGATAGGTATCTCATTCAAGTTTTAGTAACTTTACAGTTTACATGCGTCACTGCAATTTCTTCATGCAATTACTATCAATATTGAATGCAAATGGAGAAACCAAATTTAGAGACTACTGATGAATTCACCTTGTGCAATGATTGCAGTAACCCCACATCTGCACCAGGCCAACTCCCCATCCACCACATCCCAAGCATTTCTTTAACTCAGATGATTGACCATCCCAAGTATGATGATTTCTGAAATCTGTGTTATCTGATTGATGCTGTGAGGCAACAAACTGAGATGAATCAGGATGCTCCCACTGTGATAAATGGGTTTTTGTATTGTAGTAGTATTTATGGCCTGTGCATGGAGAACACAAGGTATTAGAGGAAATGGAAAAAAGAAAACTGAAAACAAACTTCGATGCTTTACCTAGCCAGCAACAGCTCTATCTAATATCACATTTCTTCTTCATTAGCACGTCAGAGATAACTTGCATTATTCACTCATTAATCATTGCGCCAAAGGAGGCACTCTTCCTAGAAAAGTTTTTGCAGTTGTAATCCAAGCAAAATTTTAAAACTACAACATGCAATCCCTGGAAAATCCACCACTTCAGCAACTTTTTAACATCACTGCCACAGATTATGCAATCATACATGTTTCCAACTGGGACCAATCTCCATAAATGATCCAGGGTGCTATAACTACTGAGTTTGCAACACAGTAAGTCTTGACTGAGCAAATTTGACTATTTTAAACACTAGCGCAGTGCAAAAATCTCTCACTAGTTTCTTTGCACCAAAATCAGGTTTGCCGAGTCAAAACTACATTCATAGTGCAGTGAAAGGCATCCACCACTAAAAATTACTGAGACAATAATACACAAATCTATAGTCATTAAAATTTGTGCAAGAAATATAACACTGAATGTCTTTGACAAGGAACAAAGGCTGAAAAGCTGTGATTAGGGTTATAAATGCTCCATGCCAGAAATGGTACTAATACTCGTAGGATCCAACAGAGAAGCGCTAATGATCTTTAGCGTGTAACATCCATAGTTGTTAAGGAATTTTAAGAATATTTTTCAAGACATGGAATAACTATCTATATTGAATTCTTAATGTGCATTTTGGCCACTTATAACTTCCATTACTTGATGCAGTCTTTTGCCTAATCTTTGTATGTAATTCCCAAATATGTAAATTCAGCAAGCTCAAGTTATCCAACATCAATAGGAAAGCTTAACAAGGTTGATGAAGAAATATGGACAGCAGCCAGGATCAATGTGAAAGGGCTTTTACCAGTACCAATTGAACAATCAATGAGATTGTAACAGGCACAACAAAATAACAAGGATGTCTTTTTTAGCTTCTTCCTCACTTCAAATAGCAAGCAATTTATAGATCTCTGCCAAAACTATATCACATTATGAAAATTCACAAGTTGTTAATGACAAAGTATTTCTATAAAAAGAAAAGTTAAGGTTTGCAATTATAATATATAAAACTGTCTTTCTAACTTTCCTATGTTATCAGAAATTTCAAAAAAGTATTCTTGACATGATTGTGATGTAGTACAGATTTGGGAAACTGTTCTACAATTTATTTTTGCAGAAAAATAAGAGATTCAGAGGCTGAAATCTATATTTACAGCAAATTTGGGATCAGAATATCTAAGAGAATTAAGAAAAGGATATCATTTCTTAGAAGCACACTAAGAAGGATGGTAATCGCATTTAGGATTGAACGGAACCACACAATTCAATACTTGCTATCAATTTAATCAATATCAACTTGGAATGAACAGAATTTAAAATAAGGTATTGCAGGCCGAGCTATTTATGACCCTAATACCATTAGAATTTCAACCAGCATTTTAAATACCGGTTTAATGATATCAGACTAAATGGACCGTATAGCTCACCACTGTCGTGATTTTTTAAAAATAATCAGTAAAATCAGCCATATTAATGCAAAATATAAAATAAACTTCAGTATCTAATATATTAAGTTAAAAATTACTTTAAAATTAATATTTGCACTCAATAACAAATATAATATAACAATTATTATTTACTATAACAAAATATGCAAAATGTTTTAAAGTAAATAATTATATTTTATTAATATGAAACTGTTACAAACTGTCCAACTAAATAATAACAAAAATCCTACACATTATAAAAAAAAAAAAAAAAAAAAGCATAATTAGATATATCAATAACATAAATCACCATCAAAAAGAGTGTATAGAAGATCTTAATTGTGCAAGATAAATTATTTTATACTTATAAATTTTTTATGTGATTCCATGTGTTATAGATTGTTGTCAAATATGTTATTTTTACGTTTGTAAAAAAATAAAAGTTTACACTATTTTATCAAATTTATTATTTATATATCTTAAATTAATAATTATATAATTTTATTAACATCAAATTATTCGTTTAAAAACAAAAAAATAAAATATCTCTAATATTTTTTTAATATAATATAAAATAAATTATCAGGTAATTACAATAGTATAAAAATAAAATTATGTTATTTTTTATTTCAATAATATAATAATAAATAATATAATATACAAATAAATTGTAGAATGATGCATACATTAAAGATAAGTACTACAAAATAAGTAATTAGAGATTAAAAAATACAATTATAGATACATGTGCCGCTATAGTATCTAACTACATAATCCTGACTTTCCTACTCCCTTTGCTTCTTCTTCTACGATTGCTGGAACCCACATAGAAGAGCCACCATCCTGAAAATAATGTATGGGTAAGGCTGAATCTACCACTACATTGCCGGTTCAGTCACCAAACACATCTAGCCAACCCAAACCACCTCCCTTATTTTCTGGTACAAAATGGCTGATACGCACAGTATCGGCTATTTTTTAATACCTGATTTAAACACTTAACAAAACTAAAAACAAATTATATTATCCTAAAGCAATAAAACTCCTAAACAAGGCTTCTAAATAAAAAAAAAAATTAAAGACTTCCTAAATAAATCTAGACTGCTTTCCAGCCACGGTTTTGGATTAAAACTTTGTGAACCATATTGGTCCTGGCTTAGTATAATGATATCGTACTGAATCGGAGAGAAACGACTGCCACTACCGTGAATTTCTACGAACAGTTCTCTTTCAAATAGATAAATTTTGAAGTATATAAGTTAAAGACTCTAAAGTCTATATTAATTTGGGAAGCTAAAACGAAGGGATAGAATAAAAAAAAGTAGGCAGAATTTGAAAAACAAAAGGAAAAGCTGTTTCCAATCCCTTGTAACAAATTGCTAAATAATATATATAAAGGCCAAAACCCCATTATGTGTCAGCCAATATAAAAAACAATGATTCCAGCAAAGCTAGAAATTACAACCAAAAAAAAATACCCATGCCTAGTAAACCTGAATTCCTGCACCAAAAATCTAACACAATAGAACTCTTTGAACATTGTTTTTTTTTTAGGGTCTTCCTTGTCCACATCATTATTCTTTTACTTATTATCTCAAGGATCAAGGCATATCATCCTACTACTCATTGTTGTCTCCATTCTATTTCTTAATACCTTTATTTGTTTATCATGAACATACCTATAGAATCATCAATTAATTCGCATTTATCAAATTTTGGGTTGGCATGGTGGTTAAATCTCTAAAAATTGTATAAAAAACCATTTTTGTCTTAATTAACATTTAAATGTAGTACTATCCAATAGAACAACAAAGATATGAATGTTATTCAAAAATGTAATTTTATAAATCCTCAACCCCCCAACCACCCCACCCCCACCCCCTCTTCTCTTCTCTCTCTCTCCCTCTCCCCCCCTCTCCAAAAACAAAAACCAAACTTGCTCTATATTAGAAAAATATAAACAAATAATGTAAGTTCAATAGACATTTAAATTTCAACATACCTATAGCTTCATCCACCGACTCCACCCAATCTTCTGGAAGAGCTAGAGGTGATTGAATGTGTGTAACTAAGGATGTTTGAACAGGCCTTTCCCACTGACTTCTTCCAATGCTTTCATTGTAATAGTATTGAACACCAGTGGAAGGATCTTTTGCTTCCACCTGAAAACAAATGAACAAAATTAGCAACAACATCAATGCAAAGGCCACAAGAGGATAATTGAAGATAAAAAAAAAAAGGGATGGGAACCATAGCGTCAAGATGGGTTAGTGGGTCGTGTTCGTGTCGGGTTGACCTACTTTGATAACACAATTAGAGTCAACACGAATACGACCCATATAACAGCACATGAAAATTAAATGGGTTACACAAACACAACAAGTGTAACCCATCTATTTAAATCGGTTGTGCAGGTCTTAAAACTCAGCATAACCCATTTAACTTGTATAACATTTGTAATATATAAAAATACTATTTTCCAAAAAAAAAATCTAGCATGGGCTTTTAATAGGAAGATTGATGCAAGCTAGTGTGTAGATGAGCAAGCTTTAGAGTATTTAGAGCAATTGGATAAGAGTCGCGGGCACAGGCCAACTTTGAAAGGCCATAGCTTTCAACTCAGGATAAGTTACGAAGACCATAATATATCAAATCGAAACTCATCCAAAGATCTACATTGATGATTAGGTTTGCCCAACGCAACCATTTTCATTGGCCAAATTCGATTGTTTGAAGCTGTTTTGGAGGCTCTGAATATTTTTGCTACTTATTTTTCTATTTTAGATTATTTTCTTTGTGGGCCTTCTATTAAACTTTCCTTCAGCCCTTTTATTTTTTTTAGGGTTTCAATTGTTAAACGATATAAGTATGCCTTGTTATGTTTTTGGATGGCAATCCTTGACTAAATTGAAAAGAAACTCTTTTTTTTATTTCCAAAATTTTGGTATTTTTTAGAATCAATTAATTTTTTGTCTATTTCCCGGCATTTTTTTGAATCAACAGGTTGTACAAAATTGATTTATGGCATTTGTGCGCCAATCAACAGATTTCTGGCATTATCACTTATTTTATAAGTTTCTGCTATGTCAAAGATGCATATCAACAAAGGGGTAAGGGTGCACCACTCTTCTCTCTACATGGGCAACCCTTAAAACTACAGCTATAACTATGGGTTTCAATCCTCCAAACTTAAATTACATTCAACCAACCCCAAACAACTGAGAACAAAAATTAAGAGGATTGCAACCACAACTTCAAGCATTGGAAGTACATAAGCACCCTTAATTAAAAAACTCTCGAGCAAAAATGACAGAAAGGTGAGCAAAGGGGTTGTGTTATAATCATAACTAATATTATACAACAAGAAATCGTTGCAAACAGATATTTTGTTCAATGGTGGAAGATTCAAATGATAAGACAGAACACATAGCTAACATGGATCTAGAAATATCCCTCCATTCAATTACAGGGGTTCAAAATTGATCCATGAAGCTTCTCCCAATTTTGAGCTTACGGACAAGCACAATTTCCAGGGGGAGTAATGTTGTGGTTCATTTGGAAACAATTGGTAGACAATAGATTTTGGCAGAGATAGGAGCATATTTGGGTTAATTACACAGAAAGTTACCAAACTTTATATTAAATTTCATTTAGATTTCATAATTTTACTTTATAGTTTTTTTTTGTTACAAAATATTGATTTTAACATTAAAAAAAATCACCCAAAATAATTTTGCATAATTTAGATGACATGGCATACTAGAGTGACCGCATCACAATCCAACTCCACAAAAATTCTCATGTCATAATGTCATGTCACCTTCTTCATAAGACTGTTAACCATCCATAATTTTACTTTACTTTTTTATTTTTTACACTTAACCTTATAAAATTATAATTATCAGTCTCATAAATAAAGTGATATAATAGTGTGACATGATAATTTTTATTGAGTTTGACTATAATATGACAACTTCAATGTAACACATCATCTAAATTAATCAGAATTATTTTAGATGACTTCTCTATGTAATTAAAACCAATATTTTATAACCAAAAAGATACAAATTAAAGTTATGGAATCAAAATGAAATTTCATATAAAGTTTGGTAACCTTTGCAACAATTTACTCAAGCGGATCTTTAGCATTGATAGGAATGTAAACAAGACGTCCAAGGAGGATTTTGTAGTTCATCAACTTGTGACAAGATCCTATTTGCAGGACCATAACACACTATCCTAGATGATTTATCACCTCTTTTCAGGTATATGTCAAATGATAGTAATTATGCCCATTTTTCTAATTTCGTTTCACTATTCCTTCATTCTTTTGCATTTAGATAATCAATCTTTAATTACCATATCAAAGTAGTAACAAAGGAAAAAGAGTCATTTCAAACTTTAGATCTATGTCACAAACACATAAGACCTAAATGAGTCATCTCTGGTTCAACCTACTAAATCAAAAAGTTTTTAAACCTTGCCCACTAGATAGTTATTAGTTAGAAACTTCAAAAGTGACCTACATTGAACTAACAAAATCCTATACACCTGTTCAACCTTTAAAAAAATAAAACTTGAATTTATGTAAATAGGAAAAAAAATGACATACCCATCCAGGAGGCAACTTTCCAATTTCAATAGGTTGAGTTGTACGAGTCACCAATTTCTACAAGTAAATAAAGGCATTGTTTAAGAAATTTGACAAAATAAATGATAGTATGCAAAGCAAACATAAGAAAATTTAGAACTAGAAAAGCACATTGAAAATTTTTAAAGATTAAAACAACCAAGAAGAAATAGATTGTGCAATGGTAAAATACATCTAAATGGAAAGACCCAGTCGCAAGCTTTATTCTCCAAGGCTCACTCCAACAGTTACAGAAATGGAAAAAAGAAAAATAAACATGAATGGGGGTTAGAAAAATGAAGAAACTGAGGATCAAAAACTTGCATTTTCATCTTTTGACGGACAGCATTTTTCTGTGTCATTATTAAGAATACCCCTAGCTCTCAACTTCTGCTTAAGGTACTCAGGAAGTTCCCTAGTAGTAGGCTTCTTTTCAGATTCTTTATCAACCTCAATCCTCAAAGAACCATAATATGCAGCTCCGCCTGGAACACCATAACCATTGCCGATTTCTACCTGATCTGTACAAAATCAGAAGGATTTAGCACATCTTCCAATAAATAGTTAAGAGTTAATTTTGCACTGATTGGTATGCAGGTTATGGCTGGGAAAAAGTAATTTTCTAAGATCACAGAGCAAGAGTTTATTTAGTGGCCTACAATATAATATTTTTTCACTATAATATTGTTCATATAAACAAATTTATGCAAGCATATACTTATAAAATCACCGCAGTACATAAAAAAATGCACTGGTCAGCAGATATTATAAGCACATTACCATTGGCCCCAGCCTTTCATTTAGTCCCACTCTTCCCAAGTTTCAGAACAAGGAGGAAATCACATTATCTAATTGTCCCCTTGTAAGCCTAGAAGCTATTATTTACAAAGTTTCCAAAGTATAAAATCTTTAGATGGGTAGACGCATTAACAAAGTCTTTTTATAGACAAGATAGATTAAAAAAAAGTGATGTGTTTGTATCATAAAAAAAAACAAAAAAGACAAGCAATACATTATCAACCTTGTTCAGCAACAGCAGGTTTCCCATGCTTTGATGCCATTTCTGCACGATGTTCAGCGGTCATCTTTAGGAGATGCTCCTGCAAGAACATCCTTATTGATTATTCAAAAAAAAAAAAAAGAATCAGTATTATGAAGAAACAAAATATGCCACCACAGACAAGAATCATTAACATACCTTGAGAGCACTGGGATCATGGCGTTCTGTAAAAATATCTTTATCATCTTTTGGACGTCTACATGATTCAGCTGCATCTCTAAGGGGGAAAAAGGACAGTAATCCTAACTAGGATGAGGCATGTATATAAATATTAATAAGAGAAAAAAAAAAAAAAAAAAAAAAACCTTCTCTAACCTTTGACCTTGTATGACTCTTTGGGTTGCAATTTCCTATCAAGAAAATAGCAAAACTCAATTGGAAATCCACAATTACATGATGGAAAAAAAAAAAAGGAAAGCCGAAGAGAAGTATACTTGTTCACGCAGAAGGGCATTCTCGGCAGCAGATTCTACGTCGCTGGCACTGGTGTACACTGATGAATTCTGAAAATAGATTTGAGGCATTGGATTCTGCAACTCCTCACCCATTTTGATAGAGCAAAGAAAGGGGTTTATTTAAGAAGAATAAAATAGATTATGGAATATTGCTTTTTCGAATTTGGATTTTTCTTGAGAGCTCCAATTGCAGTGACACTAAAGAAAAGAGAGGGTTCTTCATCAATCAATTTTTGTTACTCTGTCACCATTAGAGCTTCTTCGACAACAAGAAACAAGCTCAGAAACCGTAACAAAGGGTACCTGTTTGAATTTTATTATGTGTCCACGACGAGCAGCGGAAAGATAGCAGCGGCGTTTGGGAGGAGCAATTGCGAGAAAAAGGCCCGATCACGCGCACAATCAAGGGCATCTCCAGGGGTCCAGCCCAACACCGAAATAGTGTCAAAAAAATAGAGCAAGTTACATTTAAGTTACTTGCAATTTTAAATTTGTAAAAAATTTATTACAATTAGACAAAATTTTATTAAAATAGTTAAAATTTTATTAAAATAGTTAAAAGTTTTAAATAAATTTTATAAATTTTAAGTTTATACTTTTAAATAACTAAAATATCTCTCTTTATTTTTATTTTTTAAAACATTAAAAAGGTATTTTTAACAAAAATTTTATTTCAATATTTATACCAAGCACAATATAACAAAATATAAAATTCATTTCAAAAGAATTTTATAAACTATTCATTTAAATCAAAAATATTTTTAGATATTGAAATTTGATCTAATTCATAATCTCTTCCCCTTATTTAAAAATTAAAATTTTATATTTTTAAATTTTAGTTCCATCAATATTTTAACCTTTTCGTTAAATTTTTTATTAATATCTTAATGACTAAGCATTTTATTCTCTCTAATTTATAAAAACAAACATTGTATTCTCTATGTTTTATAAAAACTACCACATTAATTCTTTTTTTTTAAGAAAATAAAAAATTGTTTTTTTATTATTTAATTGTTTCAAATTTAAAAATACAATTTTTACTAAGTTTTTTAACAATTACATATGTCCTTTTCAACATTTCAAATTAAAAAATTAAATTATAATTTTAATAAATTCATTAATTCTTATTTATTTTTTATTTTTATATTCAATTTCATTAATTTTTCCTTCTTTTAAAGTAATTCATTTTATATGTTACTTTAATTTTAGATAATACTAATTTTAAATGGTTCCATTTAAGAATGAATAAAATTAAGTAAAAGGATGAATGTTGATAAATTTATTAAATTTGTAACTTGACTTCTAACTTAGTGTGCATATATATATTAGTGGAAATATGTGCACATGTCTAAAATTTAATTAGTATTAAAATTTTAAATTTTAAATAATTAAAAAATTGAAAAACTAAACTATTTTATTTTGTTAGACTTTAGGGATTAAATTGCAAATACACGCATTTAAATGTATTTTAATAAAAAAAATCTAACAAAAAGATTAATAAAAGGGCTTAAATGTTAAGGAATTAATGTAAAGGGATATAAATATTCAATTTTCAAATAAGAGGGATTAAATCAAATCTCAAAAAGATAAATGTAATTTACTTTAAAAGAATTAGATTTTTCTAACTCTAAGCTAATACCAAACCCAACTCCAAAATGGGTTACATCATGTGAATACGTTATAAATAGGAAATTTTTATAAAAAAATGTTCAGAGTTTATTACATCAATGATACTTTTACTTTGCCACATATTTCAGTTCAGTATCAAATTTTTAATTTTTTTAGTTACCAAAGTTTTTTTTATATTAAAATATCTTAAATATATCCGATCAAATTTAGCATACGTGATAGCTGAAATAAGCATATTCTTAGTATATTAACTATGTAAGTATCATAATAAGCAGCCTAATTATTTTGTGAGTCTTAGAAAACAAAATTGAAAATGAGATAACAAAATTATTTTATAGAGCCTACAAAATGATTAGACTATTTAATAGGATGCTTGTATGACGAATATACTAAGAATATGCTTTATTTCGGCTGCCATATATGTTAAATTTGATCGGATATATTTGAAATACTTTAAACTATAACAAAAATAAAATTTTAATAACTGAAAAAAAAAAATAAAAATCTAGTATCAAAATGAAATATAGGCAAAGTTAAGATATCATTAGTGTAATAAACTCAAATGTTAAGTTTTATAGACTTTTTTTACTAAATTGCACCTACTTTTTCATAGATCACATTTCTACCACTTTTATCTTCTATATCTCTTTTTTATAAATAATTTCTTTTATACACTTTTTTTTTTCTCCTTATGTTTCTCTTTTTCTTTTCTCTTTTCATTTTTTTTATTTTTTCTTTTCTACCCTTCTTTTTTATTTTTTATTTTTACTTTTATTTTCTCCTTATTTGTCATTTTCTTTTTTTTTCTTTTTTCTTTTTTTCTTTTTTTCTTTTTTCTTCCCCTTCTTTTTTTCAATTCCCTCTTTTTTATTTTTATTTTTCTTTTTTTTCTCATTCTTCTCTCTTTCATTTTCTTCTTTTTATTTTTTATTTTCTTCCTTTTTACTTATCTTTTTTTTATCTTTTTCCTCTTTTCTTATTTATATTTTCTCCTTATTTTTGCCTCATCCCTTTTTTCCTTCTTTTACTAGTGACGTATTAGCCAATATCATTAGCTATATATCTACATTTTTTTTTTGAAATTGTATTAAAAGTCTAATTGTATTAAATTTTAAATATTTTATGATGTTTAATTTTTAAAGAATATTTATTTATACTTTATATTTATATTTATATATGGTTAATGAAAATATAATACATGATAAAATATATAATTTAATTTCAAATATTTTATTTGATATTGGTGAATTTTAAATTCTTGGCTTTTGATTATGAGTCTTTGTCTTGAACATTTTATTTTCAATAGTGACACATAAAATATTTACATGTTTACTTTAGAAAATTAAAGAAAAAATAAAATAATTTTATCGATCTATTAAATTTGGATTTGATATCATAAGAAACAACTTCAATAGAAACTGTACTTCTAAAGTAGTCAAGTCATGACTTTGTTGTTTCTAGTGATGTCTTTTTCTTACTCATTTGTATTGTAGTAATCTTTGCATGTTTTATTATTAATGCACCCTATTAAATTATTTTTATTATCAATACTTGTAGCATTAGTTTATTAATTATCAAAAAATAATTGAATTTGTATGTATGTACAAGTGCTAGAAAGATAAAGAAGCTACAAAATAGGCACCAATGGCAAATCCTATAGAATCATCCTTAACTCCGTCCATCAATCTAACTAGAAACATTACTGTTGTTGTTGTTGTTGTTTTAAATATGCCATAAATTATTTTTCAATAACGTGTATTATTAAACTTGTACATAATAACTAATTCCAATTTCATCATATTCATTTATTATAGTTACTAATTCTTTATATTTAATTATTATATTAATTATTTTATTTTTAACATTCTTTTTAATATTAAGATGATATCTATAAATTATTTTATTGTCAAAAATGGTTACTAGAGCCATACAAGCAGACTTCAAAAAGAGTTACAATGCAAGTCTTCAAGATTTGTTGTACCCCAACTAATAAAATAATTTAAAAAATAGACATAACTTAGTTTTGGGAAAAAATTATAATTAACATATTTAAATTATAAAACTTACATTATTTTTAGTAAATAATTAAAATTTTGGATAAATAGATTTTTCCATGATCCTAGAAAATATTTTGGAATATAAATTTAATGTGTGTGTGCATATATATATAAGGCTAATGTTATATTTTTCATTTCGTATACAGCAAATAAATAAACAAAAATAAACAAAAAATATTTTCAAATCTCATATCTTTGGAATTTCTATTCCAATTACCATGAACAAAATTGTTAATATAGTAGTCATGAGGCTACCTATACTAAAATAAATAAATAATACATTCAAATAAAAATAATGAAATTATTTAGTATTTTTAATGAAACTGAATAACATTGTAAGAAACTGTTTTATATATGGAAAATAAACTAAAAATATATAAACAAAATAAACAAAAAATATAACAGAAATAGACCAAAAGTAGATGAAATATATTTTGAGTTTCACACATTTGGAGTTTCATGACGTGGTTTTGGGAAAAAATTATAATTAATGTATTTAAATTATAAAACTAACGTTAGTTTTTGGATAAATAATTAAAATTTTGAATATATAGATTTTTAGTTTTATGATCCTATAAAATATTTTGAAACATAAATTTTGTGTGTTACAAGTGAAATCACTAAAGCCATTGGAATTTTGCTAGTTGAAATAATAGTTAACAACAAAAACTCTCTTAGTGTATTTTTCATGGTAAACTCAACTGCAAGCTATAACTTACTGCTAGGGAGAGACTGGCTTCATGCCAATTGGTCTGTGTCATCTTCTCTACACCAAATCCTACTATTTTGGAGTGGTAATAAGGTGGAAGTGGTTTGGGTAGACAATAATAACCTTTTTAGCACTTATTCAGACAATTTAGAAGTAAAGTTCTATGATGTAAAACTAGGCCCAATCAAAGTTATAGGCAAAAAGGCTAATGGTGTGGATGAGTTATGGGTGTTAACATACCAGAGAGACAATATGGATATTTTAATTCTGAGTATTAATTATATAGAAGGGACAACCCTCAGAGTCAGCCCTATGAGTTTTGGAGTGGCTACCCAACCATAGCCAAAAAATGAAAAGGATTATAGATTCGGGGAGTATCATCTACTTGATTATTACTTAATATACATATCCTAAATTGCTCATCACATCCCCCTAGTTTCAATTTTTATGTTAGTTTTACCATACTTGATCATATGTCATTTTATTAAATATGACATTGAATGATAGAGTATATGCTTGGTAATTGAATTGAAACAAACATTGCGAAGATAATAATATAAAGTAAATGAGCATGACAATCATAATAAAATAAGTAAATAACATACATTTAAAATAAGGCAAGTAGGAAACTAAGCAAGTAACACATAAGCATGCAAATGGAAATAAATTAAAGCAATCAAACTAAAAGAAAAGAAAAGAAAATGAGGAAAGTGATTAAGGATTACAATCCTTAAAATTTCCTATTCTAATAAATACATCCAAATGAAAGAAAATAATAAAATGAGGATAGGAATTAAGGATTACAACACTTTATAATTGCCTATTCTAATAAATACACCCAAATTGAAAATTAAAAAAATCATATCTAATAATTTCTGCAAAATAGTTCATATATACATGCAACGACACAATTCATTCATTCACATCACTATATATTAAGCATAATTATTTACCACTTTCATAATCAAAATCTAAATTTTGACTTTGACAAGTGATTTAAATTAACTAACTTTTTCTTTAAGTGTGATTTAGACTTAATTATTATCTCAAATGAAGTTAAAAATGTTCAAGGCACTTAAAGCTCCTTCAAGGCATCAAAGCCTTACTTAAAAGTCCTTCGAGGCAAATAGAAATAACGAAGATCATAAAGGACTATGTGTGGACCAAAAATAACTCAAAATAAGCCTAAGAGTATACCACTCACGAACAAGCATCACAACTGTGACCAGAACTCGCGAGTTGAAGCATTAATGAGGACAATTTTCCAAATGATGCGCTCTAAACCCCATTGTCTACAGTGGCAACTCCACTATGGGATAAGAGATACTAATTCTACTTGTGTTCTTTAGAGTTATTTTATTAATGATGATTTTATTCTTGCATTCATTCTGCATGTCCCTATTAACCAATGGCGTTGGTTTATAGTTCAATGATTCCACTAGCTTTTATAGGATTGTAAATTGGCTAACCATCACTTTTAGCCTTAACTCGATTCAAAAGAGATTACCAAGCTCATCTGACTAGAGTCTATAACCCAAGTCCTAAAGGGGGGGTAATCTTCTCTCGAGTTTGTAAAGGATGTCGGGCCTCTCTGACCTTGGCTTGTAACTCAAGTCTTAAAGGAGGGCATCTTACTAAGGGAACTTTAACCTTTTTACCATACTCAACTCATACAGTGGCTTAGTGACTTCCCTTAGGATTGCCCAAATTGCTTGTGTTTATTGCCATGAGATATTTTTTTCTATAAAGGTTCAAGCCCATAACTTAGAAGCCCATTTGGGTAAATAAAGATTATGATATACTTTTATACCTAAAAATGTTGTTTCTATGCTTTTACTGCTTTGAGAGATATGACATAAGCGTCAGTTCTTAATATTCCTTGTTGATATTAAGACCAAGACTAAAAATCCTAGGAAAAGAGACTCGTCATCGAACTCACGTATGGGAGGAATAAGGTTGGAAAAATATATATTGTACACTTGATTTATTACTTGTATCCTTATCGCATAACACATGCACTATGCATCATACTAACACTTTATTTTTCAGCCATCATAAATTCATCAGGGTTTTCCTATGTTTAGAGTTAGAAAGGTGGCAGACTAGTGAGAATAAATTCAAGCCCCCAATCAATTGTAAATGAGATCCTTAGCATACTGGAAAGGAGTCCTATTAATCCACTCTACCTAGAAGATGCACAAGCTCCAACTAAACAAGCAGAAGAAATGGAACAACAAGAGGGTGGAAATTAGACCTTAGAGGATGTTAAAGGGGCATTGATAGATGACATGAGAGTAATGATGCAAGATGAACTAAGACAAGCTTTGGCTAGATTAATGCCACCACCTGTTGTTGCACCTCTAGTTGTAGCCAATCCACCTATTATAGGTGCACCACCTGCTAGCAATGACAATGCTATGAGGCAACCTTTAAATGCTGCAAAGAATGTACCTGTTATGGAAATGAAATTGGAGGATATTGAGAACTACATGATTAAAAAAGCAAAAAGTGAATTACTTGAATAAGTTTAAGAGCTGGAATCCTAGCATATAAAAGCAATGACTCAAAAGATGTCTAAAATGGAAGAATCGATGAGAGGACAGGGCATTAAATATTAGTTTGACTTTGATGATGTGATACAATTTTAGGAAGATAAGTTGGCTGATGCCACAGTTATAGAAGTTTGATGGTACTAGAGACCCAATGATTCACCTTAGTCAATATACAACTACTATGAGCACCACTAAGGCTCTTTTATCTGTATTTACTAAGTTATTTGCATTATTTTTGAAGGGTATGACTATTAATTAGTATAATATATTGGAGAAGTCTATCCAAGTGAACTAGAGAGAATTGTGTACCACTTTCCTGAAATAATATAACTACAATATTAGGCTTGAAGTGTCTATTAGGGATTTAGAATTGACCAAACAAAAGCCTAATGAATCAAATTTTCTAACTAGATTCATGAATAAGGCAAGATTAATGAAAAATAAGTTAGCTAAAAAGGATCAGGTTAGGATGATTGTTCAAAATGTGTCACCTAATTTGGTTGAGAGGTTACAGATGATGAACCCTAGAACATTTGTAAACCTTTATGATGATAGGTTGCAAGCTAAGGAGATTAAAAGTGAGAAAAAGAAGATTACTAGAAACACTAGAGCAAAAAACTACCCAACTAGGGGCATACAGTAAGGAAATGCTAGTTGAGTTGTGGGGGCCCATGCTATTCAACAACCTAAGAGATTCTAGAATTTTAACCAACCCTTATCTAAAGTCCTAGACTGTTTGATCCAAAAAGGCCTCATTAGACCTTTAACCCCCTCTAAACTACCAAATCCAAATCTCCTTGGATTTGACCCAAACAGTTACTGTAAATTTCATAAAATTGCTGGCCATTCCATTGACTTTTGCATATGCCTTAAACATGAAATTCAAAACCTCATAAACTCTGGAAAGATCACAAACCTTGAAAGTCCAAGCACTAGAAATAATCCTTTCCTAAACTACCAAAATATTCTACCCCCACCACTATAATGATCAACTCAAGAGTAAGTAAGGAAGAAGTGCTAAACTCCTTTGAGGACCTAAACCTTAAAACTAATGAGAAATCTCATAATGCCCTAAAGATGTAGAAAGAGTAGAAGAATTATTGGGACAACCTTCAGGCAAGTTTGACTATAAGGTGTTTTACACTAAACCACCTTCTTTTAACATACCCTTCGAGTTGATTGTGCCTACAAGATGGGGTGATGAGTTAGATGATGAGAAGCTATAAGACAAGAAAGAAAAAAGTACAATTACGGTATAGAAAGATGAAGTCATATAGATTATTGGTGAGAAGATGTAAGAATAGCCACTATGTTAGCCACCTGAAGGATAACCACTATGAGACTCAACATCCCTAATATTTAGAATAGAAAATAAACTTTCTTATTTTCTTTTTTGAATAAAATTTTAGAACTTGTTTTATTTTAGTGATCGATGATATAAATTCTAATTATGCTTACTTATGTATTGTCATCCTAATGGTACTATGCATTGTGATATTGATCATATATGCATGTTTGACATAAATTCAATTCAATTATATTCATTTAGCATGGGCACAAATGCAAATTCAAAGAACATTCATATATCATATGATGTAACTTTTGAGGGAAAGGAAAAGTGAAAATAAAAAGAGAAAAAAAGAAAGAAAAAAGAACAATCAAGTAAAAATGAGAGAAAAATATTATGGTAGAAAAATTCAAGACTGGTTAATAATAGGAGTTGTATCATATGATGTAATGAATGTTCTTATTTTTGCCTTAATGAATGAGTAAAACTGAATTTGAAATTTTTGTTCAAATATCGCGTATTTGTCATTATCATACTATATAATTATCTGAATGGAAAGATAATACATAATATGAAAGATAAAATCAGATCTATGAGATCACCATTTTAGTTATGTTCTCCCTTCTTGTCACCCCTTCGTGATTCTATTTATAAGTCTAGCATCTCCTTGTACTTAAAGAATCTAGGTGGTCCAATAATTTACATTGCAATTATTATATTGAAATTATTATTACATTAACATCAAACCTCATATTTTGTTCAAGAGTCCTTCGAAGAGTAGGTGCAATTGATTTTAGCTTTAAGAACTCTTTTTAGTCAGTTCACTCACTCCTTTACATCTTTAATACATGAGATTACAACTAATGGGGTTGGATTAATAGCAGCAGTGAACAAACTAAGTTTCTTGCACATATGGAAAAGACCACCAGAATAGCGTGGTTGAATTCAGAATGAAATTGGGGGCAAAATCTGACTCTAAGGGCAAGCTGGGGATATAACAGTTAATCTGCATTCAAAGAGTAAAGATGGAACACTAAAATATAAGAGTTATGGAGGCAGAAAAAAGTAAACTATAAACAACAACCAATAATTCATTAGTATAGCATAGCCTGGTTATTTATTTGACAAATTGTATTAGAAGATCTAACATCAAAAGTACCAACCTCGAAGAATCCAATGCTCAAATCTATAAGTTGTTGACAAAGCAACTCATTCTTACACTCTAAGATCAACAACATGGCTCTATTCCAAACAAGAGACCTATTAAGATCATGCATGTCATACATAACATGCATACACTTGCATACATTTATTATGAAATACTTGCTTTGCATAATAAAGTCTTTAAGCCTAGGCAAGATTGTGCAAATACTTTGCTGCTAACATTCAAAATTAGTGTTGTAAAAGTGCAGAAAGGTAGTTATAATGTTCATATATGAAAGAAAAGGGTAACACTATCAAGGTGAACTTGATACTCAATGGGACTTTAGACCTCAGGAGCCTAATAAATTATGGGCCTATCCAGTATGGGAATATCATTAATAGTAATACTTAAAAAAGCATCATCCTGGCAACCTCAAGAGGTTGGATAAAATGCTCAAGCTCCTTAGATTCAACATCCATCTCTATAGTCTCATTTAGAGCATCATTTGGAATATCTCTCTATAACAGTTAGACCAATGTAGGGTATGAAATATGGTAATGCGAAGGTCTAACATGCCAACGATACATTTATCAACCCTATAAAAGGGAAAAATGCACTTTAAACTTAAAATGAATGTACTCTAAAAAATTATTTGATAATAAGTTAAGATCTCTAACTCTTGAACCTTTTTTGCAGGAGATATCAAGAAGAGGAATGAAGCACTCTATGATAATATTAATGGAATGGCGAAAATACAAATGTAGCCCAAAGCCACAACTTCAATGGTGGAGTATCATGACCCTGTGATTAGAGACATCATCACCATAATTAAAAGGGAAGAATGCAAAAGAATAATACTGCATTTTGACAAAATTTATTCACTTGCAAATATAGACCAGACTAACTTATGGTATTTTATGCAGGGAAACATAAAAAAGAATGAAGAAGGGGAAAGGAACCGATGCATCAATAGGAATGGGCAAGATAGCAAATGCCAAACACTTATCAAAATAATAAAGGGAAGTAACAAAACTCTATTTCCTTAGATTATGTAATAAAGTTCCATCTCGATAATAAAATTTACAAATTGAAAATAAATTCATCCACTTCACAAGATCATGTGCGAAAAGCCTATCTTATAACCTTTGATTATAGTGGCTTTCTTTTATTAACCTCGTAAAATTCAGATGATTAGTTAACAGCTTTATGTTGAGAGTTTATAAACTCTAATCAATGTAATGCTTGATTTGCACCCAAACGAGGGGAGGAAAATGCAAAAAAAAAAAATCCATGGACTTGTAGTACAAATTTCTTGAATTTCAGTGTATCATTTCAGTCTTTTGAATAATAAATACATATATAATATACTCTAACGCTTAGAAATAAGTATGAGTGCAAAATCCTTTGACGGTATCTAAGCTAAATAATACGAGAAAGGTAGGGGAATACTAAAAGGAGAATCAAAATAAGATCAAGCATAATCTACTGTAATGCTCATAAATGAGTAAGAGTATTAACATGAAACTTTGGCAGTATCCATGCTAAGTAATATGAGAAAGGCGGAGGAATACTAAAAGAGGATCATGGCAAAAAACTACTCTATTAACTCTAATTCTCTATAAGAGTGTGAGTATCCAAAGGATCTTTCCAACGATATCCATGTTGAGTAATATGAGAAAGGCAAGGGAATACTCAAATAAAGAAGAAAAGCATAAAAATAACTCAAAGACTATTTTGATACTCAGAATTCATCTTTTTATGCTTAATTTTCATAAGTTTTGTTTAGCAAATTCTCCCTAAAATTAAGTGTGGAAGTAAGCTCTTCATTTGGTAAAAGATATGCTCTCAATATAAGATGATTAACGATGCCTCTAACCTTTGCAAATGGTAAATAAAGGACAATCATGAAAATATAAAATAGTAAGATTCATTGCGTGCACACTATCTTATGATAAAGTGATGAATTTTCTTATAAATTTTCAACAAAAAGTACCTTTTATAACAATCATCATGTTAAACTAACTTTAATAAGTCTTTAGGAGCAGCAAGTCCAAAAGAAGAAAATAAACTCAACATGTGGAATCAACACTAGCGCCAACAAGTTAATAAAAGTTAGTAAACAACGAAGGCAGTTGATCAAAGCAATTAGCGTAAAAAGTCAAAGACAATAAGCATAAATTCTAATAAGTGACCACAGTTTATCAACATAAAATCTCAAAATTCTAGTCAACATGAAGTTTCGATATGATATTTGCATTTTGCATACACTATAATTCACCTCAGTTATATACTATATAGTAGCTATAACACAATTTTTAGTTTCACCTTATTATATGCCACATAGTAGTTATAACATAGTTTTCAAATTCACTTTGTTATATGCTACACAATAGTTATAACAAAAATTCTAAACAATCATAACTTGTTAGACACTACATAGTAGTTATAGCACAATATCAAATCATGAATAGCTAGACACTAACAGTAGTTGTAGCACACTTTTAATCCAATTTACTAGACACTACATAGTAGTTATAACATAGTTCAAATCTTTTTATTAGATATTCCATGAGAATTATAGCACATTTCAAATCTTTTTGCTAGATGCTCCACAAGACCTATAACATATTTGTCTTCAACTATACAGTACACAATAGTTATAACATATTTTCACTAAATGTCCTATAGGGAATATAGTGAAAATCGAGATCATTAGACGTCCTATAAGGAATATAATGAAAACCACATTA
The DNA here is from genome assembly GCA_947683625.1 of Mallotus nudiflorus. Classification (NCBI taxonomy): domain Eukaryota; kingdom Viridiplantae; phylum Streptophyta; class Magnoliopsida; order Malpighiales; family Euphorbiaceae; genus Mallotus; species Mallotus nudiflorus. Next base: position 5,211,889 of record CANTUR010000069.1, on the reverse strand, counting down.
TTAAACATCCCATAGGGAATATAGTGAAAATCATGATCATTAGACATCTTAAAAGGAATATAGTGAAAATCACACCACTAGACGTCCTATAAGGAATATAATGAAAATCAAGATCACTAGACATCCCACAGGAAATATATTGAAAATCATGATCATTAGACGTCCCATAGGGAATATAATAAAAATCACATCATTAAACGTCTCATAGGGAATATAAGGAAAGTCATGACCACTAGATGTCCCACAAGAAATATAATGAAAATCATAACCACTAGATGTCCTATAGGGAATATAGTGAAAATCACAATCAACACTATACATTCGAGTATAGTCAACATTATACGTCCAAGTATGATGTATTTTTTGATTAACATTATACATCTAAGTATAATGTATTTTCAATCAATATTATATGTTTGAGTATACTCAACATTATACGCTTGAGTATAATGTATCTTTTCAATCAATGTTATACATTCGAGTATAGTCAATATTATATGCCAGAGTATAATGTATCTTTTTAATCAATGTTATACGTCTAAGTATATTCGACATTATACATCCGAGTATAATGTATTTTTAATCAATACTATACATCCAAGTGTAGTCAATATTATACATCCGAGTATAATGTATTTTTCAAATTAATATTATACATCAGAGTATAGTTAACATTATACGTCCAAGTATAATGTATTTTTCATTCAATACTATACGTCCGAGTATAGTCAATATTATACATCCGAGTATAATGTATTTGTCAATCAACATTATACGTTCAAGTATAGTCAACATTATACATCCAAGTATAATGTATATTTCAAATCAAAACTATACATCTGAGTATGGTCAATATTATATGTCAGAGTATAGTGCATTTTTAAATCAACGCTATACGTCTGATTATAGTGTGCTCTTAGATCGACACTATGCATTTGGCATATAATGTATTTTGAAATCATTTTTCTCTAGATGCCTCATAGAGATTATAGTGAAATTTGCTAAATGCTTTAGCATTCTGACTGGTGTTGCATAACAATATAAGCATTCATTATGAACTGATGTCACTTATAGGCAAAAGACTCAAGGTGCACATGTAAGTATCTAAACTTTTATTCCTAAAGAAATTGTGTGCTTATTTGCTTTACTGCAATTTATCAAATAAACAATGATAAAGGGGGGCAACTGTAAGCATCCAAATTTGGGATGATGGAGTGTAGATGCAACAGAGGACTCTAACAATGAAAATACTATAAATAGATCTTCAACACTCGAAGTTTGAAACCTCAAAAGTCTAAATGCATTTTCAAAAGAACTTAATTAGTTTTTAAGGACTTAATTGTAACATTTTCTTTAAGGATCTAATTGAAAAGTTTAAATTCTTTCAAGGGTCTTTTTATAATTAAAAAAGATAAGAATTCTGTAATTCTACTTGGAATTACACAATTCCAATCGGAATTATAAAATCTTGGTCAGGATTAAATATATTTTATCTGTATTTTTAATTTTTTTAGTAAATAAAATTTTGTTTTTTGAATTTTTTAGGAAATCAAAAGTCCTTATTAAACCAAAATTTTTTCACTATGAAGAAGGGAAGTCACAGTAAGATACATTTTTTAAACTAGGGTTCTATATAAACCCAACTCAACTCTCTTTAGGGGACTTCTTTCAAGACCTCTCATTTTCCTTTCAGGCAATTTTCAAATAATATTTTCTTGAGAGGTATTATTTTTTTAGGAAAAGCAGTAGACTTTAGAGATGAGAAAATCAAGCATTGAAGACCTATTTTAAAAAAGCAACGGTGATTCACACCACTCTAAGGAGCAAATCAATATTGTATCCATACAATCATCTCCTCTCCTCTTTTTTTTTTTTTTGATTATTTTGGTTCTATTTAATTCTAACCTTATTTAATTTTTACTATTATTTTGTTTAATCACTAATCATTATTTATTTTTATGTTTGTGTTTATGATTATGGAGGGAGTTACATAATGAATTCACTTACAGAACAAAATCCATGAAGATCCACGGATTGTCATGGATTGAATTTTGTAGCTAAATATAGTTTTTAGGTTTTTTAATCTTTGATTTATTATTATTGTGTTAGTTGTTTTATTATGTATTTTTATTTATTTAGATTTTTGGGTTGTATTAATTTTATTTTTATTTTCAGTAAATCATTGTAATAGCCCCAATAATGGGAATAGTTAAATCTTGTGTGTGGTTATGTGTTTAATTAATTGGATAGTAAAATTAGAATTTTAATTAGATTAATTAAAATTAATGACTATAAAGATAATTAGGGTTTTTAATTAAAATTGAATTAGACTTAAGTGAATAGAATTAAGGTTGCTTGTTAATTATTTTAGTTATTAATAATTTGTTGAGGTCAGTCTAACTAAAATTAGGTTTTTTTTAGAAAAAGTAAATTTAATTGATTGTTTGGTTTTTTATTTGATTGTTTTGGGTTTTTTTAATTGTTTTTGGGCTTATTTATTTTATGTGTTTTAGGCCCTAAGCTCATATTAGGCTCTTACTCATTTAAATAATTTTAGGTTTAAGTAGTTCTTTTGGCCCATCTTTTAATTAGCCCATCTCATTTAATATGTTATTAATTAGATCTAGATTTTAATTAAAATTGATTTTAGGCCCATAATTAATTAAGTTCTAGATTAGAGATAACTTAGGTTTAAAATCACCTTAGAATTAAAACATGTAAAACTAGGCCCGCTAATTTAAAATCCTTCATAATTTGTAGATTTAGGTTCATTTTTAGAATTAAAATAAATAGACTTAGGTTCACCTAATTAAAATTAAATAGGAATTAGGCCCATTAGTCTTTAGGGTCACTTGTAAATTAAAACATATAGATTTAGCCCATTTAATTAAAATCAATGTAGATTAGACTAACTAAGGGATTGTTAACTTAAATGAATGCATTATTTACATGTTTTTTTTATGATTAGTTTGCTTGGGGTTAGTTGTTTAAATAAGGGTTTATATGAAATTGCATGTAAATAAAGGATAATATAACAATTCATAAAGTAATTTTAAATGAATATGAGATTGAAAGAAGTTAGTATTTCATATCTAGAATCTCCTGGTTGTGGTGCTAGCTTTCTTTTAGAGAATCAAGTACCATAATTTTTTATTTTTCCTAATTATTACCCTCGATGGCGACTCCTCATCTCTGTGCCATGTCTTTATGACAGTGGTTAACGTGTTCTCTAGAGCCTTGAGCTCAAACAGTGTCGTAGTTGCTAAAATCTTGGATATGCGCTAAACCCTGCCGTATACACTTATGACTTGCCATCATAATCATGACATATCTTCAATCATAGATCCAAGCCTTAGAGGATCATTTAAGAAGTTAAAAAGTGTTGGTTGAGAAAATTAAATTCCTAGAACTCAATTATGCATTAATTCTTCCTCTTAGTTCTTATTCACTTGTAAAAAAACTTTGAGTGTGGGATTATATGGTCTAACTTAGGTTTTTCTTCTTCTATTTTCTTAAGTTAAGAAGGGAAGTGAGGAACTGAGTTTAGAAGGAATTGGTTTAAATGTTAACCATCTAAAACATTAAGGGTATTGGTTTTTAGAGTGAGCAAAGAAAACTCTTATTGTAAGGTTGAAGTTGTGCCTCAACACTCAATTATGTAAAATCAATAGAAGGAAATGGATTGGAGTGGGTTAAAAATCCTAACTTAGGATAAGTTAAGTGGAGACATAGGTTTGACTAGTAATTAAACTCCTTAAATTGCCTTGTTTCAAATTTCTCTTCTTCTAAATAATTTGTTTTTAATCTCCTTCAAAACTCCATTAGCCCTATTTACCCCCTCTAGGGATGTTTTAATTATTATCAAAGCTTAACTTCTTTGTATTCAATTACAAGAAGATAAGATAATGATGAGTGAATCTATAATGTTTTTTCTCTTAGACCTTTCTTTGATAGTAGTGATTATCCTTATTAGATGTTCATAATGGAATTTTATTTAGATAATGACCTAATTAGATTTTAGGATGTCTTGTTAAAGGGTTAGGGACCTCTAAGAGGCACAATGGATGGTGTTGAAGTCACTCTCATAAGAAATCAATGGTCTAATAATAAAAAAGAAAAGAATTACAAAAATAAAAAAGTTATAACTATATTACTTGCCTTAATGTCAAAAGAAAAAGATTGTAAGGTTTAATATTGTTAATCTAGTAAAGAAAGTTGGGAGACCCTTGAGAACCATTATGAAGAAAATGTCCAAGTTAGAAGTAAGAAGGTTCAACTCCTTATCTTTGAGTATGAACTTTTAAGATCAAACCTCAATATTAGTGATATGCACTAGGTCAATCATGTATGACCATATTTTAACTTTATCACTTTATTTAATAAAGAGGCATTTTTCATTACCATTTTATGTTATGATAATTACTTGAATAGTCAATTCTTACTAAGGTCATCAAGTGTGTGACTTGACAGTAAAACCCTTAGATTAAATATGAGTTCTATTTAAATTATCCCTAGTCATAATAATATATTATGGCTAGTATGGTTGATTGATGATTATGTTTTACTAATCATGAATATGAGATATTAAGTCAACTCATAGGTACTTGTTTAAGAAATAAAGTGCTAGATTGACTCATCATAAGAATACTACATAGATTATTGTCATAAGTAATTTTCATCATAGTAATATTGGATTACCATGGATTTCTATATGACTATTTTGTATTTTGACTCAATCTTACATTATCTTTAACCAAATGATAAAATAGGTCATTGTTGGATATGAAATGAGTTATGTAAGGAATGTGAGTGATTGAGAAGGAATTTGTCCCTTATTTAATCTAAGTAAGATATATATGGGTCCCTTGATAAGATAGACTGAGGAAAATGCATGATCATGCTAAAGTAAATTGATAAAGAGTTATCATTCTCAATTTACTTGGCATCAAGAAATAATATGATTAAATTCTATAAGGATGACATAATCTATGCTTTATATTCAATCAAGATATAATGTGATAAAGGGACTAGAATATTCACTATATATTAGGTTATGTTGGATTATTGACTTCATATGACTTGGGTAGTCATAATGTCTTGCGAAAGGCCACTTATGACTTGTACGCCTAAATAGAGATTTAAGGCCCATTACAAACGTCATATGAACCTACAAGGTCACACACATTGAACAAGCCCAAAATGAATATGGGTTTAACAAGCCCAAATAAACTCCGTGAAAATAAATAAATAAAATATTTATTTATTTATTAAAGGTTATCTTAAATAAATAGAAAATTATTTTTGATTTAATTTTAAATAAAATTGTAATAAGAATAAGTGAAAAATTACCAAAAGGTCTTTATAGTAAGTGAAACTCTAATTTAGAGGTCTATAAATATGTTATATTCTCTAGGGTTTCACTAGCACTTTTATTATTCTGCCACTAAATTTATTTTCTCTCTTTTAGAAAACAAAAACATAAAGTTCTTTTGATTCTTGATTTGTGAGAAATCAAGAGAAGGTGTTAGCACACAAATATTCATTTTCAAATCAAAGAATGTTCGTGTGGACACTTGTGGAGGATGGATTCTTTTAGAGACGTCTTAATTCGAACTGCCAAATTAAAGGCTCGAAGTAGGGTGTCACTAGAGTGAACTTCCTCTCTTCCTTCTAGAAAACTTGCCCCTTTTGCGTTTGTGGTAAGATATTGAAAACCCTAGATTTAGTTAATTAGTTGAATTACTTGGATTCGGGTTTGAGTTTGTGATTAAAATTTTATTTTTTCACTACATATGTAATAACGAAATCTAATAATGGTATTAGAGCTACTTGTAATTCGATTAATTTGATTCTATGTATATGTGATATATATATGTTTGAGTGATTCACTTTTGAAAATGAGTTTTTGAAAATTTTATCCATACAGTTTTGGTTTTGTGACAATTAATAACAATTTGTATGAAAACATCATTAAACATTAATTTTATTAATGCTTATAATTGTTTAATATGATTAAATAGTGAACAAAATTATGATTTTCTTTGTTATGTATACTATTTTAAGAAATCAAAATAAGTATTCTATTTAAACAACAAATTCGATTTCTGTTTAATATTGAAACATGAATATTTTGATTATACAAATTTCTATCAAGGGCAGTATGTTTAAGTGTTAAACAGATTATATAGAATAAATCTGTTTATAATAGATTAATTATTCTATAATATGATTTATAAGTAAATTAGGGTTAATGGTGGTGGTTGTTTAAATGTTAAACATAAAAATGATATGTTTTGAACAGTTCAATTAGATAGTAATTTGATTACGAAAATTATTGCCATTTTAGGGTTTTAGCAATAACTCATTCAAAGAGCTAAGGTAAATCGTTTACCTTTAGGGACGCTACCCTTTAGACCCCACTAGGGGAGCTGCCCTTAGGACCCCAAAAAGGGTGCTGCCCCTTGACCCCGAATGGATTTGTCATGCATTTTATTTTTGAACATAATAATTTAATTAATTTGTAAATTTAATTATTTTGCAATATGTGTTTATTGTTAAATGCATGGTGCATAACATGACCCTTGAACTAATGTCATTGGATTTTATTTTACTGGGTTGTAATTTTTTAAAAGCAGAGACTTGCAAGCTAACCTTCCTTAAATCTAAGAAACAGACTCTATCTGTTTAATTTTCAAAAATTTTTTTGTGTTTTAACCACGTTCTCTGCTAATAAAAAATAAATAAAATAAATTTTTAACCAATCAAAAAAAGAGAAAAATTAATAAAAAAAATTAAAAAATAGGATTTTTCATACATTGGCATTGTGCAATGCCGGTCAACATTAATGATGCCAATCTTTAAAAAATTTTCTTTTTTTTTTAACTTTTAATTGCCAAACCCCTAAAAACTTGATTTTTTGCAATCAAATCCTAAAAATGTTGGAATTTAGTCCCTAAAGTCTAGAAAACTGATAATCGAGTTCAATTTTTGAATAAATTTCATTATAAGGGCTTACGTCGCAATTGTGCATAATTACATCATGAAATGAGGTGCTTATAGGACCTATAAGTTAGCAATGGAGCAAGAGTTGCTGCTTTAGCCGTAGGGACTTATGAGTTTACTTTGCCTAATGGACTTGCTTTAAATTTGGAAAATTGTTATTATGTGCCTACTATATGTAAGAATATTATTTTTATTTCTTATTTTGACAAGAAAGGTCTTGAATTTATTATTAGGAATAATACATGCAATATTTATAATGATGACATTTTCTATGAATTTGCTCCATGCACTAGTGGTTTTTATATTCTAAATGTTGAAGACACTAATGAAAAGTCAATCTATAACATTGATAAAAAGAAGTTTAAATATAATGATTTAAACACTACCTATCTCTGGTATTATGGTTTAGGCCATAAAAATGAGAAACGCATTTCAAAGCTTCACCAAAATGGGCTTTTGAATTCATTTGATTATGAATCATTTGAAACATGTGAATCTTATTTACTAGAAAAAATGACTAAAATGCCTTTTACTGGAAAAGGTGAGAGAGCTAATGATTTATTAGGCCTTATACATTCAGATGTATGTGGACCATTCCAGTACTTCATCTCTTTCATAGATGATTTCAGTAGATATGGCTATGTTTATCTAATGAAACATAAATCTAAATCTTTTGAAAAGTTGAAAAATTTCAAGAATGAGGTATAAAACCAACTTGGTAAAAATATTAAAACACTAAGATTTGATCAAGGTGGTGAATATTTAAGCCAAGAATTTATAGATTATCTTAGAGATTATAGGATTATTTCACAATTGACTCCTCTAGGTACACCATAATGGAATGGTGTGTTCGAATGGAGAAATTGGACTTTATTGGATATGATTTGATTAATGATGAGTTAATTTAATCTTCTAATCTCTGTTTGTGGATATGCTTTAGAAACTGCTGCATTCATTTTGAATAGAGTTCCAACAAAGGCAGTTGAAAAAACACCATATGAGATGTGGACTGGAAAACCTCCCAGTTTGTCTTTTTTTATGATTTGGGGATATGATGCTTATGTGAAGCATCAAATATGAGATAAATTAGCACCTAAATCTAATAAATGCCTTTTTATGGGGCATCCTAAAGAAACTAAAGGATATTATTTCTACAATGCTTCTGACAATAAAGTGTTTATTGCTTAAAATGGTGTATTTTGGAAAGAGAATTTATTTCTAAAGGATTTAGTAGGAGCACTATTCAACTTGAAGTAATTTAAGACCCATAAAATAGCATTGTACAAAGTATGGAACTTTAGCTGGATCAACAAGTAACTATTGAACCTGCACAAGTACTAGAAGGCCCAAGGAGGTTTAGTAGGATATGTTAAATCCCTATGAGATATAGATTTCTCATAATTGATGATAATGATGTGTTGATTATGGATCGAAGTGAGCCCACATCCTATCAAGAGGCCATAAATAGTCCCGACTCTGAGAAATGGCTAGAAGCCATGAAATCAGAAATGCAATCCATGTATAATAGTCAAGTTTGGACCTTGATTGACCCAACTAATGGCTTAAAAACTATTGGATGCAAATGGGTTTGTAAAAAGAAAATAGTCATGGATGGTAATGTGCATACCTTTAAAGCAAGATTGGTTGTAAAGGGTTTCAAATAAACACATGGTATAGACTATGATGAAACCTTTTCACCCGTTGCTATACTAAAATTTATTCAAATTCTCCTTGTTGTAACTACATACTATGATTATGAGATATGGCAAATGGATGTTAAAACAATGTTTCTTAATGGAAACCTATTAGAGGATGTGTACATGATACAACTAGAGGGTTTTGTTAATCTTGAGAATTTTGGAAAGGTATGTAAGCTTTAAAGGTCTATTTATGGACTGAAGTAAGCATCTTGGAGTTAGAATCTTTGTTTTGATGAAGCAATCAAAGAGTTTGGCTTTATTAAGAATGCAGATGTACCTTGTGTCTATAAGAAGGTTAGTGGGAGCATAATTATCTTTTTAGTGCTATATATAGATGACATACTACTCATTGGAAATGATATCCCTATTTCACAAAATGTTAAATCATGGCTAGGGAATTGTTTCTCAATGAAAGACTTGGGTGAAGCTGCTTATATATTAGGCATCAAGATCTATAGAGATAGATCTAAAAGGCTTATTGGCCTAAGTCAGAGCATTTACATTGATAAGTTATTGAATAGGTTTAGCATGCAAGACTCTAAGAGAGGATTCTTGCCAATGTCACATGGCATTAGTCTCAGTAAGACTCAGTGTCCTATGACACAAAATGAGCGAGATTGCATGAGTAAAATTCCATATGCTTTTACTATTGGATCTATCATATATGCAATGTTGTGTATTCAACTTGATGTTTTATATGCCTTAGGCACAACGAGTATATACTAGTAAAATCTAGGTGAAAGTCACTAGACAACAATTAAAAATATCCTTAAATATTTGAGAAGAACTAAGGATGAACTTTTACTATATGGTAGTAAGGAAGATAAGCTAGACGTAAATGGTTACATGGATGCCGAGTTCCAAACTAATGAAGATGATTTTTTTTATCAGAGTCAGGTTATATGTTTTGTTTAAATGGAGGTGCAGTAAGCTGGAGGAGTTCCAAGTACGACACCGTTGTTGATTCTACAACAGAAGTTGAGTATATAGCTGCCTCAGAAGCAGTTAAGGAGGTTGTTTAGATCAAGAAGTTCATAACTGGACTAGGTGTTATTCCAAGTATATCAGATCCAGTGAACTTATATTGTGACAATAATGGAGCTATAGCTCAAGCTAAAGAGCCCAGATCACATCAGAGATCCAAACACATACTCAGGCGTTATCATCTTATTTGAGAAATCATTGAGAGAGGAGGCGTGAAGATATGCAAAGTACTTACAAATGATAATATTACTGATCCACTGACTAAGCCTTTTCCATAGCCTAAGCATGAGAGTCATACTAGGTCCATGCATATAAGTTTTAATATAGATTGGGCCTACTGCAAGTGGGAGATTGTTAGCGATATGCACTAGGTCAATCATGTATGACCATGTTTTGACTTTATCATTTTATTTAATAAAGAGGCATTTTTCATTATCATTTTATGTTATGACAATTACTTGAATAGTCAATTCTTACTAAGGTCATCAAGTGTATGACTTGATAGTAAAACGCTTAGATTAAATATAAGTTCTATTCAAATTATCCCTAGTCATAATAATGTATTATGGCTAGTGTGGTGTTAATTAATGATTATGTTTTAGTAATCATGAATATGAGATATTAAGTCAACTCAAAGGTACTTATTTAAGAAATAAAGTTCTAGATTGACCCATCATGAGAATCCTATATAGATTATTATTATTATAAGTAATTCTCATCATAGTAATATTGGATTAGTCCTCTAACCTCAAAATTATTATGAATTTCTACATAACTATTTTGTATTTTGACACAATCTTACATTATCTTTAATCGAATGACAAAATAAGTTGTTGTTGGGTATGAAATGAGTTATGTGAGGAATATGAGTGATTAAGAAGGAATTTATCCCTCATTTAATCTAAGTAAGATATCTATGGTTCCTTTAATAAGATAGACTGAAGAAAACCCATGACCATGTTAAAGTAAATTGATAAAGAGTTATTATTCTCAATCTACTTAGAATCAAGAAATAATATGATTAAATTCTATAAGGATGACATAATCTATGCCTTATATTCAATCAAGATATCATGTGACAAATGGACTAGAATATTCACTGTATATTAGGTTATGTTGGATTATTGACTTCATATGACTTGGGTAGTCATAATGTCTTGCTAGAGGCCATTTATGACTTGTAGGCCTAAATAAAGATTTAAGGTCCACTGCCAATGTCATGTGAACCTACAGGGGGTCACACACTTTGAACAAGCCCAAAATGAATATGGGTTTAACAAGCCCAAATAAGCTTTGTAAAAATAAATAAATAAACAAAATATTTATTTGTTTATTTATTTAAGGTAAAGGTTATCTTAAATAAATAGAAAATTATTTCTGATTTAATTTTAAATAAAATCGGAATAAGAATAAGTGAGAAATTATCGAAGGTCATTTTGGTAAGTGAAACCCTAATTTTAAGGTCTATAAATATATTATATTCTATAAGGTTTCACTAACACTCCCATTATTCTGCCACCAAATTCATTTTCTTTCTTTTAGAAAGTAAAACATAGAGTTCTTTTGATTCTTGATTTGTGAGAAATCAAGAGAAGGTGCTAGCATATAAGTATTCATTTCAAATTAAAGGCTGTTCATATGGACACTTGTGGAGGATGAATTCTTTTGGAGATGTCTCAATCCGAACTACCAAATTAAAGCTTAAGGTAGGGTGTCATCAGAGTGAACCTCCTCTCTTCCTTCCAGAAAACTTGCCCCTTCTGTATTTATGGTAATATATTAAAAACCCTAGATTTAATTATTTAATCTAATTACTTGGATCTAGGTTTGGGTTTGTGATTAAAATTTTATTTTTTCACTGCACATGTAATCACGAAACCTAACACTCAAGAGTTAATAACTAAGATGACCAACTGCCTTAACACTTTTCTTACCACTCTTAATAAGCTTAGGAAGCACTAATTCAGGGTGTAAGTGAATAATAAGATTATAAGAATCTTACCTAAGAAGGACTGAGAATCTTGAGTCACTTTTTATTAAAAAAGCTCATGACCTCTCAAAGCTCTTCACTAATATTCTCATTGGAAAGCTTCTTACTCATGAGCTCTTTTGAAGTAAAGAGAAAATGAGAGGGAAGAAAAATGATGAGAAGAAGAAAAGGATTGCCTTGAAAGCCTCTCAAGAAGCTAATGATGATGAGAATCTTGTTAACTTTAGTGAAAATGATGATGAAATAGCCGTAATTACTAGAGGCTTCAATAAATTCTTGAAGAGAAAGAGCTTTTCAAGGCAAACAAATAATAAGAAGTTTGAGCCAAAAGAGACTAAAGAAGTGACTTACTATGAGTGCAAGAAATAAGGTTATATTGGCTAATAGCATCTTTATATTTTTATTACAAAAGTGAGTACCTCCATTACCAATAATAGACCTTGGCATTCCAAACCCAATAAAAAGATTTTTAAGGAATTTAAAACCACTTTTGCATCATTAATATTACAAGCTTGTGCTTCTACCCATTTTGATACATAATTGACACTTATTAATATATATTTGTTACTTCTAGAAGATGGAAATGATCCCATAAAGTTAATGCCCCAAACATCAAAGATTTCAACTTCTAGGATACTGAATTGTAGGATTGAATCCTTATTGGTCATATTACCACTCCTTTAACATGCATCACATGCTTGTATAAATCTTTTTGCATTTTGAAAAATTGTTGGCCAATAGAACCTACTCTCCAAAACCTTTGAAGCTATTCATTGATTCCTAAAGTGTCCTTCGCAATTCAATCCATGGTAATAATGTCGAATAAATTGGATTTCTTTATTAGGCATACATTTTGTAATCTTACAATCATTACACATTTTCTAAAGAAATGGTTCCTCCTAAATATATGCTTTTGCATCATGTATAAGCTTCTTTCTATATTGATGAGTCAGATTTAAAAGGTAGTTTGCCCATAGCTAAGAAAATTATAATATCTAGAAACCATGGATTGCTTATTATCTCTATAGCAAATAACATTTCATCTAGAAACAAATCCCTTATTGGTTCTATACTCCTTTCTATTATATCTTTGATCTCTAATCTCGATAAATGATCTACTATCACATTCTTTAACCTTTTCTTGTCTCGAATCTCTATATCAAATTTTTGTAGCAGTAATAATAAGTCTAGGTTTAACATTTTTCTATGCTAATAACTACTTAAAAATTGAATGATCAGTGTAAACCATTATTTTATAACCAAAGAGATATGATCAAAATTTATTAAATTCAAACATTACTACTAATATCTCCTTTTATGTAGTAACATAATTTAATTAAGCAGCAGTTAGTATTTTGGTTGCATAATAGATAACATGTAGCTTCTTATCCTTTCTTTGTCCAATGATTGCTCTTATAGCATAATCACTAGGTCACACATTAATTCAAAAAGGTAGGTTCCAATCTGGGGCCATTACTATCGGTGTTGACACAAACACCTTTTTAACCTATCAAAAGTAATTTTACATTCATCAGTAAATATGAAAGGTGCATCTTTTTCAAGTAATTTACATTTCAAATTTTTAGAGATGTCCTTGGTAAAGTGTATGTAAAAAGCCTGCATATCCTAAAAAGCTTCTTACACCTTTAACATTAATTGGATAGTGTAGCTTTTTTATAATGTTAATTTTTGCTTTGTCAACCTCTATGCCTTCTTTTGAGATTATATGACCAATACAATGCCTTCTTCTACCATAAAATGACATTTCTTTAGTTCAAGACTAAGTTAGTGTTTTCACACCTATCAAGAACTTTATTGAAATTCAAAAGATAATGGTTAAAGGAATTTTCATAAATGAAAAATTGTCCATAAATACTTCTATTATCTCCTCAACCAAATTAGAAAAAATAACCATAATGCACCTTTGAGAGGTAGCAGATGCACTACATAAATGAAATGGCATTCGTCTATATGCAAAAGTACCATAAGGATAAGTAAATGTTGTTTTATGCCGATCCTCAAGAGCTATTGTTATTTGATTATAACTTGAATATGTTGGATTTTTATGATTCATACATGCAATGGGAATTAAATATTTTAATCATGAAACCCTCACAGGATCCATGTCATGTAATTTGAATAAATCAATTAAGAGAGAAATTCCAAAACTCAACAAAACAATTTCAAGGTAAGAAGGTTGGAAGGAAGAGAGGGGGTTCACACTGGTGACACCCTACTTTTAGCTTTTTATGTCTTTTTATCAAATTAAGACACCGCCAATAGAATCACGTCCTCTACTGATATCCATATAAATAGAGAAACCAAAGCAATGTTGGTGTGGTAGCACCTTTTTCTAAGATTCTTCTTATTTTTGTTTTTCTCTTTCAAAGAGTGTGTGTGTGTGTGTATATATATATATATATATATATATATATATATATATATATATATATATCATTGGGGGTAATTAACCCAGTTTGCTTTGGACTTATTCTAAGTTTGTGACCTTGTAGGTTCACATAACATTGACAGTAGGCCTAAAATTCCCATTTTAGCCCACAAGTCATAAGTGGCCTCTAGTAAGACATTATGACCATCCAAGTTGTGTGTAGGCTAAGAATCAAATATAACCTATATAACACCTATACCTTTGACTATACATTAAGTGTTGTGTATAGTTAGACTAGAATATCAAATCAAGACATGACTTGTACTCAGTCAAGGAGCAAGAATTTTTGAATTTTGATGACACTCAAAATGAATAAATGAATGGGAAAAAAAATAAGTATATGAAGTTGAATTGAAGAAAAAGATAAGAACTTAGATGTCAATAAGAGATGAGGACTTAATTGAAATAACTAATTGTCCTAGAATGAATAATTGGAAGTTTAAGGATTAATATATAATATTAACATTTTATTAAGGGTATAAATAGGTATTTTACATTTTAATTTATTCTAAGAAGCTATGGAATCTTCTTTAAATTTATGGCCTTAAGTGTATGTGCCTATATATTAATCAGAGAGAGGAAGAAGGAAACAATTTCCTTTGAAAAGAAAAGAAAGAGGAAATGAGAGAATTCCTAAATTTTACTAGTTGGTGCTAATTATTCAAGGAGATTTTGAATATTTAAAACACTTTTGAGGTTATAATCTTCATTTAAAAGCTTGAGGTGATTGATTTGGTAAGTAATTTTAGCATTTTTATGGATTTGAGTTAGGGTTCATAAGTTATACTCTTCGAATTTTAAGTTCCTACTTTTTTAGCATTGGTATTTTGATTGTAACTTAACATAGGAAACTCCAAATTAAGATTGGTTTGATTCTAAAAAAAATTATCAAGAGTCTTATATAACTATTTGGTTTTGAGTTAAAGCTGATTTGACCGGTATGATGATCTAATGAAGCTATACTTTCTATTACTCAATCTGTTAGAGTAATTTAGCTTATTGTAATTCGACCTCTATAAATTTCTTTGTGTTTATTGAATTAAATTTAAATTTTTAAAATTTAAAGTCAAAACTCTCAATAAGTTGCAGTAATTTTTCAAATTTAGGCCTAAAAATAGCCCTATTTCACAAGCTAAATATATTGCTACTTTATGCTTTTGATTTGTAATCTGATTTGAGATGATTTTAGACACTTGTTGATTTAATTGAGTTTCTAATTAGTTTGGTTTCATTCTTTGAATTATGATAAGCGATTATTTCATTTTGTATGGTTATTGAACTGTAAATGTGTTAGCATTGTTTTGACTGATTATTTAATGGAAATGACATTTAGCTTTTTGTATTAGTACCCTATATAAGATGTATGAATGTGTTGAGTTGATATATGCAAATTTGAGATTGTGTTGGTTGTTATGGCATAATAAATAATAGGGCACTTGATTGCAGGATGGTAAAGGGTTAATGATCATTTTGTGCTAATGTAGTTAAAAGGTTAACCTTTAAGTGCGCTTATAAAGTGAGTTTGTGATGGCCTGTATGTTGGGTTGCAATACTTACTTAAGGATAATTAATACATATGAAAGGTTGTATGTTGATACTTGCTTATGGCCGGGTTACTATAAAAATATGAACTTTATGATAAAAATTGAAAATTTATAAAAAATGAAAGTAAGAATGGCAAAAATAATAAAAATAAAAATGCAAACTTTAGCACCAAAATGCCCATTTTATATATAAAAAGAAAAAAATGATGCAAAAATGATTAAAATTAACAATCAATGCAAAAGTGATGCAAACACTCTTGGAATCACAACCAGAACTGTTAACTCCTTCAACATATCTTATACCAATGCTTCAACATCACAAAAAATCACAAATTCATCATAAGATAATAAATAATCAAAATAAAAATGAAAGAAAATGCAAAAATGATGAAAATAAAAGAAAAGAGTAGGAGATGAAGAGAATATGATATGAAATGCAAAATTTTATATAAAAGAGTTTGGAGATCCTCAGAAGGATTGGGTTTTTACCCTAGATGCGCACTTTGGCAAAGATGGTGCTTGGTTTAGTAAAAAAGGATGCTAAAAAATCCTAAAAATGAATAAAAAAAAGTGGGCTAATAGTGTTTTGGAATGGGTCTCCACAGGTAGTTCCCCTTGTAAGTAAGGGTTTTAGAGTAAGAATTACTCCTAAATTCATCCTATTTTCTCCCTTTAAGAGTGGGTTTTTGAGTGTCTAAAAAAGTCTCCCCAGGATAAAACCCACACGTGTGGGTTATAGAGCCCACACCCAACCCACAAACATGGGTCACATAACCCACGAGTGTAGGTCAATAACCCACAAGTGTGGGTTGAACCCATGCTTGTGGTTTGAGCTAGATCAAGGCTCCCAACCTCTATTTCTTACCCTTTTTGTGTTTTTAGCTACTTTTGGGTGTTTTGGATGTGTTTTCAAGTTCTTCATCTTTGTTAAAGTGTGTTTGGGGTGACTTTCAAAGAAGTCTCCCCCATTAGTCGATAGTACCCTTCATCATTGAGTTTTTGGAGAACTTCTAGAACTTAGTTATAAATAGTTGCCCCTATTTCACATGTGTTGAGCAAGCTCACACTTGTCAATGCATGAGAAGTAAATTGTACTATTTAGCTTTAACTAGGCTTCAAGCAAAACATATTATATAACCATTACCAAGCTTCTAGTGAAAAAAGGGTGTTGTATAGCCCAAACTAGGCTTCAAGCAAAAATGATGCAATGTTATATAGTCCTAACCAGGCTTCAAGTAAGAAAACACTATATAGCCCTGAATAGGAATCAAGTAAGAACACACTATATAGCCCTAACCAAGCTTCAAGTGTAAATTTTTTGAAAGCCATGATGCATTTACAAATTTTGTTTATGGATATTGTATAGTCTCCTCAAAGCTTTAAGCTAAGACATACTGTATAGTCTTGACTAGCCTTCAAATGTTAAGTTTTGAAAACTATAATGCATGTGAGATTTATTTATGAATGCTATGTAGCTCGCTCAAGCCTTCAATTTTAGCAACACTATACAGCTCACACAATGCTTTAAGTGACGGTATTTTGTATTTTCAAAAATTATGGTGCATATGAAATTAGGATGTTGCAATGTAATTTTGAAATCATAGTGCATGTAAGTTTTGTTTATGCTTTAGGTAGTTTAGCCTTACCAAAGAGAGGTACATGTTGGGAACTTTAAGTGACCTAGCCATGGTATCTTTATCTTAATGCCATTTTCATTATTTTTTTTAAGATATGAATGACAACTCTTTACAAGGGATGTTTTCTATTACCGAGTGGAAAGTAAGGGTCCTAAATAACTAGATAACGGTTTCTTAAAATGAGACCATTGGGAATTGTGATGAACATGATAACTTTTATTACCAGAACATTCCCCTATTAGGCACAAATGCTTGATCATACTATTTATTTTTACAGAGCTTCTTCTCTTTTCAATCATTCTTTGCCTTTTTAATATTACTCAGCATGAATGTTGTCAAAGAATTTTTGAGATACTCTCACTCCTTTTGAGAGCATTGTAGTATATGCCTTTCTATGTTAGTTTCCCTTGTGGGTATTCCCTGCCTTCCTCATATTACTCAGCATGAATTCCGCCAAGGGATCCTTTAGATACTCTTACTCATTTTGAACATTAAAGTATATTGAGTGTAATTTACATTCATGTTGGTTTAGAGATTTATTATAGATAATCATAAGCTACTTGAATGTTATAACTCCTTCATGACTTTGATTAAAGTTTAAGAGTCCTGGCTCAAAGTCACTGATCAAAGTCGGGAAATTTTGAAGATGGGACAACAACTATCAAACTCAATTAGTTGGACCTTGCCATGTGTCCCCCTTAGTGCGAATTCACTCCCTATAGCATAAAAATTTTTTTGGTAGGATGAATGTATGGATATGAGTACATGGATGCATGAATGCATATGTGTATTTTTCTTAAAATAAGGTGGAACAAAGTACTTCCCTGGGGTTTTTGTACTTTTCTAAATACATTATGGGATATTTTGCATGCTTTTAAAGTCTTATATGTATTACAGATCAATTTTTGAAGTTTGGGACACTTGTAGGACCTTTACGGAGCGCATTTTCAAGGCCTTTAAGGGCATTTGGAGGAGCAACCCATGGATATAGGCCTACAACCCATGTGTGTGGCTCAATTAACCCAATCGCATAGGTTATAACTGATGCTCATCGATCGTTGGACAATCCATGAATCCTTGACTTATAAAAGCCTAGGTTTTGGCTTTTCTCTCTATTGACCTTAGCAAGTTATCAATCTTGATTTTGATCTTAAAAAACTTAATTTTGAGCAAGTAATGTGTTTGCTTCAAGTGTGTATAAGTTAGGAATCATTTAGAAGCCAAAATAATGATGAATTATCAAAGAAAAATAATCTCAGAAAATCATTACAAGCACTTTCTTGATCAAACTCAAGTTAGGGACCAAATTGCACATTTTTGTCAATTTTTGAACCAATCCTAAGCTTAGTCCTAATCAGGACAAAGCCAAGGTCTGAAGGGCTAAATTTTCCTCAAATGGGATTTTAGGACAATAAATATCCTGATCAATGTCCTAACCTGGACATTGCCCAAGACCAGGTAGTCCCGATCGGGATCCAAGGTCATGACCGAGACCTAATTCTATAAAATTTTAATTTTTAGGTAGGATTAATCCCATTATATATCTTGATCAGGACCATGCTTGGGACTAGAGAAATTCAAACCTAAAATAGCTATAAATGACTACTTTTAAAGTGTCCTGACTAGGACCTAATCAAAAGTCCAAATTATAATAAAATGGACTTTGATTTAGTTGAAAACAAAATTATTGCTTTCAACAGCTATAATTGAATTGCTTAAGTATACATATAACCTTTAAAGATTATTTTGAGTTTAAGAAACTTGTTTATTCATAATATACTTTCAATTAAGCATTCAATTAAGCTCTCAAAACTTGCTTAAGCATTCAATTAAGCTCTTAAAACTCTTTCAAAATTCATTTTATTTTTATATAACTCTGATGAGAGTTTATGAGTGTTAGAATATAAATTCTTATTCTTCTATTTTTTGGGGTATAGAAAATAGGAAGTAAGATTCTACTCTAAAGGAATTGGTTTAAGTGTTTAGCCACAAAAACACTTGGGAATTTAATTTTAGTGTGAGCCTTTGAAAATGCTTGTGTATCAATTTTGAGTAATCCTTAAAAACTCATGTTGTAAGGTTGAAGAGTGAGCCACAAAACTCTTGTGTAATCTCAATCTTGTAAATAAGATTATGGGGAATTGAAAATCCTAACTTGGGAATAAGTTAGTTAAAGATGTAGGATTGTTAAAAATCCTAACTCTTTAAATTCTTGTGTTCATCATTCTTCCTTCTCAATATTCTTTTAATTCTTGCTCAAATCTTTTAATTTCTTATTATTGTTTGATAGCCCTATCTACCCCCTCCCTCTTGGGCACTTGCAATTGGCATTAGAGCTTGGATTCTAAGAACTTAATTACTGGAATACAAGATCATAGGGAGTGAATCTTAAAATATGTCTTCACTTAGACCATTATTTGATGGTTGTGATTTTCCTCATTGGAAGTTAAAAATGGAACTATATCTAGATTGTGATTCCATTAGACTTTGGGAAGTTGTTCTTAAAGGTTCGCAACCACTAAAAACTACCATTGATGGTCTATAAACTATTCTCTCAATAAGTGTTTGAAACATTAATCAAAGGGAAGAAAACTGCAACAACAAGAAAGCTATGATCACTCTACTCTCTTCTATGATAAGAGAAGAAGGAGGCAAGCTTGAACATTGCATTTTAGCTAAGGAAATGTGGGAGACCTTGTAAAATCATTATAAAGGCAATGTGCAAGTAAGAACCAAGAAGGTTCAACTTCATATGTATGAATATGAACTCTTCAAAATGAAGCCTCAAGAAACCATTATAGAGATAACAAACTACTTCAATGCTCTTCTCAACAGCCTTAAGAAACTTGGAAAATATTTCTCCAAAGAAAAGGTGAACAACAAGATTCTAAAAATCATGCCTAAGAAGGATTAGGAATCTCGAGTCACTTCAATTAAAGAAGCTTAAGACCTCTCTACTCTCTCAACTAATATGCTTATTGGAAAGCTCCTAACATAAGAGCTTATAATCAAATAAAAGGGTGAAGAGCAAGAAGAGAATCAAGAAAAGAAAAAAGCATAACACTAAAAGCTCTTCGAGAAGATAATGAAGAGGAAAGCATTAAAGATTTTAATGATTAAGATGGTGATATTGCCATGCTCACTGAAAACTTCAAAAAATTCTTGAAAAGGAAGATCTCCTCAAGAACAAAGGACTTCAATAAAAATTTCAAAGGAGATGGCAAGAAGAGAATAAAAGAAGTTACTTTATATGAATGCAAAAAACTAGGACACATTCGAAGTGAGTGCCCCAAAGTCAGTTTCAAGAATAAGGGAGCAAAGGATAGGAAGAAAGCCTTTAAAGCTACTTAGGATGATGACTCCTCTGAATCCAAAAAGGAAGAGGAATAAAAGAAGTGGCCAATCTTTGCTTCATGGCCCTTGAAAATGAAAATGAGGTACCATCTACTTCTAACTCCTCTTGTGATGATTATTGTGATTATGATGAATATGATAATGATGATGTTGAGAGCTCTATTATGAGCAAACTCTTACTTAAATGTGAAAGCTTATTATTTAAGAAGAAGCATTATAAACATGAGTTAGCTAGCTTGATCAAAGAATTTGAAATTTTAAAGAAATGATTTTGCTAAGCTTGTTAAATTAAATGAAAAACTTATGATTTAAAATCTTTGAATTCCTTGGAAGAGCAATTGAAGAAAGCAAGTGATGAAAATCATAACCTTTCTAATGAGATATTAGAATTGAAGAATTCCATTTCTAAATTCCAAAAAGGAAAGGAGAGTTTAGATAGTCTTCATCACTCTCAAAAAATTCATGGAAATACTAATAGAATTGGATATGCTAATGGAATGACCTCATGTTCATCATTATCATATATTAAATCTGTTAAAGCATTATGCAATTCCATTCATTCTACCTCTAAATCGATTGAGACTCAAGCTTTTAAAGTTAATAAGTCTCATATGTCATATATTAAAGGGAAGTCTTATAAGACTTAATCCCATATGACATAAAAGGGTAAGTCTCATGTTAGAAAATCATAACCCAAACATACTTACATATACACTAGACATAACACTCACAAGCATGTTGTATAACACTATACACCTCAACATGTTGCACAAACCTATCAAAATACACATTGCCATTGCCAATGCATGCCTTACACCATGACTCAAAATAATAGGAGACACACACCACCATAACACAAAAGGCATGTTTCACACATTAAGAAAGCATATCATCCTAGGAAAAAAAATTAAAAATGTTGTATGTTCGTATTGCATGATCAAAAGGCATACCAATAATGTGTTCTTCTATAGAAGATTACACATGAATTTACTTCCTTTGGATTATCTTGAGACTAACCAACCTAGACTGAGAAAGGTTTTGGTTTAAAAGAACACTCAAAATTGTTTTGTGTAGGTGAAGATAAAGTAATTTTTAGTAGTGAAAGAATAGATAATATTTTTATTATTGATTTGAACAAGATTAATAACAAAGACATCAAATTCTTAATGTCTATTCCCCATGACACATGAACATGGCATAGAAGGTTAGGACATGTAAGTTTTGAGCTTTTAAACGATCTTTATAAACATTAACTTGTGATTGGTTTACCTAAGCTTGAATTCACTAAGGATAAACCTTGTAATGCTTATTAAAAGGGAAAATAATCCAAGTCCTCATTTAAGCTAAAAAATGTAGTGTCAACTTCTAGGCTGCTTGAGATTATACATAGGAGGACTTACTAGAGTTACTAGTCTTGGTGGAATGCACTTGCTAATAAGAATGATTCATCTAAAGCTTTTGAAAATTTTATAAATAGAATTAAAAAAAGAAAAAGGTTTTTATATTTCTTCTATTATAAGTGATCATGGAACTGAATTTGAAAATGAATCTTCCAAAACTTGTTGCAATGAAAATGGTATTTCACATATGTTTTCTTCTCTTAGAACTCCTTAACAAAATGTAGTTCAAAGGAAAAATAGAGCTCTTATGGAAATAGCTAGAATAATGCTTTATGAGTATAATGTGCCTTTATACTTTTGGGCAGAAATCATTAACACGTCTTATTATATTTCAAATAGAGTTTTCAAAAGACCAATTTTAAATAAAACTTTTTATGAGTTATGGAACAATAGAAAACCCAAAATCTCATATCTAAAAGTATTTAATAAGAAGACTTTAATAGTTAAAGAGTCAATGCATACTGTCTTTGATGAATCAAACTCACTTGATCTCGGAAAGGATGTTTATTATGTTGATTATCTTGTAGGTGACAATGAGATTATGGATACTCAAGAAGAAATTGCTAGTAAGCCTTTAGAATTTAAAGGTCCAAGTAAGTCAGATAATGAGGATATATCTCAACCTACCTTGAAGGATGAACTACCAAAGGATTAGCAATTTAAGAAAGCTCATCTTCATAACCTCATTATAGGTGATACTAAAAAAGGGGTAACTACTAGATCTAAACTAAAATCTATTGTAAATTTAGCCTTCATTTCCCAAATTAAGCCTAAAAATATTGATGATGCATTGAGTGATGAATTTTAGGTCCTTGTTATGTAAGAAGCATTAAATCAATTTGAGAGAAATAAGGTTTGGACCTTGGTTCCTAGACCAAAATATCATCCTATTATAAGCACCAAATGAATCTTTAGAAATAAGATGAATGATTAGGTGTCATAACTAGGAACAAAGCTAGACTAGTAGCTAAAGGTTATGATCAAGAGGAAGGCATTGATTATAAAGAAACCTTTGTTCTTATTACAAGTTTAGAAGCTATTAGAATGTTACTTGTATTTGCATCATACATGGATTTTAAACTTTATCAAATGGATGTTAAAAGTGCATTTTTAAATGGTTTTATTGATAAGGAGGTGTATGTTAAACAACCTTTAGGTTTTAAAAGTTTTGATTTTCCTGATCATATATTTAAACTTTCTAAAGCATTGTATGGATTAAAGTAAGCTCCAAGAGCTTGGTATGCAAGATTAAGTAACTTTCTTTTAGAAAAATGTTTCTCTAAAGAAAAAATTGACACAACTCTTTTCATAAAGAAATCCAAAAATGATTTGCTAATTGTGCAAATGTATATTGATGATACTATCTTCAGTGCTACTAACCATTGCTTATGTAAGGAATTTTCTAAGTTAATGCAAAGAGAATTCAAGATGACAATCAGATGGTAGATGCATTGGCAACACTCTCTTCAATATGGGATAGTGCGATGGGATTAACTATGAAGCCTTTGGCAATCATGAAATCAAGAGCTCTATGTTATGGGGGAGAGCAAATTATGAGTGTTCAAATAGGGCTTGAAGAGAAGACATGGTTTTATGATATTTAGAGGTTTATCAAAGAAAGGAAGTATCCTGATGAAGCGACCTCAAAAGAGAGATATGCACACGCAACTATGCAAGTCATGATGGAGTATTGTACAAGAGAATGTTGAGTGGTATGCAGCTTAGATGTCTCAAGAAAGATGAAGCTGAAGAGGTGATAAAAGAGAATCATGTAGGAGCTTATGGTTCTCACATGAACTAGATGATCCTAGCTAAGAAGATACTCATGCAAAGGTATTATTGGATGAGTATGGAAAAGGATTGTATCAGAATAGTGAGGCAATGTCATCAGTGTCAGATTTAAGGGAATCTTAACCACTTACCTCTTACAGTGCTAAATAGTTTATTGTCACCTTGGCCCTTTGCAATATGGGGAATTGACATTATAGGAGAAATTAGGCTGACAACATCAAATAGGCATAAGTACATAGTCATGGTAATAGATTACTTCTCTAGATGGGTAGAGGCTGAATCCTTCAATGCTATAAAAGCAAAACAGATGGCACGGTTTATTAAGAAAGCCTTATCTATAGGTATGGGGTTCCACGTCATATTGTGATAGATAATGGTGTCTAATTTTAGGAAGAAACAACATAATTATTACAAATGTACAAGATCGAATATCATAAGTCTTCACCATATCGTCATCAAGCCAATGGAGTGGTAGAAGCAACTGATAAAAATGTTAAGAAAATCCTCTTTAAAATGGTAAAGACTTACAAAGATTGGTATAAGTTTCTTCCTTTCGCTTTATAGGGATATAGGACTACAGTTAGAACTGCTATAGGCCAAACTCCATTCTCCTTAGTATATGGTTGTGAAGCAGTCTTGCCAATAGAAATAGAGATCAAATCCTTAAGAGTTGTGTAGATGATGGGGTTTAGCACACATCCAAGATTTTAGCAACCGTGACACTGTTTAGGATCAGGGCCTTAGGGAACACACTACTATATCATAAAGTCATAGTGTGGAGAAGAGGAGTCACCACCCAGGGTAATAACTGGGACAATTTGATTGGGTGGTACTCGATTCTCTAAAAGAAAGTTAACACCACAACCAGGAGGCTCTAGGAATGGAAGACTAACTTCTCTTAGTCTCGTGTTCATTTAGAATAATTTTATAGATGATTATTTCATTCTCTAATTACATGCAATTTTATTAAACCCTATTTTGACATCCATCTAACCTTAAGGCATCTAGTCAATAAAATTACACATAAAAAATGCACTCAAGATCGCATCATCCTTAAGTCTAAACTATATTAATTTTATTAAAAAAGTTAGCTGAATTTACATTTTTTATTTACAAGTGAGAAATGGACTAAAGGTGGGCCTACTTTTTTATTGATTAGTGAGCTTAGATCTATTTCTTTTACTTTGTCTAAAAAATGGGCTTAAGTCTATTTAATTTTAAAGGAAAGTTAAATTAATGGGCCTAAGTCTAACTTGGTTTTATTTTAAGCGAAATGTGGGCCGAGGTCTATTTATTTTAAAAGAAATGAAATTAAGTGGGCTGAACTAAGTCTAAACAAGTTTTAATTAACTAAGTGGGCCTAAAATCTAATTAACCTAATGGGCCTAAATTGATTTTAATCATTTAAAGTCCTAAACCATTTTTTAAAGCCTATTTAAAGTGAGTTAGACCTAAGCGTGGGCTTGGGGCCTAAAATAATATAAAAACCCAAAAACCCAACCCAAAACAAATAAAACATAAAAAATGATCAAATAAACATTTTAGTGATTTTCTAGAAACATTAAATCAATTACATGCAAACCTAAATTAAGCTACTGCCACCATTGATTTTAATTGATTTTTACCCAATTGAACCTAATTACTAATTGATTTTAAATGCAGAAAATTAAATCTTTCACTATTCCCATTACTAGGGCTATTACAAACTACGTACAAAAATTAAAATTAAACAATTATAAACCCATGAATTAAAATAACTACACAGGATACTAAAATGCAAAATAAAGATAAGAATCCTAAGTTCTTATTAGAAAATAATACAGGTTCTTGCATGACATTCCATAGACCTTCTGTTCATATAAACACAAGTAGTATCCTCCTCAATCCACATTCACACATTAAAACAAAAACATAAAAATAATCAGATTAGTAGTGAAATTGAATAATTAAAACAATAACAAAATAAAATAAAAATCACAAAAAGAAAGAAAAGAAAAAAAATGAATGGTGCGCATATGCTTTGAGATAGCCCCTTAGATTGAGATTGTCACCATTGTTTTTGACTCGTTGTTTAATTCTGGATAGAGGCTCAATTGCATTCTAAACACAAAATGTTATTTTCAAAGCTTTAAAGAATGATGTCAAGAAATTAGAGTTTTAGATAGGACGGAAGAAATTAAGATTTTTTTACGCAGTAGGATTTTGTTGCACAGTTCTCTGGATGTTTTCTCTCTTTTTTTCATCTTTTTTTTTTCTCACTGTGTGTCCCTATATTTTTTTTTAGAGTCTTTGTTCATCCATCCCCCTCGCACGCATGCAGACTCCTTGCTTTTTAAAGTAGAGTTTGTGTATACTAACTTCCCACATTTGTAGGAATGCTCATCTCTTCTAAAACAAACTGATAAGAATTTTGATTTTGAAAGTTATTTATGCATTTTGAATGCGTCAAAACCTTTTTCACTTAAAAATAATAATAAAATTCAATTTTCAACTTATCAAAACACTAAAAAAATCGATAAAAAATAAAAAACCATAAAAAAAAATTAAAAAATGGGACTTTTAGCGCGCCAACATTGTGCAATGTCGATCAACATTACATAATGTCGATTGGCATTGTGTAGTGCCGGTCGACATTACACCATTGCCGATCCTAATTTTTTTAACTTTTAATTACCAAAAGACCCTTGAAAAATTGACTTCTTTATAATCAAATCCTAAAAAATGTTGCAATTTAGTCCTTAGAGTCTAGAAGATCGACAACTGAGTTCAATTTTTGAATAAATTTCATCATAGGGGCTTACGTCGCAATTGTGCACAATTGCATCCTAAAATTGGGTGCTTACAGTTGCCCCCCCCTTTGTCGCTGTTTGCTTGACAAATTGCGGCAAAGCAATAGAAGCATACAATTTTGAAAGAAAGGAATTAGGACACTGGATTGTATCCTAAATGATAGATTGATGCCTAAATTGCTGAGCAAGATGTAATGTTTGACAAGTCTCACTATATTTCCTACTGAATGTCTAGTGGACTTTATGCAAATGAGTTTTGCTATATTCCTTGTGGGACATTTAGCGATGATAAATTGAAAACTTGCTATAGTTCCTGTGAAATGTCTAGCAATGATGAATTTTGTTATATTCCCTATGGGACATCTAACAATGCACACTATATTCCCTATGGGATGTCTAGTGATGATAAATTAAAAACTTGTTATAGTTCTTATGGAACATCTAGCACTAATGAATTTTGTTATATTCCCTGTGGGATGTCTAACGATGTACATTATATTCCCTATGGAATGTCTAGTGATGATAAATTGAAAACTTGCTATAGTTCCTGTGGAACGTCTAGCACTGATGAATTTCATTTTATTCTTTGTAGGATGTTTAACGATGTTCACTATATTCCCTGTGGGACGTCTAGTGAAGTTGAATTGAAAATCTGCTATAGTTCCTATGGAACTTTTAGCACTGATGAATTTGAAAGTTTATGTCATAACTGTTATGCAATACATAACATAATGAAGGTTATGACTACTATGCAGCACATAACATAATCATTTGAAATTCATATCATAGCTACTATGCAGCATATGAATCCTTTGATTGAAATGATGTATGTAAAATGCAAAAAATGAATTGTGTAATCTTTTTCTGTATTCTGTACTTGACAGGAAATTCAGAATCATAGATTGATTATGTAGTTTTAATAATTCAATGAATTATTAATTTGAAGAATGTCATGATTTAATTAGGAACATGTTCCTAATTATAATGCAATTATGGACCAAATTGCAATGAAAGAACTTGGATCCATATATAAGGACCAAAGTGGATATTTTCCACTTTATATATATTTTCCTTTTTTGCATGTAACATTCCATTATCTCCTTTCTTCATTTTCCTTTCCTTTTATTTTCTTTCTTTTCATTGATTTTCTTTCCTTAATTTCTTCATCATTTGACGTCTAATTTGCAATCCGTCTGATCCTATGGCCTCCTCATCACACAGACAACATGAGAGAGTTGAGACTTCAGAATGTCAGAGGATTCTACCTCCTCATTTTCCTCATAATGATCTTAGACTTTGAGAAGACTCAACTATCTTTCCTTTGACTTATTTACACACCCATAGGTGTAGAGATGTGGGTAATGATGTAACTTTTTTTGCAAAAATATCACCTGTACAATTAGTAATTAGAGCTAGTTTCAGAGTAGAGATTGTCATGTATATTAGTCAGAAATGAAAATGCATGATAAAATTGAAATTAAGCTCTGAAAATGTGAAATTCAGCTCATGGGTGTCTGTATAATGGATCGGATGTCTAGAATTCCAGTCGAAATTCTAGATTTTTTATCGACTAGGGAATATCTGGAATGCCAATCGACATTATAGATTATCGGTCATCAATCTACATTGCTGATCAGCTCTAAATTTTTTTGGGTCAATTAATTAATTAATTAACTAATCAAATCCTTCAATTTAAATTCTTTGATTAATTAATCTTTCAATTAATGAATTATTATTTTGAAATTGAACTAGCATCCGATGAAGTTCATGGGCTATTTCAATCTAGCTCAGGAATTATTTCATGGATTGCCGGAGTAGGTGACACATTTGATTTGGGCCTTCAGATTCAGGCATTTCATTACTGTACTTCCAACTATTCTAGGCTGGTCTGACTGTTACTCTTTGTTCACTTTGATCAAGCGATGGATGGATCCTACCCACACTTTTTATACTCGTGTGGGTGAGCTTACTATTTCACCTATAAGTTTCTTTACTATCATTGGGATTGCTTTCGGAGGATCCCCCATTCCATTTGACGTCAGCTATTGTAGTCTTCCAGAGCATGCACGGAGTCAATACGTGCAAGATTTGATTGGGTTTGCTCCAGTGTGGAAGAATTGAAAGAATGTTCTTCTTTCATCCTTAGTTGAGGGATTTAGACGCCTTCCTACTCCTCATTAAATTGTCCATTAGGTGAGGTGTTTCCTTTTGATATTATTAGGCACAACCCTCTTTTGTGAGACCAGTCATGAGGTCAATATTGCTCTATTTGGTCCTCTTCATAACTTGGATCGAGTTGCCACACTAGATTAGGGATCTACTACACTCACTTATATTTACTACAAACTGGACACTGTCTATAGAGGTGCTGTCATGATGCGTGGCTTGTGGCATGTCTTGCATGTATGTTCTCCTTCCTTTGATCTTTATAGTCTTGCTTTTCTTTGCCTTTTCTTGATATGTTCTCTTTCTTCCAGATCTGAAGCATAGAGATCGGGCTGATTCGAGGCTTTGATGCTATCCATTTTGATAGGACCTTTCCTCTAATGATGAGATGTGGTTCTTCCTACCTTGCTCGTAATAAAAATACTTTGTCGATGTATCGTGATCAGCTAAACACTATTAAGTGGCATCTGGTAAGAAAAAATAAAATCATTAGTATGTTATAGTTTAATAGAGATTAGACTTAATTTACATAAATTGCAGATAAACTCTGATTGGTTAAAGGGTGTTGAGGACATCCAGCAATATGATTTCATGGCAGCTGTAGTTCACCTTGAGCCTATAAGGATCTTGTTCTCTGGCTATGGCTATTTAATGTGGTATTTAGGGGAGTGAGTGTATCATTGGTCTTCTGGCCCTTCTCGATGTCGTATTCCATCTAATATCCTTTCCTCTATGCTCCGCAGCTCACATCTTGCAGGTTCAGAGCTTAGGGATGCATTATAGGGATATGCTGCCTCAGATTTTCTTGAGTGTTCTTAATATTTTCAGCAGCTTATCCATAAGAGCCTCTTGGAGCATGTTCTCATTAACAACAATGAGGTAATTTCTCCTTATTTCAACTTCTACTTCTAGAACCTATGAATCACTCCTTCTCTTTACAGTTTAAGGAGGTTCGCTCTTCTGTTGATGCAGATGAGGAGACTGAGATTGCTCCAGAGACTGATGTTGTTCCTGATATTGAGAGTCCTGAGCCCAGACCTAGTCTTGTTCATTATACTCATCATGTTGGGACTAGTCGTGATGGTGCTTTTGTGAGCATTACCCTTGGTGATATCTTGCTTCTCGATAGTTCCATGTTCTACTAGGCTCCTACTGTTCAAACTCCAATCGAGCAGCAGATGCATTTTAGTGATGCTCAGCTTTTTATCTTTTCTCCCACAGATGCCTCTCATGTGAGTTTTTCTGACTTGTTTCCTACATAATCTATACACTTGACACTAATGTTAATAAATTTACAAAATAAGTCCCTCGGACATAGGCGGAGTATTTACATGGACTCGCCTCATCTCAGAGGTTATTCACTATGCAGGTTACAAAAAGTTGGAGGGTAAGTATATGTACAATAAAGATGTAAATGTATGCATGAAATGCACATGATGTGCTTTCTATGTGTACAAAGCTACTCAAGCAGTCTGAAGCACAAGATTGAGATGCTTCATCGATAGCTTGTAGGTTCAGGCATTGATCTTTACAGTGCTGGGACTTCCTTTGTCAGACTTTCGGACATCTTTCACCGTGATGACTCTACTAGAGGATGGTGTTAGGTTTTGTGATAGAAACATAGCGGAAAAATTAAAAATTTATCACGTTCCCAAACCTGGATCCATGTAATTCGACTACTTGATTAAATCTAGGGTTTTAAGAATCTTACCAAAATGTAGAAGAGGCAAGATTTTCTAGAAGGATGAGAGGAGGTTCACACCGGTGACACCTTACCTTGAGCTTTTTGCTTTGGTTGTTCGGATATAGACATCTCTAAAAAGATGCGTCCTCTATAGGTATCCATACAAATAACCCTTCATAAAAATGGATTAGAGTGTGTGCTAGCAACTTTCTTAATTGTCTCACAAATCAAGAACAAAAGAAAAACTCTGTGTTTGTTTTCTAAGAAGAGAGAAAACGATTTTTGGAGGCAGGAAAACAAGTGAGATAAACCCTAGAGAATAAAACATATTTATACACTCCAAATTAGGGTTTCACCTACCAATGACCTTTTGGTAATTTCCCATTTATTATATTCTAATTTTGTTTTAAAAAAATCAGAAATAATATCTTATTTATTTATTTAAAATAACATTTATCTTAAATAAATAAACAAATAAATAAATAAATAAAACACTTTAAATATTTATTTCTATAGAGTTTATTTTGGGCTTATTAAACCCATAATTGTTTTGGGCTTGTTCTAAGTGTATAACCCTGTAGGTTCACATAACATTGGCAGTAGGCCTAAATCTCTATTTAGGCCTACAAGTCATAAGTGGCCTCTAGCAAGACATTATGACTACGCAAGTCATGTGAAGTTAATAATCCAACATAACCTAATTACAGTGAATTTTATCGTCCCTTTATCACATGATATCTTAATTGAACATAAGGCATAGAATGTCATCCTTATATAGTTCAATATTATGTCTTAATTCTAAGTAGACTGAAAATGATAACTCTTTATCAATTCATTTCAGCATGGCCATGCATTTTCCTTCAGTCTATCTCATCAAAGGGCCTATAGATATCTTTCTTATATTAATGAGGGATAAATTCCTTCTAATGAGGGATAAATTCCTTCTTTCTTATATTAATGAGGGATAAATCACTCACATTCCTCACATAACTAATTTCATATCCAACAACATCCTATTTAATCGTCTGGTTAAAGACAATTTTAGAATGTGTCAAAACATAAAATAGCTATGTAGAAATCCATGATGATTTCAAGGTCAAAGGACTGAAATAAAATTACTGTGATGAGAAATACTTATGACAATAATCTATGCAGTATTCTCATAGTGGGTCAATCCAGTACATGATCTCTCATCATGTACCTATGAGTTGACTTAATATCTCATATTCATGATTAGTAAAACATAACCATCAGTGAACATCATACTAGCCTTAATGCTTTAATATTTATATAATAAATAAAAGGCTAGGGATAATTAGAATAGAACTCTTATTTTAATCTAAGGGTTTTACTATCAAGTCACATACTTGATGGCCTTAGTAAGAATTAACCATTCATATAATTATCATAAAATTAAATGAAAATAAAATACCTCTTTATTAATAAAATAAGAAAGTCAATACATAATCATAAATGATTGACCTAGTGCATATCACTAACAGGTGGAGCCCATGGCCGGATTCTAGAGCTCAGGATGACTGATTTAGGCTATCAGATTTTTCTGTCATACTGTTGTGTTCTGAATTTTGTATTTTTTATATGTACTATGTTGAACTAGTCTGTGTCTTAATTTAACCTTAAATTAGACTTTAACTAAATGGATAAATATTTTAGATAATAAAGATAATTATATAATTAGTATAATGATAATTAGATAATTATGCTATTTATCCTCTATCTCTATCCATTTATCCTTATCATTTATCATCCATTATCTCTATCTAGTAGAGGAAGCCCAATCCTATCCAAATTCAACTTCTCTCTTTATAAAAGGCTCACAAAAGAACTAGTTTCACTATCCCTTTCTCTCCATTCTCATCATGACTCAAGCTTCTCTCCAATTGATGAAGAAATTTCTCAAGAGCCTTAATGGTGATGATTGGAATAGGCTTCGATCTTTTCTTTTGAAGCCCTTAAGATCTTTTCAACATTTAAAGATAAATGACAATTTCTTGCATGTTGTTGCAATGTTCTCGAGCTCAAAAGATCATGTCTTCAGGTTTAATGGCCAGGAGTTGTGTCCTATGATTGAGGAGTTTGCTGCTATCCTAGGGTGCTCATTGGACTTTACTGCTACTATTGTCGTGCCTGATTTAGGTATGCAATTCCCGGATAGGCTTATTGCTTTCATCAATATGCCCCCACTAGTATTCATCTTTTTTCCCACAATTCTAAGACTATCAATCTGTCTTCTTTAATTATTGCATGTGAGACTAAAGGCAAGAATAGTGCTACTTAGATTAGAGTGGTCGTTTTCTACTTTTATGCTCAATTGCTCTTGGTCTCTTCACACAGAGATGCCGATACTAGGATTTTGAGTATTCTGAAGCAAGAGGAAGCTAGGTTTGACCCTATGCTAATTATTCTTGCTGAGACCATTATTGGGTTGGACAACTTCCAAACCCATCATCGTAGCCTTAACTTTTGCCTAAGCTATCCTTTCAAATTTTTAACTTAGCAGGCTTGGCCTTGCTTTTGCCTAAGTCACCCTTTTGGATTTTCAACGTAGCAGGCTTGCCCTAACTTTTGCCTAAGTCATCCTTTTGGGTTTTCAACTTAGTGGGCTTTCATTTTATTTTTCTGTATTTTTCATAGTTGGTTACAAGAGAAGCTGAGCATGCTTGTTGTTCTTGTTAATCCTTCATCTTATCAGCTCCATCAATTGCAATCTCATCCATTGAAGGTGACGGACATACACACTATGGACTAATGGGTGGATTGGTTACAAGGCATTACAGATATTGAGATTACATGGACTTGCCCTTGGTGGAAGCTGAAGTTTGTGACCCTCAACTTGTATGATCACTGTGTTCCTATCCCAGGGTTGCACTTCTCGACTTTCTTTTCTCCTTCCCGACTTTGTTGTCAGTATGGCCATCCATAATTCATAGTCACTATTCTAACTGACTTTGAAGGCTTTCCTCTCAGATAGGATTTCCTAGACAGGGTCAAGAGTTTATGGCCTCACAGAATTCTTGAGCGAAATATACACTCAGATGCTGATAGAGCTACTGATGACAATTACAAGACTTGGGTTATGATACAAGCTACTGAACCACTAGGATTTTCTAGATACAAGAGGACTCAAGCTTTACATGAAGAGCCACAAAAGAAGAAACAAAGACATCATTAGGAATTGGTCTTATATTGCTGATTTTAAGATTTCATGTTCTGTTTTCCTTTCTAGTACTTATGCATTTTGAATAAGATGGAACATGCAATGCTAGAAAAAAAATTCAATTTCAATATCATTCATTAATTAGGGCCAAAATGAGTACATTTATTACATCACATAATATAATTCCTGTTATCAGCTAGTTCTTTCAAATTTTCTAGCTAAACATTTTTCTTTCACTAATTTATTTACCCTAATTTTTTCCTAACTAGCCTTTTGTGGGTTTTCTAGCCAGTGGGACCATCTCTTTTATTTTTATTCCCTAATTTTTACCTGCCAGCCCTTTACAAGTTTTCTAAGC
Organism: Mallotus nudiflorus; assembly: GCA_947683625.1. Taxonomy (NCBI): domain Eukaryota; kingdom Viridiplantae; phylum Streptophyta; class Magnoliopsida; order Malpighiales; family Euphorbiaceae; genus Mallotus; species Mallotus nudiflorus. The sequence goes on along the minus strand of CANTUR010000069.1, from coordinate 5,177,863 downwards.
AATGGAAATGTCCTAACTTTTGCCTGACTAGCCTTTTCAAGTTTTCTAATAAACAGACTTTATTTTCTTTATACTGCTTTTATTTTATTTTTACAGGTAGTATTTCCTGAGGCGATCCTAGTTAGCAGGCTCCATGAATTTGTTTCCTTTTAAATATGATATCTTTGCAGCTCCCTTAAGCAAAATTGATTTGACTAAATATGGCCCTTCCCAGTTTGGTATGAACTTCCCTCTTGGATCAAATACCACTACTCTAGATTGTTTTAACACCATGTCCCCGACTTTTATCTTTCCAGGCTTCACCTTTTTATTGAATGATCTTGCTGTCCTCCTCTAGTATATTTGAGTATGAAACAAAGCATTCATCCTCTTCTCGTCCAGAGATACAAGATTATCATACCTCTTCTGTGCCTATCACTCTCAGGAGTTTTAGCTTCCATGACTACTCTCAATGATTTGATCTTTGTTTTTATAGGCAAAATAACTTTATAACCATATACTAAGGAGAACGGAGTTTGCCCTATGGTTATTCTAGCTGTAGTTTTGTATCCCCATAAAGCGAAAGGAAGAAACTCAGACCAATCTTTATAGGTCTTAACCATTTTAGAGAGAATTTTCTTGACATTTTTGTTAGCTGCTTCTACTACTCCATTAGCTTAAGGGCGATATGGTGAAGACTTATGATGCTCAATCCCATCCTTATGTAATAATTCTAATGTTTATGCCTAATACTGGATGCCATTATCTATCACAATGTGGTGTGGAACCCTATATCTACAAATAAGGCTCTTCTCAATAAATCGCGCCATTTGTTTTGGTTTTATAACATTAAAGGACTCAGCCTCTACCCATCTGGAAAAGTATTCTATTACCATAACTATGTACTTATGTCCATTTGATGTTGTCGGCCTTATTTCTCCTGTGATGTCAATTCCCCCACGCTGCAAAGGGCTAAGGTGACGATAAACTATTCAATACTATAGGAGGAAGATGGTTAAGATTTCCATAAGCCTGACACTGATGGCATTGTCTCACCATTCTAATATAATCCTTTTCCATGCTCATCCAGTAATAACCTTGTCTAAGTATCTTCTTAGCTAGAATCATCTCATTCATATAGGAACCGCAAGCCCCTACATGAATCTCTTGCATCACCTCTTCAGCTTCATCCTTTTTGAGGCACCCGAGTTGCATCCCATTCAGCATTCTTTTGTATAATACCTCATCATGACTTGCATAGCTACATGTAAGACCACGAAGGGCATATTTCTCTTTTGAAGTCATTTGGATACTTTCCTTCTTCTATAAACGTCTGAACATCATAAAAACATGGTTCTCTTTACACCCTATTCGAACACTCATAATCTGTTTACCCCCGTAACACGGAGCTCTTGATCTCATGATTACCAAAGGCTTCATAGTTGATCCCGTTACACTATCCCACATTGAAGAGAATGTTGCCAATGCATCTGCCATTTGATTATCGTCTCTTAACAATGTATTAAGAGATATTTATTGAAGTTTTTCATTAAAGCTTTCAAATAGTAGATATAGGGCTTCAACTTTTCCTCTTTCACTTCCCATTCTTTGTTTTCCTGGCTAATCACTAGCATAGAATCCCCATAAACTAACAGTTCCTTTGCCCTAGCTGCTAGAGCTTCTTCAACTCCATAGGTACATGCTTCATACTCAATCATATTATTAGTCACCTTGAAGTCTAATCTCTTGGCCATCGGTATGGTCTCTCCTTCTGGTGTAACCAAAATTTCTCCTAACCAAGCTCCTCTATTGTTTACAACTCCATGAAAAGTAGAGTTTCCACTCATGAGGCTCTACCACTATCAAATTCTCATATGGAAACTCTAAATTCCACTATTCATTGCCCTTGACTGCATTTTGAGCAAGGAATTCTGCTACTGCCCTTCCCTTGATGACCTTCGTGGTGATGTACTCTATATCAAACTCAGTTAGGAGTACTAGCCATCGAGACATCCTTCTAGTCAAAGTAGGCACCTGAAATAAATACCTTAGAGGATCAATCTTTGAGATTGCTTGGACCTTATAAGACTGAAAATAATGCCTCAATTTCCTCTTTGCCCAGATTATGATTAGACACGTCTTTTTTACCAAGTCATACTTTTCTTCATATGGCAGGAACTTTTTTCTGAGATAATAAATTGCATGCTCTATCCCTTATAGTCCATCTTATGCTAGCATTGCCCCTATTACATTTTCTTCCAAGGCTAAATACAAGATCAATGGCTTACCTTGCCTCAATGGTTTAAATACAGGTGGATTGGCAAGATACTCTTTAATTGTTTCAAATGCCTTTTGACAATCATCATTCCACTTCACATGCTGATTTTTCCTCAAGAGTTTGAAGATAGGGTCACAAATATTAGTAAGCTTTACAATGAACCTATTAATATATTGTAACCTACCAAGGAAACTTCTAAGTTCTTTCTCTGTCTTCAGTGCCGGCATTTCCCGAATAGCTTTTACTTTATCTGGATCTACTTCAATTCCTCTGCTGCTAACTATGTGCCCTAGAAGCTTTCCTGAAGTAACTCCAAAAATGCGTTTCTTCGGATTGAGACTAAGATTATACCTCTCAATTCGAGCTAAGAACTTTTCTAGAGCTTTGAAATGTCCTTCTCTTGTTTCTGACTTGACTATCATGTCATCCATATACACCTCGACCCCTTTGTGCATCATGTCATGGAAAAAATTGATAGCTGCCCTTTGATAAGTTGCGCCTGCATTTTTTAATCCAAAAGGCATTACTTTATAACAATATGTCCCCTATTATGTAATGAAAGTTGTCTTGATCTTATCCATGACTGCCATCATTATTTGACTATAACCAGAGAACCCACCCATGAAGGAGTACATCGCACTTGATGCCGCACTGTCCACTATTACATCGATGTGAGGTAAAGGGAAGTCACCCTTAGGGCATGCTTTGTTTAAATCCCTAAAGTCAACACACATACGCACTTTACCATCTTTCTTAGGTACCAACACTATGTTTGCTAACCATTGAGGATAATCAACTACTTTTAGAAAATTAGCCTGAATTTGTTTAGCAATTTCCTCTTGTATCTTTTTGGTCCACTTCAGTCTTAGCCTACATAGTTTTTGTTTAACAGGTTTAATTTCTGGATAAGTGGGAATGTGATGCTCTGTAACTTCCCTATCTAACCCTGGCATATCCTCATAAGTCCAAGTGAATACTACCTTTCTTTTTGTTAATATTCTCTTAAAATTTTCCCTCTCTTTAGGAGTTACCTCATGTGATATATAAATGTTCTTTGGATTATCATTTGTGCCCATGTTAAATGAATCAAATTAAATTGAATTAATGTCAAACATGCATGAAAGATCTAAATTATAATGCACAAAATTATCAGGATGCACATCACACAAGTAAGAAAAACCAACATTTATATCATTGACCATGGAAAAAATAGAATTTTCATCCTCAAATAGATTGGACATTATTATATCACTTTTATCATAAAAGACATTAATAAAACTATCACTAATTATAGTAGATAAATCCTGGGGTGGCTTCTCTTCAAGTGGTAGACACAACAGCTCTTCAATAGTAGCACTGCCCATCCTCTCAGCTGCCAGCTTCATCACTTCCTCTTTGTTGTCCTTCACCAGATTCTCAACAATCTACTCCTTGAAGATCTCAAACCCAGGGACATCTACTCTAGTAACATTGACTGATTCCTTGACTCCTAGATAGTATTTTCCTTCCCCTAGCTTGATGAAGTTCTAACTCAAAGGACCAACTTTTGCATAAAGCTTCCTCTTTTTTGCATTGAATCTCTTCCTTACCCTTTTACCTTTTGGCTTTGCTTCCCCTGTAAAACCAAATCCTGTTGTGTCATCTTGATTTTTGAATCTTGGGAATTCTGGACTTCTTTGTTCGTTCTTCCCCAGTCCTTGTCCAAGTTGGTAATTCATGCTCTCCATTATTTTTGCTACTCTCTGATCCATTTCAATCCCATCAAATATCCCAGCAATCTAGAAACCAAGGGGTGCACACACTTATTTCTATTATCCAATATGGATGCCACAACAACATTGGTCCCAACTTTTATGGTCGTAACTTCTCATTCATAAGGGAATTTTATCTTTTGATGCACAGTTGAGGGTATCCCTCCCAAGGCATGGAACCATGGTCATCCCAACAACAAGGCATAAGTGACTGGAATGTCCAGCACAGTAAACTTAATGGTTGATTCCACAAGTCCTGTTTTAACTAGAGCTTGGAATGTCCCCTCCACATTCCTAGTGCTGTTATCATAAGCTCTGATTATGAGTTTTGAATTTTTTAAGTCTTCATCTTTCAAACCTAATTTAGGCAGGATTTTCAAATGACATACATTAATAGCATAACCATAATTGATCATAGCAAAATTTGTTCTCTTTCCCCTCACCTCAGCTAGGATAAATAATGCCTTATTATGGTTTCTTCCTTCTAAAGGCAAGTCATCATCTGAGAATGTTATTAGCCTGTGTTTCTTTTCTGTAACCTTTGTTACCATAGCCTCTGGAGTATCAGTTGTTTTAATATTCATGTTTGATAGAGCTTTGACAAGAGCCCTTCTATGGTTGTCTGAATGTATCAGTAATTCCCAAATGCTGACATTTGCCTTAGCCTTCCTCAGTTGTTCTAAAATCATATCCTCTTTTTATTCTTCTTCTATCTCTGCATCTTCTGTTTCTTCTCTTTCTGTTACTCTTTCTGTTTTCTTTTCTGCTGCTTTATAATTCTTCCCACTTCTAGTGACATGATTCACTTTAGGATCATCACTTTATACATCGAAACCACATGGGCTTTCCTCATCAGAGTTATACCAGACATTAATAACTCCAATGATTCGGTCTCTTTTCCCATCTTTCCACACTTCCATTATGCATGTTTCCTTCCCTTTCAAATCTTCCATAATTATCTTGCCTAAGTGTTGATTTAGCAAATCTTTAACTCCTTTTTAAGACTGTTTAAGAGCTAAAGGTTCATCCTCAAATTCATCACCCCACCCTATAGGCACAATCGATTCAATGGGGATGTCAGTAAAAGCAGGCTTAGAATAGAATACTTTGTAATCAAACTTGCCTGAAGGTTCTCCCAATAGATCTTTAACTCCTCTTAGTGGCTTCTCAGGAATTTCAGGCTCTTATTTTACTGGCTTATCGTCAAACTCATCTCCCTAATCTGAGGGCTTAATTGATTCAATAGGGATATCAACAAAGGGTGGTTTCGAGTAGAATACTCTGTAATCAAACTTGCTTGAGGGCTGGCCTAGTAAATCTTCCACTCCTCTTTATGGTTGTCCGAAAGGTTCTTTATTAAGTATAGGGTTGAGGTCCTTGAAGGAGCTTAGTACTTTTTCTTTGCTAAACCCTGAGTTGATCATCATGGTGGTTGGTAGTGGAACATTTCAGTAGTCTGGGAAAGGGTTATTTCTGGTGTTTGGGTTAGAGTTGGATTTTTTAGTGTCGATGATTTTTCCAGAGTCTATCAGGTTTTGGATCTCGTGTTTTAGGCGGATACAATTGTCAGTGGGATGGCCAGCAATTTGGTGGAATTTATAGTAACTATTAGGGTCAAAACTAAGGGCATTTGGGTTTGGTGGCTTATAAAAGGTTAAGGGTCGGAGTAGGACTTTTTGGATTAGTCTCTCTAGGACTTTGGAGAGTGGTTGGTTGAAGTTGGAGAACCTTCGAGGTTATTAAACTACACGCACCTCCATAGCTCAGCTAGTACTTCCCTGTTGTGTGCCCCTAGTTGAGTAATTCTTCTTTTTATCATTCTCTATCTCTTCAGCTTGTAGAACGTCATCATATAGATCTATGAAGGTCTTTGGGTTCATCATTTGCAGTCTTTCAACCAAATTAGGTGATACATTACAAATAATCATCCTAACTTGATCCTTTTCAGCTAGTTTATTTTTCATCAGTCCTGCTTTATTCATGAATCTGGTGAGGAAATCATAAAAGGATTCATTGGGTTTTTGCTTAGTCAACTCTAAATCCCTAATAGACACTTCCAATCGAGTGTTATAATCATATTATTCAAGAATGCAGTACATAGTTCTTTCCGGTTAACCCTAACAGATTTTTCTAACCCGTGGTACCAGTTTACAGCCATTCCCTCCAATGACAGTACAAACAACCTAGCAACTACTACTAATGGTGCTTTAATAGTGCCCATGGTTGTTGTGTATTGGCATAAATGAATTCTAGGGTCTCTTCTCCCATCAAATTTTTACAGTTGAGGCATTTTGAATTTTTTAGGTAGCTTATCTCCCTCCATTTGTAGCATGTCATTAAAGTTAAAAGAATATCACATTCCTTGTCCTCTAATAAGCTCTTCCATCTTAGACGTTTTCTGAGTTAGTGCTTGCATCTGCTTGGACTTATGATTATGGACTAATTCAAGTAACTCTCTGTTTGCCTTTTTTACTATATAGTTCTTAACGTCTTCTAGTCTCACATCAGTAGTAGGCACATTTCTAGCAGCAGGTGGAGGGGCTACAACAACAGGTGGAGCTCCTACAGCAGGTGGCTATTCAATAGTAGCAGCAGGTGGTTGTTCAACAACAGGTTGCACTAGTCTAGCCAAAGCCTATCTCAGTTCATCTTGTGTCATAGCTCTCATGTCATCCATCAAAGCTCCCTTAATGTCCTGTAAGGTCCACATCTCTACTTGTTGTTCCATTTTAGTTTGTTCAATCTGAGTTGGTTCAGCTTCTAAGTATAGTGGGTTAATTGGACTCTTCTCTAGTTCTTAAAGGATCTCTTGAGCTACTGACTTAAGGCTTAGATCTGTTCTGATTAATCGACCACCTTTTTGCCCCCAAATATGAGAAGACCCAGATGAATCTATAATGTCTATAAAATAAAGTGTTAGTATGATGCATGGACTATATGTATGCATGATACATGTGTTTATGCAACAAATAGCAGGTAAGCACTTAGCACGTAGAAAGTATCAAGAAGCAATCAACAAGCCATCATACAGGTAAACCTTCCAACCTTATTTCTCCCACACACGTGTTCAATGGTAAGTTTCTTTTCCTAGGATTTTTGGTCTTGACCTTCATATTAACAAGGGATATTAAGAGCCAACACGCATGCCAAATCTCTCTTTAAAATAAAAAGCACAGAAACAACATTTCTAAATATAAAGGTCTAGCCTAATCCTTATTAGCCTAAATGAGCTTCAAAGGTATAGGCCTGGGCTTTTATAAATAGAAATACCTCATGGAAATTCAAACAAACAAGCACTTTGGGTAAAAATCCTAAGGGAAGTAACTAGGCCATTATATATGGTTAGAGTTTGGAGAAAAGTTAAGGTTCCCTAGCAAGATGCTCTCCATTATGGACTTTGAGTTACAGACCAAGGTCAAAGGGGCCCAGCATCCTTTACCAACTCTAGAGAAGATTACCCCCCTTAAGGACTTGGGTTACAGACTCTGGTTAGATGAGCCCAGTAATCTCTCTTGAACTAAGTTAAGGCTAAGAGTGATGGTTAGCCAATCTACAACTCCATGAAGTTAGTGGAATCATGGAATCATAAACCAACACCATCAGTTTAGTAGGGACATGCAGAATGAATGCAAGAATGGAATAATAATCGACAAAATAACTCTAAAGAACACAAGTAGAATTAGTATCTCTTATCCCTAGTCGAGTCGCCATTGTAGACGGTGGGGTTTAGCGTGCGTCCAAGATTTTAACAACCGTGATGTTGTTTAGGCTGAAGGCCTTAGGGAACACACTACTATATCAAAAAGTCATAGCGTGGAGAAGAGGAGTCGTCACCCAGGGTAGTAACTAGGACAATTTGATTGGTGGTACTCAATTCTCTACAAGAAAGTTAGCATCATAACCAAGAGATTCTGGGAACGGAATACTAACTTCTCTTAGTCTCATGTTCATTTAGAATAATTTTATAGATGATTATTTCATTCTTTAATTATATGTAATTTTATTAAACCCTATTTTAACATCCATCTAACCCTAAGGCATCTAATTAATAAAATTACACATAAAAATGCACTCGAGATCACATCATCCTTAAGTCTAAACTATGTTAATTTTATTAAAAAAGTTAGCTAAATTTACATTTTTTATTTACAAGTGAGAGATGGACTAAAGGTGGGCCTACATTTTTATTAATTAGTGATCCTAGATTTATTTCTTTTACTTTGTCTAAAAAATGGGTTTAAGTCTATTTAATTTTAAAGGAAAGTTAAATTAATGGGCCTAAGTCTAACTTGGTTTTATTTTAAGTGAAATGTAGGCCTATATCTATTTATTTTAAAAGAAATAAAATTAAGTGGGTTGAGCTAAGTCTAAACAAGTTTTAATTAACTAAGTGAGCCTAAAATCTAATTAACATAATGGGCCTAAATTGATTTTAATCATTTAAAGTTCTAAACCATTTTTTAAAGCCTATTTAAAGTGACTTGGACCTAAACATGGGCTTGGGGCCCAAAATAATATAAAAACCCAAAAACACAACCCAAAACAAATAAAACATAAAAAATGATCAAACAAACATTTTAGTGATTTTCTAGAAACCCTAAATCAATTATATGCAAACCCTAAATTAAGCTACTGCCACTATTGATTTTAATTGATTTTTACCCAATTGAACCTAATTACTAATTGATTTTAAATGCAGAAAATTAAATCTTTCACTATTCCCACTACTGGGGCTATTACAAACTATGTACAAAAATTAAAATTAAACAATTATACATCCGTGAATTAAAATAAATACACAGGATACCAAAATGAAAAATAAAGAAAAAAAATCCTAAGTTCTACTAGAAAACAACACAGGTTCTTCCAAGGCAATCCATGGACCTTCTGTTCATCTAAACATAGGCAATATCCTCCTCAATCCACATTCACACATAAAAAAAACATAGAAATAATCAGATTAGTAGTGAAATTGAATAATCAAAACAATAACAAAAGAAAATTAAAATCACAAAAAGAAAGAAAAGAAAAAAAACGAATGATGTGCATATGCTTTGAGATAGCCCCTTAAATTGAGATTATCACCTTTGTTTTTTACTCATTGTTTAATTCTGGATAGAGGCTCAATTGTATTCCAAATAAAGAATATTATTTTTAAAGCTTTAAAGAACAATGTCAAGAAATTAGAGTTTTAGATAGGATGGAAGAAATCAAGATTTTCTTGCGCAGTAAGATTTTTATTACGCAATTCTCTAGATGTTTTCTCATTTTTTTCATCTTTTTCTTTTTTTCTCTCGCTATGTGTCTCTGTGTTTTTATTAGCCTCTCTATTCATCTGTACCCCTCGCACGCATGCGAACTCTTTGCTTTTTAAAGTAGAGTCTACGTATACTGACTTCCCAAATTTATAGGAATGTTCATCTCTTCCAAAACAAACTGATAAGAATTTTGATTTTTGAAAGTTATTTACACATTTTGAATGTATCAAAACCTTTTTTTTAGATAAAAATAATAATAATAAAATTCAATTTTCAACCAATCAAAACACTAAAAAAATCGATAAAAAATAAAAAAACACAAAAAATCAAAATACGGGACTTTTTAATGTGTCGACATTATAGAATGCCGATTGGCATTGTGTAGTGCTGATCGACATTATAGAATGCTAGTCAGCATTACAACAATGTCAATCGGCATTAAATGTTGATCCTAATTTTTTTAACTTTTAATTTCCAAAAGACCCATGAAGAATTAACTTCTTTATAATCAAATCCTAAAAAATGTTGCAATTTAGTCCCTAGAGTCCAGAAGATCAACAATTGAGTTCAATTTTTGAATAAATTTCATCATAGGGGCTTATGTCATAATTGTGCACAATTGCATCCCGAAATTGGATGGTTACAAGTTGTCATAGAAGTTAAAACTCTTGAGAGTGAATGGGCACAAAAGAGATATGATCACCTTGTATCTCTAGACGAGAAAAGGATGAATGCTTTATTTAACACTTAGATATATTAGAAGAGGATAGCGAGATCATTCAATAAGAAGGTTAAGCTTGGAAAGATCAAAGTTGGGGACATAGTGTTAAAACAGTCCAGAGCAGTGGTATTTGATTCGAGAGAAAAGTTCAGACCAAATTGGGAAGGGCCATGTTTAGTCAAATCAATTTTGCCTAAGGGAGCTGCAAAGATATCAGATTTGGAAGGGAATGAATTCATGGAGCTTGTTAACCTGGATCACCTTAAGAAATACTACTTGTAAAAAATAAAATAAAAGTAGTATAAAAAAAATAAAGTCCATTGATTAAAAAACCTGAAAAGGCTAGTCAGGAAAAAGTTAGGACATTCCTGTTGTTCAGAAAACTTATGAAGGGTTGGTAGGCAAAAATTAATGAATAAAAATAAGAGAAATGGTCATACTGGCTAGAAAACTTGTAAAGGGCTAGTTAGGAAAAATTAGGGTAAATAAATGAGAGAGAAAAATATTCAGTTAGACAATCTGAAAGGACTAGTTGATAACAGAAATTATGTCATGTGATGTAATAAATGTACTCATTTTGGCCCTAATTAATGAATCATATTGAAATTGAATTTTTGTTTTGGCATTGTATGTTCTATCTTATTTATATTGCATAAATACTAGAAAGGAAAACAAAACATGAAAGCTTAAAATCAACTTTATTAGACCATTTCCTAGTAATGTCTTTATTTCTTCTTTTATAACTCATTGTGTAAAGCCTGAGTCCCCTTGTATCTAGAAAATCCTTGTGGCTTTGCCGTTTGTGAGATAACCCAAGTCCTACATGATTAACAGAAATAGCAAGAAAGCTTAACTCTTTCTGTAGTTAAATCTATATAAGAAACGAACTAAATAAAATAAAAGCCCGCTAAGTTAAAAACTCGAAAGGGCGGCTTAGGAAAAAGTTAGGGCAAGCCTGCTAAGTTGAAAACTCGAAAGGGCAACTTAGGCAAAAGTTAAGGCATTTTTTTTTAAAAAAAACCCTCCATTCATTTATCTAAGTTTGATTCAGGGGAGGACAAAATAATTCAATACAGTACACACGAATAGAGTTTAGAATATGATAGTACATCAGGAACAGTCTGAATACAAATAGCCTAGATCAATCATTATTAGCTCTAGAATCCGGCCATGGGCTCCACTTTATGGTAGGATCATCCTGATGATAGGTGTCCAGAGGTTTGATAAATGAAATCCCAACACTATGAGGATCAATGCTTGAACCTACAAGCTATCGGCGAAGCATCTCGATCTCATGTTCCAGACAGCTCGAGTAGCTCTATACATATAGGAAACACATAATGTGCATTTCATACATAGCATGCATACATTTGCATCTTCATTATACATATTCTAACCTCTAAATATCTGTGACCTATATAATGAATAACCTCTAAGATGAGGTGAGTCGATGCAAGTGCTCCACCTATGTCTAAGGAACCTGTTTTGTAAATTTACTAAAATTAATGTCAAGTGTACAGATCATGCAGGGAATAAGTCAGAAAGACTCACATGAGAAGCATCTACTAGAGAAAAGATAGAAAGCTAAGCATTACTGAAATGCATCTGGTGCTCAATTGGAGTTTGAACAGTAGGTGCCTAGTAGAACATGGACCTATCTAGGAGAGAAACATCACCAAGGGTAACACTAACAAAGGCCCCATCATAACTAGTCCTAATATGCTAAGTAGAATATGCATGGCTAGGTCTGAGCCCTCATAATCAGGAACAATATCAGTAATAAGAACAGTCTTAGACTCAGGAATGGTCTCAGTCCCTTGAGCAGTCTCATCAATAAAGAATGAATGAAGCATGAATTGCAAAAAAGAACAAAAGAAATGATTAGAGATTACCTTAGCCCGATCAATAGGAATGTGCTTTAGGAGATGCTCATGAATGAACTGTTGGTAATGTCATGATCGCTCAAGGAAGGTCAAAGTATCATATCCTTGAAGTGCCTCTGTTAGCTCTGAACTTATTATATGAGAACTGCATAGCATAAAAGAAGGGACATCAGATGGAATATGATGTCGAGAAGGTCTGGAAGACTAGCAATGCACTCGCTCTCCTAAATACCACATTCGACAACCATATCCAAGAAGTAGAGCCCTTATAGACTTAAGTTGTACTGCACCAACCATAAATTCATATCTCTGGACATTATCAACTCCCTCCAACTAATTAGAATTAATTTGAAAAATCATGTTAATTAATTTTTATTTTCATTAAATGATGAAGTACTAATGAATTTGCTTTTTAATAGGTACCACTCAACAGTGTTCAGCTGATCACGATAGGTTTGAAGAGTGTTCCTAGCACTAGCCAAATGGGAAGAGCCCCATCTCTGCATTAAAGGAAGACTCCTATTAGAGCTAATAGCATCAAAGCCCCTGATCAACTCGATCTCTATACTCTATATCTGAAAGAGAAAAATAAATAAGTTAGCAAGTCATACAGAAAGTAAGGATGGTGACAAGTACAGAAAAGATGACATACATGCAAGACATGCCAAAAGCCATACATCGTGACAACACCTCTATAGATAATGTCCAGTCTATAGTAAAGATAAGCAAGTGCAATAGATCCCCAGTCAAGTGTGGCAACCCAACCCAAGTCACAGAGTGGGCCAAGCAGAGCAGTACTAACCTCATGACCGATCTCACAAAAGAGGGTTGTACCCAACAATATTAGAAGGAGACACCTCACCTTATGAGCAATCTAATGAGGAGTGGTGGTATGAAGGTGTATGAATCCCTCAACTAATAATGAAAGGAGAACATTCTTTTAATTCTTCCACATCGGAGTGAACGTGATCAAATCTTGCATATATTGACTCCTCACATGCTTAGGGAGACTACAATAATTGATATTGAAGGAAATGGGAGTCCCTCTGAAAGTAATTCTAATGATCGTGAAAAAACTCATGAGCAAAACAGTCAGCTAGCCTACACAAGTGTGGCAAGTATGGGTAGTGTCCATCCACCGCTCAATCAAAGCAAATAAAGAATAATGATCAAACTTGCCTCGAGCTAAAGGAAGCACAACAATGAAATATCTAAACTCAAAAGCCTATATCAGCTATGCTACGTTATCTGGTAGCTCATGAAATAATTCTCAAGCTATGTGAAAAAAGCCTGTGAATTTCATTACTCCCTGGTTGAAAGTCAAGGATTTAGAAAACATATTAAATAAATAAACAAAATTAAATTAATTAATTAATTAATTAAAAAAATTGAAAAATCAAAAAAGTCGATCGACTTTTGCCTAATGCTAATCAACATTAGGCAAATGCTGATCGGCATCAGCTAAAGTCAATCGACATTTGAGCAAATGTCAATCTGACTTTGCATACAGACCAAATTTTAACCTTTTAATACTGTTTTTCACGTATTTGATAAGTTATAGAGTATACCCAGAGCCAAAATACTATACGATAAGAGTTTTCATGCATTTCTTTTATCAATTTCTAATATAGTTTGAATAATGTGCATACTAGTTTGCATTCTGAAATCTATTATGACTACTAGCCTTATAGATAGTTTTTTTTATAAGAATAAGCAGAAATGAGGAAATGTTACCTCATTGCCAACATTTGTACACCTATGGAGCTACAAATAAGTCAAAGGAATAATAGAAGAGCCTTCTTGAAATTCGAGGTTGTTCTAAAGAAAATGGAGAGGTTAAATGATTAGGTCTGCTGGAATGTCTACTCTCTTACGTACTCTATGTTATGGGTCAACCATAGGATCTAACAGATTGCAGATTGGATGTTAGATGATCAAGAAATCAAGAAATGAAAATCAATGCAAGGAAAGAAAAGAAAACGAAACGAAAATGAGGAATGAATGAGATAGGCAAAAAGGGAAGTAATAAATAAAATGGAAAACGTCCATTTTAGCCCCTTAGATATGCTTGTATTTAAATCCAAGTTATTTTTTTACAATCCAGTCCATAATTGCATTTTAATTAGGAACTAGTTCCTAAAGAATTCATCAAAATCCATATCATTAATCATTAATAACATACATTCATTTGTATTTATTCTGGATCCTCAATCAAGCACATAATACATAATGTAAATACATAATTCAATTTTTTCATTTTACATGCATTATTTCAATCAAAAGATTTTAAATTCATATGCTACACAATAGCTGCGATAAGAATTTCAAATGATTATGTTATGTATTACACAATAGTCATAACCTTCACTATGTTATGTGCTGCATAGCAAGTATAACATAAGTTGCTAAATTCTTAATTTGCTAAACATTTCACGAGATCTATAGCAAATTTAAAAGTTCCACTTTTACTATTAGTAACACTGTAGTTACAATATTTTTTAAAAAAATCATCGTTAGACGTCCCATAAGGAATATAATAAAACTCATTCTTGCTAGACATCCCACAGGGAATATAGCAAGCTTCATTAGATACATTATCACTAGACGTCTCATAGGGAATATAATGAAACTCATTATCACTAGATGTCCTACAGGGAATATAGTGTACATCGTTAGACATCCCACAGGGAATATAACAAAACTTATTATCACTAGACATCCTACAGGGAATATAGTATACATCGTTAGACGTGCCACATGGAATATAACGAAACTCATTCTCATTAGATGTCCTACAAGGAATATAGTGTGTGCATCATTAAACGTCCCACGGGGAATATAATGAAATTCATCATTGCTAGACATTCTACAAGAACTATAGTAGACTTTCAATTCGTTATCGCTAAACGTCCCATAGGGAATATAGTGAAACTCATTTGCATAAAGTTCACTAGACATTCTATATGAAATATAGTGAGACTTTATAAACATTACATTCGCTTAAAATTGCACAACAATTTAAGCATCAGTCTGTTAATTAGGGTACAACAAGGAATCCTAATTATTTCCTTTAAAATTGTGTGCTTCTACTCCTTTGCTATAATTTATTAAACAAACAACGAAAAAGGGGGGCAACTGTAAGCACCTAATTTCATGATGCAATTGTGCATAGTGCAACGAAAGCCCCTATGACGAAAAATTAATCGAGAAATTGATCTCTAGTGTTGATATTTGAGATTTCAATGACTAAATTATAGTGGTTTTTGGACCAAATTGCAAAATGTTGATTTTAGAATTTTTTTAAAAATTTTTACAATTTTTCAAGACCGCATAAGCAAAATGCCAGTCGACATTACGAAGCATTTTTGCTTTTTTCAATATATTCAGTAAAAAAGTGTTTTTCTATTCTCTAATTGGTTTAAAATTGATTTATTTTTATAAAAAAACTAATTTTATTATTTTTCATGTACAACATGCGTAATATCCTTTTATCCTGATTTTTTATTTTGAAAAGAACAACCTCTCATGTGATCATGTAAGAGGTTAACAATGTTGTGATCACGTGAGAGTTGTTAGCTGAAGATAAAAGGAAAGGGAAGTGACAGAGAGGGCACATTCTGGAGAGAGGCTAGGGTTTTGAAAAATTTTAAGAGAAAAATTAACACAGAAAGAAAAAAACATTTTACTGCAGGATTTCAAAGAAACCTTTTTCAAAGGGAAGAAAAGATACATTTTTTAAAGTCCAGGAAATCAAAAAGAAAAGCAATAGAGTCAATTCCAAATGGTTAAAATCACAGTCTAAGGGGCCATCTAACTACATATGCAAAACATCCTTTTCACTTTTTTGCTTCTTCTTTTCTTTTAATTTAATCTCTTTGTTTTAATTATTGGGTTAATTACAGATTAAATTTTGTTCTTTTGTCTTTTTTTTTGGATTTTGCTCTTTGGTGCTCTGGGAATGAGGATTGGTTATGGTGTAGTATTTGAATAGTAATCTTGAATGAGGATTGGTTATTTATTCATCTATTATTTTTAGGTTGTAATTAATTTTCTTTTAATTCTTTGCACTCTAGGTTATAATAGCCCAAATAGTGGGAAAATAGTGGATTTCTAATTCTTTACACTAAAATTTATTAGTAATTTAGTTATAATTTGGTAAAATTCAATTAAAATCAATGATGGCAATAGATTAAAGTTAGGGTTGTATGTAAATTAATTTAGGTTTTTTTTTATAGAAAATCACGTATAATTATTTATTTGATCTGTTTTGATATATTATTTGTTTTGGATCTTGTTTTTAGGTTTATTTGATCCTTCTGGACCCCGAGCCCATGATTAGGTATAATTCACTTAAAATAGGTTTATAAATCATTTAAGTTAATTAATTAATTAAAACCAATATAGGCCCATTTTAGGTTAATTAGATTTAGGCTCATTTTAATTAATAAAATCAATTTAGATTTAGCTCAGCCCAATAAAGTATTTTTATTTAAAATTAATTTAGACTTTAAGGCATTTTCTAGTTAATTAAAAGTAACTTAGATTTAGCTCAGTCCATTTAATTTCATTACTTTTAAAATAAATAGACTTAGGCCCACATTTCATTTAAAATAAAATCAAGTTAGACTTAAGCCTACTAATTCAACTTTTCCTTTAAAATTTTATAGACTTAAGCCCATTTCCTTAGATAAATTAAAATCAATAGACTTATGCTCACTAATCAAAATGTAGGCCCACCTTTAGTCTATTTCATTTATAAATAAAAAAAATGTAAATCTAGCTAACTTTCAATAAAATGAACTTAGTTTAGACTTAAGGACGATACGCTTGAATGCATTTTTTATGTGTGATTTTATTGACTAGATGCCTTAGGGTTAGATGGATGTTCAAATAGGGTTTAATAAAATTGCATGAAATTAGAGAATGAAGTAATAGTTTATAAAGTAATTCTAAATGAACACGAGACTAAGAGAATTTAGTATTTCATTCCCAGAATCTCCTGGTTGTGGTGCTAACTTTCTTTTAGAGAATCGAGTACCACCAATCGAATTGTCCTAGTTATTACCCTGGGTGGTGACTCCTCTTCTCCATGCTATGACTTTGTAGTATAGTAGTGTGTTCCCTAAGGCCTTGAGCCTAAATAGTGTCACTATTGCTAAAATCTTAGGCGTGCGCTAAATCCTACCATCTACAATATCACTCAGGATAGTATGTCCCAATCGAGATGAGAGCATGTCTCGATCGGGACATTAATCCTGACAGGATTAGGATTCCAAATCCTTTCACCTTTTTTACTCTCTAATCATAATTAAGAACAACTTTTGAGGTTCCTATTCAATTCAAATTTAAATTTTGAACTATTTCCAACTCTAATATCTTGCTTATAAATACCATTATATTTCTACTTAATTTCTACTCAAATAATATTTCCTTTCTCTACAAATTTCTTCTTATATCTTCTCTCTTACCATGGCTCTTGAGAAACTAAGCAAGGTTCCTTCCTCTTCTCAAGATCCTCCTTTAAAGAAAGACAAACCCAAAAGAACACACTCTCCATTCTTATATCTTCTCAAGATTTTAAGAAGAGTGTCCTAATTCCTAAAGAGAGCCTTTATCCCTTTAAGATTCATGGATAAACCTACTCTCAAAGCAATTGGTTGCTATAATGATGTCATGGATCTTCTTCTAAAAGGTGGGATATATGATTTTGCATTCACACCTTCTCCATCTTATCCTTCCCTTATTATTGAATTTCTTCCATTATACACTTTTCATTCCATCAAGTATGATGATGCTAATCCTTAATTCTCCATTAGATTCAAGTTGGGAGGAAGATATCACCTCATGACACATCAAGAGTTTGACGCTCTTTTTAGCTTTTCCTAAGAGGGCCATATTCAAGTTAAACCTTATTGGCTTGCTTCTTCTTTTTAGGATAAAATCAAGGCTTTTAATGCTCCTCAATTTTTCATCAGACATACTAAGGCCTCACATATCAAATCCAAATCATTTTAGTATATTCACCACTTTATTACTTATTCTATTAATGGTAGAGTGCTTTCTAATGAGACTCTTTCTCTTGATGATCTTTTCATCCTCTATTACTTTTATCATAATGAAAAGATTGCTTTAGGGAGATTTTTACAATGGAGAATTTGGCTAATTAGTGATAGTAACACTAGTGTAATTTATATTAGTGGAATTGTTATAAAGTTAGCTAAATTCTACAATGTTAATCTTAATACTCTCCCCTCTACCAAGCCTATACTTCTTTATGAACCTGTCATTAAAAAATCTAAACAATTCACCTCTATTAATGGAGTATGGGTTTGGAAATATAACCTTGGAGCAAGTTAAAATATTGAGGCTATGTTTAAAGAATTAGAAGAGCAAGAAGGTCAAGATATTAAGGAAGAAGAAGAACCTCAAACTCACGATTCTCCTCCAAGGAAAAGGATAAGAAGTAAAGGTACATTAACTTAAAGTGCTTAAAGTCAAGGTGATGAAACTCTTTGGGTAGGACAAATTTTTTAATGCATGACTTTAATGGAATCTAACTTCAATTTTTGCTTTCATAAAGTTGAATCCAATTTCAATGTTCGTTTCAATCAAATTGATGCCAACATTGCTCATCTTCAACATGATGTCCATCACTTTTATAAGCAATAAGGCTATTCTTACACCTATCCATCCTTTGTGTCTCCTCCTCCATCTCCTCCTCTAGAATATATATTATTTGTGCTTTTCCTTTGCTTTATTTTTAGTACCCATTTAGTTTATTTTTTGTATATGAGCCTCTAGTTGTTAGTTTGTTTTTAGGCTCATTTTCTATTTGTTTATGTTTAGTTTTTTTTTGTGTTTATTTTTAGTATTTTATCTTTATGCTATTTGACTTTTATTTATTAATTCAATTTTATTTTCTCTTCAAAATGTTAATTTCTCTATTATTCATTCTTTTTTTTTTTTACAAAGAAGAAGAAATATTTAAGTTTGCATGTGTATTTAGTTAATTTAAAATATGACATACTATTAGATAGTTATATCACTAACATAAAAAAGAAATTTTAAAGGAAAATTGTTGTTTTTCTTCTTTTCTTATTCTATTTTATCATTTGAAATAGGGGGAGAGAAAATTGTTTGAATTTATTTTTACATAATTTTATTTATGTATGCCATGAATTTTATAAAGATATGGTATATCTTTATTTTTCATTATTTTGGTTCTTGATCTTTTATTTCCTTTAGGATTTTTTTATTCCTTTAGGTACATTTCCCTTTTTATCTCTCTTTTTCTTTTGTCTTTAACAAAGTGGGAGAATATTATGAATAATTGTGTTTGTGATATGCTATGTGCCACATGGTCATGCATGTATGATTATATAGATAAGCTTTATATGATCATGTGATAGTTAAACTTGTTAAGCTTTAACATAAGTGCTATATGTACTATTTTTATGATGCATTTAGTAGCACTATATGTATATATGTTTAAAATTATTTCCTTCATATTGCCTAACATTTATTTGAATGATCATTTTTTATGTTTTGACACATTTATTATATTAGGCCATGATTCTTTCATGATATATTTTATGTTATTTTTATTCTTGTCATGAGGAAAAAATTATAAATTTATATTTCTTAATATGTCCATGTTCATAGGGGGAGAAATAAAGAAACATATTTTACTTCATTTGATATCATCATTATTATCATAATTTTTATCTATCACACACTTCACTTTGTATTATTTTTATCAAACTTAAAATAAGTTTGTCAAAATCAAAAAAGGGGAGATGTTGACCTTAGCAAGTTATCAATCTTTATTTTGATCTTAACAAACTTAATTTTGAGCAATTAATGTATTTGCTTCAAGTGTGTATAAGTTAGGAATCATTTGGAAGTCAAAATAATGATGAATTATCAAAGAAAAATCATCACAACCACTATTTTGATTAGACTCAAGTTAGGGACCAAATTGCACATTTTTGGTAATTTTGGAACCTATCCTGAGCATAGTCCCAACCGGGACAAAGCTCAAGACTAAAGGGCTGAATTCCACTCAAATGGGAATTTGGGATAGTAAATATCCTTATCAATATATTGATCAAGATGTTGCTTATGACCAAGTTGTCCCGACCAGGACCAAGGGTCATGATTGGGACCTAATTCTGTAAAATTTTGATTTTTAGGCAGAACTAATCCCGATTTATATCCCCATCAGGTCCATGCCTAATACTAGAGAAATTCAAACCTAAAATGGCTACTTTTGAGGCATCTCAGTCAGGATTGATGTAATCCCAATCAGGACTTGACAAATTGCATGTCAAAAGACCAAATTTCGTTCAAATGAACTTTGATTTAGTTGGAAACAAAATTATTGCTTCCAACCGCTATAATTGAAATGCTTAAGTATAAATATAACCTTTAAAGATTATTTTGAGTTTAAGAAACTTATTTATTCATTATATACTTTTAAGCATTCAATTAAGCTTTCAAAACTCTTTCAAAATTAATTTTATTTTTGTATAACACTTATGAGAGTTTGTGAGTGTTAGAATATAAATTTTTATTCTTCTATTTTTTGGGTTTTACAAAATGAGAAGTGAGATTCTATTCTAAAGGAATTGGTTTAAGTGTTTAGCCATTAAAAGCTTGGGAATTCAGTTTTAGTGTGAACCTTTGAAAACACTTGTGTATCAAATTTTGAGTGATCCTTGAAAACTCAAGTTGTAAGGTTGAAAAGTGAGCCACAAAACTCTTATGTAATCTTAATCTTATAAATAATATTATGGGAAATTGAAAATCCTACCTTGTTGATAAGTTAGGTGGAGACATAGGATTGTCAGCAGGTTGGTTCTCAGAACATTTTCCTTTTTTCTTTCCACTTTCTTTTTTTTGCTTTTATGTGCTTTCCTTTCTAAGGCTTTCTTTAAGATAGGGTAAAATAGATCAACAAGTGATTTTTTTAATTATCTTTTAATGCAAGAGTTGTTGTGCATGATACTTACCTTTATAAATTTGTTGCGTATTTGCATATTTTGAACCTTGAATGCTCGAATATCTTTTGGTATGCCTTTCACTAAGAATTGACTTAGGATGCACACTTGTCCTTTGGATTTTATTTCTCTATAAACAACTAGGAAACAAATAGTTAGGATTTATCCTACTATTTTTAAGTGAAATTTTTAGTCAAGAATTTTTATATCACTAACTTCCCTTAATTTAGAGTGTAGGCTAGCTTTTCTAGAGATTTTCCTACATATAAGTAAAAACCAATGATCAATATTTATTTTTCTATTTAATTTTTAAGATTTTTAGTCAAGAATTTTTATATTACTAACTTCCCTTTATTTAGGGAGTAGTGACATCCTTAGTGTTGCTTGGTAGCTTTATTAGAGCAAAGGCGTTTTATGAGAGCCTACCCAGGGAGGTGCAGGATGAGGTGCACGGTCTTGGCTTTAATGGCCCGATTAGGGGATTGTTTGAGGTCCCATCGGTGCTAAAGTGTTGTGAGATAGCCATGACTGCCTTGATTGAGAGGTGATTGGACTGTACACAGACTTTCCACTTCCAGTTTAGGGAGATGGCGATTATGCCCTAGATTTTACTAATATCATCAGAGTTTCTTTTGCTAGCTAGTGAGTGTTATTTGACATTCCTAATGTTCCTATAGCCATGTGCGTTAAGCTATTTCGCTATGGCCTCAAGTTCAAATTCAGTCAAGGCAGTTTGATCTCCTATACTAACCTAGTGCGTGCATGTAGAGCTACTTTGGTTGGTGTGCTAGAGGACACTGAGAGGTTAACTCAATGCCTCATGTTCTATTTTATAAGTACAATGGTGTTCCCAAATGCAAACAACACTGGTGACTCATGATTGCTTCCTCTACTAGAGGATCTTGATAGGTTGTGGGAGTATGAGTGGGGCTCCCCTACTTATGGCTATCTCTTACGCAGTCTGGATGATGTATATAAAGGTGGGTTACGGATTTACAGCATCCCTTTGGTGGTCGATGTGAGTTATTTTGATTCTTTTCTATCTTTTCCTTTTTTTTTCTTAGGTACATTACTTGTAACATTCTTCCTTTATTTTTCTGTTTTATAGATTTAGGCCTTTAAGTTTCGCATTCTCAACCTCCTACTCTAGTGATTCAACTACCTGAGGTGTTCCCTTGCTTTCTTCTTTGGACATCCAGTGTCTGGAGAGGCCGCTTATAGTCCTTAAAGGAGGTATGTGTTGCTTTGACAAGGTTAACATTTGACAGGGTGCATTCCTCCCTTTCCATTACCAGGTGGAATGCCTTGTATTTCCTTGATATTTTATTTTTATTGTAGATTAATCTCTGATGGTAGGGTGAGTTCCCTTTCAAGTTCTCACTAGAGATGTAAGGTGCAATTGAGTTTTTAGCAAAAGAGTGTTGTTGGTGATCCCTATCGATTAGGCTTGGTACTTAGGTGAGTGGGTCATAGACTAGAGTAGGGATCTTGTTGCTCACCATGTGCCCCATTCTCCTCCTACTAAAATGTTTTGGGGAAGGATTTTGATGCAAACTGAGTTTATCTAACAAACAAAACCCGCAATAATCTATTGATACCTACACCTAATAACATCTAAAAAATAAGTTAGGTGGAAACTAGAACCCTTAATTATCTAACAATTAAGAATTCTAGCCATCAGGAAGTTGCTACAATTAGATATGGATGTTCTATTTGATAAGACAAGTGAACTATCAAACAACCTATTTTGTTTAGAAAGTTCAAAGAATAAAACTCTAAGTAATTTGAAGTAAAATTTGTCACTTTAATTTGATTAATGACAAAGATTGGCCAAATAGGCTACGAAATAAGCTATTTATAAGAATTCTTAATCCTAAACCTAAACTAAAATAAATCCTTCAAAGATAAGGATAATAAACCCCTAAATGATAAGAAAACAAGTCTTTAAAGATAAGGAATTATTTTGCTTGGCAACTAAACTAAAGAAAAGTATTCCTAACTAAAAATAAATACTTCAAAAATGTTTTAGATAATTAACAAATCCAAACTCATTTTTAATATTACTTGGACTAAAACAACACTTAGTTGGACTTGATCTTAGGCTTGAAATAAGTTTAGCTACTCTTTTGAGCTTAATACATCCAAATTGGACCCAATAACATTACTTGGGCCTAAATATTAAATTTCCACCAAATGAATATGCTTTGGACTAGAATTAATTCCATGTACTTCAAATGGATCATATTTATTCAGATTTGTACTTTAAGCCCATAATGCTTCTTTTATCTTCTTAGCACGTGCCCATGTGATTGGACTTCCATCATAAGTTAAAGGGTATTCAATCTTTATTGGATTAGGATTCCTTGTTACACCTTGAATCCATATTGGATACGGATTCCTTGTCACATATTGAATACTTATTGTATTAGGATTCCTTATCATATTAGGATTCTCATCAGACTTAGTAAACACCCATCTAGATGGTGCATTGGATGGATTAGAGGGTCAACATTGCATAGAGCTAAAGGGCATCTCTTATACAAAGGCTATTATTCCCCACCTGATCGATGGCATTATGAGCGGCTATATGTTTATCCCATCTATTAGTGGCTCCTCCTCTTTTACTCGTCTGGTGAGTCTTAATTTTCTTTCTTTTATTTCGTTATAACAATTCTTAACTTTTATTATGATATGATCTTTCATGTTCTCATAGTCATGTTCAAAGATAACTCATACAAGAGATATCGCTGAGGTTTCCAGTGGTGTTGGCACTATTGGTATTCCACCTATTGCTGATCACGTGGTTCCTAGATTAACTGTCATACCTTTAGTTCCTTGGTGTAAAGGGTATGACGTTCATGGTGGTGATGACTCACATGGTTCCTATAGCCATTAAGCTTTTCATATTTATTCCTAAGAGCACCACTCACATGAGTTCTGCCTCATCTTTTGCTTTCTAATATTCTTTTAATCTAGTTGCTTATTGATTGTCTTGTTTAAAGGTTCCTCGGGAGACAGCTGAGTGTTAGTACTAGTACACTTCAAGCTTATTTAGCCATCATGTCCATTACTTTGTGGAGACCCAGATAAGTATTCCTTTCTATGCTTTCTTGTTTAAGTATATAGTGTACAATATGTATGTTATGAGATGTGCATATGTTAATTCATGTATGCAATGATGTAGCATGAGTTTATAGGGATAATGCATCAGCAAGAAAAGGTAATGTGCCAACAGAAGGCTCATTATTAAAGTGTGATCAAGCACCTTCAGGATGAGGTTAAGGATTTGAGGATCCATGATTTTAGTGCTGAGCCTAGCAAAAGAGGACCCTCAGGCAATGATGAGGATGAGTCCTTATTTCCCTACCCCTTTGATGCTTTGCACTAACTATATTTATGTACCTTTTTCTTTTAGACATTTTAGATTGATCATTATTTTTTTATTTATTATTGGTGATGATATTCTGTATTTTTTAACCGATACTAACACTTTATGTATTCTTGATTTTCTTCAATTTCTACTATTTTATTTACTTGCCATGTTGGTATACCAGTACATCAATGAATTACAACATAAATTAATCATTAAAAATAGGAATAAATAAGAGAAAGTCATTACATCAGGAAAAGATATTAATTGTAAGATGCAAATTTTTCCCTTTGTATTCAGACATTTACTTCTTTACACATGCAATTTTAACAATCTTTCTCATTCACATGAAGTGTTATTTTCCATGGGCAAGGTTGTATGTTATGTATTTCAAAATGAAAGTACCATGTCCTTGGTTAGTCCTCTTAGGTTTCCAACTAAGTATTTTACCTCTCATCATTTTCATTTTTTATAGATAGTATTGCTTGAGACTATCGACATTGATCCATTCTAAAAATTCATTTTTGTCAACATCTATTAATTTGTCTGCCCCTTTTAACAGAATAATTTTTACTAGGTAAGGCCCTTCCTAATTGGGTCATAACTTCCCTCATGGATCTGATACATTTTGTTTAGCTTGTCTCAATATCCAATCTCCAATCCTAATGTCTTGTTATTTTACTCTCTTATTGAAAGCCCTTATGATTCTTCTTTGATACAACTGAGTATGGTAAAGTGGCTTCAACATCTTACTATTTACTAAATTTAGTTGTGTTAGTCTTTATTCCACCCACAGCATCTTGAGTAGTTCAGCTTCAATTACTATTCTGAGAGACTTCATTTCTATCTTGATGAAAACTATAACTTTTGTTCCATATACCAACAAGAAATGAGTTGCCCCTATTGATGTTCTCATCATTGTGTGGTACCCCCAAAGAGCCAATGGCATCTTATTAGCTCAAATCTCAATGAGTTTTAATCATCTTTATAAGGATCCTCTTGATATTCTTATTTGCTGCTTCTATAGCGTCATTAGCCTGCAATTTGTATGGCAATGACTTGTAATGCTTCACCTTATATTTTTCAAGCAACATTCATACTTCTCCTTGGAACTATACCCCAATGTTTGAGATTAAGTGGTGAGGGACTCCATATCGACAAAATAAACTCTTCTTTAAGAATTTAGATGCCTTTTTTGCCCCTAGTTTAGTGAAAGATCATGCTTCCACCTAATTTGTGAAGTAATCAATTGCTATCAGAATATATTTATGCCCATTCAAGGATGTAGGGTTAATTTTTCTTATGATATCAAGTCCCCAGACTGCGAATGGCTAAGGAGATGACATAATATGCAATTCTGAATAAGGCAAATGGTTGGCATCACCGTAGATTTGACAATTATGACATCTCTTGGAAAACTTAACACAATCTTTAATCATTATCATCCAAAAAAACAATTGTCTCATTATCTTTATAGAAGTCTATCATAACATTTTTTGCTTCATTCTCATCCAAACAGTGCAACTACATTCCATGTGAAGTTCTTTTATTTAAGACACCCTAATTGGAACAAATTTTTCTACCAATTTTCTTATTATAGTCTTATCCTTTTCACTCACATCCTCTAGGTACTCTCAATTGTTGAGGTATTACTAAATGTCATAATACTAAGGCTTCTGAAATACTCTTATTTCCATTACCTCCATACCTTTATATCATGGCTGACTAGGTTTTGATAGTCTTAGTGGCTTCACAATTATGTTAGTGATATGCCTTAGGCCAATTATGTAATGGCCATACTTTGACTTTTTCATATTTCTATTTTATTAATAAAGAGGTATTTTTATTATTACTAGCTAATTATAATAAGTTCCTTGAATATTTAATTCTACATCAGGTCATCAAATATGTGACTTGATAGTATAACTCTTAAGTGATACTTGAATTCTATTCTAAATCATCCGTATTCAATTATTATTATAGGAATAATAATGAATAAAGACTAGTATGAGATTGATTAATGATTATGTTTTACTGATCCTGTATATAAGATATTAAGTCAAACTCATAGGTACATATTTAGAGAAATGATGTACTAGATCGACCCACTATAAGAATACTACATGGATAATCTTCAAAGTGATTCTCATCACAGTAGTATTATTTCAGTCCTCTGACCTAAAATCACCATGGTTTCCTATATAATAAGTTTTGTATTTTGACACATTATTACGTTATCTTTAACCGAATGGTATAACAGGTTGTGACTAGATATAGAATGAGTTATGTAAGGAATGTGAGTGATTGAAATGGAATCTTTCCCTCAATTATTTAAAGAAGATATATGTGGGGCCCTCGATAAGTTAAACTGAAGAGAAATGCATGACCATGCTAGAATGAGTTGATAAAGAGTTATTAATATCAAATAAAAAGTTATCAGTATCAGTCTACTTAAGATCGAGAAATAATATGATTGAACTATATAAGGATGAGATAAACCATGCCTTATGTTCAATCAAAATATTGTGTGACAAAAGGACTATAATACATATTATGTATTAGGTTATGTCAGATTATCAGCCTTTACACAACTTGGATAGTCATAATGTCTTGCTAGAGGCCACTTATAACTTATGGGCTAAAATGGGAATTTTAGACTCACTGCTAGTGTTGTGTTAACCTACAAGGTTGCACATTTAGAATAGGTCCAAAGCATATTGGGTTAATTAACCCAATGATAATCTTTTTGAAAGAATAAATAAATAAATGAATATATATATATATATATATATATATATATATATATATATATATATATATATATATATATATATATATTATCCCACTTATGACTTGTGGGCTAAAATGGGAATTTTAGACTTACTGCTAGCGTTGTGTGAACCTACAAGGTCGCACATTTAGAATAGGTCCAAAGCATATTGGGTTAATTAACCCAATGGTAATCTTTTTGAAAGAATAAATAAATAAATAAATATGTATGTATATATATTTATGTTTATATTCCTTGTTTATTTAAGGTAAGGATTATCTTAAATAAATTGAAAATTATTCTAATTTTGGAATTACAATCAAAATAGAAAAAGAAAGTTTAATCTTCCCAAAAACTATTTTAGTAAGTAAGTGGTTTGAGAAACCCTAGATGGGATGTCTATATATACATCTCTTTCTCTTGGGTTTTGTAGGGCTATAATTCTCCTCCTTCTTCTACTTCTTTTGTGAAAAGAAAAACACATAGAGAGAAAGTAAAAGTAAGACTATAAAGGTGCTAGTACACTAACATTATTTTGGCATCCTAGTTTATATGGATATTGATAAAGGACGTGGTTTTATAGGTAATGTCTTAATCAGACAAGAAAACACAAAAAGCTCAAGGTAAGGTGTCACAGGTGTGAACCATACTCTTCCTCCCAACCTTCTTTCCTTGAAATCATCTTGGTGAGTTTTGGAATCCCTTTGTAATTGATTTGTTCAAATCACATAAATCCTATGAGGCTTTCATGATTAAATTTTTTGTTTTTTGCTGCGTTTATGAATCATGAAAACCCAATATATTGGTCTATCCCAAACTAATGCTCATAAAGTCAAAGTGTCCGCCATCAAGTTATGACTTCTCTACAAGTGAATGAGTTATCATTTCTAAAAGGACTTGCCTACTGTAAATGTTCTAGATATGGTTTCAATTATGGCTCTTTCCCATTCATTAGTGGCTTGATTGATTACTAATATTGAATCCCCTAGTAATACTACTTCTGTAACCTTCAAAGTGATTAATGCTTCCATCCCTATTATACACACTTCATATTCTGCTTCATTATTGGTAATTAAGAATGCTAACTTCTTTGTGATAGGAATTACCTCATTTTTTTGCAATCAATATATTTACCTTAATTCTTGCTCTAAATTAATTCCTTACTCCATCAAAGTACATGCAACATCCTTATATCTCAATTACTAAAGTAAGATCATTTAGAAACTCAAGTTTTATTTCTTCACCATCCATAGTGGGATTTAATGCTAGAAATTTAGCCACTGCTCTCCCTTTGATCATCTTCTATGTCAAGTACTCGACGTCTGATTTTTCTCAACAGTAATAGCTATTTAGCCAACTTTTATATTAGTGATAATGCTTCAAATAGGTATTTCATCAATCCAATTTTAAAACTTCCTGAATCTTATATAACTAAAAGTAATGCCTTAGCTTTTTCATGGCCCAAACCATTGCCAAACATATATACTTAAGTTAACTATGCTTCTCTTCATAGGGCAACATTTTCTTACTTAAGTTATAAACTGTATGTTCTGCTCATGCTTTTCCTTCCTAGGCCATAATGGCTTCAATAACATTCCCTTCAATTTCTAAGTACAGAATCAAGGGTCTTCCCATTTTAGGAGGTCTTAGAATTGGTGGATTATGAGATAATCCTTGATTTTATAAAAAGTAATTTGGCACTATTCATTCCAAACCATGAGTTAATTCTTCCAAAGCAGCTTGAATATTAGCTCATATACCTCTGTCATTCTGGATATAAACCTATAGATGAACTGTAGTTTTCTCAAGAATCCATAAACTTCTTTTTTAGTCTTTGGTGTTGGCATCTCATGAATTACTTTTGCTTTGTCTAGATTGACCTCGATTCCTCTCTAACTAACCATATATCCCAGTATCTTTCCTGAAGTTACTTTGAATATGCACTTTTCAGGTTGAGCCTTAGACTATACTTCTCTACCCTTTGTAAGAACTTCTCTAACATGGTCAGGTGCTCTTCTCCAAACCTTAATTTCACCATCATATCATCAACATAGACCTCTACCTATTTATGTATTATATCATGAAATATTGTTATTGCCATTCTCTAGTAAGTTGCACCTACATTCTTTAAACCAAAAGGCATTAGTTTGTAGTAGTATGTCCCACATTCAATAATAAAAGCAGTCTTAGCTTTGTTGATGATTGATAAAAGAATCTAGTTATAGCATGAAAACTCATCCATAAAGGAATACATAACATATGTAGAAGCATTGTCAATCAACACATCTATATGAGGCAAAAGGAAATTATCTTTTGGATAAACTTTATTGAGGTCCCTGTAATCCACATAAATTCTTACTTTCCCATCTTTCTTTAGCATAAGAACCACATTGGATAGCCATTCTGGATAGTCCACTACCTATAAGAACTTCACTTTGATTTTCTTTTCCATGTCTTCCTTTACTAACTATGGCCACTCTAGTCTTAGTCTTTATAGCTTTTATTTCATCGGTTTACATCCCTTTTTAGTTAGAATGAAGTGTTGAGCAATGTCTCTATTTATACCAAGCATGTCATCATACATCCAAGTGAATACCCTTAAATATTTTATTAATATTTTTTCTTATTCTCTTATTTCCTTAGGGGTAATATCTTTTGAAATATGCCATATACGAGGATTTGCATATATGCTTATGTTAAATGGCTCAGTGTTAATGGAATGAATGTCAAAGATGCTCATGTAAAATTCAATAAAATGCTCATTATCAACATGAAAACACATCACATAAGTAAGCAAAATTAGATTTCATTGTATCATACTTAGAGTTCAGTACATCAAAAGACTCAATTAGATAAGCAATATAGACATTTTCAAAGATAGACACATCATCAAATAATACATCCTTTATGCTATATTTAATGAGAGCTACAATTTTGGTGTAGCTAGGAGCTTCAACTTCTGTCCTTATGTTCTTTAAGACTAGTTTAATCTCTACAATGGTTATTTTCCCTTCTTCTTCTTTCAAACTCTCTTCCTTTCCTATACTAGCAATCATGTCTATGAAAATCTCAAAGTCAAATTTCTTAATTTCATTACACTCTCATTCTTTAAGTTGTCCTTAATATTTAGTGAGAGAGCCCTCCAAGATGAAGAAATTCTTCTTGCCCTTATCTACAACTAGATCATACCCCAACCCTTGTTTGTTAGTATAGCTCTTAAAGTTTGGCATTACTAGAATTCCATTTTGCTTTTTTCCAAGCCTAGTTCTCAGTTCATAACTCATCTTCTTCATTATAACAATGACCTTTAAACTAACCTTATCCTCATTTATTTTGATACCTGAAATGCCAAAGGTGTCACATTTATGCAGCGATCTATGCTATTGGCCTCAGCTTCAATAATGACTACCTTCCCATCAAATGGGAATTTGATTTTCTAATGTAGGGTAGGTGGTACCACTCCAATATGTAAATTAATATATTCATGCATGCAATTATAGAATAGTTGCCATATAGATCAAATAAAATTACATGAAATTGTCAATTTGAAAATAAAATTTTACAAAATTGATGTTTGCATGTCACAAAGGACCATCAAAATTTTGGTCGAACCTCTGAATTTTTAGTCAAAGATCTGCATTTTAAATCAAAATTCTAGATTTTTTTATCTAAAATCTAGAAATCTAATCAAAATTTTGGATTTCTAATTGGAAATCTAGAAATCTGATCGGTATTTTGGATTTTCGATCAAAAATCAAGTCTTCCGATTGGATTTAACCCAATTTTTTTAAATAAATAAATAAACACAAACAAAGATAAAGTTTAGACACCACTGAAGTTGTCATATTGTTTTCACTTGGCTCGAGAATTATTTCATGATTTATCTAAAGAAGGAGTACGACACATCTGGGCATCTGGCTTCTAACGCTTCATTGTTGCTCTACTGACTGCTCGAGGTAGGTCAGACCATTATTCACTTTTTGCTCTTAGTGAGAAGTAGATGGATACCACTCACACATTTCACACATGAGTGGGTTAGCTGACTATTTCCCCTATAAGCTTCTCTTCCATCATTAGGATTACCTTTGAAGGTGCCCTAGTTCCTTTTGATATCCACTACTGCACCCTTCTAGAAGATGCTAGGAGTCATTATGTTCATGACTTGCTTGGGTTCATTCTGGCATAGAAAAATTGGAAGAACATGCGCCTTTCTTCTTTCATTCAAGGTTTCAGGAGGTTACCCACCATTACACTTCCTCATATTCTTCAAAAGGCAAGATGTTTTTTATTGATACTGCTAAGCACTACCCTCTTCTATGAGACTAGTCATGAGCTCAGTATTACTTTTCTTGGTTTGCTTCAAGGCCTTGTTAAAGTCACTACCTTTGATTGGGGATCTGCAGCTCTTATATCTCTACTATAGACTGGATACTATCTGTAGAGGTGCTGTGACAATGTGTGGCTTTTGGCATGTCCTGAATGTATGTCTTCTACCTTTTTAACTTTGCTCTTTTATAACCTCTTCTTTTTTATTTCAACTATTTATTCTCTTTGAGATCTAGGGCATTGATATTGGGGTGATTTGAGGCTTCATCGCTATTAGCTTTGACAAGAGTATTCCTCTAATGTAGATATGGGGTTCTTTTCATCTAGCTAGCACCAAGCATGATTTGTAGACTTATTGGGACCAGCTGAACTCCTTAAAGTGAGACCTAGGAAGATAAATTTAATTTTTAATAAGTTAAATAAAATTTATCTGAATGAATTTGCAAGTCAGATCAGATTGGCTGGTTGGTGTTCAAGACATTCAGTGATATGATTCTATGACTGTAGATGTGAGGCTTGAGACTATAAGAGTTTTGCTTCCTAGTTATGGTTTTCATATGTTGTATCTTAGTGAATGTGTCTATCATTGGCACATGGGACCTTCCAGGAGGCGTGTTCCTTCTTCTATTCCCTCTTCGATGTTGTGGAGCTGCAACATGACTGGTCTTGAGCTTCGAGTAGCCCTTAAGGAATATGATGTTTTAACTTTGCTTAAGTGTTCTTGTCACTATCAATAGTATATTCAGGAGAATCTCTTAGAGTAGGTTCCTACAGACCTAGTTGAGGTATGCTTTCTGTCACCATTTTACTTCATCTTTTTCATCACTATCACCATTTTACTTCATCTCTTTCATCACTGCATATTATATTTGCTTTTCTATATAGGTTGAAGAAGCCACTAATGTTGCTATAGTGGAGGAGACTGAGGGTGACACTAAGAGGACTGAGCAAGAGGTTTAGCACACTTAACATAGTAAAGCTGCTTGAGGTGATACTTCCTCGAGTACCATCCTAGGCAATGTTCCACCACTTGATAGGTCCATGTATTATTGGGCTTCTGTAGTACAGACTCCCATTAAGCAGCACATGTATTTTGATGTAGCTCAGATTCTTAGCTTCTCTCCTCCTGATGCTTCATATATAAGTGCAATTTGCATTTTTAATCCTATATAGACTGACACTTGTTACTGAATTAGTAGACTTTATTTTACAGGTCCCTCGGACACAGGCAAAGTATTTGTATGGACTCACCTTATCCCAAAGATTATTTACCATGCAAATAATGATTACGTAGAGAGTTAGTATTTACAACAAGTATGCAAATGTACTCATTTTATGTATAATATGCATGATTCTAATTATTCTTGATGCAATAAAGTTATGTTGGGGATCTAGAGTGTAAGAACGAGAGGCTTAGCCCATAGCTTGCTAGTCTAGGTTTTGATGATCATGGCACTGGGATTTCTATGGCCCCAGATCATAGCAACGATCCTGTTAGAGGGTGGAGTCCTTGGCCAAACACTAAAGCTCAAGATGACTAACCTTTTTATCTTTTGAACTTGTACTTACATGACTGTATTTTCACTTTGAACTGCTTCACCTTTTCTGAATGGATTATGGACTTTTCATTTTGGATCAAACCCTAAAAAATTATTTTTTTAAAAGATAATATTTCTTGAGGTGATCTAAGTTGATTGGCTTAGTGAACTAATTTCCTTCTAGATCTGATATCTTTATAGCTCCTTTTGGTAGAATTGTCTTAACTAAATATGGTCCTTCCTAATTTGGTCTGAATTTTCCTCTTGGGTTAAATACCATTGCCCTTAACTGCTTTAGCACCATATCTCTAGCCTTTATCTTTCCAGGGTATAACCTTTTTATTAAAGGCTCTCGCTATTCTTCTCTGGTAAATTTGAGTGTGAAATAAAGCATCCATCTTTTTCCTATCTAGAGATACAAGGTGGTCATATCTATTTTATAGCCATTCACTCTCAGGGATTTTTGCTTCCATAGCAACCCTTAAAGATTTGATTTATGTCTCTATGGGTAAAATTGCTTCACAACCATATACTCATGAGAACAGTGTCTGTCCTATAGCAGTGCATGTCATAGTTCTATATCCCTATAAAGCAAAAGGGAGATACTTAGATAAATCTTTATGCATTTTCATCATCTTAGAGAGGATTCTCTTTATATTCTTATTAGCTGCTTCAACTGCCCCATTAGTATGAGGTCGATAAGGTGAGGATTTATAATGCACAATCCTATATCTTTGGAACAACTTAGTTGTCTCTGCCTGAAATTAAACACCATATTCTGTCACAATATGATGTGGGATCTTGTATCTGCAAATGAGATTCTTCTCAATGAACTTTGCCATTTGTCTAACCTTTAAAGTACTAAAGGATTATGCTTTTATTCATCTAGAGAAATAGTTAATTGCCACTATTATATATTTATGCATGTTTGAGGCAGTTGGTCTTATCTCCCCTATTTTATATATCTCCCATTCTGTAAAGGGCCACAGAGATGTTAAATTATTTAATACTATAGGGGGAAGACGATTGAGATTCCCATGTATCTTGCACTAATGACATTGTCTCACTATTCGGATACAATCTTTTTCCATGCTCATCCAATAATACCCTTATCAAATTATTTTCTTTACTAGAATTATCCCATTTATATGAGATCCACAAACCCCTGCATGAATCTCTCTCATCACCTATTTTGCTTCATCTTTCTTGAGACATGTCAGCTACATTCCATTTGGCATTCTTTTATATAATACCTTACCAAGACTTGCATAATGGCATGCAAGAACATGAAGAGCATTTTTTTCTTTTAGGGTCACTTCATCTAGGTACTCCCTTTCCTTAATGAATCTTTGGATGTCATAAAATAATGGATTTTCTTATAGCCCTATCTAAATACTCATAACTTATTCTTCACTATAAAATGGAGTTTTCATTTTCATTATTACCAAAGGCTTCATCATCCCTGTCAGTCCACGTTGAAGAAAGTGTTGCCAAGGCATCCACCATTTGATTCTCATCTCTTGCTAAATGTATGAAGAGACATTTAGTAAAATTTCTCATTAACTTATTCAAATAGCAAATGTAAGGTTTTAACCTCTCTTCTTTCACTTCCTACTCCTCATTAGCCTAACTAATAACTAATAGGGAATCTCCATAAATTAGTAGGTCTTTAGCTCTAACTGCTAGCACTGCTTTTACCATATAGATTCATTCCTCATACTTATTCATGTTATTCATAACTTTGAAATCTAATTTCTTAGCCATTGGGATGGTTTCTCCTCCTGGTGTGGCAAGAATTACTCCTAATCCTGCTCCTCTTTTATTCATAGCTCCATCAAAATAAATCTTTTATTCGTGTTATTCTATTACTGCTAAGTTCTCATCTGAAAACTCTAAATTCCACTACTTGTTTCCCTCGACTACATTCTGTGCCAAGAATTTTGCTACTGCTCTTCCTTTGATGACCTTGGTAGTGATGTACTTTATATCAAACTTAGTTAGAGGTACCAATCATCGAGACATCTTTATAGTTAAAGTTGGTGCTTGAAATAAGTACCTTAAAGGATCTATCTTTGAAATAACTTGTACTTTGTAAGACTAGAAATAATGTCTTAGCTTCCTTGTAGCCCATATCATAATCAAACATGTCTTCTCTATAAGATCATATTTTCCTTCATATGGTAGGAACTTTTTACTAAGATAATATATTGCATACTAGACCCCTTTTGGTCCTTTTTATGCTAATATTGCCCCCATTACTTTTTCCTCTAAAGCTAGATATAAGATTAAGGGTTTACTTTATCTTGGTGGTCTTAACACAGGTTGATTAGTAAGGTATTCTTTAATCTTATTAAAGGCTTTCTGACATTCTTTATTCCATTCCACCAATTGATTCTTCTTTAAAAGCTTAAAGATTGGATCACAAACCATGGTGACTTTCATAATAAACCTACTAGTGTCATTTAGTTTCTAATAAACCCTTATACTTCTTTCTCCATTCTTAGCACTAGCATCTCTTAAATGGCTTTGATCTTGTCTGGATTGACTTCTATTTCTTTATTACTGACTATATGCCCTAATAACTTTCCATAATGAACCCCAAATATGCATTTCTTTGAATTAAGCCTTAGGTTATATTTTTCTATTCTTGTTAGAAACTTATCTAAAGCCTCAAAATGTCCTTCCCTTATTTTTTACTTAACCATCATATCATCAACATACATTTCCACTTCTTTATGCATCATATCATGAAATAGAGTGGTCGCCACTCTTTGATAGGTCGCTCTTACGTTCTTTAATCCAAAGGGCATCACTTTGTAGCAATATGTCCCCCATTCCATGATAAAAGCAATTTTGATCTTGTCTATAATTGCTATCATTATCTGATTATAACCTAAAAAATAATCCATGAAAAAGTACATTTCACTAGATGTTGTGCTATCAACAATCACATCAATATGGGGTAAAGGCAAGTCATCCTTTGGGCATGCTTTCTTCAAATCTTTGAAATCTATACACATCCAAACTTTTCCATCTTTCTTGGGAATTGGTACTATGTTTGCCAACCATTGAGGTACTCTACCACTTATAGAAAATTAGCTTGGATTTGCTTAGCAATATCTTCCCTTATCTTTTCTATCCACTATAGTCTTAACCTATGAAGTTTTTGCTTAATAGGTTTAGCTTCTAGATATATTGGAATGTGATGCTTTGCAATTTCTTTATTTAAACTTAGCATATCCTCATAGGACAAAGCAAATACTACCTTTCTTTTTGTTAATATTCTCTCAAATTTTTCCCTCTCTTCAGGAGTTAAATCATGTGATATAGAAATATTCTTTGGTTATTCATTTATGCCCATGTTTAATGAATCTAATTGAATAGAAATAATTTCAAACATGCATGAACGATCATTATTAAAATGGACAAGACCATCAGTTCAACATCACACAAATAAGCCAAACCAGAGTTCATATCATTGACCACAAGAAAAATAAAGTTTTTATCCTCAAATAGACTGGACATTATTACATTAGTTTCTTTATAAAAAATTGCTAAAACTATTATTAATAATGGTAGTTAAATCCTATGGTGATTCTTCATTAAGTGGTAGACAAAGTAGCTCTTCAATGGCCTCAGTCCCTATCTTCTCAGCAACTTTCTTCATCACCTTATCTTTGTTATCTTGCACTAGACTCTCAACTATCTATTTCTTGAAGATCTCAAACCTAGGAATATTCACACTAGCTACTTGGACAAGCTCCTTTTCACCCAGATAGAACTTCTCTTTTCTTTATTTAACAAAACCATCCTTTAATGATCTCACATTCTTTAAGAGGTTATTCCTATTGAAAACCCTTCTTCTAGCTCTTTTACTGCCAAATAACTCCTGTATAGCCCAATCCTCTTATATCATCTTGGCTTTTGAAATTTGGGAGTTCTAGACTTCCCTACTCATTCTTTCCCAATCCTTGTCCCGGTAGATAATTCATCTTCTTAATCATACTTATAACCCTTAGATCCATCTCAATTGCATTAGAGATCATGGCTATTTGGAAACTAGGAGGGATAACTACTTGCTTTTGACTATCCATAACTACAGACACAGTCTTGCCTATACTAGCATCTAAAGTCATAACTTCTCCATTAAGTAGGAATTTCACCTTTTGATGCACAGTTGAGGCACTCCTCCCAAAATATGATACCAAGGCCTACCCAAAAGCAAGGCATAGGTGACTAGGATGTCTAGCATAGTAAATTCCATTATTGCTTATATAGGCCCAGTATTTACAAAAGCCATAAATATCCCTTCTACATTCCTTGTGTTGTCATCATAAGCTATGATTATAAGGTTT
Organism: Mallotus nudiflorus; assembly: GCA_947683625.1. Classification (NCBI taxonomy): domain Eukaryota; kingdom Viridiplantae; phylum Streptophyta; class Magnoliopsida; order Malpighiales; family Euphorbiaceae; genus Mallotus; species Mallotus nudiflorus. Next base: position 5,140,635 of record CANTUR010000069.1, on the reverse strand, counting down.
GATTTTGCTAAATCCTCCACCTTCACTCCAAGATTGGGCAGGAGCAAACATTAATTATAGACCCATCATCCACCATCACATAATTGGTCCTTTTCCCTTTTACTTCAATTGGAATGAATAAGGCTTTATTATGATTCCTTCCTTCTGCAGGTAAATCCTCATCAGAGAAAGTAACACCGTGCTTTTTCTTAGTAATCTTGGCCACCATTGCCTCAGGGGTTACAGTAGTTTCAATGTTCATTTTAGCTAGAGCCCTAACCAGAGCCTTCCTATGGTTACTTAAATGCCTCAAGAGCTCCCAAATGCTCACATTTGCTTTTGCCTTCTTAACATGTTTAAGAATTAAGTCATCACCATGTTCGTCTAAGTCTTCTCTTTCAATAACTTCTTCTTTTTATATTTTTCTCTATCAGTTTATAACCCTTACCACTTTTAGTAACATGATTGACTTCTAGATTATCAACCTATACATTGTAGCCTTTAGTGCCTTCTTCATTATAATTGTACCAGATGTTAATAACCCCAATAGTTTGATCCTTCTTTCCATCTTTTCACACCTCAACCATGCATTTTTCTTTCTTATCTAGTAGCTTCTCATCATCAAATTCATCATCCTACCCTGTAGGTATAATTGACTCAATGGGTATATCAAAAGAAGGTGGTTTAGTGTAAAATACCTTATAGTTGAACTTACTTGAAGGTTATCCTAATAAGTCTTCTACTCTATCCACATCTTTATGGGCATTAAGAGATTTCTCATTGGTTATAAGGTTTAGGTCCTTAAAGGAGTTTAGCACTTCTTCCTTGCTCACTCCTAAGTTAATCATCATGGTCGTTGGGGTGGCATGTTCCAGTAATTTGGAAAAGAGTTATTTTGGGTGTTTGGGTTTGGATTTCATTTATCAGGGTCTATGAGGTTTTGAATTTCAAGTTTAAGTTGCATGCAAGAGTCAATATAATGGCCAGTAATTTAGTGAAATTTATGGTAACTATTTGGGCTAAAGTCTGGGAGATTTGGGTTTAGTAGTCTAGGGGAGATTAAGGGTCTAAGGAGGCCCTTTTGGACTAAATGGTTTAAGATGTTAGAAAAGGTTAAAATTCAAGAATCTTATGCATTGTTGAATAGCATGGACTCCTACAACCCAACTAGCATTTCGTTGTTATGTGCCCCCAGTTAGGTAGTTTCTTACTTTGTTGCTTTTAGCAATCTTCATTTTGTCACTTTCAATCTCCTCAGCTTACAACCCATCATCATAAAGGTCTACAAACATTTTAGGGTTCATCATTTGTAACCTCTCAACTAAATTAGGTGACACATTTCGAACAATCATCCTAACCTTATCCTTTTCAACTAGCTTGTTTTTCATTAATCTTGACTTATTCATGAATCTAGTCAGAAAATTTGAAAATGATTGATTAGGCTTCTGCTTGGTCAATTCTAAATCCTTGATAGACACTTCAAGACTGGTACTGTAGTCATATTATTTCAGAAAAGCAGTACACAATTCTCTCCAGTCCGCTTGGATAGACTTCTCTAATCCATAATACTAGTTAATAGCCATACCCTCCAAGGATAGTACAAATAACTTGGTAACTATAAACAAAAGAGCTTTAGTGGTGCTTATAGTAGTTGTATATTGACTAAGATGAATCCTTGGGTCTCTAGTACCGTCAAACTTCTGCAGTTGTGGCATCTTGAACTTATCAGGCAACTTATCTTCCTCAAATTATATCATATCATCAAAGTCAAATGAATATCTGATGCCCTATCCTCTCATTAATTCTTCCATTTTGGACATCTTCTGAGTTAGTGCTTTCATCTACTTGGATTCCAGCTCTTGAACTTGCTCAAGTGATTCCTTTTTTTCTTTTTCAACCATGTAGTTCTTAACATCCTCCAATTTCATTTCCACAGTAGGTATATTCCTAACAGTGTTTAAAGGTTGCCTCTCAGTATTGTCATTATTAGTAGGTGGTGCACCCACAATAGGTGGATTGGCCGCAACTAGAGGTGCAGCAGCATGTGGTGGCATTAATCCAGCTAGAGCTTATCTTAGTTCATTTTGCATCATTGCTCTCATGTCATCCATCAATGCTCCTTTGATCTCCTCTATGGACTAGTTTCCTCCCTCTTGTTATTCCATTTCTTCTGCTTGATTAGCTAGAGCTTGTGTAGCTTATAGTTAGAGTGGATTGATGGGACTCCTTTCCAACCTACTAAGGATCTTTTTTGCAATTAGCTTCGGGCTTGAATCCGCTCTTACTAGTTTGCCACCTTTTTGACTCCAAACATAGGAAAACTTAAATGAATCTATGATGGCTAAAAAAAAGTGTTAGTATGATGCATGAAATGCATGTATGCATATATACATGATGCGTGCTATGCAACAAGTAGCAGGTTGAGTCAAGTAACAAGTCAAGTGTGCATACATCCTTCCAACCTTATTCCTCCCACTCACGTATTCAATGGCGAGTCTCTTTTCTATGATTTTTGGTTTTAGCCTTAATATCAATAGGGAATATCAAGAATCAACATGCATGTCATATCTCTTAAAGTAGTAAAAGCATATAAACAACATTTTTAGGTATAAAAGTATCATTTGCAAACTCGAGAGAACACTACCCCCCCTTTTAGTAATTAGGTTGCATACTTTAGTTAGATGAGTCTGGTAATGTCTCTCAAACCGAGTTAAGGCTAAGAGTGATGATTAACTAATTTGCAATCCTATAAAGCTAGTGGAATTATGGAACCATAAACCAATGTCATCGGTTAATAGGGACATGCAGAATAAATGTAAGAATAAAATAATTATAAAGAACATAATTAGAATCAATATCTCTTATCCCTAGTGGAGTCACCACTATAGATGACAGGGTTTAGTGCACGTCTAAGATTTTAACAACCATGACATTATTTGAGCTTAGGGCTCTAGAGAACACACTAACCACTATTAAAAAGACAGGGCTTGGAGATGAAGAGTCGTCACCCAAGTTAATAATTGGGACAAATCGAAAATGGTGGTACTCAAATCTCTAAAAGAGAGTTAGCACCATAACTAGGAGATTATGGATATAGAATACTAACTTCTTTCAGTCTCATGTTCATTTAGAATTACTTTATGAATTACTACCTTATCCTCTATTTACATGCAATTTCATATAAACCCTTATTTTAATAATAAAACCCGGGCAAACTAGTCATGAAAAATACATATAAATAATGCATTCATTTAATTTCATAATCCTTAAGTTAGTCTAATCTACATTGATTTAAATTAAATGGGTTAAATCTACATGCTTTAATTTACAAGTGACCCTAAAGACTGATGGGCCTAATTCCTATTTAATTTTTAATTAAGTGAACCTAAGTCTATTTATTTTAGTTCTAAAAATGGGCATAAATCTACAAATTATGAAGTATTTAAATTAATGGGCCTAATTCTACATGTTTTAATTTTAAGGTGATCTTAAATCTACAAGTTATGGAAAGGGCTTTAATTTAATGGGCTAAGTCTATTAAATTAATTAAATTAAACTAGGTAGGCCTATGTCTAAACTAACTTGGTGAGCCTAAATTATTTCAACCCTAAATCTAGTTAATTATGGACCTAAATATGCATTTTAATAAAAATCTAAACCTAATGAATCAATAACCTATCAAATGAAATGGGCTAATTAAAAGATGGACCAAAGAAACTACTTAAACCTAAAATTATTTAAATGGATTAAAGCGTAACATGGCTTAGGACCCAAAACACATACAAAAAATAAAAAAGTCCAAAAAACAATAAAAAAATATCAAAACAATCAAATAAAATATTAAATAGTCAATTAAATTTATTTCTTCTAAAAAATCTAATTTCGTTAAAGTGACCTTAAACAACAAATTATTAATAAATAAAATAATTAATAAGCAACCATAATTCTATCCACTTAAATCTAATTCAATTTTAATTAAAAACCCTAATTATCTCTATAGCCATTAATTTTAATTAATCACCCAATTCAAATCCTAATTTTACTACCCAATTAATTAAAATAAACACATAACCACACATAAGGTTCCATTATTTCCACTATTAGGGCTATTACAATGATCTACTGAAAATAAAAAATAAAATTAATACAACCCAAAAAACTAAATACATAAAAATACAAAATAAAACAACCAACAAAATAATAAAAAATAAATAAACCTATAAACTATATTCAGCTACAAAATTCAATCCATGGCATTCCATGTATCTTCATGGGTTTTGTTCTCTATAGTAAATTCATTATATAAATTCCTCCATAATCATAAACATAAATAAAAAAAATAAACAATGATTAGTAGTTAAACAAAATTAAAATTAAAATTAAATGGAACCAAAACAATCAAATAAAATAAATAGAAGAAGGTAGAAGGAGAGATGATTGGAAGGATGCAGTATTGATTTGCTCCTCATAGTGGTATATATCACCATTGTTTTTTAAAATCGGTCTTCAATGCTTGATTTTCTCTTCCTAAAAAGTCTACTACTTCTTCTTAAAAGAATAGTACCTTTAAAGAAAATTTTTATTTGAAAACTACATAAAAGAAAAGAAGAAGAAGCCCCCCCCCCCCTCCCCCAACTCTAAGAGAGTTGAGTTGGGTTTATATCAAAAACCCTAGCTAAAAGTCATGTATCTCACTATGACTTCTTCCCTTCACAGTGATAAAGTTTTGGTTTAATAAGGACTTTTAATTTCTTAAAAAATTCAGATAAATCCTAGAAAATGGATTTATCACATTATTTTACTAATTAAAATTCATAAAATAAATTTTTATTTACTGAAAAATCAAAAATTTAGATGGAACATGTTTAATCCCAACCGGGATTATATAATTCCAATCGAAATTACATAATTCTGATTGATTTGATGTAATTGCGATCGAAATTATGTAATTCCAATCGGATTTACAAAATTTTGATCTTTTTTTAACCTTTAATTATAGAAAGACCCTTAAAAGAATTTAAACATTTCAATTAAGTCCTTAAAGAAAACATTATAATTAAGTCCTTAAAAACCAATTAAGTTCTTTTAAAGATGCATTTAGGCTTTTAAGGTTTCAATCTTCAAGTGTTGAAGATCTATTTATAGTATTTTCATTATTGGAGTCCTCTATCGCATCCACACTCCATCATCCCAAAATTGGGTGCTTACAATTATATGGATTGAAACAAGCTCCTAGAGCTTGGTATGAAAGGTTGGGTAACTTTTTTTTAGTAAAAGGGTTCTCTAATGAAAAAGTTGACACAACTTTATTCATTAAGAAATCCAAACATAATTTACTTATTATTCAAATATATATTAATGACATTATTTTTGGTACTACTAAGCATTGCTTGTGTGAGGAATTTTCTAAATTAATGCAAAGGGAATTTAAAATGAGTACGATGGGTGAGCTTAAGTTCTTCCTTAGATTACAAATTAATCAATGCAAGGATAGGATCTTTATCAACCAAACCAAAAACACAAGGGACATTCTCAAGAAGTTTGGCATAGAAGAAGCTAAGACTAGTAAGACTCCTATGAGCACCACCACTAAACTCACTAAGGATGAGAATTGGAAATTGGTTAATGAAAGGCGATTTAGAGGTATAATTGAATCCCTCTTTTACCTTATCGCAAGTAGACCGAATATAATGTTTGTTATTTGTTTGTGTACATGTTTTTAATCATGTCCTAGGAAATCACATTTAAATGCCATTAAGAGAATCTTTAAATTCCTTAGTGGAACTATGCATTTAGGATTTTTGTATCCTAAGAGCTTAACATTTAACTTAATTAGCTATTCAAATGCTGACTTTGCCGATAACTTATTGGATAAGAAAAGCACTTATGGAACTTGCCAAATTTTAAGAAATTGTTTAGTCTCCTAGTTTAGTAAAAAGCAAGTCTTTGTTGCCTTGTTCATTGTTGAAGCCAAATATATGGTAGTAAGTTGCTATTGCTCATAAGTATTATGGCAAAAACAACAAGTAATGGACTATGGCATTGATATTAATCACATTCAAATCAAGTGTGATACTACATGTGCTATAAATTTTAGCAAAAACCTTATTCAACATTTAAGAACTAAGCATATAAACATTAGACATCATTTTTTGTGTGATCATATGCAAAATGGTGATATCACTCTTGATTTTATTAATACAAATCACCAATTAGCATACATGTTTACCAAGCCACTATATGAGGATAGAATGAACTTCATTAAGTATGAGCTTAGAATGCTAGATGGTGCTAGTTTGACTTAAGTTTCTCATGCCTCTCTATTAATTGATAATCTCATTTCTATGTTGATTGTTTGATTATCTTATATGATTTATTCTTTACACTTATATGCATTCTCATGTGTTGAAGTACTTGTGATAGTGAATGAGCCCTCTGAAACTTGATATTATAAGTGAAAATAAATTCATTTAGCTATTCTTGATATCTATTATTATTCTTAATATTTTATATTTGAATTTATATTGATATTTTAATCTAAAAAATGTTTCTTTTGAATTTTATTATGCATTTGGCTCATAATCAAGATATTCAAAAAGATGCCCATATGAAAAATATTTTTTAAAATCATCTTGCTCGTACGTGAATTTTGCCTTAAGTTAATTATCTTATATGGAGTTTATATGCCTTTATGTGATTTTCTTTCATTATTTGTAGTTTAATAATTAATTATTGAAATTAATTTAATTAATTAATTAATTAAAAATTAGTAAAATTTATCTTACTCATGAAATTTCCCATTTGCATGCTAAATTATGTTGATTTATGTCTTAGTTTTATTTGAATTTAATTTTTCCTTTGATTACTTCTATTTGGAGTCAATTAAAGTCCTTAGGGACTAAATTGCAAGATTTTTTGGAAAAAATTGAAAAACGTTTAAAAGTGCAAAGACCTGGGCGAAACTCTATCATGAGCCATTGCAAAAGTTGTAACTATTCATCACTTGCATCTCGTTAGTGGACTGAGCCCTTCACGAGCAACACTCACGATCGTGACCACTCGTGAGGAGCGCTTTGACAGATGAAGAGTTACAATTTCATTAAAATTATAACCCCCACTTACACTCTTCAATTCCAAATGGTAACCTGCCATTCCTCATCAATTTTTGACTAAAATTTAAGTATTTTTACACTAATCATTCCTATTTATACTCATCTTCATCCCTTCTTCAAATCACAAATAAAATTCTTCATTATTATCCTACTCTCTTAGCTACTTTCTCTCTTCCCTTCCCCTTTAATCACCATTCTCAAACTCTTCACAATTATTTTTTTCTTATTCAAACCTCCATCAATTTCTCCTTATGGCCCCAAAGAAGACCACTCAACAAGATGTTCCCTTATCCTCATTAAGGAGGGCCACTAAGGACCAACCTAAAAAGTCTCCTCCGACCTCCTATTCCTCCACTCAAGTTAGGAATAGATTGGCTCAATTTAGCAAAAGAAAATTGATTCCCTCAAGATATATCTCTTAATTAACTCTTGAGAAGATAGGATGCTATGAGGAAGTCAAACAATTACTTGAAAAAGCTAGTATATGTAACTTTACTTTTGAACCTTACCCTACTTATCCTTCAGTTATCCATGAATTTCTCTCCACCTTTTAGCTTAGGGTTCAATTTATTGATGATCAAAATCCCTTGAATAACATGAGGTTTATGTTGGGTGGTAGATATCATTTTTTTAATCTCTAAAAAATTTGATACTATTTTTTATTTCAAGCAAGGGGGTCTTGCTTCACCCATTACCACTTGGTCCCCCCATAACTTTTGGCTTCACCATGCTAAAGCAAATAATAGTTCCTTTATTGTAGGACACACCAAGTCTTCTTACTTCTCCTCAACAGCCCTATGGTATATTCATAGTTTATTACCTATTCTTTTCATGCTATTGGGCTTAGTAATGAGGCAATTTCTTTTGATGATCTCTTTTTAATTCATTTCCTTGTTAAAATTATGGATGTGGAATTGGGAAGATGGATTTAATGGAGATTATGGTTGGCTAGTGATAGTATAAGTGATAGTCTTTGCATTAGTGCCATTATCACCAAGATTACCCACCATTTTAGGATCAAATTTAACAACCTCAATTCCATCCCTCTTTCTCTTCTTGATGAAAACCTCTTGAAGAACTCTAGATAATTCAAGAAGGTAGGGAAATTTTGGCTTTGGAAGGATGAAGAAGAGGAAGTTAATAAAGAACTTGCTTAAGACCTTAAGGATATTGAGAAGATAGGCAACTTAGGACATAAGGGAGTTGGACTAAAAAGAGAACCCTAAGAAACATAAGCACCTCAACCTCCCATGCCTCAAACAAAGAGAGCAAGAGGCCCTTATTCTTCTTAAAGTGTTGACAATGAACTCGCTTGGGTTGGAGGCTTTTTTTTATTATCTAACCATTATTGAATCAAACTTCAACAATTGATTCAATCAAGTGGGCATAAGACTTGATAGGTTTGAGCATCGAATAGACCATGTTGAATATAACATTCATCAACTTTATACCTATCACAACATTCAATGCTCTTGGCCTCCTCCTCTACCTCCTTCCTCTCAAGATCCTCAAGACCCTTATTATGGCAATAATGCCTAAGTGTTTGTTTCCATTTGGTTTATTTTTAGTGTCTTAGATTTTTTAGCTTGGCTTATTTTAGTTTTTTTGGACTACATTTTGTTTTAGTCTCTTATCTTTCTTTAGCTTCTTCCCTTTTTTTTCTCTTTAACAAAGGGGAAGAAGATTGTAGTGTGTGTCTTTACTATGAGTATTATGTGTGATGTTTCCCTTTTAATATTATATATTTATGTTTATTTCAACTCAAAGTTTTTTATTAATAATTGTAATTTACGTTACAATGTAACAAACACAAATCACGCAATATATGCACCTTACAATGCAAATTATCTTTAGAAGTATTGCATACATTAAGGAGGAGGCAATCCATCACATATTTTGCTACATTGCAATAATTAACTTTATAAGTGGGAGCTTCCACTATAAAACACACACACATATTATTCTTTATTTAATCAAATTGATCGTTAAAGTTAAAAAAAAAAAGGAAATTGTTGACCATTTGCATGATCAACCCCTTGATTTTTACTTTGATAAACAATTTGAAATACCAAAAATATCTATTAAGTGTGTAGGATTTCACTTTAAAAACAAAGACATCATCCAAGGTTAAAGAATTGTATAGCTCTTTTTAAGAGCCTTTATATGACAATTTTTTTAAAGGACTAAAGGTTATACAAAAGCACAAGTCATTTAGGTATATAAGGAAGCCATAAAAGTCAAGATTTCAAGGAACAAACTACTCCTTATGAGCTGCTGTTCAAGTTATAAGCATCCTCACAACCCAAGCACATAAAAGGAAGTAGCTGAGTGAGATAAGTCTATATGGCTAACGATTGACCCTCACGAGTAGGTCATGATCATAAGGGGCAGCTAGATAGGGCTCCAATGGTTATTTCAGTCTTTAATGGTCAAATCATTCAACCCTCATAACCAAAAGCATGCCCTCATAACCGTGAGCAACACATTTACTGTGAAAAGCTAAAAATCAATTAATGAAGGTAAAAGGAGCTTTGGTAAGAATTTAATGATCTCTAATAGCAAAATTCCACCTACAATCAATATAATTTAGATCTAGAACTTCATTTGACATAAGTGAAGGTTGTTGAACACATTGCATTCTTGGAAAAACTACTAATTCCACTATAGAGGCAGAGTATATAGCTATATCAGGAAGTTATTTAGATTTAGAAGTTTGTCACCAAACTAGGAGTTGTTCCCTCCATTGAGTCGATAGTTCCTCTCTTCTGTGACAATAACGGAGCTATAGCTTTGGCAAAGGAATCGAGGTTTTACCAAAAGTCCAAACATATAGAAAGGTGCTTTCATATTATTAAAGAAATTATTAGGAAGGGTGATGTGCTCATGTAAAAAGTAGCTTCAATAGACAATATGGTTGATCCACTAACTAAAGAGCTCACACAACTATAGTTAGATCATCATCTTAAGAACATAGGTCTTAGATATTGTAGTGAATGGTGCTAGTGCAAGTGAGAAATTATTAATATAGATGTGCCCTAGTGCCATTTCTTATAATATAAATGACCTTTACTTTTGTCCTTATGCCAATAAAATATTCATTTAAATAAAGTATTTATTTAAGTATTTACCTTTTAGCATCATGTTAAAAGATTTTATTATCAAGAGTTAATAATATGAGTATTTTAGTACATATGCTTTAAAATGTTTGTAGTCATTAGTTTAATAAATAGGTAGTATTAATCCATAGACTATCACCTTTGTCTATTTTCCTTAATCAATGTGATATCCATAGTAGTGAGTCTCATGCTACTTGATATAAGATATTAGAATAGACATGTGAATACTCATTTGATGGGTGGATCAAATGTGATATAAGATAAGTGATTGCATAGAAATTCACTTTTGTCAACAATCACTGTCTTGGACATAATGGTGCATATAGTCCTTTGACATAAGGTGACATGGTCATCCATATATGGTTGGTTAGAGTTTTTTACTGCTTACATACATGTGCTAGCCATGTATAGGTATATTATATGTGGTGGCTATAGTTGGTTATATGTAAGGATGAGTGATCGGCCAAGATGGAATTCATTACCTGGACTAAACTATGATAAGATCCTATGTTATCTAAGTTATTATTAATGAATAAGTATCTGGCTAGATCAAACTTAACTTATCTAAAAAGCATTTTGGTACTAGAAAGACTTTCTAGTAAAAGTCATGTTTTATTAAGAATTGAATTGAAGATGAAGTCATATGATTAAGGCAATTAGAATTTGACTAGACCATGACTCTAGCTGATGTCGAGATCTTAAAATGAAGGGACATTGAGTGTATGGTAATTATTCTCTATAGTTGAATCTATGAATAACATTCATTTTCACTTAGGTAGTCATGACATTTATATATACATTTCATTATATTAACCTCATCATTCTCACCAACACATTCTCTCAAACCCCCCTCAAGAAGAGTTAACAACGGTTAGGCTTCAAAATTGCTAAACAATTTTAGAATCAAAGCATCACTGACCTACTCAAAGAGCATGTGAAAATATTTGTGGCTAATGGTGGCTTAACTAACATCCTTCGAGTTGAAATTAAGACTATCCTTAAGATTGAAGTCAAGAACACCCTTAACCAAACTCCAAATGCCATGGATGAGATAATCCTCTTAGGAGGCAACAACAAGGGGGCACCTGGCACACCTAGTTATGAGATGAATAAAAGGAAAAAAGTCATTAGTATACCTAGGGATATTAAAGATAATTGTGAGCTTTCTTAAGAAAGGCTTTTTCTGTCCCTTTTTAAGTCAATTGGTGTAACTACATTTAAATTGGCAATGGAGATCCAAGAATTGGTTAATAAGATCACCTAATTTGAAGTCTTAGTAAAGGAAAACACTAATACCTTGATCAAATCCTTCAATCAATTTTTTTTACTCATGAATGAGCTCTTGTAAGATCACTCCAATTAGCCATGTTATCCTAAACTTAACAAAACCAAGGATCTAAGAATGGGTAGCCAGAGTCTTGTGGATCATAATCCATTACATTTATTGCTCCTAAAATTACCTGCAGTTGATTGCCCTTTAACCCATAAAAAATCTTCAAATCTTAACTAACCCTTCTCTAAAATTTTCTAAAGACTTCAATAAAGAAACCTTTTAAAACCTCTTGAACCAAAACTTTTACCTAACCTTTTACCTTTGCATATCAACACTAACCTTTACTATAATTTTCATCAAATGTCTAGCCATAAAATTGACAATTGTCGATTCATGGGGAGTTAAATTCAGGACCATATTGATTCCAAGAGAAATGAAGACCTTGAAGAACACCCTAATATCAAAACCAGCCTTTTACCCAATAATCTAATCATACCACAACTATCCCCTAAAGTAGACATCTTCCCTTCTACATCATCTAAATGTCGAAGAAATGACAAAGCACATAGTTTAAAATTTCACCTATCTTTTATAACCCTACATCTGATCATCATACAAACTGAAGATAAAAAAAGGAACCATATGAACTTATCCTCTTTGAATGTTATGCACAAATGGGACTTAAGCAATTAGAATAAAAAGACCAATAAAATTTTCTTTTGGAAGTAACAGCTAGATGAGAATAATGAACTCTTACTTTGTTATTTTTCTAGTACTATGAGTAATGTTGAATATCTTGATAGAATACTAAGCCTTTTCTTTATTGTTGCCCCATAATATATTGGTTGTCTTTTCTCTCTTTATCGTCTTATTAAAACTACAAGTGTTCAATTCTTACTATAGCCTCATTCAAAAAAAGAAAGAGAAAATAAAATAAAATAACAAAAATAGAGAATAAAAATGTGAAAGAAAAATAAAAAAGAGAGTGACCTAATTAGGGCTGAAATCCTTCATAAAGAAGTGGCTTAAATAAAAAAAAGAAAATAAAAGATAAAATGGCCTAACTAGGTACAGAAATTGCCCAAGCAAAAGAAGGGAAATAAGATAAAATAATGGAATATAAGGCATATGCTTGACTGAATACTTGCCATCCTAAGACAAAATGAATCATTTGTCGATTTGTCACTAGATTACAAAGGGTATTAATATATAAATAACTAAACTTGTATGCTACCTGGCATGTTATTAATTTAGTTAATCTTTTTGAAAGGTAAGGAGAGTATCGACCACATGTTAGTTTAAGATAAAAAAAAACTCAAAGACTAGATAAAAAAACTCAAAGGCTTTTACACAGAGATAGCATGCCCAATAATTATTATAGCCTCCTTGAATTTCAATGCTACTTGAGCACATTGAACTTCATATGCAATGGTGCAAACTAGAAATCCACCAAATGCTACTAATGGTTATTTAGAAATTCTAAAATGCCTAAACACATATCTACCTAACGCAACCCTAAGCCCAAATCCTACCTTTAAGTGATCTCTCTTAATAAATCCTAAACCATCTCTTTATCCACTACCTTTCAAAATTAGCTTTTTAAAATAAAGATCCAAACCATATCCCAAAATGCTATTCTCCCCTAAATAAAACCTAAATATTCTTTCAATAATAGAAAAACCATTATCCTCATAAGACTCAAACCAAATTTCAATACAAGCCACAACAAATATGCTCAAATATGTACGAAAACTCCAAAGAACCATTCATGTAATGAATAAATTACCAACCCCCTCAAATGGCCATTAGTTAAATGTGCCATTATCAAGATCTCTAATTTTTCCCTTAAATGCATTGGCCCTCTCTTTATTAACATCAAACCCAATATCATTAAGCCATTAATTGCTAACTAGTTGATTCTCCCCAAATGGGCCTTAACCCAACCTTTCAAATAAACTTCTCTTGCTTTAGCCCTAAAAAAACAAAGACCATTTAAAACCTAGCCTTGCCTTCATCATGCAATGTGCTAATTTACATGACATATAACATGCATCTCACAATTTAAACCTTAAGTATGAAAGTAAATGTTACTCTTCTTCGTATAGCAATACCATCATTATTCAATGCATATATGCTTGTGCTTATATCTCCAAAAAATATATATATAATAAGTGAGGTCTAACCATTATCTTGCATTATGATCATTGAATGCATCTATACATAAGTTTAAAAAAATGAGCAACCATCTCATCTTCATAAAGCATAGTCATTCACTTGCATGTATATGTATAATGATAAAAGATGCCACATTTCATCATTTTTTCCTTTTGATACATGTGTGCATCTAAAAATAAATGATCTTATCTCTTTTTGCATGCACTATAATCATTAGCATCTTATGCATACATGCATTTGTCCATAAGCATTAGGAAAATAAACATTTGTCCTCTTTATTACCATCAATACTTTATAACACATCAAACAACATCTACATCAGCATTACATATGCATACACACTTGCATATATGATGGAACATCTTCTTCATGAAGTAGAATAATAAACATTTCATTAGCACACACACTGATATACTCCTTAGATAATATAGTGACTAATGCTCCTTAAGCATATGCTCCTACATAAATGCTTCATTCTACAGCATGAATATCCTCATTATACACATGTAGCCACTCCATTGAATAAAATGATCATCATATTTAATAAATGGTAAGCACACATAGCACTTGCACACATACCTACATATACACTCACATATTTTCTTTTTTATCTTTATTATGTGATCACTTGTATACATGCATTCTCTTCAATGCCACCAAAGGATCATCTTCCCTTTCACTATACAATACAATCATTGGCATTCCATGCACCATGCAAAAGCAAATGAACCTCCTCATGAGATACCATGATCATCAATATTCCCTACAAACATGCACTTGCACATGGGGCTTATCATATAGCAAAGTCAGCTACATTATATGCATACATACATCCATAAAAATACCTAAGAAAAGTCAAATAATTTCCCTCTTTCCATTACCAAAACCTTATGCATATTGGCATTTACATATAAAAAATAATAATATGGTGCGGTTGACATCATATATATACATACATTTGATTTACCTGAAGAGAGAACCAATAATTGCTTTTGGAGATTCTAGGATGGAATGGCAATCTACAGAAATCTATAGTCAAAGTTAAATATGATAAAGAATTTTAAAATAAGACATTCTGTAAAAGCTCTAAACTCCCCCAGTATGCATCAGTAATCTCTCACAATAAAATCCCTTAGCTTGAATAGACTAACTCAGCCATTGTTCCAACACACTCCCCATATAAAGTGTAAACTTGTAAATCTAAAATAAAAAAACCAAATGGGTCTAAAAAAAATAGATCTTACCCAACAACCCCATCACGTAAGCCTAAACACTGTAAAAATAGGTCTAGAGTCTTCTAAATTCTCTAAATTCAATAAAAAATGCACTCGACGCAAGATTTTCACCTAAAAGTTTGGATTGTTCATTCGTTGAACCATTCTCATGCCTTCATTCAAACACTTACTCCCTCTATCCTATCCCAATAATCAATCCTCAACTTTAAGATATCCTAATCCCACATTGGCAATAAATAAAGGAACCACAAACTGAACATTCAAAGGAGAGTTGAATAAGGTAGTCGAGGAAGTCAAAAACGCGCCAATAAAGATGTCAAATAACATCCTAAGGAAATTTTAAGATAAGGACTAAAAAAGATGCCATTAAGTTACATGACTAGTCTCTAGGGGGGAAAATCCAAATAAATACCAATAACCTTAATATATGGACAACCTTGATGCCAATCCTTATAGGTCCAATGGCACATCAAAAGGCACCTTCACACTAAATGGAAAAGTCATTAACGATAATAAAATTAATGGTTACAGTAGTCATCTCCTCAAAGGACAAGTGAAATGCAACTGCCAATGCCATACAGTCAAGGCCATATAAGCATGCTCCTCCCATCACAAATTCAGGGTCAACAAAAATGGAAGTCAAAATGTACTATGGCTAAGAATTATTGTCCAAAATAGAATAAATTCTAACTAAATTTATTTTATGGTTTACTTTGAAGGAAAGTACAATTGTATGAATAATGGAGCAAAATGCAAATAAACAAGAGTGAGAAGTAAGGGTGGCCATGGGTTGGTTCAGACCTTGAATTGGCCCATAAAAAATCGATCCAAAATTGAACCTAAGCTAGCCCGAAACTAGGTGAAGATCAGTTCAAGGTTAGTTCAAATTTTTTTGAACCACTCAGAATCGTCAATTCAATGATTCTGAACCAAATTATATTTATATATATATGGGTGCAGCAAAAAGTGGCAATGGTCTGCCACTTTGTTTTTCAAAAGTGTCAATGGTCTCCTTTTTTGTAATTAAATTTTATATAAATAAATAATACAAAATAACTAAATTGACCCTAATAACATTTATATTTTTAGGATAATATGGTCATTTTAAGATATATTTTTTTTATAAATACCTTCTCCCCATTCACAATTTTTTTCTTAATTATTCACATACATACTCTCTTATTCATTTTCTCTCAATCTTCTCTTATAATCTTCTTATTATTATTATAATCTTCACATAAATACATACTCTCTTATTCTCTAACTATCATAGTTGTCAAATTGAGATTCGAATTAAGAATCAAAATTTTCAATTTGTGAATCGAGAATTAAGAATCAAATCAAATCAAATCAAATCAAATTGTAAGTTAATTTATTTCCATAAAATTAGGAAGTTTGTCAAAAACAATTTTAGATCTTTTAAAAGTTTTTAATGATGTAACATACATATTAAGTGGAGTTTATTAACCAACATCTCATTTATTATTAATCAAGTGTATTAATATTATCGGTGTTATGCAAGAGAATGAGACTGACTTAGTTTTAAGAGAATCAATATTATTAATGAAAAATAAATGGTTAAATTATTTTAAAATGATTCCACTAATTAATCTTGTTGTGTGTGTTTTTTATTCAAGAATTGAATTAGATGGTTTACAGGATTATTTAAGTATGTATTATGGATGTTTAAATATTGATGAATTTGAAATTGATATTGATAATATTATTAATGATGTTAGAAGAGTTTTAGAAAAATTATTTAATGATTTTAAAATGCAATATGGCAATGTTTCATCTTCTTCTCAACCTACATGTCAAGTTTAAAGTGTTGACACTGATAAACTTAGTATAAAGGATCGTGTATTACTTAAATGACAAAAAAATCCCAAGGATCAACTAAAGCACTAAAACTTGACATTTATCAAACAACTTCTTTTCGAGTTTGGTAACAACAAAATAGGTAAAGAATTTTTAGTTCTTGAATGGTGGAGCCGACATCAAAATACAATATTGGCCAAAATTACTAAACAAATTTTAGCATGTCCTATCTCAATAGTTGTTATTAAGCAAGCTTTTAGTATGGGAGGGAATATTTTGGATGAAACATGCCCAAACATGACTCCCAAATCACTTGAATTTCAAACATGTGTTGATGATTGGACAAGAGCGATTATATGGGATCAAGAAATTAAAAGGGATGATGATTTTGTAGAGATTACAACAACCAAAACTGAGGGAACTTCAACTTCCAGCATTGGTAGTGACTAAATTAAAAAGGTAAAGGCGTATCAAAATTATTTTTCAAAGGTAAGAGAAACACATTGGCTTTAGTTCCTCTAAACCCTAAGAGCATATGTAGGCAACTTAATTTTTTGTAAGAAAATTAAGTTCAAGCCCTTTAATTTTTTCTACTTTTTCATTATTAATTTTAATTAATTTATCATTTAAAATTTATTCACTTCAATTTTTAATTGCATTACTATTTTTACTTAATTTAAATTATTTTATAAATTATTACAATATTTTAAATTATTAAAATATAATTGTAAAATTAAAAAAACTTTTAGAATTGAAATCTGATTCGGAACCAGAACAAAACTAAAATTGGCCGGTTTGAGAACCGTACTATTTTTTGTTGATGTTTGATTCCAAAAACCTTCGAACCAAAACTGTTAGGTTCCAAACCAGGGCCACCCCTAGTGAGAAGCATTAATGTTGTAAAGAAAAAACAATAAAAGGGAAGTTAGAATGTATTATAATTGAGAATCATCATCCAAAGACAAAATACATGCTGACTACAATGCTTTTTTTAATTATTTTATAGGAGAATATGATCGCAAAGAATAATGAAGCAAAACTTCAGGCAATCTACAATAAAAGGTGCTTATAAAGCAATGTAGCAAAAGTAATCATGAAAGAAAGCAGAGTCAGTAAAATGAAGTTTTATGACCTAGAATTATCTTTTATATAATAAGACAAGCACTTATTAAAGATTTATTTTCTTTCTTTACAGGAATTCCTAGCACATATAAGGGATTTCTAGCACACAAGAGCAAGAAATAAGCAAACGACTACCATACATGCAAAAGCAATACACAACAATAATGATAAGGAAGTCAGCATAATCACATATTGCTAATTATGATCTAGTTACTAAATCATGAATAAACACTAAGTATAATTCTCTTATTTTCTTTACAGGAAATAAAAAAAGAAGAGATCCAAAGAAGACTAACCTCATGACCATAGAGCATCCACATATACTTCCTCAAATCTTAAACAAGAGGAATAGTTTGACCATGCAACACCCTATGCCAAACACTAAAGAAGTGAAAGGATTTTCTAGAAAGAAAGATATGCTAATTAAGCTCTGAAAGCAAAATGAAAAGTTTGAATACATTCAAGGAAATACACCATACATGTACATTCATGCACACATTTTCGTATACATGCATAAATCCTCTTATGCTATTTTATAAGAGAATTCATACTACAAAAAGCATGTAACAAGGATGGATTAATCAACCTTGATTATCTTAATCTTGTTTAATAATGATTTCATAATTTCTCAATTATAATTGAGAATTCCACACTGGGATTTTTAAATCCTAATCAACCTAATGCTTGATAACCATCTGAGTGGGGAAAGAATCCTATAGAATCGAGTTCACAAGGAACCATGATGTTGAAAATCACTTACAACTATCAAAACATCCTTCCAAATAGGCATGAACACTAAATCATACTCAATATACTCCAATGCTTAAAATGAGTAAAAGTATCCAAAGGATCTCTAAGCAAAAATTTAAGGTGAGCAATATTAGAAAGGTGGAGAATACCTAAGAGGGAAACCAATGTAGGCAAAAAAAAATGAATTTTTCATATACTCCAAAGCTCAAAATGAGTAAAAGTGTCTAAAAAACCATTTAGCAACATTCTAGTTAAAAAACATAGGAAAGGTGTGGAATACTAAGAAGGGAAAAACCCTACAAAGCAAATTTGTAATCTAAATTCATGCCCATTAAAAGGGTGTTTTTATAACAAAATTGTTTTGCTCATCATTGTCTCTTAAATACTTTATTTTATGGGGTTCTCACCCAATCATTTAGGATGCTTGCTCTACACTTGGTAACAAAAACATCCTTGTCTAAAGGTTGTTAATCATACTTTTAAAATATTAAAAACATCATTAAACTGAGATTACCATAATTAAGGTGACTTGAACTCTCTGAAACATACTTTTCCTCAGCATGAAAAAATCAGTAAGAATGTAAGAAAAGCATTCCACATGCATCATGATTTTGAAAATTAAATCACATATTTCGTTTAAAGCCTAGTGTGGGCTATACAATATTTTCACCTAAAGCCTTGTGTGGGTTATACAATGTCTTTCTACTTAAAGCCTTGTGCAAGTTATACATCAGTTTCACTTAAAGACTTGTGTGGGCTATGCAATATCTTTCTACTTGAAGCCTCGTGTGGGCTATACAGCATTTTCAATTAAAGCCTTGTGCGAGCTCTATAAAGTATTTTTGCTTAAAGCCTCATATGGGCTATATAATATTTTCACTCGAAACCTTATGTGGGTTATATAGTGTCTTTCTGCTTGAAACTTTGTGCAAACTATATAACATTTTCACTTCAAGCCTTATGTGGCCTATATAGTGTCTTTATAGCTAAAGCCTAATATGGGCTATACAACATTTTCATTTGAATACTTGTGTATGTTATACAATGCCTTTTTGCTTGAAGCCTCATGTAAGCTATACAATATTTTCACTTAAAGCCCTGTGTGGGCTATATAGCATTTTCACTCAACGCCTTATGTGGGCTATACAATGTTATCTCACTTGAAGCCTCGCATGGGCTATACAGCATAATTTACTTCCTATGCATTGACAAGCATAAGCTTGCTCAACACATGTGAAATAGGGGCAATTGTTGATACTCAAATTTCAATCATCCTCTAAATGATTCGATGATTAAGGTCTCTATTAACAAGATAGAAGTCATTCTCAGAAAGCTTTCATAAAATATGAAACCTAAAAACTCATTCAAAATAAAATTCTCACCTAAACCCTAACCAAAGACAGGTGTGCATATTCAGCACATCCCACAAGCAGGGGATTATCCTACACGCATGGGTCATCAACCCATACCTATAGGTTGTTAACCCACACTTATGGGTCATTAACCCACACTAATAGGTTATGCTGAATGACCCATACTCATGGATCACACATTCCATGTGCATGGGATAAGTCCATAACCTATAAAAACTCAAAGTTTACCCATTTTGGGGATTTTTTTTAGAGACTTGAATATACACACTTAAAGAAATTTTTAGTTAGAATTTTAGCATTACTTTTGGACTATCTCTAGCTTTAAACCCTTGAAATCAAGGTGATTGACATATGGAAATCCATTATATAAGCACTATTAGCCTTTTTTTTATTATTTATTTTCTAGGATTTTAGCATTCCTTTAATCAAACCATGCTACATCTTTGCCAAAGCACACACTTCTAGGGTAAATCCTAATCCCACTGAGGATCCTTAAACTATTTTCTTTATAAAATTTTCACTTGCATATTATTTTCTCTTCTTCTCCTATTTCCATTTTTTATTTTTTATCTATTTTTTGCATTTTTTAAATTTATTTTATTTATTTATTTATTTTGTGGTAAATTTGTGATGTTGGTAATGCTTAGAAGTAGTATATGGTATGTTAAAGGTGTGGGAAGTTCAAGTTCAAAATCTAGGAGTCTTTATTGCTTTTTGTATTAATTGTGAATTTTTATCATATTTGCATCATTAAAGTGTGCATTTTTATCATAAAATTCCCATTTTCATAGTAAAAATTACATTTTTATTATTTTCATTATTTTTGTCATTTTTGTTCTTTTTATTTTAATCTCCTTGGATTTTATCATAAAATTCCCATTTATATGGTAAAAAAGCATTTTTACTATTTTTGTTCATTTTATTTTAATTTCCTTGCATTTTTAAGCGTAAAATTCCCATTTTTATTGTAAAAATTGTGTTTTTATCACTTTTATTATTTTTATTGTTTTTTTTCTTTTTATTTTAATTTCCTTGCATTTTTATCATAAAATTCTCATTTTATAGTAAAAATTACATTTTTATCATTTTTATTATTTTGTTGTTTTGTCCCTTTTTTTTAATTTCTATACATTTTTATCGTAAAATTCACATATTTATGCTAAAAAAATTGCATTTTTATTGTTTTTATTTTAATTTCCTTGCATTTTCATCATTAAAACCTCATTTTCATGGTAAAAGTTGCATTTTTTATAATTTTTGTCCTTTTTATTTTAATTTTCTTGCATTTTTATCATAAAATTCTCATTTTATGATTGCATTTTTATCATTTTTACTATTTTCACTATTTTTTATCTCTTGCATTTTTATCATAAAATTCATTTTTTTATGGTAAAATTGCATTTTTATCAACTTTATTAATTTTATTCTTGTTATTTTGATTTTCTTGAAGTTTTATCATAAAATTCATATTTTCATGGTGAAATTTGCATTCTTATTATTTTGCCATTTTTATTCTTTTCATTATAAATTTTCATATTCTTCGTCATAAAATTACACTTTCATGGTGAAAAATGCAATTTTATTGATATTTCTCTTTTATCATAAATTTTATATTTTTCATCTTATAGATTATATTTCTATAATGAAAATTGCAATTTAGCACCAAAATATTTTAAACTATAAACCTCACATCATGCATCCTCATTAGCACCATTTGTTTGTTGACTTGCTTTAATGCTTTTTTTCATTTTAATTATTTCCCTTTCCATAATTATTTCTATTTATTTATTTTCTATGGATGAGATATATAAAAATTATTATAAGTGTCTTATGTGCTTGCATGTGTGTGTGAACTAATCACCTTTGTTTTGCAAGTTTATTAGAATAGGAATTTTGTTTTATCTTATTTTCTATTTTTGATGTATTTAATAGAATAGAAAATTTTTGAACCGATGTAATCCTTAACCCTAATTCCGCTTTACTTTCTATTTTTGGATGTATTTATTAGAGTATATCATTTCAAGGGCTATAATCCTTAATCCCTTTACATGTTCTTATTTTGGTTGTTTTGTTTATTTTTATTCAGCATTCCTTGCTTACTTGTGTGTTGTTTGCTACTTGCCTATTTGTATATATTGTTAATTGCTTTGTTGGTTATGATGGGTTAATGTTTATGTATTTATTTATTTTCATTTATATTTAGGATATATGCATGCCAAACTCAATTGTCCCGCATTACAATTTTCAATTCAACATAATTTTAAATTGACAAAAATTCAACATAATTTTAAATTGACAAATAATAAAGTATGGTAAATGCATCATTAAAAATCAAAAGTAGGTTAAAGAGACAAGTAATTAAGCAATGTATACTAAGAAATAGATAAGTAAATGCTACCCCCCAAATCCAAAATCTCTTGTAGAGAAATGGGGTTCCCACTTGTTTTCTCATTTTTTGACCATAGTTAGGTGGTGACTCTAATTTATATAGCCTTTTTAGGTAAACCCTCCCATATTAATAACAATCAGTAATAGTTGCCTAAGCCACCCAACACGACCCACTAATCCTATTATGCTTATCCTATACAGACTTATATAATCCCCTACAATAAATTCTACTATAGGATATGAATTCCTAACCTCCTTAGATACATTGTCTAGGCATCATCAAATTCCTATGGATGCTTCCAATGAGGAGAAGATAGCCTTTATCATAGAAAAAGGAATTTATTGTTATAAGACTATACCTTATAGGTTAAAAAATGCAGGGGCTATTTATCAACTTCTTATCAATAAGATTTTCAAAGATTAACTAGGTAAGAACTTAGAGGCCTATATGGATGCTATAATTATCAAAAGTAAGATCTTATTAGCATTTAAAAGAGATTTGAGAAGATCTTTGGGGTGTTGAGTCAATATAGCATGAAGTTAAACCTAGAAAAGTGTTCATTTTTCATAAAACATATGAAAATTCTTAGGTTACATGGTGAGTCAACGGGGTATAGATCTTAGTTTAAACAAATTACAAGCCATCCTAAATATGCTAACTCTAGCATGCTCAAAAAATGTTTAGTGCTTAACTAAGAGAATTATTATGCTACACTATTCACCTTTAAGTCTTTTGAAAGATGTTTACCATTCTTTAAAAGATTAGAAAAGTACCTACATTTAAATGGACAAATTAGTGTGAATAGGCTTTTTATCAACTAAAAAGTTACTTACAATCTCCTCAAGTCTTAAGTAAACCATCAGCAGGGGAGGATTTGTTTATTTATATGGCAATTTCTTATCAATCAATTAGTAGAGTACTTATCAGAAAGGAAGAGTATGTACAGAAACTTATCTATTACATAAGTTAAGACTTGAAAGGGGCATAATTGAACTATCCACCTATTGAGAAGCTGGCCTTTGTAGTTTTGATAGCAGTTAAAACCTTTTGAGTTTATTTGTTATGGCACTAAAGGATTATCTGGACTAATGTGCCACTGTAAAAAATCCTACACAAGCCCTCTACCATAGGAAGGATGATTGTTTGGATTATGGGGATTGGTGGTTATAGCCTCAAGTATGAACCTAAAAAGATAATTTAAACTTAGGCCTTAGCTGATTTCATTAAGGAATGTAGTTTCAGTAAAGCAACAAAAAAGGTAGAGGCTTATATAAAAATAAAAAAAAGCATTCAACTTGCTACCTGAATCTTTAATATGAAAAAGTTATAAATCGAATTTGTATATGGATGGTTCTTTTTTTTCTAAATGAAGTGGGGCTAGAATCATATTGAAAGGCCCATGAGGGTTCATGGTTAAACATGCTCTACGAGTTACCGTTGCAACGTCAAATAATTTTACTAAATATGACGCAATCATAAAAGGACTAAAATTAGCAAAAGCTATTGGAGTATTAAATTTGAAAGTTCATAGTGTTCCTAACTTGTTGTGAATCAAGTTTAAGGTGTATGTATAAGGCTAAAGATAAAGCTATAGTGGAGTACTTATAATTGGTTAGAGAAATTTTAGAAAGGTATAAAGAAAAGGGAGTTCTTGTATATGTTGTGTAAATATCTCAAAAAGATAATGTTGAGGATGATCAAATAAGCAAAATGGCATAAGAAAATATAGAGTTTCTACCTAGAGACTATACAAAAGTTTTGAGTGCAACTATCATTACTAGAATTTTAAAGGCATATCATGCACATAAAGAATCTTGTTGGATGGCCTTGTTGATTAAGCATTTACAAACAAGAGAGCTCCTTACTAACTAAAAAGAAGCTTTGAAACTCTCATTAAGAGTATCTAGATTCATACTACAAGATGGAATGTTGTACAAAAAAGGGTATCGCATGCCCCTACTCGGGTGGTTAACCCAAAAGAACTCAATGATGTGTTAAAGGAAGTTCACGAGGGTACGTGTGGCACTCGTATTAAAGGAAGATCTGTATTAGAAAAATTATTTATGATCCACAGTTTCTAAAGATGTAACTAATTTCATAAAAAAGGTGTAATATCTGCCAGAGATATGCCAATGCAATACACATCATTAAGCAAACCCCTATTCTGGCGCCATAGCCTTTCATACAATAGGGCATTTATATATTATGTCCATTCACAATTGTACTAGGATAAAAATAGTTCATAATCTTGGTAGTGGATTATTTTACTAAATGGGTGGAGGTTGAAGCTTTAGCTTGTATCACTGCTCAAAAGGCAGTTAACTTTATTTAAAACAATGTCATGTCGATTTAGGATTCTTAAAATCCTCATGTATAACTATTAGGATTTTAGTGATTCAAACACGCAGTAAAAAATAAAAATTTTAATCATAAACTCCTCACATGATTCATGTAATTGAATTAAATGATTTATTTAGGGTTTCTAAAACTTTACTATAAATGAAAAAGGGCAAGATTAATGGAAGGACAAGAAGAGGATCACACTAGTGACCCCCTACCTTAAGATTTTAATATTCTTTACCAGATTGAGACATCTCCAATATGGCTATGTCCTCAACCAATATTAACACGAACAAGATGTCCAAAATGAATTAATGTGCTAAAACCCTTTCTTGAAAGTCTCACTTTTTAAACTCTCCATGTTTTTTTCTTTTTCTAAAAGGTGAAAATGAATTCTTAAAAGACACAATATATTTCACTTACCAAAACTATTTTTTGTAACTCGTCAATCACTAATATAATTTTCGTATGTTTCACCTTCTATTTTTGTTTTGATTAAAATTCTAAAACATAATTTATTTCTTATTTTTTTAAGATAGCAATGTCGGCCTTACTCAATATCCTTATTTCTTTTTATAGTATAGAGATGCCTCAAAAGAGTTTATTCTTACTAATATAGACATCTGAACCTAATGCTTTATCCTGTGGGCAGATTTATTTCCAAGTGAGGGATCCAAG
Organism: Mallotus nudiflorus; assembly: GCA_947683625.1. Lineage (NCBI taxonomy): Eukaryota > Viridiplantae > Streptophyta > Magnoliopsida > Malpighiales > Euphorbiaceae > Mallotus > Mallotus nudiflorus. The sequence continues at coordinate 5,115,275 of CANTUR010000069.1, read as the reverse complement.
TTTGTCTAGTATTTCATCAAATAATTTCTTAGGTGATATCGAGTATCAAATCTCTATTTCTTCTAATTGAGTAAAAAGTTATAGGTGCATTAATGTTATCCCTAAGCTCTTTTAATACTCCCTTCACATTCTCTCTATTTTACTGTAACAAGAAAATAGAACTGTGATCCAAATAGTACCGGGTTGACATGCTAATGTCAACCTCATCGAGGAATAAGAATGGCCTCAATATATTGAATTTTCATAATATAAGTTCCCGAAAATGAAAATAAAACAAATTTGTATTTTATTTAATAAATTACCATTAATACCTCTCTTTAATATTATAGTTATGGCCTCAAACCTTTCAGCATTAACATTAATGAGTTTAGGATCCCTAATTCTTTAAAAAAGTGGTGAATATTGTTTAAAGGCCCTTCTTATTGTTGATAGTCCCTTGGTGAGCAAGTTTAGTATTAGTGGCTTGGACTTGCTACTCATTGTGTTCCTCATCTTCCTCGTCCATTGATGAGTGGAGCTAGAAAGATCTAAAAAAGAGAATTATAGCTTTCTCAAGTCAACTTTCTTTATGATACGTTCATGGAGCCTTTTTAAAGAACATGATTATATTCAATTCATCCACTCTCAACTTTTAAAGAATAATTTGATGACTTGTATCCTAACTCTTCAAGTACTATTCCCACTAAGGTTGTGACAACTACTGTAAGCACCTAATTTTGGAATAGTCAAGTGTGGATGCAACAAAGAACTCCAATGATGAAAATTTATTATAAATAGGTCTTTATATATTTATTTTCCAATCTGAAGGCTTAATCTCATTTTTTAAGGACTTAATTGTAATATTTTTTAAGGACTTAATCATAAAGTTTTCATTCTTTTAAGGGTCATTTCATAATTAAAAAAATCACTAATCAGAGTTATGTAATTCCGATCAGAATTACACATTTATGGTCAGAAATATACAATTTCAATCGCAAATGTATAATTCCAATCATAATTATATATTTTCGATCAGAAATATATAATTTCTGTTGGAATTGCACAAGTCCGATCGGGTTTCATCATTTGATTTTAATTTTTCAAAAAAATATTTCTTTTAATTTTGATTAGTTAAAAAATGATTTAAAAATAATAAAGGAGAGATAAATATGTATTATCACTTTGCTTTAGGAGATAAATATGTATTTATCCCTTGTGATTATCATTCATAGGAGGAAAAAAAATAAAAGGAATAAATTTCTTTATAAAAAGGTCATATGTCTTTTACATAAGGAGGTTCTTTTAGCAGAAAAAAAAAAAAAAAAAAAGCTTTGACGTAGGGAAAAATTCTTCTTTTCACATTCTTTTCTTTTTAAAAAGGTCCTTAAATTAAGAATGCAGTTTAAGCCAAAGAAGAAAAAATAAAATCTCCAGGTCCTATTAAACACAATGAATTAAACAAGATTATAAGGAGCAAATTAATATTGCATCAAACTTCATCCGTTTTCTTTTTGTTTCTTTATTTCAATTTAATTTTTATTTTATTTCTTTTTCTTTATTCCTAATTTTTGTTCTAATTATTTTTTTTATTGATGATGCTGGGAGCAACTTGACCCATGGGGTGAATGCGATTAAAATAAAATCCAGAAGATCTATGGAATGATCCACGTTAAATCACGTAGTTTTTAATTTTGTTTGTTTCTATGTTTTTATTGTTGTTTATGGTATTTGTGTTATGTATTTGGTTTATGGATTGTATTAATTAGTTTTAGTTTTTTTATTGTACGTAAGTTGTAATAGCCCCAGTAATGGGAATAGTGAAATATTTAATTTTCTGCAATTAAAATTGATTAGTAAATTAGGTACAATTGGGTAAAATCCCAATAAAATCAATGGTGGCAGTAGTAATTTTTAAATTCATGTAAATTGAATTAAGGTTAGATATCACTGAATGTATGCTTTTTATTGATTATTTATTTTAATTTGTTGTTTGGGCTTGTTTGTTTATTTTGTGTGTTTTAGGCTTCAAGCCTATGTTTAGGAATAACACACTATTAATAGGCCCATAAAATTAGTTTTTAGTGTTAAATTAACTTTAAAATCAATTTAGGCCCATCTAAATTAATTTAGACTTAGACCCATTTTTAGTTTAATTAAAATATATTATACTTAACTCAACCCATTTAAAGCATTTCTAAATAAATAGATTTAGGATCACTTCATTTAATTTAAAATTAATTAGAATTAGACCCACTAAATTCATCCAACTCGTAGATTTAGGTCCATTATCTTTAGAATTAAAATGGTAGACTTAGACTCACTAAATTAATTAAAGTATAAGCTCAGTTTTAGTTTCCATTTCACTTGTAAATAAAATATGTAGGCTTAGCTCACCTAATTAAAAATCAATATAGATTAGACTAGCTTAGGGATGCCTTTTTGCTTTATAAATGCATTGTTTGTATACTTTTCATGAGATGGTTGCCTTGGAGTTTATTGTAAATTAAGGGTTTAATATGAATTGCATGTAAATAGGGAATAATATAGTAGTTAGTAAACTAAATCTAAAAGAACACAAGACTGAAATAAGTTTGTATTTTGCATCCAGAATCTCCTAGTTGTGGTGCTAACTTTCTTTTAGAGAATCGAGTTACCACAACTTATCAATTGTCCTAGTTATTACCCTAGGTGGTGACTCCTCATCTCCATGTTATGTTTTTATGATATAGTAGTGTGTTCTTAAGAGCTCTAAGCTGAAATAGTGTCGCAGTTGCAATACACTTGGGCGTACTCTAAACCCCACCATTTACAACTACTTCAATGGTGAATCTTTACTATTTTTGCTATTATTGTTGTTATTGTTATTATTTTGTGACACTCCTCTTGTGCTTTTTTGGCTTCATCTTTTATTTATATATAGGTTCGAAAAAGAAGTAAAGGGAAATCTTACACTGCCTTAAGGTTTAGTATTCATCATTATAGCATTGATATAGTCCCTAGAGATTTGGCTTAAGCTACTAATTTAGAGTTCCCAATCTTGGATTTTAAGCATAAAATAGAGATATATTGGAAGCTCACTGTATCATATAATAAACTTAAAGCTTTCAAGCCTTCTAATATAACTCACGTTCAAAATTCTACAAACTTTCATTTTGAAAATATTGTTAGTATAAAAAGACAAATCAAAGTATAATGTTAATAATTACAATAAATATGCATGTTAAAATATCAAATAATTAAGGGGTGATTGTGAGGTCTTTATAGTGCAAAAGGCCTTATAATAAAGAAAAACGATATTGGTAGTTCAAACTGGCCTCAAAATGTTAATAACAATATATACACTCCTCCTCATAAGAGAAAAGAAAATATTGGCTTCCTCAAGGCAATCCCTGAAGGCTTTATAATGGCAAGCCTATTATGCAATAAATAATTTATGAAATAGGGGATGCTCTCAATGGAGTTAGATTAGATCTTAATACACTTGTGATGGTGGGACACAATCAACCATTTCTAAAAGGGCAATAAGGAGCAGTAGATGTAAAGACTATATAAGAAGTGGTGCTAGATCTCTATAAGCTACGATTGAGGCAAATTTGGACGCTATAATTCTATAAACTTGTAATAACCCAAGATTTTAAATGTTTTTATACTGTATCAGAATATGCAATATTAATAATTTTAATATATATTTGACTATTTAATTAATTTTTTAATAATTAAAGTTAATTTTTAATTATTTTAAGTTTCCTATATAAAATTTTCCCGAGATTTATATTTTTGAGAAAATAAAACCTAAATAATTATTTATTTATTTATTTACACTAGCTCATTTTATTAAATCGCATGGCATCATGCATGATTATATATATATATATATAAACTTTTGCAAATTTACAATTTGTGTCATCCCCCTCTAACCTCCATTCCCGACGCCTTCCCTCACCATCACTGCGCAAACCACCATTCCCCCTCCGTTCATTGTGCTTGTCGGCATGCCATGGCCTTCCCCAGCTGCTCCGCCACGTCCCACCATCTTCTCCGGCATTGTTTGGCCGTGGGATTGTTTGGAAACCCGAGAGACTCTATTGTTTCCATTCCACCATTCTTGATGATTCCGGTGTGGTTTTGCTCCTAGAACTCCATAAAAGTCGATTCTAAGCTTCTGGAAACTTGAAAACTCGATTTGGTAAGGATTTAAGCTTAATCTCATTTTCAGCCATTTGAGTTTCTTTATTTTTTTGAACTTCGATCTTAATGATTCAAGCTTAATTCCTTTACAAAAGTTGCTTCTAGTAGATCAATCTACATCCTGGAATTTTTGGAATTTATTTTGATTTTTGTGAATTTTTTATTATTTTATTAATATTTTCTAATTTTCGTAAATTAATTAAATAATTTGTGAAATTGTGATTTATGGTGTTTATAGAGGTTGAAATTAATTTTAGAAATTAATTTGTTATTTTTGTGATTTTTGTGTAATTATTATGATTTTATTTAGTTTAGGTGAATTTTGGAAATTTAGGTTAAATGAGTATTTTGTTAAAATTAATTGGTTAATTGAGTATAATTATTGACTTTATTGAATTATATGTTGAGAAAATAATTTTTGAGTAATTATATAATTTTTAGTGAATTTTTGAATAATTATTGTATATTATGTGAATTTATATATATTAGGGGTATTTTTGTAATTTGGTAATAATTTGGTTGAATATTAAGTTAAATTGGTTTTAATAATTATTTGAGGTATAAAAATGATTTTTTACAAAATATTTAGTATTTTTAACTAATTAAAACTATTTTTCAAAAATTATTTTCAAATTATATATAATATACTATTTTTGTAAATAAATGAGTTTTTAGTGATTTTTAACATGTTTTTGGGCTAATTATGTAATTTAGATTTATAAAATGAATTTCAGTTAATATTTGTGAATTTATCAAGAATTGTTGATTTTTAATAATATTTTATTAAAATTAGGATTTTTAGGTAAAAATCGGTAAAATAATTATTTTTAGCGTTTAAATCCCTAAATTGCTATATTTTGGTATATAAAGGGTATTTTCAATATTTTTGGAATTTTTATATATTCTGTGTATATCTCATGAATTGTGAACCTCGGTCAGTAGAATCGTAGTTTGGGAGTCCGACTGAGGGTTTGTGTGATTATATATACTCGAAGTGTGTTTTCTTGCAAGATCGGCTCCACTTTCTGAGTAGAGAGATGTCCATTTTACATGGGAGGTTATGCCAAATTTTTGATAGAATTCTCGTAAAACGTGTCATCAAGTCAAATCCTTATTCCTAGTCTATGTCCGAAATTTTAGATCAAGTCTCTAGGAATTTCGTTAGATTTATTCTAATTTCATGTTATCATTTATTTGTTTAGTTGCACCGAGACCAAGCCCTAATGGACCAGTCCCGTCAGACCTGTCTCGTGGAGCGCACAACTGTGAGTTGTTATTTTATATATATGTGTATTAGGATGCATGTTTTTAGAAATGTATGTTTAAATTTTATAAATTATGCATAAATGATTTAATAAATGCTTAGGTATACTTTAGGTATATTTTAGTATAGTTTTGGTATATTTTGAATTAAATACATGTTCTATCCATGATTATACTTAAATTGTTTTAAGTATATATATAGTTTATTTCTAGTTTATTTTGTAATTAAACTGAATTTGTTTGACATATATATACTCGAAATATACTTGGTTTATTTTTGGTATATTTCTAGTATATATATGGTTTATATTGTCATTTTAATTAATATCATGCATCATTTATTTTACGAATGTATGAGTTTATTTTAAATGAAGGATATCAATAGAACGTGCTACCTAGTGGGTAGCACTAAGACCGAGTACATACCGGTACGACGATAGAATTTAGGTTAAATTATTAACCTATTTGTGGATTATGATTGAATTGATTTGATTTGATGTGTGATGTGATTTAAGAGTGTGATTACTGGAGCTTGGTTGATCAAGTGTCTCAGGACCAATCACACTGACAGTCAGACTGCTGGATCTCGGTTGACTTAATGTCTCGAGGCCAGTCTACTGTCCAAATGGAACAAGTGAATTTATTTGGAATAAGTGAGCCTGTATAGCTAGAGTGTTGTCTAACACTATTTGAGGTTGCGATCATTTAGGGTTCTATTTGATCCTTCATAAACGGTTATTATTTTTAATATTATATAAAATGATTTTTGCTGCATCTGTGTGTAGTTGCCTATATATATATTTATTATATATATTATTGGATGTGTGCATTTGTCATTTAGTTATGCATGTATATATATTATAACAATTCATTCAGTGAGGTCTGACTCCCCTCTGTTGATATTTTTCAGGAGAGTCTTCGTCCTCAGACCTCAATTGCAGACCTTTACGCCGGATTTTTTCCGCCCCGACCTTATTATGTAAACTGCTTACCTGAGTTTTGTTTTGTATTCTAGACACTGTAGTAGTTGTTTCAATGAGCTGTATATATTATATATGTATGAGATTTAAATTTCAAAAGTTTGAACCGAGAATTTGTATTGAAAGATTTTATATATATGAGATGGATTTATGTTATTAAATGAGTTAATGCATTATTATTTTACTTTTGAGATTTAATTACATTGCATGATGTTTTATTTATTTTGATATATTGCATGCTTTTATTTTATTTTTAAGACTTGCTACGAGTTCCAGATTCAAAAGAATTCTCATTCCCTAGCGTCAGTCATGGCTCCCTATTTTAGATTGCGACAAAACTATACCCTGATACAAGGACAAGGATAACCGCTACCCTATGGGATATTATATTTTAAAATTTTCCTTATTTAAAAAAAAAACAACTAGTCTACTCTAGAGCACATTGTGTGGTTCAATATCTAATACAGTGAATTAGCAAATTATAATAACTTCTCCAACTACAAATTGAGGCTCTCTTCAAACTCTCACACATGTGTAGCCTTTACTTAGTATGCTACTCTTCCTTGCTATTCAATTTTCACTTGGCAGCAGATGGAACATCAGTTCCACATGTTATTGTTTAAAATGGAACCAAAAGTATACAATGTCATAGTTACTTAAAGACTTAGGGAAATAGCTAATTTATTAATCACCATATTCAAGAAAATGTGCGATAGATATAAAATTGTTTTGCCTGATGTGAAGATGGCACAACGGGGGCTCAATATAAAGCTACAAAAAAAATTTCCAAAGAATGGAGTTTTTAGATTTCTATGAGCTAACAACAAAAGTGACAAAATGTGAAGAATTATTAAAAGAGGAGAATCAAAAGTAAAGGTCAATATCTGGCACATATTATTAGGAGATTAACAGCCTTGAAGCAATTGTGGCATATTTAACCAATTCAGAGTCATATGCATACCTATTATTGATCAGGAAACAATAGAGGTGTGGAGAAAAGGCACATGCTACCAGCACCAAACCCCCAATACACTATTGATGTCTCTAAGACACAAGAGATATTTGACCTCTTGTGTTTATTCAACCTCAAGTTGATCATAAATTCCTGACAAAAAATGAAAAGAAAGGGAATGATTACTATGAATTGCATTACTCTTTAGATCACAACACTAATTCCTGTTAGAATTTTAGGAATGTAATTCAAGACAGAATTAAAAAGAAAGCATCAAAATTTCCGTAGAAAGAGACTATGTTGATTGATGAGGATCCATTTCTCAAGTAGCTATAGTTAGTGTTATAGATGTCTCACATCTTTGGTCAATTTTAAACTGAAAGCAAAAAGAATAATTAAATTATACATTAATAACCAATTTTTCTTTTTTCCTTTTTTATTCAAATCTAATTTTTCTTATTATAATTGAATTTTTATATATTTTTATATTTAAAATTTGATTGTAAGTAAACTGTATATTAGTAATAGATTGTACATTAGAAAATAGTCTTCTCCTCTTAAATTATGTGAAAATTAAAATTCACAAATCAATAAGGGCATGATTTCCCTCCTTTTCCTTTTAAATTATGTGAAAAAAAAAATTTCATAAATTAACGATATGATGAATTGAACCTTACATTTCGGTATATCCTTAGAGAAATGTTACCATTTGTTTATTTGTTTATTCACTTTTTAAAACACCAAAAATTTTAATTAAAATAATTAAAATTGAATTTCATATTAAATAATTAAAATTTTTATTTATTAGAATCAAGTCTCACATTTTTTTTGTTAGAATTGAATTGCCAAATAATTAAAAGATTAATTTTTATTTTTATAATTAATTAATTACATGACTTAATTTTTAATATATAATAAGTAAAAATTTGATGAGAGTTTTCTTTTTTTAACTTTCGGATTCCTACTCCACTCATGTTTCGATACGTAATGTCAAATAATTTTTCTTTAAAAAAAAAAAAAAAAGGGTGCGTACTTTGCCCAATGTACCTTCAATGTGGCTTCGCTAAGAGGAGCAATGATCGGAGGAGATTTGAAAGCCGAGCCAAAAAAAGCCGGAGACCTTAGCCAATAGCCTTGTCTGCATTTAGGGAATAAACCCGGAGCTTTCGGTGTACGCAATTCAAAACAATTTATTAAAAAAAAAAAAAAAAAAAAGTCATATCCTATCTTCTATCTCTTTAATCTTTTTCCTTTTTAATTAAATTCTTCAGATCATACGATGCGTCAGTCTTTCGTCACGCCACCTCACCTCGCTACGTCACCCCTGGCGTTGTTTACACTTAATTATTTGTATTTTTTAGATTATTTTATTTCTTTCTATTTTTTCAGACTGTCTCCATCCGACTCCTGTTTTCTGTCCATAGCCATCCACTTGGATTAATGTGGACCGTTGATTTTCGTTAATCACATTGACTAGTAATTTTTGTTCACTCAGTCAAGAACATCATTTAATAGACATATATATTAATTAGAGAAATTAATTTTTTAATTTTAAATAATAAATATATATTTTAAAATAAAAGTTAATATGCTAATGTGGCGGATGATACCGAAGTATTTTTTCACCGATTAATAAATTAGTATTTCAACTTATTAAAAATATAAATTCATGTTTTGATATGTTAAATTTCAAATGTTAGAATTAAATTGAAAAAGGTATTAAAAGTTGTGATTTTATTTGTAAATAATCTATATTAATATTTATCTATAATTTTTTATTGCAAAGATAAATTTTCAAAAGTTAAATCTATTAAAATATTTCAATTTTATTGAGATTATATTTTTTTATTTAATTTCAAAAATCAAAGCTTTAAAATATTATTTGAAATTGAAAAATTATTTTTCTATTTTATAATTATTTTTCATAGCTAATTATTTTGATTCAAATTAAATTAAAAAATCAAAAATTTTGGTTAAACTGATAAAAAAAATTAATTTTTGTTAATTTCGACATTGAGTAAAAGTTTAATAGGAAAATTGAGCTTTTTTATTTGGGGGTACTTCTATATTATCTTCTTAACTTTCTCTAATTTTGCATTTTATTTATAAAATTTTAGAGTGTGTTTAATAGAAATAAATTTTACAAAATTTTATGAATATTTCATGGTGAATAGGGTTCTCTTTATTAATATCTTTCTTCAGTCTCCACTCGATACTTTTATGTTCTTTTTGCTTTCTCTTTAATCTTGAATTTGATTTCGTTTTGGTTTCATTTTAATTGTGTAGTTTTTACTTTTTAATTCTACAGTTTTGTTTTTGAATTAATCTTTAAGGAATAAATCAACATTTTATTTTATGTTTTTATTGACCACTTGCATGATCAATCTCTAAGTTTTGACTTTGACAAATGATTTGAACAATCTAATTTTTCCTTTAAGTGTGATTTAGATCCAATCCTTATGGGAAATGAATTTCAATATGCTTAATGAACTTAAAACTTGTTCTAGACATCAAAACATCAACCAAAAAGCTCCATGAGGTTTGTACAATCATCAAGGTTAATATGAGAGCAAGATCACATTATTTTAACTCAGAATAGTTTATCCTTCACGAGCACCCATCATGATCGGGACTAGCACTCTTAAGCTCAAACCTGAAAAAAACTTGAATCTTTAAGTAATTCTAAACCGCTCACAATTTTGCCATCACGATCATGACTTGATTGTAAGTGACCTCATCCAGATTGTGACCACTTATCCAACTCATGATCTCAAGTAGCCTTTTAAGACTTAATCACCTAAGACACTCACAATAGTGAACTAATCGTGACACGCTTTCACTCAAAGACACAATGGTAACATTACTGTCTAATAACTAGTTTTTCAAAAATCACGATCGTGACTATTTTTAAAAAATCATGACCATTTCTCACAATCGTGAGTAGCTTTTGTCCTGCAAAAGGTTAAAACACATTAAATAAAGCTTGGTGAAGATTGAAGATGAAGTTAATACACTATAATAACTAGTTTTTTTATCTACAACTTATATACAAGTGCTAGAAGATCATTTAAAAGGTTAAAAAGTGTTAGCTGAGAAAAATTTATACTAACAAAAATTGTGTATTAATTATCTTTGTTTCTTACATGTATTCAACACTCTTTTTTAGAGTGGATTGTGAGTTTTATATTAGCTTTTTTCTTCATCTTTTTTCTTGGATTGAAAAAGGGAACTAACAAGTTAATGCTAGAGGAATTGGTTCAAGTGTAAGCCATAAAACACTTAGGATTATAGTTTTGGTTAGAACTAAGCCTAAAAAAAGCTCTTTGACTGTAAGGTTTGAATTGAACCTTAAAACTTAAATGGATTACTCAATCCAAGTGAATAGATTAAAGTTAGTTAAAAATCCTGACTTGGAGAAGTTAGGTGGAGACATAGGTTTAATTTAGAAACCAAACTCCTTAAACAATTATGTCAAACTCTCCTTATCTCTCAATCCTTCTTTAAATTTAAATTCTCCTTACCTCTCAATCCTTCTTAAATTTTTGTTAATTTCCTTTAAATCTACTTAAGCCCTATTCACCCCCCATGGCATTTACAGTTTTCTTTTTCACTAAACTTTTTTTCTATTGTAGACTGTTAAAAGGTGTTTATAAATTTAAAGCAACATAAGTATGTAACCTTGGAAGGATTGTCTACGCAACTAAATACCTAAGAGGTTTTAAAACCTAGAGATAAAAAAGTTAAGATTGTCAATTTGAGTGGTGTTAAAATTAAGCTATCAAATACATAGACTTTAACATACTTGATGGGCAACTTATTATTATATCAAAATTTTAATTTTTTTACACTAATGAAAATGATAAAGAATGCTTATAAATTAAGGCAAGGGATTTCCATCAGAGAGTGGGGAAAGAATCTATTTCTTATCTGTTTTAGCCACTAAAAGAATAAGGAATTGGTGATGATGCATGAACCATAACACTTTGATAATCATGCATTTTTAATAAAAATGTTACATGATTGGAACAACATTCATCAGTGCAATTCATGACAGATTTAATATGGGTAAGGGCATATGACCTTTTATTAAGCTACATAAATGATAGTATTGTGAAAGCTTTAGCAAAATAGTTGGGTGATCTTATTTTGGTAGACATGTCTAAAAAAGACATATGAAGGTGATTTCTATGTTTTAAAGTTCAAGTAAATGTGAGAAAGCCATTACTTGGAGGTTCTACGATTTTAATACATAGAAACCCTAATGTATATATGGTTTAAATGCAAAGCACTCCCTCTTTTCTACTTTATCTATAGTTTTATAGGTCATATTGTTAAATAGTCTTGGGAGTATGATGAATATAGTCAGATCAACTAACCAATATGGATAATGGCACATGGTTAAAGGCCTCCTCCCTCAAATGACAATAATGGGAATCTACATATATTTCATCTCCTATAAGAATTGGTAAAGCTCAACATCTTGAACCTCAGAACAAGTATAATGCCCTAAATGTAGTATACTTAGAATTTGGCTCATAATGAGATTAATTTAGAAATTTCTATGTTGACTCATGAGTAAAATAAAGTGCCATAAGGTGATAACGATTCTATTATATTTTCTTTGGAGAATTTTCATTTTCACTTAACCCACTACTTAATAAATCAACCCTCTATTTGCCTACAAAACCTTATACCATAGGTAACTAACACCTATCAAGTTATGATTGTTAAGCCAACAAGAATAAATCTAATCACATCCCTTTTTCATTTATACATTACACCTCCTATAGCCTCAACAACTAATAAATCGACTATCAAAACTCTAGGATGGATGATTAAGGTAGGTTATCATAATATATAAATCAAAAATCCTCATCATAAACCCTATCCTATTCAATTTAGACATGCACTTATCATAAACATAAAAAAATAAAATAATTTCAAGTCTTATCTCAAAACTACCTATCACTCTCTTAATCCTCCCCGAGTTCATAACCAATATTAACTATGAAGAAAGCAATTTTATCTAAAAAAAAAAATCTTAACCCCTACTAAGCCTTCAACCCTTTAATCACTTAACTATTTTTATTTTTATCTTGATGAAAACTCTTTTAAGTCTTGTCTAGGTCAGAAGAGAATAAAGGAAACCACTCTCCTTGATTTTATATGCTAATATTCTCCAACAACAAAGGCTACCATATAACCCCACTAATAACCGTAAGTTATTTTACTTAGAATTATTGTGGGCTTTAGAACCCATATACAATTCATGTATTATAGAATTTTATTATTTAAAAAGCTCATGCAATGGTTTTCTTAATAGAAACTAAGCTCCTACAATGGTTTTCTTAAAAAGCTCCTATAGTGGTTTTCTTAAAAAGCTCTTATAGTGGTTTTTATAAGATGACGAAGATTATAAAATGATTTGGGTATGATGAAGGTATTGAGATTAGTTACAAAGGTACTTCTATGAATATAAGGAATGGTTTGAGTATAATGTGGTCAAAGAATGTCTCTATTATGGAATCATCTTCCTATTAACACCACATTGATATAACTATTGACTAAAAAGGAGCCTAAATTTAGAGGTTAATGGGTGTTTATAGGTGGCATGAAAAGTATATAAAAAACACACTTAGGAACTCCTATATGAGCTTTATGAAAATTCAAACTTACCTCTAGATCCTTGGAAGTGTTAAGTTAGGATGAGCCATTTTAAGATATATTTTATGCTCTTAATAAAATGCATCCTACTAAACCTCTTAGTCTAGATGGTATTCCCACCTTAGTTTTTCAAAAATTCTAAAAAAGTTATAGGCAATGATGTATCTTCCATGGTTTTAAGTGTTTTGAATAATGATGCAAGCCTAAAAGAGTTCAATCACACTCATATAACATTAACCCTAAAAATCAAGAACTTTTAATCCCAAAAGATTTTCATTATATTAGTTTATACAATGTGATTTTCAAACTAATAAGTAAAGTTGTTACTAATAAGCTCAAGATGGCTCATCCTAACATTATTTATGAAACCAATTCACTTTTATTCTTATTCGTTTAATAACTAAACTATACTGCTGGCTTTTAAAATTTTTCATGCCATAAAAGCAAAATATCTTAGCCAAAAGAAATTTTGCATTAGAATTATATTTGAGTTCGGCAAATAATAGGGTAGAGTGCTTTTCTTAAAAAAGTTATATTAAAATTAAGGTTCCTTCTAAACTGGGTTTAGTTTGTTATATGTTACATTTCAATTATTTCTTATTCAATTTTAATCGATGGATCACTTACTTGTACTTTTTATTTTTTAGGGGGGCTTTAGCAGAGAGACCAATTATCTCTTTATATGCTTCTTTGTATTGCAAAAGCTTTATTTGGTATACTTAAAAAAGCTTAATCCTAAAGAAGAATACACTATTTTAAAATAAGTAGAAGGGCACATCATTTTTCATCTTTTTTTAAAAATAATATAATAATCTTTAAAAGAGCCCTTTACTAAATAATTGAGGTAGTTAAGACCATCTTAAAGGAGTACGAAAGGGGCTCCAAGGCAGTAGATTAACCTTAAAAAAAATTAAAAATTGCTTTCAATGCTAATGTCTAGGAATCCTAATGGACTATAATGCAAAACATAATGGGAGTGAACTTAATCCATAAATTTGCAAAATATTTAGGGCTTTTATGGTTGTTGGACAATCTGAGAAGGTCTTATTTCAATTTGTGGTGGATTTGGAGTGTAAATAAATTAAGCGGCTCGCAAGTCGCTAAAAACTCGACTTGTTAAAAACTCATTCAAACTCATTTGTTAAGTTAAACAAGCTAAACCCAAGCTTAATTTTGAGCCTCACATGATAAATGAACAGAGCTTAAAAATCTAAAAGTTTGACTAGTTAAAGCTTGTAAATAGGCTTGTTAATATGTTTGTGAGCCAACTTATGAATAAGATCACGAAGAGGCTCATTTAGAAAGTTCATGAATAGACTCTTAACAAACTCGTAAACAGGCTCATGAAAAAAGCTCATGAACAAGTTCATTTAGAAAGCTCATGAACAATTTCAAGAACAAGCTCATTTAGAGAGCTCATGAACAAGCTTATTTAGTATTAGATAAATATAATTCAATGATATATCGTTACTAAGTAGTAGAATTAAATAAATATAATTTTATGTACTAAATAAATATTATATAGTACTAATTTACTATTAAGTAAATGTGATGTTAATTTAAATTAGTATTGATTGATAAAATTACATATAATAAAATTGTGCAGTAAATATAATATTAATTTAGTTTTGGTATAACAAAATAATAAAAATGGGATATAATATTAATTAAATAATATATGATAATGAATTATTACTAATTAAACATAATATGGATTAAAAAGCTATCATATGATTTTAAAATCATTAGATTTAATATTAATATATGATTTTAATGTTAATAAAATTAACATTAATAAAACTACATAATTTTTTTTTATCATTATACAGTTGTAATGTATATTAATAATAATGCTAAGTAAATGTAATTAAAATTGGTAATTATAATAACAAATTACATATTTATAATAAAAATTAGAATTAACATCAAGCATTGGTATTAAATAAATTACATAATTTTAAGTATATTAGTATGAATATTAAGTAAATATAATTAAAAACTATTAATTGCAATAAAAAGTTACATATTTCTAAGTTATAATGTAAATTAATATTAATATCAAAATTAATATCAAGTAAATATATTAGTAAATATTATATGATACTAAGTTACTGTTAAATTTAGTTAAAATTGCATCATTTTTAGTTGATCTATGTACAATTGTCATACATCAAGTTTTGGTTGTCTCTAAAAGTGGTATGATGATGAAAGAATTCATGAAATCAGTGTGAGAACACGAGTCGCTATTACTTAAGAAGATGCAAACCTGAAACTGAACAGCCGAAACCACCTAAACCTAAGAACAGATCCTCGAAACAACGAGTTTATTATCATCTCAGTTAATCGAAGTATATTTTAGTAGATTGGAAACTTAGAATAATAAGTCATGTTCTTAAAGTGATTATTGCGAAAACATGACTACTTAAATGTGTGACTCGTTTTATGAAGACAGACTGAGATTTATTAAAAACAATAACTAATTTGTCGATTTGGAAGTTCAAAAACATATTTTTCAACTTTAGAAGCCTCAAAACCTCATCAGAGTAAAAAATGGACACTAAAAAGCTAAAAAACACACTGAAGTACATAAAAAAAACATGCAAGAGCATGCCTTTCAAGCATGAAAGCGTGTGACTGTGCACTCAAGTGTGTGGTTACACACCCATATGCACAATTAGCACATGCAAAAATGTAGAAAAATTACTTTAAAATCTCAATTTTTGTAGTATATGCATACATATGTGTCGTACATTCTTAGACATGCACACACCCGAGCATATAAAAAACACATTCTCCCTCATCTTTGTGTCTATAAATAGCACTTTACACCTCATTTTTTAGGGGACTTTTTGATAACTAAGCCATTCCTCTACTAGATTGAAGAGTCAAGACACCTGAAAATTCTACCTATATAGTCTCTTTTCTTGCTTAGTTATTAATTATCACTTTCGACACCAAACTGAGTCTCATCACTATCAAAGAACGCTTTAAAAGTAACAACTACTGCATCATATGCAATTTCTATATAAATTTAACGAGGATAGATTAAAAGTTACCATGAAACTAGTGTTTCTACTCTTAAAACAAACGTACTCAATTTGCACATTTTTATACCCCTCTGCATTAAAAATCACATTTTCATCAACATTAAAAATCTAAAAATTTTCAAATCTTCATCTCGAGCATGCATTTTCATCTTTTGCATCCAAAAATGCATTTTTGTCATTTGCATTAAAAAAATACGTTTTTATATTAAGGGATCTTAATTAGAGCTCAGTCTAATTATGTTTTGATTGTGCATTTTGATTTATTTTATTCATTAGCATTTTACCTCATATATTTAGGATGCTAGAAAATATCAATATTTCATAAAAATATTCTATCATTTTATATCATTATTATGTCCTATTTTGCATCTCTTAAGTATTTTAATGTCTCTTGTTTACTTGTTACTTGTTCGAGTGAATGGATGAATGCACATAATTATACTAACCCTTATTTTGCAAGTGTATTTTAGATCTAGGGTTAGACTTATATTTCCACACCGTTTTCTCTTTTAATTATATTTTGCTAAGAAAGTAATGTAAATAATTACAATTAATTTCTTTACTTTTCGTTATTGATCATTGTGATGTGTGAATGTGCATATAAACTGTCATTCCAAAAGGAGGGTGTTGTGGTAGCCACATATTGACTATTGTATAATAAGAAATAGCCAAAAGTATATATGATCTTTCGAACTTGAAATCTCTTATGGGGACAATATTCATTCAGTGACCCAATGTTGTCCCTCACATTTTTTTGAGAAATATAGTGACTCCACAAAGACAAAAGTCTCACATCTTCTCAAGACTAATCATTTTTCCATGTCACGAAAATGAAATAGATAGGTCTCTTTTATCATTTTGGTAAAGTTGCCTTGTCCTTAAAAATAAAAAAGCAACTCAAAAATTTGGTCGCTCATAATAACATTACTATTAAGTTTATATAAATTGAACTCAAGAACCTATTAACTATAAAATTACCAAATAGCAAATACTAAGTATCAATTAACTACTAAGATTACAATAAGATTACCAAATATTGTGTATTAATTATAGCTAAAATGCTTAGTGATTTCTTTTTGTTAACTTGTACTTGTATTAATAAAAATAAGTAATTTTAATACATTTACTTGATTTGATCATACATCACTATTAATATTAAATATTTATAGTTGAAAATTATTAAATGTAATAAAAACTGCAATTTTATACAATACAAACTTAGTATTGAATAAATAAATCTAATTTTTTAAATATAATGAAAATTATATAATAAAACTTAGTTTTGAATACTAAACTACATAATTTTGATACATATCAAACTACATAAATTTTTTAAGTTTCAACTCTTACCTTTTTAATTAATAAAACTATAACATTACACAATTTTATAATTATTAAGTATATTGTAAAAAAATATTAATATCAATAATAAATAAATATTATTTAAATTAATAAATAATTACAATATTAACTAAATATATCATTAAATTAATTTAATATCAAGAAAATATGAATAAACGTAGAATATTATTTAATGAATATAACTTTAACTAAAATTACTATATAATACTAATTTAGTATTAAATAAATATAACATTAAATAACATTACAATAAAATAATTCATAAATTAACACATCAATAATTCATTTAATATTAAATAGTAATAATTCAACTTATTAAACATGGTAGCTCTAAACTATGTTGTTTTAACATCAAACTAAATGATGTAGTTTTGATATGTTATATATACACCACAATCAACCTTAAATGAACCATCACTAAATATAAGACGTCTTTCACTATCTTCATTCTTCAGCTGCCAACCTCTCTCCATCTTTCGCGCCCAACCATTCTCCTTTACCATCATCCATCGCCTGTCGCCATCACCTCACTATTGTTGTTAGCATCTTCTTCTTGATTCTTCAGTCGCATCTTCTTCTTCTTATTCTTTGTCATTAAAATCTTCTTAATAATTATATATTAAGATTCTTCGGCCCTTGCCTCTACTCATTGTTTTCACTTCCTAGAGTTTTTATGTTTCTAATATGTTTTTGATTCAAAGTATTCATCTTTGAAATTTGACATATTGCATCTCTTTATAATTCAACATGATGCAGCTCTTTCTCAATAGTACTAAAAGAAATCACACATTTTATGATACATTTTTTTTTTCATGCATCAAATTTCATGACAATTTATTAATTAAAGATTATGAAATTCATAATCATCACTATAACATTCAATTTTATGGCGATTTTTGTTTTTGTCACTGTTAACATTCTATATCTTCACTATATTGCATATTTGATGACAATTTAAAAATATTTGTCACTTTCATTTTTAGAGGTCGAATTTTGCATCAAATTTGACAAATTGATAGTAATTGATGATGATGATGATTAGTCTCACAAAATATTTCTTTAAATGATGACATTATATTTTGTCACTGATTAGTTGAAAAAATTAGTGACACCACTCATTCATTTCCATTATTCACATTTTAGTGATAATAAATACCGTTTCGTCACAATTATATTTAAAGGCAAAAATTTGATATAAAAAATTGTCACGACCCGAACCCGAGGGCACGTGATCAGCACTAGGGAATGGGTAGGCTTAAAGCCCCCGAAACCCGTAGTAAGTCTAAAAGAAAAGAAAAAAATAAAACCATTCATATTTTAAACTTTATTTTAAAATATAACACATTATCAAACTGATTTCTCTCAAATTACACAAGTTCAACTGTTTAAATAATAATGTGTTTCAACATCTCATATTATAAATCAAATTGAATCTTATACATAAGTGTGTTTCGTACAAATAAACTACATAATTATGCTTAAACCATCCAAATTCTTAGTACATATACTACTGCAACAACCTAGATTAACACACAGTACAGCTTACAATGACCTATATAAAATAGCCGGTGAAGAAGAAACCCGGCGTGGAGGTAGTTTGAGGTCGAACTCCCAAGCTCCTGAAAAAAAATAAATTGAGGGGAATCAGACCTCACTAAGTAAGTCAATAAAAGAGCTGTACGGTTTGAAAACCTTTTTGAAAACTATATATATTTATAGTAAAAATAATTATTAATATATAATTATAACTTTTGAAAAATCTCGGTAGAACCCTAAACCCAAAATCTAAATGTCCAACCGGGCCCACTTATTCCAACTAGACTACTGGTCCCCGAGAGCAAAGGCATCAACCGAGGCACCAAGCCATAGTCATTCACTTAATCCATATATATGGCACTGGCGGTCCCTGAGAGTAGAGGCATCAACCGAGGCACCCATCCCAGTCCATTTTAACCTTACAAATCATTGGCGGTCCCCGAGAGCGTAGGCTTCCACCGAGGCACCCGTCTCAATTTAACAATCACCAAACAGATATATTACGGATCCATCTCTCAATCTCTACCATGTGCACATAGTCCTAATGAAGCCCACCAGGTAGCCCGTTCTATCAAAATTTCTCAAATCAATTTTAAACAATAAAATGCGTTTAAATCTTAAATAATAGCATTAAATTAAATAAACCATATAATCAATATTAAAATAGGAGCACACGCATTTGTTAATTAAAACACACGCACAGATCATTCTATCGACTTACAGGATGAATGTGAAGGCTGACGACCACGCGTCTGCCTCGGCCTCACGGCTTCTGCCCCGAGATGATCTAAAAGGAAATAATAATAATCGACTTTTAAAACATGACTAAGGAATCGAAATAAGAAATCAACAAAATAATAAAATTTCAGACTGACTCGAGGAAAACCGGACGAGACTCGACAGACAAGATTTAACCTAACTAACGGTAGGAATTTTACGGATATCACGTTTTACGAGAAAATCTACCGAAATTTCGACAGAGTCTCCTCTGTAAAACGGACATCTCTTTACCAAAGGTAGAGCCAGACCTGCATAGAAAATGCACTTCCAATATACACAACCATTCACACTCGAGTCGGACTCCCAAACTACAATTTGTCCCGACCGAGATCACAACTCAAACAAATATCAAAATTTTATAATATTTATTTCTCCAATTATACACATACTAAAATAAATAGCATATATAAAATCTTAATTATCCAAAGTTAAACAATTAAATTTGTATTCCATCACCAACAATTATAATTATAATTATTATCCACATTAAAACCTTTGCAATATATTATATATATATATATATATACATTATTTGAAATTCAATATCCAAAATTTACTCTACTTAGGTGATTACATCAATTAACTTATAAAAATTGTCTCAACCTGTTAAATATTAATAAAACTAATTAAAAAATATATATTTATCATATTTAGTGTAAAATTACATTTTTACCCCTAGTATATATATAAATTACATAATGTGCTATATATATACAAAAATTTTCCCAAAAGTATTATTTAACTAAAAAATCAATTTTTGGCATAAACTCAAATATATTTATAAAAATAGTATAAAAATCTCAAAATTTATAATTTGTGTTCTAAAATTTATAATATTCACTAATAACCTCATTTATCAAATTTCATAACTTTTTAACCATAATTTTCAAAATTAGCCTAATTATTTAATTTTGACATAAAGT
The DNA here is from genome assembly GCA_947683625.1 of Mallotus nudiflorus. Taxonomy (NCBI): domain Eukaryota; kingdom Viridiplantae; phylum Streptophyta; class Magnoliopsida; order Malpighiales; family Euphorbiaceae; genus Mallotus; species Mallotus nudiflorus. Next base: position 5,094,601 of record CANTUR010000069.1, on the reverse strand, counting down.
ATAGAAATTCCTAAAAATTGTATAATATTCTAAAAAATTATCTTCCTTACCCTAAAATTTATATCAACACATAATAACACAAAAATGCCAATTATTATTATTATTTGCTATTTTTATGATTAATTCCCGAAAATTCCTAAAATAGTATCAAAATTTTCAAAATTCACCAAAAATCAAAATAAATTCCAAAAAATTCAATAAAATTTATTTTACCCAAAATAATTAATAACAATCACCCTAGTTATGAATTATACTCAAATTACTATCAAATAAAGCCAATTAAATACTAAATAATTTCTGGAAATTAACTAAATTACCAAAAATTCCAAGAAAATTTAATTCACTCACAAATAATTGACTACAACCTCCCTAATTACTAATTATACCTAAATAAATATCTAAATAAACCAAATAAACATTAAATAAATTTTGGAAATTCAAATAATTACCAAAAATTTCAAAGAAAATTGAAACCAACTCAAATGCATGTTAACCAACACTAATCATCCTAGAATTGCCAAGATCAAGCAGAAAATTGAAGGAAGAAAGGAGGGATAAGGTGAGTGTTACTCACTGCCTGCAGGACGAAGAAGATGGGAAGGATGAGCTTGCTATCGCCGGGAAGAAGAAGAAGAAGTGCAGCAGCAGCTGCCAGGCTTGGGAGCTCCTGAAGCACGGCGGAAATGGAGTCCTCCGGTCAAAGGCGAAGGCGGCACAGGGACGGTAGGAAGCAGCAGGGTGACGGACGGGGAAGGAGGGGCTGAGGGATGTGTCTTCTTCGGTTTTCTGGTTGCTTCTAAACTCTAACTATACATTTATATATATATATATATATATATATATATATATATATATATATATAATATACTTATTATACTGTATTATAACTATATGTGTATATATATATACTACATATATACCATATAAATATATACACACTTGTGTATTCAAGTATTTATTAGTGTACATATGTGTATATTGTTATATATTTTATATGTATATGTATGTAAACATATACTACATGAAAATGTATACATATATATATATATATATATACACATGTATATAATTATACTTTATACTATATTATATATACATATATATATATATATATATATATATATATATGCACACATATGAATTGATATGCACTTTTAAACTAATATTTAACCTAAAATATAATGTTAACACAATTATATTTTAATATAATGCAAATTAACTATTACTAGTACTATTAGAGAAAAATATGTCCCTTTTTATTAATATATATATATATATATATAGGGTATTACAAAAATTTTGAAGGAAAATTTTTTAAGATGGAAAATTTGTAAGTTATGACAAGTTTTATTGTCACAAATACATGACAAGATAATTTTTTGTAATTAATTAAGTGAGTGCATAAGTGATGAAACTATTTTTTTTTATATAAATTTTTATATTAAATGACAATGTATGCATATGTGTCACAATGTTTTTTAGGCAAATTTTTTTTAATAGAATATTGTGGAGGTAACTTTTTAGTAATCGAGATAATAATCTATGACAACTGTTATTGCCATAGATATTAATTTTGTATAACAAATTAATAATTCATCATATATCAGGTAAATGGATAAATGACTGAATTGTTTTGTTATAAATATTTATATTTAATGACGATATATGCGAAATCGTCACTATTTTATTTAGGGGAAAAATTTTATTTCAAAATTATTTTGGAGGCAAATTTTCTAACAAACAAAAAGATGATAATTTATGACAAATTAAATTGAGCACAAATATCAATTTTATATGACAAGATAATATTTCATCAGTGAATATTTCAATTGATAATTGATAAAACTATTTCGTCTTGAATATTTATATTTTATCAATAATTAGTTGATGAAATAAGTGACAATACTATTCTATCACAAGGATTAATAGTTTCCGTATGTGACTGACATAATAGTTCTTCATAGATAAATTAGAGAGATATGTGACAAAAATATAGGTAATTTCTATTACATAGGCTTTATATAGATGATTAAAAAATTAAGAAAAATTCTTTAAAAAGATAAAAAAAAAAAAAATTAAAAGCCATTGAAGAAATCCAAGTTAAATAAATGAAAAAAGAAACAGAAGGAAAGCTTTTCCTAGGATTCGAAGAAAAAAAACTAGTGATTTATCAATATATATATAATAAATAAAAATCAATATTAGATATATAAATAATTTATTGTTTTTATATTAATAATATGTTAGAATTCTAAGTTATATACCAATATGTTCAATATATTTTATGTGGTTCCATATAGATATATAATTTTAATATTATAGTAATAAATTCTTCTAAAAAATAATATAATAATAAATTATTTAATCAATAAAATTAATAATTTACACCACTTGTCAAAAAATTGTCTAAACAACTTTAGAGCTTAGCTTATATATATATATATATATATATATATATATATATATATATATATATATATATATATATATATATATATTTTGGATTTAAAAACCACTAAAGAAATCCAAACTAAAAAATTAGACAAAGAAAAAAATACAAAAAGGAAAAACTATAAGCCTTTAATAAAGTTCGAACCAGAACATGATCAACTATGAATTATAGCATTTACTATTATACTATGGATTATATCTCAACTTTTGGTACAATTTTTTTTTTTTTTTTTTTATGTATAAGTAAGTTAGAAACTTGAATGGTATTCACAAACCATAGCCACTTTTCATTTTCATTTTCATTTTTTTCTTTTTTCGAATCTACTTCTCCTTCCTTCTTTGTTCTCATTCATTCCCCAAACATTACACTCCCTCTCATATCTGAAGTGATACTTTTAGTTCAGCTAACACCTCAGTTTTGGCTCGCGGCCTTTTTTGGCTAACAAAAAATCATACCGTCTTGCTAAAAAAAATTTATGGTTCAGCTCGCAATTCATCTTCCTGACTCAAGCCCTTAGCTCTAGCCACCACTGCTTTCCATTATCCTCATTAGAAATTACAGAAAAAATTGCTCAAGGTAATGTTATTTTGTCTCCTTCCTTCACTTTCCATTTTATCTATTGATGCTACTTTATTGATTTTTTAGGGGTTTTCTTATTTCGATGGAGATATGAAAAGCAAAAGCGAATTTTCTTGAGCTAATATTATTAGATATTGTGTATTCCATTTTATATGAATATTTAATTAAGGGATAAATATTGTATATTCCCTCTGTTTTAACCTATTACACTATTTCATTCTTAACATTTTAAAAAATATTTATTCATTTCTGATATTTGCAAAATCGTATATTATTTCATTCTTAAAAAATGATTAATGAGTGTTAACTGTTGTAAATTTCAATGATGAATAAATATTTTTTTAAAAATTAGAGATAAAATAGTGTAATAGATCAAAATACAAGAGGTACATAATAATTATCCCTTTAATTAAACATCAGTTCTTTCTTTACTTTGGATAATTGTAGTGATATATGGTTTTTGGTTGTAGTGTTTGTTAATTCAGTGTTTGCAGCAATTGGGTTCTATGATGTCTATTCTAGAGTTGTTCTCCTCGTCTCCTACGGTTTCATTGTTTCTGCTGTGTATTTATGGTATTTGAACTGTTTGTTTGGTTATTCTTATTTTACTTTAGGGGCTAGAGTCCAAAGCCATTTTCTTAGCCTAAGTACCATTACTAGATTTACTTTTAAATTTCATTAGTTTCTTATTATTTCACATTGTTAAGTCCAAGAATATTATTCATACTATCTTTCTTCAAAATATATAATTTTAATTAGTTATGTTAATGAATGAAAGTCCTAATTATATATAATTAGTCAATCAGATTGCAGAAATATTCTTCTTCTTAATAATACGATAAAATCTTACTTACCTTCTAGACACAAATACAATTTCTAACTATAAGAGTTTCAAAATCAACAATTTCTAATATGTTACTTTATATATATAATTAATCAATCAGATTGCACTCATTGTCATGGTGCTTGGTACACTTAAAGGGATTAAATGTTCTAAAAGATAACAACACCAAAAGATAGATATAAGTTCAACATTCATTGGTACTGACATGGCACTTGATTGATAAAAGGTTCTTGATGAGTTTTTTTAAATGTAATTTGTGTGTGATGGTGTAGACGATGGAGTTTAACTTACGTTCAAAATTTTAGCAATCGTGATAATGTTTGGTTTCAGGACCGTAGAGAACATACTAATTATTGTCATAAAGACATGACGTAGATATAAGGAATCGTCATCCATTGTAATAACTGAGATAAATTAAAAGGTGATACTTGATTCTCTAAAAGAAAGTTAACACCACAACCAGGAGATTTTAATAACATAATATTAACTTCTTTCAGTTTTGTATTCATTTATATTTATTTTATGAATTACTATTTTATTCTCTAATTACATGCAATTTTATTTAAACCCTAGTTAACATAAAGATGTGCCTAAGTCTAAATTAATCTAATGGGCCTAAATTGATTTTAATTAAATAACCTAAACTATTTTTAAGCTTTTTTTTTTATTTAGTGGGTTTGGACCTAACGTGGCCTTGGGTCCTAAAGTACTAAAAGATCCAAAAACAAAATCTAAACAATAATCATAACAAAGTCTGATCAAACACAAGATTTATGTGATATTCTAAAAAAAGCCTAAATCAATTTACATGTAACCCTAAATTAATCTACTATCATCATTAATTTTAATTGAATTTTACCTAATTGAACCTAAATTACTAATCAATTTTAGTGTAGAGAATATAAAATTCTACTATTTCCCACTATTGAGGCTATTACACACTACTATGCAGAAATTAAAATTAAAATTAATTGCAACCCAAAGCAAAATCAAATTAAAAGAACGCAAAAATCATAAATCCTACAGGGGTTTTATAGATCTTAATTCATAGTATTCCATGGATTCTTCCAATGGTCACTGTCCAAATATCACATATCTCCAAACAATGATAAAAAACAAAACAAAAAATATCACATTTGTATACCTATATTTATTTTGTATTACATATATTTTTAAGATAATTAGTGGCCATGACTATATATGTTCATAAACTTTATCATATTTATAGTGTTTTTTTTTTTTCTAATTTCTGCATGATTCAAAATTTTTTTATTTTAATTAGCTTTTCATATGATTTATATTTAATATGTGCACATGTATTGAAAGCTTTCATACAGAAAATTGACTATATGAAAACTATTTGTATTATGCATATTCTTCTCCGTCTCTCTCTCTCTCTCGATATATATATACACATGAAACTCATGGTTAAAAAAATTGGGAACAAACATTTTATTTTTGTAAGTTTACATGTTTTTTTAATTCAGTAACTAACATTCGTTGAACTTTCATTTTATTATATGTTAAATTATTTTAGACATAAGAATGAAAAATTTTTGTTTCCTCAAAAAAAAAAAAAAAAAAAGAATGAAAATTTTTTGTAGATTGAACAAATTTATGAAAAAAAAAAGAGTTAATTCATAGGCCCTATATCTCAAATATTTAAATTTATTTATCACTTCTTCCCAAATTGCAGGCCAATTTTTTCTTAAATTGATAATTGATTTGCTAATTTGCTAATAAATTTTTTACTTATATAGTTTTATTTGAACCATGTAATTTTAGTAAAAAGGATAAAGATAATTTTAGTGTTTGAATTATTATTATTATTATTATTATTATTGGTAGTTGATAGCTTATAGTTGGTGACTTGTAGTTAATAGATACCCGATATTAAGTGTTTGTTAAAATTATAACAACAGTTACTGATAGTGTATTTAATTACATATATAAGATATAAATATTAACAATAGTATGTATGATAAAAAAATTACTTAATGCTTATGATAAAAAATATTTTAGATGGTTTTATTTATATGATTAAAAAAAATGAATATATCTATTTTATTTGACAATTTATTTTATTTAAATAAAAATAGTATTACTATTATTAATATTAGAAATAATCATTTTTTATCAATATAATTTTAATATTTTTATTTGTGTGGTTAATATTTTTAATAACTATAATATTAATATTTTTAATAATTATTTAAACAATAATTAACTAAGTAATGATAATTGATTAAAGTTAAAACGCTAAACATAAGACAGTTGCTTGCATGAACTGGTGCAGTTTGAGTATTATCAGTTCCTTTTTTAAAAAAAAAATTAACCTAACAGATTTTTATAGCCATTGAAAACTGAATAACTAACCGTTACATTCCAACCGTTAAAACAAACAATCCCGTAAAAAGTTTGAAATCCCTAAATAAAGCTACTAACTTTGAAATTTCATTCCAACAAAAATATAAAAGAATAAAAATTATATAAAAAATTTAAATATTTTTAATATATTTATTAGTTAGCCGTATATTATAAAAGGAAAAATTGTTAATTTTTGATTGTAAATATTAGAAAATCAATTGAGATCAATTTGAAATAATTTAACAATATGATATAGGAGCCTAAATATGCATTAAAATAACAAATTTATGTGCTAAAGTGCATGCCAGTTTAATCTACATATATAGCAATAAAATAATTCAAAAGAAAAAAAAAATTAGTAGGGGTGTGCTCATTGGGAAAAAGTTTGTGAATAAGCATACATAATGAAACAAATCAAATTTTCTTTTTAAATTTTGATAAATTGTATTTTATTTTGACAATATGTTTTAATTGATAGATTGGGAGAAATAAAAAAAAAATACTAAATAACCCTTACCATATTAAGAAAATTAAAAAAATACTGAATCAAAAAATTATTAATAAATATTAACTCGTTGATTAATCTAACAAAAAAAACTCAAAGTTTTTAATCAAAAAATTTTTAAAAGGACCTTTCCAGAAATCGAACAAAATGCATCTAAGGGAAGAAATTTTTTTTTTTTTTTTTAAAGATCTTCTTCCTTTTCTTATTTTTTCGTTTAAAAATTGAAACAAAGAATTACTACAGCTCATAAAAAATTTTAAACCAAATATAATTATACTCACAGCTCATAAATTTTTTATTTGAGAAATGTTTTCTTAAATGCATATATTTATTTATGGTATTTGTTTCTTTTGTAGATGGTAATACAAATTAATATTTGACAAAATCATGTATAAAATTTAAGGAATTAAAAATATTATACTAAAATTATATTTAAGATTTTAGAATATAAAAATTAATTTTTGATATTGAACGATATATTAGTAGTTATATTTAGCATTAATTAATTTGTGCTAAATGTTTTAGAACAATTTGTGACAAATAGATTTTTTTTGTTAAAATTAATAAAGAGATAGAAACAACACGATTACATAATTAAAAAATAGTCAAATTTTGAAAAAAAAATACATATGGATAGCTATTTTGTTATTTTAACCTTTATAAATTATACAATAAAAGAATTTCCAATATGAAATACATTATCTTGTTATGTTTGTCATTTTTTTTGAAAGGAAAAATAATTTCATTAATTCAAACTAGTAATACATTAATAGAAACACAAATATAAATTTGCTATAAAAACCACAGAGAATGATATATTATCTAAGTTAATAACATAATAAACCGGTTCAAAACCTATAAATTTGATAATACTATAGTGAATAGAATACATATGACTTAAGTTCTATAACATAATAATGATAATTTAATTTGTTATTTATATATCTTTTTGATGAAATATATTCATTTGAATTGTCCAAATATAAATAAAAAATTACAATAAAACGATAAAAAATAAAATATTATAATAAGACTAAACACTGCAATAAGAAGACGAAACCATAAAAATAAAATAAATCTAAATTTACGCGAAATAATCACTTAATTAAAAAATAAATGATAAAAAAAAGTGTAGAGAGATGATTTTGGACAAAAAAAATTACCCATCTTTACTTAAGAAATATAAGTGACTGAAAAAAAGAGAAAATGAGGTTATGATTTTTTCTAACAAGCTAAAAATTATGTTTGTCATGTTTTAGTGCGAAGAATAAAAGAAAAGGATGGAATTATAGAGTAGATAATAAAAGTGGAGAGAGGAGAGAGGAGAGAGGAGAGAGGAGAGGCTAAAGGGTTATTTTCACATTATTAAATAATTAAAGCAGGTATTAAAAAAAAGAAAAGAAAAGAGAAAGCCATTTAATGTATATTTGGATATTCATGTCAATAACAATATTAATCAAAGAACGTACATTTAAATTTAAATTGAAAATTTTCGTATTTTTAATTTAAATCAACATTTTATAGAATTTATTTGTATGTTAACTTTTTACATAGAATTTCTAAATAAATTTTATGATTTTGAATTTATATTTTTCATAACATTGATACCTCACTTTCATAATTGTTTTTAAAATACTCTTGTTGTCTTGCAATATTAGCTTAAACAGGTATTTTAATTAAATGATATTTTATTTTAAATTTTGAATTTATATAAAATATAATAAAATAAAATATAAAATGTATTTTTTCAAAAAAATATGAAATTTATTTGAAATATATTTCATAAATATATTTCAATTATTAATTTTATTTATAATTGAATTTTATTTAGAATTTATTTAAAAATAATTTTTTTAATAAATTTAATAATTGGATGTTGTTAATGTTCTAACACAGATAGAAAATGAATTGTTTACAACTTAATGGATAATTATTATTAGGAAAAAAAAAAAACATAAATTTTACCTCATCAACTTTGCATTCTTATCCTTATGACCCCTCTAGTTCAATTTCATACATTTAATTTCTTAAGTTATTTGATTTCTTATATCGGAGCTCCTTTCTTCACATCCATTTTATCGCATGCACCTCCTGATAACAGTGTACATTCGATAAGTTTGGCCAGTTTTAGAGCTTTTTGTTTTTTACCGAATAGAATTAAATAAACTGAACCAAATGAAAATGGAATTGAAACAAGCCAAAAACCAAATCAATCTGAATTGAAAAACTATTTTTTTTTTCATCTGATGTACTTGGTATTTAGAATTTTATAGGAACCGATTAATTTGAATTTAACTAGGAAAGGATCCTGAAAGTTGATAAATGTCTATCACAAAAGTTTTAAAATAATTATACATCGAGGGTTCAAATTTGAGACTTTTAATTAAGTTGGAGGAATCCCCACCAACTCATCTACATTCTCTTAAACAAAATTTTTAAATTTTTAATACATAGAGGATGTCACATAGACTGCACATCATCGCTGCTGGCTGAAAATGGATTTTGAAGCTTTTATAAGATTAAAATCAAAGTTTAGTAGTTCTCACATTAATATGGTGCATTTAGAGTTTTTAGATGTTGGCTCAAAATATTTGAATTCCCTCCTCTCCTCTTTTTCTTTTTTTCATTTTTCTTCCAAATTTATTGCACTCCAGCCACCACCATTGTTCGTAACAAATTTCTTCTATTACCAACAATCCTTTTAAACAAGAAAAGAAAAGAAATTAAACCCATAAATAAGGCTATGATGAAATGGTTGGTGTTTCAAAATCGAACTTGAACATAAATTGCTTGTTCACATGGCAGATTTTTCTTTGATGGTAAGTTAGTGAAATGGTGGTTTTGTTATCTCTTCTTGGCTTGTCTGCAAGAATTGTAGCTGTGACATATTTGTTGTTTCTTTTTTCTTTGTAATCTCATAAACTTAATTTATGATTTCATAAACTAAGTTCAAATGCGAACCCTCCTTATACAATGATGAACTTTTAGTTCATCGTTTTTGGCTTTATTTGTATTCTTATGAAAACTATTCCAATTTTTCCACTTGTAATTTTTTTGTATTTCAAAGCCAGAGACTTGCTTTAAATCTAAATTAGAGTTATTTTCCCTTTTTTTTTTTTATAGAACAAATCATAAAAACTCATTGATGATGATGCTGGTGCTAGTGGTGGTGGTGACGATGTAATGTGGGATCGTAAGAGGTGATATGTAAATTGAGGTATAAAGAGTATAAATATTATTTCTGTCAAATTAGCTAATTCTATATGAATTAACAAATTATGATTAAAAGTAAAATTCTGAAAATTTTATAAAACTCAATTATTAAGTAAATTTTTTTCAAAACTTGGAAATGTTTATTTTAACTGTTGGGATGCAACTATTAATTGTTCAATTTCTAGCAACTGTTAGCTGTTTACTTCCCAACATGTAAAAGAATAATATGTTTAGTTAATTTTTTTAAAAAAGAGCGGGTAGTTGTTAGATATCCAAATAATATCAATTCAAAAAAGTTCCAATGTGCTTTTTGTAATACCCTACATACATATATATAATTATTTTAATATAAGGGACATATTTTTCTCGAGTAGTACTAGTAATAGTTAATTTGCATTATATTAAAGTATAAAATTTTGTTAACATTATATTTTAGGTTAAATATTAATTTAAATGTGCATATCAATTCACATGTGTGTATATATATATGTATATATAGATATATGTATATAATATAGTATAAGGTATAATTATATACATGTATATATATGTATATGTTTTCATGTAGTATATGGTTGCATATATATATATATATATATAGGTACACTATTATACTTGAATGTACATTGTGTATATATATATATGTATATTTATATATGATATATATATATATATAGTATATATGTATATAGTCATAATGTAGTATAATAAGCATAGTATATATATGTATACATTAACTTATAATATAGTATATATATATATATATATATATATATATATATATATATATATATATATATATATATATATATATATATATATATATATATATAAGTATATGTATATTTTGGAGAAGAAGAAACAGAACCGAGCTTCCTCCTCCCCATCCTCGCCCTTTCTCCTCACTGTGCCGCCTCCATCACTGCCTGAGAGTGCCATTTCCGCCGTGGGGGAAGCTTGCTGGGTGTGCAGTAGCTGCTCTCCTCTTCCTCGCGAAGCAGCTTCTTCCTCTCCTCGCGCAGCAGCAGCTCTGCATCTCCTCATTCTGCCCAGCTTCGACATTCTGTTGTGCCATCTCCTGGAGGTGTCAAGCTACCCTTCGCCTCCGCCTGAGCAGCTTCATCTCCCCCATCTTCTCCGGTGGCAGCAGGTTCCTTCCCCTCCCTCTGTTCCGTCCAGCAGCTAGGGGTGAGTAATGCTCACCCGATGCCCTCATTTCTTCCTTGATCTTGAAATTTCCTTCGGTTGATAATTCTATATAGGGTGTGGTTGTGCTATGAGGAAGATAATTGCCCATTTGAATTATTTTTGGGCATTTTTTTGAATTTTCAGAATTTTATTTGAAATTTTGCCATTTTAATTACTTGATTTAATTTTATTCTTAAGTGAAATTAGTGATTAAGTTAAATATAGTTAAGTGTTTTTGAGTTTATTAATTTTATTTAGGGTTTTAGAAATTTTTGGAGTTAATTATAGATTTTATAAAGTTTAGGTATTTAATTAATATTTATGTTAATTTCGAAAGTTATTGTCAAATAATTATAAAATTTTAATAATTGAGGTTAGTATTAATTGTTGTTAATTTTAGAACTCAAATTATAATTTTTTTTTGAGATTTTTATACTATTTTTATAAATATATTTGAGTTTATGCCAAAAATTTGATTTTTTGTAAATAATACTTTTGGGAAAAAAAATATTGTTGGTTGATTAAATATTTTTATATAATATTGGGAGGAATTATCTTGAGAAAAAATTAGTTTTAGATGATTGGATAATCTTAAGGAAAATTTTGTATATATATATAGCATTATGTAATTTATATATATATACTAGGGGTAAAAATGTAATTTTACACTAAATATGATAAATATATATTTTAATTAGTTTTATTAGTATTTAAAGGGTTTAGATAAATGTTATAAATTAATTGATATAATTTCCTAAGTAGTGTAAAATTTTAAATGTCCAATTTTCAATATATATATATATATATTCATATAATATATTACAAAGGTTTTCATTTGGATAATAATTATAATTATACTATTAGTAATGGAAAACAAATTTAATTGTTTAATTTTGAATAATTGAGATTTTACACAATTTTATTTATCTTAGTATGTGTGTAAATGGAGAAATAAATATTATTAATTTTGATACTTTTGAGTTGTGATCTCGGTTGGGGCAAATTGTAGTCTTGGGAGCCCGACTCGAGTGTGAATGGTTGTGCATTTTGGAAGTGTATTTTCTATGCAGGTCTGGCTCTACCTTTGGTAGAGAGATGTCCGTTTTACAGAAGAGACTCTGCCGAAATTTCGATAGATTTTCTCGTAAAACGTGATATCCGTAAAAAAAAAATTCCTACCGTTAGTTAGGTTAAATCCTGTCTGTCGAGTCTCATCCGATTTTCATCAAGTCAGTCTGGAATTTTATTATTTTGTTGATTCCTGATTTCGATTCCTTAGTCATGTTTTAAAAAGTCGATTCATTATTTTCTTTTAGAGCATATCGGAGCAGAAGCTGTGAGACCGAGGCAGACGCGTGGTCGTCAGCCTTCATATTCATCCTGTAAGTCAATAGAATGATCTGTGCGTGTGTTTATTTAAAGAAATGCATGCACTCGTATTTCTATTATATTGATTATATGATTTATTCAATTTAATGCTATCATTTACGATGTAAATACAATTTATTTATTTAAAATCGATTTGAGAAATTTTGGTAGAACGAGCAACCTGGTGGGCTTCACCAGGACTATGTGCACATGGTAGAGATTGAGAGATGGATCTGATACATTGTATGATTGATGAACGTTAAACTGGGACGGGTGCCTCGGTGGAAGCCTTTGCTCTCGGGGACCGCCAGTGATTGGAAAGTCAATAATGGACTGGGATGGGTGCCTCGGTTGATGCCTTAGCTCTCGGGGACCGCCAGTGCCATTTATTTGGATTAAGTGAATGACTACGGCTTGGTGCCTCGGTTGATGCCTTTGCTCTCGGGGACCGGTAGTCTAGTTGGAATAAGTGGGCCCGGTTGACCATTTAGATTTTGGGTTTAGGGTTCTACCGATATTTTTCAAAAGCTATACTTATATATTATAAATTATTTTCACTATAAACATATATAGTTTTCAAAAAAAAAGATTTTCAAACCGTATAGCTCTTTTATTGACTTACTCAGTGAGGTCTGATTCCCCTCAATTTATTTTTTTCAAGAGCTTGGGAGTTCGACCTCAGATTACCTCCACGTCGGGTTTCTTCTTCACCGGCTATTTTTATGTAGGTCATTGTAAGCTGTACTGTGTATAAATCTAGGTTGCTGCAGTAGTATATGTATTAAAGATTTGTATGGTTTAAACATAATTATGTAACTTATTTGTGTAAACCACGCTTATGTATGAGATTAAATTTGATTTATAATATGAGATGTTGAAACACATTATTACTTAAGCGGTTGAATTTGTATATTCTGAGAAAAATCAGTTTGATAATGTGTTCTGTTTTCAAGTAAAGTTTAATATATGAATGGTTTTATTTTCTTTTTCCCTTTAGGCTTATTACGGGTTTCGGGGGTCTTATGCTTACCCATTCCCTAGTGCCGGTCACGCGCCCTCGGGTTTGGGTCGTGATACTTTTCATCAACATCTTTCATATATTTAAATAAAATTACTTAATTAACCTTATATATTTAAATATAATTACTTAAATATCCTTATCTCTTTAAATTCAACTAATAGCTATATTTTTATATGTTAATTTTTTCCTTTATATATACATACACACATAAAAAAAATATTAGGTTTATATTATTATTATATAATTTCATTACATTTAAGTATATATACACACACAAACACAAAAGATATTAAATTTATATTGTTATTATTATTACTAGTACTACATTTAAACATATTATTTTCAATATTAAAAAATTATAGATGTAAATTATTTATTAATATTAATATTTATAATGAAATACAATTCAAAATATTAATAAATAAATTTAAAATTTAATTTTTTTTAAAAATTAATTAACATCTATAATAGTCATTTAATACAAAAACATCAACAACTGTAAATTATTTCACCAAATATATAATATTAATCAGTTACCAGTTAACAACAATAACTATCAGCTAATAGTTAACAGTTTAACCAAATAAATTCTTAATTATAAAAATTCAAAATCTTATAGAATACAAAATATTATTATCCCCAAAAATTAATTTACCTTCTATTTACTCTCTTTTTTTTAAAAGAAAACTTTTTCCTTAATTCATATATAGTTTAAAGTTATATTTAGGTCGGGGGATAAAATAAAAGAAGAATGGAAATGAGTCCTTAGACAAAACAAGAGAGAAGGAGAGTGAGAATGAGATCCATATTCCATTTAATTTGTTTGGTTTGTAAAAAAAAGAAAGAATTTTTTTTTTCGTATTTGTTTGAAAATATAAAATATGAGTCATGAGGACATAATTTACTTATTTATTAATATACCCTTCTTGTTTAAAATTTTTAAAATTTGAAGTTGAAATATATAATTTATTTTTAAGAACATTGAGGATAAATAGACAAAATTGTAATAGCTATATAATTATTGCTCTCTTTTCGCTTCTTTTTTCTTCCTATTTGAGAATAAAAATGGATGATATTTACTCCGTCGATCCTTCATCTTCTTGCCTTTTAAACAAATAAAGGAAAAACGACAGCATTGTTTCGATGAGGGGCACAGGGGGAGACTTCGAGTCATAATTATTATTTCATTTTAAAATTCTAAATTTTATTTGACCTTTCAAATTAATTAAGCCAATACAGTCAATGGATGTCGTTATGCCCATTCTGTTTTTCTTATCAATATTCCATATGACTTTTTTAATAGACTAACTCCTTGGTCCTTTTGTATATTGCTTCATTTGCATAATAATCATATAATTTTTTTTTTCTAATTTTACCATTTTCCTTTATCAACAAAAAATCAGTTACAAATGACATTTTCCCTTGATTTTTACTTTAAGCTTTTATTTTTTATTTAAAAAAAAATTGCATAGACTAATAATCATTAGTATGATATATAAAAATAAAATATAGTTTACAATTTTGAAAATAAATCATAGATTTGTACTTCAATCATTACTCTTAATTATTTTGTGTTTATTGTCTTGGATTAAATTATGAATTTTGAACTGAAATTTTCATTAGACAGGTAATTTTATATTTTAACTTTTTAATTTTAATATTTAAATTAATTCCTAATTTTTATGGTAAAATAAAGAAAAATTATATAAAAACTAAAAAAATATGTTATTTTTCAGTTATTTATTCCTTTACGTATTATTTTATCAATGAAGTATTATTATATTGATTGTGTTATATTTTTATTTCTTAAAAAATGAATAAAAAGAAGCATAAAAATAATTTAATCATTTTATCAAATAAAAAAATTAAAATAAAAGTAGTTTAAAAAAGTAAAATGACAACATCAATCTCGAGTTTAAGATTAAAAAAATAAATTTATAATTTGAATTCAAAAGGAGTATAATAAACGAGGATAAAGAATAGAGTTAAAAATAAAAATGATATGGTGCATGTAAATAAAATCAAAATAACAAAAAGGTAAGTTAATGTATAGAAAGGATAGAGTAATTATAAGGACAGAAAATGTTTTTGAACGAAGTTAGAAGTAAATTTTATATAACACAATTATTCGAGAAATGTAAAAATTATATATATAAATATATAGTATTCATGGTATTAATTAAAAGGAAAAATCTTACTTATTGTATTCATGGTATTATCTTATTTTATATTTATTAATAAAAATAAGATAAATATCTTATATTTTAAGTCTTACCATATATTCCGCGTAGATAAAAAATACACAGACGGAATTGTATGGTTATTATTATTGTAACGAGAGAAGAGAAGAATATAAGACGTGTGAAGGAGGAAGCCGAGCGACGCGGCTTGACAGTCAAAGGCTCACTTCTTCACTTTGCTACTAAACATAAATCAAGTAGTAATACAAAGAGACAAAATTAACCATGGTTTAGTTAAAAAGCCCTGTGTTTCCGTACTGACAAGATGACGCGTGTTCTCTTCTCCCCTAACAACGCGGTTTCTTCTCCACTCCACCGCCCTATTTATTTTCTATCTTTTCTATTTCTCTCTTTCACTTTTCCATTTGCTTATTTCACTCTTTAGCTCTTATCGTCTTCCTCCGGTTACTTATCCGTCAAGCTCACCTTTTTGTGGTTGTTCTGTGTCTTCCGGTTACTTAACTGTCAAAATCTTTTCTCTTTCTCTTCTTCCTTAAGCAATACGTACCTTTTGTTTTTGTTTCTCTAGTCAACTCTTGTAGTTTTTTCTTCCATTTCTTTTTTTTTTTTTAAATTTCTTTTCCGAGAGAATGCTTTGAATTTTCATTTCAATTATTGTTGTTGTTATCAGTGACACAGTTATGGCATCATCGGAAAACATAGCCAGTTTTGAACCATTTCTCTTTAGGCATGCCTTTCCTGACTCATGGATTTCTCAAGCTTATGCCCGTGACACTGAAACCTTAACAAAAGCCCTCCAGGAATCCCTCTCTAACATCAACACCACCACCACCGCCACCACCGCTAACTACTCTCCATCCGAAACGCTAACTTGTGATTCCATAATCAACCCCTCTCACAACCTCTTGAACTCCGAAACCAACACATCCCCCACCACCCCTACAGCCTCCAACGTTTCTGGCTCCGATCCCGAAACCCCTGCTGCTCCTCCCAAGCGCCAGCGAAACGGCATCCCTGGTGCTACTGCCAAAGTCTCCAAGCGCAAGTCTCGCGCCTCTAAACGCTCCCAGACTACCTTCATAACGGCTGATCCGGCCAACTTTAGGCAGATGGTGCAACAGGTCACCGGCGTTAGATTCGGCAACTCCCAGTTGCCTGTCGTACCCGTGCTTAAGCCTGAGCCTCATAGGCCGGGTAACCGCTTGCATGCGGCTCCTGGTGGCTTGCCGACTCTTGATACATCGGCGTATTTGCTTGATCATCAGCAGCAACAC
Source organism: Mallotus nudiflorus (assembly GCA_947683625.1). NCBI lineage: Eukaryota > Viridiplantae > Streptophyta > Magnoliopsida > Malpighiales > Euphorbiaceae > Mallotus > Mallotus nudiflorus. The sequence continues at coordinate 5,077,589 of CANTUR010000069.1, read as the reverse complement.
ATGCTTGTGGGTACCACTTCAACATCTGGGCCTATTGTTGGGCCTGGTCCAGTATCTCTTTTGCAGTCCGTGGCGGCTGGTGGCGGGCCTGGTGCTGGGCTGGAATTCGACACTTTTTCTAGCTTTCCTACTCTGGAGTCGTGGAAAGTCATGTGATATTGTTTTTAAATTTTTTTGTCTTTTCGTTTTCTTCCTGTGGGAGATTTTTCTTTCCTGAAATATTATATTATATTAGAGAGGCCTGTACTTGTACATTGGATGATAATTTGATGGATGTCTCTATATTTTAGTTTGGTGGGCCTTTATATATATATATATATATATATATATATATCTTCTCTTTATTGTTTAGTAAGTATTGTATCAATATATATTAGTTTATGTGTATTTCTTTTTTTTAAAAAAGAAAGGAACTCAGTATTGTGGTAATTATATTGGTACATAAATCATGTCGAAGTTTTTACTTCAAAATGCGGGAGATAGATTAATTTTGCTCCATTCCGCTTTAAAATTTTTTTATAAACTAATGATATGGTGTGTAAACATCTAACACATTACAATTATCTTTATATATATTAATTTTGTTATGGATATTCATTTGTTCCAATCCATCATTCCATTATTAATTTCAATTCGATAATTTACAATTTTTTTTACTAATAGTATTGTCAATATTCTAGTTTATCTAGTGTGAGCAAATGTTCGATGATGAAAATAGTTTACTAAAGATTGGATCAATTTATCCTTCTTTGAAAACCCGATAAAGAAAGCCCAAGAAAGCTTAGAAAAGTCATTTCTTTTATCCAGTTTATCATTAAGACGATTGCCTCATGTACTAAGGCATTGTCTTACTATGCAAAGGCGACAATTTAGTGTACGGTAACTAGTTGACACGACTTCCAAAATAATGGAAGTTTGCTGCCAATAGTGCATAAACGATAGCAAGTGAGAAATCAAAAGTGGTTAGTGAGTGGAGAAGATGGTGGAGAGGAAAGTGGGGGGAGAGTGAGGATAAAAGGAGAAAGAAAAGAGAGAGAAGCGGCAATAACGATTAATAGGGAAAAAAAAGCTATGGTAAAAAAAAATTTGAAGAAAAAAGAAGTTGAAAGGAGTCTACAGAAAAGAAAAAAAGTAACATAGGAATGAGTAAGGAGGGGCTTGAGGGCTTTCAAGCGGAGGGCTGGAACGAAATAAAACTAAGGAAATGCTTATTGCATCTTAGTCGTTGTAAATTTCAAAAGTGAAACTTTTGAGGGTCAAAGACAGGAGTTACGACCTTAGCTGTAAATACAGTAAACCCTAATGTTTTTATTTTTGACATTCATTTTGTTTCAATTTCAAGTAGATTTATTTTAATTGTATCTTGAGTGTAGTGACGTGTTTTGCATGCATAATCATTGTGGTTAATTAATTTGAAAGTCATCTTTTTTTTTTTTGCAAATAGTTGATGTTTTGTGTTTGTAAATCAAAAATAATTTTTTTTTGGAAGTGCAATAAGGTGGCACCTATACGATAGGGCGATGCCTTATTGCACTAAGGCAAATGCTAAATTGTGATAAGGCATCACAATTATCCTTTCATATACAAAATGAATTATTGATTTTCCTTCTTTGTTTTTATCGTTTCATGTTTCTATTAGAGTGTATTTTTATAACTTAGTTTTCCTATATGATAAAATTAGAATTTTAGTAGTTCATTTATTTGTTTATGTTTACATTTTTATAATATGATGATGAGTATATTTTATTTGTTTTGTTGATTAGTTTAATGTTGTTATTTTATTAATGTTTTATTAAAATTGACTCTTCATAAGCTGCTGTAAGTTTTGTTTGTATATTTTGATCCATTTTTTGTTTGCTTTTATATTGATCAACAAAATGCTAATTGCTTATTCATTTTTATTTTGTTTTGGCATTATGTGATTTAGTATTCTTTTATTCTCTATTCTCTACTTAACTTATTTTGATTTTAGTTATTTTTTGTTGTTTTAGATGCAACCATTTTCATTTAATATTTAAAATTAAACTTTGTTGTTTCTTTTGTAGGATTTTAGGGACTAATTATTTATTTTTCAGGAGTAATGCTTTAGGGTGACAAACTAGTCACTATTTAGTGAACCCTTAGTTTATAATTTTTATTTTGTTTTGTTTTGTTCTATTTTTATGTTTATTTTGTTTGTGAAAAGGGTTGTAATTCTTTTCTTCTCCCTATTTTTTTTGCATGTGTATTTATATTTTAATTATTTGTTTTCTAATTGCTTGCATGAATAAGGGTTGTAACTCTTTTACCATCCCCCAATTTCTTTGCATGTGCTTTATATTTGGTTTTAATTTATTTGTTTATTTTGTATGATGATGAATGATGGACCAAATTGCATCAAAATTGGAATTAAATTAAACAACTTGGACTTAATTGTAAAATTTGGAACTTGTTTGAGGAAGTGGTAATTTTGCATGTAAAAAAAGAAGTGATAAAATGGGTCCCTTTGAGCTCCTACTTCAATGGGAAAGAATGAAGATGATTGGTTAATTTGCATGACAAGAGCATAACATGGGATTAGGTGGGATCCCGGTAATCCCACTCCGATGATTAAGTTAGAAAAATATTTGAGATGGACAAGGAATGATATTGTTGGAAGTTAGATGAGTCACCTTGTTGATTTAGGACTTTATATAAAGATCAAGTAATTACCAACCGTAGAGAGGTTTCTGGGTGAATGGAAGTGGTGCTAGCACGCTGCAGTAAAAATAGGAACCAGTTTATTAGTGGCATGAGTGGAGAAAGTGGGCAACCTTCGAGTTTCGTAGGCTTTAGGTCATAAGTCATTCTATATGTGGAAGGTTTTAGATTGCAAGCGTGGTCTGAACTACGATGACTCAGCATTTGACCCTTATTAATAGGAGTTGAATTTTCTTTATGTAATCAGATGTCCCCTACCCAAAAAGTTAATAAATCTCCTTTTTTTTTTGGCTTTTCTCTTTCCTTTTTGTATTTTATTTATTATTATATTTTTATTTTGAATAAATTTACAAGTTGGAGACATCTCCACAAGAGGTGAGTCATTTTATCTTCATTGGGATGACTATTTGGGTTTTACTTTTACATGAATTCTTGTGATGGGAATTGTAGGTTTCATCAATTAACTCCCTCATAGCAAGAATACTATGATAAGTTGAATTAGAAGAAAACTAGAAATTACCAATTTAATCCATAAATTTGGATTGTTCAAAGATTGAAGTAAGAAGATAGATGCTACTTAACCCCTTTACCAACAAGGATAAAGATACTAAGATAGACTTTGAATTTCCTCTTATGCCATAAATAAGAAAGTTTGATAAATGACAAGAAAACAAAGATTTAGATTTTGACACCACAAGCTAGAATAAAGCTTGATAAGTCACAAAGTTAATGCAAGAAATTAAAGACAAAATTTCTCACAATAAAACTCAAACAAAGTTATAATTAATACATCAAATTCAATCATGCTCCAAAAGAAAGAAAAAGACTTGTTTATATAGAGTACAAGTCCATGCACACACTACTAAAATAGACTCACACACATAGGATTACTTTTACTCTTAAATGGCCTTAATAACCACTACCTACATTAATAGCCATTAATTGATATTAATTACCCCATTAACTTGTACATAGTGGCTACATGTAACCCTAATTGTTATTAACATAAAAAAAAGTTAAATATTATTCCTTAGGCCTCCATGGATGCCTTATTGGGTTGAAATTCTTAGGCTTTCCAAATGTCCTTAATTAAACCCAATATGGCTTCTTGAAGCTTATTGGATTTGGACCTTGTGATTGGGCCTTCTTGTACTATTAATGGATCTTGGATCTCTTTAGGCTTTGAACTTGGATTCACATCATTCCCCCTTTCTTCAAAAGGATTTGTCCTCAAATTAGCTCTATCATCTTTATCACTTACATCAAACAAAGACAAGTAACTAACATTGAAAGTAGCACTAACATTGCCATACTCACTTGGAAGTTCTAGCTTGTAGGCATTGTTGTTGATGCGTTGAAGCACTTTAAAAGGACCATCTCCTCTTGGCATAAGCTTTGATTTCCTTTGGTTAGGAAATCTTTCCTTCCTTAAGTGCACCCACACCTAATCTCCGGGCTAAAAAATGACTTGCTTCCTCCCTTTGTTGTGTTGCTTTTCATATTGTAGTGTCTTCTTCTCAATGTTTGCATGCACCTTCTCATGCAAAGTCTTAATGAACCCAACTTTTTATTTCCCCTCTAGATTAGCTTTGTCCAATGGCAATGGTAGCAAATCTAATCGAGTCAATGGGTTGAATCCATGCACAACTTCAAATGGTGAGCAATTTGTTGAACCATGCACACTCCTATTGTAAGCAAATTCCATATGTGGCAAACATTGTTCCCAATTCTTCAGATTTCTTTGGATGATAGCCCTCAAAAGTGTTGAAAGTGTCCTATTGACCACCTCCATTTGTCCATCCGTTTGTGGATGACAAGTTGTAGAATACAAAAGCTTTATCCCCATATTTCCCCAAAGAGTCTTCCAAAAGTGACTTAGGAATTTGACATCCCTATCACTCACAATGGTCCTTGGCACTCCATGTAGCCTTACAATCTCCTTGAAGAATAGATTGGCAATATGGGTTGCATCATCCGTCTTGTGACATGGAATGAAATGTGCCATTTTGCTAAACCTATCCACAATAACAAAAATGGAATCTCTCCCTCCCTTGGACTTACGTAATCCTAAAACAAAATCCATAGAAATGTCTACCCAAGGTTCATTTGGTATGGTAAGAGGTGTATACAAACCATGAGGCATTACTTTGGATTTGGCTTGTTTGAAAGTAATGCATTTCTCATAAATTCTCTCAATATCCCTTTTCATGTGTGGCCAAAAGAAATGGTCACCTAACACATCCAAAGTTTTCTTAATCCTAAAATGCCCTATTAAACCTCCGTTATGTGCCTCTCTCATAAGTAACTCTCTCAAAGAACTTTGTGGCACACACAATTTATTTTCCCGAAAAAGAAAACCATCAAACTTATAGAACTTATTAAAACCCCCTTTCTCATATGCCCTATAAACATTAGCAAAATTAGGATCATTAGAATATAGATCTTTGATGTATTCAAATCCTAATAATTTTGCATCAATTTTAGAGATCAAGGCATACCTTCTTGACAATGCATCGGCCACCACATTTTCTTTGCCTTGCTTGTACTTAATGATGTACGAAAAGGATTCAATGAATTCCACCCATTTTGCATGTCTCTTGTTGAGCTTTCCTTGTCCTTTGAGATACTTCAAGGACTCATGGTCAGTGTGAATTATGAATTCTTTATAACCAAGGTAATGCTACCATGTCTTTAGAACCCTCACCAATGCATATAACTCCTTGTCATATGTAAGGTAGTTTAGACTTGCTCCACTTAGCTTTTCACTAAAGAATGCTATGGGCTTGCCTTCTTGCATCAAAACTCCTCCAATACCTATGCCACTTGCATCACACTTAATCTTAAAAGGTTTAGTAAAATTTGGCAAAGATAACAAGGGTGCAGAACTTAATTTGTCTTTTAGCAAGCTAAAAGCCTCATTTTGTTTAATTCCCCACTTAAAACCAACATTCTTTTTGATGCATTCAATTAAAGGTGCAACTATGGTAGAAAATTTTTTAATGAACCTTCTATAAAAGCTAGCTAAACCATGAAAGCTTCTTGCATCACTTACACTTGTGGGTGTTGGCCATTCTCTAATTACTTTTACCTTTTCTTGATCAACATGAATGCCTTTTTCATTCACAATATATCCAAGAAAAGTAATTTCATTAGTGCAAAAACAACATTTCTTTAGATTAGCATACAACTTTTCTTCTCTAAGCACATAAAAAACACAAGTCAAATGTTGTACATGCTCATCTAAATTTTTGCTATAAACCAAGATATCATCAAAATAGATAAAAACAAATTTGCCTATGAATGCTCTTAAAAAATGATTCATCAATCTCATGAAAGTGCTTGGTGCATTAGTTAAACCAAAAGGCATTACTAACCACTCATATAAACCATGTTTAGTTTTAAAAGCTGTTTTCCATCCTTCTCTCATTCTAATTTGATGATAACCAGATTTTAAATCAATTTTTGAAAATAAATATGAACCATGTAATTCATCCAACATGTCATCTAACCTAGGAATGGGATGTATATACTTCACTGTGATTTTGTTGATGGCATGATAATCAACACACATCCTCCAAGTTCCATCTTTCTTAGGCACTAACAAGATGGGTACGACACATGGACTCATGCTTTCATGAACATAACCCTTCTCCATAAGCTCACTCACTTGCTTTTGGATTTCCTTAGTCTCCTCCAGATTACATTTATATGCTGGTCTATTTGGAATGCTTGCTCCGGGTATGAAATCAATTTGGTGCTCAATGCCTCTTTTAGGTGGCAAACCATTTGGAATTTCTTCTGGAAATAAATCTTCATAAACCTGCAAAAGATCAACAATAACACTAGGTAGACCATTGGTTATTTCATTAGAAATATGAAAAATCTCCTTGTACATAAGTACAAGCATGTGTTGCCTCAAAAGCATAACTTCCTTCACATCACTCATTTTTGCATAAACACTCATTTTTCTTTCATTTGAACCTTCCTTGTTTTCTCTCACCATGTGTTTCCCATTTTGGTCAAGAGAATTGGAATTTTTAGGTTCACTCATCTCACCTTTTTCTTTACTCTCAAAGGTTTCCCTTCCCAAAGAATTTCCCAATGAAGAACCCATTTCTTCATATTGTTGCTTGATGTGCATTTGGTCTTCAAAAATCTATTTTGGAGTTAATGGTCCAAGGTTAAACCTTTTTCCATCCATAGTCAAAGTATACATATTTTTGAATCCATCATAATTAGCCCTTCTATCATATTGCCCAGGTCTCCCCAACAACATATGTCCGGCCAACATTGGTAACACATCACACAACACCTCATCCTTATATTTACCAATTTGAAAAGAAACTAGAACTTGCTTATTTACCTTTACAACTCCACTTTCATTAAGCCATTGCAACTTGTATGGTCTTGGGTGCTTGGTAGTAGGCAACTTTAATTTCTCTACTAGCAAAGTACTTACTACATTAGTACAACTTCCGCTATCCACAATCATGTTGCACAACTTATTAGAAATCAAAAAATGAGTATGAAACAATTTTTTCCTTTGCTCCCTATGGACATCATGTTTATTTTGCAAACTCAATGTTCTTTGACCAACAAGATTATCTCCCTTAACACATTCAACATCACTACAATCTTCTAAAGAAGGCATATCATCATCACTATCCCCCTCACTCTCTGACTCAATATCAGCATCCCTTAGAATCATAACTTTCTTATTTGGACATTCCCTAGCAATGTGCCCATGACCTAAACACTTAAAACATTTGATTCCCCTAGTTTTGGCTGGTTGATTCTTACCCTTTCCCTTATTACCCAAGTCAATTTTAGGTTTAGTTTCTTCCACTTTTGACTTATTAAAAGGTTTATCATCCTTTTTCCCCCAAGAAGTTTTCTAATAAGAAGAAGAACCCACATTTGGTTTAGAATCATACCTCTTTCCTTTCAATTGCCTTTCCACTTTCATGGCCAAATTCACCATATCTTCAATCTCCACATAATGTTGTAAATCAACAACATCAGCAATGTTTTTGTTTAGCCCTCTCAAGAACCTTGCCATGGTAGCTTCATGATCTTCTACCACAATTGCTCTAATCATAGCCTTCTCCATTTCTTTATGATACTCCTTGACACTCATGGATCCTTGAATTAGAGTTTGTAACCTTTGATGAAGCTCTCTATAGTAGTGGCTTGGAATAAACCTCTTTCTCATGATTTGCTTAATTTCCCTCAAAGACTCTATGGGTCTTTCTTTATATCTACGTCTTTCCTTGCAAAATTGATCCCACCAAACAATTGCATAATCACTAAACTCAACAGTGGCAAGTTTTACCTTTTTCTCCTCTGAATAATTGTGACATTCAAAGATGAGTTCCACTTTCCTCTCCCATTTAAGGTACACATCTGGATCATTTCTTCCTTAGAATGAAGGAATCTTCATTTTGATGCTTCCAAGGTTGCGATCAACATCATTATTAGGACGTCCTCTCCTAGCTTGTCTCCTAGGATTGATTTATTGTCCCACCAAGGTGACTTGATCATCATTTAAATCATCCTCTCCTTTATAGTCCTCTTGGTCAATTGGTGGACGTCTCCTTTGTTTAGGCTCTCCTTGTAATTGGTTAAGGATGCCATCATGCCTCTCCAATTTCTCATTGACTCCCACCATCATGTTAAACATTCTTTCGAATTGTTATTGCATAACTTGAATCACATGATCATTTATAGAAGAAGAACTTATGTCTTTTGACATGATTGTAAAACCTAAAATTTTAATAAAAGAAAATAGAAAGAAACAATCTCACAACACTCCCTCCCATGTTTCACTCAAAATTGATGTATACCACTCATGCTTTTTCTCTAATGATCTCACACTCTTGCCTTTTACCTCTTAAATTTGCCTTTTGATTTCTTAGATGAACTAAGTTTCTCAATCAAACAAAATTCAAGAATGTAGTAATCAATGATAAAAAAAAAGGTAGGCTAACAAGAAAATAATAAGGTAGGCTTAAAGAAATGAACAATTTGTAACAAATAAGCTAATAGAAATGAAAAACAAAGATAGATCATCAAAGAACACAAAGAGACAGAATTATAAAGATAGATCTCAATGGAATATGAAGAGTCAATTTTTTTTAATGTAAACTGAGATCTAACACAAGAATATCAAAGATAACATGTTTTTTTATGGATGAATTTTTTTTTGATATATGCACGATTTGAAAGGTATCACAAAAATCTCAAAGATAACAACTTTTTTTTTTGATATTTGCAAACAAAATCTTGAGATAAGAAGAAGAAAGATAAAAAAAATAACAAGAACAATAGATAGCAAGAAAGGTGCAAAATATAAGATGAACACATGATATTGAGAACTAAAAGATAGTTTTAGATATGCAAACCTCAATCTTGAGCCAATGCTCTGATACCACTTATGATGGGAATTATAGGTTTCATCAATTAACTCCCTAATAACAAGAATACTATGATAAGTTGAATTAGAAGAAAACTAGAAATTACCAATTTAATCCGCAAATTTGGATCGTTCAAAGATTGAAGTAAGAAGATAGATGCTACTTAACCCCTTTACCAACAAGGATAAAGATACTAAGATAGACTTTGAATTTCCTCTTATGTCACAAACAAGAAAGTTTGATAAATAACAAGAAAACAAAGATTTAGATTTTGACACTACAAGCTAAAATAAAGCTTGATAAGTCATAAAGTTCATGCAAGAAATTAAAGACAACATTCCTCACAATAAAACTCAAACAAAGTTATAATTCATATATCAAATTCAATCATGCTCCAAAAGAAAGAAAAGGACTTATTTATATAGAGTACAAGTCCATGCACACACTACTAAAATAGACTCACACACATAGGATCACTTTTACTCTTAAATGGCCTTAATAACCACTACCCACATTAATAGCCATTAATTGGTATTAATTACCCCATTAACTTGTATATGGTGGCTACATGTAACCCTAATTGTTATTAACACAAAAGCAAGTTAAATATTATTCCTTGGGCCTCCATGGATGCCTTATTGGGTTGAAATTCTTGGGCTTTCCAAATGTCCCTAATTAAACCCAATATGGCTTCTTGAACCTTCTTGGATTTGGACCTTGTGATTGGGCCTTCTTGTACTATTAATGGATCTTGGATCTCTTTAGGCTTTGAACTTGGATTCACATCATCTTGTGTCGATTATTGTCTGTTATGCCACCTATCATAAATGGTTATAATTTAAATTTTGAATTTATTAGTTATCAAGAAAAGTTTTCTTTTCAAATTTAAATTTTAGTAGGCCATTTGTAGCTATGAATCTTTTTAAGAGGCCTAATTACTTTGAACTGTTGCTTTTCATTTTAGTGCCAAGAGTATATGTAGAAGGAAGATAAATGATTCATTTCTTTTATAGAAAACTCCCATTCATCTTTGCCTTGGCTTGTAAATGGTTTTCTTTTTTTCCTTTCTTATTTTATTCATGGTTGAAATAGTGAAGTCACCCTCTTCTTCCTCTTCTTCCGATAGCTTAGGTGTGGTAGAAATAGGATTTTTGGGGGTTTCTTCCCCCTGGGCCTACCAATAGAACCTAATCTTGCCTTTGTGGTGGATTTGATGCAACCAAGCTAAGCAAGCCCATTAAACAAAGTGATCCATTGCATTATGAGGGACCAATGACAAGATCAAGGACAAAGAAGTTCAAACAGGCATTGAATTTGCTTGTCTTTCACATTACAAGTAAGTTGGTGGATTTGACTACAAGTACAAGCTTGGAGCCGCATGAAGAAGAATTCAAGCTAATTAGCTTAATTTCCTATTCTGAAATTAATTAGCTTGAATTGGACGAATTTGGAAGTTATTTTTTTTTCTATTTTGGAGTCAATAAGGAAGATTCAAGAAGATATGAGAAGATTCAAGGATATTCCAAGTCAAAGTCAATAAGTCAACAAGTCAAAGTCAAAGTCAAATAGTCAATAAGTCAAAGTCAAGGATCAATGGTCAACATGTGACATTGCATGCTTCTATTCTTAGTTGTCATGAGTTGTCATTTTGCTTAGTTGTCATGACTTGTAATGAGTTATCAATTTTGACTTTTCAAAGATGAGTTGTCATGAGTTGTCATTAGTTATCCTATTTTGAAGGAAATCTCCTTAATTAAGGATTTTCCTATATAGGTATCTTTGGGAATAAGGAATAGAACCTTTTCCTTCAAGGATTAGGTTTTTTACATGCCTATATAAGGGCTAACCCTATGACATACAAATTTAAGCATTGAAATATAAAAAGTGAGGTTTTTCCTTGAACTTTATTCTTTTGAAACTTTACAAGTTTACTTGAATTGTTTCACTTCTACCTTTCATTACAATTCCTAGGTTAGATTAAACTTAGAATTATGTGATTGTTCATCTTATAATAGCTAAGTATCATGCTTCAATTTAATAAGCAAGGGGTTTAGCTCTATCAACACAACTATCCTTAATGATCCTTGGGCTAATATTCAAAGTTGGATGCGCGTTCTATCTCTGTTATAGGTAGGGTTCGTATCAGTTTGGTATCAGAGCCAAACTTCAAGGTTTGGTTATTTATCATTTAATTTTCATTCATAATTTCTTCTTCTTCTTCTTCTTCTTCTTCTTCTTCTTCTCAATTCTTCTCAATTTCAAAAAAAAAAATCAAAAAAATTAAAAAAACCAATCATTATGTTTTATGCAAAAGGATTCAAAATCTATTAAAAGACCCTTAATTGAGTTAGTTTGTTCAATTTCCATATCTATTGAGAAAAAAATATTGTTACTTTGTTTTAATTCAGAATTGTGTTTTGGTTGTGTTTGTGGGTTTATAACTCAAATTTGACTTCTTTTGTTAATTTTCATTGTGTACGATTTCTTGGCTTTCAAAAATTAGGTTTTTTCTTGATTTTGAGCTAAGTTTTGTTCACTTGCTTATTTTCTTGTTTATTTGATTTGTGAATAGTCACTTTGAATTTTAAGTTTAATTTGATTTTTGTGATTGTGGTATTGACTTGATTGAGCAATTTTTGCATAATTTGCATTAGTTTTATTAGAACTGAGATTTGGGGAATTTGAGCGGTAAAAGGTGAGTGGTGAGCTCATAAAAGGGTAAGAGCCTTATTGAGTGAAACACAAGTGTGAGTGCCATTTAAATTGAGTGAAACAAGTAAGGGAATGTTTGGTGAGATATTTTTTATTGCTACTAATAATTTCTTATAAGAAAAATTAAAGCAATGACTTAAGAAGGTGAAGAAGGAATGCCTGATCAAAAGATGTACATGAAATCCATGATCCAATTGTTTGACAAGTTGAGACTAGATTTGGTAAACCAAATTAGAGACTTGGCAGATCGAATAGACAAGATAGAGTCAAGTCATCATGGAGATACTAGTACAATCAATACTAGAACCCATGGGAGACATGAACAAGATGATGATGAACAAACATCCAATTTAAGCAAAAACGGGCGTGCGAGAGTTGATAACAACTTGGGAACCATTAAGATGAAAATTCCAAGCTTTCAAAGCAAAAGTGATGCCGAAGCCTGTTTGGAATGGGAGAAAAAGGTAGAGTTCATCTTTGAGTGCCATCAATATTCTGAAGAAAAGAAAGTGAAGCTAACTATTGTAGAGTTTACCGATTATGAACTTATTTGGTGGGATCAATTGGTGACTAGTATAAGAAGGAACCATGATCGACCTATTGAGACATGGGAGGAGATGAAGGCAATCATGTGTAAGAGGTTTGTTCCTACACACTATCATAGAGAATTGTATAATAAACTTCAAAACCTTGTGCAAGGATCTAAAAGTGTAGAGTAGTACCATCAAGCAATGGAGATAGCTATGATTAGAGCAAATATTGATGAAGACCGTGAGGCAACAATGTCGAGGTTTTTGCATGGGCTGAATAGAAACATAGCCGACTTAGTGGAATTACATCACTATATTGACATGAATGATATGTTGCACATGGCGATCAAGATTGAGAAGCAATTAAAGTTTAAGAATTCCAAAGGCAATTCAACTTCTTCTAGTGCTTCATGGAAGTCAAATTGGAAGAATGGAGACAAGAGCTTCACTAAGGCAAAATTTGACAACAACAAAGGAGGAAATGAAGGGGGCAATGCCAAGACCAAAGACAAAGGTGAAACTCAAACTAAATGATCTCATGATGTTCAATGTTTTAAATGTTTAGGTTATGGGCATATCTCTTCTAACTACCCAAATAAGCGCACCATGATGATGAGGGGTAGCGAAGTCTTTAGTGAAAGTGATGATGATGAGTGCAATTTGAAGATGCCTGAGCTTGAGGATGCAAGTGATGATGAGGCTGTACAAAGTCCATCACATGGTAAATTGCTTGTTACAAGGCGAATCATGAATGTGCAAACCAAGATGGAGGATGAGGCACAACATGAGAACATCTTTCATACTAGATGCAAGGTGCAAGATAAAGTATGTCTTATGATCATTAATGGTGATAGTTACACAAATGTAGCTAGCACCATGTTAAATGAGAAATTGCATTTATATACCATGAAGCACCTTAGGCCTTACACATTGCAATGGCTGAATGATTATGGGGAGATAAAAGTAACTAAATAAGTGAAGATAGCATTTTCCATAGGCAAATATGAAGATGAAGTATTGTGTGATGTAGTGCCTATGCAAGCTTGTCATATTCTTTTGGGGCGTCCTTGGCAATATGATAGGAGGGCTAATCATAATGGGTTTTCTAATAAATATTCTTTTATAATGAATGATGTACCCATTACCCTTAAACCATTAACCCCTAAAGAAGTGTATGAGGACCAAAAAGTCCTAAAGCAAAGATTTGAAGAGTTTGAAAAAGAAAAAGCAATAAAGAGAGAGAGAGAGAGAGAGAGTTTTCATAAAAAAGAAAAGGCAAATAAGCAAAAGGAGAGCTGTGAGAAAAGCAATGAGAGGAGTGAGAAAAGAGTGGAAAAAGGAGAGCTTGAAGGGATGCACAATGAGAAAAAAAAGAGTAATGCACATGCAAAAGGAGAGTTGAGTGTGAATAAGGTAAAACAAGAGAGAAAAGCAAGTTTTTATGCAAAAGAAAAAGATGTGAGGAAAGCTTTACTTTTAAGGCAGCCTATGCTTGTACTTGTTTACAAGGAATCTTATTTGAGCTCTAATGATCTTGACCCTTCTTTGCCTAGTTCTTTTATGAGATTATTGCAGAAATTTCAAGATGTGTTTCCCGATGATATTCCTAGTGGTTTGCTGCTAATAAGAGGAATAGAGCATCAAATTGACTTTGTACCTAGTTTTACAATTCCAAATAGACTCGCGTATAGATGCAATCCTGAGGAAACCAAAGAGTTGCAAAGGCAAGTTGAGGATCTTATGAACAAAGGTTACATTAGAGAAAGCATGAGCCCGTGTGCTGTTCCGGTTTTACTTGTGCCTAAGAAGGATGGCACTTGGAGAATGTGTGTTAATTGTCATGCAATTAATAAAATAACAGTAAAGTATCATCATCCTATTCCTAGGTTAGATGATAAGCTTGATGAGTTACATGGGGCTATTATATTTTCCAAGATTGATTTGAAAGTGGTTATCATCAAATTCGCATGAAAGAGGGCGATGAGTGGAAAACTGCGTTTAAAACAAAATATGGTTTATATGAGTGGTTAGTCATGCCTTTTGGTTTAACTAATGCACCTAGCACTTTTATGAGAATAATGAACCATGTTTTGCATGCTTTCATTGGAAAATTTATGGTTTTTTATTTTGATGATATACTTATATATAGTAAATCTTTGGAAGAGCATATTGAACATGTGCATTTGGTTTTGGAAGTGCTGTGTAAGGAATATTTGTATGCTAACCTCAAAAAGTGTAGTTTTTGCACACATAAGCTTGTTTTCTTAGGCTTTATTGTTAGTGCAAAAGGAATAGAGGTAGATAGAGAGAAGGTCAAGGCAATTAAAGACTAGCCTACGCCTAAATGAGTTAGTGATGTGCAAAGTTTTCATGGTCTTGCAAGCTTTTATAGGCAATTTATGAGGGATTTTAGAACCATTGCAGCGCCATTGACCGAAGTCATCAAGAAAAATGTGGACTTCAAGTGGGGAGAAGCATAAGAACAAGCATTTAACATGCTTAAGGATAAGTTGACATCTACTCCTTTACTTACTCTACCTAATTTTTCTAAAAACATTTGAAATTGAATGTGATGCTTTAGGTTTTGGAATGGGGGTTGTTCTAATGCTAGATGGACAACCAATTGCTTATTTTAGTGAAAAGTTAAATGGTGTAAGATTGAAGTACCCCACTTATGACAAAGAGATGTATGCCTTAGTTCATGATCTGGAGACATGGCAGCATTATTTATTACCTAAAGAGTTCGCGATACATACTGATCATGAATCCTTGAAGCACTTGAAGGGGCAAAATAAGCTTAACAAATGACATGCTAGGTGGAGTGAATTCATTGAGTCATTTCCTTATGTCATTAAATACAAGCAAGGTAAAGAGAATGTTGTGGTTGATGCACTTTCAAGAAGGTATACTTTACTTGCTTCTTTAGATGCCAAATTGCTAATATTTGAATACATAAAAGAGTTGTATGAGAATGAAAGTGATTTTGGTTGTGTTTATCAATGCATGTGAAAATATTACTTTTGAAAAGTTCTATAAGCATGATGGTTACTTGTTTAAAGAGAAACAGTTGTGTGTTCCTAACTGTTCTATGCGTGAATTACTTGTTCATGAAGCATATAAGGGTGGTTTAATGGGAAATTTTGGTATAGCCAAGACTTTAGATGTTTTACATGATCACTTTTATTGGCCTAACATGAAAAAAGATATTGTTAGAATTTGTGATAAGTGCATTGTGTGTAAACAAGCTAAGTCTAAGTTAAAACCATATGGTTTGTATATGCCTCTACCCATGCCTAGTTCACCTTGGATTGATATTTCCATGGATTTTGTGCTTGGTTTACCTAGGACTAGGCAAGGACATGATTCAATATATGTTGTTATAGATAGGTTTTCTAAAATGGCTCACTTTATAGCATGTAGAAAAACTAATGATGCACAACATGTTGCGAATTTGTTCTTTAAAGAGATTGTTCGTTTGCATGGCATGCCTAGAACAATTGTGAGTGATAGAGATGCTAAATTTTTAAGCTACTTCTGGAAGACTTTATGGGGTAAATTGGGCACTAAACTTTTATTTTCTACAACCTGTCATCCATAAACTGATGGGCAAATTGAGGTAGTTAATAGAACTTTATCTCAATTACTAAGAACCATGGTTAGGCATAATTTGAAATCATGGGAAGATTGCTTGCCACATATTGAATTTGCATATAATCGTAGTGTGCATTCTTCTACCAATTTCTGTCCTTTTGAGATTGTTTATGGTTTTATTCCATTGAGTCCTTTAGATTTGATTGCTTTACCTTTAAGTGAACAAGTAAATCTAGATGGAAAGAAGAAGGCAGAATTTGTGAAGTCCTTACATGAAAAGGTGCGAGCAAATCTTGAAAGAAAGAATGAGCAAACATGCAAACAAGGGGCGTATAAAAGTTGTATTTGAACCAGGTGATTGGGTTTAGGTACATTTGCATAAAGAAAGATTTCCCACTTAAAGGAAATCTAAGTTGATGCCCCGTGGTGATGAACCCTTCCAAGTGTTAGAGCACATCAATGACAATGCTTACAAGATTGACTTACCCAGTGAGTATGATGTAAGTGCTACATTTAATGTTGCTGATTTATCTTTTTTTGATTTTAATGTAGGTGCTGATTTGAGGACGAATCATCTTGAGGAAGGGGGGAATGATGCAACCAAGCTAAGCAAGCCCATCAAACTAAGTGATCTATTGCATTATGAGGGACCAATGACAAGATCAAGGACAAAGAAGTTCAAACAAGCATTGAATTTACTTGTCTTTCACATTACAAGTAAGTTGGTGGATTTGACTACAAGTATAAGCTTGGAGCCGCATGATGAAGAATTCAAGCTAGTTAGCTTAATTTCCTATTTTGAAATTAATTAGCTTGAATTGGACGAATTTGGAAGTTATTTTTTTTCTATTTTGGAGTCAATAAGGAAGATTCAAGAAGATTCTAGAAGATATGAGAAGATTCAAGGATATTCCAAGTCAAGGTCAATAAGTCAACAAGTCAAAGTCAAATAGTTAACAAGTCAAAGTCAAGGATCAATGGTCCACATGTGACATGGCATGCTTCTATTCTTAGTTGTCATGAGTTGTCATTTTGCTTAGTTGTCATGACTTGTAATGAGTTGTCAATTTTGACTTTTCAAAGATGAGTTGTCATGAGTTGTCATTAGTTGTCCTATTTTGAAGGAAATCTCCTTAATTAAGGATTTTCCTATATAGGTATCTTTGGGAATAAGGAATAAAACCTTTTCCTTCAAGGATTAGGTTTTTTACATGCCTATCTAAGGGCTAACCCTATGACATACGAATTTAAGAATTGAAATATAAAAAGTGAGGTTTTTCCTTGAACTTTATTCTTTTGAAACTTTGCAAGTTTACTTGAATTGTTTCACTTCTACCTTTCATTACAATTCCTAGGTTAGATTAAACTTAGAATTGTGTGATTGTTCATCTTATACTAGCTAAGTATCTTGCTTTAATTTAATAAGCAAGGGGTTTAGCTCCATCAACATAACTAGAGCTAAACCCCTTGCTTATTAAACTAAAGCAAGATACTTAGCTATTATAAGATGAACAATCACACAATTCTAAGTTTAATCTAACCTAGGAATTGTAATGAAAGTTAGAAGTGAAACAATTCAAGTAAACTTATAAAGTTTTAAAAGAACAAAGTTCAAGGAAAAACCTCACTTTTTATATTTCAATGCTTAAATTCGTATGTCATAGGGTTAGCCCTTATATAGGCATGTAAACAACCTAATCCTTAAAAGAAAAGGTTCTATTTCTTATTCCCAAAGATACCTATATAGGAAAATCCTTAATTAAGGAGATTTCCTTCAAAATAGGACAACTAATGACAACTCATGACAACTCATCTTTGAAAAGTCAAAATTGACAACTCATTACAAGTCATGACAACTAAGCAAAATGACAACTCATGACAACTAAGAATAGAAGCATGCCATGTCACATGTTGACCATTGATCCTTGACTTTGACTTGTTGACTATTTGACTTTGACTTGTTGACTTATTGACTTTGACTTGGAATATCCTTGAATCTTCTCATATCTTCTAGAATCTTCATTATTGACTCCAAAATAGAAAAAAATGATTTCCAAATTCGTCCAATTCAAGCTAATTAATTTCAAAATAGGAAATTAAGCTAATTAGCTTAAATTCTTCATCATGCGGCTCCAAGCTTGTACTTGTAGTCAAATCCACCAATTTGCTTGTAATGTGAAAGACAAGTAAATTCAATGCTTGTTTGAACTTCTTTGTCCTTGATCTTGTCATTGGTCCCTCATAATGCAATGGATCACTTGGTTTGATGGGCTTGCCTAGCTTGGTTGCATCATTGATGATCCTTGGGCTAATATTCAAAGTTGGATACGCGTTCTATCTCTGTTATAGGTAGGGTTTGTATTAGGATTTAGGGTTTAATCCAGTTCAATTGAAGTTGGTGGAAGGGCCAGTGATACCGTTGGTTCTTTTAAAGGTAATGCAGCTATGGATTTTGCTTCCATTTTGAATACTAATGATTTATAAATGTTAAGGAGAACTTATTTAATTCCCTCTTCTTATAAAATGCATGTGCTTGATCCATTAGTTATAAATCATGATAACCTTGGTCCCAAATGTATCTTGGTTTATAAAAAGATACTTAAGGTGAAGGTGAGATTCCCTATTTCCTCATTTTATATCCATGTGTTAAAAAAATTCAACATTACCTTAAGTCAGTTGAATCCTAATAGTTAGAGGATATTTATAAGTTTGAGTTTGCTATCTGTAGAGCAAAAGATTCCTATTAACTATAGGATCATTAAGTCACTATATACTTTGATTGATTGGGAGATTCCTCCTTTTCTTCTTCTTTATTCCAAAGGTCTTTTTAGCAAACTTCCTTACACCTAAAAATAGTAGAAAGAAAAATTTTTCTTTTTAAAGAGTGATGTTGACTAGAGGTTTAGTGCTAGATGGACAACCTCCTATGATTCAAGAAAGGAGCTTTCTTTGGAGAAGGGAGATTTAGAAATTATTAAGTATTTTACAAAGTTATCACAATCCAAACTCATAGATGCCTATGCTTTGATTGAGGTGAAAATTCCCCTTAATAGCGTGGCAGATGTAGGAAAGGGGAAAAAGAAAAGTTGCCTTTTTGATAATGGTATTTTTATTTCTTATAAGTGTTTCCTTGGATAAAGTGTATTAGTCTATTCTATTCATTAGGTATTTTACCTGTAGATATGGACTACAAGAAGCTTAATGTGATAAGGAAGTTGTGAAATGCTTTCGGTGTCATTTTAACTGCTAAGGTGCCTAAAGGGTCTGAGAAGACTATTTTTGATAGGTACGATGTTCTAACAAGTCCACCATATGTTACTTCTAATCCTATAGAGGATCTATCTTTGAATCTGCTACTTTCAAATAAACTAAAAATGGAGGTTTTTGAGAGTTAAGAAAAAGCAATTTCTACTATAACAGTTAGTTTTAAAGTTTCATTCTTCTTTGCATAAATAATATTGCTCAAAGACCTCTGTCTGCATGTCACTTATTGGTGGTGCAATATTAGCTTTTCCCTTCTTTTGCAAGATATGTTTAAGCTTTCTATTCAATAAAATGCATACTTGATTAGTATTAGGAAATGCAAACTTCTACAGTATATATATATATATATATATATATATATATATATATATATATATATATATATATATATATATATATATATATATATATATATATATATATATATATTTGCAATTTTATATAATTTTAGATATCTAATATCTTAATTTGCATGTACTAACTTCCTTGTCCTTACTTACTGAAAGATCACAAGTGTATAGGAATGAGATTCATAATCTTACGACTGAGGTGAATATGCAAAAGGCAGACTTAAAAAAGAAACAAATTAAGGCTTTAAGGACTAAAATTGAACTATAAAAAAGAATTGAGAGCCTAAAGGAGGAGTTATCTACTGTTGTTAAGAAGGTTACCATATCTGAAGAAAAATAAGCATTTTTGCTTAAGGAACTGGAAAAAGCCAAACGACAAGAGGCCACTACCATAGAGCACTTATTGCAAATCTTTAATGATTATAAAGCCAAAATTGTTTTGGAATGCTAGAAGCATTTTCCTGAAGGTGAATTTGGCTTTATAAATAAAGTTGATCTTCTAAATAAAGGAGAAACAGGATCTAATTGTAATAAAGAAATTATTGTTGCTGATTCGGGTAACAATCCTGCTTAATGATTTTACTTTTATCTTTAATTTATGAACAATATTTGTGGTGCTTACTTTTTCCATTGGTTTTATTGGTTATGATGTTTTTAACTAGTGCAACACCCTTTTGAACATTATGCTTTTGAATTATTTTAGGTTTATACTATATCTGTATGCTTATCTTTTAGCTATAAGTTTGAATGTTTTTAGTCTATTATTTTTATGAGCATATTGTTTGCCTTAAGCTCATTTATAATTATTTAAGTCTCATGGGGAAGGTATCCATGGTAGCCTTCTCTTATGCACACAAAGGACCAAAAAGTACTCACAAGCTATTACCTGTGGCAGCCAAGTAACTTCCACTATTTAAAAGTGTACATGTACCTTTAGCTATATAATTTAAAATAAATATTTGCAGACTATAAGATGAGAAAAAAAATACTTTCATTGATAACCAAATGTATTTACATTAGGACTTTGAAATAATTTATCATTTTTAGGGAATTAAAAATAACTATAAGGTTAAGTCAATCTCACTTTAAGGAATTCAAAATGCTCCTACCAACCTATAGGAAGGTACTAAAAACATCAAAAGTTTAAAGCTATTGTTTGAGATTTTCTATGTTCCAATTTCTTGGCAGGTCCCTTCCTTATATGTTCTGAAGCTTGTAGGTGCCACATCCTATTACTTTGATGATCTTGTAGGGTCCTTCCCAATTAGCTCCTAACTTTCCGGTGCTTGCATCTCCTTTGGTTATTTCCATTTTTCTTAACACCAAATCACTTTTAGCAAAGGTTCTCTTTTTCACCTTTTGATCATGATACTTTGCCCTTTTTTGCTTTTAGGCTACCATTTGAACTACTGCTTGCTCCCATTTTGCCTCTAAAAGGTTTAATTTGTCTTTAAAGCTTTTTCATTTTACAACTCATGAAAATTCATGACTTGATAATTTAAGACTTTCAGTTCCATAAAACTGCTTCAGTCCTATAGGTTAATGAGAAAAGTGTTTCACTTGTGGAGGCTTGAAGTGTGGTCCTACAAGCCCATAGGACACTGTACAACTCATTTACCCACAGGCCCTTAGCTTGATTCAATCTTTTCGTAAGGCCTTGGAAGATAGTTTGATTGGCAACTTCTACCATTCCATTTGTTTATGGATGGGCTATAGAAGAGAAACGTAGTTTAATATTGAGATCAATATAAAAATTTCTAAAATCCTCACTCCCATTATATGAGATTAATATATGAGGTATGCCAAATATGCAAATAATGTTTTTTTTTAGAAAAAGTCCTTTATTTTACTTGGGGCTATAGTGGCTAAAGGTTAAACTTCCACCCATTTGGTGAAATGATCTATGGTGAAATCATATATATGGCTACCACTAGGAATTTTCTTTGATCTGTGGTAATTAGGAATGGACCTAAGATGTCCATACCCCATTGAGTGAAAGGCCAAGCACTTACAATAGGCTACTGGTTTACTATAGGCTTATGTATAATCTTGCTGAAGCTTTGGCATTTTTGTACCTTCAAACTAAGTCTTTAGCATCTTTGAGCATTGTGGGCCAAAAGTATCCTTGGATGATTGCTTTTCTAGCTAGGAAGTCTCCAGATTTATGAGCTCCATAGATGCTTTAATGAATTTCTATCAGCACATAGGTGCCTTCATCTGCAGAAATACATTTCAACCATGGTTGGTTATAAGATCTTTTATACATAATTCCATTAAGAAAAGAATAGTTTGCAGATTTACGAATGATTTTTTTAGCCTCCCTATCTTCTGTAAGGAGAATACCTTCAGACAAGTGTTTGATTATTGGAGTCATCCAATTATCCTTAGCAACCATTATAAGAATATGTTGCTCTTTCATACTTGTGGGCCATAAGATTTCTTTAAAATACCTCTGGGAGGTTGTGCATCTTAGGCTATAATTTTGGCCAAAGTGTTTGCCTCCATATTGTTGGCCTTTGGTATTTGCATTAGGATCCATTCTCTTGCATTTTCTTTTATTTCTTGCAATAATTATTTAACTTTTGTTAAATATTTTATCATCTACAACTCTTTTGTTCAAAAGTTTCCCTTTATGTGATTAGCCATAAGTTGAGAGTCAGAATGTATCATGAAGCATTTTGTTCACACTTTATTAGCTATAGATAGCCTTATAATAAGGGCTTAATATTTTGCAACATTATTTATGGTAGGAAAGTTTAAATGTACCATGTACTCTGTTTTTACCTATTATGGGCCTTGAAGAATAATGCCTGCCTGCACCAACTCCCTTGGAGCCTACAACTCTATCTACATAAAATTTCCATTGTCATTTATTTACTGCTTGCTACTCCATAGCTTCTTTCTGTAGGTCTAACATTTCTATCAGAAAGTCAGCCAAAATCTAAGCCTTCAATGCCTTTCGTAGTTCATACCAAATGTCAAATTCTCTAAGCTTGATTACCCATTCTACAAGTCTTCTAGAGGTTTCAGCCTTTTGCAATACCTTCTGCGGTGGTAGATTAGTTCTAATAATAATTTTATGTGCTTGAAAGAAAGGTCTGGGCTTGGTTGCAGAGATTACCACTGCATATGCTATATTTTCAATGACTAGGTACCATTGTTCAACACCTTTTAACACTTTGGACACATAGTAGATAGGCATTGGTTCATTATCTTTCTCTTTAAATTATACCGAGGAAATAATATCATTAATGGTAGATAAATATAAATACAAGACCTCACCTTGATTGGGCCTGCTTAATAGAGGCAGGGAGCTGAGGAACTTCCTTAAGTCTTTGAAAGCCTGTTGACATTCATCTGTCCACTTAAAATTCTTCAGGTCTTTCAATGTTTGAAAAAAAGGCATGCATCTTTTGGCTGAACAACTAATGAACCTTCCTAAGGTCGTAATTCTTCCATTCAACTTTTAGACTTCATTAATTTTTTTGGTGGTGCCATATTGATGATAGTTTGAATCTTTTCCAAATTTGCTTCAGACCCTTTTGTAACACCATGAAGCCTAAGAATTTGCCTGCTTTCACACTGAAGATACATTTCTTTGGGTTTAGTTTCATCCCATTCCTTGAGAGCACTTTAATAACTTGTCTTAAATATTTTATGTGATCTTTTGCCTTTAGGCTCTTGATGATCATGTCATCCATTTAGACTTTCACAGACCTTCCTATCATATCTTTGAAGATCATATTTACTAGCCTTTGGTAAGTGGCTTCGACATTCTTTAGGCCAAAGGGCATGACCTCATAGCAGTATATGCCTTTATTAGTAATGAAGACTATTTTGGCTTGATCTTCCTTATGCATTGGTATTTGATGATATCTAGCGGATGTGTTTACAAAGCTATAGATTTTATGAACTGTGGTAGAGTTAATAAGTTAGTCTATTTTAGGGAGAGGATAACAATCTTTTGGACAAGATTTATTTAAATCTGTGAAATCAATATAGAGTTTCCATTTTCCATTAGGTTTTTTGACCAATACCATATTAACCAACCATTCAGGGTAAAAAATGAAGCCTGTATGTTTTAATTTATTAATTTCCATAGATATAATAACATGTCTTTCAATGGCATGGTTTTTCTTTTTCTCCTGATATGATATGCCATAGGTTAAAGTAGACCTATAGGCCAAATTTGTAATATCATATGGGTCCTAAGAAAATGTTGATCCATTTTCTCTTAAGACTTATTCTATTTGATTTTTTGCATATTCTTGCAAAAGTGAACTAATAAAAAGCTTTTTACCTATACCCGAAAGTGTCAGCTCCTTTTTTTCATTTGAAGCCTCAGTATTAACTTGCTTTGGTACATCCAAAGTTTTCATTGTTAGGGACTGCGAGGCATCTTTCAATGTACATATGTAAGCTTCTCTTGTCACCTTCTGGTTTCCTTTGACCATAGTTACCCCAGCTTCCATAGGTATCTTTATGGTTTAGTATCTGATGGATGTGCAAGCACTTATATCATATAGTATTGGTCTCTCAATAGTTGCATTATAGGAAAATGGGATGTCAATAATTATGAATTATGCTTTGAACTTCTTGACATGTTCCTCTCTCCTAACTCAACTGTTAGGTTTGTGGCTCCTTCGATAGCCACCTATTTTCTTCCCAACCCAATGAGTGGTGTGTAAACTGGACAAAGTTTATTAGGACTTAAACCCAAATCTACATGCACCTCAAATATCAGTAGATTAATTGCACTTCATAATCAACTAACATTCTTTTCAAGATAAAGTTTTCAACCATAACTTCTACCATCAGTGTATCTATGTGTGGAGATGTTACCTTATTTCCATCTTCAAAGGTGAATATGACTGGAACTATAGGCCATAGCTTATTGAGCCCCATAGACTTTACTTTGCTTTTATGTCTCTTTCGTTTGGTAGTTATATCTTTTAGAGAGTATCCTCTTGCTTTAATGTTAATGACTCTTGGGGGTTCTATTTTTGCTTCCTTTGAGTTCCTTTATCTATAGCTTCATTAGGTATCATTCGCCTATCATCTATGGCCTTTAAGTGAATGAATTTATTTAAAGCTCCTCTCTACACCAACTACTTTATCTCTTCTTTCAAGTGCTTGCATTCTTTTGTATCATGACCCATGTCCTTGTGGTTATAGTATTTTTTGGATCTTATTTTCTTGTGAAATGATGACTTATCTATTTTGGCCAACAGATGTTATCTCATCATTATTTGACCCACATTGAGACCTTTGTCTTGGAGGTGTTGAGTGTGGTATAGTTGCTATATTGATATAGGTTCCTTCTATCTTCTTGATGTCTCCCTTTATCTTCTCAGCCTCTTCAACTCTCATCCTCTCTTGGTCATTTTTTAGCAAACCGATTTAGTGACCTTAAGGATTGCCATGCTTTACCTAATCTTATAAACTTTTGAGCTCTACTCATCAAATCAGTAAAGTTTTTAGGAGGATCAAAATAAAGTGAATTTATTAATTTGTCATACCTAGTGCCATGTTGCAAGGCAATCAAAGCTTCAATGTGACTGAGATCTCTATTTGCGTAACTACTTTATTAAAGCAATTGATATAATTATGTAGGCTTTCACCTTACCTGTACCACTTTTTATAGGTCTATCAAAACACTCTTAGTAGGAATACTGGTGATGAATCTTGCTTTAAACAATATTGCCATATGAGAAAATGAAATGATGGACTCTTCTTCTAAACCTAAATACCATTCATGAGCCACATCTTTCAAGGTAGTTAGGAATAATTTACATAACAAGGCTTCAATTGTGGTATGGAGGTGCATCACAATACAAAATTTAGCTAAGTGACTCCGAGGATTGGAAGTTCAATAATAAGATTCTATCTATGGGATTTTAAATCTAGTTGGAAAAGGTACCTCTAGTAATTGCTTGGCCAAGGGTGAAGTGTACACCAAATCTTAATCCATTTCTTCTAATGCTAAAGCTCCATACTTTTTCATCACCTCAAGTACTTTCTTTTTAACCTCAACGTTAGTGACTTGAATGCTCTTCTCCTCCTCATCCTTTAATTCATCCCATAAAGAGTCTTTACTTGAGATGGCTGGGCTTTCCACCTTTATGATTAGTGCTTTATTCTTCTAGATTGATGGGTGCAATATTTCAGAATTGGTGACTCTTTTACTTTTAGAGGCATACCAGTTGGGATAGTCATTGCTTTGTCAACTCTTTTCAAAAGGGCAAATAGGTCTAAATGGATAAGAGTCAGCTCATCCTTTTCTGTTGCAGTTTTCATTGTAGGTTCATTGTTATTAGCATCTTGAACATCATTGGGGTGTTAGCTAAAAGAGTCAATAAGTGGTGGATCAGACAAAGGTGGCTAAGTATTATCATCGTTTGAGTGATATGCCATAGTAGCATTAAAGAAATGGTGGATTTTCTATGCTCACTGCACCAATAATAAAATGGGTCCCCTTGAGCTCCTACTTCAATGAGAATGAACAAATATGATTGGTTGATCTACAAGATAAGAATGTAAAATAGGTCTAGGTGGGATCCTAATGATTCCACTCCGATGATTAAGTTAGAACAATATTTAAGATGGAAAAGGAATGATATAATTGCAAGTTAGATGAGTTACCTTGTTGATTTAGGACTCTATATAAAGATTAAGTAGTTACCAGTTGTAGAGAGGTTTTTGGGTGAATAGAAGCGATGCCAACACACTGGAGTAAAAATAGGAACTAGGTTGTTAGTGGCGTGAGTGGAGAAAGTGGGTGACCTTCAAGTTCCACAAGCTTCAGGTCATAAGTCATCTTGTCTGTGGAATGTTTTAAATTACAAACGTGGTATAAACTATGTTAAATCAACATTTGACCAAGGCTTTGACCTTTATTAATAGGAGTTGAATTTTCTTTATGTTATCAGGAAGTAATTAAATAATTAAGTGTAATAAAACATTAAACACAAACAGAGGCTAACCACAAGGTTGGGTGGGCATCTAAAAGCCCATACCCAGTTTTTGAATCCAATCTCTAAAGACAACTTCTAGGAACCTCGATGGAATCTAGTTATTGTAAAATTTTTCTTCGGTCTCATTTGGGAGGCAACTCCCATCTTTGACTTAGGCTATAAGCTCTTATTATATTTCCTAGTGGGCCTTGAGCCTATATAGTATTGTGGTCACCGAAAACTTGGGTGTGCATTGAACCTTACTACCTACAATGGAAACTCCATTAGGGATAGAGAAATTAATTTCAATGTTTTGTGTTTTATCATTTTAGTTATATAGTTATTTCCTTTGCATTCATAACACCTTTCACATAATGTGCACTTAGTCTTGAATAAAATTGACAATAATTGTTACTCTGCTGGCTTGTTTTACTCAAACCTAGTGGTGGGGGTATATAGCTATTGTCACTCAAGACATGTACTAATCCTACATCACACGGGCCCTTAAGTGAGGAGGCGTGATGTAAGTTTATTATTGTGGGAACTGAAGCCTATCACCTAAAACTTAGCTCATGTAGTGACTTATTAACTTCTTTAGGTTTTCTCCTTAAATGCATGTGATTGATACTATATAGTAGTTCTCTCTATAAAACCCTAGCCCATAAAAAATGGACTACATCAAATTGGGCCTTTTATGCCGGCTATAGCCCATTATATTAGACCTTAGTTTTATTCAGAGAAATTGCTACTTGTTTGTTAATATCTCCTTGAGAGTTGTCTTTTATATGTTAGTTTTGTTATCCTTTAATGGTAATCAAAACCCCAAAAAAAAAATCCTAATAAAAGAGACTCACTGTTGAATGCTTATGTGGGAGAAATATGGGAGGAGATAATTGCTTATGACTACTTGTGTAAAGCAAATACACTATATGTTTGTAAATAGTTATTTCTCTTTGTTGTATATTGAATATAAAATAAAAATGATAAAAAAAACAAAAAAGTAAAATGAACCAGCATCTTATGCATACACATCATGCATGTTTCTAATACATTGTGTTGCAGATATAAATCTACCACTATATTCTATGTAGACATGATCTCAAATAGGCCATTTGATTATAGCTTCCAAAAGAGCAACAATGATTGATTTTGATCTTGAAGCTTTCAAAGGACAGTTGAAAGGGGAAATAATAGTTGAAACTTAATCAACCATTTGAGAAATGTAGGGAAATGATACAGATGTTTAAATAAAAGCAACCTGTTAACCTTAAAGCTGAAATGTTAGTAAAACCCTGAGACAATGATAAGGATGATTTAGAAAAAGTATTGGCTAATCGGTAGGTTGACTAAATTTAGACCTTTCTGATAGTGTAGAGAAGACAAATTAGACCAAGAAGATGAACAAGGCTATGAACCATGTCTAAATGATGATAAAAGAGAAGGGGATTAATACTCTTATAGACTATATAAACATAAACTTAGATGATGATGTTGATCCATTGCCAAGAAATTCATGTTTCATGATATGAAGAAGTATGATGGAATGGAGGACCCCTATTTTCACTTAAAGCAACATGTGACTTATATGAAAGATATGGGTTTGAGGATGGCCTAAATTGTCAGGCAATTTCCTTTATCTTTGGAGGGAATGCCCATACGATGGTACTATATGCTTGAACTTTAAGTGCAAGCTAATTGGAAGGAGCTATGCATAGAATTTATTAAGCAATATGGATTGAACTCTTACCTAGAGGTTTCAGTAAAGGATTTGTAGAAAACTAGGAAAAATTCAATGAATTTTTATATAGATTACCTGACTAGTTGGAGAGAAAAGCTAGCACAAATAAGACACAAACCATAGGAGTTGAACAGTTAATGATTGCCATGGAAGGATGTTTGCCTCCACTTTATAGGAAGCTGAGGCATTTGGGGATCTAAAATTTTAAAGAGCTATATAGATTTGAGGTTCAGAAAGAATCCTATTTGGCACATGAAAAGAGACACTTCAGGGGCAAAATTAGGGGTAAAGAAGGGATCAAAACTAGTAGTAGTGTATAGATCAATATAGTTAAACCTATCCTATAGGTGCATAGATTTTCTAATTTAGGAAGACCTCTCTCTAGTGTCTTAGAAAATCTAATAGAGAAGAAGTTGGTACAACCTTTACTACCGAAAGCCCTAGTTGCAAATGCTAACTTGAATCTATACTGCAAATAGCATCAGGTAATTGGACATGACACTAATTGATGCATCCGACTCAAGCATGAAATCTAAGACCTCATTGATTCCAACAAAATAACTAACCTTGAAGCTAAAAAGCCTAGCACCTAGAAAAAGCCATTACCAAACTGTCATATTATCCCACTACCAAATCCACCTATCCTTATAATCAACACTGGGTTAATAGAAGAACAAGTCTTCAATTCTATTGTTGACTGATACAAACCCATTAGAAGACCTGCTCTAGGAACCTGTTCAACATGAACCCAAACCCACGCTCTCAAGGAAAGTTCAAATCAAGTTCCAATTCAGACATAGAGAACCTTCACCTCATGTTTAGTTAGTCCAAACAACCAAAGCTATATCAAAAATTTAACCTTTTGAACAATAACAAACAAGCAACAAAGGTTATTAAAAAGATGCCACAATCTACTATCTGAAAGATAGATTGATAAGTCACAAAGGTTGTCACATGGTTAACCACCAAGTAACCAAAGAGAATCCTCTCTAAATTTTATTAATCATCCATGATTGCATACCCTCTAGGTTACATAAAATAAGGCCTTTATATAGCCTTAAATAAACCCTAAACAAAACCTAATTAATATCCTAACTAAACAAGAAAACAAAATCCTTCTTAAATAAGAAAATATAATTCTACTTAAATAAGAAAATATAATCCTAGTTAAATTTGGATTTACTTATACAGCACATTGTAGCACACTTTTCAATATAATGATGACCAAATTAACTTAAGCCCAAAACATAAAAGTTGTAGCTCTTGTTATTATATTTTATCAGCATCTTGAATCACTTCATTTGGATCTATATTGAGTGAGACACAGCCCATTTACTGATGTATATTTCAGTCTGCCCAGTTTTATTCATGATATGATAATCTTTCATAATTTTAGATCAGGTATAAGGCCGAATTAACTCTAGATATCATCATTAAAGTTGTAGATATATTTCTTATCTTTTAATAACCTCTTGAATCATCTCAATCCAAATTTTTTAGAGTTATTTATGGCCAAAATACTAAAGTATGCTACACAAAATATGAATTTATGCAAATTGCTCTTTTCTTGAATGAACGTTGCCTTACTAGCATGAACAAATCTTGAAATCTTCCTCTTTGGAGTTAGGATCACATCATTCTCCCTTTCTTCAAAAATATTTATCCTCAAATCTTTGTCTTCCATGCAACTAATTTTTTTTTTATTTTAGAAAGACTCAAGAACACCACACAAGAAAAAAAATAAAGAAATTTTAAATAGACTAAAAAAAAATTCAAGACATACATATATTTTTAACTTATAAATAAAAAATAAATTTAAAATCCTAAAAATTGAAAAATAAAAAAAATGAAAGGTAGAAGATTAGTAACCTTAAACCCTTTTTGTATCAACCAACTAAAACCTTAGGTATATCAAACCTAAGACCTTTCATTACAAATTGATCAAATCAAAATTAAGGTATAAAATCTAATTGATATGACCAACTAAAACCTTAGGTATATCAAACCTAAGACCCTTTGTTACAAATCATTCAATTAAATCAATCTAATACCAACCAAATAAAAAATCATAAAAAACATATTTATTTTTTGACACAAATAGAAAAATTTTAAAACCACAATAATTAAAAATTAAATTAAGGATACGTAGAATTGAATTGAACAAAACCTGGTTTGAGCCAAGCTCTGATACCAAGTGATACGGAACCTCCAAGAATAAGCTTGAGAACCCCTTTATGTATTAGAACCCCCGAAGCATTAACTTGAAAACCTTAATAGTCAATTCAGCAACAACCCCTAAGAATGGTTATAAATCAGATTACTTAGATGATCAAAGAATTAGAATAAAGAAAACTCGTTTCTAAATTCCAATTTTGAAACACTCCACAAGAAGATGATCAATCTACTTGAATGTTCCTTAAAGCATGTATTCTACACAAGAACACAAAGATAAAAGCAAAACAGCCTTTAGGTTTTAAAACTTCAATTATGAATAATAAAATTCGTCCAGGGCATATATATAT
The DNA here is from genome assembly GCA_947683625.1 of Mallotus nudiflorus. Lineage (NCBI taxonomy): Eukaryota > Viridiplantae > Streptophyta > Magnoliopsida > Malpighiales > Euphorbiaceae > Mallotus > Mallotus nudiflorus. The sequence goes on along the minus strand of CANTUR010000069.1, from coordinate 5,046,837 downwards.
AGCCTTTACAAGGTTTTCCTTAGTGAGTAAGGAAAACTAATAACCCTAATCACAAAAATAGGAAATTAATCTAATCAGACCTCAAATAGGAATTTTGACATACTTCCTATTTTAAGAATAATTAAACTAACTAAAACTAATGGGCTTTTAAAATAACAAATTCGTCCGGCCCTTATTTAACATAATTAAACCTAAATAACAATGCTTAAATAACTCTCCCATGCATATTCGGCCAACCTATAATAAATGAGGCCCATTATATACTTAATTAAACCCATTAATAACTTGGACTTGAATTAAGTTGTATTGAACATGAGCTGCACTTGGCATAAAGCTTTGGTGTCCTTGTAAACTTTCACTAGCTAAGTTCACTAAGCCTTGTAGATGATGGATTAAGGCTTTTTGAAGCTTCTTAGATTGAGACCTTGTTATAGGTCTTTGAGGCATGTTGATTGGACTCAAAACCTCTTGAACTTGATCCTTGCCTTCTTGACCATGCTCATCTTCATCATGTTGAATTCTTTGAACTTGGTGTGTTGGCTGCTCAATCGGTATCACTTTAACAAGGATGGGCGCAAGATCATATTAACACTACTTTCTTTAAAGGAGGTGTATGAAGACCAATGTAAAATGGAAAGAATGAGAGTGGAGGTTAAAAAGAAAGAAAAAGAGAGTAAGAAAAATTCTTTAGAGAGTGAAAAGAAAGGGGGAAAAATAAAAGAAGAGATTCAGCCTAGAGAGAAAAAAGAAAAGAATTTGAGTTTAATAGCTAGGACAAGTGAGGTTAGACAAGCTTTGTATGCTAATCAGCCTATATTTGTACTTTTGTATAAAGGGGCTTATTTGGCAACTAATGAACTTAACCTATCTTTGCCTAGTGTGTTTGTTGATCTTTTGCAGGAATTTGAAGATGTGTTTCCTAAAGAGATGCCCAGTGGATTACCCCCAATTAGAGGTATAGAACATCAAATTGACTTCATTCCTAGGGCAACCATACCCAATCGACCAGCATATAGAGCAAATCCAAGAGAAACAAATGAGATCCAAACACAAGTGGAGGAGTTGCTAGCTAAAGGGTATATGAGGGAAAGTCTTAGTCCTTGTTCAGTTCCTGTCATTCTTATGCCAAAAAAGGATGGAACATGGAGGATGTGTGTGGATTGCAGAGCCATCAATAAAATCACTGTAAAGTATCGTCATTCTATTCCTAGATTAGATGATATGCTTGATGAGTTATATGGTTCTTGTTTGTTCACAAAAATAGACTTGAAATCTGGTTATTATCAAATCTGAATGAATGTTGGTGATGAATGGAAAACAGCTTTTAAGACTAAGTATGGGTTGTATGAGTGGCTTGTTATGCCCTTTGGTCTTACTAATGCACCTAGCACATTCATGCAATTGATGAACCATGTGTTACGAAATTACTTAGGTAAATTCGTTGTTGTTTACTTTGATGATATTCTGATTTACTCTAAGTGTTTAGATGATCATGTTATGCATGTGCAAATTGTACTAGAAACACTTAGATAAGAAAAGTTATATGCAAACCTTAAAAAGTGTAGTTTTTGCATGAATAAGGTTAATTTTCTTGGTTTTATTGTATCTAGTCAAGGCATAGAGGTTGATGAGGAGAAGGTTAGGGCTATTAAAGAGTGGCCAAAACCTAAAAATGCTAGTGAGATGAGGAGTTTTCATGGGCTTGCTTATTTTTATAGGAGATTCATTAAAGATTTTAGCACTATAGCCGCACCTTTGAATGAATTAGTTAAGAAAAATGTTGGATTTGTTTGGGGTGATGCACAAGAACATGCATTTAATGAACTTAAGGAAAAATTGTATAATACACCTTTGCTTGCTTTACCTAACTTTGATAAAACTTGTAAGATTGAATTTGATGCTAGTGGCATAGGGATTAGAGCTATTTTGATGCAGGATCAAAGACCACTAATGTATTTTAGTGAAAAGTTAAGTGGGGCAACCTTGAAATATCCAACTTATGACAAGGAATTATATGCATTGGTTCGAGCTTTGCAAACATGGCAACATTATTTGTGGCCTAGGGAGTTTGTGATACACACTGACCATGAAATTTTAAAGCATTTGAAGGGTCAAGATAAGCTAAACTGTAGGCATGCCAAATGGGTGGAGTTCATAGAAACATTTCCATATGTAATTAAGTACGATCAAAGTAAAGAGAATGTAGTTGCTGATGCATTATCTAGAAGGTACACCTTACTTAACTCTCTTACTGCTAAATTATTAGGTTTTGAGTTTATAAAGGAGTTATATCCACATGATGATAATTTTGGTGATATATATGCATCTTGTGACAATGGGGTTGTTTCGAATGATTTTTACTTGTTTGATGATTTCTTATTTAAAAGAAATAGATTGTGCATTCCTAAGTGTTCTATAAGGGAATTATTAATTAAGGAGGCAGATGGAGGAGGCTTAATAGGGCATTTTGGGGTAAATAAGACCTATGATATGCTATTAGAACATTTCTTTTGGCCCGGTATGAAACATGATATGTATAAAGTTTGCGAGCATTGCATTACATGTAGAGAGGCTAAGTTTAGGTTGAAACTGCATGGGTTATACACACCATTACCCATTCCTAATGAACCTTAGACTGATTTGTCTATGGATTTTGTGCTTGGATTTCCTAGAACTAGGAAAGGTCATGATAGTATCTTTGTTGTGGTTGATAGATTTAGTAAAATGGCTCATTTTATACCATGTCATAAAACTGATGATGCTAAGTTGATTGTTGATTTGTTTTTCAAAGAAGTTGTGCGTTTACATGGCATACCTAGGACCATTGTTAGTGATAGGGATGTTAAGTTTTTGAGTCATTTTTGGAGTGTGTTATGGGGAAAGTTAGGAACTAAGCTATTATTTTCAACTACTTGTCACCCTTAAACTGATGGGCAAACTGAAGTAGTTAATAGGACTTTGATTACTTTGCTTAGGGCAATAATAGAAAAGAACATTAGGATGTGGGAGGATTGTTTACCATTTATGGAGTTTGCTTACAATAGGGCTATTCATAGCACTACTAATTGCTCTCCATTTGAGATTGTTTATGGATTTAATCCACTTACTCCTATTGATTTATTGCCACTGCCACCTAACAATTTTATGAGTGTTGATGCTAATTCTAAGGCTGATTTGGTGAAGAAGTTACATAAGCAAGTTAAGGAGAGGATTGAGAAGCAAAATGCTAAAGTAGCTTCACATGTGAATAAGGGAAGGAAGCCAATGATTTTTCAGCCTGGAGATTAGGTTTGGGTGCATTTTCACAAAGAAAGGTTTCCACTTCAAAGGAAGTCTAAGCTAAACCCAATAGGAGATGGTCCTTTTCAAATACTTGAAAGGATTAATGACAATGCATACAAAGTGGACCTACTCGGTGAGTATAATGTTAGTGCTTCATTCAATGTGGCTGATTTGAGTCCTTTTGATATAAGTGATGCTTTAGATTTGAGGACGAATCCTTTTAAGGAGAGGGGAAATGTTATGGAGCAGCCAACACACCAAGTTTAAAGAATTCAACATGATGAAGATGAGCATGGTCAAGAAGGCAAGGATCAAGTTCAAGAGGTTTTGAGTCCAATCAACATGCCTCAAAGACCTATAACAAGGTCTCAATCTAAGAAGCTTCAAGAAGCCTTAATCCATTATCTACAAGGCTTAGTGAACTTAGCTAGTGAAAGTTTACAAGGACACCAAAGCTTTGTGCCAAGTGCAGCTCAAGTTCAATACAACTTAATTCAAGTCCAGGTTATTAATGGGTTTAATTAAGTATATAATGGGCCTCATTTGTTATAGGCTGGCCGAATATACATGGGAGAGTTATTTAAGCATTGTTATTTAGGTTTAATTATGTTAAATAACGACTGGACAAATTTGTTATTTTAAAAGCCCATTAGTTTTAGTTAGTTTAATTATTCTTAAAATATGAAGTATGTCAAAATTCCTATTTGAGGTCTGATTAGATTAATTTCCTATTTTTGTGATTAGGGTTATTAGTTTTCCTTACTCACTAAGGAAAACCTTGTAAAGGCTATATATATATATGCCGTGGACGAATTTTATTATTCAGAATTGAAGTTTTAAAACCTAAAGGCTATTTTTCTTTTATCTTTGTGTTTTTGTGTAGAATACATGCTTTAAGGAACATTCAAGTAGATTGATCATCTTCTTATGGAGTGTTTCAAAATTGGAATTTAGAAACGAGTTTTCTTTATTCTAATTCTTTGATCATCTAAGTAATCTGATTTCTAACCATTCTTAGGGGTTGTTGCTGAATTGACTATTAGGGTTTTCAAGTTAATGCTTCGGGGGTTCTAATACATAAAGGGCTTCTCAAGCTTATTCTTGGAGGTTCCGTATCATTGACCTTAACCCAAACTCACTCTAGCTAAATTGTAGCCAGGAGGAGAGAGGTCTGATGCTAGAACCTGAGGTGGTGGAACTATTCATCAATGCTATTGATATTTGGAGCTTCGATGAGGAATTAGAAGAAGGGTGAATATGTAGGAGAGCATCAAAATACAAAAAGACAATTATAATAACCCAATCTTAAGATGATTAGAGTGTGGATGCGATAGAGGATCTGATGATGAAAATTTTTTACAAATAGGTTTTTAAATTTTGATTTTGAATCTTAGGACTTAATTATAACTCTTTTAAAGATGTAATTGTAAATTTTTTATTCTTTTAAGTGTCAATTTGTAATTAAGAAAAAAATAAAAAAAGGGTGAATTACTGATAAAAAATATGTAATTCCGATTGAAAATGCATAATTCTGATTAGAATTATGTATTTTCGATAAGAAATACACAATTCTAGTTGGAATTGCACAAGTTTGATTGGCACTGTTCTTCATTTTTTAATTTTTAAAAAATCTCAAGATGATTATCACTAGAGATGGGTCTTTTCTTAATAAAAAACCTATGGGGTTTTAAAAAATAGGGGATAAAGCTTTTTGCAGAAAAAAAAACATTAGAAAAGAAAAAGATATTTTTCATTAAAGTTTTTTAGTTCATTTGATGTTCTCCAAAAAAGACTTTTTTTAATAAAACAATTATGCCTAAGGTGTAAGAAACAAGATCTTAAAAACTCTATTTATTGTCCTTAGCAATAATCAATCTTGATTTTGATCTTAACAAACTTAATTTTGAGCATTTAATTCATTTATTTTAAGTGTGTATAAGTTAGGACTCAATTGGAAGTCAAAATGGTGAAAAAATATCAAAGAAAAATCACTCTAGACATTGCTCAGGATCGGGATCAAGTTTGGTAGAATTTGACCAATTTTAATAAATTCCATAATCCATCTAGCATTGGTCCCGACTGGGACTAGGGCAGTCCAATTAAAGCAACTTTTAAATTTTGGACAATGCAAATCCCAATTTAAAGTCCCAATTGGGATTGTGCTAATCCTGACCAAGACAAATGTAAATATTCAAACACAATAGCTACAAAATGTGTGTCCAGACCATGACTGATGAAATCCCGACTTGGACCAGACAAATTACAACTAAAAAAGTATAAATTTCATTCAAATGAAGTTTGATTTTATTGGGAACAAAATTACTAATTTCAACAGCTATAATTGAATTGCTCAAGTATAAATACAATAATTTTTATATTTGTATAACTCTTGTGAGAGGTTGATGAGTGTTAGAATAGAAATTCTTATTCTTCTATTTTCTAAAATTAGAAAATGGGAAGTAAGATTCTATTCTAAAGGAATTGGTTTAAGTGTTTAGACATTAAAACACGTGGAAATTGGTTTTAGTGTGAGCCTTGAAAACACTTGTAAATTGGTTTTTGAGTGAGCCTTAAAAACTCAAGTTATAAGGATAAAAGAGTGAGCCATAAAACTCTTATGTAATCTTTATCTTATGAATAAGATTGTGGAAATTAAAAATCCTAACTTAGGGATAAATTAGTTAGAGATGTAAGATTGTTGAGAATCTGAACACCTTAAATTCTTGTGTTCATCATTCTTTCTTTTCAACATTTTTTTAATTATTGCTAGAATCCTTTTAATTTCATATTTTTACTCAATAGCCTTATTCATTCCTAGTACACTTTTAATTGGTATCAGAGCTTGAATTCTAGGAACTTCAATACAAGAATACAAGATTATAAGGGAGTGAATCTCAAAATGTTTCTTCACTTAGACCATTTTTTGATGGTAGTGACTATTCTCATTGAAGATCAAAATGAAGCTTTATCTTGATTATGATTTTATTAGACTTTGGGAAGTTATTCTCAAATGTTGGCGACCAACTAAAGCTATCATTGATGGTTTGTAAACAATTCTATCAAGAAGTGAATGGAGCAACAAATAAAAGGAAGAAAACTATAAGAATAAAAAGGTTATGATCACTTTACTCTCTTTTATGACAAGAGAAGAAGGAGGAAAACTTCAATATTGCATTTTGGCTAAGGAAATGTGGGAGACCTTGGAAAACCATTATGCAGGCAATTTGCAAGTTAAAAGCAAGAAGGTTCAAGTTCACATGTATGAATATGAACTTTTAAAGATGAAACCTCATGAGTCAATCATGAAGATGACTAATCAACTCAATGCTCTTCTCATAACCCTCAAGAAACTTGGAAAGCATTTCTTAAAGAAAGAGGTGAACAACATGATTCTAAGAATCCTACCTAAGAAGGATTATGAATCTTAGGCCACTTCAATTTAGGAAGCTCAAGATCTCTCTATAATTTCAATTGATGTGTTTATTAGAAAGCTCTTAACACATGAGCTTACAATCAAATAAAGAGGTAAAGAGCAAGAAAAGAAGGAAGAGAAGAAAAAGAGCATAGCATTGAAGGCTTCACTAGAAGAAAATGAAGATGAAAAAATTGAAGATACTAGTGATGAAGATGGTGATATTACCATGCTCACTAGGAACTTCAAGAAGTTCTTGAGAAAGAAAAAATTCTCAAGAATAAGAGACTTCAACAATAAGTACGAAGGAGAAGGAAAAAAAGAAAACTAAAGAGGTTACTGGCTATAAATGCAAGAAATCGAGTCACATTCAAGTGAGTGTCCCAAACTAAAATTAAAGAACAAAAGAGTAAAGGAGAAAAAAAAAGGGCTTCAAAGCTACTTGGAATGACTCCTCCAAATATGAAGAGGAAGAGGAACAACAAGAAGTGACCAATCTTCGCTTTATGACTCTTGAAAATGAAAATAAGGTACCATCCACTTCTAATTCCTTTTGTGATGATTATTTTGAATATGATGATGATGATGAGAGCTTTATTGTGAACAAATTCTTACTTAAATGCAAAAGTTTATTATCTAAGAAGAAGCATTATAAGTACAAGTTATCTAGCTTAACCAAGGAATTTGAAAATTTAAAAAATGAACTTTCTAATGCTGTTAAATCAAATGAGAAACTTGCTAATGACTTAAAATCTTTAAATTCCTTAGAAGAGTAACTTAAGAAAGTAAGTAATGAAAATTATAAGCTTTCTAATGAAATATTATAATTGAAGAATTCCATTTCCAAATTCCAAAAAGGAAAGGAGAGTTTAGATAATCTTCTTGACTCTCAAAAACTCCATTGAAACACTTGTGGATTAGGATATGAGAATGGAATGATTTCTTCCTCATTATTATCTCATATTAAATTTGTTAAAGCCTCATGTAATTCTATTCCCTCTACCTACAAACAAATTAAGACTTAAGCTTCCAAAACTAAGGAGTCCCATGTGTCAAATAACAAAGGAAAGTCTCATAAGACTCAATCTTATATGACACAAAGGGTAAGTTTCATGATAGGAAAGCACAAGCCAAACATGATTACATGTACACTAGACATAACACTTCTAAGCATGCTACACAACATCATTGTCATAAACATGTAGCATAAACTTATTAAAATACTCTTTTTCATTATCAATATATGACTCACACGATGACTGATAATAATTTTAAGAGATACACACTACCTAACAGAAAAGGCATATTTCATACTCTAGGAAACCCTATCATTCGAGGAGAAATAAATTTGAAAATGTTGTATGTTCATATTACATGATCAAAGGACACACCAACAATGTGTGCTTCTATAGAATACTACACATGGATTTGCTTCCTTTTGATTATCTTAAGACTAACCAACCTAGACTAAGAAAGGTTTGGGTTTAAAAGAACACTTAAATTATTTTGTGTAGGTGTGCTTGAAATCCATAAAAATAAAAAGCAAGTGGTATCTGGATAGTGGATGTTCAAGGCACATGACAGGAGATAAGGAGCAATTTAACAAGCTTAATGCAAAGGATGGAGGATATGTCACATTCGGGGACAATGCTAAAGGAGAAATTATTAGTATTAGAGAAATCGATAATTCTCAATTCTTATCTATACACCATGTGTTGCTTTTGATGGTCTTAAGTACAAGTCAATTATGTGACATGGGAAATAAAGTCACTTTCTATCCTAGAATTACTTTATTAGTAGGCTTGATGAAGACAAAGTAATTTTTAGTGGTGAAAGAGTAGAAAATGTTTATGTTATTGATTTGAATAAGATTGATAGCAAAGACATCAAATGCTTAATTTTTATTTCTCATGACACATGGACATGGCATAGAAGGTTAGAACATGCAAATTTTGAGCTTTTGAAGGATCTTTGTAAACATGAACTTATGATTGGTTTGCTAAAGCTCGAATTCATTAAGGATAAACCTTGTGATACTTGTTAAAAGGGAAAACAATCCAAGTCTTCATTTAAGCTCAATAATGTAGTGCTAACCTCTAGACCATTTAAACTTATACATATAGATTTATTTATACCAACTAGAGTTGCTAGTCTTGGTGGAATGCACTATGCATATGTATTGGTTGATGATTAATCTAGATACACTTGGGTGTTTTTTCTTGCTCATAAGAATGATGCATTTAAAGCTTTTAAAAATTTTTCAAAAAGAGTTCAAAAAGAAAAAGGTTTTTTATATTTCTTCCATTAAAACTAATCATGGAACTAAGTTTAAAAATGAATTTTTCAAAACCTTTTGCAATAAATATAGTATTTCACATACATTTTATTCTCCTAGAACTCCTTAACAAAATGGGGTAATTTAAAGGAAAAATAGAACTCTAGTGGAAATGACAAGAATAATGCTTCATGAGTATAACTTACCACTATATTTTTATGAAAACATCTTATTATATTTCAAATAAAGTTTTCAAAAGATCGATTTTAAACAAAACTTCTTACGATCTTTGGAATAATAGAAAACCCAAACCTAAAATCTCATATATTAGAGTATTTGGATGTAAGTGCTTTATACTAAACACCAAGGATAATCTTAAAAAGTTTGATTCTAAAGCTGATGAAGGAATTTTCTTAGGTTATTCTACTTTTCGTAAAGCATATAAAGTGTTTAATAAAAAAATTTTAGTAGTTGAAGAGTCAATGCATATTGTATTTGATGAATCAAACTCACTTGATCCTAGAAAGGATATTTGTAGTGTTGATAATGATGTTAGTGAACTTATGGAAGAATAAACTTAAGAAGAAAATTCTAGCAAACCTTGGGAGCATGAAGATCTTATAAAGGAGAAAGTTGAGGAAATATCTCAACCTTCTTTGAAGGTTGATCTTACAAAGGATTGACAATTCAAGAAAGCACATCCTTAAGACCTCATTATAGGTGATACTACAAAAAGGGTAACTACTAGATCAAAATTCAAGTTTGTTGTTAATTTAGCATTCACATCTCAAATTGAACAAAAAAATGTTGATGCATTGAGTGATGAATTTTGGGTCCTTGCTATGCAGAAAAAGTTAAATCAATTTGAGAGAAATAATGTTTGGACTTTAGTTCCTAAACTCAAAACATTATCCTATTATAGGCACTAAATGGGTGTTTAGAAATAAGATGAATGAACAAGGTGTCATAACTAAGAATAAAGTTATACTAGTAAGTAAAGGTTATAATCAAGAAAAAGACTTGGATTATAATGAAACCTTTGCCTTGGTTGTAAGACTGGAAGTTATTAGAATGCTACTTGCATTTACATCATTCATAAACTTTAAACTTTATCAAATGGATGTTAAAAGTGCATTTCTGAATGGTTTTATTAAAGAGGAGGTATATGTTAAACAACCTCTGGGTTTTGAAAATTTTGATTCTCCAAATCATGTTTTTAAATTGTTAAAAGCTTTATATGGATTGAAATAAGCTCTAAGAGCTTGGTATGAAAGATTGATCAACTTCTTATTAGAGAAAAGATTTTTTAAAGGAAAAATTGATACAACTCTTTTCATAAAGAAATCCAATCATGACTTAGTTATTGTGTAAGGAGAATTTGAAATGAGTATGATGGGAGAACCTAAATGTAAAGATGGGATATTCATCAATCAAACTAAATATGTAAGAGATATTCTCATAAAGTTTGGCATGGATAGAGTTAAGTCAAGCAAAACTCCAATGAGTACCACCACCAAACTCAACAAGGATGAGAATGGCAAACCAGTTGATGAAAAGCGATTTAAAGGCATGATTGGATCAATTCTTTATTTAATTACTAGTAGACCTGATATTATATTTGCTTCTTGCTTGTATGCTAGGTTTCAATCTAGTCTTAGAGGGTCTCATTTAAATACAATAAAAAGAATTTTCAAATATTTAAATGGAAGTTTGCATTTAGGAATTTGGTATCTTAGGAGTTCATCAATTGACTTAGTTAGTTATTCAAATGCAGACTTTGCTGGTAGCTTACTAGATAGAAAGAGCACATCTAGAACTTGTCAATTTTTAAGACAATGTTTAGTTTCTTAGTTTAGCAAGAAATAAGTTTCAGTTGCCTTGTCCACCACTGAAGGTGAGTATATTATAGCAAGTCTTTATTGTTCATAAGTTTTATTACAAAAACAACAATTGTTAGACTATGGCATTAAACTTGATCACATTCTAATCAAATATGACAATACAAGTGCTATCAACCTTAGCAAGAATCCCATTCAACATTCTAGAACTAAGCATATAGACATTAGACATCATTTCTTATGTGATCATGTTCAAAATTATAATTTCTCACTTGAATTTATTGATACAAATAATCAACTTGTAGATATCTTCACCAAATCTCTCAATAAGGAGAGAATGAATTTCATTAAGCACAAACTTGGCATGATTGATGGTTCTAGTTATCTTAATTATATGTTCAATTACTTAATTAATAGTTGGATTGTTTTAATTTCTCATATTTATATGAAATCATGTTGTGCTTATTGATTGTTTTGGTTGTTAATTATTTTTATTTTGATCTTAATAATTTTTTTAATCCTAATTATAATTATTGGAGTAATTTTCATTTTTTTCTTTCATTTATATATATGTTTGTAGGTGCTATATCATTTTTTTTATTTTGCAAATTAATAATTATTTATTGAATTTAATTATTTTTATTTGAAAAAATAATTTCTCTTTAAATAAGTTTTATTTAAATCTTATTTAACATTTCCAATTAATTCAAAATAATTGTGCAATTAATTCGCAAGGACTTAATTGCAAGGTATTTTGGACTTAATTGCAAGTTTTTAAAGTTTTAAGAACTGTTAAGAACTTTGTCTTGCTCGGGATTGCAACCATCCCACTTGGGACCAAGATTTGTTTGTTTCAATTTTTAAAACAGAAAAAATCACGGTCTCTGATCCCGGTTAAGATCAGACTTGAGATTACATGTCCCAATTGGGACAAGTGTATGTCCCAATCGAGACCAGTCTCCTTATAGCTTTAGGATTTTGTGTTATTTGCCTATTTGACTCACCAATCCAAATTATGAATGAATTTTGAGATTCCTTTTTAATTCAAATTCAAATTTTCAACCTACCATAACCCTAATTTTTTTCTATAAATACTCCTCCATTATATTCTCCATCATTCAATACTTTTTGTAAAAAAATTCTCTATATAATTTCTCGTCTTTTTAGCTCTTCTTTAAGATTTTTTTTCTTTTTCTTCTTTATCATGGCTCCTAAGAAGGCTATCAATCTTCCTCCTTCATCATCTCAAGACTTTAATCCAAAAAGGGCAATTCAAGGAGAACTCACTCTACCTTTTCTTATTCTCCTCAAGAATTTAAGAAGAGTTGCTCAATTCAACAAAAGAAACTACATTCCAAAAAGGTTTATGCATGAGCAAACTCTCATACATATTGGATGTTTTGATGAAGTCAAGGAGCTTATACTTCGCATAGGTTTATATTATTATGCTTTCCAATCTCTACTTCCTATACTTCTCTCATTATTGAATTTCTTTCTTCCTACATTCTTCGATATGCCCACTTTGATGATTACAATCCTTACTTTTCAATACACTTTAAATTGGGTGGAAGAGATAGATTCATGACTTGTTAAGATTTTGATACTCTTTTGCTTCTCTCAAGAAGGTCATGTTCAAGTCAAGGCACATTGGAGTGCCTCTACCTTTTGGAATGAAGTTCATGCTCCTCAAGCCAAAAGTTTCTCCGCTAGTCACATAAAAAATCCTCATCTAAAATCCAAAGTTTTCTGGTATATGCATTAATTTCTTACCTATGATATAAATGGTAGAGCTCTCTCTAATTAAACTCGTTCACAAGATGACCTCTTCATTCTCTATTGCATGATGCACAATAGGAAGATTTATACAATGGAGGTTGTGGCTAATTAGTGGTAGTCACACCGGTGCTATTTGTATTAGTGGGATTATCATAAAGTTAGCTTAATTTTATAGCATTGATCTTGTTCTTTTACATCCTACTAAAGGAATTCTTCTTAATGAAACTTTCATTAAACATTCCAAACAATTGACCTCTATTAATAATACTTGGGTTTGGAAGCATGATAGTGATGAAAGTGAGCATACTAATGCTTTATTCAAGAAAATTAAAGATTTTAAAGATCAAGGAGATGAAGAAGTTGAAACTCAAACTTAAGATGCTCCTCAAAGGAAAAGATCAAGAGGAGCTCAGGCATTTGGACATGAACCTTAATGGGTTGGACAACTTTTTGATAGGATGAGCTTAATTGAGACAAATTTCAATGCCCGCTTTGATCAAATGGATGCTAACATAGCTCATCTTCAACATGATGTCCACTATCTCTATGAGCAATAAGGCTATTCTTGCTCATATGCACCTTTCACTCATCCTCCTCCACCTCCTCCACAAGATTAGATTTATTTTTATGTGTTTTTTGTGTATTTTTTTATCAATTTTTGTTTATTTTATTTTTAATATATTTTTAGTTGCTAAGCTTTAAGTTATTTAAGTTTAGTTTATATCAGTCTATGTTTAGTTTATTTTCTATTTCCTTTCCAGTTATAAGTCGTCAGCTATTAGTTTTTTGTCTTATTTATAATTTATAGTTTAATATCATTGTAATTCTATCCTTTTCATTAATGCAATTTTTATTTTATTAAAATTTTATTTTGCATTTTAACAAAGGGGGGGGGGGATATTTGAGTTTGTTTATGCATAATTTTATTTTTACATAATTTTGTTTATGCATGCATTATACATTGTAACAATGTAAGTGTGGTTGGCTTTGTTTAATAATCATGTTATCTATTTTTTTTTTGTGATAAAAGGCCTTGTTTTGCTTACCTTGTTTATATGTATGATACTTGGGTAGATGGACATGTTTTTTTAAAGATTTGGTCTATCCTTATTTTCATTATTTTAGTTCTTAATCTTTTTTTTCCTTTAGAAGAAATTATGTGTCGGTTAGCTAAGCTCTGTATTATTATGTGATAGTTAAGTTTTATATGTACCATGATTATGATGTGCTAAAGCAGTACTAAATGTATTATAAGTGCTACTAGTTTTATTTATTTAAATATGTTTGAAATTATTTCCCCTCATGTTGCCTATCATTATTGATAATGATCATGTTATCATGTTTTTATATTTTTAACACATTCGTTATGTTAGATCATGCTTTTATTTCCCACATGTTATTTTTTTTTGTTTCTAATTTTTTCAAGGGGAATAATTTATAAATTTATATTGCTTATCACGTCCAAAAGGGGAGTAATAAAGAAATATATTAAATTGTTTAATTGGTATTTTATTTTTTTTAAGATTTTTTCAATCAATTTTTTCTAGGAGATTCTTAAAATTTCATTATTTTTAAATTGGTATCATTTTCATTCCATTGATATTCTTCATTATATGAATTCCTTACTCCTTAAATTCATTATCTTTATAATATGCATAAATTAAGGGGGAGTATAATTTACATACTTAAATGGAATTCAAATCATCACACACTTCACTTCATATTATCTTTCTCAAACTCAAAATAAGTTTGTCAAAATAAAAAAGGGGGAGATTGTTGACCTTAGCAATAATCAATCTTGATTTTAATCTTAACAAACTTAATTTTGAGCACTTAATTTGTTTATTTTATGTGTGTATAAGTTAGAACTCAATTGGAAGTCAAAATGGTGAAGAAATATCAAAGAAAAATCACTTTAGACATTGCCCATGAGCACATGACCGAGATCAAGTTTGGTCAAATTTAACCAATTTCAATAAATTTTAGAATCTATCTAGCACTAGTCTCAACTAAGACTAGGGCAGTTCAATTGAAGCAACTTTTGAATTTTGGATAGTGTAAATCTTGATTTGAGGTATTGACACCGGGATATAGTGATCCTGACTAGCACCAATGCAGATATTCAAACACAATGGCTCATAACAACTACAAAATGTGTATCCCAACTAGGATTGATGAATTCAAATGAAGTTTATATTTCTTATCATGTCCAAATTTCATTCAAATGAAGTTTGATTTTGTTGGGGACAAAATTATTGCTTTTAACAACTATAATTAAATTGCTCAAGTATAAATATAACCTTTGAAGATCATTTAAAAAAACTTATTTTTCATTCATTCTCTCTTAATCATTCAATTAATCTCTTAAAAACTCTCTTAAACAATTTTTTTATTTGTATAACTCTTATGACAGTTGGTGAGTGTTAGACTAGTAATTCTTGTTCTTCTATTTTCTAAGATTAGAAAATGGGAAGTGAGATTCTATTATAAAGGAATTGGTTTAAGTGTTTAGCCATTAAAACACTTGGGAAATTGGTTTTAGTGTGAGCCTAGAAAACGCTAGTGAATTGGTTTTTAACTGAGCCTTGAAACTCAAGTTGGAAGGTTGGAAGAGTGAGCCACAAAATGATTATGTAATCTCAATCTTGTGAATAAAATTATGGGAATTAAAAATCCTAACTTGGGTAAGAGTTAGGTGGAGACGTAGTATTGTTGAGAATCCGAACTCCTAAAATTTTTGTGTTCATTATTCTTCCTTTTCAACATTCTTTTTAATCATTGCTAGAATCCTTTTAATTTCCTATTTTTATTCAATAGCCAATGCTTTCACTGTTCAACACAATGAACAAATCCATTATGAGAAACAACCAATATTGCATCTATACAATCATCCTATTATTTTTCTCTTCTTTAATTTATTTATTTTAATTTCTATTTCTATTTATTTTATTTTATTTTGTTCTAATCATTTTTTTGTTTCCTTTATTTTATGTGTTGATGGTTATAGTGGAAATAATGGGAGAAACTTGAGCACATAATTGCATTAAATCAACCCATGAAGGTCCATGGAATGCCATGGATTAAAATCATATTGTAATTTTACGTAGTTTTAGATTTTTTTTATTATTTATTAATTCTGTATTTTTTATTTTATTTTGTGTTTTTTATTTATTTGGTTTATTGGGTTGTATTAATTAGTTTTAATTTCACGTAGAATTTGTAATAGCCCCGATAGTGGGATAATAGTGAAATTTTACTTTTCTATTTTTAAAATTAATTAGTAAATTAAGTTCAGTTTGGTAACCCTAATTAAAATAAATGGTGGCGGTAGATTAAATTAGCGTTTCCTGCAAAAATTTAGGTTTAGGAACATAGTAGTTAATTTTGTTTTGTTTTGTATGGTTTAGGCTTGTTTTTATTTATTTTTTGCATGTTTTGTGTTTCTTATTTTTAAGCTTATAATATAGGCCTAGAGGTTAAATCACTAGGCCCACTCTTATTAATTAATTTAGGCTTTTAAATTAATAGACATAAAATGAACTCTTAGGCTCACTGAGGTTTTTATATACATAACTCACATAAGTTAATTAAAATAAATTTAGACTTAGCCATTGATTAAGCCTGTTTTAATTTGTAGATTTAAGATCACTTTAGAATTTAAACATGTAAATATAGGCGCATTAATCCAATCCAATCTAATTTCCTTAAAATTAATAGATTAAGGTCCAAATCTAAATAAATAAGACAAATAGACTTAAGATCATTTAATTAAATGAATTAGGCCCACCTTTAGTTCCAACACATTTGTAAATAAAAATGTAGAATTAGCTACTGTAAATTAAAAATTGATATAGTTTAGACTTAATTAGGGATTATGAGCTTAATGATTGAGATATTAATGTGCTTTTTCATGCGAGTAGTTACCTTGGAGTGAATTAGAAATAAGGGTTTATATGAAATTGTATGTAAATAAGGAACAAGATAGTAATTCATAAGGTAATTCTAAATGAACATGAGACTAAAAGTAGTTAGTATTCCATAACCAGAATTATCTCAATGTGTTGCTAACTCTCTTTTAGAGAATCAACTTACCACCACTTACATATTGTCCCAGTTATTACCCTGGGTGGCAACTCCTCATCACCATGCCATGTCTTTTTTATATTTTTAGTGTGTTCTCTACAGTCCTGAATTCAAATAGTGTCACGGTTGCTAAAATCTTAGACGTATGTTAAACCCTATTGTCTATAGTGGCGACTCCACTAGGGATAAGTGATACTGATTCTACTTGTGTTTTTTTAGATTTATTTTATTAATTATTATTTTATTCTTGCATTCATTTTGCTTATCCTTATAAATCGATGGCATTAGTTTTGGTCCCTTGATTCCACTAGATTTTTGGGATTGTAAATTAGCTAACCATTGCTTTTAGCCTTAACTCAATTCAAGAGAGATTATCGAGGTCATCTGACTAGAGTCTATAACCCAAGTCCTAAAGGGGGCAAGTCTTCTCTTGAGTTTTTAAAGGATGCCGAGCCCCTTTGACCTTAGTGTATAACTTAAGTCCTAAAGGAGGGTATCTTGCTAGAGGAACCTTAACTTTTCACTGGACCAAGCTCATATGATGGCCTACTAACTTCCCTTAGGATTACCCAAAATTTCTTATGTATGTTGCCATGAGATATTTCTATTTATAAAGGCCCAAGACCGTACTTTAGAAGCCCATTTGGACTAATAAAGATTGGACTTCACTTTTATGGGGTTTTGTAATCAATAACGCAGTGAAAAGCAAAACTTTTAATCATGAAAAACCCATAACCCAGATCCACATAATTCAAATTAGATTGATTGAAAAGGTTTTTAAAAACTCACCAAGATGATTTCTAGACAAGAATTGGAAGGAAGACAGGGAGTTCACACTAGTGACACCTTACCTTAAGCTTTATGTATTCCTTTGTTAGATTGAGACGTCACCAAATGGTCATACCCTCTATGGTATCCACATAAATAAAGTGTTCTAAAGTGATGTTAGTATGCTAGCACCTTTGTTGTCTCATAATATGTTTTTTCTCTCTATGTGTTCTTCTTTTCATGAAAAAAGTAGTACAAGAAGGAGGAGAATTAGTGGCATGGCTAACCCTAGAGAAAGAGATGTTTATATATACACCTTATATCGGGTTTCTCTTACCAAAATAGTTTTGCTAAGAATAGAATTTTGTTTCTACTTTGATTCTAATTCCAAATTAGAGTCATTTCCTATTTATTTAGATAACTCTTACCTTAAATAAATTAGGAAATAAATAAATGCTAAATATATATATATATATATATATATATATATATATATATATATATATATATATATATATATATATATATATATATAATCTTATATAAAGATAATTATTGGGCTTATTAACACAAAACTATTTTAGGCTTGTTCTAAGTGTATGATCCTGTAGGTTCATACAATATTGGCAATGGGTTTAAAATTCTCATTTTAGTTCACAAGTCATAATTGGTCTCTAGCAAGACATTATGACAACCTAAGTTGTGTGAAGGCCGATAATTTAACATAATTTAATACATTGCTTGTACTATAGTCCTTTTGTCACATGATATCTTGATTGAACATAAAGCATGGATTATGTCATCCTTATATTGTTCAATCATATTGTTTCTTGATCCTAAGTAGACTAATATAGATAACTCTTTATCAATCTAGCATGGCAATGCATTTCTCTTAAGTCTAACTTATCTTGGGGCTTAACAGATATCTTCTCAAAATAACAGAGGGATAAATTCCATCTCAATCACTCACATTCCTCACACAACTCATTCTGTATCCAATCATAACCTATTTTATCATCTGGTTAAAGATGGCATAGGGATGTGTTAAAATACAAAACTTATCATACAGGAAACCATGGTGATCTTAGGTTAAAGGACTCAAATAATACTATTGTGATGAGAATTACCTATGACAATAATCCATGTGGTATTCTTATAGTGGGTCGATCCACTACATCATTTTTTTAAATATGTACATATGAGTTTGACTTAATATCTCATATATATGATCAGTAAAACTTAATCATCAGTCGACCTCATACTAGTCTTTATTCATTGTTGTTCCCACACAATAATTGACTAGGGATATTTATATTAGAATTTAAGTATCATTTAAGATTTTTACTATCAAGTCACATACTTAATGATCTTAATAGAATTAACTAATCAAGGATAATACTAGAACTAGCTAGTAATATTAAAAATGTCTCTTTATTATTAAAATAGAAATATGACAATTTTAAAGTATGGCCATTACACAATTGGCCTATGACCTAACACTAATAGCTTTTATACCTAGAAATGTTGTTTCCATGCTTTTACTACTTTAAAAGATTTGGCATGCACATCAATTCTTGATATCCCTTGTTGATATTAAGGCCAAGATAAAAATCCTAGGAAAAGAAATTAGCCATTGAATTTTGTGTGGGAGAAATAAGGTTGGAAGATTTAAATCTTGTATATACTTTGACTTGTTACTTGACTATGTGACTTTGTATAGCACATGCATCATGTATACATGCATACATGCATCATACTAACACTTTGTTTTACAGCCATTATAGATTTGTTTAGGTCTTTCTATGTTTAGAAACTGAGAGGTGGCAGACTAGAGAGAATCATTTTAAGTCCAAGTTCAATAGCTAAAGAGATCCTTAAAAGTTTAGAGAAGAGTCCTATAAACCTGCTTACTTAGAAACAACACTAACTCTAACTAGTCACACAGTTGAAGAAATGGAATAATAGCAAGAAGGAAACTAGACCTTAGAAGACATTAAAAGGAGCATTGATAGGTGACATAAGAGCTATGATGTAAGATGAACTAAGATAAGCCTTAGTTGGGTTAGCACTACCATTTGATATTACTATTCCACCTGCTACTGCTAATCCATTAGTTGTGGATGCTCTACTTGCTAACAATGATAATATTGGGGGTCAATAATTGAATATTGCTAGAAATGTGCTTATTGTGGAAATAAAATTCAAAGATATTGAAAATTACATGGTAGAGAAAGCAAAAAAGGAATCACTTGAGTTGGCTTAAGAACTTGGGTGTAAGTAGATGCAAGCATTGACTTAGAGGATAACTAAGATGGAATTTTGATAATATATTGTGCATTGAAAGGTATAAATTACTTGGAAAAATTCAAGATGCCTTAGTTGCAGAAGTTCAATGGTTTTGGAGATATGAGGATACACCTTAGCCAATACATAACTACTATGAGCATAACTAAAGGTCCTTTATTAGTGGTCACAATTCTATTTATTCTATCCTTGGAGGAAATAGTTATGAACTGGTATCATGGATTAGTGAAATCTATTTGAGCTTATTAGAGAGAACTATGCATTGCTTTTTTGAAGCAATATGATCATAACACTAAGCTGAAGGTGTCCATCTGGGATTTGGAGTTAACTAAATGGAAACTAAATGAGTCATTCTTAGATTTTTAACTAGATTTATGAATAAGGTAGGATTGATGAAGAATAAACCAGCTAAAAAGGATTAGGTTAGGATGATTATTAGAAATGTGTCATCTAATTTGGTTGAAAGGTTACAAATAATGAAACCTAAATCTTTTATGGACCTTTATGATGATGGATTACAAGCTAAAGAAATTAAGAATAACTAGGGGCATATAGCAAGGGAGTACTAACCAAGTTGTAGAAGTGAATACTATCCAACAACCGAGGATATTTTCAAACCTTAACAAACCTTTATTAAAAGTCCTAGAACACTTAATGCAAAAGGGATTGTTTTGCCCCTTAACATTTTCTAAACTACTAACCCAATTGTCCCCGACTATTGGCACTAACAATATCTAGTATATCTCTGAGGATAAAGATATCAAGAGTTATAATTATGATTCAGAAGTAAATCATATTACTAGATGTGGTAAGAATTACAAACCATTTGAAAAGAAATTGGACAAAGCAATAGAAAGAGAAGAAGTAGATAGAGAAGAAATGAAATATTAGCAGAAGGACTTAATCCTTAAGTAGCTTAGGAAAGAAAAGGTGAACATGAGCATTTGGGAGTTATTAATGTAGTTTTCTAGCAATCATAAAAAGGTTTTAGTTAAAGCCTTGACTAAAATGAACATTAAAACTACTGCTACACCTAAGGCTATAATAGTGAAGGTCACAGAAAAGAAGCATGGTGTGATAACGTTCTTAAATGAGGATTTGCCTTTAGAGTGAAGGAATCACAATAAAGCCTTATTTATTCTAACTAAAGTAAAAGGGAAAAGGACCAACTATATAATGGTTGATGATGGCTCTGCAATTAATGTGTATCCATTATGAATCCTACCTAATTTAGGTATAAAAGTAGATGATTTGATAAATTCATATATAATAATTAGAGCTTATAATGATAGCATAAGAAATGTAGAAGGAACATTTCAAGCTCTCATGAAAATTGGACCTATAGAGTTGACTGTGGAATTTATTATATTGGATATTCCCATCACTTATGCCTTGCTTTTTAGTAGACCTTGATTTCTTATTCTTAGAGGAGTACCCTAGATTGTGCAATAAAAGATAAAATTCCCTTATGAAGGAGGGGATAGGACTATAGATGTTGGTGTTAGCAAGTTTGTGGCTATAATACTAGATAATCAAAAGCAAATAAGTGCTTCTCTTAGTTTCAAGTAGCTAGGATTTTTTATGGAATTGAAATGGATCTAAGGGTTATAAAGATGGTTAAGAAGATGTAGTATCAGCCAAGATAAGGACTAAGAAAGAATCAATAAGGCATGTCAAAACTTCTAAATTTCAAAAGTCAGAGTGATAGAGGATTAGACTACAGTAAGATTATATTAAGAAGTGAGTGTGATATTTATGTGTTTTTTGATGGGACTAGTTATCTTGGAATGAATTAGAAATAAGGATTTATATGAAATTGTATGTAAATAAGGAATGAGATAGTAAGTCATAAGGTAATTCTAAATGAACATAAGACTAAAAGAAGTTGGTATTCCATACCCAGAATTATCTCAGTGTGGTGCTAACTCTCTTTTAGAGAATCAACTTACCACCACTCACACATTGTCCCAAATATTACCCTTGGTGGCGACTCCTCATCTCCATGCCATGTCTTTTATGATATGGTTTAGAGTCCTGAATTCAAATAGTATCATACTTGCTAAAATATTTGTCATGTGCTAAACCTGGCTGTCTACATCCATTCATTTGGAGATAATGAAAAATGGAGCTGAAGAAATTGCATAAGCCGTAGTAAATGGAGAAAAGAAAAAAGAGTTAAAGAAGAGTGAAACAAAAGAAGAAGAGAAGATAAAAGTAAGGTTTTTTAGTGTTTTGGGAATTGCTTATACATTCCAAACCCCATTGGGAAGCATTAGTTCAGTCTTTCTATTAGAAGCAAGTCCCTATTGGTTATACCGCAAAATAAATGGTGAACTCACTAATGGAGAGTCCTGAGGGTGCTGTCGTATTCACTAATGATGATTTACCTTTGGAAGGAAGGAACCACCATAAAGCCTTATTCATTAAGGTGGAGATAAAAGGGAAGCTGATATATTTTATGATGGTGGACAATGATTCTGTAATAAATGTATACCCCCTGAAGATTTTGCTTAAGCTGGGGCTTACAGTAGTTTATCTTAAGCCTTTTGATATGATCATCAGAGTATATGATGATACTAAAAAGCCCATTAAGGGAACTTTTAGGGCTTTAGCTAAAATTGGACCTATTGAAAAATATATCACTTTGTATGTGATTAATATCCTAGTTTTGCTATCTTTTTAGGAAGGTCATAGTTTCACCCATTAAAAGGAGTGCCATCCATTGTGCATTAGAAGATTAAGTTTCTATATGAGGAAAAGGTAGTCACTATTTCAATAGAGACTTAAGCAACTGTTGCTACTATTAATTAGCTCTCAAGGAAATTCCTATCACTCCTAGCTTTGAAGTCTGCATGTTGCATGAGGATGACCTAGATGAGAAAATTGTGAACATGATGAGATGAATGAACTTCTTAAAGGGCTTGGCTTAGGGAAGAATAAGAATGGGTCACCATAGTTTGTTAAGTAGAAGGTACCAGTCTTGAAGCATAGAATTAGGTAATAAGAAGTTGGGAATGTGGAAAAAGAAACCAAAGAATGGAAGCTACATGAGAAATTTATAAAAGAAGGCACTGATTATCCTTACATGGGTGCCCCTGAACCATTGTTGTTGGCTAGGAAAGAGGTGCCTGGATTGAGATTTTTACTAAGTAGGTGAATGGGATGAATGACATTACTATTCCTGAGGAAATGTAAGTGAAAGAACTAGTTAAGGATGAAGAGTCAAAAGAAGATGCCCTTGTCAAGGAGTTGAAGAATGTTAAGGAAGCTGATTTTGTGACCTTTGTCTAGAACTCCATTTTAGATTTTTTATAATGATTTTGATGTTTCTATTATTAGCTTGTTTAAGACTAATGACTTGTTTTATTCTAAAGTTAATGCAATTAAGTATGATTTCACTTATTTATATGATGTGTTTCCTAATGGTTATTCTGATTGTGATGATCATTTCATCCATCTATTTAATATTAATTCTGTACAAACTGAATCATTTAATTTAGGCATAACTAAAAATCCTAAAAATATATTTATTGCTTCTAATCTTACTCTTAATGAGAGAGAAAAATAAAAAAAATATTAATAAAAAGATAGAAAGTATTTGCTTAAAGCTATGAGATATGCTTAGGATAGATAGATTTCTTAGCATAAAATCTCTACATATCGTCACATCACGCAAATGAAATAAAGAAAAGAAGATTGAGGCATAATAGGCTCTTTTGATCAAAGAAGAAGTTGATAAATAGTGGAAACCAAAATTCCTAGAGGTAATGGAAGATACACAGTGGTTAGATGATATAGTTACACTACCCAAGAAAGATGGGAGAGTCAGGATGTGTGTGGATTACATGGACTTGAACAAGGCCTGCCCAAAGGATGATTTTCCTTTACCACTTATTAACACATTGGTTGATAATGCAGTTTTGAGTGCTATATAGTCTTTCATGGATGGGTTTTTTAGGGTACAATCAGATTATGATGGTTGTGGTGGACAAATTAAAAACATCTTTCATCATTGAGTGGGGAATTTAATACTACTTAGTGATGCCCATTAGGTTAAAAAATGCAGGGGCTATATATCAAAGGATGGCCATCACTCTACTACATAACATGATCCATAAGGAAATAGAAGTATATGTTGATGATATAATGGTTAAATCTTTGACTAAGGAAGGACATTTTAAGGCCTTTAACAAATTTCTAAAAAGAGTTGAAAAGTACAACCTCAGGTTAAATCCAAAGAAGTGTGTATTCGAGGTGACTTCAATAAAGTTATTAAGGCACATGGTCTATCAGAGGGGGATTAAAGTAGATCTAAACAAGGTTAAAGTAATCAATGAAATGCTTGTTCCTGAAATGGAAAAGGAAGCAAAAGGCTTCATCCAGCGACTGCAATACATTAGTAGGTTCATAGTAAAACTTACAATAATTTGTGAGCCAATTTTCAAGTTATTATGAAATAATCAAACCATAATCTAGAATGATAAATTTCACTAAGCTTTTAATACCATCAAGAGTTAGCTAATGCACCCTCCTGCATTACAAGGATTAAAACCAGGGAAACTGTTAATTCTTTATTTTGTTCTTGAGAAAGAAGTTGTAGGAGTAATGTTGGCTTAAGAAAGGGAAGGAAGATTCAAATATGTAGTGTATTATTTAAGTAAGAAGTTATTATTATATGAAGCCTATTAAAACTTGGTAAAGAAGACACACTTAGTAGTGATATGGGTAACCAAAAAACTCCAACACTATTTTTAGTCTTATAGAGTATAAGTGGTTTCAAAGCATGTTCCTTTTACATACCTTTAGCCAAGTCCATCGCTTATATGAAAATTAGTTAGATGGTTACTGAATTCAATATTGATTATGTGGTCAAGAGGTTACAAAAGGAAGAGCGATAGCAAACTTCTTAGCTCAAAATTTGATAAAGGATGATTGAGAATAGGAGGTTGAATTCCTAAACAAATGTCTAGGAGCAATAAAGATCCAAGTTGGAGTATGTATTTTGATGGAGCAGTTAACAGCAAAGGTGCAAGAATAGGAGTAATCCTAGTTCCCTAAAAGGAAAGATGATCCTAATGGCAAAAAGGTTGGAATTTAACGTGACAAATAATCAAGCAGAGTATAAGGCATGTATCTTTGGGTTATAAGTGTTACAGAATATGGGAGTAGAAGATTTCATAGTGTACGGAGATTCAATGTTCATAGTGAAACAAGTATCGAAAGAATGGGAGGCAAGAGAACATAAACTAAGGTTATATTAAGATTTCTTAGTTGTTATTATCCTTTCTTTCAATCAGAGTAAGTTTATTCACTTGCACCGAAGGAGAATCAAGTAGTAAATGCTTTGTCCACTCTGGCTTTAATGTGGGAAAGTGGAAAATAAGCAGAAGTCAAGCCTCTCATCCTTGTAAAGTCTCAAATTTCATGTTATGAAGAAACAAGGGTAATGCTAGGAAATATTGGAGAAAGGTTGTGGTTTAATGATTTGTAGAAGTACTTAAAGATAGGCCAATTTCCAAAAGATGTTGATAGAAAAGAAAGAATATTACTAAGAATTCTATCATAATTATTCATTAGCCATAATGGAATGTTGTACAAAAGAATGCCAACTAGAGTACATTTATGTTATGTGGACAAAGAGAAAGCTTGGAGAATTATAGAAGTAGTACATGCAGGGGTGCGTGGAACTCATATGAATGAAATAGTACTAGCTAAGAAGATCACTCACTAGTGGTATTTTTGGTTAATGATAGAAACAAATTATGTGAAATTTGTAAAGAAATGTTATATTTTTCATGCATATGGAGATGTTAGTCACTTATCCTCTATGGAACTTTAAGGAATTGCTTATCTTTAGCCTTTCGTGGATTGGAGAATTGACATTATAGGATAGATAAAATCTACACCATCAAATGGTCATTACTATGTCATTGTAGCTATTGATTATTTCTCTAAGTGGGTAGAAGCAAAGTCATATACCTCAGTTAAGTCAAAATAAATAATAAGGTTTATAGAGAAGAACATTATTTATAGATATGGACTACTGTATCACATCTTCACTAATCATGGTATTCAATCCCAATAAAAAATAGTTATTTTACTACAAGGATACAAAATTGAGTATCATATATCATCTCCATTTATACCACAGGCTAATTGAATGGTGGAATTTGCAAACAAAAATATGAAGAGAATTTTGGCTAAAATGATAGAGAATTATAGGGATTGGCAAAATTATCTATAGTATGCAATGTCAGGATATAGAACAATGGCTAGAATATCAACTGGGGTTACTCTATATTATTTAGCATATGGATGTGAAGTTGTACTACTAGTGGAAGTGGAAATATAATCATTGCAAGTATCACTAGAGGCAAATATACATGAGTATCAATGGGTTATAAGTAAGGTAGCTCAACTAACATTATTGAATAAAAGGAGGATGAAAGCTATGTATCACTCATAACTATACTAAAAAAGGATAGCTCGGGCCTATAGTAAGAGGTTAAGCCAGGAAAGATGAATGAGGGAGATCTAGTATTAAAGCATACGAAGCTAATCCTAATTGACTTATAAGGGAAGTTCAAGCCAAATTAGAAAGGCCCTTATTTAGTGAAGAAGGTGTTTTCAAAAGGCATTGTTGTCTTATCTTATCTTGAAGGAAATGAATTTAGGGAACCCATTAACTTAGATAACCTCAAGAAATACTTTATGTAATGTCTTGTTAAGGAGAAAACATCAAAAGGGGTTATCTAGGAAAAAATTAGAGACAAAAAAATAAAAATAAAAATAAAAATAAAAGATCCTATTGGATTGAAAACCTTGAAAAAGGAGGTCCAGGAAAAAATTAAGAACATGTAAAAAGAGGGAGAGAAAGAGAGTACAAAATAGTTAGATGGAAAACTTGCAAGGGTAAGCCATCTAATAACAAGAGAAATATCAAAAGTGATTTGTATAGACAGTTGTACTTGAATTAAATGAATAAAGTTTACTTTTATTAACATTAAATTGTGTATAAAATGCTTATTACATTCAAAATAACATGACATGAAACAATTAAAAAAAATTAAACTAAACCTAGGCTAATTTGCAAAGACTAAAGAATGAAATAATTTTTAATCATGTCTTTTTCTTTTGCCTGATTGCAATGCTTGAACACTAGCTTTGTATAGCTCTATGGTTTTTTGATCCTTAATGAAAACATCCTTTTTAGTCTTTAGCATTTGGATCCAATTTTTGTAATTTCCATATTTTGTGATGTCCCTATCATGTGGAATGCCTCTTTTATGGTCCAGTAAGGCTAAGTCTAAGAGACATTGTCAAGAAAATTTCTAGTAAGGAGTCTAGTCTTAAAACTATGAACAGAATCCACAACCATCTATTTTTCACCATATTGATGACATAAATGACCAGGATTATAGAATGTTGCCTCTTTAAAGCTTACAGTGGGAACACATATAGTGTAGGATCGAAAGGTGACATGTTGAAGATTCCACCATAGATAGTCTACTGTACCTTAGTTTTAGGAAAAGAAGCCAACCATTCCTTCATATCAGTAGGAAGCAATTATAATGGATGTACTTGTAGCTATTTTGGTTTGTACTTTATGAAGTCCTTGGGATGATCCCATAATTTCAATTTCTCCTGAAACTATATCTAAAAAAAAGGAGAGAAATTAAATTAAAAAAATGATGATGATGATGTAGTTTACCTTTAATAATAAAGGAATTCTAGTAAATTACTTCTTCATTAAAAAATTATCCAACCCAAAGATTGTTTCAATAAAAATAATAAGCAAAGGGTTTAACCTAAACTCAACTTGTTCCAGAACATGTAGTATTTAGCTTTGAGCACCACCCGTGTTCCCATGGCCCTTGACAATATACATATTAAACTAAAAATGAACAATGGAAGTTTTAACATAATGTACAAACTGAACAGCAAAGTAAAGGCATCGCCCGATCATTAAGGTGATGCCTTCATGAAAAGGCATCACCTGAAATTTTTAAAGGTGACACCAACGTCTTAATGCAAAGGTGTCTCACTTAATACTAAGGCGTCGCCTCACTATTAAGGTGATGCAATGTCACATTAAAAACTTAGGAATCGATTTAAATAATTAATTAAAATTTTGAAAGTTGTAAAAAACATAAAATGTGATTTAATTTCATGCATGAAATGGTGCTACATGATAAAATATCATTAACACAATGTTTTGGCAAGAGGTTGAGAAGGAAAAAAGTGACTAACCTAGTTAAAAGCCTATGAGCATATATGAGAGGAGAGGTTTGGAAGCAAAGGAAACTATATGCCCATAAACAAAAAAAAAAAGAGAATCTAGGGCACGAGCAGAAGGATACATAGGATCCTATAGAGGAGGAGGAGGGGTTCTATCTTAATATATGGTGAAAGCTAGGAAGATAAGGAGTTTTAGACTTTTATTTTTTAAAAAAGAAAAAGTGGGAAATGAATAGAACTGGAGGGATTATATATTTCTAAGACAAATGATTATTTTAACCCTAGTTCTGAAAAAGAGTATTTTTTCAAAAGCTATTTATATAGAATGCATAAATAATCAGAAGGTAAATTTATGAAGCACGCCTTAAGTTGTACCTTGAAGATGGCCATGTCAAAAGTCAACAGCTTGGATTTAAACTCTATATGTAACTATAATTTACTAAAGGATTTGAGGCATCTTAGTTACTTCTAATTATACCTTGTTAGTAATGAAATGGGCCTGCAAAAATGATGAGACCTTTTGAATTTGAAATTTAAGGTTGATGATAATTAAATGAAGATGATCTTCAAACCTCTTAAAGACTGCATCTCAAGGTAGATGGAACAGGATTAATTGAATTTACAAATTAAGAAAAATAGAAGAATCTTAGCTGTTAAAAGTTATTTTTCAAAAAATGATTTTATAATAAAATATGCACAGTTTTAAAAAAACAAAGGGGCAAACTATTAGCACTATCGTTTGTCTAGCCCGTAAGCAAAGGCTAATTATGACAATAGTTTGAGCATCTAATGATACAAACCCTAATTATAATAGAGATAGAATGTACATCTAACTTTGAAATCTAGCCTAAGGATCATTAAGGATAAGTTGTATTGATGGAGCTAAACCCCTTGCTTATTAAATTGAACAAAGATACTTAGCTATTAAAAGATGAACAATCACATAATTCTAAGTCTAATATAACCTAGCAATTGTATTGAAAGGTAGATGTGAAACAATTTAAGTAAACTTGCAAAGTTTCAAAAGAACAAATTTTAAGAAAAAACCTCACTTTTTAATATTTGAATCCTTTAAATTCATTTTACATATGTTTAGCCCTTATATAGTCATGTAAACAACCTAATCCTTAAAGGAAAAGGTTTTCTTCCTTATTCCTAAAGATACATATACAGGAAAATCCTTAAATAAGGATGTTTCCTTCAAAATAGGAGAACTCATTACAACTAAGCAAAATGACAACTCATGATAACTAAGCATTGAAGCATGCCATGTCACATGTCATATAGGATGTTGACTATTGACCCTTGAATTTGAGTTGTTGACTTATTGACTTTGACTTGGAATATCTTTGAATTTTCTCATATATTCTAGAATCTTCCTTACTGACCTCAAAATAGAAAAATAACTTGAAAATCCATCCAATTCAAGCTAATTCATTTCAAAATATGAAATGAAGCTAATTAGCTTAAATTCTTCATTATTTGGCTTCATGCTTACACTTTGCATCCCTTTTAGGGTTCATATTATTCCCTGCCTCTTGAAGATGATTCGCCCTTGAATCATAACTATCTTATAAAGTTAATAAATTCATAAATACTCTACGGTGAAATACAAACAACTTTGTTAAAAGCTTATCCTTTGAAGTAACAAAAGTAGCTTTAAGAAAACTTGAACTTGATTGATCATTTAAAGTATAGAACTTTTGGTCATGAACTTGTAAGGATTGTATTCTTATTACTTCCTTTTAAACTTGAAACATGAATATCTCAAGTTCTTCTTGCTATAAGTAAAGGCTCTATAGATTGTATTATGGATATAAGGAACTTCAATAACATCACTAAATGGATCTTTGTATGACTTTGAAGTTTGCAAAAAAAATTTCAGGTCACTAGGAAAAGAAATATTAAAATTATTAGTGCAATCATGATGAATAATCATCTTCTTATC
Organism: Mallotus nudiflorus; assembly: GCA_947683625.1. Classification (NCBI taxonomy): domain Eukaryota; kingdom Viridiplantae; phylum Streptophyta; class Magnoliopsida; order Malpighiales; family Euphorbiaceae; genus Mallotus; species Mallotus nudiflorus. The sequence goes on along the minus strand of CANTUR010000069.1, from coordinate 5,016,913 downwards.
CTTTATGACATTCTCAACCTTTAGCTTCTTTTGTGTAATAACTTCTAGTTTTTCCTCTCTAACATGCATATACTCTTTATGATCAGAAGGTGCACTTGTACCACCTCCTTGAATAATTAATTCATGCACAAGTTCACTAAATTGCTCAAACCCTTATAAACACTCCTTATTTACTTCAATGCTTTCATCATTCTTAGATTCACACACTATCATTGTCTCCCCACAAGGACCTACTTCCTTTTTATACTCTAAATTAAGTTCAATTACAACCTTCAAAGAGATTGAAGATTCTAATTGCACTTCTTTCTTCAATCTCTTACTAATCTCACACTTAAGCCCATTGATGAATTTTATAACTTTTCACCTTTCAAATTCACCTGCATCACTTGCAATTACAAATAACTTAAACTTTCTAACATAATCATTAACACATAATTCATCACCTTATTTAAGCCTTTATAATTTAAGACAAAATTTTTCCTTAACTTTAAGAGGAATAAAATGTCTAGTTATTACCCTCTCTTTATCTCCTAATTTCTAACCTCATTTACTATCAAATCTTCCTATCATATACCAGCGTGACCCAAAAATTTATTAGAAGCAAGTTTACACATTTTAAAATTAATTATCTTAAGAGAATCAAATATCTCCTCAATTTGTTGCACCCATTTCAAGTAAACATAAGGATCATCCCCACCAAGAAAATAAGGCATGCCCACGCGAAAATCACATTTGAAAAGATATAAAAAAATCCTCACAAAGCACTCCCTTACATGTTTAAACATAAGGATATGAATGCTCTCGTGTTTCACTAAAATTTTTTTTATTTTTCATAAAGAATTGAGAAAAAGAAGAAAAAATTATGCATAAAAATTAAAAGGATACGTAACCAAACCTTAAAGTTTGGCTTTGATGCTAAATTGATATAAACCCTACCTATAACAAAGATAGAACGAGTATCTAACTTTAAAATCTAGCCCAAGGATCATCTAGGATAGGTTGTATTGATGGAGCTAAACCCCTTGCTTATTAAATTGAAGTAAGATACTTAGTTGTTAAAAGATGAACAATCACATAATTCTAAGTCTAATCTAACCTAACAATTATAATGAAAGGTAGATATGAAATAATTCAAGTAAACTTGCAAAGTTTCAAAAGAATAAAGTTTAAGGAAAAACCTCACTTTTTAATATTTGAATCCTTTAAATTTTTTTACATATGTTTAGCCCTTATATAGGCATGTAAACAATTTAAAATTTGAAGGAAAATTTTTTCTTCCTTATTCCCAAAGATACCTATATAGGAAAATTCTTAAATAAGGATGTTTCCTTTAAAATAGGATAACTCATTACAACTAAGCAAAATGAGAACTTATGACGACTAAGCATTGAAGCATGCCATGTCACATGCCATGTAGGATGTTGACCATTGACCCTTAACTTTGACTTTGACTTTGACTTGTTGACTTATTAACTTTGACTTGGAATATCCTTGAATCTTCTCACATCTTCTATAATCTTCCTTATTGACCTCAAAATAGAAAAATAACTTGAAAATTCATCCAAATTCAAGCTAATTAATTTAAAAATATGAAATGAAGCTAACTAGCTTGAATTCTTCATTATTTGGCTCCATGCTTGCACTTTGCATCCCTTTTAGGGTTCATAATATCTAAGTTCAGTAAAGGCTAGGCCAGTCTATCCTCCTTAGAAAACTCAAACAAAAGAGAGCCTAAGAAAGCCTAGAAAAACCCATTTCTTCAATCTAGTTTATTATTAAGGCAATCGCTCGATGTACTAAGGTGTCACCTTAGTATGCAAAGATGACGTCTTAGTATTAAGGTGATACCTTAGTAGATTAGATTTTTTAAAAAAAAAATAAACATTAACTAGCTATTGGCATGATTCCCAAAATAATAAAAGTGTGTTGCCAACAGCATATGAGAGATAACATGAGAGAAATTAAAAGTGGTTAGTGAGTAGAGAAGAAGGTGGAGAGGAGAGTGGGGAAGAGGGAAGAGAAAGAAAAGGGAGAGAATGGCCAATAACAATTAACAACGAAAAAAAAATAAAAAAAAAGCTCTTAAAAAATCTTTGAAGAAAAAAGAAGTTGAAAGAGTCTAAAGAAAAGAAAAAAAAGTAATAGAGGAAGGAGCAAGGAGGGGCTTGAGGACTTTCAAGTGAAGGGCTAAAAGGAAATAAGACTGAGAAAAGGCTTTCTACATCTTAGTTAATGTAAATTTAGAAGTGAAGCTATCTCTGAGGGCCAAAGACAAGAGTTGTGACCTTAACTACAAATACAACAATCCTCATTATTCTTATTTTTTACTTTCACTTAATTTCAATTTTAAGTAGATTTGTTTTAATTGTATTTTAAGTGTAGTGAAGTGTTTTACATGTATAATCATTATGGTTAATTGATTTAAAAGTCATCCTTTTTTGCAAATAGTTTCTATTTTGCATATGTAAATCAAAAATGAATTTTTCTTCGGAAATGCAATAAGGCAGCTCCTATACAATCAGGCGATGCCATATTACACTCAAGCAATGCCTAATTATGATAAGTTGTCATAATAATCCTTTCATATACAAAATGAATTATTGATTTTCCTTATTTGTTTTTATCATTTCATGTTTCCATTAGAGTATATTTTTATAACTTAGTTTTCCTATATAATAAAATTAGAATTTCCATTGTTTATTTATTTGTTTATGTTTACATTTTTATAATATAATGATGAGTAAATTTTATTTTATTTTTTATTATTTTGTTAATGTTTTGCTAAAATGGACTCTTCATAAGCTGTTGTAAGTTTTCTTTGTATATTTTGATCCATTCTTATTTGCTTTTAAATTGATCAACAAAATGCTACTGCTTATTCATTTTTATTTTGTCTTATCTTTATGTGATTTAGTACTCTTTTATTCTCTATACTCTACTTAACTTATTTTGATTTCAGTTATTTTTTGTTGTTTTAGATGCAATCAATTTCATTTAATATTTAAGAATTTAATTTTGTTATTTCTTTTGTAGGATTTTAGGGACTAATTATTTATTTTTCAGGATTAATGCTTTAAGGTGACAAATTGGTCACTATATAGTGAACCTTTAGTATATAATTTTATTTTGTTTTGTTTTGTTCAATTTTTATGTTTATTTTGCTTGTGAAAAGGGTTGTAATTCTTTTCTCCTCCCTTCTTTCTTTACATGCATATTTATATTTTTAATTGTTTATTTTCTAATTGCTTGCATGAATAAGGGTTGTAATTCTTTTCTCCTACCGCGATTTCTTTGCATGTGTTTTATATTTGGTTTTAATTTAGTTGTTTTTTTTGAATGATGATGAATGATGTACCAAATCACTTGAAATTGGAATTAAATTAAACAACTTGGATAATTGTAAAATTTGGAACTTATTTGAGGAAATGGTAATTTTGCATGTAAATAAGGAAGTAATTAAATAATTAAGAGTAATAAAACATAAAACACAAATGCAAGCCAACCGTAAGGTTAGGTGGGCTTCCAAAAGCCTATACCTATGAATCCAGTTTCTAAAGATGGCTTCTGGGGAACCTTTGTGGAATCCAGTTACTATAAAAGTTTTCCCGGATCTCTTTTGGATGTTGACTCCCATCTTCGACTTAGCTATAAGCCCTTATTATATTTCTAGTGGGTCCTCAGCCCATACAAAGTCGTGGTTTCTAAAAACTTGGGCGTGCACTAAACCCATTGCCTACAACAAGTATATCGTTTACACATTTAACACATTACAATCATTTGCACATTTTACTTACTTCTAAATTTACATTGTTATAAATATATCTAGTATAAATACATTTTTATTTACTAATTTTATTAAAAATTAATAAATTAATTACATATCAATTACAACTATTGAGTATATTAATATATTAGCAGGAGAAGTGATATGTACCTATATAATCCTAATGTACCATCATACTAATGGATTGTAAAGGGATTTAAGAGTAAAAAATCAAGGCATTAAATTTCTCAAGTGTGAAGGGAAGGTTTGGTCCCAAGACTTCCCATATGGTGAGTAAGGGTGTAACTAAACCAAATGGTTCGTGATTCGTTCAAAGCTCAGCTCGGTAAAAGTTCATTTGAGTTCATTTGTTAAGTTAAATGAGCCGAGCCTAAACTCCATTTTAATGCTCATAAGTTAAACAAGTTAAGCCTAAGCTTCATTAGGTTCAGATCATTAAAGCTCACGAACAGACTTGTTCACCAGCTTGCAAATATGCTCATTAACAGGCTAACAAATAGGCTCATTTATAAGCTCATTTAGAGGTTCATTTGTAGGCTCATTTATAGGCTCGTTATATTAGAGATTATATTAAATATCTATGATTTAATTTATATATATATATATATATATATATATATATATATATATATATATATATATATATATATATATATATATATATATAATCCCAATGTACCATCATACTATTGGATTATAAAGGGATTCAAGAGGAAAAAATCAAGGCATTAAATTTCTTAAGTGTGGAGGGAAGGTTTGGTCCCAAGACTTCCCATATAGTGAGTAAGGGTGTAACTGAACCAAATGGTTCGCGATTCGTTCAGAGCTCAGCTCAGTAAAAGTTCATTTGAGTTCATTTGTTAAGTTAAATGAGTCAAGCCCAAACTCCATTTTAATGCTCATAAGTTAAACGAGTTGAGCCCAAGCTTCATTAGGTTTAGATAATTAAAGCTTGCGAACAGACTTCTTTGCCAACTTGCAAACATGCTCGCGAACATGATCGTTAACAGGCTCGTTTACAAGCTCGTTTGTAGGCTCATTTAGAGGTTCGTTTGTAGGTTCATTTACAGGCTCGTTATATTAGAGATTATATTAAATATCTATAATTTAATTTAAATATTAATATTCAATAAATATAACTGGATTTAGTATGCCAATATTATATAAGCAAAGACAATATTGATTAAATTAGTAGTAGCTAATATAAAATATTATATATGACAATATTATGTACTCATGATAATATATATATATATATATATATATATATAGTGTAAATTAACAATAATATTATAATAAGTAAATGTTATACAATACTAATTAAATATTTAGCAAATAATAAATTTGTTAGATAAATATAAAATTGAGAATTATTTGTATTTTAAAGTAATATATAAGTATTAATATTAAATTATGTAAATTTAAAATAATAAATAAAAATTAATATTAAGTAATGTAAATTTAAATTAATATATAAATAGCCTAATATTTATAACTAACAAATAATACATATATAAATATCTAACTAACGAATAATACATTTAATAAATATTAATAATAACTAATTAAAACACAATTTATCTATAATAACAAAACTCAAAAACTATGTAGTTTTGATACTATAAGTAATTTTAATGTTGTATTATAATTTAGCATTATTATATAATACTAATTATATATGTATTAAGTAATATGAAACATTACATACACAACATTATATGTTAAGTATAGTTTTAATTAAAACATAAATAGTATACAATATTACTAATTTGCATTTAACCCCAATTTTAATAGCATAATGTCTATAACTAACAGATAATAAATCTCTAGGATAAAACAAAATTAGATAATATTTGTATTTTAAAGTAATATATTAATATTAATATTAAGTAATGTAAATTTAAATTAATGTATAAATATCCAAATATATGTAACTGTCAAATAATACATAGATAATATATCTAACTAACAAATAATACATCTCATTAATATTAATTAATTAAAACACAATTTACCTCTAATAACAAAACTCAAAAGCTACGTAGTTTTAATAGTATAAGTAATTTTAATGTTGTATTATAATCTTGCATTATTATATAATACTAATGATATATGTATTAAGGAAAATGAAACATTACAAATGTAATATTATATATTAAGTATAGTTTTAATTAAAACATAAATATTATACAATATTCATTACAATATTATTAATTTGCATTTAACCCCAATTTAAATAGCATAATGTCTATAACTAACAAATAATAAATCTAAATAGGCTAATATCTATAACTAACAGATAATAAATATCTAAGATAATACAAAATTAAATAATATTTTACATATAACCCTAATTTTTTTTACGAATAAGCATATAATCCTAATTTAAATAGCCTAATATTTATAACACTCCAAACCTACAAAACTATGTAGTTTTGATAGTATAAGTAATTTTAATGTTGTATTATCTTTTAGCATTATTTTATAATACTAATTTTATATGTATTAAGTAAAATGAAAAATTACATATGTAACATTATATATTAAGTATAGTTTTAATTAAAATAGGAATATTATACAATATTCATTACCATATTATTAAATCTAAATAGCATAATGTTTATAATTAACAAATAATAAATCTAAATAGGCTAATACCTATAACACTCCTAATTTTTTTTTTATGAATAAGCATATAATCCTAATTTAAATAGCCTAAGATGTATAACACTCTAAAACTATATAGTTTTGATTACCTAACCTAATTCTTATTTCTATTATTTTGCAATTTCCTTCCTTCAATTCAACATCCTCAATTGCTTCCTTCACCTTACCCCTCATGGCGACCTCATCTAATTACCCACTTCCTTTATCCCATCACGACCTCATCTCCCATTATCCTCTTCCTTCACCTCTATCACCCTCGTCTAATCCCTTACTAATAGCTTCTAACCCATTTCTTCCTCATCTAACCTATTTCGTATCGATTCCATACTTCCTCCAACCATAACAGCCACCTCACCTCTGTCAACCTCATTTAATCCCTCACCAACAGCTTCTAACCCATTTGGTATCAATTCTATTACTTATTTTAACCATAACAGTCACCTCAACTCTGCCACCCTCAACTATAGCTCGCTACCTTTTACCCTTTTTTGGGTGAACATCATTTGATTACTTGTATTCTTTGTCATTTTATTTCCTAGGTGAGCAAATTTATTTTTAAAATTTTTAAACTTTCATTGTATAGAACCATTTATTATATTAAGCCAAAAAGCTATGGATATATATTGTCAGCTGTAATTTGAGTTTGTTAGGTTACTTCTCTATCTTCTTCTATTGTGAATTTTATTCTATTTCTGATGCTTTGATTTTGTGTTGGACTTGCTAGTATCCAAGTATTTCAAATACATTGATATCTGGTATCTTTTGGCCTACTTAGGATCAATTCTTAAAACTAGCTGAAAGTAGAATTTTGAGACATAAAAAGAGAAAAAAAAAAGAGAAAATGGAGAGACAAACATGTGATATTTTCTTTGTTCATAAATGCGCGCACCTAACTTGTTCAATATAATGTTTGACTAAGATTACAAGGTGAGGTATCAATGGAATTTGTAACCATTGAGGGCTATTTTACCATTTCATATTCAACATGCTTATCATGTACAAACTAATTTTCTTTAAAAAAATATATCCAGTTCAACAAAGTCATTTGTGTTGTCCATTTAAGCTTTAAGATCAGAGCAACTAAATGAATACACCAAAATGAAAGAAAAATATAAGGTCAAACTTGTAATTTTAAAAAAGTAGTTTGAAAACTGAAATTTTAAAATGTAAAAGTTTAGCCATTAGTAGTGCAATTTTGGTAGCTCAAATAGTCTCATGAAATCACCTCAGTCTGTTTTGGTAGCTCCTTTAGCACTACTGGCCAATAAAATTTTATATGTATACCCTAAACTCATTACACTATGTAGTCCTTAACTATGGATAGGAATATACATGAATTTCAATTTTAATGTATCAACCTTCATATTGGCTTCTCTTCATTTGGGTTAGTGAATAGGTTTGGTCATTGTTCTATTTCCTTCCAAAATTCTCTTGCTTGGATCAGTTCTAAGTTGAAATAATTGAATTCTAGCAACCATAAACTTTCCAAAACATAGCATTAGCTAAAAGAATAGAATTAAATTCTAAAATTTTTTTACTTTCTATTTTAGAATAGAAAGATGATTAAAAATAGTAAAGCTAGTTGCCAATTTCCTTTCATGATTTTACTCTCAACAATGTACATACAATAATTTGCCTCAATTATGTTGGTGCCTCTAATTTTTATGATGTGTATTGTACAAATGGTGTAGTAGGTTTATGTCAATTTTTACATGCTAGTAACATTATATATGCTCTACGTATGTTGTTTTTCATGTACAATTTCCATGATCAAATCTGCCCCGTTTTATAAATTTGCCTTAACTTACATATAGTATCTTACCTCAGTTATGTTGGTGCCTCTAATTTTTATTATGTGCATTATACAAATGGTGCAGTAGGTTTATGTTTATTTTTACATGCTCTTAACATTCAATATGCTCTAAGAGTGTTGTTTTTCATGTACAATTGCCATAATCAAATATGCCCCATTTTATAAATTTACTTTAGTTTTTTTCCAATTTTTTTATCATGTTGTATAGACTGTCAGACCTTGTTACATCTATATTATCCCTTGAAAGTTCACAAACAAGTTCTATAATGGAAAATGCTATAAAAATTGATGTAGCAAATGTGAATTTGAATAAAGAAAACACATCATCTACAAGTATGAGTGTTGATGGGGTTGAAAATGTTAAAGGTAGTGAAGAAGGTGGGGTGTATTTACCAAATAAGAGAAAGCACACCTCCCAAGTATGGTCTAAATTTAAAATAGTCACCCTGCTTGATAAATAAAAAAGGTTAAGTGCATCCATTGCAAGGGGTGATTTACACTTATTAAGGGTGGTACTACATCTCACATACTTAGGCACCTTAAGCAAAATTGTGTTAGGAGGAAACTAAAGTTGTCTAGACAAAAGGAACTAAAAATTACAACCTCTATATCAAAGTCTAAAATGGTAGTTACAGTACAAAATTTTAAATACAACCAAACTAAGATCAGAGAGATATTATCTAATTTGATCATAGTCCATAAGCTACCATTTTATTTTATGGAGTATGAAGTGTTTAATTTGTTGATAAAGAATGCAACTCCAAATTATCAAAAGGCAACTATAAGAAAAGATCGCTTTACAAGTTATAAGGTGGAGAAGCAAAAAGTTTTCACACTAATGAAATTTGAAAATAGAGTGAGTGTGACAACTGATATATGGAAGTCAATGAATACAAAACTTTCCTATATGGTTGTCACTTGCCATTTTGTAGATTTTAATTATAAATTGTAAACTGCAAAAGCGTACTATTAATTTTTGTGATGTATACCACCACCTCATTATGGAGTTGCCATTTGTGATGCATTAAGTAAGTGTTTGGTTGAATGGGAAATTGATGATAAAGTTTGGACAGTGACATTGATAATGCCTCTTATAATGATGTTATTATTCCCATGTTAAAAGACAACCTTTCCTATAAAAATCAACTTGCTCTTGGTGGTAAGTTGTTTCATGTAAGGTGTTGTGCACATATTCTAAATCTCCTTGTCCAAGATGGGTTATCCGAGATTGGAGATATAATTAAGAATGTACAGGAAAGTGTTAAACATATGACACAATCAAAGAGTCGTCTAAATTTTTTTAGGAAATTATGAAGCAATTAAAGTTGCCTTCGAAGAAACTTATTCTTGATTATTGCACAAAGTGGAATGCAACATTCTTTATGTTATCGGCTGCCTTAGAGTTCAAAGATTTTTTTCCTAGATATGCATAAAAAGAAAAAACTTACTTGTTCTTAATCAGTGAGGATGATTGGATAAAGGTTATTGAAGTTTGCTCATTTCTTAAAGATTTTAATGAAGTTATAAAAATTATTTTAGGTATTATTATTTTATTTGACTAATCTTAATTAACTTTATGGTTTACTTGCTTTAAAAATTATTTAATTCAACTAGATAATATCATACATATTATTGTAGGTTCTGAATATCCAACATTAAATTTGTTTCTTCCTCAGCTTTATAATATCAAGAAGTTATTAGATGAAAATTTGTTTGCTGAAAATGGGTTTATACATTCAATGGTCAAAAAGATGAAATAAAAATTTGACAAGTATTAGGGCAATTTGTTGATCTTTATGGCAGCCGTTTTAGATTTAAGAAATAAACTGTAGTTGATTAATTGGTGTTTCCCTATGATCTACTCTAGATAGGATACCATTGAGCATATTATCATTGTTCATGAGACTTTATGCATGCTTTATAGGGATTATCTTAAAGCTCATAAAGCAAATGGTAGTGAAAAGGAATGCTAAAATGAGAATCAAAATGAATCTTCTAATGTTGTGATTAAGGGAAAAACTAGAGTAAGGGCTGAATTTCTTACTTATATAAGAAATGTTGAATCATCAAATGAATAAGTTAAATCTAAATTAGATGTATGTCTAGATGAAAGTGTTCATATTTGTGAAGATGATTCAAAGTTTAATGTCTTAGAGTGGTGGAAGATGAGCTCTCTAAAGTTTAGAGTGTTATAAAAAATGGCATGTGATTTTTATCAATTCCAATCACAACTGTAGCTTTACAGTTTGCATTCAGTGTTGAGAGGGAGGGGGGAGAGAGTTATTGAACCACATCATGCATGTTTAGGAGCAAACACGGTTAACGTTTTATTATATGGTGAAGATTAGTTACGTGCCTTCTCTGGAATAAAACAAAAAAGAAAGGTAAATCTCATATTTTTTATCATATTTTAAGTTTAAATTTGATTTTAGGCTATTATTAAATTTTGATTTTTTACTAATTGTTACAATTTTTATAGGATGATCAGGACATCAAAGAGATTACAATATCTCACACTTGAAGGTTGCCTTTAAAGTGTAATGTGGAGCTCATTTCTTTTCTTATATATTCTATAATCTTTTGGCATATAGTTGATGTTGGGTATTTTTCTTTGTTGATTACAAAAGATTAAGAGTTACTTATTGTTTATGTTGTTGTTTGGGTGTATTTAGCCTTTTAAGCTTTGATTATATTTATTTAGGGTGTATTTTACCGATATAAACTATTAATGTTTGCTTTTATATAAAAGGTTCATAGGCGAATACATGGAGGAGATCATGGCAATTGAGAAAGTTGATATGTGCTTGTTTTAACTTGTTGATGGAGGAGATCATAACAGATTTTATGGATATTATTTTAAAGTTGATATGTGTTTGTTTTAAATATTTTATGGAGATTATTATAGTTTTTTTTTTAAATTTCTTTGATGTTACTTGCAACTTTAAATTGGTTTGGATTTGTTAACGATATGTTGTATTAAATATGTGATGAAACTACTAAATTTCTATTAATTTTTTTCAGGTCTTTTTTTAAGCTCACAAACGAGCTCCTTACCAAGGTTGCAAACAAACTTGTAACGAAACTCGCAAACGAGCTTTTTACCAAGCTTATAATCGAGCTCACAAATAAACAAGCTCGAACTATAATCAAACGAGTTTTAAATGAATGAGCCCGAACCAAGCTTGATCTTGATGGGCCCAAGCCGAACTCAAGCTTGAGCTTGAATTTTGAAAAGTAAATAAACCCTAGTAAAACCTGAGCCCTCCTCAAATATTGTAAGCCAAGCTTGAACCATCAATAGTTTAGCTCGGTTACACCCTTAATGGTGAGATAAGTGCCTCATCACGCCATTCACACCACGGAGTCAAATTCATCTCATAATTAGTAAGAATTAATTATAAGATAAGTTTACTGTATATATAATTAAAAAAATTATATATAATTGGTTGTTCTAAAATATTTTCAAGCTAATAAAATTATGCATTTGAGGGGGGAGTCAAACGCTTCCCCCAATATAATGTGATTTTAAAAAATGTTTTAAAGCTCTACATTATAAATTTTGCATAATATTTGCTTGCATGTTTATTAAATAAAAACTTTTATCATATGTTTATTTTCATATTGCAAATTTATTCTTATAATATTTTCTTAAGTTAAAAGAAGTCAATTACTTTGGATTAAATTGTATCTTATAAGAAGTTAGAGAATAATTTGGGAAAGAAAAATATCAAAATTTGGTGTGTACTTAAGAGGTGAGTATGTCCTGGTCGGTCGAAGACTGAAAAATCTTTTCAACGTACCAAATTTTAGGGATCTTCAATATCATACAAAATTTAAAAATCTTCCATATCATACTATTCCATTTTTTGGGTACAATTTGGTTCAAAAATTTGAATTTTTTAAAATAATTTAGTACGATAAGGTTCAAATCGGATATTCATAAATTTAAAAACTTTTAGTGCTAAAATTCTATATTTTATATAAATAAAATTGTAAGTAATTTTTTAATAAATTATTAAAAAAAAATAATTCATCTATTATATAAATAAAAATATACAATCAAGAATCATTATATATAGTATGAATATTTATTTTTGAAAAAAGTACATCTCTTTATGTTATGAATATTTATTTTTGAAAAAAGTACATCTCGTTATGTTATTATTTGCTGAATTAGGAATTTTAATATTTAAATCTCAATCAACTGATCATATTTAGTTATAATTTAATTATATATTCAACATAATAATTATATCCGATGTGTTATATATATATATATATATAATCGGTTTTAATGCGACTAAATTTTAGTACAATTCAAGATTTTCTTGATCTTGTGCCCATCTCTAAGAGTTCCACACCAACAATGGGGCGAGGCTATGACTCCATGCTATTTTGGTGTGGAGTGCCAATTTCCCCAACTCATGCTAAAAATAGCGTGGGTTGGAGTTTCCCTAAGTCACTGAAAGGTGTGTATCATAAGACTATTATTATCATGGGATGCAATATTTCAAAGTTCTATTGTAATAGAAAATTTTTTTACAATCAGATTTTACAAATTTTATAAAGCTGAATACATACTTCCACCCTTATATCACCTCTCAACTTTTTTTTTTAGGTTAATAGTATTTTTAATCAAATAACTTATATTATTTTTTCAATTAAGTTTTAGAAAATTTTTTCTTTATATTCAAGTTTTATAAATTTTAAATAGTCTTTCCATTATCCTTAAAATTAAACTTTTTTAACATATTAACCCTAAATTTTTAAAATATTAATTTTCATATTTTAAATAGATAATTTTTATCTTTAGTTCCAACATATTTTATTATTTAATTTTCATAATAACTATATAACTCATTAAATAATACCAAAAATAAAAGTAATATTAAAATGATATTTTTTTCTTAAATTATTAACAATGATAAATAAAATAAAATAAGCATTTTTAATTATTATTAAAATATGTAATTTTAACTAACATATCATATATGAATAAAGGGATAACAACATCTGCAGTCCTAAAAGTTATATACATTTTACAATTAAGTCTTGAATACTCAATTTGTAATACTTAAGTCATGCAAGTATTTAAAAATTTAACTCTTAGTCTTACCCTGTTAATTCTAACAGATTAAGCATACACAACACTAATTTCGCCCATATGGCATCCATGTAATCACCACATAAGCCACTTCAATTGCTTATATCAGCTCCCTGTGTTCAACTTAATAGCCACTTGGAGGTTTTGCATTTAAAGGAAAAATGTTTGCATTTAGGGTTCTTATATTTGGGGAGAAAGATATCTCAATTGTAGAAAAAATTCCCCTTAATTTTTTTCACTTGTTTGGATCAACTTCCATGCTAATCTCATAACATTTCCCTCTCTTTATAATGCTATTTTACTTTGAGACAAAAACAAAATGGCATTATTCTCATGGCCAAATTTCAGGGCATATATAATTCAAACACAAACCCAAAATTTTAGAACTCTACATCATCACCATTCATCACTTAAATTTAACTAGATTTCCTTACAATTTCTAGAATTAACATAGATTAAGGTAGCAAGAACATGAAACAGAGATCAACTGCCATTTATTAATATAACAACAACCTTAAAAAGCTCAAATCAATATCCAACACTAACAAGACGTCAACACAAATCCAACACAATCAATATCCAAAAATCATAATATAACAACAAAATTAAAAAGCTTAAATCAGCATCTGACACTAATAAGACAAACAACACAATCAATATCTTAAAATTATAAGATCAATAACAAATTTTACACCAAAAAGAGAAAAAGAAAAAAGAAAGAATGTACAAATAAAGAGATAATATTTAATCTAACCATGAATTGTAAAGCAAGAGATCTAAAAGCCAAGATTAAAAAGGCCTTTTCAACAAGGATGGATTCCATTAATGTAAGCTCTTGACTTTCTACACAGATCTTCCATGGTTTGCATAAAGAGATTCAAGCTCCTTATGCTAATGTGAAGAAAATTTGTAACATGTCTTTGAGACCAAAACCTTGATAAAGAAATTTGTAATTTCATTAATATCTTGTTTATTGATGATTATCCAACAATAAAAATTTGCCAATTTTGGAGTTTCTTAGGTGTTAATGAGCAAAATTTAGAAAAGGGGGAAAAGGGTTTTATTGAAAATACAAATTTTGATGAAAATCTTTAGAATAAATTAAGAAAAAAGAATTATATAGAAATAAGATTCAAAGAAGATGGAAGAAAGAGAAAGAAATTGAGTTGTAAAAATGCAAAGATAAATAAAAAAATAATGAGTTGTATGTAGGTAACTAACATAAGAAGCCGACGTGGCTAATATGTTGATTACATAGATGCCACATGACAAAATTGGGGCCATGTATGCTCAATCCGTTAGAATTAATGAGATATGACTAATGGTTAAATTTTTAAATACTTATAGGATTTAATTGTTACAAATTGAACATTCAGGACTTAATTGTAAACATTTTATAACTTTTAGGACTGGAAAAATTTAATTAGTTTTGTCAACCTTATTGTTTGTTTTAGATTTTAAATAATTGTTGAACTCAATTATATTTGAAATATATTTTTTAAAAAAGTATAGTTTATTAAAGTAATCTATTCTATAACAAATATTTAAATAATAAAATAAATCATACAAATAAAATTTATTTATTTTAAATATAAAAGATAACATTTTTTTAAAAAGTTTGTGACTAAAATATTAAAAAAGTTAATTTTGAGGATTAATTCATGGATATATGGGATTAATGAAAAGATTTTTTTTTAATATAATGTAAAACTTAAATCATTAGAAATATCAGCCTTTAAAATATCATAAATAAAGCCTAGGGAAGACAATTTCTAGACCATTTTGCTCAAAAACGTGAATTGCCATTCTAGCTAAACAATGGGCAACAAAATTTGTTGAGCTACTAACATAATTAAGAACAATGTTTGGAATAGACTTAAATAAACACTTGCAATCTCCAATAATAAGGCCAATAGTTGATATCTACACTACCACACTATGAACATCATGAACCAAAAGTTAGGAATCAAACTCAATTATAGCATTATTCACACCCGTAAACTTTAACCAACTAAAGACTTCCCTCAACCCCACAACTTCTACTTCCAAAAAGTCATTATTTCCACTAAGTAACATTGATTTTACAGCAATAAAAGCACTTGTATGATCTCCCATAACACCCTTAATCCCAATTTATTTTGAAGAGGACCATATAGCTACATCTGTAAACCTTTAACCAGCCTCTAAGCGGGCAAGTCCATTTGTAGATTTTAATTGTGATGAAAATTTCTTATAAAACTTAATTGAAAATTTGACATAAGCTATAAGACTAAAAATGTTATGATATCTTTATTTTAACTTATTGTACAAGTTATCTTCCATTTTAGACTAATTTAATCCCTTAGAAAATGTGTTTTTAATGCAATATGACTTGGATAAATAAAATTAATATGGACAAGTTGTGCAAAATAATAGCCAATAAATTGACACCACCTTTCTTTAAAAATTTACCTATCATTAAGAAAAAAAACTTCTTTATTGGTCACTATAATTTTTTTCCCATTTTTACAATCAACAATGGAAAATAACCCTATTCTTAGATACCTAAAAAGCACAAAAAGCTTGAACTTATCTTCAAGTAATTGTAGAGATTCTTCTTATTGATGCTTTCTATTGATAATGTTGACTTTTCTTGTTTTGGTCGTCTTACTTACCATGATTTTTTTTATGCTTATTTTGCATCCAAGTACAAAGATGTAAACTAATTTTTCCACCTTCACTTCTTATTCTTCACTAAAAAAAAAGTCAAATTAGTAACATAAATTAACAACAAATTTCTTCCATCATTAATTAGTGATGGATTAGAAATGAAAAAGGTGAACTTGAGGCAATAGCGATGGATAAATAAAACCATAGCTAAAATTTAGTAGGTGTTAGACTCAATGAAAGTAATCATCAATTAGCAACAAATTCATAGTAGTCACTAATTAGCGATAGATTTTTTAATCAATCAGAAAATGCTTTTAGGCTAGAAAACTCTAAAATTCAGCAACGACTAAGTCTGTTGCTAATTTTTAAGGTAAAATTGTGCCCCTTTCCATTTTATTTATAAATAAAATTTTAAAAAAATCTATCAAAGTATAGATGTGCCCTAGCGCCAATCTTTTAATGTAAAATGATATTGTACTTTTATCCTTATGATAATAAAATATTTATTTAAATAAAATATTTATTTATTTGAGTATTTATCCTTTAGCGTTATGTTAAATGAGTTTATAATCAAGAGTTAATAATAAGAGTGACAAATTTATTTAGTACAAATGCTATAAAATGTTTGTAGGTATTAGATCGATATATGGGTAGCATTAATCCTTGAACGATCACCTCTTTCTATTTTTCTTAATCAATATGTGATATCGATAGTGGAAGGTACTAAGTCGCATGCTACTTGATATGAGATATCATAATAGACATGTGGATACTCATATCATTGGTGGATCGAATTGGGATGTAAGAAAAGTGACTACATGGAAATTCACTTTGTCAATAATCACTATCTTGGACATAATGGTGCATATGGTCCTCTGAGCTAAGGTGACATGGTCATGCACATATTGTTAGTTAGAATTTGTTATTGCTTATATAAATGTGCTAGCCATGTGGGTATATAGTGTATGGTGGCTATAGTCGGTTGTATATAGGAATGAGTGATCAGTTAGATGGTATTCAATACCTTGAGTGAATTGGGATAAAATCCTATGTTATTTAAGTTGTTCTTGATGAATAAATACTTGGCCAGGTCAAATTTGACTTACTCAAAAAGACTTTTGGTGTTAGAAAGGAGTTTCCAGTATAAGTCATGTTTTATTAAGAATTGAGCTAAAGATGAGGTCATAGGATTAAGATAATTAGAGTTCAACTTGACCATAACTCTAGCCAATATTTACATTTTATAATAAAGGGACATTGAATGCACAATAATTATATTTTATGTTTCTTGTGAATCTATGAATAGCATTTTTTCTAATTAGGTAGTCATGATATCTATGATGGTCACTTATGACTTATAGGAACTACATATGATTAATTGAGTTTTTTATATTTAGCTTGGAAAGAATTTCCTGTAATATTAATAATTAATATTATTTTCCATTCCTATTTAGACTTAAACATAATAAATCACCTACATAAGAGTTGCACCAATAATTTACATATTAATTAAATTAATTGGATTGGATTTGCACTTGTGTGACGATCTAACAAATCTCAAAATCCAATTCAAAGATTATTACTATTAATTATATGATTTAATATTATCTTGGACTTAATTTAATATGTGATATTAAGCTTAAGGACCAAATTGATATTTGCCATAATACTAGTTTAAATATGGGCCATATAGATGTAACTTAATGGATAATGGGTGGGTTTGGATATTTATGTGTATTAAAGAGATGGACCTTATTTAAGTGTTAGATAAAGCTTAAAGGAATCAATTATGCAACTTATAAATGTGGTGAGCACAAGCCTAAATAGGGTGAAATTTTAAAATTTTCACTTGTATAATCCTTCATGACATGAAGAATTCCATTCCCAAGGATCCATTTTGCATTTTACATGTAGATAAATATCAAAAAAACATATACATACATCAACCTAGGAAACTTTATGTTTAAGAAAACTTACAAACTTTTAATTTAATGTAGACCATAATAGTTATCTATAAGCTTTACATGCTTTAGGTTCAACTCTTGAATTAAATGCTCTAGCCTCCTAAATGTTAGGCCTCTAGCTTGAAATACCAAAGCTCTACTAAATCACCTTCTTGCTTAGATTAGATTAGTTGCAACTAGCCTCTCTAATGACCCTTACAAAACTTGCACTAATTTAATCTCCTTGCAAGAACATTTAAGGTTTATTTTGTGTATATGTTGTTTCTTTTGGTGTGTCTCTACACTCTCTCTAACCTTAGAACACTTTTTAGGCTATATATATATATATATATATATATATATATATATATATATTAAGAAAGTAAACCCTAATCACATGATAAGCATACAACTTGTCATGTTAAGTATACAAGTTGTATATATCTTATTAGTGTATAAAGAAGTGCGTAAAGAATTAATACATCTCATGTATTATGTCTACATACATTCTCTATATATAACTATTTGATATACACCTTATCTTTGCCATGGTTAATAATATACACTTAAGAGATAATGTGCCAAATATGCCAAATTTGCCATGGTCAACATGTTACACATAAAAGATAATGTGCGCCTAACATGACAAATTTGACCATATCCTTTGACATGGACTTGGGCTTGGTAATTAGGCCAACACTTGGCCCCCTAAAGTCCAATCTAGTAATTAAATGGGTCTGGATAAAGTTCATAGGCCTTTTTAACATCTTGGACTAATCTTTGGTCTAAAACTCTTTTGGGCCTAAGCCCAAACAACTTTGGCCATTAATCTAAGTCCAAATAGAAACAACATATATTACTAATTTAATACTTTAATTAATATCTCATATTAATTAAGTATTAATTAATAATTAAACCCTTACTTGAATTGGATTTCATGATATGCTAAAATCATTACTTAAAGCATAAATCTAATTATACTAATCTTACTTATTCAATTAAACGCTTTAATCAATAATTAAATTAATATTGATGATGATTTGGTGAAAATCTTTTAGGTGTGATGTACTAGGTTCATATCTAATTGGCAGTAAGAAGATAATATCAAAATAATATCAACACCTGATATTATTTAAAACTTCTTTCAAATCTAAATGTCAAAATCCTAATTATACACATTTAACTCTTATAAATTGTGAGTAACCCCTACCATCGATATCACAACCACCCAATTAGAAATGATTTCATGTATTGATTCACATGAACCCTTTGGTTATAATTACTTGCACTAAAATCCCTTCATTAGAAGATCCCGATACAACCTAGGGTCATGATTTAGTCAAACTTGAATAGCTATATCATATGACCACATCTTAAGTTAAAGTTCTTGATAAAATATAACAAATACTAGAAACACTTTTCTAGCACTAAAACTCTTTTAAGTTATGTCATGTTTGTCCTAACCAAGAACTTATTCATCAATAACAAACTTAGATAACATAGGATCTTATCTCGGTTCACTCCAAGCAATGAATCCTATCTTGGTTGAACACTTATCCCTACATTTAACTAACTAGAGCCACTACATGCCAAATACCCATGTATGATTAACACAAGTATATAAGTGGTAACAAACCCTAACTACTCAAATATGGATGACAGTGTCATTTTAAGTTAAAGGACTATATGCGCTATTATGACCTAGATTGTGATTGTTGACTATAAGTGAATATCCATGCAGTCACAAATCTAATGTCACTATTTAATCCACCCATCACATGAATATCCATATGTCTATTATGATATCTCATATCAAGTAGCATGAGACTTACTACCTCCCACTATTACTATCATATACTAATAAAGAAAAATAGACAGAGGTGATAGTCAAATGAATATTACCTAAATATTAACTTATAGACTATGAACATTTTATAGCATATGTACTAAATAAATTTATAACTCATATTATCAACTCTTAATAATAAATTTATTTAACATTATGCTAATGGATAAATATTTAATTAAGTAAACACTTTAGATAATATAATATTATTTTATTGCCATTTGGGATAATTTACAATGTTAAAATATGTGATTGGCCTCTAGGGCATACTACCTATTCTAATAAAAGCCTATAAGTCTAATTAGTGGATGTTGTAGAGATAGGCCCATTTAAGAGTTAAATGAGCCTAACTAGTAAAAGCCTATTTACTAAAGGGGTTGCCATATAAGCTAAAGCATATAATGCTTATGCTCACATAAGAACCAACTAGGCACATGCTTTCCATGCGATGTGATTGCATAAAGGGCATCATGTCAAGGTGTTATAAATATTCACCTTTAGTTAGTACAAGACCTTTACATGTATAAGGTTGTTTATTTTACACTCAAAGTGAAAAAATAAGTTGCTTATTTTATACTTAAAGTGAAAAAGTAAGTGGACAATTTCTACATGCATAATGTAGCTTATATTTTACTTAAACATTAGTAAGTAGTGGATCTTTACACATGCAAATTAGTCTCTCACATATGCACTAAGTTAGTGGATGTTCTCTACAACACTTACTACCTTACATTAAAGACATTTAGAACATAAGAGAGAAACTAAAAGAGAGTTCTTAATAGTTAGGCCTTCTTCTTTTTTCTTTCTAAGTGTAGTCAGTGAAATACAAAAGTTGTATTACATATAGTAGTCCGTAGTCATCATCTACAAAGTTTGGGTTGTGCAAGAGTTGTTCAACTAGAAGGCTATATTCATCCATCTATTGGAGGCAATAAGTCCTACATTATTAAAGCCAATGAAGAAGTTTGAGCAAGTTATTGGATCACTAAAGAAGGAGCTTATGGGTAAAACTCCATCAAAGGCTTGAAGTCATTCTAGTGCTTATCATGTGTCTCAAGCTAGAGGCTTCACACTTTGGGAGTTAGGAGCTTGTGGATTTGCACGAATCAAATCCTAAAAGCTTATTGAGTATACTACTAACATTTAAAATTTGTAAGAATTACTAAACTGTTAAATGTAAGTCTTTTAACTTGCTATATGTATTAGTTGTTTGTGAATCTTTGTTACATGTTGTCCATTTAAGCATGCATGCATTTTATTGTGTAAATTACATATGATATGGTTTTGGGTTATTTAGGATTCATACATTTCATGCAAGGGTTGTATGATAGGTAAAATTTTTGAAATTGACTTTGACCTGATTTGTGGTCACACTACTCCTTTGCTCATAATTTAGTGCATGTAATTAATCCCTTTAGCTACCACCACTGAAGCACCTATCTCAGCCTCTACTACCACTAAAGCATTGATTGAGCCAAAGCTTTTCATCCCCTTAACTAATTTCCTATCACCACCACCACCTTTACTTGAGTAGTAGTGGTGATAGGAAATTGGTCGAGGGATATGTGTGTGTGTGTGTGTATGTGTATGTGTGTGCGAAATTTCAATATAATTTATGTAAAAGGCATATTGTTTGGCCTGATTTTAGGACAGATGTATCTTTTAGATTTGGTGGAGTGTTTATGAAGATTAGCATAATAAGACGCTATATGGTTAGAGGAAAAAGGGGGTTAAGTCACACGGTGTTAGATATGAGGTATAAGATAAGTGGTAGGTCCATTGGTAGATCCCCAAGTGGCAATAAAAGTCTACTAAGGCAAAAGGTAACCACCTAAGCAAGATTGAAGGTTTAGGGACAAGGATCACAAAGCACACTGGTGATTCCCACAACTAGGGCTAAGTACGGGATGAAGAAAGTACTTAATCGTACCTAAATTTTGAATTGAAAGATATTAAAACCATACCGAATTGAATAATTTTAATTCTAAGCCAAATTTTATGACTAACTTGGTACGACACTGGATATTTATAAAAAACCAAACTGAGAACTATACCAAACCATACCAAACTGAAAACCGAATATTAATTTAATAAGTAATACATAAATATTAATAAATATTATTAACTAGTAACTTAATTATATACGTATAATTATATTGTCAAGTAATATACATATGTATAATAATATATGATAAAAATTAACGTGTTTTGTAATTAAAATATAATAAATAAATTGTTAACAAAAAAAATTAATTTTTTTTTATTATTAATATTATTATCATTGTTATTACTATTATTATTCAATTATCAAGTCAAAATATGAAATGTTTATTACATTACAATTTGAACATAAGATATAAAAATAAAAAATTAACATTACATTAATTTCAAATAACTTAATTAACAAATAAGAATGTGGAATGTCCATTACAACACATTTTAAACTTAAAATATGAGAAAGAAAAAAAAATTATTATTATTGTCAACAACAAGTAAAAATGTGGAATATCCATTATATTTCAATTTAAACTAAAAAAATATTTAAATACGAAAATTAACATTGTTTAATTTCAAATTTTATAATTTTTAATTAAAATATGTTGTTATTATCATATTTGATAACTTATTAATTATTGTTTTTAACAAGTAATCTAATCTTATTGATATTATTTAAAATTAATGAGCTAAATAATATTATTATATTTAATAACTTATTATTGTTATTGTTATTAAATAATATAATCTTATTGATATTATTTAAAAATAATGAGCTAAATAATATTATTATAATTATTATTTTGCTACATAATGATACATAGACATATATTATAGATAACCAAAACGACATAGTTTTGCCTAAAATTATGTTTTTTTTTTTATTAAAATAAGTAGTGATTTTACAAAAAGAAAAAAGAGAATATAGGTTATTTTTATTAATTATAATAAATTGCTAATATTATATTTATTAATTTATTAATTATTATTATTATTGTTATTAAGTAATTTAATTTTATTGATATTATTTAAAAGTAATAAGGTAATTATTAAATTAAAATAGCTATTAATATTAATAGTTAATAAGTAACTAATTAATTACACACACATACAATATCCATAAAATAACAAAAACAATATATTTTTACCCAAAACTATGTTGTTTTGATTTGTGGATAATAAATATAATTTTAATTAATAATATAAATTTGTCTATTACATAAATTTCTGAATTCCTGTTTTGGACCGTGCCATAATAATTTGTTCCGATAGAACAAAATCTCCATACCAAACCATCATGAAAATTAAGATGGTACAAGTATGAAGATTTTTAAATTAGGTACTGGTACTAGAGATTTTATTTTTAAAATTTTCAAAATATAGTACGGTTCTAGAGATTTTAAATCCCTAGATTTTTCCGACCTGTGCTTACCCCTACTTATAGCAAAGCTGACCATGTTAGAGTGTTGGTAAGATACTTGATTATGTTTATATATATATATATTGTTAATTTTAGTATATTAACAGTATTAATAAACAACCTTGAATCATTTTTTTTCCTTAATAAGGAGTTACAACATGTGCCCACACCTTAGGAGATCTTTAAGAGGATCCATATGAAGATAGATGAGTCCTTTATTAATAGCCAATCATAAAAGGTTAATATAAGTTAATTAAACATCATATTTTAGTTTTTCTTTTCACCTAGTATAACCATTTCTTTTAATTGATTACAAGATAAGATCATTGAGATGGTTTAGCCATATCATAACTTACTAAGGATGGGTTGCAGCCACTTACAGTCAACATGACAAATCTCTATATAGAGACTATATGTGGTGAGAAGAATTGATACATATACAGGTTTGGATCACATGCTTTTGCTCTCTACCCCAATTCCATCAGCAGCACTAGCACATTAGCTCCTTGTGTTGTGCCACCATTTGATGATCATGCACTTCATTTAGTTCGATAGCAAATAAAGGAGCCAAATCATATGCTTCAACGTGAACAAGAGTGGGAGGAGCAACATGAGAGAGATGGAGGCTAAGCATAAGTAAATCTCCAAATAGCTCGAGCATCTTGAGCAAGAGCAAGACGGTATGTGCCATATACAATGAGGGCTGAAGTCAATAATGAGGTGTACGCAGGCTGGGCTTATGCTCAATGGATCGTCTTCTAGTGTTGTTCTTGACAATCCAAAATATAATGATCATCCTTTGAATGATCCACCTTTTTTGTGATACTTTAGTGATCTTGTATTGTTATATATATATATATATATATATATATATATATATATTGACTAACTATTGGTGTGTGTATGGATTTATTATTCATTTTTTTCATTTACCATAAACAATTATATTTTCTTAATTTTTAATATGAATTTCATTTAATAATTACTAAAAGTAATTAAAAAAATTAAAAACTTAATGGCAGATATAGTCATCACTAATCTATCATTAAAATTTTAAATTTCTTTTTTCAAATGTATAATTTTAGCGATTGGAAAACTTAATCCGTAACTAAATAGTCATCAATTAGCAATGGACACTAAATATTTGGGAATGAAATTTAGCAATAGATTTGATATCATTGTTAATAGCTGCCTTCGCTAATCCGTCGTTAATATTTGTGAGAAATTAACAGTTCCATCGCTAATTCTCTTAGCGACCTACATTTCACCTAAAGAATGTTTGCTGTCGCTAATTCTTAAATTTTGTTGTAGTGCTTTTTTTTTTTAAAAAAAAAAAACACGGTTGATGGTGGCGCAGGAAGAGGTCGGGAGAAAATTCTCTCATCAAGTTTTCTAAAAAACACCTTAAGTTTTTTGAAAAATGATCAATTTAGATATTCAAAATTATTAATTGTAACAAGTAAATTTAATTTTAGCTTAAAGATTTAAATGTATTTTAAAAGTTAAGTCTTTAAAAAACAAACTGATTCATTAAGATTTTTTTCTTTTTCTTTTTTAAAAAATAAAATATAAAAAATATTTTTAATGGTAATCTTACTATTTTCAAAACAATATCATAAATTAATTTTGAAATATTTTCAAAAATTTTAACTCTTGACACTTTTATTTTTAAGGTTGTCTTTTATTTTTTTAACATTTTTTTTATTTTTTACTGAATTTTTCAACTTTTTATTTTATTTTATACTTTTTTAATATTTTATTTATTTTTTTCAACATTTTTTTTGCTTCATATTGTTTTCATTTATTTTTTCTTAATATTTTTTTTACTTTATATTTTTTATTGTCTTCATTTATTTTGTTCTCAATTTTTTTTGCTCAACATTTTTTTCTATTTTTATAGTACTATATTTATTATTTTTTAAACATTTTTTTTCTAATGTCTTTATTTTTTTTTTCAACTTTTTTTACTCATCGTTTTTTAAGATACTATTTTCATTTTATTCTCAACTTTATATATATATATATATTATCCTAAAACCTTTCTTTTTTTGCTAAATAATTATGAATTAAACATATGCAATTGTTGTTAAATCAACTAATAAATATCTTCAACTGTTGTAATAACAATAAATAAATAAAAAATTTTACTTTTATATTTCTAAAAAATAAGAATTTTATTTTATTTTTTACTTTTGTATTTATAATATCAACAAAAAAAATCCGAAAAAATAAAAAAATCCACAAAAATAAACAAACCAAAAAAAAAAAAACTAAAAACAACAGTTGAGTAACAAAACAACAAAAATTACCAAAAATCAATAAATAATAATTTATTTAATTTATTTCATAAATTTTTTTATTATTTTTATTGAAAAATAATTATTGAATACTAGGTGCAATTTTTAATTTAATTAGTTTAATTTTTAAGTTCTTAATAATTATGAAAAAATAATTATTGAAAATAATGTGTAATTTTTGTTCAATTAGCTTAATTTTTGTATTATAAATAGTAAGTTTCAAAATAAAAAAAAAGTATTATTTAGAATATAAAATTAAATTATTTAAATATACAAATCAAATAAGTACATATAATCAATCTAAATTAAATATGCATTAAAAATAATAAATAGAAAAAAAATTATAAAAAAAATGAAAAAAAAAGGCCCAGCCACCAACTATAACCGAGCTATGAGATGATATTTATTCTAATAAAGTTAACTATGAACCAGTGGTGATAAGGTTGGGTTGAAGGGGGTAGATGGGATACGCTCCACGTTACCTATTTAAGATGAAAATGTTAGTTGGTTTGAATGTCTAAAGGTGTTGTCGGGTTTGGTTTCTAATATGATTCCCCTTGAATGTCGCTTTCCTTATCAACACTTTTAACGTTTTTCTCTTTCCCTATGCTTACTCAAACGGCTGTTCTACTCGGTATGGGTCCCATCTAAATACTAATTTCAATCCCTTTTTATTTAAATATTATTGCATGTACTTCTACTTAGGCTTGCACCGCCCCTTTTAAACGTTAGGACGCGATAATAAAATTTAAAATTTAACATAAATAAATTTAGATAAAAAAAAACCAACTTGTTTAATGAACATAAAAAATAAAATAGTGGATTTTAAAAAGTTGAACCCATCTAACTCATTTAAAATATAAAATAATATACATAATTAACTAGTATAATATTGTTAACATTTGATCTTAATATATTTAAAACTAACGAGACTCGATTGAGATGATAAATTTTTTATTAAGTGAAGACATCCATGACTCTAGGGTCATTGATTCAAGTTCTAGTAGTACAAAAAATTAAGGATCAACTTCTTGATACATCACTAGGTAAAAAAAGTTAACCATATATATATATAGTGTTCAAAAAAAATAAAAATTTGATACATCCAATGATAAAAAGTTCAAAATAGTCCATCAAAGTAAATAATGACCTAAAAAAGGGATTAAAATCCAATTTATTAAAAAAAGGACTTTAGACCAAAAGAATAATAAAAAGAAAAAAATTAACGTTAGTGAGAGAAGTTAGAAAAAGATGGAGGAATTTAAGGGAGTTCTAGCAAAAAAGAGGGAGAGTAAGAAGAAGGGAGGAGATTTTTTAGGTGAATGGAGTGAAAAGAGGAAGAGGTGGAAGAAAAGAGGAAAAATAAAAAGGAGAAATGAGGGAGGATAGATCTTTGGAGAGGGAAAAAAATAGTAATAGAGAAAAAAGGAACTTGTTAGGGAGAGAAGAAAAAAGTTTTTGGTAAATGATAGAAAAGAGAGAGAGAGGAGAAAAAAGAGTTTAAAGAAAAAAGGAATTGGAAACAAAACTTAAAGAAATAATTTTTATTTGACGTATTATATTTTAAAATTATCATAAATTGAGAATAAATTTATTTTCTTTTACTACTTTTTTTTTAAAAAGATTTGAGCAATAGTGCCATTTTTTTTCTAGCACTGTGCCCCCTTACTTTTTTTTTTTATTTGTTTTGTGTTCACCTATGTTACTTATATTTCTATTTATTATTATTTATTGTTCATTTTAATTTATTTTTATTTCTACCCATTCTTTATTTTTTTAATTTATATATTTTTATTGCATTATTTTTATTTAATTTAAAATCTGTTTATAATTTTT
Organism: Mallotus nudiflorus; assembly: GCA_947683625.1. Lineage (NCBI taxonomy): Eukaryota > Viridiplantae > Streptophyta > Magnoliopsida > Malpighiales > Euphorbiaceae > Mallotus > Mallotus nudiflorus. The sequence goes on along the minus strand of CANTUR010000069.1, from coordinate 4,989,559 downwards.
ATTATATTATATTTTTTGTTATAATTTTATTTTACTCTTATCATCTTATCTATTATTTTATGTAATTTGTATTATATCTTTCATTTGGCGTGTTTTATTTATTTTGTTATTGGGATAATGTTTGAAGGTAATTATCATGAATATATAAACAAGTATATAAGTATGATGCACGATCATGTCAAAAGTATTATAATGCAACTATATGTTATGGTGACATGTAATCACAGCCTTATTACATTGTTCACGTCATAAGCATGGTAAACATTTTTTTTTTTGGAAGCAAAATACATGAATCATGAAATGTGCAAAACTAACATGATATACATTTACTTGACATGACAATTATTATGGTATCAATCGCGTAATGCTAACAAATAATAATATTGAAATGAGATGAATTTAACAAAAATTGAAATGAAATAAGGAGAATAGAGGTTAGAAAGGCTAACAGCTGAGTAGACTCATCCTCTTCGATCTTATCCTTATTTGTTGAGATTTTGGGACCATTATTTTAAGTGATTTGAAGTTTAAAAAGAGAAAGTAATAAATAAGGTAAAAATTGAAATGACTAAAAAATATTTAAAATGAATAAAAGAAAAATATTTGAAAAGATAAACAAAAAGAAATAAAATAAAATCAGATTTCTTAAATGAGTAAATAGAAAATAGAAACTAAAATGTACTAAAAAGATAAAATTTATGGTGATTAATTGATCATATGATGTGGTCATTTCATCAAATTCGGTTTCAAAATATACATCTTATACCTTAGATAAATTGAATTCACATCATAAATTATTGCCTTTATTCTTTCCCAATAATCATCATAAATGATTTAAAAAGAAAAGAATATATATTAAAAAAAAACAATTGACTTTTAGATTTTGGTTAGAATTCAACATTATGAGTGGAACCCCATATATTCACAAAAGAAATATAATAAAGACCATTTGGAATACAATAAATCAAAGGAACAATAAATAATTGAAATAAGAAATGATTTGAGTTAGGAAAAAGAAATAAATTCTTATAAAAATAATTCAAAAATGGAGAAAATATAAATAATACGTGACAAGGAAATATAAATAGAAATTAATGAACAAGAATAAGCTCTATATGTATAAATATGGTTGGAATTAGAAGAGATTTGTAAAAAAGTGAAATGTGAATTATAAATATAGTAAGGGAAAGAATGACACAGAAAATAACATGAATAAACTTGAGAGATTATTCAAAAGAAAGAATAGCAAATATGCATAAAACAAATAAAGAAATAAGATGGGGAATTTTATATAAATGGAATAAATGATAAATTTTAAACATATGATAAAAAGGTTGAATTAAATGAAAAAATAAATGAATAATCAAAGAAAATGGTGAGAAAGTAGGGACAAAGAAACATGTATTAGATTTATGAAGAAAAAATAAAATAAAAAAAGTAAAATAAGAATGAGGTGAACATATAGGATTGAAACATAAATATTAAACAAAATACAAAAAGGAAGTGCTTGGGAGAGTAGAGATGCAAAAATGAAAATAATTAAGGAATAGCAATAAATAATAAATAACTAAATGAAATAGAAGGAAAATTAAGGCATTTAAGTAATAAATTGAACATAAAAATGTAAATAAAATGAGATTAAGGATGGAGATTAACACAAGACATAAATAAAATGTAGAGAGTGAAATTGAGATCTTGCAATGTAATAACTACAATTTATATAATAAGATATTATGGCAAAAATTAACATATATGTAACACGTAAATATATATATAAGACTGTATGTACTTATCCCAATCAATCTGTTAGCCCTCAGAGGGAAAAGGTTGGGTGTTGGGACCTTAACTAAAGCTAAGTGATGCTCAGCCGACTAGGCGAGGACACACAAACATATATGTATATATCATAAATATTATACATACACATATGTATATGATATAGATATTGATTGTGAATTAATGAATAATATATAATTATGAACAATAAGTAAAATGCTTGAAAACTAAATAGCAATAAAAATAAATGTTAGCAATTAATAGAGTTAATAATGTTAGTAATATTAGTAAATTGAAAGATTGAGAGCTTTGAAATTGGATAACAAGACGTATATAAAATGCAATGAATGATGCATGTTGAAGTGCATGCAACATAATAAAAATATGAATTGCATGCAAAATGGTACTGATGAATTGATGTGATCCTAGTTTCGAAAGAGGAGGAGTTCAAGATTTGTTCATGCTAATAAGGCAACTTTCATTTAAGAAAAGAGCAAATTTGCATAAATTTGTATTTTGTGTAGCATACATTAGTATTTTAGCCATAACTCACTCTACAAAACTTGGATTGAGATGATTTAAGAAAGAGATCTACAACTTTAATGAAGATATCTAGGGTTAATTCGATTTTATACCTGAGCTAAACTTATGAAAAGTTATCAGATCGTGAATAAAACTAGGCTGATTGAATATACATCAGTAAATGGGTCATATCTCACTCAATATAGATCAAAATGAAGCAATTCAAGATGCCACTAAAAAATAACAATAAGGGCTACAACCTTTATGTCTTAGGCTTTAGTCAATTAGGCCTTAATCATGGTGAAAAGTGTACTACAATGTGTTATATCTTGTAAATTCGAATTTGACTAGGATTATATTTTCTTATTTAAGAAGGATTTTATTTTCTTGTTTAGTTAAGATATAGGAAGATATGCCTAGTAATGGTATGGGCAATGAAGAAACTTAAACATTACTTTCAATCCTCTACGAAGCTCCCTCCCTAGTAGGAAATCTTCTAAGTGGTTCAAACTATTAACATAATTAAATGTGCAATACCTAACTAAAAAGGCAATAAAGGGAAGAGTACTGGCTAAATTTCTAGCTCTTAACCCCATTCCAAACTTAGAAGAAATCCAATTAGACTTTCCGGATGACTTCAATTCAACCATTAAGATTTAAGGATGGCAGATGTATTTTAATAGAGCAGTTAATTAGTTCGACATAGGAGTTGGTGTCATATTACAATCTCTAGAAGGTGAAGTGATACCAATTGCCAAAAAACTCGAGTTCAAAGTCATAAATAATGAAGCAGAACATGAGGCATGTGCACTCAAAATAGAAGCACTAATAACCTTAGATGTTACAGAAATTGAAATCTTTGGAGATTCCATGCTAAGAATCAATCATGCCATAGAGGAGTGGGAATTAAAAGAGCAACACTTAAAAACCCTTACCTGGATCACTTGAAGTTGCTCACCATGTCCTTCCAAAAATGCAAATTCATTCATCTCCACAGGAACCACAATCGGATGGTAGATGCACTTACTTCGCTGGCATTAGTGTGGGAAAGACCATCCAAAATGCCCATAAAGCCCTTTAATCCTATTGAGATCAGGATGACCTTGTCATAAGAACTCTAGAATAGTGAAAATAAAAACAACTAAAAAATCCTAATTTTATAACATACAAAGATATTTGAAGGAACGACCCTATCCCAATCAAACAAGTGAAAAAGATAAGGTAGTCATCTTACAATTAGCATTAAAATTCACATCACACCAGGGTGTGTTATATAGAAGAACTTCATATGGTTTACAACTCCAATGTCTAGATAAAACTAAGGCTGCAAGAGCAATAGAAGAATTACACAAAAGTGTTTATGGTCCACATATGAATGGAGCAATCCTAGCTAAAAAGCTAATCAGACAATGGTTCTTCTAGATGATGATGATGGAAAACTGTATCAAATTCATAAAGGAATGCCACAAGTGTCAAATCCATAAGAATGTTAGCCACCTTCCCCCAATAGAATTACACTATATCTCCTCTTCATAGCCCTTCTCAGCATGGGGACTAGACATAATTAGGAAAATCCACCTAATAGCCTATAATGGAAATAGGTTCATCTTAGTGGTAATGAATTACTTCATAAAGTGGGTCAAAGCATAATCATTCATAAAGATAGGAGCCAAGCAAGTGGCTAAGTTCATTAAAAGAAATATGTTATGTCTATATGGGATCCTCCATTACATCATCTCTCAACAGTGTTTAATTCTAAGGGGAAGTTAGAGAATTACTAAGGAGTTATAAGGTGGAACATCACAAATCTTCTCCTTACCGACCATAAGCAAATGGAGTCGTCGAAACTATAAATAAGAATATCAAGAAGATTTTATCAAAGATGACTCAAACTTACTAAGACCGGGCAAATAGATTGCCAGACAGAAGAGACAGGGATCTACGAAAAATAAGTAAATAAGTCAATCATTAGTCATTAAATAGGCAAAACAAAGGCAAAATAAGTGAAATAAAACATGAACATGGGAAGCATCAGGAGAGGTAACATCTGACTGAGGAAAGCCAAGATGAGGAAAATCAAGATACACTCCTCCACTAAAGATGTCCATCCCAAATAAAACCAAGGATGATCTAATTGCCAAGTCCCCAAGAATGATACTACCATAAGCCACATCGCTAGCATGGGCAATCACTTAAGTACAAAACGTGCCCTCAACCTCCTTGAAATAAGATCTTGATATCTTTCAATGAGATCCCCATCATTATAGGTAAGTCCCATAACCATGTCAATTATAGCTTATTACTAACAAAGTTCATCACATGCTTGTACAAAGTAAGAATAAAAGCCTACCAGATCAAAAAAAGCAAGTCTCGATAATCTGCGTGATGGGTTAGTCCTCAAATTTGAAGGATGAGCCTTATCCACTTGAGGAGGTAGAGGTGGAGGAAAGGTGTCACTGGCCACAACATCAATCAATTATGGGATATACACATCGACATAAAGAGATTATGCACCCTCTAGGGGACTCTTAAAAGGATGTCTTATCATGGAAATAGCAAGCTCATCCACGCTAAACTCTTGACTTTAGAACATGTCACCAAGAAGAGGAACATGGACTCTCCTTACAAATGGACCATCCTACTAAAGATGAACTCGCTCACCTAGATACCATACCTTGCTAGTAAGGCTAAGGAGCAGCACTTGTCTCTTTGTCAGCTGCCATATTGTCACCATCTTTATCAACCAATCTGACCTTACCACTCACCAGTGATGGAGGACCTACTTAAAAAGAAAAAAAATGAATAATGAATCTCCATAAAATGAAACAATCAATATAGTAGGAATCAAGTATACCTATCTAGGCAACAACCTACCTTTATAGTCTCGAGCCACTATGCAATCCTCAATCAAATTAGTAGCCTTCCTAATCCAGCTAGAATAATGAGGAAAACCATCCTCTAGGAGATGCTTAATGGTTGAACGAGGAAGAACCTTGACCTCATATGCCTAGATCTATTAAAATCAGAACTTAGAAAATCAGGAAAAAATAAGTAAAAAATAAAGAGCAAAAGGACAGATATAAGAACTCTTACTCACATCCAGCATAAATAAGCATCCATAAATCTTGTAGCCACCTCGATATACTGCATCCAAACTCGAGTACATGTAGGTGAAAGTGGCAGTACCTTAATAAGTTATCTAAGTCTCTTAGGATAGGTAAAAAATGTAGACTTCCCGTACCTAAAGGATTTAAGAAGATGACAATAGTCAACAAGTAGAATAAGAAGTAATGAGCCAACTACTCTATTGAAGCAAGAACATTATACATCATCAACATAGTGGAGATGAACTCGATGTAACAAGTGAAGTACAGATAACAAGACTTCATAGGGGTAGGCACTCCAAGCAACTCTATGGTGAGGCACCTACTCACCACTGTAAAAGAACACTCCTCCTTACTGAAGGGAACAGGCTCCCCAAAAAAGCTTAAGCCCATGATAGTGGTAAAGTCTAGAGGAGTGATGGTCATCTCTCCAATGGGCAAGTGAAAAGTATTTGTTGTGTCCATCCATTACTTAATTAACATATAGATAGCAATTTGACTCAATGCATACGAATCATAAGAAAGCGTAGAGATAATCCCTTCAAAACCCTTCCCTATAACCATATGCTTCACACATAATAGAAGACCCTGATAGTATATGATGATCCTATTGAAACTACCAGGTAACATAATAACATCTATCTCTTTAATTTAACAAGATCAAACTAATAACAAAAGTTGAAAAGAGAAGCATCATGGCAAGTGCTAGTAGATAATCAGAATTGAAAATAAAGTAAGAGCTATCAAGTTATCAGCACTCATAATGAAATCACGGATTGACAGTCATAACAGGAGATATAGAACTATAACTATGACAACCTCAATTGAAAACATAATAAATATAGTAAGGGCTGATAAATAACAAGGCAACCTAGACAGCTAAATAACTTCAAGAAAGATAGGGGACAAAGGAGGACCTACCTAGCAATAATAATGAGCCCAAGCATGAGTCTCCAAACTATGAACCACAGGGATTAGATGTCCTTGAAAAAGCCTAGATGGTTGAGGACCCTGAGTACTAGATGGACCATTAGTACTGGTCCCCACAGTAAAAGTCCTCGCTCTAGTGGCCTTTGTGAAGTTACCCTCAACATCCAAAAAGATATCCTCTAGACCCTTAGGAATGTTAGGAACTCTATCTTATGTAGAGGAAAATAAAATTTAGAAGAAAAAATAAAGCAGAAAACACCCAAAACTCAAAAAGGTCAAGAAAGGATGAAAAACGCTCAAAGAAGACTGGAAGAAGATTCCCCAAACCTTAAAAATGATGTCTTAAATAGACTAAGAGAGGGGAAGGCACGTGACCATGCACTCAACACATGCACTTCCACCCTCCACGTGCTCCCGTACAGTTATACACATACCTTGAGACTTTACACAATCATTTCTCTAGTCCTAAACCTTTATTTGAGCATAAGACATGCACTGAACTCACATAAAAGTACACTAATATGGATACATCTATCTAAAGACACTGCATGACCTCACCATTTTCTAGAACTCAACACCTCTCAAAAGAAGAAAAATAAGGAAGAATCACTATAAGGATATCCTACTCAAAATAATTAAAATAACTTATGCAACATGACAAATGAAGACATCATAATTATTACACCATCATAAACCAAAAAGAGAAGGACTATGAATCGATAAAATTCAAAAGTTACCACCATAAATCAAGATTAAGAAGCACTAATAACTAAACAAAAGAGTTATAAAGAACACAATCATAACCAATATATTTTCCTAACACCGAAAAAGGTTATAGTGGTAATATTTGTTTGCCTAACACCCGAAGAGCTTATAGTGGTAGTATCCATTTGCCTAATGCTTGAAGAGGTTATAGTGGCAATATCTATCAATTCTCTTGACACCTAAAGAGGTTATAGTGGTAGTATCTATCTGATCACTAACACCTGACGAGGTTATTGTGGCAGTATATATTCGCCTGACATCTGAAAAGGTTATAGTGGTAGCATCTATCCATTTACTGACACCCAAAGAGTAGTAGTATCCATTTGCCTAACACCTAAAGATGTTAAAGTGGCAATATCTATCCATTTGTCTGACACTCAAAAAGGTTATAGTAGTAATACTTATTCGCTTATAGTGGCAGTATCTATTTGCCTATAGAAGCAGTATCTATTTGCTTATAGCAGTAGTATCTATTTGCCTAAAGTAGTAGTATTTATTCACCTATAATGGCATTATCTATTCACTTAGCACTCTAACAGGTTATAGTGGTAGTATCCCAACAATCAAATCACAATAACATAGCACTCAAGTAAGTACCTCTCTCCTTAGAAAATGATTTTTTCCATCTTTGCATTTGCTTCATGTATATTGACAGTAGCACTAGATGGTTATGCAATAGATGCAATGTAGGGGCAATTGTCATACCTCAAATTTGACTGTCCCTAAAAGTGTCCAATAATGAAATGAATCTTTAAAAATACTAGAGTTTGCTTGTTCGCAACACCTCTAAAGTGTGCAACCCTATAACCCTAATTGATCCCACCAGTGTGCGAAATCAATCATCCAGCCATTAAGTTGTGCTCTGATCTTGTAAAATATAAATTATCAGAACAATAAGAGGCTTATTTTAAGCATCTTCTCTTGGAACTTGCATCTTATTGATCTGATGTTTATTTCATTAGATAGGGACCTAACTTCATAAAAATGAAAATTGATTTTGATAAAATGGACTTCAGAAACACATCCTGAAGTGGTGTTAGAATAGTTCAAAATAACCTGAGGATTAGTGCGTGTCATTTAGAAGTACACATTTAGCCACAAAAACCCTTAGGTGTCATGCACTAAAATCAAAGCTGAAATAAACAAAACAGACTTTAGGAATGCATCTTGAAGAACCAAAACCTCCAAAAGTGGTCATAAAATTGTGCAAAATAACCTGAGGATTAGCGCGTGTCGCTTATAAGTGCATGTATACACCCGTAGGTGTCACGCATTAATATCAAGGCCAAATTAGACAAAATAGATTATAGAAACACATCTAAAAGGCCCCAAAAACCTAAGGGCCAACCTTAGAATAGCTTGAAAAAGCCTAAAAAATTAAGTGTGTAATGCGTGAAAGTGCATATAACCATGCACGAGCACGCATGGACATATGCTTTGTCTTAGGGACGCACGTGTAAGCATGCCTATACCCCCCTCTTCCTCATATTTTGCATTATAAATAGGTGTCTCCACACCCCATTTTGAGGGGGAAGCAAGAGGAAATATATAAATACTTAAAATTTTATCTGCTTGAAGGCATTGGAAACCCCCTGTCAAATAGTTTTAGCTCTTGCACTGCATTTTTCTTAGATTATTAGGTCTCCCTTCCAACAAACCTAGCCTCATATTTGTCAAAGCATACTTCAAAGGTATACAAACAAGTATCATTCTACACATCATTTTGAACCTCTCAATGAGGAAAGCTTGATAATCTCTCGAAGCCAAAGCTTCAAAAACGACATAAGCTCAGTTGCATATGAGGACCACACAATCATTTTAGCATGTTTATTTTATCATATTCATTTTATTTTATTATCGCTAGCATTATGAATATTATTATGCTTACGTGATAAGACTGGCAATTTGCATTGTATATGAATAATTTAGACTTTATTTTTGCTAGTCTCATGTCATCATTTTGCATTCTCTAGTTTTGAAATGTGCAATCATGCTGTAAATATCAATAATATGAAAATTTGATATTTTGGACTAGAGTCACCATGTTCTCGATCTAATGATTTTATCATGCACCCCTTATATTGTCATCATACATCATCATAGCATAAATAATCACTGAAAACATGCATGATTATGCACATTTTTCTTACTCTTTCAAGTGACTAAGTGTCCATTGCTTATCCCATTATTCATGTGATTGAGCAAGCTATGTGCATAGTTATGCTAACCTTGCAGGTTCATTATATCTAAGCTCGATTTACCTTCCCATAATCTTTTTTCCTTTTATATGTATTTTATTAGGAAAGCGATATAATAATGATATTTCAGCTTTATTATCTTCCATTATTTGATCTATTATGTGAATGCTATACAAACTATCATTATCAAAACTAAGGTGTCATGGTAGCTATACATTGAATATCGTATAATAAGAAATAGTCAAAAAGTATATATGATCCCTCGAACCTGAAAAACTCTACTGGGGGCAATACTTGTTGAGTGACCCGATGTTGTCCCTTTCTTTTCTTGATTTTCTAAAAATCAAATGCTGACTCTATAAAATAAAAAAAAGTGTCTTGTTCCTAAAAAATAGAGAATCCAAAAAAATAGGATACTCCTGTAAAGTTGTCATGTCCCTTAAAAACATAGAATCCAAAAAAAAAAACATATGAGTCGCTAACATATACATATACCTTTTTCTATTGGGAGCTAAGAGATTGATTAGGATAATTATTTGCAATCTTATCCTTTATACTTCCTCTAGTGTTTGTGTGTGTCTGTATATATATATATATCTTTGTGTGTGTTTGTGTATTATGAATTAATGAACAATATATAATTATGAATAATAAGTAAAATGATTGAAAAGTAAATGGCAATAAAAATAAACGTTAGGAGTTAGTGGAGTCAGTAATGTTAGTAAAATTAGTAAATTGAGGGATTAAAAGTATACACACACACACAAAAATTTATGTGTGCGTGTGTTTGTGTATTGTGAATTGAAGAACAATATATAATTATGAATAATAAGTAAAATTCTTGCAAAATAAATGTCAATAAAAATAAATGTTAGGAGTTAGTAAAGTTAGTAAATTTAAAGATTAAGAGCATATATATATATATATATATATATATATATATATATATATATATATATATATATATATATATATATATTGTAAAATTAGTAAATTGAGGGATTAAAAGCATACACACACACATGTGTGTGTGTGTGTGTTTGTGCATTGTGAATTGATGAGCAATATATAATTATGAACAATAAGTAAAATTCTTGAAAAGTAAATGGCAATAAAAATAAATGTTAGGAGTTAGTAAAGTGAGTAAATTTAAGGATTAAGAGCATATATATATATATATAATTATGAACAACAAGTAAAATGTTTGAAAAGTAAATAGCAATAAAAATAAATGTTAGGAGTTATTTATGTTAGTAAAATTACTAAATTGAGGGAGTGAAAGCTTTAAGATTAAATAACAAGAAGTGCATAAAATGTAATAAACAATGCATGCCAAGGTGTGTGCAACATATATATATATTATAATTAGTAAATTGAGGGATTGAGAGATTTAAGATTGAATAACAAAATGTATATAAAATGTAATATGAACCCTAAAAGAAATTCAAAATGAAAGCTTAATTTCATATTATGAAATTAATTAGTTTAAATTGGATGAATTTTCAAGTTATTTTCTATTTAATAAGGAAGATTCTAGAAGATTCAAGGATATTCCAAGTCTAAGTCAATAAGTCAAAGTCAAAGTCAACGGTTAATGGTCAACATCCTACATGACATGTAACATGGCATGCTTCAATGCTTAGTTGTCATGAGTTGTTATTTTGCTTAGTTGTAATGAGTTGTCATTGGTTATCAATTTTGACTTTTCAAAGATAAGTTATAATGAGTTGTCATTAGTTATCTTATTTTTGAAGGAATTCTTCTTAATTAAGGATTTTCCTTTATAAGAGTCTTTAGGAATAAGTAAGAAACATTTTCCTTTAAGGATTAGGATGTCTACAGCCTCTATAAGGGCAACCCTTATGTAAAACAAATTAATGTGATTGAAATATGAAAAAGTGAGGTTTTTCCTTAAACTTTGTTCTTTTGAAACTTTGCAAGTTTACTGAATTGTTTAATATCTACATTTCATTACAATTACTAGGTTAGGATTAGAATTGTGTGATTTTTTATTTTTTAATAACTAAATATCTTACTTCAATTTAATAAGTAAGGGGTTTAGCTCCATCAACACAGCCTATCCTTGATGATCATTGGGCTAATATTCAAAGTTTGATGCATGTTCTATCTTTGTTATAGTTAGGGTTTATATCAGTTAGTATTAAAGCCAAACTTTAAGGTTTGGTTACATATCCTTTAATGTTCATGTATTTTTTAGTCTTCTTCTTCTTCTTCTTCTTCTTCTTCTTCTTAATTCTCCATGGATTTAAAAAAACAAAATTTTTTTCTTTGAATAAAACACTAGAGAATTCACATCCTTGAGTGTAAACATGTCAGGAGGTGCTTTGTGAGGATTTATTTTCTATATCTTTTCAAACATGATTTTTTTTAGTATAGACATGCCTTATTTTCTTGGTGGGGATGATCTTTATGTTTATTTGAAATGGGTGTAACAAATGGAGAAGAATTAAATGACTTCCAAAAGTGTAGATTTACATCTTGTAAGTTTTTGGGTTATGCTACTATATTGTGGGGAAGATTTGATCGCATTATGGAGAATGAAGGGGCATAGTGAGATTAAAAATTAGGAGATAATAAAATGGTTAATGACTAGACATTTTATTCCTGATGAAGTTAAAGTTAAATTTCATCTAAAATTACAAAGGATTAAACAAGGTGATGAATTATATGTTAATGATTATGTTAAAAAGTTTAAGTTGTTTGTAATTGCAAGTGATGTAGATGAATTCAAAAGGAAAAAAGTTGCAAAATTCACTAGTGGCCTTAAGTGTTAGATTGCTAAGAGATTGAAGAAAAAAGTGCAATTAGAACTTCCTATCTCTTTGGAGGTTGTAATTGAACTTGCTTTATAGTATGAAAATGAAGTAGGTCCTTGTAGGAAGACAATGATAGTGTGTGAATCCAAGAATAGTGAAAGTGTTGAAGTCATTGAAGCAAATAAAGAGTGTTTACAAGGGTTTAAGCAATCTAGTGAAGTTGTCCATGAATTATCTATCAAGGAGGTGGTAAGAGTGTATCTTATAATCATGAACAATATGTGCATGATAGAGAGGAAAAATTAAAACTTTTTACATAAAAGAAGCTAGAGATTGAAAGCATCATGAAAGATAAAGAGGTGGTTATTCATCATGATTATACTAACAACTTTAATCTTTCTTTTTCTAGTGTTTTAGAAGTTTTTTTTTATAGAGCTTTATGCCATATAAAGATCCATTTGATGATGTTATTGAGGTACCTTATGCCTACAAGAGAACCTATAGAGTCTTTGCTTGTAGTAAGAAGAACTTGAGATATTCATTTCAAGTTTAAAAAGAGGCAACAAGAATTCAATCCTTACATGTTCATGAACAGAAGTTCTATGTTTCAAATGTGCTATCAATTTTAAGTTATGTTGAAGCTACTTGTGTGGATAATTATTTTAAAGGAGAAGTTTTCAACCAAGGAGTTTGTGTTTGACCTTAGCGGATTTGCAAATTTCTCAACTTTAGAAGATGGCTATAATTCTAGGATGAATCATCTTCAACCCTAAAAGGGACTCAAACTATAAGCTTAAAGCCGCATGATGAATAATTCAAGCTAATTAGATTAATTTCCTAATTTAAAATTAATTAGCTTAAATTGGATGAATTTTTAAATTATTTTTCTATTTTGGAGTCAATAAGGAAGATTTTAGAAGATCTAAGAAGATTTAAGGATATTCCAAGTCAACAAGCCAAATTAAAGTCAACGAGTCAACAAGTCAAAGTTAATGGTCAATGGTCAACATCCTACATGACATGCTTTAATGCTTAGTTGTCATCAATTGTCATTTTGCTTAGTTGTTAGTTTTGACTTTTTAAAGATAAGTTATCATGAGTTGTTGTGTGATTGTTCATCTTTTAATAGCAAGTATCTTGCTTCAATTTATTAAGTGTAAGCACCCAATTTCAGGATGCATTTGTGTATGAATGCGACAAAAGCCTCTATGATGAAAATTTAGTAGAAATTGACCTCCAATGTTAAGCTTCACGATTTCAAGGACTAAATTGCAATATTTTTTTTAGGTTTAATTACACAAATTGAATTTTTCAATGGCATAATTGAAAATGTGTGTAATGTCGATTGGCATTACACAATGCCAGTCGACGTTCTGTAATGCCAAGGCGCTAAAATTTTAGAAAAAATTTATTTTCTTAATTTTTTTAAATTATGATTGGTCCAAATTTAATTTATTTTTAATAAATAAATTAATTTTGCTATTTATTTGTCAAGTACGCATCTCTTATGCATATAATTTTTTGAAATTAAAATTCTTATCCTTTTTTTTAGAGGGCGGATTATAGCTGCCTCTCCTATGATCATGTCTCTCCTATAATCACGTAAGTGGTTAGCTAGGGTTAGGAACTGGATATAAATAGATAAGGATTGATAGAAAAGAAAAAGGAGTCAGAGAGGACTGTATAAAGAGAAAAAAAAAAGAGAAAAGCCTAATCTCTACTAAAAAAAAAAGAGTTGATTGAATAAACATAAAAAAAACCTTTTAAAAAAAATGTTTTTTTCAAAGTCCAGAAATCAAGAAAACACAAGGTCGATTCTCCAAACGATGAAATCCCATTTTAAGAGGCATTCAACTAGCATTTGCAGATCATCACTCTTATACTCCTTTCTTTTTTATTAATCTTTTTTCTTTTATATTATTTTATTATTTATGTGTTTTTTTGTTTAATTTTCATTATTTTTTTGTTTATTCATTAATTCTAATATTATTTTCTTTTGTTGATTCTTTGTGTTTCATGTTTCTAGTGATAAATACATGATTGAAGCAAGGAAACCCATGGAGAATCCATGAATGAAAGGCAAAGTCAAAGATCCCGATTTAATTTTTATCTTGCTCTATTTAGTTTATCTTATTGTTCTTTTAGGTTTTGAATTTGTTTAGTTTATTTTCTCAAAGGTTGTAATTTTAATTTTATTTTCTTTATTATTTTTGGTAGATCTTGTAATAGCCATAATAGTGGGAATAATGAAAAATCTAGCTTTCTCTTGTTTTTAAAAAATTAATTAGTAAATTAGGTTCAATTTAGTAAACCCTAATTAAAATCAAAGGAGGCAGTATATGAATTTAGGTTGCATGCTAATCAAAATTAGGTTTTTATAAGAAATAATTTGATTACATGTTTAACCTTTTTATTTGATTGCTTTGAATTTTTTTATGTTTTTGGGCTCGTTTATTGATTTTTTTTGTGTTATGGGCCCTAAGCCCACGTTAGGTTCTAACCCATTTAATAAATACATTTTGAATTGAATTTTTAGGTTTACTTTTAAAATTAATTTAGGCCCACTTAGGTTAATTTAAACTTAGACCCATTTTTTTTATCTATAATTAGGCTACTAATTTTAATACTTCATAATTTGTAAATTTAGGCCCACTTTTAGAAATAAAATAAATAGATTTAGGTTCACTTATTTAAAATTAAACAAGTATTAGGCCCATTAATTTATTGCTTTCTTTAAAAATTTATAGACTATAGGCCCATTTCTTTAGTTAAATTAAAATGAATAGAATTAGGCTCATTTATTAACATGTAGGATAAACTTTTAGTTCATTTCACTTGTAAATAAAAAATATAAAATTAGCTAAACTTAAAAATAAAATTACCATAGTTTAGACCTAGGGACAATGCAATTTTTATGTATTTTTTACATGCAATTTTATTACTAGTTTGCTTTAAGGCTAGATGGATGTTTAATTAGGGTTTAATAAAATTGTGTATAAATAGAGAATAAGTTAGTAATTTATAAAATAATTCTAAATGAACACAAGTCTGAAAGAAGTTGGTATTCCATATCTAGAATCTCCTAGTTGTGGTGCTAGCTTTCTTTTAGAGAATCGAGTACCACTAAAATGATTTGTCCCAGTTATTACCCTGGCTAGCGATTCCTCATCTCCATACCATTATTTATGATAATGGTTAGTGTATTCTTTGGAGCCCTGAGCTCAAATAGTGTCACGATTGCTAAAATCTTGGACACACCCTAAACCCTACCATTTACAGTGGTGACTCCACTAAGGATAAAAGATAATTATTCTAATTGTGTTCTTTAGAATTATTTTATTAATTATTATTTTATTCTTACATTCATTATGCATGTCCCTATTAACCAATGGCATTGGTTTATGATTCCATGATTCCACTAGCTTCATGGATTTGTAAATTGGCTAACTATCACTCTTAGCGTTAACTCGATTCAAGAGAGATTACCAAGCTCACCTAACCAGAGTCTGTATCCCAAGTCCTAAAGAGGGCTAGTTTACTCTCAAGTTTGCAAAGGATGTTGGGGCCCTCTAACTTTGGCCTATAACTCAAGTCTTAAAGGAGGGCATCTTGGTAAGGGAACCTTGACCTTTCACTAGACCCTAACCACATATAATGGGTTTGTAACTTCCCTTAGGATTACCCAAATTTCTTGTGAATATTGCCATGAGGTATTTTTATCTATAAAGGCCTTAGCCCATACTTTAGAAGTCCATTTAGGTTAATAAAGATTAGGCTAATCTTTTATCCTTAGAAATACTATTTTTAGGCTTTACCACTTTAAGAGATTTGACATGCGTGTCGATTCTTGATATTCCCTATTGATATTAAGGCTAAGACAAAAAATCCTAAGAAAAGAGACTCACCATTGAACATGTGTGTGGGAGGAATAAGGTTAGAAGGATGAATATTGTACACTTGATTAATACTTGTTATTTTCTTCTTCTTGTATAGCACGTGCATCATGCATACTTACAAACATGCATTTTATCCATCACACTAACACTTTATTTTGCAGCCATCACAAATTCATATAGGTCTTCTCGTATTTGGGGATGGAAAGGTGCCAGAGTAAGAAGAACATATTTAAGTCCTAAAGCCATAGCAAAAGAGATCCTTCATAGACTGGAGAAGAGTCTTATTAATCCGCTGTAATTGGAAGCTAAACCAACTCCAACTGAGCATATAGAAATGGAATAATAATAAAGAGGGAATTGGACCTTAGAAGACATCAAGAGAGCTTTGATAGATGACATAAGGGTTATGATGCAAGATAAACTGAGATAGGCTTTATCTGGTTTAATGCAATCTGCTATTGCTATCATATCACCACTTGTAATTGAGTAACCACCTACTACTGCAACTATCCCACTTACTGCAAATGCTCCACCTGTTGCCAATAATGCTAGGGGCTATCCTATTGCTAGATACTCACTTACTGTTGATGTGAAGCTTGAGGATCTTAAGAACTACATAACAGAAAAGCCAAAGAGAGAATCACTTGAACTAGTACAAGACCATAAGTCCAAGAAGGTGCAATCATTGACCCATAAAATGTCCAAGATGGAAGAGCTGATTAGAGGAGACGGCATGGGATATTCATTTGACTTTGATGATATGATACAATTTAAGGAAGATAAGTTGCCTGATAAGTTCAAGATGCAACATCTATAGAAGTTTGACGATACTAGGGACCCAAGGATCCACCTTAGTCAATACACAACTGCTATGAGCACCACTAAGGCTCCTCTATTTGTAGTTACCAAGTTATTTATACTATCTTTAGAGGGAATGGCTATTTATTAGTATCATGGGTTAGAAAAATCTGCCAGGGTTAATTGGAAAGAATTGTGTACTACTTTTTTGAAATAGTATGATTATAACACTAGATTGGAAGTGTCCACTAGGGATTTGGAATTGACTAAGAAAAAATCAAATGAATCCTTTCCTGATTTCTTAACCAGATTTATGAATAAGATAGGATTAATGAAAAGCAAGTTGGTTGAGAAAGATCAGGCTAGGATGATAGTTTGTAACGTGTCGCCTAATTTGGTTAAAAGATTTTAAATGATGAATCCCAAAACACTTATAGACCTGTATGATGATGGTTTGCAAGCCGAAGAGATTGAAAGTGAGAAAAAGAGGATTGCTAAAAGCATCAGAGCAAAAAATTACCTAACTAGGGGCATACAATAAGGAAATGCTAGTCGAGTTGTAGGAGTCCATGCTATTCAACAACCTAAGAGATTCTCTATTTTTGACAAACCTTTATTAAAAGTCCTAGAGCACCTAATGTAAAAGTGCTTACTTTAACCTTTACCTAATCCAAACCCAAACATCCTAGGCTATAACCTAAACAAGCATTACAAATTCCATCAAAACATCTAACACTCCATAGATAACTACATCTACCTCAAACATGAAATCTAAAAGCTTCTGGACTCCAGAAAGATCACAAACCCTTAAAAGCCCAGCACAAAAAAAAATCCTTTCCCAAACTACTGAAATGTACCACCCCTAGCTATTATGATGATCAACTTAGGAGTTAGTGAGGAAGAAGTGCTAAGCTCCTTTGAGGACCTAGACCTTAAAACTAAAGAGAAATCTCTTAATGCCCCTAAACATGTGGAAAGAATAGAAGATTTATTAGGTCAACCTTTAGGTAAGTTCGACTATAAGGTGTTTTACACTAAACCACCTTCTTTTGACGTACCCTTCGAGATGATTATGCCTACAGGATGGGGTGATGAGGTTGATGATGAGAAGTTTTTAGACAAGAAAGAAAAAATGCACATTTGAGGTATAAAAAAATAAAGTCATGGAGACAGTTAGTAAGAGGATGCAAGAATAGTTGTTATGCTGAGCCGCCTGAAGGACAACGACTATGAGACCCAACATCCTTAGCATTTGGAATAGGAAATAAATTTTCTTATTGTCTTCTTTGAATAAAATTTAAGTTTCTTTAGAACTTGTTTTGTTTTAGTGATCAATGATATGAATTCTGATCATGCTTACTTATGTACTGTGCATCTTGATGGTACTGTGCATTATGATATTGATTGCATCTACATGTTTGATGTAAAAATTCAATTCAAGTAGACTCATTTAGCATGGGTACAAATGCAAATTCAAAGAACATTCATATATCATATGATGTAACTTCTTAAGATAGAAAATTTAAGGAAAAAAATAAAAAGAATGATAAAAAATAGAAAAAGAAAAAACAAAGAGAGAGAAAAAGGAAAAAGAATAGTAAAGTAAAAATTAAAGAGAAGAAAATTTTAGGATTGGCTAACAACAAGAGTTGTACCATGTGATGTAATGATTTTTCTCATTTTTGCCCTAATGAATGAGTAAAATTGAATTTGAAATTTTTGTTCAAATATCACATATTCATTTTATCATACAGCATAAGTATCTGAATAGAAAGACAAAAATAATGAAAGCTAAACAATCAAAGCTATGAGATCACTATTCTAGTTATGTTTTCTCTTTTATTGCTCTTTATGATTTTGCTTGTAAGTCTTGTGTCCTCTTGTTCATAAACAATTCAGGTGGCTTAATAACTTGCATTGCAACCCATACCTTGTAACTATCATTAATCATTACACTAGAATCAAGCCTCATGTCTAGCTCAAAAGTTTTTTGAAGAGTAAGTTTAGTTGATTTCATAAGCAATAACTCACTTTAATTAGTTCACCCACTCCTCTACATCTTCAATGCATGAGATTGTAACTAATAGGGTTAGTAAGTCAAATGATCAACAATAATAGTGATTGAATTGGGTCTTTTGCACACGAAAAAAATAGTTGGAATGGTGTGAATGAATCTAGAATGAAACTATGGGGAAAATGTAGATCTAGGGGCAAATTATAGAATAATAAGTTTGCATTCAAAGAGCAAAGATGGAACACTATAGTATAAGAGTTCTAAGGGTAGAAAGAAATAAACCATAAGCAATAACTAATAATTCATTAATACATCATCACTTGGTTATCTACTGTGCAAGCTGTCTTAAAAGTTCCAACATCAGAAGTACTAACCACAAAGCATTCAATGCTCAAACCCGTAGGCTATTGATGAGGCACCTCATTCTCACACTCCAAGCTGCAACATAGCTCTATTCCAAATAGAAAACCTATTAGGATCATGCATGTCATACATAACATGCATACATTTATTGTGAAATACTTGCTTTGTAGAATAAAGTCTTTGAGACTAGTCGAGATTGTGCAAATACTTTATTACTAACGTTCAAAATTAGTGTTGTAAAAGTGCATAAAGGTAGTTAGAATGTTCACATTTGAAGGAAAAGGGTAACATTATCAAGGTGAACTTAATACTCAAACCTCAAGAGCCCAATTAATTATGGGCCCATCTAGTAAGGGAATATCACTGATAGGGATATTTGTGAAAGCATTATCTTGACAACCTTAAAAGGTTGGATAGGACGTTCACGATCCTCAAATTCAATATCCATCTCTATAGTCTCATTTGAGGCATCATCTAAAATATCTCTCCACAATAGTTAGATCAATGTAGGGTATGCAATATGGTGATGAGAAGGTCTAACATGTCAACAATACATTTGTCGGCCCTAAAAAGGGAAGAGTGCACTCAAAACTTAAAATGAATGCACTCTAAAAAATTATTTGATCATGAAATAAGATCTCTAACTCTTGAACCTTTATTACAAGAGATATCAAGAAAAAGGAATGAAGCCCTCTACTATAGCATTAATGGAATGGGGGAAATATAAACATAGCTCAAAGCCACAACTTCAACGGTTGAGTATCATAACCTTTGTGATCATAGGCATCATCATCACAATCAAAAGGAAAGAATGCAAAAGAACAATATTGCATTTTGATAAAATTTCTTCACTTGCAAATAAATAATACTAACTTATGGTATTTTATGCATGAAAAAACAAAAGAAAATGAAGAAAGGGAAAGGAACCAATACATTAATAAGAATGGGAAAGGTTAAAAATGTTAGTCGTGCATTAGAGTATCATCTTGTGTGGCAAACACTCATCAAGATAATAAAGGGAAGTAACAGAACTCTATTTACTTAGATTATATAATCCTAATAATAAAATCCATAAATTAAAAGTAGATTCATCCACTTCATGAGATCATGTGCGAAAAGCCTATCTCATGACCTTTGATCATAGTGGCTTTCTTTTATTAACCTCGCATAATTTAGATGAGCAATTAATAGTTTTGTGTTGAGAGTTTATAAACTTTAATCAATTTATTGCCTACTTTGCACCTAAATGAGGGGAAGAAAATGCAAAAAAAAAAAAAGATATGTGGATTTACAATGTAAATTGCTTGAATTTTAGAGTATCTTTTTAGTCTTTTGAATAATAAATGTGCATATAATCTACTCCAATGCTTAGAAATGAGTATAAGTACAAAATTCCTTGATAGTATACACGTTGAATAAAACAATAAAGGTGAGGGAATACTAAGAGGAGAATCAAAATAAAAGAAAGCATAATTTACTCTAATGCTTATACATGAGTAAAAGTATCAATGAGAACCTCTGGCAGTATCCACACTAAATAATACGAGAAAGGTGAGGGAATGATAAAGAGGACCCACATCAAAAGCCGTTTTATTTACTCTAATGATTTATAAGAGTATGAGTATCCAAATGACCTTTCCAATGTATCCATGCTGAGTAATATAAAAAAGGTGGGGGAATACTCAAATAAGGAAGAAAAGCACAAAAATAACTCAAAGATTGTTTTGATACTCAGAATTCGATCTTTTTATGCTTAATTTTCATAATTTTTGTTTAGCAAATTCTCCCTAAAACTAGGTATAAAATTAAGCTCTTCACTTGGTAAAAGATACACTCTCAGCATAAGATGGTTAACGATGCTTCTGACCTCTACAGATGACAAATAAATTATAGTCATGAAAAAATTAGTGAGATTCATTAAGTGCATGCTATCTTATGAAAAATGATGAATTTTCTTATGATTTTTCAATATTGTAATGTACTTTTGCACATTCTTCATGATTGAAACTAACTTCAACAAGTCTATAAGAATTGCAAATCTAGAAGGAAGTGCAGCCAAGTTGTAGAGTTGGTTAACATAGTGGAATTGAAATCAGTTAGCAGAGAAATTCTAATCAGTCAACATAGTAAAATTCAAAGTCAATAAGTAAAAATTCTAATAAGTAAGCATAAAGAATTCAAAGCATTTGACTTAAACAACCAAAAATAAAAATCGTGAGTAGTTATAGATTGTAGCATCATTGATGAGCAATTATGGATTACAGCTTCACCATGAGTAATTATGGATTGCAGCATCATCGGTGAGCAATGGAAGGGTTGCAGCTAATCACAAGCAATTATAGACTGTAGCATCATTGGCAAGCAATTATGGATTGTAACATCACCATGAGCAATTATGGATTATTGCATTATTAATGAGCAATGAAAGGGTTGCAACTAATTGTGAGCAGTTATGGATTGTAGCATTATAAAAGTGACCAATAAAAGGATTGCAGCTAATTTGCAAGCAGTTATGGATTGTAGCATCAAAGGTAAGCAATGTAAGGGTTGCAGCTAATCGCGAGCAGTTATAGACTGTAGCATTATCAAAGCATCTTCGGCGAGCAATTATGGATTGTAGCACCTTTACGAGCAATTATAGATTGCAACATCATCAGTGAGCAATAAAAGGGTTGCAGCTAATTGCAAGCAGTTATGGATTGTAGCATTCTAAAAGTGAGCAATGAAAGGGTTACAGCTAATTGCAAGTAGTTATGGATTGTAGCATTATAAAAGCGAGCAATGAAAGGGTTGCAGCTAATTGTAAGCAGTTATGGATTGTAGCATTATAAAAGCGAGCAATGAAAGGATTGTAGCCAAATTGCAAATAGTTATAGACTGTAGCATTATAAAAGTGTGCAATGAAAGGATTGTAGTCAATTCGTGATCAGTTATAGACTGTAGCATCAAAGGTGAGCAATGAATTATGAGCAGTTATAGATTATAGCATTATCAAAGCATCTTTGGTAGGCAATGGAAGGGTTGCAACAATCATGAGCAATTATGGATTGTAGCATCATCAGTAAGAAATGAAAAGGTTGCAGTTAATCGCGAGCAATTATGGATTACAGCATCATCAGTGAGCAATGAAAGGGTTGCAACTAATCATGAGCAATTATGGATTGCAACATAATTAGTGAGCAATTATGGATTATAGCTAATCGCAAGTAATTATGGATTGTAGCATCAAAGGCGAGCAATGTAAGGGTTGTAGCTAATCGTGAGCAATTATGGATTGCAACATCATCAGTGAGCAATTATGGATTGCAGCATAATTTTTAAGCAATGAAAGGGAATATAGTGCAGTCCACTAGACACTACACAGTAGTTATAGTATTATTGTTAGACGTTCCACAGGAACTATAACATATTTTTAAAAAAAAATCATAAATCGCTAAATTTCCTATAAGGAATATAGCGAGAATCATTACATATATTTTGTTAAATGTCTCACAGGGAATATAATGAAATCCATTGTCACTAGACATCCCAAAGGGAATATAGTGCAGTTCACTAGACAATACACAATGGTTATGGTATTATTGCTAAAAATTCCATAAGAGCTATAGCATGTTCTGAAATCATGAAACGCTAAATGTCCTACAAGGAATATAGAAAAACTCATTTGCACATATCTCACTAGACATTCTATAAGAAATATAGTGAAGCACACTAAAATAGCATCTTGCTTAAAAATTGCATAGCAATTTAAGCATCAATCTATCAATTAGGATACAATTAAGTACCCTAATTCTTTCGTTTAAAATTATATGCTTCTATTGCTTTGCTGTAATTTGTCAACCAAATAGCGATAAAAGGGGGCAACTGTAAGCACACAATTTTAGGATGCATTTGTGCATGAATATGACGAAAGCCTCTATGATGAAAATTCAGTAGAAAATTGACCTCTAGTGTTAAATGTCACGATTTTAAGGACTAAATTACAACTTTTTAGGTTTAATTGCAAAAATTGAATTTTGTACGGGTATATTCCGGTCGATATTTTGTAATGCTGAGGCACTAAAATTTCATAAAAAATTTATTTTATCGATTTTTTTTAATTATGATTGGTCCAAATTCAATTTATTTTTAATAAATAAATTAATTTTGGTATTTATCTATCCAACACGTGTCTCTTATGCGTATAATTTTTTGAAATTAAAATTCTTATCCTCTTTGTTTTTAAGAGGGAGGATCAAAGCTGCCTCTCTTGTGATCATATCTCTCTTATGATTATGTAAGTGGTTAGCTAGGGTTAGGAATATGATATAAAAAGAAAAGGATTGGCATAAAAGAAAATGGAGGAGTGAGAGAGGACCGTGTAAAGAGAAAAAAGAGAGGAAAACCCTAAACTCTACTATAAAAAAAAGAGTTATTGAATAAACAAAAAAAAACCTTATAAAAAAATACATTCTTTTCAAAGTCTAGAAATCAAGAAAAGACAAGGTCAATTTTCTCCAAATGGTTAATTTGCTCTAAACGGTTGATTTTCTCCAAACGGTGAAATCCCATTCTGAGAGGCATTCAAAGATCATCTGCATAGCATTACTCTTATACTCCTTTCTTCTTTATTAATCTTTTTTCTTTTATATTATTTTATTATTTCTGTGTTTTTATTTAATTTTCATTATTTTTTTCTTTATTCATTAATTCTAATATTATTTTATTTTTTTGGTTCTTTATGTTTTATGTTTATGGTGATGAATACATGATTGAAGGAAGGAAACCCATGGAGAATCCATGAATGAAAGCCAAAATTCAAAGATCTCGATTTAATTTTTATCTTGCTCTATTTAGTTTATCTTATTTTTTTTAAGGTTTTGAATTTGTTTAATTCATTTTCTCCAAAGTTGTAATTTTAATTTTATTTTCTTTATTATTTTTGGTAGATTTTGACACACACACACACACACATATCTTGGTTTAATTTAATAAGTAAGAGGTTTAGCTCCATTAACACAACCTATCCTTGATGATCCATGGGCTAATATTCAAAGTTAGAAGCGCATTCTATCTCTGTTAAATATGTATATTTATATATATTGTTTATTATTAGATTTATTATCAATATAATAAAGACCATGTAATACATAACCCATGCCAACCATCTCATCATTAAAATAGATAGTACATACATCATTTTCAAATAAAAATTTATAACCTTTTCTAGTCAAGAAAGAAAAAGAGATGTTCTTATAAGCATTAGGTACATATAAAACATTATTCAATTAAAAAAATATGATAATTTAAGTCAATAGAGGTGGTTCCCATAACTTTAGCAGTAACACTTGCTCTATCTCTAAGCTGTAGAGTCACCTCATTTGACCCCAATCTTCTTTTACTTGCTAGATCCTACAAGGAAGAACGTATGTGAGAACTAGCACCGATGTCCAATACCCATGCATTAGATTAGCTTTTTGAACATTTAGAAATATATAAATTAGAGAAAGTCTCACCCTCTCCAATCTTATCCTTTCATTGATTCAAGGAGCTTAAAATAATTTATTTTCCAATGTCCATCTCCTTGCCAATAGAAACATTTTCCTTTGCCTTTGTTCTTAACCTTCTTTTTTCCTTTATTTTTTCTTACACCTCCCAAAGCTTTAGGAAGTCCATTTTTTTAGCTTTCTTACTTTTATTGCCCTTATTCTTCTTAGTCTTATTAGAAGAGGCAATCAAAGTAACCTCCATCCCTTTTTCATTATAAATGGCGTTTTAGGCTATCATAAGTATATTTAATAACTCCATAAGTGTGCACTTCATTTTATTCATGTGGACATTGGCAATGGTTTACACAAATGACTTCGGAAGGGATTGTAAGATCAAATTGGTTTGGAGTTGAAAATCCATTATGAAATCATGACTCTCAAGATCCTTAATAGAACAAATCATAAAATTCACTTGAGCTCCAACATCCTTACCTTCCTTCATTTTGGCACAAAAAAGCCACTTAGATATCTCATATCTAGTGGCCTTACTTTGTTCACCAAATAACTCTTGTAGTTGAAGTAGGATTTCCTTTGCATTAGTGTACTTCTCATATTGCTTATGAAGTTCATTGCTCATAGAAGCCCATATAATGCAACGTTCTTGTAAATCATCATCTTTCCATTTTGTAAAAGTGTCACTTTCTTCTTGCATAGCATTTAGTGGAAGGAATTCGGGAGGACTTTGTTCAAAAACATATAAAATACATTTGGAGGCTAAACAACTTTTAGATTTTATAGCCAATCAATATAATTAGGTATAGTGAGTCTATGGTTTTTGAAAATGATGCTTAGTGGGTTTGATGATCTCATATTATCAAACTGTTGCAAAATATAATATGATTATTAGCTATAATGACATTGATAATTTTTACCTTTAGATTTAGTCTTTAATCATAATGGTATCCCACTAACTTGGTGAATCCTACACTTCTAAAGTAGTAAATGAAAATCCCTTACTAGATGGATTTCTAATAGGTGATGGTGTACCTAACAGGTCACTAATGTTCCTCAAGTACACAGTGCTATTCTTGGAATATTAGTTGACATTAAATGGACAAGTCTTATCCATCATTTCATGTGAGGTTCCATTAATTCAGCTCTTAATGTTTAGAGAACTCAAGTACACATAATTGCCATTCTTAGCCTCTTTACATTAGTTGGGTCTATATCATTAGATCAGTGAAATGTATGGATTTGAACACTACAAACCTCAGGTACTCCTGTTTATGATTCTTGGCCTATATTGTATCCATACTCCCACAACATCTCGTCCTTAACAATAACACTACATGAATCTCTTAGGCCTTATGTACATCCTTATGTATCCATAGCTAATGCACACAATCCTAAAACCATACAAGTTATTACTTCAATGGAGAGCCAAGACCTAAATTTAGTTTGGAAGATTTTTAGGTCTTTATTTAAGCTCTCACTTTGCATATCAGCCAATTTTTATATATATCACATACATATATAACATGGCATCAAATATAAATAGCATATTGTAACATATATATACATACACACATATATATACATAGAATATATAGATTGATGCATAAATTTGGAGTGATCATGGACCTTCTCCTAATTATATTATAACTCTTAAAATATATAATAGGTGCTAGTGATATGCACTAGGTCAATCATGTATGACCATGTTTTGACTTTATCATTTTATTAATAAAGAGGCATTTTCATTATCATTTTATGTTATGATAATTATTTGAATAGCCAATTCTTCCTAAGGTCATCAAGTATGTGACTTGATAGTAAGACCCTTAGATTAAATATGAGTTCTATTCAAATTATTGCTAGTCATAATAATGTATTAAGGCTAGTATGGTGTTAATTGATGATTATGTTTTACTAATCATAAATATGAGATATTAAGCCAACTCATAGGTTCTTATTTAAGAAATAATGTACTAGATTGACATATCATGAGAATACTATATAAATAATCGTCATAAGTAATTCTCATCATAGTAATATTGATTAGTCCTTTGACCTTAAAATCACTATGGATTTCTACATAATTATTTTGTATTTTGACACAATCTAACATTGTCTTTTAACAGGATGATAAAAAAGATTATTGTTGGATATGAAATGAGTTATATGAGTAATGTGAGTGATTGAGAAGGAATTTGTCCCTCATTTAATTTGAGTAAGATATCTATGGGCCTTTTAATAAGATATACTGAGGAAAATACATGCCTATGCTAAAGCGAATTGATAAAGAGTTATCATTCTCAGTCTACTTGGAGGTAAGAAATAACATGATTGAAATATATAAGAATGACTAAAGTTATGCCCTATATTCAATTAAGATATTATGTGATAAATGGATTACAATATTTACTACAAATTAGGTTATGTTGGATTATCGACCTTCATATGACTTGGGTAGTCATAATGCCTTGCTAGAGGCCACTTATGATTTATAGGCCTAAATAGAGATTTCAGAGCCACTACTAATGTTATATGAACTTATAGGGTTACACATTTAGAACATGCCCAAAATGAATATGGGTTTATCAAGCCCAATAAAACTCTGTAGAAATAAATAAATAATTCGTGTATATGTGTGTGTGTGTGTATATATATATATATATATATATATATAAAAGGTAATGGTTATCTTAAATAAATAGAAAATTATTTTTGATTTGGTATTTAAATAAAATTAGAATTGGAATAAATGGAATATACTAAAAACATTTTGGTTAATAAGGAAATTACAAAAATTCATTTGGGTAAGTGAAACACTAATTAAGAGGTATATAAATATAACATATTCTCTAGGGTTTCACATAACTTATTTTATTTATGCCACCTTAATTCATTTTCTTTCTCCTTTAAGAAAAATGAAATATAGAGTGTTTATTTTGAGTTATGAGACAATAAAAAGGTGCTAGCACACATGTCACATTCATTTTTTAAAGGGCTATTCATGTGGATATTTGTGGAGAGCATATTCTTTTGGAGATGTCTTCATCCGATAAAAGAAAATGAAAAGCTCGAGGTAGGGTGTACCGGTGTGAACCTCTTCTCAACCTTCCATCATTCTTGCCTAATTTTCTTTTGTGGTAAGGTTTTGAAAACCCTAATCAATTCAATTAATTAAATTGCATGGATCTTGGTTCGAGTTTGTGATTACATTTTTTAATTTTCCACTGCATGTTGAATCATGTAACCCAATAATAGGTCTTATCATCTTAGGCCTTAACACCTTGGGCCACATCATTATAGGCCAATAATAGGACCACTGCCATGGGTGCGCCCTTTAAACCCCACTAGGGGCGCTACCCTTTGATCCCGTATGGAATTGTCACACTATTTATTTTGAACATAATAATTAAATTAATGTGTAAATTGAATTATTATGCAATATGTGTTTATTGTTAAATGTGTGGTGCATAGCATGGCCCTTAGACCAATGTGATTGGATTTTATTATTTTATTATTTTATTGGGTTGTAATTTTTAAATATGACCTGTGATTTTTTTTATTTGTTATAATTATTTTATTTTATTAGATAGGAATAAAATAGTCTTAATTACAACAAGTTATATAAATTAAGACCTAAGGTGAAAATTCAAGCTTAAGGCCTAGGATGGAGATTTAAGGTGGGAACCTAATAAGGAGGTTCATGGAAGATGGAGATCCAAATTCAAGGCTCAGTTTTGTTTTTGTAATATCACATAGATGTGACCTTTAATCTTCTTATTGGCTTATGAAGATCAACTTAAATATTGTCCATGCTATGTCGCATTTATCATATTGTGTTAGTATGTTATGTATATGATGCCATGTATGAGATGTCTTGTATGTGATGCAATATAACAATAACTAAATAAGATAAAAATTAATTAAAACCTCATTTAATATTAAGTCATTAAAATGCCAAAGCATTGTGTATAATGCCATCTAAATAAGATAAAATGGATAATGGTGATATTCATATGTTTGAGTTGGTTAGACTTAACTAGGTTATCAAAATGGTGGACCTAGGGCACTTGACAGGATATGTTGGTACATGTGATGTTAATATCCTATACTTATCTAAGAATTACATGAGATAAGCTTGGTAAAGTGTTACCTACCTAAATAGCCACACATTAAGTGATAAGCTAAAGCTGACTTGAAGTAGGGTAAAATATGGATCTTGGCCCACTAAGAAATTTCAATTATTGAAATTATTTTGAGGGTTTTATAATTTATAAAAATTTAGTGAGAGTTTTCTTATGCCTCTTTCATAATAAAACTGAATGTACTCTACACACACACACATATACATACACACACACACACACACACACACACACACACACACACACATACACACACACACACATATATATATATATATATTTGTTGTAGATAATGACATTAAACACTACACTTACCATGTCACTGTGATCGATCCTTGAGAAGGATAAGTTAAATGGGACTAACTTTCTTGAATGGTATCTTAGGTAAGAAAGAAATCTAAGAATTATTCTTAGGTAAGAAAGAAATGAATATATCCTTAATCAACCCATCCTAGAGGAAACAACTGCTAATGCTCCTAGAGCATAAAAGGATGCCTATAGTAAGCATCTCAATGATTTAGTAGATGTCACTTGTCTCATGCTTGGATGCATAAAGTCTAAGCTTTAAAAGTAACTGATGGAAATTGAGACTTATACTATGATAGGCCATCTCAAGGAAATGTTAAAAAAGAAAGCATAATTAAAAGGTTCAATACCATAAGGGCATTGCTCTCCTGTAAACTGACTGCCAGTGGCTTTATTAGTCCTCATGTTCTCAAGATGAAGGGTCATCTTAAACACTTAGACAAACTTGGTCTTAAGATAGAACGAGAATTGGCTATTGATATTATTCTCCATTCTTTGCCTGAAGCTTATGATGGTTTCATCATGAATTTCAATATGCATAGTATGGAAAAAATTATTTCAGAGTTGCATGGGATGCTTAAAACTACTTAAAAGAACATCAAGAATTTCATTAAAGATGCTCTAATGGTCAATAAGGGAAAGGGTATGAAAAAGGTTGAAAAGGGAAAAGGCAAGGCTCCTAAAGGCTTTTAGAAGCCAAAGCCAAAGCCCAAGCCCAAGTCCAAAGCTGAACCCCAAGCAAAGCCACTAAAGGAGGGAATATGCTTTTTCTGCAATGAGCCAGGTCATTGGAAAAGAAATTACAAGCTATATATGAATGATCTGAATAAGAATAAAGGTAGTGCGACTATGGCTTTAGGTATTCATATTATAAAAATTAATTTATCTACTTCTGATTATTGGGTATTAGATATTGGATCAGGAACTCACATTTGTACTAATGTGTAGGGTCTAAAAAGGAGTACATCATTGGCTAGAGTTGAAATAGATCTATGAGTTGGCAATGGAGCAAGAGTTGATGCTTTAACTGTAGGGACTTATGAGTTAACTTTTCCTAGTGGATGTATTTTAAATTTGGAAAATTGTTATTATATGCCTACTATGTGTAGGAATATTATTTCTATTTCTTTTTTGGATAATAAAGGTTTTGAATTTATTATTAGGAATAATAAATGTAATATTTATCGTGATAACATTTTTTGTGGATTTGCTCCACGCACTAGTAGTCTTTATGTTCTAAATGTTGAAGACACTAATGAAAAGTCAATTTATAAAATTTACAAAAAAGTTTAAATCTAATGATTTAAACACTACCTATCTTTGGCATTGTTGTTTAGGCCACATAAATGAGAAACGCATTTCAAAGCTTCACTAAAATGGGTTTTTGAATTCATTTAATTATGAATCATTTGAAACATGTGAATCTTGTTTACTAAGAAAAATGA
The DNA here is from genome assembly GCA_947683625.1 of Mallotus nudiflorus. Taxonomy (NCBI): domain Eukaryota; kingdom Viridiplantae; phylum Streptophyta; class Magnoliopsida; order Malpighiales; family Euphorbiaceae; genus Mallotus; species Mallotus nudiflorus. The sequence goes on along the minus strand of CANTUR010000069.1, from coordinate 4,959,040 downwards.
CTAAAATGTCTTTTACTAGAAAAGGCAAAAGGGCTAACGACTTATTGGGCCTTATACATTCAGATTTATATGGACCATTAAGCTCAACTGTTAGAGGAGTTTTTCAGTACTTCATCACTTTCACAGTTGGTTTAAATAGATATGGCTATGTCTATCTAATGAAATATAAATCTGAATCTTTTGAAAAGTTCAAAGTTTTCAAGAATGAAGTACAAAATCAACTTTGTAAAACTACTAAAACATTAAGATCTAATCAAGGTGGTGAATTTTTAAACCAAAAATTTATATGTCATCTTAGAGATTGTAGGATTATTTCACAATTGATTCCTCTAGGTACATCCTAATGGAATGGTGTGTCCAAACAAAAAAATCAAACTTTATTGGATATGGTTCAATTAATGATGAGTTAGTTTGATGTTCTAATCTCTTTTTGGGGATATGGTTTAGAAACTGTTGTGTTCATCTTCAATAGAGTTCCATTAAGGGAAATTGAAAAGACACCATATGAGATGTGGACTGAAAAAACTCCTCGTTTGTCTTTTCTTAGGATTTAGGGTTGTGAAGCTTATATGAAGCATTAAATCTCAAATAAACTAGCACCCAAATTTGATAAATACCTTTTTGTGGGATATCCTAAAGAAACTAAAGGATATTACTTCTACAATGCTTTTGAGAATAAAGTTTTGTTGCTCGGAATGGTGTATTTTTGGAGAGAGAATTTATTTCCAAAGGAACTAGTGGGAGCATAGTGCAACTTAAAGAAATTCAATACCATAAAATAGCATTATACTAAGTATAGAACCACAGCTAAATCAACAAGTTACAATTAAACTTGCACAAGTATTAGAAGGCTTAAGGAGGTTTGGTAGGACACGTCAAATCCCTATGAGATATGGACTTCTCATAACTGATGATAATGATGTGTTAATTGCATATCAATATGAGCCCACATCCTATCAAGAGGCCATAAGTAGTCTTGACTCTATGAAATGGCTAGAATCCTAATTATAATTAAGTATAGACCTTGATTGACCAAACTGATGGCTTAAAAACTATTGGATGCAAATGGGTTTTTAAAAAGAAAATAGACATGGATGGCAATGTGCATACCTTTAAGGCAAGATTGGTTATAAAGGGTTTTAAAAAAACACATGGTATAGACTATGATGAAGCCTTTTCACTAGTTGTTATACTAAAATGTATTCAAATTCTCCTTATTGTAGCTGCATACTATGATTATGAGATGTGGCAAATGGATGTCAAAACAATGTTTCTTAATGGAAACTTACTTGATGTGTACATGACACAGGTAGAGGGTTTTTCAATCCTAAGAATTTTGAAAAGGTATGCAAGCTTCAAAGGTCCATTTATGGACTGAAGCAAGCATCTTAAGGTTGGAATCTTCATTTTAATGAAGCAGCCAAAGAGTTTGGCTTCATTAAGAATGAAGATGAACCTTATATCTACAAGAAGGTTAGTAGTGCTGTATGTTAATGACATACTACTCATTGGAAATGTTATCCTTATTTTACAAAATGTTAAATCATGGCTAGGGAATTGTTTCTTAATGAAAGACTTGGGTGAAGCCACTTATATATTAGACATCAAGATCTATAGAGATAGATCTAAAAGGCTTATTAGCCTAAGTAAAAGAATTTACATTGATAAGGTATTGAATAGGTTTAGCATGCAAGACTCTAAGAGAGGATTCTTGCCAATGTCACATGGCATTAGTCTCAATAAGACTCGGTGTCCTATGACACAAGATAAGCGAGACCACATGAGTAAGATTCTATATGCTTATGCTATTAGACCTATCATGTATACAATATTGTGTACTCGACCTAATGTTTGTTATGCCTTAAGCATAATAAGAAGATACCAGGCAGACCTAGGTAAAAGTCACTAGACAGCAGTTAAAAATATCCTTAAGTACTTAAGAATAACTAAAGATGCATTTTTATTATATGGTGGTTAGGAAGATGAGCTAATTGTAAATGGTTAAATGGATGCCAACTTCCAAACTGACAAGGATGATTTTTTATCACAGTCAAGTTATGTGTTTTGTTTGAATGGAGGTGTAGTGAGTTGGAGGAGTTCTAAGCAAGACACCGTTGTTGATTCTACAACAAAAGTTGAGTATATAACTACCTAAGGAAGTTGTTTGGATTAAGAAGTTCATAACTAGACTAGGTGTTATTCCAAGTATATTAGATCTAGTGAACTTGTATTATGACAATAATGGAGTTATAGCTCAAGCTAAAGGGTCCATATCACATCAGAGATCCAAACACATACTTAGGCATTATCTTCTCATTCGAGAAATCATTGAGAGAGAAGACATGATGATATGCAGAGTACCTATAAATGATAATGTTGCTAATCCACTGACTAAGCCTCTTCCATAGCCTAAGCATGACAGTCATACTAGGTCCATGGGTATTAGTTTTAATATAGATTGGGTTAAGTGCAAATGGGAGATTATTAGTGATATGCACTAGGTCAATCATGTATGACCATGTTTTAAATTTATCATTTTATTAATAAAGAGGCATTTTCATTTTCATTTTATATTATGATGATTACTTGAATATTCAATTCTTCCTAAGGTCATCAAGTATATGACTTGATAGTAAAACCCATAGATTAAATATGAGTTCTATTTAAATTATCCATAGTCATAATAATGTGTTAAGGCTAGTATAGTGTTGACTAATGATTATATTTTACTAATCATGAGTATGAGATATTATTTGAGAAATAATGCACTGGATTGACCCATCATAAGAATATTATTTTGTATTTTGACACAATCTAACATTGTCTGTAACATGATGATAAAATAAATTATTGTTGGATATTAAATGAGTTATGTGACGAATGTGAGGGATCGAAAAGGAATTTTTCCCTCATTTAATCTGAGTAAGATATCTATGGGCCCCTTGATAAGATATACTATGGAAAATGTGTGGCCATGCTAAAAGTGAATTTATAAAGAGTTATCATTCTCAGTCTACTTGCAGTTAAGAAATAATATGATTGAATTATATAAGGATGATTGAAGCTATGCCTTATATTCAATCAATATATTATGTAACAAAGGGATTAAAGTATTTACTATAAATTAGGATATGTTAGATTATTGACCTTCACATGACTTGGGTAGTCCTAATGCTTTGCTAGAGGCCACTTATGATTTGTAGGTCTAAATAGGGATTTTAGGCCCACTACCAGCGTCATGTGAACCTATAGGGTTATACACTTAGAACATGCCCAAATGAATATGGGTTTAGCAAGCCCAATAAAACTCTATGGAAATAAAAAAAATAATTCGCGCACGCATGTGTGTGTGTGTGTGTGTGTGTGTGTATATATATATATATATAAGTAATAGTTATCTTAAATAAATAGGAAATTATTTATGATTTGGTATTTAAATAAAATCAGAATTGGAATAAATGGAATATACCAAAATTCATTTTGGTAAGTGAAACCCTAATTGAGAGGTCTATAAATATATCATATTCTCTAGGGTTTCACTTACCTTATTTTATTTCTTCCACCTTAATTCATTTTTCTCTCCCTTTTAAGAAAAATGAAATATAAACTTTTTATTTTGAGTGGTGAGACAATTAAAAGGTGCTAGCACACATTACACATTCATTTTTCAAAGGGTTATTCATGTGGATACTTGTGGAGGGTGTATTCTTTTAGAGACAACTTCATCTTACAAAAGAGAACAAAAAGCTTAAGGTAAGGTGTCATTGGTGTGAACCTCCTCTCAACCTTCCATTATTCTTTCCTGATTTTCATCTATAGTAAAATTTTAGAAACCCTAATCAAATCAATTGATCGAATTGCATGGATCTTGGTTTAGGTTTATAATTAAAGTTTTAAATTTTCCACTATGTGTTGAATCACGTAACACAACAATAGTCTTTTCATCTTGGGCCTTAACACCTTGGGCCATATCATTATGGGCTTAGGAACTATGCTGAGTCATTATAGGACATTGCTTTATGCCAAGTTATCACTATAGTGTCGACTCATTATAGAGCCTTCTAATGCTAACTCAAGAATCATTACAGAGCCTTCTAGTGCTGACTCAACTTTGAGTTGACAAAGTGGTGTTGAGTCACAATAACATCCCATCTTTTGTACCCTTTCATAGCTATTGTGAATTATATAAAATCATTGGCATTCCAAGGTAAATATTAGATCTTAATACTATGTAATTAACACTTAATTATATACAAAATAATAAAATTAATCATTATTACAAAGCCAAGGATGTAATCTAAGCCCATGATCATTCCATGAATGTAAGTCAAGCATAATGCAAGTATGATGCAACTATTGCATGTTAGGATTAATGTCAACCACATTTACACATGTTTAGCCACAACACTTGCAACTAACATAATCATAAAACTTACAATTATCAATCAATTTAGCATTTGTTAAGTATAAAAAGTTGCTCTTATACCACTGAAAGTAAATGGTTATGCAACTTCATTGTGTGGTGAGCACAAGCCATAGATAGGGTGAAATTTTAAATTTTCACTTGTATAACCCTTCATCACATTAAGATTTTCAATCCAAGGATCCAATTTGCATTTAACATAGCTAAATATCAAAAACAATATGTAAACAACAACCTAGGAATTTTAAATTTAGAATAGTTATAAACTCCTAGGTTTTATGTAGACAATAAGTATTGTACAAGCTTTAATGTACTTGGATTCACCTTTTGAATCAAATGCTTTAGCCTCCTAAACATTAGGCCTCTAGCTTGATATGCCAAAGCACCTCTAATTCACCTTCTTGCTTAGATTGGATTAATGGTAAGTGACCCCTCTAGTGACCCTTATAAACTTGCACCAATTTAATCTCTTTGCAAGAACACTTATGGTTTTAGTATGTATGTGTTTCTTTCTTTTATCTTTTTGTGTCTCTATATAAAGTCTCTAACCTCTCTTAAGAAACACTTCCTTAAGATATATATATGTAGAGAAAACAAACCCTAATGACACCATCTCTTACATCACATGTATACAACTTATCATGATAAGTATATAACTTGTAGAAGAGATAAGTATATCAAAAAGGTATGTAGAGATTGAATACATCTAATGTATTTATCTACATTCATTCTTTACACATAATCATAAAACCTAGTCTTGATTAAGCCAATGTCAACATTATACACTTAAGAGACAATGTGCCTAATAAGAAAAGCTTAATATTCATTTTTTATCATGGTCAACATTATACACATAAGAGATAATGCATGCCTAATATGATAAATTTGTCCATTCACACATACATGGACTTGGGCTTAGTAATTGGACCAACTTTTGGCCTAAGCCTAAGCCCAATCCATGTAACAAATGGGCTTGGATTAGGTCCATTGGCTTTCTCAACATCTTGAATAAACAACTTGGGCTATTATTAATCCAAGTCTAATTAGAAACAATAGAAACAACATATATTATTAATTTAATACATTAATTAATATCTTATATTAACTAAGTATATATTAATAATTAAACCCTTTACTTGAATTGGATTTCATGATATGCTAGAATCATTGCTTAAAACATAAATCCAATTCCATTAATCTTAATTATTTCATTAAACATTTCAATCAATAATTAGATTAATATTGATGATGATTTAATGAAACTCTTTTGGGTGTGACTTACTAGGTTCATGTTTAATTGGCAATGAGAAGATAATATCAATACTTGACATTATTTGAAACTCCTTTTAACTCTAAATGTGAAAATCCCAATTATGCACATTTAGTTCTCATAAGTTGTGAGTGACCCTTAGCAATGATATCATAACTACCCAATTAGAAATGAATGCATGTATTAATTCATATGAACCCTTTTGGTCATAATTACCATGCACTAAAATCCCTTTATTAGAAGATCTTGATATAGCCTAGAGTCATGGTTTAGCCAAACTCTAATAGTTATATCATATGACCTCATCTCAAGCTCTATTCTTGATAAAATATAACTAACATTACAACTCTTTTAGTTCGTATCATATTTGTCCTAGCCAAGAACTTATTGATCAAGAAAGAACTTAGATAGCATAAGATCTTATCCTAGTTCACTCTAGGCAATGAATCCCATCTTGGCTGAACACCCATCCCTACACTTAATAGATTAGAGCCATCACATGCCATATACCCACGTATGATTAACACAAGTATATAAGCGGTAACAAACCCTAACCACTTAAATGTGGACGACCGTGTCACCTTTTGTTAAAGGACTATATGCACTATTATGACCTAGATTATGATTATTGATTATAAGTGAATATCCACGCAATCATAAATCTAATGTCACATTTGATCCACCAATGACATGAGTATCCATATGTCTATTTTGATATCTTATATCAAGTAGTATGAGACTCACTACCTCCCACTATTAATATCACATATTAATTAAAGAAGATAGACAAAGGTGATAGTCTAATTAATATTACCCAAATACTAATCAATCGACTATGAACAATTTTATGGCATATATAATAAATAAATTTGCAGCTCATATTATCAACTATTGATAATAAATTTATTTAACATTATGCTAATGGATAAATATTCAATTACATAAATACTTTAAATAATATAATATTATTTTATTACCATTTGGGATAATTTACAATGTCAAATATGTGATTGGCCTCTAGGGCATACCACTTATGCTAACAATCTCCCACTTGCACTAGAGCTAATCATTACAGTATTTTAGACCCCATCTTCTTAAGAAGTCGATCCAGTTATAGTTGCGTTAGCACTTTAGTAAGTGGATCAGCAACATTTCTAGCTAAAGCTATCTTTTGCATGACGATATTGCCTTTTCCAATAAGTTCCCTAATAATATGAAAATGTCTTTCTATGTGTTTGGATTTTTAGTGAGACCTCGAATCCTTTGCCAAAATGGCTCCATTTTTGTCATAATAGAGAGGAATCAGGAACTCAATGGAAGGAACAATTCCAAACTTGGTAATGAACTTTTTAATCTAAATAGCCTCTTTAGCAACATTCAATGTGCCTATATACTTAACTTATGTAGTGGAATCAACAGTGACACCTTGCTTGGACTCTTCCAGCTCATTACTCCTCCATTACAAATAAACACAAACCCAGAGATAAACTTTCTATCATCTACATCTGATTAGAAATCAAAATATGTGAAACTATCTATTTGTAGATCACTTCCTCTATAAGTTAAGACTAAATCTTTAGTCCTTCTCAAGTACTTAAATATTGCCTTAATAGCTATCTAGTGTTCTATACCTAGGTTGGATTGAAACCTGCTAGTCACACTAACAATATAAGTAATATAAGGCCTAGTACATAACATAACATACATCAAGCTTCCTATAGTTGAATTATAAGGAACTTTAGCTTGTTTGGTTCTCCTAAATGGACCGAGGATCTCTTAGGAAGTATAAGGATTTTATCCTCAATCTGATTATAGGATTATAATACTTTTTCTTATTTGGTTCTCTACTTGGACCTTGAATTACTTGAACTTTTCAAAGGATTAACTCTTTTATTTCATTAAATATAAATGTCCATACCTTGATATATCATTTATAAAGGTAATAAAGTAGAAAACCTGCCTCTTGCCATTGATTAAATGACCCACATACATCACTATATATTATTTCCAAAATTTGATTAACTCTTAGCTTTTGTCCAACAAATGGTGATTAGGTTATTTTGCCTTGAATACAAGCTTCACAAGTTGGATTGCTTAAGGTTTCAAGATTACTCAAGATTCCTAATCTTTCCAACTTTGTGATTCTATCACCTACAATATGACCTAGTCTTAAATGCCATAGATATTTTGGATTAGAAGCATTGTTAATTAGTATCGTATTCATAAAAATCACATTGGTTGGATATTATTTGTTATCAAATTTATTATCAATATAAAAAAGACCATATAATACATAACCCATGCCAACTATCTCATTATTAAAATAGATAATACATACATCTCTTTCAAATAAAACTTTATAACCTTTTCTAGTCAAACTAGAAATAAAGATGTTATTCTTATAGGCATTAAGTACATATAAAACATTATTTAATAACAAAACATGATCATTTAAGTCAATAGAGGTGGTTCCTATAGCTTTAGCAGCAACACTTGCTCCATCTCCAAGCTTTAAAGTCACTCATTTGACTCTAATCTTCTTTCACTTACTAGATCTAGCAAGGAAGAACATATGTGAGAAATAGCATTGGTATCTAATGCCCATGCATTAGATGAGTTTTTATAACATTTAGAAATAGATAAATTAGAGAGTCTCACCCTCTCTAATCTTGTCCTTTCCTTTTATTGATTCAAGGAACTTATGATAATTTGTTTTCCAATGTCCATCTCTTTGGTAATAAAAACATTTTCCTTTGCCTTTATTCTTAACTTTCTTTTTGCCTTTGTTTTTGTTTACACCTCTCAAAGCTTTAGGAACTCTTTCCTTACCTTTCTTGCTTTTATTTCCTTTATTCTTCTTAGTCTTACTAGAAGAGGCAATCAAAGTAACCTCCTTCCCTTTTTCATTGTGAATAGCCTTTTGGGCTATCACAAGTATATTTATTAACTCTATAAATCTGCACTTGATTTTATTAATGTGGAAATTGGCAATGGTTTTCCCAAATGAATCTAAAAGGGAATGTAAGATCAAATCGATTTGGAGTTGAGCATCCATTATGAAATGTAGTATAAGCGGTGGGGTATAGCACACGCCCAGGTGTTTGGCGACCACAACACTTTGCAGGCTCTAAGGCCACTAAGAAATATGAAATAGGTCTTAAAGTTTACTTAAAGATAGAGTCACCACTTAGATGAAAGCAAGGACACACTTGTATAGCAACTGGATCCCATAGAGGTTCCCAAAAGCCATCGTTAGAGAGCGAGTTAAAAAACTGGGTATAGCCATTTGAATGCCCACCCAACCTTGTGGTTGGCCTCTATTTATGTTTTGTAATTTATTACCTGGAATTATTAAATGATTTCTTTACTACCAAGTGAATTGTAATTTCCATAAAACAATTGTTACATTTTATAATTAGGCCCAAGTTTGCACATTAATTTATTTTATGTATTTAGTCTCAATATCCACTATAAATAAAGTAAATAATAATAACTTATAGCCATACATTCAAATTAAATGGGGGAAGGGATTAAAATGCTTTACTCAAATGATAGCATAACAAATGGAAAATAAACCAAGAATAAACTGAAAGTAAACTACTTGAATTAAATAAAACCTCTCAAGAACTCATTAACGAGATAAATATTTAATGATTATAAATCATTGAGAAAAACTCCTACAATAGAAAAAATGTTAGCTCCTAAAACAAACACATAAAGATCCTACACAAGAACTCACAAGATTAGCTCATGAATCAATTGAGCAAAACAAGAGAAATAAAACCATGAAAAGGTAAGTACTAAACTTTAATTGAACATAAAGGAATAATCATACAAAATAGACTTGATTATACTAAGACCTATACATGCATTGAAGCTCTACATAATTTACAAAAAATGAGACAAGGTTGTATGAGACCTTGTCATAGTGGTGATCACCTTTATGAAGAGACGATCACCTTATAATAGTGAGATGACATAGTTTATAAAGGGTAATCTAAACAATAAACTCATGAGGGCTTGTTAAAATGGCAATCGCCTCATAGTAATGAGGTGATGCCTCTTTATGAGGTGATCACCTGATTAATAGGCTTAAGTGACTCTCAAACTAGCAAACTTCCACTTCAAGTAAAAATCTACTATTGCAACAAACTAGGTACATAACTACACCTAAAGCTCATTAAATCATGTTAAAAGCAAGGCATATTATTTATGATAAACATAAGGGAATGAATATAAAAGCTAGTAAACAAATAAGCTAGAAGTTATATAAACAAGTAAGAAATGAATCATGCAAATCTATGAATTGAGCTTAGAGAGAATTAAGATGATTACTGAAGAATGAGCTTTCCAAATATAGTTGGCCCTTAGAATTGAGCTTGAATGCAAGCTTCTTCCCTTTTCCTTCTCAAGAACATTTTTTACTTCCTCTCCCTATAGCTCTCTTCCTCTAAAAAACTTTTTTTCTTTCCCAATTGCTCCCTGTTCCTCCTCTTTTTCTCTCTCTCCTTTCTCCTTTTTATTCACACCTCTAGCCCATCCCCTCACTACTCTTGTTCATCATTGCATTTTTCAGCCTTTTCTTTTTCCCAAAAAATTCTTTTTAAAACCAGAGGTTAAGCTCCAACTAAGGTGGGCCTATCCTTAACCACCATTATCATCTTTGCATTTAATGTAAAAGCAAGTGGCAAGGTGCAGAGGTGGCACCTTTATGATGAGGTGATCACCTCTTCACTTGCTGCCATAGAGGCGATCACCTATTTACAGAGGCATTGCCTCTCTGGCCTACCCTACACTAGGCCTGGTGGGCCAACGATAAGCCTACCTTGTAAGGTTTTGGGCTTGGATTTATAGGTTTCCAGCCCTCAGGCTCATTTTTAAAAAGATTTAGGGTTTTTTTATGCATTCAATTTTTACATTTCTTATCACTGGGCTCTGCTGCGGGCTGACCAAACTGATCATCCATAATTTGCCCCCTATTGCGGGCTAATTGAATCGGGTGTCTACAATTTACCCCCTGATTTTTTGAAAAACCAAATGCATGAAATAGAAATTTTCAAAAAATCACATGCACAACATAAGAAAATAAAAAATAATATGCCTAACTTATGAGTTTCACTTAAAAGCTGAATTCTTCCCTCTAGAAATGTGACCGTGATCCTCGGATATTCCTGGCACGATCAACCACTCATTAATCTTTGGAAAATTATTTGAAAATGATGATCCTTAGGTTTTCCTGGCTCAATACACTACTTAATTGAAACATCAACTATTGGGTTTTCCTGGCCTAATACATTACTCAACTAAAATGAAGACTCTTGGATTTTCTTAACCTGATCATCACTCAATTAAAATGAAGACTCTTGAGTTTTCTTGGCTCAATCATTACTCAACTAAAATAAAGACTCTCAAGTTTTCTTGGCTCGATCGTCACTCAACTAAAGTATGGACTTCAAGGATATAACCTGAATAGTCCTTTCTAAATCATGAGCTTCGAGGATACAACTCAAATAACCCTTTCTTGATCACAAGCTTCAGGGATACTACTTGAACACAAGCTTCAGGGATACTACTTGAACAACCCTTTTTTATCATAAGCTTTGGGGATACTACTCGAACAACACTTTCTTAATCATCAGCTTCGGGGATACAACTTGAGCAGCCCTTCTTTGATCATGACCTTTGGGGATACAACCCGAATAACCCTTTTATGAGAAACATGATCCTTAGGTTTTCCTAGCCCATTATGTCATTCAATTTATAAATTTAATTTAGGAACTTTCATCACATGACCTCAATTCTCAATACGCTCTCTAGAAAGCCTTTTTTTTTAACCATATCTTCCTTTTTCAAATTCTCCTTTATTTTATTCTCGAGTTTAACCCTTTCATTCACCTTTTTTCTTTCCTCCTATTTTTTTCCTTTTTCCAAAATACCTAACTCAAACCCTCCTCTTCACTATAAAAACATAATTTTCTTTTTCTTTTCTCTTTTCTTTCCTCTTTTCTTTCCTCCTCTCTCTTTCTTCTTTCCCGTGCCCAAATTCTTTCAAAAATTGACAATGAAAGGACATTGCCAATGCCCAAATAGGATCACGTTCCTCTTTCTGTAAATGCCCCATGTAGTCTTAGACTATCAAAGGGAGATACCATTCCTCTCTTAGTGGATTTGAGGAGTCATATTTGTTCTTTGACATTTAGAGAAGTTGGTATTCGAATCCTTCTCCTTTTTCTTGCAAATTACATCGGGTTAGGTTATATTTATGTTCATTTATCATTTATGATTGAATCCTAGATTGATTGAATGTGCATGTTATGGATTTGGTGAAAAAATTTGAAACTATTTATTATCCTTTACTATGTATAGACGATCGCCTCTTTGTTGAGGTGATTGCTTTATTACAAGGGGTGATCACCTCTATACCAGCGTGTAGGGGCATCACCTCATGCATAAAGATGATCACCTTATGCATAAAGGTGATTGCCCCATCAATGAGGTGCTATGCCTCATTAACAAGGTGAACCAACCTATTTTGTAATCACTTAGTCATTATTTTTTTTCAAAAAGCAACAAAATTGTATTATATTTTCAACTTCCTTGATTCCTTTTTATAGCATGATGCACAGATGTTCAAGGGTGTCAGAAACTTTCATGGGCCTCAGGTCTTCTACAGTGATCTAACAAAGGATCAAAAGATTGAGTCTGGGACACTACATTTGAAGACTTCATCCTCTCGCTTCCCTTAGAGCAGGGCCAAATGGACTACCAGCCACTCCACATGCCAATGGAGAGGTGGTTCGATACGACATACACTTTCCACCTTCCCTTTGGGGAGCTTACTTTAGATCCTATCTCTTTTGTTGCCATCACTAGGATCGCATGCACTGGAGATCCCGTTCCTCTTAATGTGAGCCTACACCAGTTGACCCTAGAGAAGGCTATCTATATTGAGCACCTTCTAGGTATGATCCCAAACTCATACTCCCAAGCTCAAGTCGATTATGAGCTTTTACACTCGGGATAGAGTTGTGGTGATGGTCACCCCATATGAGATTGATCAGGTGGTGTATGATTTTCTAATTTATCTTTTGTACACCACCTTCTTTGCTGACACTGTTAGCTCAATGGGATTGATTTTCTTGCTACCTCTGCGAGACTTAGAACAGGTGTCAACATATGATTAGGGTAGTTGTGCTTTGGCCTATCTATACTAGAGTATGGATGAGGTGGTCTGTAGGGCTAAGAGCTTCTATGGCTTTTGGCATGCCATTTTGGTAAGCTATACCTCCTCTTTTCCTTGATTTATTTCAATATTTATTCACTAACATCCACTATCCCTTTTTCTTTTATAGGTTTGGGCCTGGAGCTGGAGTTGCTTGTCAATGTGATACGAGTAGGGGATGATTTTCCTACCATTAGTAGATGGGGCGATAGCCATGTCTTGAGGAGGCATCGGGCCTAAGTACATATCCATTGGCAACACTTGAATTCCTTAACATAGGATGCGATACCTACAACAATCACACTCATGTCTGTACATTTTGAAAATTTTACTCACTTACCCATTGGTGCTTCTCTTATAGATCTGGAATGATTTATGGGATCCTGAGACTGGATAGAATGTGGAGATGACTCATTCTAGGCCATTAGCTCAAAAGAGGGTCCTCCTTTATGGGCTAGGCTATCGAGTCTAGTACCTTAGTGAGCGAATCTTGAACTAGAATAGGGGAGCTAGCGCGAGGCGTGTACCCAAATCTCCTCCGAGGAGCATGCTATGGACTTATGAGCTAGAGGGTGCTGAGCTAGATCAGGCTGTCACTAAAGAGCTAGCTATGGACCACACTGTCTAGATTAAGAGTTAGTACATGGATTTTGTCCAGACTTACCTCTTGCTAATAGTTCCCTTGGCTACTACCTCTACTTCTCAGGTAATTGTTTAATACTCCCTTTTATTCAAAATTATCATGGCTCGACACATTTTTCTTTTTTCTTAGGCCACAATGACTAGACCTACTCCCCAAGCTAGACCTTAGGTGTAGGAGAGAGAGCCTTAGAGACACTGTCTTAATCCCAGCAAAGAGGGGACTTCGGCTGTGGCTGAGCAAATAAGGCCTCTCACCACCTCCAGCTCTCAATTCATTGCTAGTAGTTTCATTTATGGCCCTAACCCTTTGGTTCATTGTTGGGTTCCTCTTAGAGAGTTATTTTATTAATTCTTGGCCTTGGACAAGGATCTCACACCTGTGTACACTTCTAAGGCCACCACTCACATGAGTTTGCTTCTAACTTGGCTCTTAAATCATTCTCAACATGTTTGTTAGTTCTAACATCCTTTTAATAATGTAGATTTCTTTAGAGCAAGGCCTCTACATGTATCTAATGATTGAGGCTTAAAGGGACTATATGTTGGACGTCACCCAACAGTGGAGGGTAACAATCTTTCCTACACCTATATGTATCCATGCTTGTATGATTTACTAACTTGTGATCTATTTGAATAGGATCATGATGAGGCTAACTAGGTGAGGATTGCCACCCTCGAGCACCAAATTGAAGTTCTTCATATTAATGAGGATGATGACAAAGATAAGGATGGGGGTAATGACGACACTAGAGGCGAGGATGAACCTGAGGGTGCTGAGTTAGATTCTTGATATACTAGGATCCATAAATTATTCCTTTTTTTTATTGTTGCTTATATTTATCTATTTACTTCTAAAACTTACACATTTTATCTTTCATTAATCAGATGCTTGCAAAATTCATTTTTATCTCAATGAATTTTAATTTTTGCATATAATTTTAGCATCAATAATTACATAGATGTCCCTTTTGTTTACTGCTATATATCAATTTGCAAGGCTGAGACTATTATGACCCATCAGAAGCTTGTTGTTTGTTATGGGAGAGGCAATGGCTTTCTGCTAAAAAGGCAATCACCTCATGGCCTTCTGCTGAAGAGGCGATCGCCTCTATGTATTGAGGAAATCGCCTCTATGTATTGAGGCAATCGCCTCTACGCATTAAGGCAATGCCTCTTTAATAAAGAGATCACCTTATCGCTAGTTTGGTTCCCCCCTTTTAAGCTCCTAATTCCTTACCTTTAACCCTAATTTTAGACATTTTTGCCCCAAACCTCCATTCTCTCTCACTGGATACCCCTAAAAAATTGAATTATGACCAAAAGAAGCCTCAAACTACTACAACCGCTATTGAAAAGTTTAGAAAATATGTCATGGGCCAAATTAAAGCCATTTCACTTGTCAGTCTTCAAATCACTACATGCTAAAAGAATTAACTTCCCATTTCTTAATGTAGTAGCTCAATTATAGGATCCTCAAAAGCATGTCTTCTGGTTTAATACAGTTGAGTTATGTCCCTTACTAGAGGTGTTTAAAGCCCTTTTAAGTTGTTAAATGGATTCTTAATGCCAACTCACAATCCCCATGCTTAGAATTCTAGGCTCACATTTTGTTCAATATCATATGGCTCAACTATCAAATCTTCCACCCTAATCTTCATCTTACTACGTTCTTAGCTTAGAGGTTGCATTATAACCCTTCCTTAAAGTTGTCTCAAACATAGACAGGGGTGAAGTTTATTGGCCTCGAATGATAGCTCTTTACTTGTATGCCCAATTCTTACTAATCTCAATTTCTAGAAACTATGATTAAAAACTCCTCCACATTCTGGAACAAGTGGAAGCGAGACTCAATCCATTCCCCCTCATTCTAGCAGAAACCATCATCTGATTGGATAACTTCATGGAGACTAAACAATTTTTTGGAAGTTCATTCTTGTTGGAGGTAAGCTTATTATTCTCTAACTTCTTTTTTCTAATTTGTTGACAATTTTAATTACCCATCACTCTCATATATATGGTTTTATGAGAAACTAAAACTAGTTGAACCTCCTCGAGACATAGCACAGTATAGTGCTAAGCATTACCAAACTAGAAAGCCGCATCCAATGCTAGAGAATATTAAGAGCTGATTATCAACATTCCTTGATACTCTAATATGGTGGATGTGCCTATAGTGGATATTGTAACATGTGACTGTTCAGTCTTACACTTACTGCATTTCAGCTGATGACCTTGATTTTGCCACCTTATACAATCCTACTCATTTCTATTGCCAATATGGATAGAAGCAACTAATTTTAAAATTAGTACATGAGTTTAAACCAAAAACCCTCACTTAGAACTTCCTAGATAACTTAGTTTCTACTTAGCCTTGTAGAATCATTCAAAGGAACATAGACTATAATAAGGACCCGACCATTGATGATTATTACAAGGCATATATTTATTTACAACAGGAAAAAAGAGATGAGTTTATTAGAAATAAAATAATAAGAGGGTTGCAAATATTGAGTGCTCAAGATGCTCAACAAAAGAGAAGAAAACAAAATTAGTTCATGAATTGAGTCGTCATTTCTCTTTTTATTAGATAGAATTTCCCTTTTAGTTAAACAATCTATAATAGAAACTTAACACAATGTTTAATATTAATTAAAGCAATCTATTTCATTTAATTTAAGTACAATATGTATATACATTTTGCTTCTGATACATCTCATGTTGTTAGTTGGCTTGCCCTTGCAAGTTTTTCAACTAACCATTTTTATCTCTCTTTCTCCTTTTGAACTATCCTTAACTTTTGCCTAGACCACCTCTTTTAAGGTTTTCAATCCAGCAGGACTTTTTATTTTTTCCATTTTTGTCTTTAACTTTTGTCTAAAGAGCCTCTTTTTGACGTTTTCTCCCTAGTGAGACATTTACATAAAGTACTCTTGAGTTTGTCCAGGTTGATGGGCTCTTAGAATTCATTCCCTTTAATGTCAGATAGGACAATAGCACCCTTTGAGTATAACTTTTTCACCATATACGGGCCTTCCCAATTTAACTTGAACTTCCCTCGTGGGTTAGTCATAATCGGCTTCGTAAGCTTCATCACTAAGTCTCCCTCTTTGATCTTTCCCAACTTGATCTTCTTATTATAAGCTTAGGCTATCTTCTTCTGATATAGCTGAGAATGATAAATAGCCCTCATCCTTCTCTTTTCCATTAATGTTAGTTGCATTAGTCGACTCTCCACTCATTGGTACTCAAGGATCTTGGATTCTAAGAGAACCCTTAGTGATTGAACCTCGACCTCTATTGGCAACACGACTTCGTATCCATACACTAAGAAATATAAAGTGGCCCTTGTTGAAGTTGTAACAATAGTGTGGTATCCTTATAATGCAAACTGTAAGTAATCCTTCCATTCTTGATAATTCTCCACATCTTAGCCATAATTCTTATTCCACCACCCTATTTGCTTATGGCCTATATGGAGATGACCTATGATGCTCAATTTTATAGTCCCTTAATAGTGTTGTTGTCTCTGCTGAAAATTATACACCATTGTTAGTAATAACATGGTGTGGTGGTCCATACTTATAGATTATATTCTTCTTAATGAACCTTGACATTTTCTTCGAGCCAACAGTGGTATAGGATTCAGCCTCAATGCATTTGGGGAAATAGTCTATTGCCATAATGATGTATCGATGACTGTTTGATGCCCTTAACCTTATCTCTCCTATGATATCAATTCTATAAACTGCAAATAGCCAAGGGGAAGCCATTCCTTAGAGCTCCAAAAATGATAAATAAGCTTGGCAGTTATGATATCTCTTTATGAACTTAACACAATCCATTTTCATAGTGATCTAGAAATAACCTTGATGAGATATTTTCTTTACTAGGACTATCCCACTCATATATGGCTCACACACTCCTTCATGGATTTCTTCCATAAGTTTTTGAGCTTCCTCTTTATTGACACATCTCAAGTGGACACTCGTAGGCATTCTTTTATACAACATTCCATTGTAGCTAATGAATTGTTAGGATAACATTCATAGAGATGTCCTTTCTTTCTTATCGGCATCCTTAGGGAACCGTCCCATTTCTAAATATCCCTGTAAGTCATAAAACTAAGGCTTCTCAGCGATATCCACCGGCAATACCCTTATTTCTTTATAGCAAGGGTTTTGGGATTTTGCTAATATTAGAGGCCTAACCTTTGTTTGTTTGCCACTTTCCCACATAGAAGCTAGGGTAGCTAGAGCATCTACTATCTAGTTCTCTTCTCTCGATAGATGAATAAATTCACACTGAGTAAAAGACAACAAAATAGCAACCAAACATTCTCAATATAAATGTAACCTGTCTTCCTTTACTTCCTAGTTATTAGAAGCTTGTTTTATCACCAATATTGAATCTCTGATATGATAACATCCTTTATCCCCATACTAGACAATGCTTCCAAATTGAAGATGCAAGCCTCATACTCTATTTGATTATTTGTCGCCTTGAATTCAAGCCTTTTCACCATCAGGGTCATTTCCCCTTTTAGTGTGATTAGAATTATACCAATACCATCCCCTTTGTTGTTAATGGCTCTATCAAAGTACATTCTCCATCCTTGGACCTCTATTCCCCTAAATTTTCATTAAGAAATTCTAGCTCCTATTCTTGCTCATCGACCACTGTATTCTAAGCTAAAAAGTCTACTACTACCCTCCCTTTTACTACTTTCTTTGCCACATAATCTATCTCAAATTCAGTGAGCAGCACTAACCATCTGGCTAGCTTTCCTATGAGTGAAGGAGTTTGTTGAAGACATTTGAGGGGATTATATTTAGAAACTGATTGTACTCTATAGGACTAAAAGTAATATTAAAGCTTTTTTATCACCCAAATTATGGCCAAACATGTTTTCTATATAAGACTATAACTAGCTTCATACTGTAGGAGCTTCTTACTCAAGTAATACATTAATGTTCGACTTTCTCTTCATTTTCTTGAGCTAGCATTGCATTTATTACATCCTTCTCAATCGTTAAATAGAGGATTAAAGTCTTACCTAGCTTTGGTGGCTATAAAACTGGAGGATTCTTTAAATAAATCTTAATGGCTTTAAAAGCTTATTAACATTCATCGTCCTATATCACAAGTTGATTCTTCTTTAGGAGCTTGAAGATCGACTTACACACAATAGTCAACTTAGCTATGAATCTACTAATATACTACAATCATCCCATGAACCCTCTAATTTCTTTTTCATTTCTCAGAGGGGGCCGTTTCTCTGATTACCTTAACTTTATCTGGGTCCACTTCTATTCCCCTATAACTAATAATATGTCCTAGCAATTTACCATATGTTACCCCAAAAACACACTTCTTTAGGTTCAATATAAGATTGTACTTTTTTACTATTGTTGGGAACTTATCTAGACTTCATCATCATATCATCCACGTACACTTCTATCTCTTTGTGGATTATATCATGCAATAAAGTGGTCGCCATTCTCTGATAAGTAGCTCCTGCATTTTTTAGTCCAAATGGCATCACAAGATAATAATAAATGCTCCATTCAATAGTGAAAGACATCTTCAGTTTGTCTATTATTACCATTATGATATGGTTGTACCCTAAGAACCCATCCATGAAAGAGTCCATTGCACTGGAGGCCATGCTATTCACCAATGTGCCAATGTAGGGTGGTGGGAAATCATCTTTTGGGCAAGCCTTATTCCGATCTTAGTAGTCCACACACATTCTAACCCTTTCATCTTTCTTGGGGACTAGAACTATGTTTACTAACCATTGGGTGTCCTCCACTACTTCTAGGAACTTTGCCTTTAGTTGCTTCTCAACTTCTTCTTTAACCAAAAGAGTCCATTCTAGCCTCAACCTCCTATTCTTCTGTTTCACTAGTGATATGTGAGGATATGTAGGGATTCTGTGTTCAGAGATCTCCTTATCAACCCCAAGCATGTCTTCATAGCCCTAAGTAAATATTTTATGTCATTTTATTAATGTTTCTTTCATTTTTTCTCTCTCATCATGAGTTAAAAAAAAATCAAGCAATATATTTTTAGGGTTGTTATTTGTGCCTAAATTAAGTTATTCAGTTTACGTGGAATTAATGTCAAACATACGCATGAAATGATCATCACAAATAGAATAACTATTAGGAAACACATCACACAAATAAGCAAACTCAAACTTTATTGCATTCACTTTTGAAAGAACAAATCATTAGTTTCAAACAAAGTGGCAAAAGAAACATCCAAATCATCATAAAAGACTTCCATGATGGAATTGAGGACGTAGGCTTTGAAATCCTGCTCCTTACCTTGATCATCAACATCCTTCATCTCTGAAGCAACTTTGTTCTCCTCAGACTCTTCTTCGACTGGTACTAGCTCTTCCTCTAGAACTTCCTTAATAGTAGCCTCCTTCATTCCATTCACAAATTCAAAAAAGATTTCAAATCTCGGGATCACTTCTCCAGTCATTAACAGTGATTCCAGAGCTCCACTGTGTGGATATCCATTGCCTTCTTTTATAAAGGTTTCCCATAAGGCCTTTCTCTTGACCATAAGTTAATATCCACATAATAATAAATCTAATGTCACGTTTGATCCACCCATCACATGAGTATCCACATGTCTATTCTGATATCTCATATCAAGTAATATGAGACTCACTACCTCCCATTATTATTATCACATATTAATCAAGGAAAATAAATAAAGGTAATAGTCTAATTAATATTACCCAAATCTTAATTAATAAACTATGAACAATTTTATGGCATATGTACTAAATAAATTTGTAGTTCATATTATTAACTCTTGACAATAAATTTATTTAACATTATGCCAATGCATAAATATTCAATTAAATAAATTCTTTAAATAATAGAAAATTATTTTATTACCATTTGGGATAATTTACAATGTTAAATATGTGATTAGCCTCTAGGGCATACCATCTATGCTAACAATATAGACATAAATAAATAAATAAATTATATATTTATATATATATATATATATATATATATATATATATATATATAAAAGAGTTAGTAGAGTTAGTAATGTTAGTAAAAATAGTAAATTGAGGGATTGAGGGCTTTAAGATTGAATAATAAGTTGTATATAAAATGTAATGAACGATACATGTAAAGGTGCATGCAACATAATACAAATCTAAAGTGCATACAAAATGGTAGTGATGCATGTAGAAGTGCATACAAGGATGCATCTACAAGATCTAAAAATGATTCACACATATGGTAATGATATGCAAAAGGCAAACGATATGCAAACAAGCATACGAAAATGCATAAATGCATAAATGCAAGAAATAAGGAAAATTTAGTTTGTAAATATGATCATTAAGAGAAAAATAAAGGATTAGTGACAATAATCAAAGATAAAATCAAGAAGGTTGATAAGAAGTTAATGAGAAGCATAAATATCATGATTAGTCCTTTTGGAAGCACCAATTTAACTAGTAATGGTCAATTAGTACTTTTAGGACCTCAAAATGCACAAAATCATAGTAAAAAAATATTCATAAATTAGACTAAAACCCTTTCACATAGCGATCATCAAAGACCAAAAGAATAATTTACACACAAGGATCACAATAAAAATGAAAACTCAACGCAAATAGCCATACAAACAACAAGAGCACAACTACACATATAATTCTAACCATAATAAAAGGAATTAGG
Source organism: Mallotus nudiflorus (assembly GCA_947683625.1). Classification (NCBI taxonomy): domain Eukaryota; kingdom Viridiplantae; phylum Streptophyta; class Magnoliopsida; order Malpighiales; family Euphorbiaceae; genus Mallotus; species Mallotus nudiflorus. Next base: position 4,937,762 of record CANTUR010000069.1, on the reverse strand, counting down.
ACACAAATTTATATAAGAAATCAATTAAAATCACCATATCACAATAAAAAAAAAAAACAAAGCAAACAACATAATATTGATCATCAATCAAAATGCAAGATCAAATCAAAGAAAACATAAAGATGAAAATGTTTTGAAATAAGAGTTGCATATGACATTAAAATGTTTTAAAATGAAAATAAATAAGAAGAATATTAAATTTAATCATCATAAGACCTTATAGACTCATTTTGATGATGTATAATAATCATTAGATACATAAGAGTTATTAAGACCTTCATTGGAATCAATTTGAAGCAAAAAGGATAAAGAACCAAACCAAAGACCTGACTAGTCAGTTTTGCCATGTCTTTGGCTAGTATAAGAATGGTGAATTGCCAAAATTGATGGCCTTTGGCTGGAATTGGGAGGTGAATAGTCGGCTGGTTGTTCCTCATCCAATTATAACTATTTACCTCTTCATAAGGGTGAAATGCAAACTTTTTGCATAAAAAAGGAAAAAATCAAAGCTCCAATCTCAAGAAATTAGACCCAAGATAAAGTGAAATGAGTTTTAGAATATTTTTAGCCTTAAAATATAAGATTAAACTCATAAAAAATAATAATTTAATTGAAGAATGTGAGATTGAAAGTAAAAGCAACAAGTGTGCAATTAGGTTGTTTATAGGTTGATTTTTGGTTAAAGTGAGGTGGTTTTTGGTATGATTTTTATGTTGATATTTGAGAGAAGTTTCAAGTGATAAATGGTTATGTTTAGGCTAGAATTAGGTGAGAGATAAAAGAAGGAAAAGGGTAAGGAAAAGGAGAGAAGAAATGAGCATTATTTTGGCTCAATTTTTCTATTTTTCACTCATTTTAACACTCTAATTTTGCTTTAATAACTTTCTCTCTCTTGTCATTGGCTCCCCCCTAAAATGCTACTTTTGAGATTTTATAGATAAATGCCTTTGTGGCATTAATGTAATTAATTAACATCAAAGGGCCCCTTTTTAGTAACTTAAATACAAAAGTATATACTTGTATCAATCCTAAGGTGACACATATCTAAGAGTATTCTAAAATAGAATATTCTTTACTTCGTCATTACTTTTAGGGATTTATGCCTTATTTTAAAAAAGATGTGGAACTTGACTTGACTACTAGTGGTTAAAATTTTAACTTTTTATAAAGTGGGTCTTATATATATACTATAATTTTAAAAGTTGGTTTTCATACTAAAATTCAACTTTAGGATTTTGATTTGACCTTTGGAAAGGTCTATTAACCAAAATGTGACTTTTCATCCTGGGGTTTTCTGAGGGTAAATCAAGGTTACTAAAATGAAAAATAGTTTGAAAAATAGGCAAATAGATACAAAAATAGTCCTTTTCTAGGACTTTACTTATTTACTCAATAAATGAAACATAACTAAGACTTTTCATCTTCTACTCATCAAAACCTCTTTCTTAACATAAACACACTCTATCAAAGGTTCATTTAGGGTTTGGTTTAATCTCGATTAAGCTTTATAAGCAATCAAGTAGGTTTTTAGTGTTTCAAATGGTTTGAAAGTCATTGATCTCAATTAATCTCATTTGTTGGTAAGATATTTTTCTACTCTCATCATCTACCTTTAGAGTTTTGAAAAATAACCCTAACACACCTAAGACTCAGCTTATATAGTGACTTAGCAACTTCCCCTAGATTTTTCTCACAATGTATGTGTTTGATGGCATATAGTAATGCTACTTATAAAGCCTAAGCTGATCAATAATGAACTATTCTAAGTTGGGCCTTACCTACCTATTATAACATATTATGTTGGACTTTGGTTTTATTTAAGGGATTTTCTATTTGTTTGTTATTATTGTCTTAATAGGATATTCATACATTTGTATGATCTCTCCCGATGATAATTAAAACCTAGACTAAAAAATTCTAAGACAGGAGAATCATAACTAAATATGTGTATGGAAAAAATAAGGTTGGAAGGCTTCACTACATGATCTGTTTGTGTTTATAAATAAATAATTATAAATAATTCACATTTCATACATATATAACATTTATTGTAATTTTTAAAATGCACTGTTCAAAGCCATAACCATTTTTTAAGAGTGCAGATCAAGGGTAATTTGGCTAACAAATATCAAACATCCAATCAATTAATTGAGACCATTTCATAAGGGTGCAGAATGGTAGAACACTCTATTTTTTATCTTGAATCTTTCAAGTAAGAAATTTTAAAAGAAATCAGGGATAAGAAGTAATAAATGATCAAAGACATAAAGAAGTAAGAAAGAGGCCAATTGATGAAGAAGACTTTAAAACTAAAATCATTGTTGGCAAGCCATTTAAAGAAAAGCTGAAAGTAATAAAAGATCCAAATGAACCAAAATGGCTGAAAGACTTGAAAAAGCTGTAATGAAAAATAACAAACTTAACCATGACTTTGCCAATATGGACTTGGATTTAGAGGAAGAAGAAAAAAATTTATATTCCCAAATATAAAGAAGTAATATGGCACTGATGATCATAACCTGTAGCTCAAATAGTACATCACTTATATGAAAGCTACTAGATTGTCTAAGGCTTAGATTGTTGAATGATTCATGATATCCTTAGAAGGAGCTATTGTTAAGTGGTACCACACTCTGGATGCACATTTTCAATAAGATTAGAGGGAGCTATGTTCAGCCTTCATCAAGTAGTATGGGTTGAATTCCTAATTTGAAGTATCCCTCTAAAAGCTATAAAATATAGAGCAAATACCTTATTAACTTTTTGAATAGATGGAGAGAAAAGTTAGCCTAAAGAAAGCATAGAGTTGTAGAATCATACCAGCTGCTCATAGCTATAGAAGCCTGCATTCCACCTCTAACCAAAAAATTGAAGAATATAGCCAGCCATAAGGGACTTTAAAGAGTTTTACCATTTTGGAATAATACAAATTGAAGTTGACTTAAACTTAAACACTCATGAATAATTATTGTCTTTTAATGTTATAATAATTTAGAACAATGTTTTGCTATGACATTTTTTTCTTAAGTGCTAATAGATATTTGATTGCCTAATTTATGCAATTACGAATTTTTATGATTATGCAAGCTATGCTATACTTGAATGAGTGGGAGATTTAAAAAAAAAAGAGGAAAAAATCATATTGAATAAAGGGGTTAAAGATCAGGAATCAATATTCAATTTTCCTTAAGATATTATGGACCTTAACTTTTCTTTTTGTGAAACAAATTAATCATATCCATCAAAATTAAAAGCAAAAATTTTAAAAAAAAAAAGAAAGAAGAGAAAGAGAAGAGAAAAAATCCTACCACTATCTAAAAACCCCATTATGATTGGAAAATTTAATCCTATCTAACCCCTTTGAAAGTTTTTACTTTTAATATGGAGGCTGAATCCTCACATTTAGGTCCTACTTTAGCTCAATCATTATGCCAATTGTGTTCATAATGGTCGAAAGCACTTGCCTAAATTCTTTTTTCTAGTTTAGACAAAAAAAAAAGTTCATACATCACTTTAATAAAAATTGAAAAGCTCAGACATCATTGGTGCAATTTTTCTTTTTTTTTTGGTGGTGTGTGTTTAAATTAATTAATGCTTATTGGATCATAGTTGAGAGGGTAATAAACATTCCATTTTGGTTTGCTTATTAAATAAAGTAATTTTTTTCTTATTTAATGAATAAATTAATGACAATGTTGTCATTTTTAGTTCTTTTAAATATGTGGCATGCAACTTTGCAAATAATGCATCTCACATAAGCTAACAAGATATCAAGCCACCATTCACCATTCAAAACCACTAAAATTCAAAACTACTAAAATGAACAAAAATAATGAGTTCAAACACTTGATAGTAAAAAGGAGTCTGACAATCAAAATAAAAAAATTTTGAAAAGTTCAAACAGTAAATATGTAATTGTTTCTTTTTATTTTAATACAATTATACAAATATCTTACGAAATCACATATGAGTTAAGTTAAATATATGTATATATTTTGTAGTTTTATCATTTGATATAATTAATTTCATTGAGTTTAATCAAGTCAAGATCAAATATGAATTTATTCAATTTATTTAAGCTTGACCTTCAAAAATTCAAATATTTTTAAGTTGAGCCAACCATGAGTTTGGTGGTATTTTAACTTAACTCAGCTTGATTATAGCTCCAAAATTATATCACTTTGAAATGTATAGGTTCCACTACCATTTTAACTAATTGGTGTAAACATACAAAACATTTGTGATTTATTATAAATTTGCTCAAACTTTTAATTTTGATTTAAATATCTCGATTTGGAAAATATTTGATGGATTATCACACTATTTATCTTGGTTAAAGTTAAGCATACAAACGCTAATGTGACACTCTTAATGGTGCTACGCCACTTTGACATGCATTGACCTTATTGTCATATTAGCTAAACATAATTAACTAGCAACAAAAAAGGTAAAATATATAATTTTAATTTCTATGGTTTTAACTTGTGATAAAACTGGCATTATAATTTTTCTGTGATATTTCACTATCTTGTATTTCATACTTGTTGCGCTTCAATATCTTTCAACTAACGTCACAATTATTTTATAATAAAACATTAGTGTAACATTAAAACATTTGTAATTATTATTTTATATATGGTTTATCACCGATCTAACGACTTGAATATTTTTTAAAATATATTTTAAATTATTTTTAAGCATTATTTTATACTTTTACGTTGAATGCAACTAACAAGACTCTAATTTTCTTAAATAATTTCCTTTTTTTTATTGATTTTCTAGTTTATTAGCAAACTATTATTAATTTAGTTTAGCTATTGGACAACTAGAAACTTAGCAAACTTAATTTCTTAATTTGCATAAATCATCTGTTAGTAGTTAGAATCAAATAATTTTAGTTGGTTAATGTACATTATACATATTACAAGCTCACATTCTATATTTTTTAAACTGAAAAAGGAATAGTGATCAATTTGATAATAAATAAATTAATATTGGATTAGTCAAAGCTAGATGATCTTTGTTACACCTAAGTGTTTTATCAAACACAAAAAGTGAAAAAGAAAATTATAATACGATTTGATTCCATCATTGCAAATCCTTTCATAGAATTGACTAAAATTTCACTTTAACACTGCTATTACTAACAAAGCCATAAAAAATTTCACAACTAATCAAATTGCATAATACATCTCATAAGAATAGCCAAATATTAATATACCCATGTACCCAAGTGAAAACAAATTAAATAAAATTGGGATAAAAGTTAAACTTCAACAATATTTAAGAACTAAATAAACTACAAATATGTCAAAAAATTATTAATTTTATTGTTATAGGTGCTAATATTGTGTAAATTTAAGTTCAATTTTAATTGAAATAATTAGTGGATTACATATTAAAATTTATATAAATTTAAATATGCATGTCAAATTAACAATTTAAGATAAATTTATAATAAGTTACAATTAGAGGGTAAGCACAAGTTGGAAAAATTTAAGGATTTAAAATTCCTAAAATCATACCAAATTTTGAGAATTTCAAAAATAAAATCTTAAGTTCTATATCTATTGGTAATTTTTTTGCGAACCGAATTTAAAGTGCACACATGCTAAAGAATTATTTCTTCAAAGAAACATCTAACTTCTATCAGACAATTGTGAATTTTCAAACATTTTTAACATAATTTATTTGGGTTCTGATGAGATTTTTATGAATTTAGTTAAATTATATGAGAAATGATTTTTGCAAACTATAAAATAGGAATTTTTATATTCATAAGGTGATTACAAGCTCTAATAAGAAAAAAGGAAATAGCTATGAAAACATGAAATACATAAAAAAAAAAAAAAAAGAAATTGTCCTAAAACTAAAAGTTACGTTTCATTGTTGATTGATTGATAATTGGTGTTGATGATTGGTTGTTTAATTGATAATCCTTTATCCTTGATGATTGGCAAGTATTTATTATCACATAAATTAATTCCCCAATTAAATTTCTTTTTAAAGGTCATTATGTGTTTGAAGAAATTAATTCTCATAACCTTCAGTTCGTGATTTACTTTCCCAAGCTATTTAATAGTCATTCTCTCTAGAACCATTTACCTTTGTCACCAAGCCATTGATGGGTCAAGCTTTAATTATTTTTGGGCTTTAAAATTTAATTAAAATTGTGTAATCACTAATGGGCCTTAATATATTTTAACCAAAAATTCACATATGAGCCTATACAATACCCCCTATATGTAATTAGTTTGGGTCAAAATCAAGGCTAATTTATATGTATATAAGCGCATAAATGCTCATTCACTCATTTTGCTTTCTTTATTTTCACTATTCTCTATACTCATGTTAAAAACTAAAGTGAAGTTTAGTGAATTTGAAGAATGCTATTAGAGAGTACTCGACCCAATTTATAAGCAACAGGGAGATGAAAAATATTATCGAAGGTAACCCAATACAGACACCATCAATACTTAAAAGAGCAACAAAAATGGGCTAAAAAATATTATGAATTTTCATGCTCTTCTTTAAGCTCTCAACCAAATTCTTCATCATCTTTGGTAAGAAATTGAAATTTTATGGTAATTAATGAAAATACATCATTCCATTCTCAACCAATTAATTACCCATTAAATTCTTTAATTTCTCAAGAAAAATCCAATATTTTTTCACCAAACTCTTTTCAATCTTCATCTATATCCTCTAATTCTCTTCAAATTTCAAATATCTAACTAATTAATTACTTAAATCTTTCACACCCACTTTAATTCCTTCAACTTCTCTCAAAACCCATATGATAAAACCTTAAATTTTAATTTTCCCCAATCCTCTTCTTTTCCTTTTTTTTTTCTTCTCTTATTCTCTCCCTCATTTTCTTCCCACCTAAATCATCCAAGCCACCAGAATGCCATCACCATTACCAACAATTACTAGCTCTTTTCTATAGGCCACCATTGCCAAACCACAAGCTATCATTAGCTTTATCCCCAAGCCTTTTCTTCTCTCCCTCACTTTCCTTTACAGCGCACATCGAGGTTACTGCCTCGCTCTTCATTAAACTCAAACATCATTACAAGGTTGCTCCATTATACAATATAGCACTATCACCAGTAAGTAGAGAGCATGCAATCCCACTCTCAGTCTAACTACCGTATAATGCCTCATGTGAGCGTTATTGTATTGCCTCACAACCCCAACATGATCCTTGGTTAATGTGCCCAATCTGTAGCACATATGACAATCATCACTCTTCCTCATTAACCATTAGCCTCTAAGGCTACTCTATTCTCAATAGGAGTTGGTCCATTAACCGATTTGTCATCCTCCATAATTCAATCAAACAATTCTTAACTATTTCCCTTAGGCAAATTTCAACAATTTCATCTCAAAACTTATTTTTGAAAAGCTAAACTAGGTAATTTTGATTTTCTTTGCTCAATTTGGAATATTTTGTTCTCTTAAACATTAATTATGAATTTATTATTTATTTAAATTTTGATAATATTAGTATCAAATTTGCATGATTTTATGCTTTTTATGGCTTGAATTTATTGTATTCTGTGGTGATTTTTGAAGGTGGAATTTTGCATTTTTGTTTTTGGAAAAATGAGTTTTACCTCTTATTTGTTTAGTAATTAGGTTGTTATTTACCCAAAAAATTAAATTTTGAATGTTTTAATAAGCTTTTCCCTAAGAATTATTAATTAAGTTGTGTTATTCTTTTGTGGATGGTGACAATTTTGCTTAAGGTCTTTAATAGTTTTGTTTTTTTATAGCCAAAGTATTAAAGAAAAATAAAAAAATAAAAGAAAGGATAAAATATAATTGGTTTATCTCCTAATAAGTACTTTGTTTATCACGATCCTAAACTAAAGCAAAGCCACATATGATATCACTTTGTTAAAGGTGGTTCTTACAAGTGTATTACATTCAAATCCTGAGTCAAATTTTCTTTATAATAGAGCTTTAAACAATGGCCATTGACTGTAAAATTCTCCTCATTATTTCTTCATAATTTCTACAACTTTATGTCAAAACACCTTAGACACCATGAACCGACCAGACCATATTATTTTGAGCTTTCTTGGAAATAATTGAAAATGTGAATTGAATAAGAGGACTATATCACTTTCTTTAAATTATTTAGATTTAATCATGGCACATGTCATCATTTCATTTTTTCTTTGTAAAGTTTGGTATTTTCATAAGCCTAATTTCTTATCTCCTATAATTCATTCATTTAAAGTAATTGCCTTTCACTTGCTTTCTTGTAATTAAAGTTTAATTTTTTTTTATTGCCTAATATGCTTTGTGCTCAAGTTTGACAGGTAAATGACATGTTTTACCAAACATCATTCTATAATATGTTAATACAATTGATGTTTTGAAGGTTATGCCTATAATGCCTCATCTAACTTTCGAGCCTAATCCTTACGTGAGGTATTATCAGTTTTCTCTAAAATCTTCTTTAGCTCTCTACTACTGACTTTAACTTGCCCATTTATTTGAGGATGATGTGGTGTAGAAACTTTGTGCTTCATATTGAAAGGTTTCATAAGTACTTCAAATTTTTTATTGAAAAAGTGAGTTCCTCGATCATTAATGATTACTCGAAGTGTGCCAAATCTTACAAAAATTTTCTTTAGGAACTTGCACACCACTTTAGCATCATTAGTTATACACGCTTAAGCTTTCACCCATTTAGACACATATCTGCACATACTAAAATAAATCTATTCCTATCCAAAAAAGGAAACAATCCCATAAAATCGATTACTGACACATCAAATAACTCAACTTCTAAAATTCCAGCTTGCAACATCTCATCATGTTTTGGTAACCCACCACTACATTGGCATTCATCACAACCATTTACGAATTCATATGCATCTTTAAATATTGTTAGCCAATAGAATCCACATTCCAACACCTTTGATATAGTTTTGTTAGGCCCATAATATTCTCCATATGGTGAGCCATGACAATAATATAAGATGTCATAAGTATCTACTTTGAGCACACATTTGCATACCATGCCATCATTGCATAATTTCCACATAAAAGGGTCATCCTAAATATAGCTTTTAGCATCATGCATGAGCTTTTTACATTGTTGATAAGCATAGTCCTTTGGAATATGCCTACTTAATAGGAAATTTACTAAATCACCAACCCATGGTAGTCCTTCTTATTAAAGCATTGATAAGAATTCAACAAAAAAAGTATCATTGATGGATGTATCTAGAAGATCTATCATAAGGTTTTGGATCCATTTTTGTATTTAATGATAATGTTAAACATTGTAGTAATAACACCCATATAACTAACCTTAATTTGGAATCCTTTTTGGTATGCAAGTACTTGATAATTGATGGTCTATGAAGATAACTACTTTTGACCCAAGTAGATATAATCTCAACTTGTCGAAAGCAAATAAAACAACTGGCATCTCTTTTTTTGTGCTCGTATAACTGAGCTGAGCTTTTGAAAAAGTTTTGCTTGCATAGTAAATCACACACAATTTGTTGTCTTTACATTGTCTTAATATAGGTCCAAATGGTTACTCACTTACATCATAAATTAGCTTAAATGATATCAATGCCTCTTTTAACCTATCAAAAGCAATTTTAAATTCATTAGTGAACTTAAAAGGCATATTTTTTTCTAATAAATGAGATAAATATTTAGCAATTTTAGAAGAGCCCTTGATAAAATGCCTATAGAAACCGACGTGACCAAGGAAACTTCTAACTCCCTTTATATTGTTGGATAAGCGATATTATCAATCACCTCAATCTTTGCTCAATCAACTTCCATGCCCTTTACTGAAATTTTATGTCCTAAGACTATGCCTTCATCTACCATGAAGTGACAGATTTCCCAATTGAGCATAAGGTTGGTCTCCTCACATCTTGCTAGTACCCTTTCTAAGTTATACAAACATCCCTTAAAAGAGTCTCCAAAGATGGAAAAATTATCCATGAAAATTTCCATTATGTCCTCCATTAAATTTTAAAATATTTCCATTATACAATTTTGAAAAGTGGTGGGTACATTACATAGACCAAACGGCATTAATCTATTTACATAAGTGCTATAAGGTTATGTGAATGTAGTCTTTTCTTAGTCTTAAGATGCTATGGTGATCTATTATAACCTGAATATCTTTCCAAGAAATAATAAAAAGTGTGTGTTATGATCCTCTCTAGAATTTGATCAATGAATAGCAAAGGAAAATGATATTTTCTTATGGCATTAGTGAGCTTTCTATAATCAATGCATACTCGCCATCCACTAACCACTCTATTTAGTATAAGTTCTCCTTCTTAATTCTCTATAATGGTCATTCCCCCTTTCTTTGGTATATATTAGATAGGACATACCCAAGAATAATATGAAATTGGGTAAATAATTCATGCATCTAACAACTTTACTATCTATTTCTTTACTACCTCTTTCATGTTAGGATTTAACTATCTTTGACATTCGATGGTAGTTTTATGCCATTCCTCTATTAAAATCTTATGTATGTAATATGATGGACTAATGCCTCTAATATTAGAAAATTGCTACCCAATTGCCTTAATGCACCTCTTAAGCATCTATATAAGCAATAGTTCTTTTTCATGAGTCAACTTTGAGATATGATTATAGGTAGAGTTTTAGTTTCACTAAGGAAAGTGTATATAAGGTGGGATGGTAAGTGTTTAAGTTCAAAGGTTAGGGGAATGATAATGGATAGTGGTATGGGTTGAGAATTCTTTATTAATGCCTCAAATTGGTAAAGAGTTATAAGTTCCTTATGATCATTTGCTATGTCTACTTCAAAACACTTCTCCAATTCAATCATGTCTTTAAATATTTACATATTATATTGCATATCCTTATCAACCTATACATCCACCAAATCCACATTCAAGCAATAATCCATATTAAAGGGCTGGTTATAGGCTTTATTTAAATCAAATATGCGCTTCTTATCTCCTACTCTCAAAGTGATGGTACCCTTATAAACATAAAGTTGTGCCTTAGTGGTGTATAAGAAAGGCATTCCTAAAATTAATGGCACATCCTCATCCTTCTCAAAATCTAATACAACAAAATCAACAAAAAATATGAACATACATGCCTTTATAAACACATCTTTAATAATTCTAATTAGCTTTTTAATTGAGCATTCCATTAATTGCAAATCAATATTTGTCTTTATTGCTTTTAGACCTAATTTCTTGAAAATTGACAATAACGTGAGATTTATTAAAGCTCTTTAATCACATAAGGCCTTTTGAAATTGCAAGCTTTTAATAGTGCATGGAATAGTGAGACTTCATGGGTGTCTATGCTTGAGTGGTAGTTTATTGGTGATTAAGCACTACATTCCTTATTGAGTGTGACAATATTAAACTCTTCTAATATTTTTATATTTAAGATTAGGTCTTTAAGAAACTTGGCATACTTAGGTATATGTGCTAGCATCCTTACAAATGGAACATTAATGTATACCTTTCTAATCATTTTAAAGAATTTATTTCTTTCCATGTCTTTCTCCTTATTCCTTATTCTTTAAGACAAAGGCCCTAGTGTGGAACATATGGCTTCATATTCCCTTTATGGAATTTGGATTACATCTTGCCTTTATTTTCCTTATTAGAATCTACTTCTAATCTCTTTGATTCTCCCTCCTTACTCTGGGTAAAATTATACTCCTTTTCCTCTCCTTGTTGGATTACTACATTAGTGTCCTAATCACTTTGTACTTCCTTATATTTCTTAATTACATACTCCTTGGGACCTCCCAACTTATTTCCATTCCTTCAAGTTATGGCCTTAACTTGCTCCTCAAGGTTGGTCCCCGTATTGCTTGGTAAATTGTCATATCCATGTGAAGACAATACATTAGCTAATTAGCCCATTTGTACTTCAAGATTATGTATAGATAAAGAGTGATTTTTTAACATTAATTTAAAATCTTTATGGATTTGATCAATCATAACCTCTATTTTTTGAGTGGCTTCTTCTTGTATATTCATCCTTTTTCCCATCATTTTCACAAGTTTATCTAATTTGCTCTCTATTGATTAACCCTTTTCTCAAGATGAGTTTTAATGTAGAGCTTGAAAATTAAGATTTTTAAAACCTAATGGAAATTGGGGTCTTGATTTTGCTTTCTTTGATTTCTCCAAGAAAAATTAAGATGATTTATTTATGATAGGTTGTAAGTGTTGCCATAAACATTACCATTTCCTTGTATATAATTAGCATTTTGCATGTTTTTATAAGGGTGCAATCATTGGTTGTATGATTTTCTTAGCACAGCTCACATAATGACATTGATGTGGATATAACATTAGCTCTCATTCCTTTAATTTCCTCTTACAATGCATATAATTTTGCATATATTGAAGTCACTCCATCTAACTTTAACATCTCATTCTTTCTTAATGATAAAGTCTCTCATGACTCTACATTTTTTTTTATGTTATTTCCACTTCTTCAAATAAGTCTAATAACTTAAGCGCGTTATTCCACATTGAATATTCATGTGCTAAATCAATATTGTGCCTTAACATAGGACTAAACCCTTTGTAGAAAGATTGCACCAAATCCTATAATGGAATGAGTTGTAAAGGGCATTGCCATTGTAAATCCTTAAACCTTTCCCAACTTTCATATAAATTCTTATAATCCTTTTTATAGAAAGAATTAATTTTAGCTATAAATTAAAAGATAATTGGATTAATTTAATTGCTAGTCTAAACTCATGGACTCTCACCTCATATTGAATATCATTAAGCACAAATTTAAACTCTCACCTCACATTGAATATCATTAAGTACAAATTTAAAATCCATATGTAAGAAATCAAATTTTGATTAAGCAAAAAGAGTTAATTAATACATCTCGAAAGCAACTAAAATCATTCCTAGTACATAAAGAAAATCTGGCCCATAATGTTTATGAAAATAAGAACACAAAAGAAAGAAAATATAGCAAATATTATAAGAATTAAGAAAAGAGTGAAATTCCCTAATTTTCTATATTAAACAGCTCCTTTGAATGCTAAAATTGCCCTTACTTGAATTCTTACAATTATGCCTTCTAATGATGAAAAGAACTTTTTATGGCCATTAATTATAAAAGTCAATATGATGATCCTCCTTCTCTCACATCTAATTGTCCTTTATACAGCCAAAATGTGTCCTTATTAGTTTTTACAATTGGATTAGTCTTTAAAGGAATCAAAATCCTAATGGAATTAGGATACTTGTACAACCCTTTATCAATAGCATAACTACAATGGAATTTCAGTACTAAAAGATGACTAAATTAGGTCATTATATCTTTATGAAAGTTGTAACATTATCTCTTTAAGGTCATTAATTATAAAGGTTAATATGATGATCCTCCTTCTCTCACATCTAATTGTCTTTTTTACAGCCAAATTGTGTCCTTATTAGTTTTTACAATTCGATTAGTCTTTAAAGGAATCAAAATCCCAATGGAATTAGGATACTTTTACAACCCTTCATCAATAGCATAACTATAATGGAATTTCAGTACTAAAAGATTACTGAATTAGGTCATTATGTCTTTATAAAAGTTGTAACATTATCTCTTACCTTTCTAAAATACTTTGAATCATATCATTTTGACCTTTATTATAGCTCAAATTATAGCCAAAAAACTAAAGATGTGACATTCAGAATTCTTACAATAAGGGGTTCATAGCTGCCCGAAGCAGGTGCATGGTTGTGCGATCCTTCACTCAAATCTTCCTATATGTTCAACCCATACCGCACGAATGTGTGATACAACCACACAATTGTGCGGTTATTTCTTCAAATTTTCCTACCATTCAAGCACCTCCACATGGCTATGTCACTCCACTGCACAGTCGTGCGATCTTCTTAGTTTCACTTTCCTTGCTCAAAATCAACTATTTTGACCCTCATTTACTTGCTACTCGAATATTGGCTTTCCAATATCTAAATATAAACACAAAAACACTTTAAATGCATCTAATAACATTACCAAATTAAATTTAACTTAAAATCAAATATAAAACTAAACCTAATCTATACAAATTATGCAAAATTGATGAATAACCAAAAAAATCCTAAATCAACACATTTTAACTATTTCTAACCAAATAATCAATTTTTAAGTAGTAAAACTAGTTAAATATTAAGGGATAAGTATAATTTTAGTTCTTCTAGTTTTACCTTTTGGCAAAATCAGTCCTTTTTTTTTTTGACATTTAATTACTCCATGTGTCACGTTTTTTTTTACACTTTAATACCTTTCTAACAAATAATATTGTTTAAAATGTATGCTTTAATGTAAAAATAATATGCATTTTCAACGTTAAATTCATATAATGAGTAATATATTATTCAACTGATTATAATAAACTTATAAAAAATTAAATTTAGATGTATTTTTAATTTAATTATAAATAAAAAATAATTTTTAAAATAAATTTACACTATTTTTTAAAAAATAATCAATTAATTATATTGATCATAAATTATATATAAAATATTATCATTAAAATTTAATATTATATTTTTTTTCTTATAAAATGATAATAATTTGAGTTTAAAAGATATTAAAGTGTAAAAAAATATGTAACATATGGTATTTAAATGTTAAAAAAATCAGAAAACTGATTTTATTAAAAGATAAAATTACAAGAATTAAAATTATAATTTATCCCAAATATTAATTAAAAATGAGTACAAACTATGCACCTGTGACGCTAATAAATTATCTGACATTGGCGTTGATGTATGAGGAATTGAATTATTGTGACAAAAGAGTTCACGTTCAACAATTATCTGAGCATCAACATGGGCTTTCTGAATGAATAATACACCACTGTCAGTGCCGACAAACATGTGTTATTCAATAAATGATCCCACCATATAATGTGGTTCCACGTTATCTTTAATATTTATAATTTTATTTATAATTTACATGTATTATTATGTTAAATTATTAGATTTATTTTATATAAGTGTTGTTTTTTTTTATGACAAAAAGTATATTTGAATTGAAGTAAAAGTAACGTTAATATATTAGTTGCTGATATAACTATTAAAGAAAGAGATCACAGTTACATATGTAATATTAAATTATTAATCTAATTTGGTAAACTAAAAAATAAAAAATCTATTAATGTAAAATTATTTTAAAAATATACTAATGTAATTAAGAAAATTTATATGAAATAATTAAAATAAATAAATTATTGTATTATTAAATTTTTATAAGTAACAAAATTAATTTAAAAAATTATATAATTAGAAAAATTATTAAAATTTGCATAAAAATAAAACACATAATATATTTTTACTAATACACAAAAAAAATTGTATAAATTTCATGCAACACAATCAATATAACAAAAACTAAAATTAAAAATTAAAATTGCTTCTAATAATTAATTTATAGATCATGAAGACATATATGTTGATTATTTGAAAAATATATTATCTATTAAATTTTAAAATCATATTTACTAATACTAGTAGGTTCAATTTATTAGCAGCTTCATAAGAATTGACAAGAAAATTAATAAAAATGTACACAATAAAAAATAAAAATTATAAATAAAAATAGAAATAATAAAACCATCATAAGAAATTTAAATCAATTTATACATTTTTCTGAATTTAATATGTAAATTATTAATGTAGAAAAATAAGTAAAAAATATTATTTACAAAATACACATCAAAATAAAAAAAAAATTAAAGTTTTTTATTCTTTTTAACAAATAATGTTTTTTTGTTGCATGCTATTACCCCACCTCCACCCGAATTAATAAAAATATTTTAAAATATATCAACTCTTAAGAGATTAATTCACAATTAAAATCTATCGCACAAGATTAAAGAAGTGAATTAATTATAGAAGATAGAAATTTTTTTTTAATTAAAAAATTTAAGTGTTTAGTAAAATTTTAATATCAATAGCTATTATTTATTTATATACAGAACAGTTATAAATTTGATTGATTTCTATTCTTATTAGTTAAAAGATTATTTGATTTTTTTTATTTGAACTATTTTGTCTTTATTAAAAAAATATTAATAAAAAATAACATTTTAAATTGAATGAATATAACTAATTTTTATTATTTGTAATAACCTAAATATTATTTTAAATTAAAAGTAATAATTTAAATGATCATAATATTTATATATCTATATTTTTTAAAACATTTGTATGAGTATGATTTATATTTTAAAACTCATTTTAAATAATTTCTATTAATAATTTTAATAATACATAAATTTAAAAATAATAAATTATTATTTATTACTAATTAATTTTTTAATAATTTACATAACAAAAAAATCTAGAAAATATATAAACTATACCTTCAATAATCATTTTTACGTAATAATAATAATAATTAATAAAATTTTATCGAATAATTCATGTTATCAGTTATCAACTATTTGTAACTATTATCGGTTATCAATTGTTATATAAAACTAAACCAAAAAAGTCTTAACTAAGCATATATACCATGCATCCACTAAGCAAACATAACTTGCCTAATATAGGGCTAAGCATAAGACATAAAAAAAATATCGAACTGAACTAAAATGCTAAACTGATATTAAAATTGTATTGAATTGAATAGTTTTAATCCTCAACCTAACTGAACTAAAATTTGTAACTACTTTGATATGATAGTGGATAAGAACTTTGAGGATGCATTAAGTGATCTTTTGGACACATTTAGGAGAGAGTTAAGTCTTAAACACTTAACAAACATGATTAGTGTAAACAAATTATTTATTAAAGTCAAAATAAAGGAATTGATCAAGTACAAGGTCAACAATATTCCCCTTTTTTACTTTGACAACCAATTTGATAAAAAGTTTGGGCATAAACAATGTGTCAAGTGTGTAGCTTTCCCTTAATATTATACTTAGTTAATTTTACAAAAGATTGGTGTGTGTGCTCCCACTCAACAAGGATGTCTTTGTTCAAGAAGTTTAAAGACCAAGATCAATTTTCAATTTTAAGCATATGCACAAATTAGGTGTTAATGATATTTCTGTCCCCTTTTGCCAAATATCAAAAAGAGAGGAAAGTGAAAGATAAGTAATGAAAAGATAAAAAAAAAGTTTGAAGAAAAAGAAAAATAAAGATAACAAGGAAGGAAGAGAATGAGTGATTGAAGAAAAAATGGAAAGGATTAGAATGAATGTTAAGAATTTGTGAGCAAAGCGAGAAGGGGGATGAAATTAAAGTATTTATAGTAAAAAAGAGCACTTTTAGCCATTGGATGAGTAAAACATCAATAGTTAAAATTTAAGAGTCGTTCGGGTCTTGAAGAGTTATGATTGTGCATTAAAAGGTAAAAAAATTGTTTTCTAGGTCTGTTAGGACTCCACTCATAATCATGAGGAGTCCATCATGATTGGACTCCTCATGATTATAAGGAGACCTCATGACACCATCTCATAATCATAAGCAGAGACCCTGAGGAGCTTAGGATTTGAGCGTTACAAGTTTCATGATCCTTATTTATAACTATAATGGTCACGAGCAAAATGCAAGATAGTCCCTAAATTTTCAAAAAAAAAAAATTAATTAGGTCAAAACAATTTTGAGAAATTTTGACAATTAAGTCCTTTTGGATTAAATTGATAGAATAAAAAGTATTAAGAAAGGTGCAATTTTTGCATTTAATAGAGGAATATTTGCAATCATTTTGTATCATACAATGGTCAAGGTTAATTGATGGACTTTTTAATATTTGCATGATTAATATTTAATTTTTGAATTAATTATTAATATTTGAAAGATTAATTGTTAATTTGTAAGATTAATCAAAAAAAATAAGCATGAATAATCACTTATCACGATGCATAAGTTTAAAACATATAGCAACTCAATTCAAATAAATAATATCTAATTAATTCAAGCTAAATCCATCTAACATACAAAGTTTTTTCTTGATGTAGTTCAATCTCTCCTCCTTAAGAGGTTTAGTGAATATATCCATAAGTTGATTGTTAGTATCAACAAAAACGAGCGATATATCACCACTTTAAACATGAACATGCAAGAAATGGTGCTTAATGTCTATATTCTCAGTCTTAGAGTATTGAATACGGTTTTTGCTAAGGTTAATAGCACTTGTATTGTCACATTTGATTGGAATATGATCAATCTCAATACCAAAGTTCATTACTTATTATTTTTCCCACAATAGTTGTGAGCAATAATAATAAACAGTCGCATACTCAGCTTTAGTCATAGATAAGGCAACTGAAACTTATTTTTTATTAAACTGAAAAACTAAACATTGTCCTAAAAATTGACAAGTTCTGAAAGTGCTTTTTCTATTTAGCAAACTATCCAAAGTTGGCATTTAAATAGCTAGTAAGGTTAAAGGAATCACTCCTAAGGTACTAAAGTCCTAAATGCATAGTTCCTATAAGATACTTAAGAATTCTTTTAATCACATTCAAATGAGACTCTTTAAGATAAGATTGAAATCTAGCACATAAACAAGTAACAAATAAAATATTAGGTCTATTTATGGTAAAATAAAGAAGGGATATGATCATACCTCTAAATCACTTTTCATTCACCATCTTTCCACTCTTATCCTTGCAAAGCTTGGTAGTGGTGCTCATTGGAGTTTTGCATGCTTTAACTCCATCCATCCTAAACTTCTTGAGGATGTCCCTTGTGTACTTAGCTTGATTAATAAAGATCTTATTTTTTATTTGGAGACCAAGAAATAACTTAAGTTATCCCATTAAACTCATTTTGAATTCACCTTGTAAAAGCTTAGAGAATTCCTCACATAAAGAGTGATTAGTAGCACCAAAAATAATATCATTAACATATATTTGAATAATTAATAAATTATTTTTAGATTATTTTACGAATAGTGTTATGTCAACTTTACTTCAAAGAATCCTTTCTCAAAAGGAAAGTTACTCAACCTTTCATACTAATCTCTAGGAGCTTATTTAAATTCATATAAAGTTTTTAAAAGTTTGAAACATGGTTTGGAAACTCAAAGATTTCAAAACTCGGAGGTTGCTTAACATATACCTCTTCTTATATAAAGCCATTTAGAAAAGCACTTTTTATAACCATTTGGTAAAGTTTAAAATTCATAAAAGATGCAAATGCAAGTAACATCCTAATAGCTTCTAACATTGCAATAAGGCAAAGGTTTCATCATAATCAATGTCTTCCTCTTAATTATAACATTTAGTAACTAACCTATTAACAATTATGCAATATACAAGTGTGATGAGCACAAACCTTAGATAGGGTAAAATTTTAAAAATTTTACTTGCATAACCCTTCATCACATGAAGATTTCCATTCCCATATATCTAATTAGCATTTTACACATAGCTAAATAACAAAACAACATATATAAGCAACAACCTATGAATTCTAAGTTTAAGAAAACTTACCAACTCCTAAGTTTGATATAGATCATAATAATTATCTATAAGCTTTAATGTAATTAGGATTAACTCTTGAATCAAATGCTCAAGCCTCCTAAGTGTTAGGCCCCTAACTTGAAATACCAAAGCTCCACCAATCATCTTCTTGCTTTGATTGAGCTAGATACAAGATGCCCTCTTAATAGACCCTTATAAACTTACACTAATTCAATCCCTTAGCAAGGATACTTTAGGTTTTATTTTTGAGTATATGTTGTTCCTCTCTTTTGTGTATCTCTACACTTCTCTAACTTTTTCCAACCTTATAACACTTCTTAGGTTATGTATATATATAATGAAAAAGCAAACCTTATTACATGATAAGTATACAACTTTTCATGATAAGTATGCAAGTTGTAAAATGTGTAGAGAATTAATACATACCATATATTATATCTACATATATTCTCTACACATGCCAATGTGATATACATCTTATGATACCTATAGTCAAAATTTTACACATAAAAGATAATGTGTGCCTAATATAACAAATTTACCATAGTCAACATTTTACACATAAAAGATAATGTACCTAACATGACAAATTTGACCATATCAATATGTATGGACTTGGGCTTGGTAATTGGCCCAAGACTTTGCCTAAGCCTAATCCATTAGACATATGGGCCTAGATTAGGTTCATGGGCCTTCTCAACATCTTTGACTAATATTTGGTCCAAAACCCTTTTAGACCATTAATCCAAGTCCAATTAGAAATAAAATATAATATTAATTTAATACTTTAATTAATATATCATATTAATTAAGTATTAATTAATAATTAAACCCTTACTTGAATTTGATTTCATAATATGCTAGAACCATTGCTTAAAGCATAAATCCAATTTCATAAATCTTAATTAATTGATTAAACACTTTAATCAATAATTGGATTAACAGTGATGGTGATCAATAAAGCTCTTTTAGGTATGACTTACTAGGTTCATGTCTAATTGGCAATAAGAATACAAATGTGAAAATTACCCTTGATATTATTTGAAACTCTTTCAAGTCTAAATGTGAAAATCCTAATTATACACATTTAGTTCTCATAAGTTATGAGTAACTCCTAGCATTAATATCACAACTACTTAATTAGAAATGAATGTATGTATTGATTCACATGAACCCTTTGGTTATAATTAACGTGCACTAAAATCCATTTATTAGAAGATCTCGATATAGCCTAGAGTTAAGGTTTAGTTAAACTTTAATAGCTTTATCATATGGCCTCATCTCAAGTTCTATTCTTGATAAAACATAACAAATACTAGAAACATTTTCTAGCAATGAAACTCTTTCAAAGATCTTATCCCAGTTCCATCTAAGCAATGAATCCCATCTTGATCAAATACTCATCCATATATTTAACTAACTAGAGCTACCACACACCATATACCCATGTGTGAATAACATAAGTATGTAAGTGGTAACAAACCCTAGCCACTTAAATATGCATAATCGTGTTGCCTTAGGTCAAAGGACTATATCCGCCATTATAACCTAGATTACGATAATTGAATATAAGTGAATATCCTTATAATCATAAATCTAATGTCATTGTTCGATCCACCTATCACATGAGTATCCACATGTCTATTATAATATCTCATATCAAGTAGCATAAGACTCACTACCTCCCATTGTTAGTATCACATACTAATCAAGGAAAATAGATAGAGGTGATAGTCTACTTAATATTACCCAAATATTAATTAATCATCTATGAACATTTTTATAGCATGTGTACTAAATAAATTTGTAGCTCATATTATCAACTCTTTGATAATAGATTTATTTAACATTATGCTAATGGATAAATACTTAAATAAATAACCACTTTATTTAAATGAATATTTTATTGCCATTTGGGGTTATTTACAATGTCAAAATATGTGATTTTCCTCTAGGGCATACATCTATACTAATAGATGAAGGCTAAATTAACAAAAATTTAAAGTGAGATTTAGTGGTTACCCCCTTTAAAGTGTCATAAATGATGAAATCTTTTAGGTGAGCTTTCTTGAATTGCCACTCCTTTAGTAGTTCATCCTTCAAGGTAAGTTGGGGTACCTCCTTATCCTCTTCTTTTTTGGGATCATCTATCTTCAAGTTTTTTTTGGCATCATTTTCTTGAAGGCTCATCTCCATAAAATCCACTACAACATTGTCAACACTAATGAAATCCTTTCTAGGATCAGGTGGGTTAGATTCAATCTATGTCACCATTATTAAAAACAATGTTAGAATGTGTCAAAATACAAAATGATTATATAAAAAACCATGGTGATTTAAAGGTTAGAGGACTAAAACAATATTACTATGATGAGCATTACTTATGACAATTATTTATATAGTATTCTCAGAGTGGGTCAATCCAGTACATTATATCTCAAACAAGTACTTATGTGTTAACTTAATATCTCATATACATGATTATCAAAACATAATCATCAATCAACACCGTACTAGTCATAATTCATTGTTATTTCAACAATAATAAATGACTAAGGATAAATATAAAATAGAACTTTATATTTAACTTAAGGGTTATACTATCAAGTCGATGACTTTAAGAAGAATTGACTATTCAAGTAATTTTTATAACATAAAATAATAATGAAAATGTCTTTTTTTTTAAATAAAATCAACATATGACAATGTTAAAGCATAGTTGTACATGATTGATCTAGTACATATCACTAACAAGATAAACATTAGACATTTAATATCATTATTATTGACTTTATTCAAGTTAATAATATAGACATTATCAACTCTTTTGCCACTAAAAATAAATTTGTCATCATTTAAACTCTAACAGAGCCATTTTTAGGATAGAAGATGACCTTATTTCCCATATCTTATAATTGACTAATATTAATAAGATTGTTCTTTAAACCATCAATTAATAGAACATGATAAATCAAAAGAGTTTGAGGGTTACATGTCTTGCCAATTTCAATAATCTTTCCTTTTGCATTATCTCCAAAGGTGACATTTACACCATCTTTAGCTTCAAGGTAAATGAATTGACTTTTGACTCCAATCATATGTCTTAAACATCCACTATCTAGGTTCTGTTGACTTTTAGCTTTTATGGACTTCAAGCACACCTATAATCAACACATTTAGACACCTTTTTTAATCTAAACCTTTAATTATCTAGGTTTGGTTAGTTTTAAAATAGTCCAAAAGAAGCAATTGCAAGTATAATTTTTATAGAAGTATACATTGTTAGTGTGATCTTTATGTTAGTAATATGCCCTAGGCCAATTATATAATTACCATATTTTGATACTGTCATATTTCATTTATTAATAAAGAGGCATTTTCTATATTACTAGCTAATTCTAATAAGTTCCTTAAATAGTTAATTCTACCTAAGGTCATTAATTATGTGACTTGATAGTAAAACTGTAGGTAATAATTGAATTATATTCTAAATTATCCTTAATCAATCATTATCATTGAAATAATAATGAATAAAGACTAGTAAGATATTGATTGATGATTATGTTTTACTAATCATGTATATGAGATATTAAGTCAACTCATAGGTACATATTTAAGAAATGATGTACTGGATTAACCCGCTATGAGAATAATACATGGATAATTGTCATAAGTGATTCTCATCAAGATAGTATTATTTTAGTCATCTGACTTGAAATCACGATGGTTTCCTATGTAATAAGTTCTAATTTTAACACATTATAATATCATCTTTAACCGAATGGCATAATAGGTTGTGATTAGATAAAGAAAGAGTTATATAAGGAATATGAGTGATTGAGAAGGAAATCATGGCTACGTTATAGGCCCCTTGATTAGTTAGATTGAAAAAAAATGCATAGTCATACTAGAATGAGTTGATAAAGAGTTATTAGTGTCAATCTACTTAAGATCGAGAAATATTATGATTGAATTATATAAGGATGACATAAACCATGTCTTCTGTTCAATCAAGATATTGTGTGCTAAAAGGACTTTATTATACATACTGTGGATTAGGCTATATCAGATTATCTGCCTTTACACAATTTAAGTAGTCATAATGTCTTTCTAGAGGCCACTTATGATTTGTGTGCTAGCACCTTATCAAAGACCTCTCTTTTCTCTTTATGTATCTCTCTTTTTATTTTTTATTTTTTATTTTTTAAAGAACTAAATGAAGGTGGAATAAGAAGATGTGTGTGAAACCTTAGAGAATAAGATGTATATATATACATATCATCTAGGGTTTCTCTATCCTTTCATTTACCAAAATAATTTTAGTAAGTTTAACCTTCTTTTTCTATTTTGATTCTAATTCTAAAATTAAAATCATTTCCAATTATTTAAGATAACACTTACCTTAAATAAATAAGAAAATAAATAAATATAAATATAAACACACACACATACATATATATAAATTTTTAATTTCTACTACATGTTTGCATCATAAAATCCTAACACTTTGGTCATGCAATAAAAATATTTAACATTAGTAAACCTATTTCTTTTATAGGTGTGTTTAGCATAGGAGAATTGCAAATTTTTCTTATGATGTTTAAATCTACCAAATTGTGCATGCAAGTTTTGTGAAAGCTTTATAGGTGGGTTGTGTGTCCTAGGATGCATGTGAGATATACATTCACAAGTATGATTGCGATGCGATTGTGAAGCATGCTTATAGGTATTATTACTACTGTACATAAAGGCATATTTGGGTTGAGGTCTTTTGGCATTTGCTTTGACCTTTTGAGTCACTAAAGATTTAGTCTTTGAAGACTTAACATTGACTCTAGAAGATTGAAGCTTCTTAATTAATGTCTCATCATGCTGAGAAGAAGAGGCAGAGCCATCATAAGTAGCTTTAATAAATTTTATGTGTGATGATGATGGAGAAGAGACTTTATTTGTGTATCCAAGTCCATGGGTGTTTCCATGGTACCTTTGGAATTCAAGAAGATTATCTAAAGTTTCTTCACCCTTTTGGAATTTAGAGATATAATTTTTTAAATTCAACACTTCTCTAGAAAGAATTTTTTTAAATTTAACACTTCTCTAGAAAGCTTTTAATTTTCATCATTTTCTTTCTTGAGTTCTTTATTCAATGAAGTGGACCTTTTTAAATAATTCATAAGTTTTTCATTTGATAAAACAAGTTTTAAAAAATTATTTTCAAGGTTTCAAATCCTTGGATAGATTAGAGAGTTCATGCTTGTAGAACTTTTTTCTTAAAAAGTAAGCTCTTGCACTTAAACATGAGTTTTCTCATAATAGAGCTCTTATCATTATCATCACAATAAGAGTAAAAAGTAGATGGTACCTCATTATTGTCCAAAAGTTCCATAAAGTAAAGGTTGGCCACTTCTTGCTGCTCCTCTTCCTTTTTCAAATTAAAGGAGTCATCCTATGAAGTTTTGAATGTCTTTTTCTTACCCTTTGCTACTTTGTTCTTGAACTTTAATTTTAGACACTTATTTCTAATGTGTCTCGGTCAAGTCACCTCCTTGTACTTCTTACTTCAAGCTTCTTGTTGTCTTTTTGCTTTGAGAAGCATTTTCTTTTCAAGAACTTCTTAAAACCTCTAGTTATCATAACTATTTCATCATCAACTTCACTAGAGTCAATAAGACTTTCATCATCACTTGCTTCTTGAGAGGCTTTCAAAGTAATGCCTTTCTTCTTCAACTCATTTCTCATCTCCCTTTTATTTCAAGTTGAGTTTATGTGTAAGAAGCTTCCCAATTAAGATGTCGATTAAGAGCTTTGAGAGGTCATGAGCTTCCTTAATTAAAGTAACTCTAGATTTTCAATCCTTCTTAGGTAGGATTCTTAGAATCTTAGTATTTACTTCTTCCTTGGAAAAATATTTTCCAAGTTTCTTTAAGGTGGTAAGAAGGTTGTTGAGGCAGTTTTTCATCTCTGTTATTGATTCTTGAGGCTTTATTTTGAGAAGTTCATACTCAAACACATGGAGTTGAACCTTCTAGCTTCTTACTTATATGTTTCCTTCATAGTGATTCTTAAGAGTCTCCCACACTTCCTTTACAGATTGGTAATATTGAACTTCGCCTCCCTCTTCTCTAGATATAAAGGCAAACAAAATAGTAATGGCCTTCGTGTTCTTATTATTTTCTTCTTTTTTATCATTTGGCCATTGACTTCTTGATAAAGTTATTTCAACACCCATCAATTGTAGCTTTTGGTGGTTTCCATCCTTTTAATAGAACATTCTAAAGTTTAATTGGGTCACTATCTAAGTATAATTCTATTTTAAGCTTCTAATATGAGTAGTCACTACCATCAAAGAAGGGTCTAAGAGTTAAAAAATTTAGAGATTCACTCCTTGTGATTTATTCCTCTTGCAATTAAGTACTAAAAACTCATGCTCTGATACCAATTATAATTTTCCTAAGGAGGGGGGGGGGATGAATATGATTTTATGAATTTAAGGATAATTAAAAAATTAGAAGGAATTGAAGGAATAAGAAATATGGACACAAGTATTTAAAGAGTTCGATTTATTAATCAAATCAATGTCTCCACTTAACTTTTCCAAGGTAAGATTTTACAATCACCTTAATCTATTCACTTAGATTGATTTTTACAACTTGAATTTTGAGGCTATACTCAAACCCTACAAAAAAGAATTTAGGATCACTCTTTAAGTGTTTTCAATAGGCAAACACTTAAATCTTACATTTAAGAATAGGCCCTAACTTCCTTGAAAAATTCTTAGAGGGGGGGGGGTGAATAAGGCCATTAAATAAAAATCAAAATTAAAAATATTTCTTTGTAATAATTGAAAAAATGTTGAGAAGGAAGAATGAAGAACACAATGATTTAAGGAGTTCATATTAAACAACAATCCTATGTCTCCACCTAACTTATCCCTAAGTTAGGATTTTCAATCACTTATAATTTTATTCACAAGATTGAGATTACACAAGAGTTTTTTGGCGCACTCTTACAACCTTACAACATGAGTTTTCAAGACTTGCTTAAAAAACCAAATCCCAAGTATTTCAATGGACAACACTTAAACCAATTCCTTTAGAAATAAATCTCACTTCCCTACTAATATATCCTAAGATTTAAGATGAAGAGAAATTCTATTTCTAAGATATAACCAACTCTCACAAGAGTTACAAACAAAGAGTGAATATTTGAGAATTTGAGAGCTTTAATGAATGTTAAGATAAAGAATGATAATAAGCAAAAAAAATGTATTAACTTCCATTCAGCTCTAGAGGTGTTTATATAGATAAACACCCAAAAATATAGTTATTAAAATTGCAAATAATGTGTCCAACGTCTATATTTTGAATCCAAAATTTATAATTTTGAATTATTGAAAGTAATGTTGTCAAACTGATGTGCACAGGTTGAAATCGTGATTGGGTACTAGAGACATTTGAATTTGACTAAAATTTCATCATAAAAGTTATAGATATTTAACTTAGATTTCCATATCATTTTTAATCACCTCAATTGGACATCTTTAGCTCAAGATATTGCTAAAATACTAAGAGTTGTGCAAACTAAAATGGCAGACTAATGTCAAATAGCTATGCACGAGTTGAAACCGTGATTTTATATTGAAGAAATTAGAATTTGCCTATACTTTCTTCATTAAAGTTGTAGATATTTGTCTTAGATTTCCATATCATTTTGAATCATCTCAATTGGACTTTTGTAGCTCAAGATATTTCTAAAATACTAAGAGCTATACAATCTAAAATGGAAGCTGCATATATTGAATTTGACTCAATATTTGCATACCCAAATGAACTCATATTTTGAAAAGTAAGCTCAATTATGAAATCTTAAGATGTCTACTTAAAATTTGAAGAAGGTAACTTTCTCATTATAAAGCTCTAAGGATGTCAAAAGCCTCATTGAATCTCAAGGGTGAATCAACCCAAGATATTCATACTTCATTTTAACTTCCAATAGAGTCCTAACTTATACACACTTAAACAAACAAATTAAATGCTAAAAATTTTATTAAGATCAAAATTAAGATCGATGATTTCTAAGGTCAACAATCTCCCCTTTTTTGATTTTGACAAACTTATTTTGAGTTTGATAGAAAAGTAATACAAAGTAAAGTGTGTGATAATTTTTGTGATAATAATGATACCAAATGAAATAAAATATATTTCTTTATTTCTCCCCTTAAGAATATGGACATAATAAGAAATATAAATTTTTAGATTATTCCCTTTGACAAAAAAATATAACAATATAAAATATAGCAAGAGAGATAAAAATATGACAATCTTATGACAAATGTATTAAAAACATAAAATATGATAACATGATCATTTAAATAAATGTTAAGCAATGTGAGGAAATAATTTGAAACATATATGCATATAGTGCCACTAAAATGCATCACAAAAATTATACATATAATAATAATGTTGATGCTAAATGAGCTTAACTATCACATGATCACATAAAGTTTAGCTAGCTAATCAATTATGTAGCACTTAGCATATAAAAAAATAAACACAAATTATCCATAACATTTTTTCCTCTCTTTGTACAATGGCAAAAGGAAAAGACATAGAAATAAGGGGAAATAAATCTAAAGGGACCAAAATTCCTATAGGAACAAAGCAAAGATACACCAAATCCTTGTAAAAATATTCATGTCTTATCAAAGATGAAAACAATTCCCAAGAAAAAACTATACATTAATTATGCATGTATAAACACAATAATAAAATATTATACTCATGTATAGAAACAAATAACAAAGTCAAATATATTTTTCCCCTTTTATAAAAAATAAAAAGAAAAGAGAGAGATATAAAGGGAAATGAAAACAAAGATACACAAAATGTTTATAAAATCTATGTCATACATAAACTAAGTAAGCAAAACAAGGTCTTTTTTCACATATGATGTACGAAAAAATTAGTCATACACAAAATGTTAATATGCATGCAAAAATTTAAACAAATTTCCTCCCCCTATATCAAACAAAAATATAATATGTCACTAACATAAACACATTTTTAAGGGATTTTTAAAATTAAAAAAAAAACTAAGTACACATGTTAAAAAAAATTAACTAGGTACACATGCAAACTTAAATTATTTCTTCTCCTTTGACAAAATGCAAAAAGAAATTTAAAAAGATAAACCAAATATAAACTAACGACCATAAAAAAAATTTAAAATTGAAATCAAAACATTTATCAATCAAAGTAATTAATAAGCACAACATGATTTCACATGAAAACAGTTCAATTATCAATTAAACATAAAATCAAGATAAACTATAACCATCAATCATGCTAAGTTCATGCTTAATGAAATTCAATCTCTCTTTATTGAGAGGTTTGGTGAAGATATCTGCAAGTTGATTATTTATATCAATAAATTCAAGTAAGATATCATCATTTTGAATATGATCATGCAAGAAATGATGTCTAATGTCTATATGCTTAGTTCTAGAATGCTGAATGGGGTTTTTGCTAAGGTTGATAACACTTGTATTGTCACATTTGATTGGAATGTGATCAAGTTTTACACCATAGTCTAATAACTATTATTTTTGCCACAAAACTTGTGAATAATAAAGACTTGCTGCAATATATTTAGCTTCAGTTGTGGACAAGGCAATCGAAACTTGTTTCTTACTAAACCAAGAAAATAAACATTGTCCTAAAAATTGACAAGTTTTGGAAGTGCTTTTTCTATATAATAAACTACTAGCAAATTCCGTATCAGAATAACTAATCAAGTCAAAGGATGAACTCCTAGGATACCAAAGTCCTAAATGCATTATACCATAAAGATATTTGAAAATTCTTTTGATGGCATTCAAATGAGACTCTCTAGGACTTGATTGAAATCTAGCACATAAGCAAGTAGCAAACATAATATCAGGTCTACTAGTAGTTAAATAAAAAAAGGATTCGTTCATACCTCTAAATCATTTTTCATCAACCGGTTTGCCATTCTTATCTTTATTAAGTTTAGTTGTAGTGCTTATTGGGGTTTTACTTATCTTAGCTCCATCCATGCCAAACTTCTTGAGAATGTCTCTTGCATATTTGGTTTGATTGATGAAAATCCCATTTTTGCATTACTTGATTTGTGGTCCAAGAAAGAATTTGAGTTCACCCATCATACTCATCTCAAATTCTCCTTGCATTAAATTAGAGAATTCCTCACACAAGCAATGGTTAGTAGCACCAAATATAATGTCATCAACATATATTTGAACAATTAATAAATCATGATTGGATTTCTTTATGAAAAGAGTTGTATCAACTTTTTCTTTAGAGTGACCTTTCTCTCACAAAAAGTTGCTCAATCTTTCATACCAAGCTATAAGAGCTTGCTTCAATAATGCTTTGGAAAGTTTAAATACATGATTTGGAAAATCAAATGTTTCAAAACCTATAAGTTGTTCAGCATACACCTTTTCTTCAATAAAACCATTTAAAAATGCACTTTTAATATCCATTTGATAAAGTTTAAAATACATGAATGATGTAAATGCAAGTAGCATCCTAATAGCTTCTAACCTTGCAACTGGGGCATTGGTGTAAGCAACCAATTTAGGGATAATGAGTTATGGATGCAACAAATGACTCCAATGATGAAAATGTCACGAATAGGTCTTCAATACTTAAACTTTGAAACTTCAGAGGTTTGATTGCATTTTTCAAAGAAAGAATTTAATGTTTTCATGGACTAAATTAAAATGCCTTTTAAGGACCTAATTGCAAAACTTAAATTCTTTTAGGGACCTTTTTTGTAATTAAAAGTTAAAAAAAAGTGGTTGAAAATCTATAATTTCGATTGGAATTATGTAATTCCGATCGGAATTACACAATTTCATCTATTTTTTGGATTTTTCAAAAAATAAAAATATATTTTTCTTGAATCCTGATTGGTCTGAAATTTCCTTAAAATTATTTTTGATATTTATCTAATATTTTTAAGAAAATAGAAGTCTTTTAGGAATTAATTTATACGTAGAGTTTGAAGGGATATTACGCTATAAAAGAGGTGTTTTAGCTTTTAGGAAGGGGGATTTTTTGGGAGAAGCAGTACTTTTATGCACAATTTTACTTTGATATTTTCTTTACACCAAATTATCTTTTGGCTTTTAGTTGATTTTTCTTTATATAAAAAAAAAAAGCATTCTTGACTCTTTTCCTTTGTGAATTATTTTAAAAAAAGAAAAAACATTCTCTACAAAAATTCCTTTTTGCTTAATTGATTAATTGAAGATTCTTGGAGAATTTTTGAAGAATAAAATTCGAAAACCTATCAAGAACGGAGATTTTACAAAATTTGAGGAGCACTCCATTAAAATCATCCATAAGCATTATCTTCTCCTTATTCTATTTGATTTGATCTATTTATTTCTTTTTATTTTATTTTATTGATTTTTAATTTTATTTTATATTGTTATATTTTATTCACTAATCATAATTTTTATTTCTTTTTCCATGGTGATTATGGAGGAAAATGCATGATGATCATGTTTGGATGATTGAATCCATAAGAAGTCCATGGAATGCCATGGATAAAACCTTGTAGAGACATAGTTTCTAGGGTTTTTATTTATTTTTTTATTTTATTTATGTTTTTTTGGGGTGTATTAATTATTTTTATTAGTATTCTCTATGAATGGTTGTAATAGCCCCAATAGTAGGAATACTAGAATTATGTGTGTGATTGCATGTTTGTGTTTATTAATTGATTAATAAAATTAATGTTTCAATTAGGTAATTAATTAAAATCAATGGTGGAAGTAAATTAATTTAGGATTGCATGTTAATTAAAATTAGGGTTTTAGAAAGAATAATTAATTAGTTGTTTGATCTTTTATTTAATTGTTTCGGTATGTTTTATTTGTTTTTGGGCTTATTTATTTATTTTAATGTGTTTTGGGCCCTAGGCTCACATTAGGCTTTAGCCCATTTAAATTTAGATATTTTTTAAGTTTAATTAATTAAAATGCATTTTAGGCCCATAATTAATTAGATTTATGGTAGAGATAACTTAAGCCCATTTAGTAAATTAGACATAGGCCCACCTAATTTAATTTAATTAATTAGACTTAGCCCATTTAATTTAAGCCTTTTTCATAATTTGCAGATTTAAGATCACCTTAGAATTAAAACATGTAGAATTAGACTCATTAATTTAAATACTCCATAATTTGTAGATTTAGCCCATTTAATTAAAATAAATGTATATTAGACTAACTTAAGAATTGTATTGAATGCATTATTTACTTGTATTTTTCACAACTAGTTTGCCTTGGAGTTAATTGCTAGAATAAGGGTTTATATGAAATTGCATGTAAATAGAGGATAATATAGTAATTCTAAAAGAACACAAGACTTAAAGAAGTTGGTATTCTATATCCAGAATCTCCTGGTTATGGTGCTAGCTTTCTTTTAAGGAATCAAGTGCCACCTTTTCAAATTGTCCCAGTTATTACCATGGGTGGCGACTCCTCATCTCCACGCCATGTCTTTGTGATAGTGGTTAGTGTGTTCTCTAGAGCCCTGAGCTCAAACAATGTCACAATTATTGTAATCTTGGACGCGCGCTAAACCCCATCGTCTATAGTGGCGACTCCACTAAGAATAAAAGATACTGGTTCTACTTGTGTCCTTTAGAATTATTTTATTAATTATTATTTTATTCTTACATTCATTCTGCATGTCCATATTTACCGATGGTATTAGTTTATGATTCCATGATTCCAATAGCTTCATGGAGTGGTAGATTGGCCAACCATCACTCTTAGCCTTAACTCAGTCCAAAAAAGATTGTCGAGCTCATCTGACTAGAGCTTGTAACCCAAGTCCTTAAGGGGAGTAGTCTTCTCTTGATTTTGCAAAGGATGTCAGGCCCCTCTGACCTTAGCCTGTAACTCAAGTCCTAAAGGAGGGCATCTTGCTAAGGGAACCTTAACTTTTCAATGGACCCTAACCACATCTAATGGCTTAGTTATTTCCCCTAGGATCTACCCAAATTGCTTGTGAATGTTACCATAAGGTATTTTTATCTATTAGGCCCAAGCCTATACTTTAAAAGCCTATTTGGACTAATAAAGATTGGGCTAATCTTTTATACCTAGAAATATTGTTTCTATGTTTTACTACTTTGAGAGATTTGGCATACATGTCAGTTCTTAATATCCCCTGTTAATATTAAGGCCAAGACTAAAAATCCTAGGAAAAGAGACTCGTCATTGAATACGTGTATAGGAGGAATAATGTTGGAAGGATGTATATACTTGACTTGATTGATACTTATTGTATAGCACGTGCATCATGCATACATGCATCACATGCATCATACTAACAACTTGTCTCTCAGCCATCGTAGATTCATTCGAGTCTTCATGTGTTTGGAGTCGAAAGGGTGGCAGACTAGTGAGAACTTATTCAAGTCCACAATCGATTGCAAAAATGATCCTTAGAAGACTAGAAAGGAGTCCCATCAATCCACTTTACCTAGAAGCTGCACAACTTAAACAAATCAAAGAAATGGAACAACAAGAGGGAGGAAACTGGACCCTAGAGGATGTCAAAGAAGCTTTGATGGATGACATGAGAGTGATGATGCAAGATGAGTTAAGACAGGCCTTGGTTGGATTAATGCCACCATTTGCTATTGTTATACCTCATATTACAGCCATTCCACCTATTGTGGGTGCACCCCTTGCTAATGATGACAATGTTATTAAGAACATAATTGTTAGGGAAATAAAATTAGAGGATGTTAAGAGTTACATGGTTGAATAAGCAAAAAGGGAATCACTTGAACAAGTTCAAGAGCTGGAATCCAAGCAAAAGCCTAATAAATTATTTTTGGATATTCTGACTAGATTCATGAATAAGGCAGGGTTAATGAAAAACAAGCTAGCTAAAAAAGATAAGGTTAGGATGATAGTCCAAAATGTGTTGCTTAACTTGGTTGAGAGGTCGCAGATGATAAATCCTAAGACACTGGTAGACCTTTATGATGATGGGTTGCAAGCTGAGGAGATCGAGAATGAGAAAAAGCATATTGCTAGAAGCATTGGAGAAAGAAACTACCCAACTGGGGGCACACAATAAGGAAATATCAATTGGGTTATAAGAATCCATGCTATTAAACAACCCAGGAGATTCTCCAATAACCTTTGTCAAAAGTCCTAGAGTGCCTAATGTGAAAGGGCTTACTTCAACCTTTACCTAATCCAAACCCACTAAACCTAAACACCCCAAGTTATAACCCAAACAAGAATTGCAAATTCCATCAAAACCACAAACACTCTATAGATAACTGCATCTGCCTTAAACATGAAATCTAAAACCTTCTAGACTCTAGAAATATCATAGACCCTAAAAGCCCAAGCATAAGAAATAATCCCTTCCCAAACTACCAAAATGAACCACCCCCAGCTGCCATAATGACTAACTTAGAAGTTAGTGAGGAAAAAGTGCTAAGCTCCTTTAAGGACCTAAACCTTAAAACCAATGAGAAATCTCCTAATGCCCCTAAAGATGAGGATAGAGTAGAAGACTTACTAGGTCAGCCTTCAGGTAAGTTTGACTATAATGTTTTTTACACTAAACCACCTTCTTTCGATATACCCATTGACTCAATTGAGCCTACAAGATGGGGTGACAGTTTAACGATGAGAAGATGCTAGACAAGAAAGAAAAATGCACATTTGAGGTACAGGAAGATGAAGTCATGGAGACAATTGGCAAAAAGATGCAAGAATAGTTGTTATGTTAGCCACCTTAAGGACAACCACATAAGACTCAGCATCCCTAGCATCTAGAATAGGAAATAAAATTTCTTATTGTCTTATTTGAATAAAATTTTAGTTTCTGTTTTATTTTAGCAATCGATGATATAAATTATGATCATGCTTACTTATGTAATGTATGTCCTAATGGTACTATGCATTATGATATTGATTACATTTGTATGTTTGACATAAATTCAATTCAATTAGGTTCATTCAACATGGGCACAAATGCAAATTCAAAGAACATACATATATCACATGATGTAACTTATGAAGATAGGATATTTAAGGGAAAAATATAAAGAATGAAAAAAAAGAGAAAAAAATAAGGAGAGAAAAAAAAGAAAAAAGAATAGTAAAGTAAAAATTAGAGAGAAAAGTTCATGACTGGCTGATAACAGGAGTTGTATCATGTGATGTAATGAATGTTTTCATTTTTTCCCTAATGAATGATTAAAATTGAATTTGAAATTTTTGTTTAAATATCGCATATTCGTCTTTATCATACTGCATAAGTATTTGAATGGAAAGACAATACTTTATAAAAGCTAAATTAGAGCTATGAGATCACTATTTTACTTATGTTTTCTTTTTTGCCACCCCTTTGTAATTTTCCTTATAAACCTAGCATCCCCTTATACCTTAAGAATTCATGTGACTTGATAACTTGCATTGCAAGTCTTGTCTTTTAACTATCATCAATCATGGCATCAACATCAAGCCTCATATTCTGCTCAAAATTTCTTCAACGTTTAAGTCTAGTTAATTTCATCATCAAAAACTCACTTCAATCAGTTCGCTTACTCCTCTGCATCTTCAATGCATGAGATTGCAACTAATAGGGGTTAATAAGTCGAAGGATCAACAACAACAGTGAACGAACTTGGTCTCTCATATATAAAAATGAAAAAATAGACTACTTAAATAGCCTAAATGAATCCAAAATGGAACTAGGGGCAAAGTGCAGCTTTGGGGGCAAATTGAGTCCACATTCAAAGAGCAAAGATGGTTGCTAAAGTATAAAAGCTAGTACATGTGATCTTAGGGCAAAAAAAAAGTGTAAGGGCTAATACCTCAATCATCATACAGCAAAAGCAATAATAAAAATAAAAGTTCAATAGTGCATTGGTCAATCACGAGCTCCAGTCTAAAGCCATGGACCTCGCTCGCTAGCTTGGTCATCGTTCGATGAACTGTATCTGAAGCCCTAACATTAGAAGTACCAACAGCAAAGCATTTAATGCTCAAACCTGTAGGCTATTGATAAGGCACATGTAGCCCTAATATTAGAATGTTCTCACACTCCAAGCTACGAACATGGCTCTATTCCAAACAGGAGACCTATTAGGATCATGAAAGTTATGCATAACATGCATACACTTGCATACATTTATTATGAAATACTTGCTTTGCATAATAAAGTCCTTGAGCCCAGATTGTACAAATACTCTGCTACTAACATTCAAAATTAGTATTGTAAAAGTGCAGAAAGGTAGTTAAAATGTGCGCATGTGAAGCATCTAAAAGAAAAGGGTAATGATATAAAGGTGAACTTGATGCTCAATGAGACTTTAGAACTTAGGAGCCAAATGGGTCCATCTAGTAAAGGAATATCACTGACAATGATACTTGCAAAAGCATCATCCTAGTGACCTAAAGAGGTTGGATAGGACATCCAAGCTCCTCAAACTCAGTATCCATCTCTATAGTCTCGTCAGGAGCATCATTTGGAATATGTCTCCATAACAATTAGATCAGTGTAAGGTATGGAATATGGTGATGAGAAGGTCCAACATGTCAGCAATACATTCGTTGGCCCTAAAAAGGAAAGAATGCACTCTAAAACTTAAAATGAATGCACTCTGAAAAATTATTTAACATGAAATAAGACCTCTAACTCTTGAACCTTTTTTTTTACAAGAGATTTCAATAAAATGAATGAAGCCCTCTACCATAGCATTAATGAGAATGGTGGAAATATAAATGCAACCCAAAGCTATAACTTCAATGGTGGAGTTGTTGGATTTTATGAGTCAAAAACGCAGCGAAAATTAAAAATTTTAACCATAAACCTAACCCAGATCCAAGTAATTCAATTAATTGATTTAAAAACTAGGGTTTTCAAATCTTACCACAAAAGCAGAAGAGGCAAGACTATTGGAAGGCAGAGAGGAGGTTCACTCTTGTAACACCTTACCTCGAGCTTTTGATTTTGGTGGTTCGGATCAAGATGTCTCCAAAAGAATCCATCCTCCATAAGCATCCATACGAACAACCCTTGATTAAAATGACAAATTTTATGTGCTAGCACTTCTCTTGATTTCTCACAAATCAAGATAAAAAACACTCTGTGTTTTAGTTTTTCTAAGAGGAGAAAAATGAATTTTGGTGGCTAATAATTGAGTTAGTGAAACCCTAGAGAATATAACATATTTATAGACCTCTAATTAGGGTTTCACTTACCAAAACAACTTTTTGGTAATTTCTCAATTATTATTATTATTATTTTATTTAAAATTAAATCAGATATAATATTCCATTTATTTAAGATAACATTTACCTTAAATAAATAAACTATTATTTATTTCCATAGAGCATATTTGGGCTTCTCAAATCCATATCCATTTTTGGGTCTGTTCTAAGTGTGTGACCCTAAAGGTTCACATGACATTGGTAGTGGGCATTAAATCTCTATTTAGGCCTACAAGTCATAAGTAGCCTCTTGCAAGACATTATGTCCACCCAAGTCATATGAAGTTAATAATCCGACATAACCTAATTTATAATAAATATTGTAATCCCTTTATCAAATGATATCTCGATTGAATATAAGGCATAGTTTCTTTCCTCCTTATATAATTCAATCATATTATTTCTTGACTCTAAGTAAACTGAGAATGATAACTCTTTATTAATTCACTTTAGCATGGCTATGCATTTTCCTTAGTCTATTTTATCAAAGGGCCCATAGATATCTTACTCAGATTAAATGAGGGACAAATTCCTTTTCAATCACTCACATTCCTCATATAACTCATTTCATATCCAACAAAAATCTATTTAATCATCCTATTAAAGACAATGTTAGATTTTTTTCAAAATATATAATAGTTATATAGAAATCCATGATGATTTTAAGGTCAAAAGACTAAATCAATATTATTATGATGAGAATTACTTATGACAATTATCTATGTAGTATTCTCATGATGGGTCAATCCAGTACATTATTTCCCAAATAAGTACCTATGTTTTGACTTAATATCTCATGTTTATGATTAGTAAAACATAATCATCAATCAATATTATACTAGCCATAACATATTGTTATGACTAGGGATAATTTGAATAGAACTCATATTTAGTCTAAGAGTTTTACTATCAAGTCACATACTTGATGACCTTAGTAAGAATTAACTATTCAAGTAATTATCATCATACAAAATGATAATGAAAATGCCTCTTTATTAAATCAAATGATAAAGTCAAAACATGGTCATACATGATTGACTTAGTGCATATCACTAACAATCTCCCACTTGCATTAGGCCCAATCTATATTAAAAATAATACCCATAGACCTAGTATGACTCTCATGCTTAGGCTATGGAAGAGGCTTAGTTAGTGAATCAGCAACATTATCATTTGTGGGTGCTATGCAAATCTTCATGTATCCTCTCTTAATGATTTCTCGAATAAGATGATAACACTTGAGTATGTGTTTGGATCTCTAATGTGATATGGGCTCCTTAACTTAAGCTATAGCTCCATTATTATCATAATATAAGTTCATTGGATCTGATATACTAGGAATAACACCTAGTCCAGTTATGAACTTCTTGATCCAAACAACCTCTTTAGCTGCTTCTGAGGCAGCTATATACTCAGCTTCTATTGTAGTTACAGCAATGGTGTCTTGCTTGGAACTCCTCCAGCTCACTACACCTCCATTCAAACAAAACACATAACCTGACTGTGATCGAAAATCATCCTTGTCAGTTTAGAAGCTAGCATCCATGTAACCATTTACAACTAGCTCATCTTCCTTACCACCATACAGTAAAAATGCATCCTTAGTTCTTCTCAAGTACTTAAGGATATTTTTTACTGTTGTCCAGTGACTTTCACCTAGGTTTGACTGGTATCTGCTCGTTGTGATTAAGGCATATGAAACATTAGGTTGAGTACACAACATTGCATACATGATAAATCCAATAGCATAAGCATATGGAATCTTACTCATGCGGTCTTGCTCATCTTATGTCATAGGACACTGAGTCTTGCTAAGACTAATTCCATGTGACATTGGCAAGAATCCCCTCTTAGAGCCTTGCATGCTAAACTTGTTCAATACTTTATTAATGTAAGTGCTCTGACTTAGGCTAATAAGCCTTTTAGATCTATCTCAATAGATCTTAATGCCTAATATATAAGCAGCTTCACCCAAGTTTTTCATTGAAAAATAATTCCCTAGCCATTTTATAAAATAGGGATATCATTTCCAATGAGTAGTATGCCATCAAAATACAACACTTAAAACACAATTGCGCTCCCACTAACCTTCTTGTAAACACAAGGTTCATCTTTATTCTTAATGAAGCCAAACTCTTTGACTGCTTCATCAAAACAAAGATTCTAACTCCAAGATGCTTGCTTTAGTCCATAAATGGACTTTGAAAGCTTACATACCTTTCCAGAATTCTCAAGATTGACAAAACCCTTTGGTTGTGTCATGTACACATCCTCAAGTAGGTTCCCATTAAAAAACATTATTTTGACATCCATTTTCCATATCTCATAATCATAGTATGTAGATATAGCAAGGAGAATTCAAATAGATTTTAGCATAGCAACTGGAGAAAAGGTTTCATCATAGTCTATACCATGTGTTTTTTTTAAAACCCTTTGCCACCAGTCTTGCCTTAAAGGTATGCACATTGCCATCCATGTCTATTTTCTTTTTAAAAATCCATTTGCATCCAATAGTTTTTAAGCCATTAATTGGGTTAATCAAGGTCCAAACTTGATTA
The DNA here is from genome assembly GCA_947683625.1 of Mallotus nudiflorus. Taxonomy (NCBI): domain Eukaryota; kingdom Viridiplantae; phylum Streptophyta; class Magnoliopsida; order Malpighiales; family Euphorbiaceae; genus Mallotus; species Mallotus nudiflorus. The sequence goes on along the minus strand of CANTUR010000069.1, from coordinate 4,898,440 downwards.
TCACACATGGATTGCATTTCTAATTTCATGGCTTCTAGCCATTTCTCAGAGTTAGGACTAGTTATGACCTCTTAATAGGATGTGGGCTCACTTTGATCCAAAATCAACACATTATTATCATTAGTTATGAGAATCCATATCTCATTAGGATTTGATGTGTCCTACCAGACCTCCTTGGGCCTTCTAGTATTTGTGTACGTCCAACAATTACTTATTGATCCAGCAGTGATTCTATACTTGGTACAATGCTATTTTATGGGTTTTGAATTTCTTTAAGTTGGACTGTGCTCCTACTAGATCCTTTGGAAATAAATTTTCTTTCCAAAAATACACCATTTCAAGCAACAAACACTTTGTTCTCAAAAGCATTGTAAAAATAATATCCTTTAGTTTCTTTAGGATATCCCACAAAAAGGCATTTATCATATTTGGGTGCTAGTTTATCCAAGATTTGATGCTTCACATAAGCATCACATCCCTAAATCTTAAGAAAAGACAAGCTGGTAGTTTTTCACTCCACATCTCATATGGTGTCTTTTCAACCGCCTTTGTTGGAACTCTATTCAAAATGAATACAGTAGTTTCTAAAGCATATCCCCAAAAAGAGATTAGAAGATTATATTGACTCATCATTGATCGAACCATATCCAATAAAGTCTGATTTCTCCGTTTGGACACACCATTTAATTATGGTGTACCTAGAGGAGTCAATTGTGAAATAATCCCACAATCTCTCAGATGATTTATAAATTCTTAGCTTAAATATTCACTACCTTGATAAGATCTTAGTGTTTTAATATTTTTACCAAGTTGGTTTTGTACTTCATTCTTAAAAACTTTAAACTTTTTAAAAGATTTAGATTTATGTTTCATTAGATAGACATAGCCATATCTACTAAAATTATCTATGAAAGAGATGAAGTACTGGAAACATCCTCTAGCAGTTAAGTTTAATGGCCTATATACATTTGAATGTATAAAGCCCAATAAATCATTAGCTCTCTCACCTTTTCCAGTAAAAGGTGTTTTAATCATTTTTCCTAGTAAACAAGATTCACATGTTTCAAATGATTCACAATCAAATGAATTCAAAAGCCCATTTTGGTGAAGCTTTAAAATGCATTTCTCATTTATGTGGCCTAAATGACAATGCCAGAGATAGGTGGTGTTTAAATCATTAGATTTAAACTTCTTTATATCAATGTTATAGATTGATTTTTCATTAGTGTCTTCAACATTTAAAACATAAAGACCACTAGTACTGGAGCAAATCCATAGAAAACATTATCATGATAAATATTGCATTTATTATTCTCAATAATAAATTCAAATCCTTTCTTGTCCAAACAAGAAACAGAAATAATATTCCTACACATAGTAGGCACATAATAATAATTTTCTAAATTTAAAACAAGTCCACTAGGCAAAGTTAACTCATAAGCCCCTACAGCTAAAGTAATAACTCTTGCTCCATTGCCAATTCGTAGGTCCACTTCGCCTCTAGCTAATGATCTACTCCTTTTTAGACCTTGCACATTAGTACAAATGTAAGATCCTGATCCAATATCTAATACCCAAGAATCAGAAGTAGATAAATTAATTTTATAACATGAATACCTAAAGAGGTAGTTGCACTACCATTATTCTTGTTTAGATCATTCATATATAGCTTGTAATTTCTTTTCCAATGACCTAGTTCATTACAGAAAAAGCATATTCCCTCCTTTGGTGGCTTTGCTTGGGGTCCAGCTTTAAACTTGGGCTTGGGCTTGGGCTTTGGTTTTTGCTTCTGAGAGCCTTGCCCTTACCCTTTCTAATTCTAAATTTTTTCATACCCTTTCCCTTATTGACCATTAGGACATCCTTGGTGGAATTCCTAATGTTCTTTTCAGTAGTGTTAAGTATCCTATGCAACTTTGAAATAGTTTTGTCTATACTTTGCATATTGAAATTCATGATGAAACCATTATAAGCTTCAAGAAAAGATTGAAGAATGATATCAATAGCCAATTCTTGTTCAATCTTAAGACCAAGCTTGTCCAAATGTTTAAGATGACCTTTCATCTTGAGAATATGAGGATTGATAGAGCCGCTAGCAATCAACTTATAGGAGAGCAATGCCCTGACGGTATTGAACCTTTTAATTCTAGCTTTCTCTTGGAACATTTCCTTGAGATGGCTTATCATAGTATAAGGCTCCATTTCCATCAGTTGCTTTTAAAGCTTAGACTCCATGCATCCAAGCATGAGACAAGTGACATCAACTGAATCATTGAGATGCTTACTATAAGCTTCCTTTTGTGCTCTAGGAGCATTAGCAGCTAGTTCCTCTAGGATGGGTTGATAAAGGATATATTCCTTTCTTTCTTGCCTAAGAACAATTCTTAGGTTTCTATACCAGTCAAGAAATTTAGTCCTATGTAGCTTATCCTTCTCAAGGATCAATTGCAGTAATATGGTAAGTGCAGTGTTTGATGTCATTATCTACAACAAATATATATATATAGTACGTTCTATTTTATTATGAAAGAGGCATAAGAAAACTCCAACTAAATTTTCATTAATAATAAAAACCTCAAAATAATTTCAACAATTGAAATTTATCAATGGGCCAAGATCCATATTTCACCCTACTTCAAGTAAGCTTTGGCTTATCACTTAAAGTGTAGCTATTTAGGTAGGTAACACTTTACTAATTACATCTCATATAATTCTTGGATAATTATAGGATATCACATATGCCGACATATCCTATTAAATGCCCTAGGTCCAAAACCATTTTGATAACCTAGTTAAGTCTAACTAATTAAAACATATGGATATCACCATTATCCATCTTATCTTATTTAGATGGCTTTATATACAATGCTTTGGCATAACCTATATATAGCAATCTAAATCTTGATAAGTGTTGATTAATAGGAGGCATTTTAATGACTTAATATTATATGAGGGTTTAGATAATGTTTATCTTATTTAGTTATTGTTATATTGCATGTCACACATGGCATCTCATGGCATCATATGCATAACATACTAACATAATAAGATAAACGTGACATAGCATGGCCCATAACTAAGTTGATCTTTATAAGCCAATATGAAGATCAAAGGTCAAACCTAGGTGATATTACAAATACAAATCATAATATGAACCCTAAAAGGGATCAAAAGTGCCTAAATATGAAGAATTCAAGCTAATTAGCTTAATTTCCTATTTTGAAATTAATTAGCTTGATATAGATGAATTTTGGAGTTATTTCTACTTTAGATTCAATAAGGAAGATTCAAGAAGATTTTAGAAGATGTGAGAATATTTAAGAATATTCCAAGTCAAAGTCAACAAGTCAAAGAAAAATGGTCAATAAGTCAAAGTCAACTATCAATGGTCAATGGTCAACATGTCACATGGCATGCTCCGATGCTTAGTTTTCATGAGTTGTCATTTTGCTTAGTTGTCATGAATTATAATGAGTTGTCAATTTTGACTTTTCAAAGATTAGTTGTCATTAGTTGTCCTATTTTTAAAGGAAATCTCCATAATTAAGGATTTTCCTATATATGTATCTTTAGGAATAAGGAATAAAACCTTTTCCTTCAAGGATTAGGTTGTTTACATATCTATATAAGGGCTAACCCTATGAGAAACGAATTTAAGTATTGAAATATTAAAAGTGAGGTTTTTCCTTAAACTTTGTTCTTTTGAAACTTTGTAAGTTTACTTGAATTGTTTCACTTTTACCTTTCATTACAATTGTTAAGTTATATTAGACTTAGAATTGTGTGATTGTTCATCTTTTAATAGCTAAGTATCTTTCTTCACTTTAATAAGAAAGGGGTTTAGCTCCATCAACACAACCTATCCTTGATGATCCTTGGGCTAATATTCAAAGTTGGATGCGCGTTCTATCTCTGTTAAAGATAAGGTTCATATCAGTTTGGTATTAGAGCCAAACTTCAAGGTTTGGTTATGTATCCTTTTATTTTCATGTATTATCTATTCTTTTCTTTTTCTTAATTCTTCATAAATTGAAAAAAACAAAATAAAAAGTTTTTTTGAGTAAAACACGAGAGCATTCACATCCTTGGGTGTAAACACGTAAAGGAGTGTTTTGTGAGGATTTCTTTTCAATTTTTTTTCTAAACTATCTTTGAGTGTGGTCATTATGGATATGCCTTATTTTTTTGGTAAGAATGATCCTTATGTTTACTTGGAATGGGTGCAACAAATAGAAGAGATATTTGATTCTCTTATGATAATTGATTTCCAAAAGTGCAAACTTGCTTCTCAAAAATTTCTAGGTCGTGCTGTTATATGGTGGAAAGATTTGATGGTTTTTTGGAGAGAGAATGAGATTAGTGAGATTAGAAATTGGGAATTAATGAAAAGGCTAATAACTAGACATTTTATTCCTTATGCTGTTAGGGATAAAAACTATCTTAAATTACAAAGGCTTAAACAAGGTGATGAATTATGTGTTGAAGATTATGCTAAAAAGTTTAAGCTTTTTGTAATTACAAGTGATTTAGGTGAATTTGAAGGGCAAAAAATTTCAAATTCATAAGCGGGCTTAAGAGTAAAATTAGACAAGATCTTATGTTTATGGTACAATTGCAACTTAATTTGTCTTTGAATGATGTGATTATACTTGCTTTAGATAGAGAGAGTTGGAGCAATAAGGTTGATAATCAAAGTGGTGCTAATGTTAAAGTGATGTTAAGTGATCATGAGAAGAAGTATGAGGATCAATTATACGATCAAATTAATAAAGTGGAGGAGATCATTATTCATGAAGAGAAGTGTGAAAAAGAAGTGGTTATGTGTGAGGAGATCAAAATAGATTGTGAATCCAAGAATAGTGATTTTGTTGAAGTCATTAAAGACAATAATGATTGTTTGTAAAGTTTTGAGCAATCTAGTGAAGATGTGCAAGGATTAACTCATGAAAAGGCAACCCAAGAAGTTTGTGCACAAAAGAAAGAGGAGGATAACAAGTTGGTTATTTATTATGATTATACTAAAAATTTTAATCTTTCTTTTTCTAGTGTTTTGAAAGTTCTTTTACAGACTTCTATGGCATATGAAGATCCATTTGATGATGTAGTTGAAGTATCTTATGCCTACAAGAGAATCTATAGAGTCTTCACTTGTAGCATGAAGAACTTGAGATATTCATATTTCAAGTTTAGAAAGAAGCAATAAGAATTCAATCTTTACATGTTCATGAACAGAAGTTCTATATTTCAAATGTGTTATCAAGTTTAAGTTATGTTGAAGCTACTTTTATGAAGCATTACTTCAAAGGAGAAGTTTTCAACAAAGGTATTTGTATTTGACCCTAGAGGATTTATGAAGCATTACTTCAAAGGAGAAGTTTTCAACAAAGGTATTTGTATTTGACCCTAGAGGATTTATGAATCTATTAACTTTAAAAGATGGCTATGATTTGAGGGCGAATCATCTTTAAAAGGGAGGGAATAACATGAACTCTAAAAGGGATCAAAAGTGCCTAAATATGAAGAATTCAAGCTAATTAACTTAATTTCCCACTTTGAAATTAATTAGCTTGATATGGATGAATTTTAGAGTTATTTCTATTTTAGATTCAATAAGGAAGATTCAAGAAGATTTTAGAAGATGTGAGAATATTCAAGAATATTCCAAGTCAAAGTCAAAGTCAAATGGTCAACAAGTCAAAGTCAAATGGTCAATGATCAATATGTCACATGGCATGCTTCAATGCTTAGTTTTCATGAGTTGTCATTAGTTGTCCTATTTTTGAAGGAAATCTCCTTAATTAAGGATTTTCCTATATAGGTATATTTGGGAATAAGGAATAAAACTTTTTCCTTCAAGGATTAGGTTGTTTACATACCTATATAAGGGCTAACCCTATGAGAAATGAATTTAAGCATTGAAATATTAAAAGTGAGGTTTTTCCATAAACTTTGTTCTTTTGAAACTTTGCAAGTTTACTTGAATTGTTTCACTTTTACCTTTCATTACAATTGCTAGGTTAGATTAGACTTAGAATTGTGTGATTGTTCATTTTTTAATAGCTAAGTATCTTGCTTCACTTTAATAAGAAAGGGGTTTAGCTCCATCAATACAACCTATCCTTAATGATCCTTGGGCTAATATTCAAAGTTGGATGCGCATTCTATCTCTGTTATAGGTAGGCTTCGTATCAAATTGAGCCTTCAATTTTGGATAGCAAACACTCATTAAGATAATAAAAAGGAAGTAACAAAACTCTCTTTCCTTAGATTCTGTAATAAAGTACCATCTCAATCATAAAATTCACAAATTAAAAGTAAATTCATCCACTTCATGAGATTGTGTGTGAAAAGCCCTATCTCATGACCTTTGAGCATAATGGCTTTCTTTTATTAGTCTCGTAGAATTTATATGAGTAGTTAATAGTTTTGTGTTAAGAGTTTATAAACTCTAATCAGTTTAATGCTTGCTTTGCACCCAAACAAGGGGAAGAAAATGCAAAAACGAAATCTGTGGACATGAAGCATAAATTGCTTGAATTTCAAAGTATCATTTCATTCTTTCGAATGATAAATGTGCATATAATCCACTTCAATGCTTAAAAATGAGTATTAGTACAAAATCCCTTAATGGTATCCACGTTGAGTAATATGAGAAAGGTGGGGGAATTCTAAGAGGAGAATAAAAATAAGAGAAAGCATAATGTACTCTAATGCTCAGAAATGAGTAAGAGGATAAATATAAAACCTCTAGTGGTATCCACGCTAAGTAATACCAAAAAGGTGTTGGAATACTAAAAAAGGATCATGTCAAAAATTGTTCTATTTACTCCGATGCTCTATACAAGTATAAGTATTCAAAGGACCTTTCCAATGGTATCCACACTGAATAATATGAGAAAGGCGGGGGAATACTTAGATAAGGAGGGAAAGCATAAAAATAATTCAAAGGCTATTTTGATATTCATAATTCAATCTATTTATGCTCAATTTCCACGAGTTTTTTTTAGTAAATTCTCTTTAAAATTAAGTGTGGAAGTAAGCTCTTCACTTGGTAAAAGACATACTCTCAGCATAAGATGGTTAACAATGCCTCTAACCTTTACAAATGGCAAATAAATGATAGTCATGAAAATAAAAACTAATGAGATTCATTGAGTGCACGCTATCTCGTGATAAAAAGTGATGAATTTTCTCATAAATTTTCAGTATTATAATGTGCTTTTGTGCATTCATCATGATTGAAACTAACTTCAATAAGTCTATAGGAATTACAAATCTAAAAGAAAGAGCACCAAACTTATAAAGATGGTTAGCACAATGAAATTGAAATCAATCAGTAAGGAAATTCTAATCAGTCATGACAATAAAATTCAAAGTCAGTCAGCATAAAGAATTCAAAGCACTCAACTCAAACAACCAAAAAATAAAATTCACTAGCAGTTATGGGCTATAGCATTATCATTGGTGAGCAATGGAAGGGTTATAGCAAATCGTGAGCAATTATGGATTGCAGCATCATAAGCAAGCAATGAAAAGATTACAGCCAATTCACGAGCAGTTATGGACTGTAGCATTATCAAAGGTGAGCAATGTAAGGGTTAAAGCTAATTGCTAGCAGTTATGGACTGTAGCATTATTAAAGGTGAGCAATGGAAGGATTGCAGTCAATTTACAAGCAATTATGGATTGCAGCATCAAAGGAGAGCAACGAGAGGGTTGTAGTTAATTAAAATCAGCGAACAGTTATGGACTATAGCATTATCAAAGGTGAGCAATAAAAGGAATGCAATCAATTTACAAGAAATTATTAATTGCAACATCACAAGCGAGCAATGAAAGGATTATAGTCAATTTGCAAGCAATTATGGATTGTAGCATAAAAGGTGAGCAACGAAAGGGTTGCAGCTAATCGCGAGCAGTTATGGACTGCAGCATCATTAGGGAGCAATAAAAGGGTTGCAGCTAATCGTAAGCAATTATGGATTATAGTATCATCAATGAGCAATTAAAGGGTTGCAACTAATCATGAGTAATTATGGATTGCAGTATGATCAGTGAGCAATTAAAGGGTTGCAACTAATCGTGAGCAATTATGGATTGTAGTATCATCAGTGAGCAATTAAAAGGTTACAACTAATCGTGAGCAATTATGTATTGTAGTATGATCATATAAGAGAATCTAGACTATACGATCGAGTATAGTCAGCATTGTACGATCGAGTGCAATGTATCAATTCTAATCAGACTATACGATCGAGTGTAGTCGATATTGTACAACCGAGTGCAATGTATAAATTCTAATGAGACTATACGACCGAGTGTAGTTGGTATTGTACGACTGAGTGTAGTGTATCAATTCCAATTAAACTATACGACCGAGTGTAGTCAGCATTGTGAGATCGAGTGCAATGTATCATTTCAAATCAGACTATACGACCGAGTATAGTCGACATTGTACAATCAAGTGCAATGTATCAATTCTATTCAGACTATATGACCGAGTGCAATGTATCAATTCCAATCAGACTACCCGACCGAGTGTAGTCAACATTGTATGACTAAGTACAATGTACCTTTCCATTCAGACTATACAACCGAGTGTAGTCAAAATTATGCGATCGAGTACAATGTATCCTTCCATTTAGACTACACTCTCGAGTGTAGTCAACATTGTACAACCAAGTACAATGCATCCTTCCAATCTAGACTATACAATCGAGTATAGTCAAAATCATATGACCGAGTGTGATGTATCCATCCAAATCAATGTTATACGTCCGAGTATAGTGTTTCCTCAAATGTTTTGAGTTTATGACTAGTATTGTATGGCAACGCAAGCATTTATCATGAACCGACAATCAAAGCTTTATGGAACACAGGTAAGTATTCTAACTTTCAATTAAGAAATTGAGTGCTAGTTTGCTTTACCACAATTTGTTAAGCAAATAGCGACAAAGGGGGACAATTGTAAGCACCCAATTTCAAGATAATGAGTTATGGATGCGAAAAAGAACTCCAATGATGAAAATGTCATGAATAGGTCTTCAATACTTGAACTTTGAAACTTTAGAGGTCTAATTGCATTTTTCAAAGAAAGAATTTAATGTTTTCAAAGATTAAATTGCAATACTTTTTAAGGGCCTAATTGCAAAACTTAAATTCTTTCAAGGACTTTTTTATAATTAAAAGTTAAAAAAAAAGTGGTCAGAATTCTATAATTCCGATTGGAATTACATAATTTCGATCGGAATTATGTATTTTTTATCAGAATTATACAATTTTGGTTGAAATTATATCTATTCCATCTGTTTTTTGGATTTTTCAGAAAATAAAAATATTTTTTTCTTGAATCCTGATTGGTCTAAAATTTCCTTAAATTTATTTCTGATATTTATCTGATATTTTTAAAGAAATTAAAGTCTTTTAGGAATCAATTTATATGTAGGATTTTGAAGGGATGTTTCACTATAAAAGGAGGTGTTTTGGCTCCTAGGAAAGGGTACTTTTAGAGAGAAGTAGTACTTTTATGCACAGTTTTACTTTGATATTTTCTCTATGCCAAATTGTCTTTTGGCTTTTGGTTGATTTTTCTTTAAAAAAAAAAAAGCATTCTTTACACTTTTCCTTTGTGAATTGTTTTGCAAAAAAAAAACATTCTCTACAAAAATTCCCTTTTACTTAATTGATTAATTGAAGATTTTTGGAGGATTTTTGAAGAATAAGATTCAAAACCTATCAAGAACGGTGATTTTACAAAATCTAAGGAGCACTCCATTAAAATATCCATAAGCATCATCTTCTACTTATTCTTTTTTATTTGATTTGTTTATTTCTTTTATTTATTTATTAATTTTTAATTTTATTTTATTATTGTTATATTTTATTCACTAATCGTAATTTTTGTTTCTTTTTCCATGGTGATTATAAAGGAAAATACATAATGATCATGTTTAAAGGATTGAAACCATAAGAAGCCCATGGAATGCCATGGATAAGACCTTGTAGGGACATAGTTTCTAGGGTTTTTATTTATTGTTTTATTTTATTTATGTTTTTTTGGGGTGTATTAATTATTTTTATTATTATTTTCTATGAATTATTGTAATAGCCCCAATTGTGGAAATAATAAAATTATGTGTGTGATTGCATGTTTATGTTGATAATTGGTTAGTAAAATTAGGGTTTCAATTGGATAATTAATTAAAATCAATGGTAGAAGTAGATTAATTTAGGATTGCATGTTAATTAAAATTAGGGTTTTAGAAAGAATAATTAATTGGTTGTTTGATCTTTTATTTAATTGTTTCGGTATGTTTTATTTGTTTTTGGGCTTGTTTATTTATTTTTATGTGTTTTAGGCCCTAGGCTCACATTAAGCTTTAGCCCATTTAAATTTAGATATTTTTTAAGTTTAATTAATTAGAATGCATTTTAGGCCCATAATTAATTAGATTTATGGTAGAGATAACTTAAGCCCATTTAGTAAATTAGACATAGGCCCACCTAATTTAATTTAATTAATCAGACTTAGGCCATTTAATTTAAGCCTTTTTCATAATTTGCAGATTTAAGATCACATTAGAATTAAAACATGTAGAATTAGGCTCATTAATTTAAATACTCCATAATTTGTAGATTTAGCCCATTTAATTAAAATAAATATAGATTAGACTAACTTAAGGATTGTATTGAATGTATTATTTACTTGTATTTTTCATAACTAGTTTCCCTTGGAGTTAATTGCTAGAATAAGGGTTTATATGAAATTGCATGTAAATAGAGGATAATATAGTAATTCTAAAAGAACACAAGACTTAAAGAAGTTGGTATTCTGTATCCAGAATCTCCTAGTTATGGTGCTAGCTTTATTTTAAGGAATCAAGTGCCACCTTTTCAATTTGTCCTAGTTATTACCATAGGTGGCGACTCCTCATCTTCACGTCATGTCTTTGTGACAGTGGTTAGTGTGTTCTCTAGAGCCTTGTGCTCAAATAATGTCGCAATTGCTATAATCTTGGACGCGCGCTAAACCCCGTCGTCTACAATAGGTTTCATCATAATCAATGTGTTCCTTTTGATTACAACCTTTAGTTACTAGTCTAGCTTTATTCCTAGTTATAACACCTTATTCATTCATCTTATTTCTAAACACCCATTAGCACCTATAATAGGATGATGTTTCGATCTAGGAACTAAGGTCCAAACCTTATTTCTCTTAAATTGATTTAACTCTTTTTACATAGCAAGGACTCAAAATTCATCACATAAAGTATCATTAATATTTTTAGGTTTAATTTGAGAAATAAAGGCTAAATTAATAATAGACATTAATTGAGATCTAGTAATTACACCTTTTGTAGTGTTACCTATAATGAGGTCTTGAGGATGAGCTTTCTTGAATTTTCAATCCTTTGGAAGTTCATCCTTCAAGGTAGGTTGAGACGTTTCCTCATTATCCTCCTTGCTTGAACCTTCAAGTTCCAAAGGCTTACTAGCATTTTCTTCTTAAGTTTTCACAATCTCATCTTTACCTACAAGATCATAAACACTACAAATATCCTTTTTAGGATCAATGAGTTTGATTCATCAAATACAATATGCATTGACTCTTTAACTACTGGAATTCTCTTATTAAAAACTCTACATGCTTTACTAGAAATATAATAGCCTAGGAAAATTCCTTTATCGACTTTGGAATAAAATTTTCCAAAAGTATCCTTGGTGTTTAATATAAAGCACCTATATCCAAATACTCTTAGATATGAAATTTTAGGTTTTCTATTGTTCTATAGCTCATAAGAAGTTTTATTTAAAATTGGTCTTTTGAAAACTCTATTTGAAATGTAGCAGGACATGTTAACAGCTTCCGCCCAAAATTATAGAGGCAAATTATACTTATAAAGCATTATTCTAGCCATTTCCATAAGAGTTCTATTTTTCCTTTCAACTACCCCATTTTGTTGAGGAGTTCTAGGAGAAGAGAATGTATGTGAAATACCATTTCCATCACAAAAGGTTTTAAAAAATTCATTTTCAAACCTGGTTCCATTATCACTTCTAATAGAAGAAATATAAAAACCTTTTTCTTTTTTAACTCTTTTTGTAAAATTTTCAAAAGCTTTGAATGCATCATTCTTATAAAGGAAATATACCCAAGTAAATCTAAAGTAATCATTAACCAATACATATGCATAGTGCATACCACTGAGACTAGCAACTTTAGTTGGTCCAAACAAATTCATATGTATAAGATCAAGTGGCCTAAAAGTGGACATTACATTTTTTTGCTTGAATGAGGACTTGGATTGTTGTCCCTTTTGGCAAGCATCACAAGGTTTATTCTTAGTGATTTCAAGCTTAGGTAAACCAATCACAAGTTCATGTTTACAAAGATCATTCAATCGCTCAAAATTTACATGTCCTAACCTTTAATGTCATGTCCATGTGTCATGGGAAATTAACATTAAGCATTTAATATCTTTGTTATCAATCATATTCAAATCAATAACATAAACATTATCAACTCTTTCACCACTAAAAATTACTTTGTCTTCATCAAGACTACTGATAAAGTAATTCTTATGATAGAATGTGACCTTATTTCCCATATCACATAATTGACTTATACTAAGGAAGTTATGTTTAAGACCATCAACAAGTAACACGGTGTATAGTTAAAGATTAAGGATTATGAATTTCTCCAATACTAGTAATCTTTCCTTTTGCATTGTCCCTAAAAGTAATGTGTCCTCCATCCTTAGCATCAAGCTTGTTGAATTGCTCCTTGTCTCCCATCATATGTCTTGAGCATCCACTTTCAAGATACCATTTGCTTTTTTATCTTGTGGACTTCAAGCACACCTACATAAGATAATTTAAGCATTCTTTTGAACTTAAACCTTTCTTGGTCTACGTTGGTTAGTTTCAAGATATCTCATAGGAAGCAAGTTCATGTGCAGTCTTCTATAGAAGCATACATTATTGGTATGTTCCTTGAACATGCAATATGAGCATTCAACATTTGTAAACTTATTTCTCGTAAGAGGATATGCATCTTAATGTGTAAAGCATGCCTTTGTTGATGTTGTGGTGTGTGTCTCCTAAAGTTCTTTTGAGTCATAATATGAGACAAGCATTGGCAATGATAATGTGTATTTTGATAGGTTTGTACAATATTTCTAAGTGCATTATGTTGTGCAGTATGCTTATGAGTATTGTGTCTAGTATATATATAAGCATGTTTAGGTTGTGTTTTCCTAGCATGATGATTACCTCTTTGTGTCATATAAAGTTGAGTCTTATAAAACTTTCCTTGATTGTTTGACATATGAGATCTTTTAGCTTTAAAAGCTTGAGTCTCATTTTGTTTTGAGGCAGAAGGAGCAAAATTATTTAAGGCTTTAACAAAATTAATATATGATGATGATAAGGAAGCTATTCCATTAATATATCCAATTCCATGTATATCCCCATGGAATTTTTAAGAGTTAAGAATATTATTCAAAGATTTTTTTCCCTTCATGAGTTTCTCAATGGAATTTTTCAAATTTAAGACTTCCTTAGAAAGCTTTTAATTTTCATCATTTTCTTTTTTAAATTGATCTTCCAAGGAATTTGAAGTTTTCAAATCATTAGACAATTTATCATTTGATTTAATAAGATAATAAAATTCATTTTTCAATTTTTTGAATGTTTTGGTTAGGCTAGATAACTTATGCTTATAATGCTTCTTCTTAAATAATAAGTTTTTGCATTTAAGCAAGAATTTTCTTACCATAGAGCTTTCAATATCATCATCATCATCATTATAATAATCATCATCATAGGAAGAATTAGATATAGATGGTACCTCTTTTTCGCTTTCAAGAGCCATGAAACAAAGGTTGGTTACTTCTTGTTGTTCCTTTTCCATTTCTGATTCAAAGGAGTCATCCCAAGTTGTCTTATAAGCCCTCTTTTTATCTTTTGCTCTTATTTTTAAGTTTGGGACACTTACTTCGGATGTGACCTGATTTCTTACATTCATAACAAGTAACATCTTTAGTTTTCTTTTGCCTTCTCCTTCATACTTCTTGTTTAAGTCTCTTGTTCTTTATGAATGTTTCTTTTTCAAGAACTTCTTGAAGTTTCAAGTGAGCATGGCAATTTTATTATCTTCATCACTAGAACCTTCAACATTTTCTTCTTCACTATCATTTTATAAAGCTTTCAAGGCAATGCTCTTGTTCTTCTCTTCCTTTTCTTCTTGCTCTTCACCTTTTTGCTTAATTGTTAGCTTATGTGTTAAGAGCTTTCTGATAAGCACATTGGTAAAGAGAGTTAGAAGGTCTTGAGCTTCCTTAATTGAAGTAACCCAAGATGCCCAATCCTTCTTAAGTAGGATTCATAAAATCTTATTGTTTACTTCTTCCTTGGAGAAATACTTTACAAGTTTCTTGAGGGTCATGATAAGATCGTTGAGTTGATTTGTCATCTCCATGATTGACTCATGAGGCTTCATCTTGAAAAGTTTATATTCATACATGTTAAGTTGAACCTTCTTACTTCTAACTTGCATGTTGCCTTCATAATGATTTTTCAAAGTCTCCCACATTTCCTTGACCGATATGTAATGTTAACGCTTACCTCCTTCTTCCCTTTTCATAGTAGAGATTAGAGTGATCATTACCTTTTTATTTTTATGATTTTCTTCTGTTTGCTCGTTGTTCCATTGACTCCTTGCTAGAGTAAATACCACATCATCAATGGTAGTTGTAGGTGGTTCTTAACCTTTTAGGACAATATCCTAAAGTTTGATGGAATCATAATCAAGGAATAGCTCCATTTTGAACTTCCAATGAGGATAGTCACTACCATCAAAAAATGGTCTACGTGAAGAAATATTTTATGATTCACTCCCCATGATCTTGTATTATAGCAATGAAGCTCCTAGAATTCAAGCTCTGATACCAATTGAAAAAGCCTTAGAAGGGAGGTGAATAAGGCTATTAAATAAAAATTAAAATTAAAATTAAAAATAATTCTTTGCAATAATTGAACGAATGTTGAGAAGGAAGAATGAAGAACACAATGGTTTAAGGAGTTCAGATTCAAAAATAATCATATGTCTCCACCTAACTTATCCTCAAGTTAGGATTTTCAATCACCCACAATCTTATTCATAAGATTGAGATTACACAAAAGTTTTATGGCTCACTCTTACAACCTTACAACATGAGTTTTCAAGGCTTACTCAAAAAACTAAATCCCAAATGTTTCAATGGACAACACTTAAATCAATTCCTTTAGAATTAAATCTCACTTCCCTACTAATTTATCCTAAGATTTAAGATGAAGAGAAATTCTATTTTTAACACACAGCTAACTCTCAGAAGAGTTATAAACAAAGAGTGAATATTTGAGAATTTGAGAGCTTTAATGAATATTCAGATAGAGAATGATAATAAGCAAAAAAAATGTCTTAACTTCCATTCAGCTCTAAAGGTGTTTATATAGATAAACATTAAAAAATATAGTTGTTGGAGGTGCAAATAATGTGTCCAACTATAAACACCCAATTTTGGGATGATGAATTGTGAATGCAACAGAGGACTCTAATAATGAAAATGTTATAAATAGGTCTTCAACACTTGAAATTTAAAACCTTAAAAATCTAAATGCATTTTCAAAAAGAGTTTAATTAGTTTTTTAAAGATTTAATTGAATGTTTTTTTAGGACCTAATTGAAATGTCTAAATTCTTTTAAGGGGTCTTTTTATAATTAAAAGTTAAAAAAAAAAGATTGAAATTTCGTAATTCTAATAGGAATTAAACATGTTCCATCCATTTTTTAATTTAATTTTATTTTTTTATAGTAAATAAAATTGGGTTTCCTGAATTTTTATTGGTCAAGTAATATTTAATTGAATTTTCAAGAAATTAAAGTCCTTTTAAAATTAAAACTTTGAGAAAAACAAGTCACAGTAGGATATGTTTTTAGCTAGGTTTTTTTGTCTATGAAAGCTGAACTTAAGCTCTCCTAAGGGGGGACCTCTCTCTTTTCCAGGGGACTTTTTTTGGATGGCTCTCTCTTTTGGCTTTAAACCTTTCTCCTTTTCTGCATTTTTTTGGCTTTTCTTTTTATCCCTACACAGTGCACAAAAAATATTCATTAGTGAATTATTTGTTTTTTAGCAAGGAGAAATAGACTTTGAGAAGAAGAATAACAAGTTTTTGAAGATCTATTTAACAAGCAATGATGATTTATATTAGTCTAAGGGGTAACCCATATTGCATACATAATCATCATCTTCTTTCCTACCCTTTTTTTAATTTTTTTTATTATTTTGGTTTTATTAAATTTTGATTTTATTTAATTTTTATTGTTATTTTATTCACTAATCATTGTTTATTCTTTTGTGTTGGTGATTATGGAAGGAATTACATGACGATCTTACTCAAAGAATAAAATCCATGAAGGTCCATAGAATTCCATGGATTGAATTTTATAGCTAAATATAGTTTCTAGGTTTTTTTATTTAGTTGTTTATTATTGTTTTGATTTTTCTTTGTTTTTTTTATTATGTTTGGGATTGTATTAATTTTTTTTCTTAATATTTTCAATATATTATTGTAATAGTCCCAATAGTGGTAATAATGAAATCATTTGTGTGTGATTGAATGTTTTGGTTAGTAAAATTAGGGTTTTAATTAGGTAATTGATTACAATTAATGGCTATAGAAATCATTAGGGTTAGTAATCAAAATTGAATTAGATTTAAGCGGATAGAATTATGTTTGCTTGTTAATTATGTTATTTATTAATTTGTTGTTTAAAGTCAATTTAATTAAATTAGGGTTTTTAGATTAAGTGTGATTGATTGTTTAATCTTTTATTTGTTTGTTTTAGTATTTTTTTAATTATTTTTGGACTTGTTTGTTTATGTTTATGTGTTTTAGGCCCTAAGCCCATATTAGGCTTTGATCCATTTAAATGAATTTTGTTTTTTAGGTTTAGATTTAATTAATTAAAATTATTTTAGGCCTATAATTAATTAGATTTAAGGTAGAGATAATTCAGACCCATTTAGTTAATTTAAATATAGGCCCACTTAGGATAATTAAAATTAATTTAGTTTTAGCCCATTAAATTAAAGCCTTTTCCATAATTTGTAGATTTAAGGTCACCTTAGAAATAAAATATGTAGAATTAGGCCCACTAATTTAAATACTTCATAATTTGTAGATTTATGTCCATTTTAGAATTAAAATAACTGGACTTAGGTTCATTTAACTAAAATTGAATAGGAATTTGGCCCATTAGTCTTTAGGCTCACTTGTAAATTAAAACATATAGATTTAGCCCATTTAATTAAAATCAATATAGATTAGACTAACTTAGGGATTGCGAATTTAAATGAATGCATTGTTTACATGTATTTTTATGACTAGTTTGCCTGGAGTTGATTGTTTTAATAAGGGTTTATATGAAATTGTACGTAAATAGAGGGTGAGATAGTAATTCATAAAGTAATTCTAAATGAACACAAGATTGAAAAAAGCTGGTATTCCATACCTAGAATCTCCTGGTTGTGGTGTTGCCTTTCTTTTAGAGAATCGAGTACAACCATTTTTCGATTTGTCCCAGTTATTATCTTGGGTGGCGAATCCTCATCTCCGCACCATGGCTTTGTGATTGTGGTTAGTGTGTATTTTAAAGCTCTGAGCTCAAATAGTGTCATGGTCGGTAAAATCTTGGGCACGCGCTAAACCCCACCATCTACACCAACATCTATATTTTGAATCCAACGTTTATAATTTTGAATTATTAAAATTAATGTTGTCACACTAATGTGCAGGAGTTGAAACCATGATTGGCTACTAGAGATGTTAGAATTTACCTACACTTTCTTTATAAAAGTTGTATATATTTGACTTAGATTTCCATATCATTTTAAATCACCTCAATTAGAACTGTTTAGCTCAAGATATTACTGAAATACTAAGAACTGTGCAATTTAAAATGGCAGACTATTGTCAAACAACTGTGCACGAGTTGAAACCATGATTTTATATTGGAGATGTTCAAATTTACCATACTTTCTTGTAAAATTTGTAGATATTTAACTTAGATTTTCATATCATTTTGAATCACCTCAGTTGGACTTTTATAGCTCAAGATATTTCTGAAATACTAAGAGTTATGCGATCTAAAATGGCAATTGCATATATTGACTTTAACTCAATATTTACATACCCAAATGAACTCAAATTTTGACAAGTAAGCTTAATTCTGAAAGCCCAAGATGTCTACTTCAAATATGAAGAAGATAACTTTCTTATTATAAAGCTCTAAGGATGTCAAAAGTCTCCTTAAATCTCAGAGGTCAAATCAACCCAAGATATTAATACTTCATTTTAACTTCCAATAGAGTCCTAACTTATACACAATTAAACAAAGAAATTAAATGCTCAAAATTTTATCAAGATTAAAATTAAGATTGATTATTACTAAGGTCAACATTCCTTTTTTTTCTAACCCTAGAAAATAGATGAAAAATAGTCCTAGTTTTATAACATAACCCACTCTTAAAGAGTTATTTAAATATAAGAAAAGTAAAAGAGGAAATTGATTGCACAATTGATTCTAAGAATAAATTTCTCAATTAACAAAGTATCCAACTATTTAATGATGCTCCAACACTTATATTTATAGTTGGAGATCATAAAATAGTTATTAGAGTGCATTTAATTCATCTTTAAGCTTCATTATTTTTCAATTAATGCAATTTAGCTTTTTGCAAGAAGAATGTTGCTCATGATCGTGACGTATGAAATTTATAGCAATTGGTATCAAAATTAGCCATTACAGACTAAGGCAGGTGATCTTATGATATGCTCATAATCATGATAAAAGATCGTGAGCGGCTCAAGGTCTTCGTGGGTTCAGGACTCATAAGGCTCTTGGATGGCCGTAATGGTCATGATTACCTCCCAATTATGATTGTGGCTCAGAAGCAATTTAGAGCCTTCTTACCTTTAAAGAAGCCTTAGTCTCACGAGTTGGACACCATCATCATAGTCTGGATTGTCTGTCATGATCCACTATAAATCGTGAAGGGCACAAACTCTTTGACGTTTCATAGACTTCTGTAGCTTTATGTTCATGAGTCTTATTCCTAATCATAAGGGCTATTTGTGATGAGTGCTAAGTTGCTTGAATTGGCTTTAAATTGATGTAGGATGGCTTCCATTTGATCATTATTGTTTTTTATGTCTTATAGAACTTTGAGGATGCATCAAATGATCTTTTGGACACTATTAGTAGAGAGTTAAGTCTAGAATACTTAACAAACATGATTAGTATAAGAAAATTGTTTATTAAAGTCAAAACAAATGGATTGATCATGCACAAAGTTAACATATTTAATAACTTATTAATACACATACATACATAGACTCAGTTGTTGAAAATATATATAATATATAAGGTTAACCATACACAATAATTTTGTATATATATTAAATATATGTTTATACAAAAATGTATAAACATATATAAACTTTTAATATTTATTTATTAGAAATAAATATAAATATAATTAATAATATGAATTTATGTGTAACATAAATTCCCGAATTTACATTTTTTGAACCATATCATACCAATCTATTTAGAAAGAACCGAATCTCCATACTGAATTGTTCCAGAAAATGGGATTTTACCGATATGGAGATTTTTAAATTTAGTACTATTATTGAAGATTTTTTTTTTTTTGAAATTCTTGAAATTTGATATAATTTTGGAGATTTTAAATCCCTAAATTTTTTTAACTCATGCTCACTTCTAACCTAATAAAAGCTAAAAGGTCAACTTGGACTCTTAACTTTAAATCCAAGAGTCACTCATTAAATTAAAATGAACCCATGAATTGAGAAAAATTTATGAATACCATAACACTAAAAATACAAATTCAATAAAATAAGAATAAGAAGAAACATTGATGAAAATGAAGTATGGTTGAATGGAATGTGACTTTTTTTTCCTTACAATGAAATGAAGTATGACTTAACACAAATTCAAAAATAAAATAAAAAGAAGAAGAAGCATCGATGAGAATAGAGTATGACTGAATGAAGTATGACTGTCTTTTTTCTCATACGATGAGAATGAGTATAACTTAATATAAATTCTGAAATAAAATTAAAAAAAAAAAGAAGAAAAAGAAAAAGAAAAAGAAACATAAAACTAAAAAAATCTTGTTATTGAAATATGGAAAATGCAATTGAAAAAACCAACCCTATATTCTAAAATAATTAAGTTAAAGTTGGTATAGGGTATAATTTTTGATTTTTTATGGAAAAATTCAAATTTGGCATTGGCCATAGGGTGTACTTTTTTGAGGAAAAGTTCATCATGGTCTTATTTTGAAAGAACAAATTCCTATTAATGCTTAAAGAAAATAAAAGTCCAATCCGACATAGGCTTAAAGGGTCTTTAGCCGCCTAATAAAAAATTGTTATACCATGGACCAAGAGTCCATCACACGTGCCAAGTTAATAATCACGCTTCTCTTTTAAACGTAACATTAATGGTAGTTAACGCAACATCCCCTGCGTCCTCTATAATTTATCACTTCACCAAGAAACATATGACCCTCTAGCCCTTTACATCTCTCTCGTTCTCTCGCTCTAATGTTCATCTCTTCAATATCTCACTAATGAAAGAATCATTAATTCTTCTATACAAGTTGAAATCTAAGTTTTCTAACTATAAGCAAACATAAGTATATTTTTCTTCACAGATCTTTTGCTTCTTATAGTGATCAACTTCTTTTTAATATTTTGATTTACTTGAATCTTTATATCATATTGTGATGAACATTTTTTATGTTCTTTCGTATATGCTTTTATTTTCATGCATCTAGATTCATCATTTAATTATAAAAAGTTCATCAACTTTTACTTGCATGTTCATTAACTTTCATGAGCAAGTTCATTGACCTTTCAACATTATGTTTAGGTTTTACAAATCTTTAACCTTAATGTTCTTGAAAATATGTTTTTGCTTTAATTAAAAAATATAATGAAAATATCAATAACAATGCATATATGATTTTATGATAAACATTTTTTCTATTGTTTTCTTCTATATTCATTTATATAGCCTCATCAATTAAATAATAAAGGTTCACAGACCTTTACTCTCATGTTCATTCAGTTAACAAGTTTTAACAAAAAAAACTTTATTACTCATTGCCTAAAGATTCATTCATCTTTACCTGCATATTCATTCACATTCATATAAAAAGTTCATTAATGTATCACTAAATATTCATTGCTTATCTCTTCTAGTAGCTATATCAACATTAAGAACAATAGAAGCATGACCTTCTAAGCCAAAGCAAAAGCAGATAACAAAGGGAAAGTAGGAACTTTTTTTTTGCAAAATATTCACTCGGATACCCTACACTGCCTCAATGCTATTGACTTTGGTACATAAGGTATGGTATTAGAGTAACCTAATAACTATCAAAACAACTCAAATCCAAAATGTATTTGAATAGAGTTTTCTTTAGAATCTGATATGTGTTATGTAATGAATGGTGCTCCTTAGGAAATAGGTAAATCCTTATTCATATTGAAAAGCTGGGAACTAGGGAAAACACTTAAGCAAATTTTTAAATATGAGAACTTATGGGTGTAAGTTTGGGTTTACTTATTTAGCTAGTCAATAGTGAAAATGCTCTTGATATTGCTATCAATTTCTTCAAAGGAATTATTTCAATTGACAATTTTACATTTTTAAATGAGATAGGAATACTTGTTATAAAAATGAAAGTGAAAGTGGACTTATGTAAACCTTTGCCACGTGGCTTCTATGTTAGAGAAGATATAGATTAGGTAGAGAAGGATTGGGCATCTTTTAAGTTTGAAAGACTACCTTTTATATGTTGGTTTTGTCCTATGTTTGATCACATAACAAAAAAATACAAAGATTTGATGATAGTAAAAACTAGAGAACTTCAATATCAACCTTTAAGTATTAAAGCTTTCCCAGCTCAACAGCTAAGAAAATATCAGTTCAATACATAAGACAAGCCAGTTGATTACGTGTTAACTCCAATGCTCAAATGAAGACCAACTGAAGAAACAATAAAGAAGATGAAAGAAAAATTGACTGAACTAGAAAAAAAAAAGTGGAAGAAATGAAAAGAAGAAAATTAGTAACTGGGAAATATTTTTCCTACGATTTATCCGGTAGTGATAATAGTTTATGATTAAAATGCTTTTGTTAGTTGTATGAACTTTATTTAATATTGACTTTGTTTAATGCAGACTTCATTAATAGTTTATAATAATTCATTTAGGTATAAAAGTTCATTCTATAGATTCTTTCTTTAAGTAGCTAGTTAGATAAAATATGTATGTTCAATGAGTTACACCTACATATATATTAAATTGTGCTTGTAGGTTATGATTGACCTTTAAACATAAATTTTCATTGTTTTAATCTTGTAAATTCATTGATCATTATCTATAACTTCATTGTCACAAAACTATTGAAAATAAACATGTAGAAGTTAATAAATAGTTTATAATAATTTATCAAATTATTATTAACCGACTGGTGTATAGATTCATATTTAAACACATCTTAATTATATAAAATCATGTATATTTATTGACCTTCACTTGCAACTTCATTAAACTTTTCCTGAAGATTCATTAGTTTAACTCTTAAGATTCATAGATCATTTGCAAGTTTATTTAGTCTAAATGTTCATTGATTTAAACCTTGCAGATTCATAAATCATTATATAGAACTTCATTATCACTACTTTCATTGAATTAATGAACAACTAAAAACATTGTCATTAAATACTTTAAAAATTTCAATTCATAGTTACACATCAGTATCTAAATTGCATGTTCATATGATTTCAATTCCAATTTCTATACATAGTTAGACATTTGTATTTAAATTATATTGTAAACAAATTCATTGTCATCACTACAATTTCAATTCAACAAATCTCATTATGGCTTCCATAAGTACAACATCCTTTTGCAAATTTTCCTTCATCATTAAGATATTTTCATAGTAAATTTGCACATTATTTTACATTTAATGATTTCAACAAATTTTCCTGCAAATAATAAAATTTAAATATTAAAAAAATATACACAATAATAATAAAACAACTTAATAACAATAATAACTTACATCATCTCTCTTTAACCACTATCCCAAATTTCTCTTTCTCCTCTATACGTTTCTAAGTGCCTCATGTAGTAGCCACCATAATCCATATTTACTTTTTTTAATCTCCATGGCATTTTCAGCAACACTTCACCAAAAATTGCCAAATTTCTCCCTTTCTGAATTCCATTCTTTAGCAAATAATCCATGAATGCATTAGCTTATAAAATAACACATAAAGATAATGAACTTTAAGCATAAAAATCATGCATTTGCAGTTGATAACTAATGAATCTATAAGTAATGAAACTTAAAAAGATAAACTAATGAATTTGTAAGCAAATAATCCATAAATGCATCAGCCTATAAAATAACACAAAAAGATAATGAACTTCAAGCATAAAAATCATGCATTTACAGTTGATAAATAATGAATTTGTAAGTAATGAAACTTAAAAAGATAAACTTACCAAAGTTTTTGCACAGCCTTTATATTTGCTCACTATAGAATTACCTTATTTCAAAGGTAAGTTGTCTATTATTTCTATTTTTTGGCTCTTAAAATTTATGCAAACAATGAAATAATGGTTATGTCTATGTAAGGAAGAAGATTTGAAAAATTAAAAGATTCATTATTATTTTATAATATATACCTAAAAACATGAATTCAAAAATAATTATTCGTACTTTTTACTTACCAAATCAGCATCAGTAATATCAAGATTCAGATAATTCAATTCATTTTCTATTATATTATTAAAATTTTCTTTATGCCCTTTTTCTATTAAACTTCTAATGAAATCTTTCAAGGTATCTACTTGAAGCTGAAAAAAAAGTAATCAATCAATATATAAATTAATCAAAATTAAACCTATAGATAAAATAAATATTTACTTACAAACACATTAGTAGAGAAAAACACACTCTCTTTGGTTGCTACACTGCTAATCTTAATTTTAATTATTTATTAAAGAAAAAATTATATATTTATTAATTTGATTGAATGTGCTACAATTCAAATTACAATATTAAATTTTTTTTATAAGAACTATAACTACAAATTCCAAAATTACAATATCATAGAATTTACAACTTCAAAATGATTTGAACTTGAATCTCTAGTTATAGTTATTAATTCTGAATTGCCAAAGCTTGGATGAGCAAGGTATCCATTTGAAAGTACTTGTCCAAGAGTTTCCTATAAAAAAAATAAAGGTTTATTACAAAACATGCACAAAAGCTGACAGACCAAAAAGTTCATTTAAAATTCATTACCTGAACAGAAGTTTGAACAAGAATTTTTGTTTGTATTGCAGCTTTTTAAGCACTTTTCCTTCGACTTTTAGCTTGATTAAACTTCTTTTCAATTACACTCTTAATTCTTTGGTTACGCTTACCTTTTGATCTATTACGAGGGGGGATTTTGTATTTTTTCACTAGAACAAAATATTGAATTAGATTCCTCTTCAAAATAAATAGCACCAAGCTCATCTATAACTCTCTTTTTTATACTTTCAAAAGCTTCATCACAGTATTATCGAGACTTAATATTGTCTTCACTAGCTAAAACTAACTTGTGGAAATTTATAACCATCAGTATCCTCCAAAGAGAAGCAGTTAAACCAAATTCATTTGATGAACATTGTAGACGGCGGGGTTTAGTGCGCGTCCAAGATTTTAGCAATCATGACACTGTTTGAGCTCAGGGCTCTAAAGAACACACTAATCACTATCATAAAGACATGGCGTGGAGATTAGGAGTCGCCACCTAAGTTAATAACTGGGAAAAATCGAAAAGGTGGTGCTCAATTCCCTAAAAGAAAGCTAGCACCATAACCAGGAGATTCTGGATACGGAATATCAACTTCTTTCAGTCTTGTGTTCATTTATAATTACTTTATGAATTACTATATTATCTTTTATTTATATATAAACCCTTATTCTAGCAATTAACTCAAAGGCAAACCACTCATGAAAATACAAGTAAATAATGCATATCAAAACAATTAAATTAAAGATCAAACAACCAATTAATTATTCCTTCTAAAACCCTATTTTTCATTAACATGCAACCTAAATTAATTTACTTCCTCCATTTATTTTAATTAATTAGCCAATTGAAACCCTAATTTTACTAACCAATTAATTAAAATAAACAAACAACCATACACAATTTCACTATTCCCACTATTGGGACTATTACAATAATCTATTGAGAATAATAAAAATAAAATAATTAATAAAATAAAGCAATTAAATAAAATAATAATAAAAAACCTAAAAACTATATCTCTCTACAAGATCTTATCCATGGCATTCCATAGACTTCTCATGGATTTAATCCTCCAAACATGATCATCATGTATTTTCCTCTATAATTACCATAAAAAAGAACAAAAATTATGAATAGTGAATAAATTATAATGATAATTTAAATAAACTTAAAACTCAATAAAATAAAAAAATAAAGAAATAAATCAAGTAAAATAGAATAAGGAGAAGATGATGCTTATGAATGATTTTAATGAAGTGCTCCTTAAATTTTGTAAAATCACCGTTCTTAATAGGTTTTCGAATCTTGTTCTTTAAAAATCCTCCAAAGATCTTTGATTAATCAATTAAGCAAAAGGGAAATTTTTGTAGAGAATGCTTTTTCAAAAATAATTAACAAAATAAAAGTTATAAATAAAAGTACTGCTCCTCCCTAATGTCTTCCCATGAGCCAAAACACCTCCTTTTATAGTGAAACATCCCTTCAAACCCTACGTATAAATTGATTTCTAAAAGACTTCTATTTCCTTAAATATATCAGATAAATATCAAAAATAATTTTAAGGAAATTTCATACCAATTAGGATTTAAGAAAAAGATATTTTTATTTTCTGAAAAATTAAAAAAACAGATAGAATATGTCTAATTCCAACCGGAATTGCATAATTCTGATCAGAATTATGTAATTCCAATCAGAATTATAGAATTTCGATCATTTTTTAACTTGTAATTATAAAAAGGTCCTTGAAAGAATTTAAGTTTTATAATTAGGTCCTTAAAAAATGTTGTAATTTAGTCCTTGAAAACATTAAATTCTTTCTTTGAAAAATGCAATCATACCTCTGAAGTTTTAAGGTTCAAGTATTGAAGACCTATTCATGACATTTTCATCATTGGAGTCCTTTATCGCATCCATAACTCACATCCCAAAATTGGGTGTCTACAAATATACCAATGGAATGTGAACATTTCTGCTCTCAATCACTCCTTTAGTCCATCTTTTCATAATATATTTCTTTGGAATTTCTTTCAAACAATGGATATTCAAAATATGCAAATAGTGGTAGCACAAAATCCTTACTTGAAAATAAAAAAAATATAATATTAGACTACTATCTATAGGTTCATTGGGAATTGCTTTAAAATTCATTACAGATTAACTACAACTTCATTACTAATTCCCTAAAAATTCAAAACAATCATTATGTGGACCGAAAACATTAGGTTCATTAAAAAATCCTTATGCCTGCATTAACTTTAAATTTCAGGATCATCAAATAAAAACATAAAATTCAAAAACTTTCATATACCTCAAAAAATATTTTGCAAGTGCAAGATATGTAAATATCTACAACATTGAAAAGAACCTCATGACATATGATAACCAAACCTTCTTGCCACAAATAATACTTAAGACTAGTGCCTTCAGAACCCAATAAAATTTGATAACAAGCACAATTCTTCATATACTGCTCCTTAAACAAAAAAATATATCTCTATTGTATATATTTCCTTAGCATGCAAAAGTAGCTTCATGTCACTCACAACCATTGAAGGTTCACCTTGTGTACAACGTAGGTCTTCTCCATTTTCTTTACTCTTCCATTATGAAACCACATCAACAAAACTGTTGTAAAAATTGCAAAGTCTAGTAGTATTGAAAAGCCTCCTATAAACAGAACAATTAGTAGTTTCACTCCTTTGTGATGATAAAATTCCAGTAGAAAAAAAATCTTTATTAAATGTAGGACACAATTTCTCTTTAATATCAAAAAGCTTTTTCACCTAAGAATTCTTATAACACTTATATTCTCTTTCCAACCTAAAAAAAAATAGGAACACATAAATACAAAGATTAATCAATAAAACCCACATAAATTCATAGAATAAAACAACAAGATTCATTACTTCGACAAATCAAGTTCAATTATAAAATTGAATTTTTTTTGACATACTTGCTCCAATAAAACTGAAACTCAGCCTCTATATCAGTGTATTTAAGAATATAGTTGAATAAATCAACAAATCCTTTCTAACTTCTTAAGAATTTGATATTCTTTTTTGAATTCTCCCTAATATGCCATATATAAAGTCTATGTCGTGAATTTGGAAATACTTGAGTAATAGCAGCAGCCATAGTAGCAAATTGCTATGTCATTATAGTATGCGGATATCCACCTTCCATAGATCTTAAAAATGTACTGAACAACCAAATAAAAGACTATATTCTCTCATTCAACAAAAAGCCACATACAAATATAACATTCATACAATGATGATTCATACCTACAAATGGATAATAAATCATATCATATTTATTAGTGCGATATGTTGTATCATGAACCAATAAATCTCTAAAAAGCTCATAATCTTATTTCATATGTGAATCTCTCCAAAAGAAAGTACACAATCTAGCATCACTATCAACCTCTAAATCAAAAAAGAAATCCTTTTCATTTGATTGCCTTCGTCTAAAAATTTCAATTAAAGAATTAGAATTGTTGCCATCCAATTTGTTTAAAATTTCCAAAGCCAAATGATTATAAGCATCCCTTGCAATAAAACCAATAAATGGAGAACCACCTAATAGATTTTTAAGCAATCTAATACCAGTAGACATAACAATTCCACTTTATTTTAAGTGCTCAAGATAAATCAACTAGTTTTTGTAATCGTTATATGCGAACGAAGAAGATAAGTTTTATTGGAATCACATAACTCATGATTATGCACCTTTTCATGTCTTGTTATAGTCCAAACACCATTTTCATTAACATCAAATTGTATGAAAGCTTTATAACCAAATCGAACATCAAGCTTCGAATAACATTTATTTTCTTTTCTAACCTTTTCTTTTTATTCAGCCTTTAAGCAACAAAATGTCTTCATTAACATTTTTTTGATACTGACTTTTTATCTTTGATTACTCTTTCTAATGCAAAGACCCATTCTAAAAGCATATTAATTATATAAATCATAAGCCTCTTCACAAGAATTTACAATCAATCCTAACAAATCATCACCAGAAACATTATCAACACAAAAACATAATAAAAAATATAATTAAAAATATTACATGTATAAGCCAAATTTATTATTAATTATGAATATATTTATTAACAGTGACCAATATATTCATTACAAAAACATACAGGCCAATTACTTTGCTAAAAATCATATGAACATGCAATGTATAAAAATTGGATCTCTACATTGTAATGAATGAATTTACATACAAAAACTAATAAAACTCTACTTCTAACTAAGAAAAACAAGTACAAACACAAAATCTAAAACCTAATCAATCAAACAAAGTTAATTATTATGCTTAAAAATAATAAACATTGTTTTGCTACTAAGTTTATATATTTCCTTACTCTTTCTAATGCTAAAACTCATTCTAAAACAATATTCATTATATAAATTCATTATTAATTATAAACATATTCATTAACAATGACTAATATATTCATTAAAAAAATATACAGGCCAATTACTTTGCTAAAAATCATATGAAACATGCAATGTATAAAAATTGAATCTCTACATTGTAATAAATGAATCTACATATAAAAACTAATGAAACTCTACTTCTAACTAAAAAAAACAAGCACAGGCACAACAACTAAAACCTAATCAATCAAACAAAGTTCATTATTATGCTTAAAAATAATGAACACTGTTTTGCTACTGAGTTTATATATTTGATTACTCTTTTTAATGCTAAAACTCATTCTAAAACCATATTCAATTATATAAATTTATTATTAATTACAAACATATTCATTAACAGTGACCAATATATTCATTACAAAACATACAAGTCAATTACTTTGCTAAAAATCATATAAATATGCAATGTATAAAAATTGAATCTCTACATTGTAATAAATGAACCTACATATAAAAACTAATGAAACTCTACTTCTAACTAAGAAAAACAAGCACAAAGACAAAAACTAAAACCTAATCAATAAAAAAAAAACAGCTTCTAAAAAAATTTCAACAACAAAGTTCATCATTATGCTATAAACGTTAAAAACAATAAAAAGAAGAACATAAGTTACCTGAATTCTCACAAATTGCATTAACATTTGAGATCTGATCATCTATTTAACAATAAACTTGGAGATCAGATGCAGAAAGAAGAGTCAAAACGGAGCCAAATAATAATTAAAAGAGCTGCTATCCAAGAACACTAATTAATCAGAAATAAGAAAAAATACAATTAACAGAAAAAAAAAACACAAATATGGACATAAAGAAGAAAAATATACACAAATTCATAATTAAAAAAAGAAGAAGAGAAATGATCTCTAAAAATATAAAAAATAAGAATTTCACAAATTGCATTAACATTTGACATCTGATAATCTATTTAACAACAAATTTGGAGATCAGATGCGGAAAGAAGAGTCAAAATAGAGTCAAATTATAATTAAAAAAACTACTATCCAAGAACATTAATGAACCAGAAAGAAGAAAAAATACGATTAACAAAAAAAACACAATTAACAGAAAAAAGAAAAATATACACAAATTCATAAAGAAAAAGAAAAAAAAGAAAAATTATCTTTAAAAATATAAAAAATGAAAATTTTAAAAGAGAAAAACTCTAAAAAACAAGAAAAAATTAATAGCCATTGAAAAAAAAAAAAAACATAAACATTTTAATTTTGTACGTTTGATAGAGCTGGTCCATGTTACGACAGGACATGACAGGGTCATGATATAATTTGCGCCCAATAAAAGCTCCCTTCACATTTGAATAGTTAAAACCTCTTCCCTAAAAAAAAAAAAAAAAAGTTAAACCTCTTCAAAGCCTGCTGCACATTCTTTATAGCAAAAAAGAATGGTATCTCTCATGCTCAAATCCCCTGTGTTTAGCCGTTTCTTGGCTTTTTCTTGCAAACCCACTCCCCATTTTGTTCCAAAAACTCAACTTTCCTTCATCCCTAATCAGATAACTGGATTTAGGGCCTGTTCTTCCCGCACTAGTTTTTGTCCATATCTTCTTAATTCTACACATAACCATGTGCTTAAAGATTTGGGACGTTCTAAATTGGGATGGCAACTAAATTCAGGTCGGTTTAATGTTTCTACTGTGACAAATGGCGGTGGTGCCGGTGGTCATGGGAATTCGGGTGGCAGAGGTGAAGGTGGCAGTGGCAGTGGTGGTGGCACCGGAAGTTCTGGTGGAAATAACTGGTCATTTCTCTCATGGTAATATCAGCATTTCATGGGAATTAATATTATTTTGCAATATTAGTCAAAAAATTTTCTTTCCATTGGTGATCTGCACTGCTGTTGTGTCATTTTTATTGTCAAGCATGATTGTAGTCCTTTTGATTACAAAGGGTGGCCTTTTTTTTTTTTTTTGGGAGGGTTTCTTAAAATTGCTTGGAACTAAAATATCAAGTTTTTAATTGTCACTCAACTGAAAGTGACCTTAGACGTACCGCATACCCATGGTTGCATGTCCTTAAATTCATGAGCCTGAATTAATATAGGCAGGTCTCATCTCTGTTTCATGTCTCTTTGTTTTTTCGTATAAGTGACTGTCACTCTAATCTAACAGTTCGTATCTGAACATGTTACGTTCAGGCTGCTGCCTCTGACTGCTGGATAAGTTACTTGGTTGATGAAACTGATCCCAATGAGATAGTTTACAGTGGCAGTTGTAATTTAGCATGTGGTTGCCATGAACAAAGGTGGCAATCCGATAATAAGTTAAACACCTCTTATGACTTAGATGCTTGATTGAACTTGTTGGTTATATCTGTTAGCATCTTCGGGTGTTATCTGTTGTTGATTGGCAGAATGATTTATGGATGGGCTTAAATTTTAAATTGATTGATGATTCTGCCTGCATTAAAAGAATGTCAAAGATAGGGCGATGTCAAAAGGAATAAAATTAGATTGTCAATGTCCTTGGCTCTCTTCATCAGCCTCTTTTCAATTTGTGCATAATTTATTTTTACTGGAGTATATTTGTACCAGTAATTGTTGCATGTATGTTGCACACACTGCTTTTTAGAATCTTTTTAAGGGAAAGTTTTATAATTCTGCATTCTGCAACTAATTTTCCTTGGTTGATTTACTTATATGCAGTTGTTACTCTGCATTATATCATTAAATTTAGAATGTACTAGTTGGGTAAGGATTCATTTTAGTAGGTTGGACAAATGTCCATCATTTCAGCTTACTTTATGTTCATATGTAATTTCAGGTATATGGCTCTTCTTTCTAAGTATCCTGTGTTGACAAAAGCTTTGACATCTGCATTCTTGACTTTCATTGGGGATTTGGTCTGCCAGGTAGGTTTATCTAATTTCAAGTAGTATGTACTACCAAATCAATAGTTACCTTGTTTGTTGGAGCTTTTTCGTAGGCCATCATGCATGAGTTTATGCAATTGCACCTGTTTCTTCTATCTTGTAAATTTAGTTAGCTCTTAAATTTGATCATATAAAGGAAATGATCTTTAATCTACTCAAACTTTGTCAATTTATGGAGTTATGAGGACCTTTGATGTTGTTTTCCATATATGTTTCTTTAATGCTATTATCTCATTTTGTTTTCTCTATTGATTCTAAATTTATAAAATTTTTGTATTCTTTCTTCTCTCTCATTTTCTTTTCTTTTTCCCTTTTTACTTGATTGGATGTTAATGACTCTTGGTGACACTTTATAATAGCAAACAAATTGATGATTCTGGTTTTATTATGAGAGGACAATTTTAAGCACAACTTTGCTAAATGGTGACCATTTGTTTGCCTCAGCTCTTGATTGATCAACTGCCATCTCTAGATATGAAAAGGACGTTTCTCTTTACTTTCTTGGGATTGGCCCTAGTGGGTCCCACATTACATTTCTGGTAATATTTTCATTTTTCCTTTTATTTCACACACATGTTAGGAAGTGTTAAAGAGTGCTTACCAGTACAAATACAAAAGAATAAAATAGATATGCCTCTAGGTTAAATGTGAAACAATGAAAATAAGAAAAGAAACAGATCCATGAAACAAGAGAGTGAGAAATAATAAATGAAGGGCTTTATCAATGAAAATAATGATCTTAAAACCTGTTGCTTCATTTGGTTTTTGAATGATCTAATTGCTATATACACATTTCAAATGCTACTATTTTTTCTGAACTAATACTATAGTTCATGGTCAAGCCTTTATATCTTTTTCAAAATTGTTTCTATATGAATCATATTGCTAGAGAAAAAAAATTCTTACACTTACATCAGTATAATTTGATCATCAGGTATTTGTATTTGAGTAAGTTGGTAACTTTGCCAGGAGCATCTGGTGCATTCCTTCGTCTCTTACTTGATCAGGTGAATTCTAATATTTTGCCTCTTTATTCTTCAGGAATTCTGTAGATAAATATTTTGTAATACCCTGTTAAAGCTACTCTTTGAACTGAACGTGGTCTAATTTAATTGTAGTTTCTTTTTTCTCCTATATTTCTTGGAGTTTTCTTCTCGACATTGGTTACACTAGAAGGAAGGCCAGAGCAAGTTATACCCAAACTTCAACAGGTTGGGTTACATGAATACATTCTTTTTCACTGCTTCTACTATCTTCCCTGTTTGCGTAGAAGCTTTGAAAGCAGTTGGTTGTGAAGAATCCTTCTGCAAGCTTTAAATGGCTTTCATTTTGCATTTTGTAGGAGTGGTTTTCTGCTGTTTTGGCAAATTGGCAACTATGGATACCTTTTCAATTTCTAAATTTCCGATTTGTTCCACAGCAATTTCAGGTTTGAATGGCATTATATATTTTATTTTATACTTATTGTGGCCATTAGAATGCTGCACATTGCTTGGCATAGTGTGTTATGACACTGGAGATTGAACATAGGTTGAGTCACAAGCCAAATTGAGTTGTTTTCCTTGGGATAAATTAAATTTAAATTCTTTCTTCAGGGCTGCTGTTATGCACCAGTAGTCCATTAGATGAATTACTGGAGTGCACTGAGTAATATTTGACTATTTACGGTAATGCCCATCCTTTTTGAACTCTATCCCTTTTGCAGATGTATGAATCTGCTGCCTTTCTCAATTGTCCTATTCTAAACAGGCACCTATGTACATTAAGTAATAGGCGTGTATTGTTCATATCATAGCGCAACATTAAAAATGTATGATAGGCTGTAAAGGAGTTGCACTAAACTGTTTACAATTATGGCCTATGATGCACGAAAACTTCAACCAATAGACATTTCCACGTTTCGGAAATGTTTCTGTATTGAAAACTTCAAAAAACTCTTTGGAAACATTTCAGAGCCGTTCTGCAAATTTGAAAAATTAGGAAACACGTGTCCAACTTAAGAAATATATTTCTTTAGTCGTTTTTTTCTAAACAAGAAGGAAGATAACTTTTAAAAAAATTCAATGTCCTAACTAAATAAAGTAATTTATAATTACACTATTTATGTATTTATCTCTTTAATATATATATCCTACTTTAACGAACTGAATTCTCATGCCAAGAAACAAAATTCTTTGATCTTTGTTTTCCTTAAGCTATTTCTTGTCCACATCACTAGGACTCTTAAATTGCTTCCTGGCTGATCTATGACATTGCTATTTTCTTTTAAAAGAAAATTTTTTCGTCTGGCTTACCCATTTGTGCTATTAATTTATAAAAGCTCCTTAAATAAGTAACAATTGTTAATTTTTGTCAAATTTTTTTAATTTATTTGGGGTTAATTGCGCAAGAGGATACCAAACTTTACACTAAATTTCATTTTGGATCCATAACTTATATTTGTATCTTTTTTATTATAAAACATTGATTTTAATTATATAGAGAAGTCACTTAAAATAATTCTGGCTAATATGGATAACGTGGCATGCCAAAGTTTCCATGTCACAATCCAACTTAACAAAAATTGTCATGTCATACTGTTATGTCATCTTCTCATAAAATTGTTGATCATAGTTTTGCTTTACTTTTTTCTTTTCTACACTCAACTTTATAAATTTATGGTCAATGGTCTTATGGAGAAGGTGATATGGCGGTGTGATATGATAATTTTTATTGAGTAGGACTATGATGTGGCAACTTCAGTATATCACGTCATCTAAATTAGCCGAAATTGTTTTGGGTGGTTTCCCTATGTAGTTAAAATAAATTTTTTATAACAAAAAAGATACAAATTGAAATTATGGAATTAAAATGAAATTTAATATAAAATTTGGTAAGTTTTGGAACAGTTTACCCAATTTATTCATGTGAACTTGATATGCTTTGTTTTTCCTTATAAAAGAATAAACTCATGTCTATGATGGTTATGGCCTTAATGCAGCACTACTAATAGCATCTCAACTAATATACCATAATTTTGAAGCATTTATTACTTGTATTCTTTGCGGCATTTTTTGTTTCCCTTTTATAAAAAGCCTGATTGCAAAAAAATACACGACCTTTTGCACTTTTTGCAATTTAGTCACTTTTTTTATTGTAAAAATTTTTGGCAATGTCATGCATTAGCTTTTCAAATTAGGCAATTCAATACATTGACTAAATATCTGGTGAAATCTCATTGGTGTGGCTACTAGAACTACTTTAACTGAGCCATTTGGATGTGATTCGGCATCACATAGGATCCACAGAACTTCAAAATTTCCCATTTGATGCCTTTTTCTCTTGAAGCTATATCACCCATAACACAATTTCACCAGTAACTGTTCTTCTTTAACTATAAAAATCATGGGGATTACAACAATTTCTAAGGTTACAATGAGTACAAGAAATTCAGCCTGACAATGTTACGTATGAGACTAAAAACTATCCAGTTTCCAGCTAAACTCTAATGCTGGTAGCTCAGATTGCATGTCAACAGTTCCAATCTTCATATGCCTTTAGGATTTAACCTCGGTTTTAAATCCTCAAAGGCATCAATTAAAAGCCTAGAGAAAAGAATATCAAATTAAATGGTGGCTGGAATTTGAAGAAATAGAAACAAACAATACTTAACATGCCTTACTTCCAAGTTTATTGGGGTTCACTATATGGATTCTTTTCCTCTGTTCTTAGTGGTTGTGGGCTACTTTTTTAGAAAGTTTAGTCTCTAGACCATCTGTATCAAGACAGAAGTGTATATTGGGGTTTATAAGACTTAACTAAACTTGATGAAAATGATGTTAGTAGATGTTCTATCTCCCAACAACGAATCCCTACTATCAATTGAGCCAAAGGTCTCTAGAATTGACCCTTTTTTTTTTTTTTTGAATTAGAGTTGACCCCATGGTTAGAATTCGGGGGATTCATAAGACATATTTATAGGGAAACATGAGCACCTTTCATGAAGAGAGAGGAGACATTGAGCACATAAACGAAAAAAATAAAATAAAAGAGTTAATGAAAAAATAAAAGATTGAAGATTGAAGATATTTAATTAAGAAAGCTTCAACATAAAGTTGACGGGTTCAGGTTTTCCTACATCTAAAGTTCAAAACTGTAAAAATGATGTTAATTTTCTAGCATAACTAGAGTAGGTCTCAAACCAGTAACAATCTAAACTAGAATAGGTATGCATAGCAGCCCTAAAATAACAGCCTTCAAGGTTAAACTCAACTCAACTCAACTTAACCTACTCAAGTTAATTGGGGTTGAATTCTTTTTCTGCACTCTAAGCAGTTATGGACAATCTTTTCAAAAAGTTGAAGGAAAAAAAAAATATAAATGAACAACCAAGAAGTCCCTAAATTTCAGGAAGATATTGTTCTAAAACATATTAGAACCCTAAAAGACATTTAATGGAACCTAAAATTTGCAAAGGCTTATTTTACTATACTATCCTTAAATTCAACGAGGGAAGTGATTTAAGTAAATGGAGTGTAGTATCTTTTCTCTTTTAATTTTACATAGAAGAGGACACCACTATGCGCCTCTTGAATCCTAACACCTTGCATTGCTTTTGGATAGTGTGTCTGAATATTTTATAAAGTTTTATAACAATCAATCCTTGTTTGGAAAGAAAGTAACAATTGGAAGGCAAAAACCTCCAAATTGGTGGGTTGAGGAGGTCTTTAAAGAAGCTTTCCTTAAAAAACTAAGTAAGAAAAAAAATCATCTTACTTCCCAAAAATTACCTTCATTTACTTTGGGAAACTTTAACTTACTCTTTATTTTTTTCAAACAATGTGTAAGAGTTGCTCACCTAAACACAATAAGCGAGTACCTCACTGAAATTGCCTCACGTTGCATGCTTTAGTGAGGACTCATGTCCTTGCCTTGCCTTTGTACCTAGGCAATGCGCTGTGCGTGTTTGACTACATTATCACCAGCCTTTCTTCAGCGCCTGTTGTGATTATGTGTTGGGCTTACTTCTAATAACTATGTTACTACATAACATAGTTATTAAAGGTTCATATGAGGTGCAAAGCACATGGGGCTTAAACCTCTATGCTTCATACTCTTTGTGGTCAGTGAACTTGCTAAGCTGTGTGCACTGATTTGCATGCCTTGAGCAATTGGTAAGGTGCAGGACATGTGTGCCTCGGGCATATCAATTAACTTCTTTCTTTCTTTCTTTCTTTCTTTTTCTTTTGACTGTAATTTGGACCATTGATGGAAAATATATTTTAAGTGTACCAAGCGCCTACCCATGCCTTTGCACATCCAGAATAAAGAGATAAGTTGTTACTCAAAAAAAGAAAAGGGTTCCTTGCGTTGCAGCAAGCAGCTCTTAGTTCTGTTGGAGGTATTTGCCCTCGTCTTTTTATTTTATTTTCTTTTATCTTCTCTCTCTTTTCATATTCCCATACTTCTCAAACACAGCAGTATTCCTTTTTTCTTTTATTTTTTTCTTGCCTATTCTATTTTATTTGTCCTTTGTTATCTTTTCATACTTCTGAAACAAAAGCTGCCCCCCCTCTTTCTGTCGTTTTTTTTTTCCAACAGTTTTTATCTACTTTCTGTTTGATAATATCATTTTTAAGTTTTTTTTTTTTAACTCTTTATAATATCTTCATTTAAATTTTTATGTTGGATTTGAAGAACTTCAATGCTAAATTTATGTATATTGTATGTTTAGCTTTATTTCTTTTGTGCCCCACCTTTTCAAACGCTCACATGCACCTTACCTTGTTCCTTGCACCTAGGCCCTAGAAGTCCTTTGAACTTTGCTGCTTCAATAACTATGTATGTAACAAGATTTCTTACAGGATCTAGTTTCGAAGTCTCTCTTAATTTTTCCTAATCAGTCCACTATGAGTATGATGTCATGCTTGCAATTCTTTTCTATAGTTTGCTGGTTTAGAGTTCTCATTGGCTGTACTAGACTCCTATTAGCCTTTGTGGGAATGTTAGGAGCTGATAACATTGGCGATATCTCAAATCTATGTAGCACGGAAACAGAAACGGGAAACAGGAAAACATGTAAACGGATACGGTGAAACAATATTTCTAAAAAATATAAGAAATAGAAACATGAAGGAAACGTGTAAATATTAAAAGTATAGGGGTATATAAATCAATATTAAAAATATATGAATATATTGAAATTAGAACTGCAGAACAGATTGAACCAAAGGCTCTTCCTGGGAAGTGACTAGTATAGACATTAGTTTTATTTATAAATCTTGAAAAATTTTATTTATTCTATTAATTAATAGTATGATTATAGACATTATTTTGTTTAGCTAAGAAAAATATGAAATTATTTTTTAAGTTTTGTCTTCTTTTTTATTTAGGAAAATACTAAATAAATATATTTTCCAAATTGGAAATGCATTTTCAAGTAGAAAACTTGTTTTTTAATTTTTCATATTTTCTTAAAGTTTCCGATACATAAATGTTTTGGAAACACGAAAACGTTTACTAGGAGTTTCCGTGCATTATAGCTCAAAATTTATTGGTAGCATATGACAATGGACTACCAAATATTCATGCCATCAATTATGTGTACAATAATTAGGGTTGAGCATTTGGTTGGTTCATTTTTCTGAATTGATCGAATTTCTTGACCTATAAAAACTAAATTGAACCAGACCAAAAGGTTCAGTTAGGTTTTTGGTTAACCAAATTTTAAAAATATTTAACAAAAAAAAAAGTAAAATAATGTTTTATAGGTTCGAACCTAGGACTTCATGGATCAAAATAGATATTTTCGACCAAACCCTTTTTTTTTAATAGTTGAATATTTATATATGTATATGAGTGTGTGTGTTTGTGTGTGTGTGTGTATATATATATATGCATATTAATGAAGTTCAGTTTGTTCAGTTTATTTTGTTTTCTTGGTTTTGTAAAAATCTAAATTGAACCAAACTGAAATTGTCATTTTTGGCTTGACTTTTAGTCCAATTCATTTCTTGCTCCCTCCTAGCAACACTTGTCCTAAATCAACATCAACACCGTTTTCATTATTTTAGGCTTGTTTGATTTTAGCTATTTACGGCAGTTGATTGATGGTAGGCTTGGTAGCTATTACGTGTAGCTAGTAGCTGGTAGCCATTAGCTATTGGGGTAGGTGACAACTGATATTGTTGTTAGTATATGTAATTAGAGTATAACAACATAGAAATATGAATTTCTTATTATGTTATTCATCAAATATAAGAATATATATACAAATATAGGAGCCTAATTTAGGAAGGAAAATCTCCTACAATCAGCCATTATAATTAGCCTATATATTTACTTCCTATTCTAAATATATACAGTTGTAACACTCCCCCTCAAGCTAGAGCATAGATGTTAATCATGCCCAGCTTGTTACAAAGGTAATCAATCTGAATCCTATAAGTGCATTTGTGAAGATATCTCTCAATTGTTCTCTAGTCTTCACATATCTTGTAGAAATCAAGCCTTGCTGAATCTTTTCACGAACAAAATGACAGTCAATCTTAATATGTTTGGTTCACTCATGAAAGATTGGATTAGATGCAATATGTATTGCGGCTTAGTTGTCATACCATAATTTGGCTGGCATTGAAACCTTGAGACCCACTTCAATGAGAAGCTGACACCCACATTAGTTCACTAATAGACTATGCATATGTTCAGATTCTGCAATTGATCGAGAAACTACATTTTGTTTCTTACTTTTACATGCCACCAAATTTCCTCCAACAAATACACAATATCCTGAAGTAGATCTACGATCATCCTTACTTCATGCCCAATCAGCATTTGAAAAACACTCAATCCTAGTATGACCATTATTGCCATATAAAATGCCACATTCAGGAGCTCCTTTTAAATAGCCCAAAATCTGTTCTACTGCCTTCTAATTATCAACAGTTGGAGATGACATATGTTGATTAACCACACTAACTGAAAATGAAATATCTAGTTGTGTCACAGTGAGAAAATTCAACTTCCCAACAAATCTTCAGTATCTCTTAGGATCCTTAAATAATTCACCATCTTTTGTAAGCTGCAAGTTCGGAACCATTTGAGTACTACATGGTTTAGCCCTTAATTTTCCTATTTCAAACAGTAAGTCTAGCACATACTTCCTTTAAGATAAGAAGATTCCTTTCTTACTCTTGGTCATTTCAACTCCCAAAAAGTATTTCAGCATTCCCAAATCTTTAGTATGAAACTGAGTATGGAGAAAGGATTTCAGAGATGAAATCCTTATAGTGTCACTACCAGTGATTACAATGTCGTCCATATAAACGACTAATAGAATGATGTCATCATCAAATCTTTTATAGAAAACAAAATGATTTGAGTTACTCTTCTGCATGCCAAACTTCTTAACAGCCTGACTATACTTGCCAAGCCAGGCACACGAACTTTGTTTTAAACCATACAAGGATTTACGTAGGCGACATACTTTCCCTTACTGCCCCTGAGCAACAAAACCATATGGTTGTTCCATATAGACTTCTTGCTAAAGGTCACTATGAAGAAAGGCATTTTTTATGTCTAATTGATGCAAAGTCCAATAATGAGTAGCTGCAATAGAAATAAAGAGCCTGACATAAGAAAGTTTAGCAACAAAAGAAAATGTGTCAAAATAATCCACTCCATATATTAGTAATAAGTCGAGCTTTCAATCTAGTAATAGATCCATCATGATTTACTTTTACTGCAAACACCCATTTACACCCAATAGTCTGTTTTCCTGCAGGTAAAGTTTCCAAGGTCCAAGTATCATTGACATCCAAAGCATTCATCTCCTCAGTCATGGCATTATGCCAGCCAGAATGAGCTAAAGCTTCATGAACAGTTTTAGGAACAGAAATAGAATTGAGAGATGCAATAAAAGAAGAAGAAGAAGAAGATGACAATTGATTATAGGAAACAAAAGAACAAACTGGATAAGTTCATGTACGTTTACCTTTATAGAGAGCGATGGAAAGATCATCACTAGGAACTGGATTTGATGATGAAGAAACTGGCTCATTAGGACATAGAGCAAGAGGATAAAGAATAGGTGCAACAACAGTTACAGGAGTTTGTGTCCAACGAGAATATGTTTGTGTGATAGGAGGCTTAACAGGAGTGGAATGAGGAGGAATAACCGTATAGACTAGCAAATCGTCCTTCGCCCCCTGACTAAGAGGATCTAAAGAAGAAGAAAATGGTGTATGTTCCAAAAATGTAACATCTGCAGACATAAGATACCTGTTAAGACTTAGACAATAACATCTATATCCCTTTTGCCCTCGGGAATATCCAAGAAAAATACACTTTAAAGATTTTGGATCAAGTTTTGTAACCTGAGGGTGGACAACCCGAACAAAGCAAGTACAACCAAATATCCTAGGTTCAATGGAAAACAATGTTTTATTAGGAAAAAAAACATAAAAAGGAATTGTACCAGACAGGATCAAGGAAGACATCTGATTGATCAGAAAACAAGTTGTAGAAACAACATCAACCCAAAAATATTTTGAAACCTGCGTATGAAATAATAATGCTTTAACAGTTTCAAGAAGATGTCTATTCTTTCTTTCAACAATACCATTTTAGAAGTTGTATCCACACATGATGTTTGATGAAGAATACCATGTTGAATCATATAATTTTGAAAAGTTTCTAACATGTATTCCTTAGCATTATCACTTCTTAAAATTTGTATAGGCACACCAAATTAAGTTTGAATCTTAGCATAAAAGTAGAAAAATGAGAGAACAATTCCGATTGATTTTTTATCAAATATAACCATGTCATCCGAGAATAATCATCAATAAAAGTAATAAAATACATAAACCTAGTTTTAGATGTAACTGGACAAAGGCCCCAAACATCAGAATGTACTAACTCAAAAGGAGCATTGGCTTGTTTATTGACTCTTGGACTTGAACTAAGATGATGGTTTGTTGACTCTGGGACTTGAATTGAGACAATGGTGTTTAGCAGACTAATAAGACTCACAATCTAAAGAGGACATGCTAGAAAACTGAGAAAATTTTTTCTTAAGAACAGGAAAAGAAGGATGACCCAATCAGCAGTGTGCTTCAACAAGAGTGACAACTCCAGTATAGGTTATAGACTTTGGTATTTGTGTATCAAG
Organism: Mallotus nudiflorus; assembly: GCA_947683625.1. Lineage (NCBI taxonomy): Eukaryota > Viridiplantae > Streptophyta > Magnoliopsida > Malpighiales > Euphorbiaceae > Mallotus > Mallotus nudiflorus. Next base: position 4,856,499 of record CANTUR010000069.1, on the reverse strand, counting down.
GATGTAGAGACCTTCTTTGGTATTTGCGTATCAAGGATGTAGAGACCTCCAGACTCATGTCCTTTACCAATAATCTTCTTCATCATAAGATTCTGAAATAAACAATAATCAGAAAAGAATAAGGCACAACAATTAAGTCGCTGAGTGAGTTTACTGACAAAAAGCAAATTGAAGGATAATTGAGGTAGATTAAGAATAAATGATAAAGTGAGTGATGGTGTGGGCTTAATTGTTCCAAATCCAGTAACACAAGATGTGGAACCATCAGCTAAATTAACAAAAGAGGTAGATTTATGTGATTGAAAGGTATAGAATAAGCTAGAATTACCTGTCATGTGATTTATAGCACCAAAATCAATGACCCAATTTGAAGAGAAGAAAATAAGACATGTATTGGGTTTACCTGACTCTATAGGAGCAAAATTGGACTGAGGTTTTATTGCTTCTTGAAGCTAAGTCAATCTAGCATATTCATTTGCAAATATCAAAACAAGCTTTTCAAAGGTCTCAGAAGTATATGCAATATGAGCATACTGAGCTATCCTATACTGAAACCTCCGACAATCTCGCTTAATATGACTTGACTTATGACAATAGTGACACTAATTCCCTTGACTCCTGTTCATGAGTTCCAATATTCTTGTCATAATTATTGGATCCCATGCCCTTATTACCACCACTACTCCTGTATTGTTGTTTCCCTAACTCAAAGGTGTTATGACGACTAACAAAAGCACTGTTAGGCTTAGTAGTTTGAACAATAGACGAACTTTTTTGTACAAAGAACCCTATTGAAAGCATCTTGTAGAGAAGAAATCTCTGAACCAGAAAGAATCTGAGATTTAATAGTTTCAAACTCAAACGGAAGACCAGCTTAAAAACTCATAACAACCATCTTCTCTCGTTCAGTTTGTTGTACAGTCACATCAGTACTGAACAGAAGTAGCATATTGAGTTCTTCATATGTTTTCTTGAAATCCATGAAATAATTGGTGAGAGACCTATCGCCTTTGTCTGTCTTGTAAAATGCCTTACACACATCATAGCTACGAGAGACATTCCCCTTTCCAGAATATAAAAATTCTAAATAGTTCATTGATTCATTGACTATCTTACAGTGAGTTATCATACCAACCACCTCACTATCAATAAAATTTCGTATCTGTAAAAACAATCGAGCATCCTCTGTCATCTAAGGCAGTCTAGAATCATCTTTAGGAGGATCATCAGTCAAGTGGCTATCCATAGAAATATTGAGCAAATATAGTTCAATAGCTTGACTCCAATTAAGATAGTTCATACTATTAAGTTTATGTTCTATATTTTTGACATCACCGGAACCACATCAGAAACAACAACACTCTTTTTCTCTGCCATTTTTCAAAAGAATAGCCAACAAAAGAAGGAAAAAAAAGCTCAAAGAAATTAGAATTGAATATTAACAGATTTTGAATAGTTGAATGCTCACAACGGTGCAAATTCAGATCTAAACAAATATGGAATCAAGAAGGACAGACAAATGCGAGTCAAACAGGGCTGAATGGAGCAAATTCCGACAGCTCATGTGCCTTGATGTGCTTGCGCGTGGAATCTGGGCAGCAGCTTCTAGCGGCACGTGTGGCTCATGCGCTTGGATTCCAACGACCGGTCTCTAGGTCTCGACCGATTAGCACACAGTGCTCCTCCTTGGCTGGCGGTGTTAACAAGAAACCCTCATAAAATGATGAACTAGTCTCACTGTCACTCACACCCAATAACCTAGAATTTTGATTTTCTTAAGAACAAAAACAATCTGCTCTAATTCCATGTAATCAGAGTATAAAAACACAGAAATATGAATTTCTTATTATATTATTCATTAAATATAAGGATATATATATATATAAGTATAGGAGACCTAATTTAGAAGGAAAATCTCCTACAATCAACCTTTATAATCAACCTATATCTTCACTTCCTATTCTAAATATATACAGCTGTAAATCAGCCCTTACAACTAACGTATATATTTACTTCCTATTCTAAATATATACAATTGCAATAGTATATCAAATGATCTTTTTTTTTTAAAAAAAAAAACATTGTATTTATATTAAGAATTTTGAAGGGATATCATGGGAGAGTGAGAGATTGAACTCATAACTTTTATTAATACTTTGCCCTCGTGATAAGATGGTAAACCATCCATCACCAGCTAGGCAACCATTAAACGTATAATATATTTTGGAATATAATTAAATAGTGTCTTATGATATTTTTTTAGTTATGCAAATAATTTGAAAATAGTACATAATAGATAAGTAAAAGTTCATTATTATTTTTCTTTATGTAAGAAACTATGCAAAAATGAGCTTAAAACATAATTTATGTTAATACAATTTTTATTAAAAAAATTATTGATATGAATATTATAATTATTTAATTACTACTTCAAAATAATATTTGTTTTGGTATGAATTATAAAAATTATTATATATATTTAATTTAAAAGAAATTGTTTGTTATAATTGGAAAAAATTGGATATAATTTAATCATAAAATATCCTTTTGCATTTTTTTTTTGTTCTGGAAACTGTTAACAAGTTCACGGGCCTCGAGAGTATTGACCCATATGCACATGTCCTGGACCTTGACCAGTTACACTTTCCAAACCCAAACTAGGCAGGCCGCATCCAACTCAATGAGCCTTGAGAGTGTTGGCTCATACATGTGTGAAATTATAAATGAGGTTGAGTTCATATAATACAAAATAAATTGATTTGTATTAAGATCCAATTTACACTATTTATAAGTTCTTTATTGCCTTGCACATTTCTAATGTGGGATGTGTTGAAAGGTGACCGAACCTTTGAGAGAATTAAAATAAATTAAATGGTAATGCATTGGCATTGTTTCATAAACCTACAACGCAAAAAGAAAACAAAAAAGACAAAACGAATAAAAAAAAAAAGAAGGAATGCTATCTGCAATGCAATGCAATGGATTATACCAGATAATGGCTGTATCATCTGTTACAGACAAAATGCTGGTGATGTTTGGTGAGTTCCAATTCCCCACCTTGATTCAGAAATATTGATTTGAGGTCTTAAATTGCTGTTACTTGGCCAATGCATAAATATCCTTGTTTTGAATGCTTGGATAAACGATATCTATTTTTTAGGTGTTACAAGCTGGAAAGGAGGTTTCCAAAAATGTGATCATCTATTTATTGCTTTTGAATCTCATACATAAACTACTGGTTTTGTTTGTTGTCAAGTCTCCCTTAATTGGTTATGAATATCAGCACCAAGTAAGAGCAAAGATAGTTTATCAAAAAAAAAAAAAAAAAGTGGTAAGGCCGAAGATAGCGGGCCCTTGCACTTTGCAAGTAATGTGATTCTATTGTGCCTGTAGTGCATAGAACGGTGTAGGTGCATCTGTTACGTAATAAAACAAAGTATTTTTACGGTCACTTAGAGGCAAATATGTTGAGCACTTGAATGCTTTGTTTAAGTTTGATGTATTTTCGTGTTCACATTGAGCTTATCCTTTCTTAACTATTTCATCCTCGTATTATGGTTTCAGGTTCTTACGGCTAATGTTATTGCTTTAGTTTGGAATGTAATTCTCTCATTCAAAGCTCACAAGGAGATTATCCCAAAATAGGTATGACCAATTTCTGAAGAAGTCTTGCAAGTCGCAACATACCATAATAGTGGAAGACATGCAAACATGAGTTGCTTCATGTTTTCATCTCATTTTTTAAAAATGAATATGAGAACTTTTAGCGTTCTTGCTTTTGTCAAGGAAAATAAGAGTACATTGATGTATCATGAAATTGTGTGTAACACGTGCACTATGATTCTATTTTGTTGCATCCAATGGTGTGAGACGTTATTCAGGAGTTCTATCCTTTAATGAGTTGGAAAACCAATAAAAATTTTCTATTTAATTAAAGTGATAAAAACTAACTTCAATTTCTATTAAGGAATTCATTTCATTTTTAAATGAATTTTAAATAGAATTTATTTTTAAATGGATTCTAAATTCATTTATCCTTTATTTGGTTTAATTTCACTGAGAAATTCATTTCATTTCTAAATAAATTTTAAATAGAAATCATTTTTAAATGAATTTTTATTAATAAAACGTGTTTAGTTCAAATTAATAGTTTATGGAATTCATTTGAAATGAATTTTATATTTTGTTATATTGTGTTTGGTATAAATTTTAAATTTAAATTTTTATCAAAAATATCTTTTTAAATTTAAATATGTTTTTGAAAATAAAAATACGGTGAGATATTTTAGTCATTTAAAAGTACGGATTTAAAATATGTGGAATTCATTTGGAAATTCCAATCATTTTAATAAAATTTAATTTAGTTATAATCAATTTCATAAATTTAATAATTTGGAATTGCAAATGAATTTCATACAAAATTCATTTTAACTAAGCCTATATTTGGTTTAATTTCACAAAGAAATTCATTTCATTTCCAAATAAAATTCATTTACAAATGAATTTTTATTAATAAAGTGTATTTAGTTCAAATGAATAGTTTGTGGAATTCATTCCAAATAAATTCCATATTATGTTATATTGGGTTTGGTATAAATTTAGAATTCAAGTTAATTTTGATTTTGGTTAAAAAAAATACCCTTCTAAATAGATTGGGATTTTTTTCAAAATTAAAATGATGAAGATATTTTAGTCATTTTAGAAATAGTTTGAAAAATTGGGGAATTCATTTGCAGATTCCAACCATTTCATAAGAATTTCATCTTAGTTATAATGAATTCCATAAATTTAAAAATATGGAATTGCAAATGAGTTTTATAATTATTCATTTAAACTAAATATATATCATTTGTAATTCTAAATGAATCTCACAAAAATTTAACAAATTTATTTACGCCAAAAACACTCTGAACACACATCCTTTGGATTTATAAATGAATTTCATAAAATTTTATGAAATTTATTTATACCAAACGCACTTTTAAACGATATATATTTCATTAGTAAGTATTGATTTAATTTCAAACATTTTCACAAAATTAAAAAGTTGAAATTCAAAATAAATTTTAGAAAATCTAATAGTATATGAGTGAATTTACATGACTTGATATTATTGAGTTGACCTTTGAACTGCTAGGATCATTATAAAATCCTTATTGACTTGATAATATTAACAGATGGGTGTGGCTGTGCAAGTAGATGGGTAGATTCTTGGTGATTTGTAATTGGAATAAGTTTTGGTGGCCAGATTGTTTCCTTGGTAGCCCAGCGATCATACAAATCCAAACCCTTTCATATTTTTATAATTTTGGTGATTTTAACTACATGTGCTCTACCTAATGTGTTGGCCCTTCTTTTTTAATGACATTTAATACTATTCTAGTGCTTCACGCTGAAATTTTCTAATATTTATATAGTTACAAATTAATAAAATTATGTCCATATAGAATATGTAAAAAATTTATTCAATATAATTTAATAGTTGCAAAAATTAATTTTTATACGTGAAAAACTATAAATATAAAATTTTAAAATTAATTTTTGTTATTTATTAAACATAGGCTTGATCAAGAGTCTAAGTATTTATTCAGTTTGAATATTTTAAAATTTAAATATCAATTTTTTTTATCTAATTTTGGTCCCAGTTCGAATTTAAAACATTTTTAAATGAATTCAAACATTTATATAGATAATTTCAAATCATAAATGATCCAACCTCTGAAAAACTTATGAGATTATATTTTCTTTATAGATTTTATTTTTAATATTTATTATTTTTAGTTGTCAATTTGCACAAATTATGGGCTACACATAATATATATATTTTAAAATTATTTTAAAATAAATAATTTTAAGAGTGCATATATTTTTTTATGCATAGTAATAATAATAATTGAACAAATAAAATGAAAGTCAAGATAAAAAATGAAATAAAAAACAAAAGGGTAAAGAAATTAGGATTTTTTACTAAGACCATTACGGTGTCTTTAAGCCTCTTCCATATCATATATTGAGCAAGTCTTAACGAAGCATTTCACAACGATTAAAATATGAATTAAAGTGTCAGATTAAAAAAAAAGAATTAAAGTGAACATTTTCAATTAAAAAATAAAAATAAAAATATATTATTTGAAAATTAAAAGAATAAATAATATTAATACGATAAGAAAATAAAATTATTTTGATGGAAAGACATGTATGAGAAAAAGAAAAACAGAAATATAAGAAAAATAGAAAATGATTCAGAAGTTACTAAATTTTTCAGTGGCATTAAGGCATAAAATAATAGAATATAATGTCAAAAATTTCATTAAAGATGAAAAAGAGGAAAAAAAATGAAAATGGTTTAGAAATTACCGATTTTTCTTTTTTATACTTGTCATAAATTGTTTTTTTTTCGAACAACTATTTGTCGTAAATTGTTGATAAAATAATATGATATTTTACTACGTTTACGCTAAATAGAAAAGAAACAATGGTTTTTGATTGAATGAAATAGATGTGTTTTAATTGGAATAAAAGGTAGAATTTCCGATGGGATATGAGAGATGTTTTGAGATGGAATAGAATCAAGGGACATTTGGTTCATACTCTAGAATTTGAAAGGAATGAGAAAAAAAAATAAAAATTTAAGAAAGGAAATAAAAATTTAAAAAAGGTGTTTGACTTTATTAAAAAATAATAATGAAAATAAAAAGTAAATATCATTTAACAATTAAATTTTTTTTTATGAAAAAATATTTTTGTAATTATATATATATATAAACATTATAGGTATTTTTATATGTTAAAAATTTATATTAGAATTATGTATTAGAAAATATTTATTTATAAAAAATATTATTATAATTTTTTAAAAAATTATAAATTTATTTACTTTTGATAAATATTTTTTGTTTAAACATTTAATGCATATTTTATTAATTTATATGTTTCATTTATAAATTTTAAAAAATAAATATTAGTATTTAAATATTTGACCAATTTATAATTAATTTGACTTGATTTTCAAAAGAATCAAAAGTTATTTCTTAAAAATAAGAGGAGAATGGTGATTCCCATTGATGAGAGAATCACATTCCCATTCCCTTAGTAATTTTATCCAACCAAACACTAGAAATCAAAATCATCTACTCTGATTCTGATTATTACCCTCATTTTTCACCAAACAAACACACCTTTAAGGGTAAGGATTTTTGCACTCCACTTTGACTTTATTAACAAATTATAAATAAAAAATAAGGGAGGCATGTTTGGCCCCCTGCGTTGAAGATCGTTGCAACATGCAACAACCTCATTTTGGACCTTTGTATGTTACAACGACCTTTTTTTTTTCCCTATAATATGGTTTGAAGTTGGAATCGTCCAGTTCAAGGTTCTAAAGGGAAGAATCGATCTTGAACCAATCCCTCCAATAGTTTTGAGTCAGTTCCGAATTTGATCGGTTTCAGTCCTGATTTTGATCAGATTGATTTCCAACCTGTGACCACCCCTAGCAGTATGTGAGTTGATTTTTAAACTACTTAGAAAGAACTAATCAATGGAATGGAATGAGCACAGTTAGAAAGTTTCAACAAGATCAGGGACTATTTAGCCAATCCTCCAATGTTGAAGCCACCAATATGAAGAAAACCTTTAACTTTATACTTGGCTATCAAACAAGTGATCAATACTATGTTGGCTCAAGAAGGAGAAGAGCTGAGCACAGTATATACTACATGAGTAAAAAGATATTGCCAATAAAGTATATCTATAAAGGCATCATTTTCGGTAACTTTAAGAGAGTAGCATTGATGGTTTATAGAAAAAAAAAAGAGTGTTTTTATGTATTCTTATCAAATTTTTGTGTTTGTGATGAACAAATTTACAACTTATCAATCTATTTTGTGACAATAGGTGTTATGCTTATCAAACTTTGTGTTTGTAGGGAACAAATTTATATATTTCATATTTACTAAGATGTTAGTTTTCATTCCACATGTATCATAACTCCTTAATTATTGGAGCTTATGGTTGTTACATTAATAATTTCATGTTAAAAAGTTAGCGTTAGCATGATAAAAATCAGTTATTAGAGAGGTCTTAAGATTGAGAACAATAGCATAATATTAAAGCATGAAAGGTAAATAGTTAGTAAAAAAACATAAAACAAAAAGAGTTGGATTAAAAGCTTAGATAGTATAGTAGCATAATAAAATGATATAGATTCCTCTCTTAGTTTAACTTTTTTTTTTTCCAAAAATTTAGATATTAGTAATGACCAAGCAAGCCTGCTACTTGCAGTGATAAACCTATACAAATTTTTCCAAATACACACTCATTTTATGTAAACTAATTGTTTTTAGATATGATACATTTGATTTCATTATCAATTTTTTCAAGCAAGTATATTACTATTAATGTGTTGAAGCTGGTGGTGTCTAGGGTTGCATTGGTTGGTGGCAACAACAATGCGATGTTAATGAAGAGGCCAAATAAGAAAAAAAAATTTGAGTTAATTATTTAATTGTAATTTTTTATAATTAATTTAATATTTTAGTTTTATTTAATTTTTTTAAAAATAAAACAAAGAGATTGGTGAGACTTATAATATGATGTGGCATCATGTGTCATCCTATATGTCCTACCAAAGTATTGTGGTATTTTTATGAAGCATGTTAGCCTCCATAAATAATGTTAACATTAACCACTTCCCAAATAGCCTTCATTTTAGCATCAACAGATACTCAAGTGACTATAATTGGCCTTCCATTATCATAAACTAATGTCGTAAACTTTAAGACCATAACTAGTGTTGTGAATTATGAACCTGAAACAAGCCTCTTGCCAATTATTCCTTCATTCTTTTCTCCATAACAAAATCTCTTAATGGTTCTCATCATTTTTTTAGCTATCAACTGAAAGGAATCAATTATGTAACTTATAAGTGTGGTGAGCACAAGCCTAAGTAAGGTGAAAATTTAAAAATTTCACTTACATAACCCTTAATAACATGAAGAATTCCATTCCTAAGGATTCATTTTGCATTTTACACATAGCTAAACAACAAAGCAACATATCTACACATCATCCTATGAAACTTTAAGTTTAAGAAAAACTTACAAACTCCTAGTTTTAAGTATACCACAATAGTTATCTATAAGCTTTGAATGCTTTAGGTTTAACACATGAATCAAATGCTCTAGCCTCCCAAATGTAAGGCCTCTAGCTTAAAACACCAAAGCTCTACCAAATCACATTCTTACTTAGATTTTATTAGTTATAAGTGCCCTCTCAATTGACCCTCATATATCTTGCACTAATTTTAATCTTTGCAAGAACACTTAGGGGTTTGTCTTATGTATGTGTTGTTTCTCTATTTTGTGGTGTCTCTAACTTTTCTCAATATAAATTTTAACCTTATAAACATTTTTAGGTTATATATATATATAGAGAAAGCATGCTCCTTATCATATTATCTCTTATTTAATAAGTATACATCTTGTCATAATAATTATACAAGTTGCATATATGATTCACTAGTGTGCAAAGAAGATGTAGAGAATACATTTATGTATTATGTACACATTCATTCTCTATACTTATCAATGCAACCTAATCTTTATCTTTTGATTTAGTAAAAAATTTACACATTAAAGAAAATGTGTCTAATATGCCAAATTTACCATGGCCAACAATTTACACATTACAAATAATGTGTGCCTAACATGACAAATTCAACCATATCCTTTAATGTGGACTTGGGCTTGGTAATTAGGCCAATACTTTGCCCAATCCATTAGTTAAATGGGCCTAGATTAGGTTCATAGGCTTTCTCAACATCTTAGATTAATCTTTGGTCCAAAACACTTTTGGACCTAGGCCTAAACTACTTGGGCCTTTAATCCAAGTCCAAATAGAAACAACATATATCATTAATTTAATACCTTAATTAATATCTCATATTAATTAAGCATAAATTAATAATTAAACCCTTACTTGAATTGGATTTCATGATATGCTAGAATTGTTGCTTAATGCATAAATCTTAATTATTCGATTAAAGACTTTAATCAATAATTATATTAACATTAAAGATTATTTGGTTAAACTCTTTTAGATGTGACTTTCTAGGTTCATGTTTAATTGGTAATAAGAAGATAATATCAACACTTGATATTGTTTTAAACTCGTTTCAAATCTAAATGTGAAAATCCTAATTATACACATTTAGTTGTCATAAGTTGTGAGCAACCCCTAGCATTGATATCATAACTACCCAATTAGAAATGAATACATGTATTGTATCACACGAACCCTTTGGTTATAATTACCATCCACTAAAATCCCTTCATTAGAAGATCCTAATAGCTATATCATATGACCTCATCTCAAGTTATAATTCTTGATAAAACATAACAAATATTAGAAACACTTTTCTAGCACTAAAACTCTTTCAAGCTATGCCATGTTTGTCCTGGCCAATAACTTATTCATCAAGAACAAACTTAGATAACATAGGATCTTATCTCGGTTCACTCCAGATAATGAATCCCTTATTGGTTGAACACTCATTCCTATATTTAACCGACTAGAGCCATCACATGCCATATACCCATGTGTGATTAACATAAGCATGTAAGCGATAACAAACCCTAACCACTCAAATGTGGATGACTGTGTCACCTCAAATCAAAGGACTACATACATCATTATAACCTAGATTGTGATTATTGATAATAAGTGAATATCCACACAATCACAAATCTAATGTCACTATTCGATCCACCCATCATATGAGTATCTACATGTCTATTATGATATTTCATATCAAGTAGCATGAGACTCATACCTCCAACTATTACTATTACATACTAATTAAGGAAAATAGACAGAGGTGATAGTCAAATTAATATTACACAAATATTAATTTATCAACTATGAACATTTTATAGCATATGTACTAAATAAATTTGTAGCTCAAATTATCAACTCTTGATAATAAATTTATTTAATATAATGCTAATGGATAAATATTCAATTAAATAAACACTTTAGATAATAGAATATTATTTTATCGCCATTTGGGATAATTTACATTGTCAAAATATATGATTGGCCTCGAGGTCATACCACATATACTAATAATCTCCCACTTGCACTAGAGCCAATCATTACAGTATCTTAAACCCATCTTCTTAAGATACCAGTCCAGTTATAGTTGTGTTAGTGCTTTAGTAAGTGGATTAGCTATATTATTGGTTGAAGCTACCTTTTGCACTAGCATATCACCCTTCCCAAAAAGTTCTCTAATAATATGACAGTGTCTTTTTATGTGTTTAGATCTTTGGTGAGACCTCGGTTCATTTGCAAAAGTAATGGCTCCCTTATTGTCACAATAAAGAGGAATTGGGGACTCAATAAAAGGAACAACTCTTGGTTTAGTAATGAACTTCTTAATCTAAAAAACTTCTTTAACATCATCCAATGCAACTATATACTCGACCTCTATAGTAGCACTTTGCTTGGAACTCTTCCAGTTCACTACTCATCCATTACAAATGAAAACAAACCTATAAATATGCTTTCTATCATCCATATCTAATTGAAAATCAAAATCTGTCAAACCATCTATTTGTAGATCACCTCCTCCATAAGTTAAGACCAAATCTTTAGTCCTTCTCAAGTACTTAAAGATTGCCTTAACAACTATGAGTGTTCTAAATCTAAATTGGATTGAAACTTACTAGTTACACTAACAATATAGGCAATATCAGACCTAGTACATAATATAGCATACATCAAGCTTCTTATAGTTGAAGCATAAGGAACTTTGGCCATTTGCTCCATCTCCTCAGGTGTTTTAGGTGACATACCTTGGTTAAATGGATAACATGCCTGAATGGTAACAACCCTCTCTTGCAATCAAGCATGTTGAACCCCTTCAACACCTTTCCAAGTAAAGACTTTGGGATAAACCTATCATTCTCTTCGATCAATCTTTATAGACTTGAATTCTAAGAATATAGAGAAGGTTTTAGATAGCCATACTTTCATAGAGATTATCGTTCCAACATCATTTCCAATTAGTAAAATGTCATCCATATATAAGACTAGGAAATTGAGTTAGCTCCCACTAACCTTCTTGTAAACTTATGGCCCATCACCATTCTTAATGAAACCATAAGAACGGATAGCCTCATCGAAATGATGATTCCAACTCCTTAAAGCCTATTTTAGACCATAGATAGATTTATTAAGCTTACACACTTTTAAGCTATCTTTGAATTGAAAACCCTTAGGTTGCTCCATATAAATCTCTTCCTCAATATAACCATTAAGAACGGCAGTTTTGAGTTCCATTTGCCAAATCTCATAATCATGGTGTGTAGCTATGCTGAGAAGTATTTGAATGGATTTAAGTATGGCTTCCGCAAGAAGGTTTCCTCATAATCATGGCAAAACTTTTTTCGCTACAAGCCTTTCTTTATAAGTATCAACCTTTCCATCTGCACTAATCTTTTTCTTGAAGACCCATTTATAACCTATAGCTATAATACCTTAAGGTGGATCAATAAGTGTCCAGACTTAGTTTGCATACATGGAATCCATTTTAGCTTTCATTGCTTTAACCCATTTTAAAAAATCTTTATCTGATAAATATTTTTTATATGTTGTAGGATTATCATCATGATTGCTTTCTTCATGAATATGCAACTCTTGCATATTATATAAAAGAACTCTATCTCTTTACTGGATAAGATACCCTACTAGAACTTTTAGGAGTTAGTGTGATGACATTCTCAATTGGAATAGGATCTTCGAGTTGATTAATATCCATTTGATTAATCTGGTAGGCTTCTTTAAATGACTCCTCATCTAACATTATCTTTCTTCCTTTGCCACATTCCTTAAGAAATTCTTTCTTAAGGGAAAAAACATGTATACTTATAATAATAACTTATTCAGTAGGAAGAAAAAAGTGATATCCTAAACTGTCTTTTGGATACCCAATAAACTTTCCTTTAATCGATTTTACATCCAACTTGTCTAATTTTTGCCTTTTGATAAAAGTTGGACATCCCTAAATCTTAACATGTTTAAGACTTAGTACTCTACCATGCCATATCTCATATGGTGTAGTAGAAACAAATTTGGATAGTACACGATTAAGGATATAGGAGGCCATTTGGAGTGCATAACCCCAAAGTGAAATAGGAAGATCAGTATAGCTCATCATTGAATGTACCATATCTAATAAAGTATTATTTCGTCTCTCATACACACTATTTAATTGAGATGTTCTAGGTAGTGTGAGTTATGACACAATGCCATGTTCCTTAAGGAACTCAATGAACTTAGTACTTAAGTCTTCACCTTCTCGATCTAATCTTAGAATTTTTATACTTTTTCCAGTTTGGTTCTCTATTTAGGCTTTGAATTCCTTGAACTTTTCAAAGGATTCACTTTTATGTTTCATAAGAAACAAGTGCCTATACCTTGATAAATCATCTATAAATTTTATAAAGTAGTAGAAACCACCTTTAGCCATTTCAGTAAATGGTCCACATAAATAATTATGTATGATCTCCAATATATCCTTAGCTCTTGCCATTTGTCCAATGAATAGTGATCAAGTCAGATTGGATGCAGACTCAAGATTGCACAAGATTCCTATCCTTTCTAACTTGTTAATCCTATCCTATGCAATGTGACATAATCTCATGTGCCATAGATATTTTGAGTTAGAGGTATTTTCAATTAGCATTGCATTTGCATTACTCACATTAATTTGAGGTTGATTATTATTGGACATATTATCAATACAATATAAACCATATATTAAATAACCTATGCTTACCATTTCACTTCTAAAGTAAATAATACAAATGTCTCTTTTAAAATGGAATTCATAACCCTTTATAATTAAACTAGAAATAAATATAATGTTTTTATAGGCATTAGGTATATATAATACATCATTCAATAACATTATATAAATTAAAAGAAGTGGATCATATAGCCTTGGCTATAACACTTGCTCCATTTCCAAGCTTTAAGGTCATTTTATTAGGGCTCAACCTTTCTTATTTAGTAGATCCTACAAGGATGAACAAATGTGAGAACTAGCACTAGTATCTAATACCCATGCATTTAATGAGCTATTAGAACATTTAAAAGCAAATAGATTAAAAAAAGTCTCACCTTCTCCTTGCTTGCCCTTTCCCTTTGTCTTAAAAGACTTAAGGAACTTAGGAAAATTCCTCTTCCAATATCCTTCACCTTGGCAATGGAAACACTTTCCTTTTCCTTGTTCTTCCCTTATAATTGCCCTGCCCTTATTCTTGTCTATGCCACCCATGGGCTTGACAACACTTGTCTTGCCTTTCTTTTTCTTGTTGTCTTTCTTCTTAGTCCCACTAGAAGAAGCAATAAGTGCAACCTCCTTCTCCTTACTTATTTGGATAGCCTTTTGGGCCATCACAAGTATGTTCAAAAGTTCCACAAGCGTACACTCTATTTTATTTATATGGAAGTTGGCAATGGTTTACCAACTTAGAGGTGGAAGGGATTAAAGGATCAAATCCACTTAGAGGTGGAAGTCCATAGTAAATTCTAGACTCTCTAACTCCTCAATAGCTCTAATCATGGAGTTTACATGGACTCCTACGTCCTCACATTCCTTTATCTTAGCATGAAAAAGTTGTTTTGATATCTCATATCTAGTGGTCCTACTATGTTCACTAAACAACTCTTGTAGATGAAGTAGGATTTCCTTTGCACTAGTGTACTTCTCATGTTATTGATGGATTTTAATACTCATTGAAGCCCATATGATGTAATGTGCTTACAAATCATCATCCTTCCATTTTTGTAGAGTATCACACTCCTCTTAGGAAGCATTTTTAGGAAGGGAACCAAGTGGGCATTGTTCTAATACATATAGTATTTTTTTTAAAAGCTAAAACAACTTTTAGTTTTCTTAGCCAATCTAAGAAATTAGGGCTCGTGAGCCTAATTGGTTGAGTATGATTAAAAGTGGGTTTGATAGTCTCATATTATTAAGTTTTTGCAAAGGTAACAATATTAATTAGTAATATGACATTGTTATTACCATAAGATTTTAGTCTTTAATCATAATGGTCTCCTACTAACTTGGCGAATCCTACACTTCCAAGGTAGGAAATGAAAATCTCTTGTTGGATGGATTTTTAATGGGTGATGGAGTTCTCAATGGCATACTAATATCCTTAAGGTACACATTGGCATTCTTAGAATATTAGTTCTCATTAAGTGGACAACTCTTGTCCATCACATCTTATGTGAGGTTCTCATTAAGTGGAATATTAGCTCTTATCTTATGTACACCCCTATGTATCCATAGCAGAGGCACACAATCCTAAAACCATGCAAGTTATTACTCCAATGGAGGGCCTAGACCTAAATTTAGTTTAGAAGAATTTTAGGTCTTTAATTAAGGTCTTACTTTGCACATTAGCCAAATATATATATATATCACATATATACATAGAGCATACAAAATGGATGCACAAGTAAGAAGTGATCATAGTATTTCCTAAGCCTATTCTAACTCTTAGAATAAATTATAAAGTGGCTTAGCCCAAGAAAAAATTTTTGGCTTGAAACTCCATGTCACCATCTCCATAGATCTCCAACTTAAACACTTTAAGCTCCATGTCACAACTCTTGTGATTTACATTCAATCCTTGGTATACCAAGGTATATATTAGATCCTAATTCTATTTAATTACATACTAAATAATAAAATTAATTATTATTACAAACCTTAGGATGTAATCTAAATCCATGATCATTCCATGCATATATGACAAGAAAAATCAAGAAAAAAATGCAACTCTTGCATGTTAGGATTAATAAACAAAGCATATAAGAATAAAAGAATGATATTTATAAGTTTTATAAGTGCTCCTTATGAGGGGCTCAACCCAGAAATGACAATAAGCCATTTACGGGCTACTCATAACCCCATGGCAACTCCTCACAATCGTGAGCATCCCTAAACCAATTTTAAGCCATTTTTTGCACATCTTAAGCCCATAAAACTTACAATTAACATAAAATATAATAACAAAACTTGTAATTATTAATAAATTTAGCATGTGTGCAGTGCAAAAAGGGGCCCTAATACCACTTAAAAGGAATCAAATATGTAACTTACAAGTGTGGTGAGCACAAGCCTAAGTAGGGTGAAATTTCAAAAATTTCACTTACATAACCCTTTACGACATGAGGAATTACATTCCTAAGGATCCATTTTGCATTTTACACATAGCTAAAAAATAAAGCAACATATACGCACATCAACCTAAGAAACTCTAAGTTTAAGAAAAACTTAAGAACAACTAATTTGATGTAGACCACAATAGTTATCTACAATCTTTGGATGCTTTAGGTTCAACACTTGAATCAAATGCTCAAGCCTCCTACATGTAAGGCCTTTAGATTAAAACACCAAATCACCTTTTTGCTTAAATTTGATTAGTTGTATGTGCCCTCTCAATTGACCCTCATATATCTTGCACTAATTTTAATCTTTACAAGAACACTTAGGGTTTATGTTATGTTATGTTATGTATGTGTTGTTTCTCTGTTTTATGGTGTGTCTCTAACTTTTTTCAACACAACTTCTAACCTTTGAAAAATTTTTAGGTTATGTATATATGTAGAGAAAGTGTGCTCCTTATCATATTATTTCTTATCTGATAAGTATACAACTTCTCATAATTATTATACAAGTTGTATAAGTGATTCGTTAGTGTACAAAGAAGGTGTAGATAATAAATATCATGTATTATGTCCACATTCATTCTCTATAGTAATCAATGCAACTTAATCCTTATTTGTTTCCTTAGTTAAAATTTTACACATTAAAGATAATGTCAAATTTACCATGGTCAACAATTTACACATTAGAGATAATGTGTGCCTAATATGACAAATTTGACCGTATCCTTTTATATGGACTTGGGCTTGGTAATTAAGTCAAAACTTAACCTAAGCCCAATCCATTAGACAAATGGGCCTAGATTAGGTTAAGAGGCTTTCTCAACATCTTAGATTAATCTTTGGTCCAAAGCTCTTTTGGGCCTAGGCCTAAACTATTTAGGCCATTAATTTATGTCCAATTAGAAACAACATATATTATTAATTGAATACCTTAATTAATATCTCATATTAATTAAGTATAAAATAATAATTAAACCCTTACTTGCATTGGATTTCATGATATGCTAGAATCATTGCTTAAAACATAAATCCAATTCCATTAATCTTAATTATTCGATTAAACACTTTAATCAATAATTAGATTAATATTGATAATTATTTAGTGAAATTCTTTTAAGTGTGACTTACTAGGTTCATGTGTAATTTGGCAATGAGAAGATAATATGAACACTTGATATTATTTGAAACTCCTTTCAAATCTAAATGTGAAAATCCCAGTTATACATATTTAGTTGTCATAAGTTGTGAGTGACCCCTAGCATCAACATCAGAAGTACCCAATTAGAAATGAATGCTTATATTGATTCACATGAACTCTTTGGTCATAATTACCATACACTAAAATCCCTTCATTAGAACATCGTGATATGACCTAGAGTTATGGTTTAGTCAAACTTTAATAGCTATATCGTAAGACCTCATCTTAAGTTATAATTCTTGATAAAATATATAGCACTAAAACTCTTTTCTAGCACTTAAACTCTTTCAAGCTATGTTATATTTGTCCTAGCCAGGAACTTATTCATCAAGAACAAACTTAGATAGCATAGGATCTTATCTTAGTTCACTCCAAGCAATGAATCTCTTCTTGGTCGAACATTGATCCCTACATTTAACTGACTAGAGCCATCACATGCCATATACCTATGTATGATTAACATAAGTATGTAATCGATAACAAACCATAACCACTCAAATGTGGATGACCATGTCACCTCAGGTCAAAGGACTATATGCACCATTATGACCTAGATTGTGATTGTTGAATATAAGTGAATATCCATACAATCACAACCTTAATGTACTATATGATCCACCATCACATGAGTATCCACATGTCTATTCTGATATCTCATATCAAGTAGCATGAGAATCACTACCTCCCACTTTTAGTATCACATACTAATAAAGGAAAATAGACAAAGCTGATAGTCAAATTAATTTTACCCAAATATTAATTTATCAACTATGAACATTTTATAGCATATGTAATAAATAAATTTGTATCTCATATTATCAACTCTTAATAATAAATTATTTAAAATGATGCTAATGGATAAATATTCAATTAAATAAATACTTTAGATAATAGAATATCATTTTATTGTCATTTGGGATATTTTACATTGTCAAAATATGTGATTGGCCTCTAGGGCATATTGCATATAGTAACAATCTCCCTTTTGCACTAGAGCCAATCATTGCAGTATCTTAGACCCATCTTCTCATGATGTCAGTTTAGCTATAGTTGTGTTAGTGCTTTAGTAAGTGGATTAACCATATTGTCAATCTACCTTCTTATCAAGTTCTCTAATAATATGAAAGTGCCTTTTTATGTGTTGAATCTCTGGTAAGACCTTGGTTCATTTGCCAAAGTAATGGCTCCATTGTTGTGATAATAGAGAGGAATCAGGGGTATAACTTAACAATAATGTCAATGGGTATAACATCATTAAAGTTTATGCCAACAACTACCATTTCTTTTCTTTTCATTTTTTTTATATAAGGTGGCCAACAAGCCTACCTTTTTTATTAAAAAAATTTAGAAAAATATTTATAGGGAAATAAGGCTTATGGCCTATTCATAGAAAAAACTTTTTAAAGAGGCATAAGTCAACTTTACATTTATCCTATAAGTTGTTCCTATATGGTCATGATAATTCCCTTACATAAAAATCTTCATTCTTTTATCATTTCCCACATAGTGAGAAAATATTTCTTTAAATAATGTCCATTAATGCTCCTTTTATGTGGTTCTAGATCTAACTTAATAACTTGTATGTTTTTCCCTTTAAAACTTTATCAATCTTGAAAAGTTCCTCCCAATTTAGGGACCACTTTCCATATTCTTTATCCTTTGCAATTATAGGTAAAATCACCTTCCACATCAAGTTTCATTCTCCAAAACTCTTCTCCTTCACTTTTTTGTTGTAGATCATGAATACTTGTAGTAGAGATCATTTATGGATACTCTCTATATGTTCATATGCTTTTAACACTATAAGCACCCTTTAGAGTATTTGATGTAGTCTATAAGAACTATTAGACAATAATAGTCATCTCTTCTAATTAACTATCGCATCTTTACTCTTGAATGATAAGCACCACAGACTCCTTTATAAACCTATATCATAATCTCCATGGCACCTATGAATCCCATGTACCTCAATAATAAACTAAAAAATCCTTTCTAGTATATCTCTCCCTTTTAAAAACACATTTGAGGGCCTTTACCTTCAAAGAATAAAAAATGTTCCTTCATAGGGAAATTATGTATCTCTTTATCTCTATTCTCCTATCCCTTACCAAATCTATATTTACAAAAAAAGTGTTAGTAAGAATTCCTCTTTCCATGATATAAGGGTGATGTGATACGAACCCTACCTATAACAGAGATAGAATGCGCATCCAACTTTGAAATCTTGCCCAAGGATCATCAAGGATAGGTTGTGTTGATGGAACTAAACCCCTTGCTTATTAATTTGAAGCAAGACACTTAGCTATTATAAGATGAACAATCACATAATTCTAAGTTTAATCTAACCTAGCAATTGTAATGAAAGGTATAAGTGAAACAATTCAAGTAAACTTGCAAAGTTTCAAAAAAACAAAGTTTAAGGAAAAACCTCACTTTTAATATTTCAATGCTTTTTAAATTCGTATGTCATAGGGTTAGCCCTTATATAGGCATGTAAACAACCTAATCCTTAAAGGAAAAGGTTCTATTCCTTATTCCTAAAGATACCTATATAGGAAAATCTTTAATTAAGGAGATTTCCTTTAAAATAGGACAACTAATGACAACTCATCTTTGAAAAGTCAAAATTGACAACTCATTACAAGTTATGACAACTAAGCAAAATGACAACTCATGAAAACTAAGAATAGAAGCATGCCATGTCACATGTTGACCGTTGACCTTTGACTTTGACTTGTTAACTATTTGACTTTGACTTTGACTTATTGACTTTGACTTGGAATATTCTTGAATCTTCTCACATCTTCTATAATCTTCTTGAATCTTCCTTATTGACTCCAAAATAGGAACATAGCTCAAAATTTATCCAATTCAAGCTAATTAATTTCAGAATAGGAAATTAAGCTAATTAGCTTGAATTCTTCATATTCATGCACTTTTGATCCTTTTTAGAGTTCATATTTTGATGCCTCTTTGCATTAGGATTAATTTATATTTAAGTTCTTTAAACATCTTTAAACTAAAAGCAATTTGAGCTAACTTATTATCTTCCTAGTTTTTTTCTCTAGGTACATGTAATAAAGAGACTCCCTTGAATTCTTCAATTAGTTGAATTACAATAATGTAGTAGGCCACTAGAAAATAGTGCTACATTTTAACTCTTCAGATAATTTCTTGGCCAAGAATCCCCATGATCAGCACCTCCCCAACCTTTAATTCTTGGAGAACCTTTAATCCAATGACTATAGCCTCATTGTTTGATTGTTAGAATAATCAAAATAGAGAGTTATTTTTACATGAGATGGAGAGGTGATCACAATGTCTGCTCTAACTAATCTTTTCATATTAGAACCATTGAATCTCAAAAAACAAGGTGAAGTCTCTACTCCATAGATTTAACGATCTATATCTTCTTATTTCTTAATCTTTAAAGAAAGTCAATTCATTAAAAAGTCTGCTAATGCTTGTCCCTCCATAGAATTTTAAAGAAAGCATATCAATGTAAATTTTGAAAGTGCTAGAGACCACTTACTAATTCTCTTTGAGATAACCAGCTTGTTCAACATTAACTTAATCAAATATGTTTATGTCACTACATAATAAGAACTCACTAGAAAACTTGCCTTAGGAACCCTCAGTAAATTTATTATGCACACACATAAAAAAACTAGAAAATAAGTTATGATTGATCAAATTAGAACCCTAAGAAAGCTAAGTCCTTAAAACCCTAATCTTAAAGACATTATAAAGGTTGATCACTCCTTTGATAAGTCAAGAATTTGTACTCTACCAAGAATAAGAAAGTAAAGCAAAACTTGCTAAAAAAAAACTCAATATTATTGATAATTGTTAGCCATTTGCATAATTGAGGCTAAATCTAACCTTATTTTGATTTTAACAATACAATTTTGAAGCATTAATGATGTTTGTTCAAGGACTTAAAGAAAGCTTAAGAATGCAAAAATTAGTAAAGTGATATTAGGTTATGGTCATGGTCACGATTAGGACCTAATTGTGATGAAGATAAGCCTTTAAGACTTTTTACTAAGAAGAAGTCTAGTAGCCCTAATGATCCAAGTCACAACTATGACCAGACTGTGGTAAGGCTTATGAGCTTGATCATAGACCCTTTTATGAGCATGATTAAGGCACTTCAATTAAACAAAAGGTCTAGTAGTCCTCACGGTCTCTATCACAACCGTGATTTTAGTATTTAAAGACAATCATGACCATGATTCAAGTCCTTTAGTGAGCCAAAGAGGCAGTAGCCCTCACAACCATG
This sequence comes from Mallotus nudiflorus, assembly GCA_947683625.1. Classification (NCBI taxonomy): domain Eukaryota; kingdom Viridiplantae; phylum Streptophyta; class Magnoliopsida; order Malpighiales; family Euphorbiaceae; genus Mallotus; species Mallotus nudiflorus. The sequence continues at coordinate 4,834,771 of CANTUR010000069.1, read as the reverse complement.
ATCATACTCATGGCCCTTACCTAAAAAACATAACAATCATAATTTATTAAAGTTTAGAGCTACAGAAGTGCTCATGGTCTAGGTCACAATCATGACCAGACCGTGACATGCCAAGTGGCATCTACACAATGGTCAAATGGAAGCTCCAATTGCTATATCATTAAGAGTTACGACCATGATCAAAAGCATCATGATTGTGACCAAGCTATTTCCTGTAAAAAGCTAAATAGCCATTAATGAAGAAAGATAAAGGTGTATACAACTTTAATAGCCTCCAAAAACTACATTTTGAAGTCTTCATTATATATACACCTCATAAAACCTCATTTAAGAGGTTAGATGAATTAATGAATACATTTTTTCTTAGCATTCAATACTTTCAAACCTTTAAATTCATTTTTTTTGTATTCAACTCAAATTAAGTATGGTTTTATGAGCTAGATTTCTTTCTTCTTCTTCTTACATTTCTTAGTTTAAGAAAGGGAAGTGAGGAACTAGTGCTAAGAGGGTTTAGTTTGAGTGTTACCCACTAAAACACTTGGGAATTGGTTTAAGAGTGAGCCAATAAAACTCTTGATTATAAAAGGTTAAAAAGTGAGCCTTAAACTCTTGTAAACACAATCTTAAAGTAATAGATTAGTGTGGGTGTTCAAATCCTAACTTGGGGATAAGTTAAGTGGAGATATAGATTCAATTCTTGAATCAAACTCCTTAAATCTTTAAGTTTTTGATCTTTTCCTATACTCTTCTTTAATATTTTCTTTTGTCCTCAATTAGTACTTAATTAATCCTTAATTGTCTTTGATTTTTGTTTTGTCCTATTCATCCCCCCTCTAGGGCCTTTACAATTGGTATCAAAGCAAAACTTTTCGGTACTTAATTGCAAGAAGGTTGGATCATGGGTAATGAGGGTGTGAACTTTTCTGCTTTGGGACCCTTCTTTGATATGAGTGAATATCCCTATTGGAAGTTTAAAATGGAGCTATATCTTGATAATGATCCAATTAAGTTATAGGAAGTAGTGCTTGATGGTTGAGAACCTCCTAAAGCCACACTAAACAATGTGGAAATTTACATTAATGGAACCCAATGGACTCAATATGAAAAGGAGGCAAACTATAAGAACAAGAAGGCAATAACAATTTTACTTGCTTCCATGTCTAGAGAAGAAAGAGGCAAGGTTCAACATTGCCAATCTGCTAAAGAAATGTGGGAAACCTTGAGAACCATTATGAAGGCAACATTCAAATGAGAAGCAAGAAAGTTCAATTGCATGTATATAATATGAGCTCTTTAAGATGAAGCCTCAAGAATCCATCACTGAAATGACTAATAGACTTATGCCCTTCTCACCACTTTAAAGAAACTTAGAAAGAACTATTCTAAGGAAGAAATAATCAACACAAAGATCCTTAGAATCCTTCCCAAAAAGGATTGGGAATCTAGACTGACTTTAATTGAAGAAGCTCATGACTTGTCAAAGCTTTTAATTGACATACTCGTTGGCAAGCTATTAACACATGAGCTTACATTAAAGTAAAAAGAAGATGAAAAAAAAGAAAAGAAGAAAGGCACTACTTTAAAGGCATCACAAGAAGATAGTGAAGAGGAGAGCCTTGAAGATTCTAGTGATGAAAATGGTGACATAGTTATGCTTATAAAGAACTTCAAGAAATTCTTGAGAAGAAAGAACTCCTTAAGGACTAGATATTACAAGAAAGGAGATGGGAAGAAAAATAAAAAGGTGACTTGCTATAAATTTAAGAAGCTCAGACCTATTATAAGTGAGTGCCCAAGGTTAAAGTTAAAGAACAAGGGAGTAAAGGACAAGAAAAAGGCATTCAAACCTTTATAACTCCTTTGAATCAGAAAAGGAAGAGAAGCAACAAGAAATAGCCAACCTTTGATTCATGTCTCTTAAGGACAACAATGAGTTACCTTCTACTTCTCATTCCTATTATGATGATTATGATGATAATGATGATAAGAGCTTAATTGTGAGCAAACTCATGCTTAAATGTAAGAGCTTACTTTCTAAAAAAAAGCTCTACAAGCTTGAGCTCTCAAATCTATCTAAGGAATTTGAGAACTTAAAAAATGATTTTTCTAAACTTTCTTAATCAAATGAAAAACTTGTCAATGATTTAAAAACCTCTACTTCCTTGAATGAGGAACTCAAAAAAGCTAATGATAAGAATCAAAAGCTTTCAAGAGAAATAGTGGAATTAAAAAGTTCCATTTCCAAATTCAAAAAGGGGAAAGATACTTTAAATAATCTTTTTGAATCACAAAGACTTCATGGAAGCACCCATGGACTTGGATACACAAATGGATCCTCATCTTCATCATCATCAAAAACTAATTTGTTAAAGGCTCTAGTGATCTCTCTCCCTTTATCTCTAACTCCTTTAAGACTTAAGCCTTGAAGGCTAAAATTCTCAAACTACTAAAGTTAATGTTAAGTCAAATAAGACTCAACCATCCTTGACTCAAAGGTCTAAGGCACAAGCTAAAAAACCTCAGCCTAAGTATGCCTACATGTACACTAGAAGGAATGTTCCTAAGTATACTACTCCATAACACCAGACAAACATATGTGCTTGTATGAATCACATGCATCCTAGATCATAAGTATATTCTAGGAATCAAACTCCACATTTTCATGCTTAATTTAGAATATATGGTCCTCTTAAGAGCAATGTATACTATTCAAATGTAAGATCTTTATATGCTCTAAAATATTAAAGATTTGCTAATGTGAGATGCTTTTATTGCATGATACTTAGACACACAACAATGTGTGCTATTATAGAAAATCAAATTTATTGCCTTTGGACTATGTTAATGCTAACCAACCTAGACTAACTAAGGTTTGAATTCAAAAGAAGGTTTAAAATTTCCTTGTGTAGGTGTGCCTAAAATCCACAAAAAATAAGAATAAGTGGTATCTTGATAATGGATGCTCAAGGCACATGACGGGTGATAAAAATTAATTTACTAAGCTTGAAGTTAAAGACAGAGGATGTGTTACCTTTGGAGATAATGCTAAGGGAAAGATAGTTGGCATTGGAGAAATTGGTTACCCTCAGTCTTTATCTATTCATCATATTCTCTTGGTAGATGGCTTGAAACATAATTTGCTTAGTAATAATCAATTATGTGATATGGGTAATAAGGTCACCTTTTACCCTAAAAATTGCTTTGCTATGACAAGGCAATTTTTAGTGGTGAAAGAGTTGACAATATTTATGTTATTGATTTAAATGAAGTAGGAAATAAAGAATTTAAATTTCTTATGGCTATTTTATATGTTGCATGGACTTGGCATAAAATGTTAAGACATGCTAATTTTGAGCTTTTAGATGATCTTAGTAAGAGTGAACTTATGAATGGATTACCTAAGATCAAGTTTATCAAAGATAAGACTTATGATGCTTGTTAAAAAGGAAAGCAAATTAATTCTTCCTTTAAGCTCTTAAATAATATGTCTACCTCTAGGCCATTAGAGTTAATTCATATGGATTTGTTTGGTCCTACTAGAGTAGCCAGCATAGGTGGAATGCATTATGCATTTGTGCTTGTTAATGATTGCTTTAGATTCACTTGGGTGTGCTTCCTAGCTCATAAGAATGATTCTTTTAAAACTTTTCAAAATTTTGCTAAAAAAGAGTTCAAAAACAAAAAAGGTTTTTGTACTTCCTCTTTTAGAAGTGATCATGGAACCAAATTTGAAAATTAAATTTTTAAGAATTTTTATGATGAAAATGAAATTTTTCATAACTATTCTTATTAGGAAATGGTCATGAAACTTATAAGTGTAATTACCATAAACCTTAATAAGGTGAAATTTCAAAAATTTCAGTTGTATAAACCTTCATCACATGAAGAATTCCATTCCCAAGGATCCATTTTGCATTTTACACATAGCTAAATAACACAATAACATGTATAAGAAACAACTTAGGAATTCTAAGTTTAAGAAAACTTAACAACTCTTAAGTTTGTTGTAGACCATAATAGTTATCTATAAGCTTTAGATGCTTTAGGTTCAATACTTGAATCAAATGCTCTAGCCTCCCAAGTGTTAGGCCTCTAGCTTGAAACACCACAGCTCTACCAAATCACCTTCTTACTTAGATTAGATTAGATTACTTGCAAGTAGCCTCTCTAATGACCCTCATAAAACTTACACTAGTTTAATCTCCTTGCAAGAACACTTAGGGTTTATTGTGTGTAAATATTGTTCTCTATTTTTGTGGTTTGTGTCTTTACACTCTCTAACCTTAGAAACATATCTTAGGTTATGTATATATATGTAGAAACACACCTTATCACCTTATCATTTATAATACAACTTGTCATAATAATTATACAAGTTGTATAAGTTATTAACTAATGTACAAAGAAGTGTGTAGAGAATTAAATACATCTGATGTATTATGTGTACATACATTCTCTACGCATAAACATGTAACCTGATCCTTATCTTGCCATAGTCAACAATATATGCTTAAGAGATAATGTATGTATAACAAGACAAATTTGACTATATCCTTTTTATATGGACTTGGTCTTGATACTTAGGCCAACACTTGGCCCAAGCTCAATCCATTAGATAAATGGGCCTATATTAGATTCATGGGCTTTCCAAACATTTTAGATAAATCTTTAGTCCGAAACTCTTTTGGGCCTAGGCCCAAACTACTTGGGCCATTAATCTAAGTTCAAATAGAAACATATATTATTAATTTAATACTTTAATTAATATCTCATATTAATTAAGTATAAATTAATAATTAAGCCCTTACTTGAATTAAATTTTATGATATGCTAGAATCATTAATTAAAGCATAAATCTAATTCCATCAATCTTAATTAATTGAATAAACTCTTTAATCAATAATTAGATTAATATTAATGATGATTTGGTGAAACTTTTTTATGTGTGACTTACTAGGTTCATGCCTAATTGGTAATGAGACGATAATATCAACACTTGATATTATTTAAAACTTCTTTCAAATCTAAATGTCATAATCCCAATTATACACATTTATTTCTCATATGTTGTGAGTGTTAGCAAAGATGTGCCCTAGTGTTATTCTTGTAATGTATAATGACATTATAAATTATCCCTAATGGCAATATAATATTCATTTAAATAAAGTGTTTATTTATTTGATTATTTACCCTTTAGCATCATGTTAAATAAATTTATTATCAAGAGTTGACAATATGAGTTACAAACTTATTTAGTACATATGCTATAGAATGTTCATGGTCGAATAATTAATATTTGGAAAATATTAATTAGACTATCACCTCTGTGTATTTTCCTTGATTAGTATGTGATACTAATAATGGGAGGTAGTGAGTCTCGTGCTACTTAATATAAGATATCAAAATAGATATGTGGATACTTAAGTGATGAGTGGATTGAACAATGACACTAGATATATGATTGCATGGATATTCACTTATTGTCAACGATCATAATCTAGGTCATAATGGTGCATATAGTCCTTTGACCTAAGGTGACACAGTCATCCACATTTGAGTGGTTAGAGTTTTTTACCACTTACATATGTGTGTTATTCACATATGGGTATATGACGTGTGGTGTCTCTAGTTAGTTAAATATAGGGATAAGTGTTTGACCAAGATGGGATTCATTACTTGGAGTGAACCGGGACAAGATCCTATACTATGTAAGTCTTTTATTGATGAAAGAGTTCTTGGCCAGGACAAATATAATAGTCTGAAAGAGTTTCAGTGCTAAAAAGAGTTTTTAGTAGTTGTTGTGTTTTAATCAAGAGATAAAACTTGAGATGTAGTCATATGATATAGTTATTAGAGTTTGACCAATCCTTGACTCTAAGCTATATTAAGATCTTCTAATAAGGGGATTTTAGTGCTTATTAATTATGACCAAAAGGTTTGTGTGAATTAATAAATACATTAATATCTAATTGGGTTGTTATGATATCGATGCTAGAGGTCACTCACAACTTATGAGAACTAAATGTGAATAATTAGAATTTTCTCATTTAGACTTAAAAGGAGTTTCAAATAATATCAAGTGTTGATATTATCTTCTCATTGCCAATTAGACATGGACCTAGTAAGTCACACCTAAAAAGTTTTACCAAATCTCTTTGTATTAATCTAATTATTGATTAAAGAGTTTAATAAATTAATTAAGATTAATGAAATTGGATATTTGCTTAAAGTAATGATTCTAGCATATCATGAAATCTAATTTCAATGAAAGGTTTTTATTATTAATTTATGCTTAATTAATATGAGATATTAAATTAATAATGGATATCTATTGTTTCTTTTATACTTGGATTAATGGCTCAAATGTTATGGACTTAGGCCCAAAAGAGTTTTGGACTAAAGATTAAACCAAGTGATTGGCAAAGCCCATCTACCTTATTTAAGTCCATTTGTTTGATGGAATGGGCTTTGGGTCAAGAGTTGGCCCAATGCTTTAGCCTAAATCCATTTAGTGATATATTTGATGTTATTAAATCAAATATTAATTATGATATTAATTAACATGTGTAAGTCCTAGGTTATGTAGAGAATTACAAGAGTTGTAATCTCTACATCCTCCTAGTTTGGACACTAGTGACTTATTTAATTGTTAATTAATTATGACAAGTGCCATATGGGTTATGTGACTAATCTCTACTTTAATCTCTTGCAAGTATATCCAAAAGAAAAGTAGATATTAATGGATGGTTGTTGAAAATAAAAGTGTAGAGACATAAGAAACAAAAAGGATATATAAAACCTAGAGCACTTGTAAGGATCAAGTTAATGCAAATATCACAAGGATTATTAAGAGAGGGTTATTGTGCTAATTGATCAAGATAAGAGGGAGGTTTAGTGAAGCTTGGTGTCTCAAGCTAGAGGTCTCACAATTACGAGACTTGAAGAGTTCATTCAAGAGTTGAATTAAAGGAGCCAACCATTTTAGTAAATTATTTATGGTCTACACCAACCTTAGGAATTAGTAAGTTTTTGTTGAAACTTAGAATTCATAGGTACTTAATTTCTTATATTTATGATGGTTTGTGTATTAACTATATGTTAAATGCAAATTGGATCCTTGGGATTGAAATTCTTGATGAGATCAAGGGTTATGTTGAGCAAAATTTTTAAAATTAGCTCTACTTAGCATTTGATGTCTAAGTAACATAATCAATTCCTCATATTGAGTGACCCCTAGCATTGATATCATAATGACCTAATTACAAATGAATGCATGTATTGATTCACACAAACCCTTTAGTCATAATTATCGTGCACTAAAATCCCTTTATTAGAAAATCTCGATATAGCCTAGAGTTAAGGTTTAGTCAAACTCTAATAGTTGTATCATATGATCTTATCTCAAGTTCTAATTCTTAATAAAATATAACAAATAGTATAAACAATTTTCTAACCAGGAACTTATTGATCAAGAAAAAACTTATTGATCAAGCTATGATATGTTCATCCTAGCCAGGAACTTATTGATCAAGAAAAAACTTAGATAATAAAGAATCTTAACCAAATTCACTCCAAGCAATGAATCCCATCTTGGTCGAACACTCATCCCTATAATTAACTAACTAGAGCTACCTCATGCTATATACCCATGTGTGATTAACATAAGTATGTAGGTGGGAACAAACCCTAGCCACTCAAATGTGGATGACCATGTCACTTTAGGTTAAAGGACTATATGCACCATTATGAACTAGATTGTGATTGTTAACTAGAAGTGAATATCCTCGCGATCACCAATCTAATGTTACTATTTGATCCACCCATCACATGAGTATCCACATGTCTATTATGATATCTCATGTCAAGTAGCATGAGACTCACTACCTCCCACTTTTAGCATCATATACTAATCACAAAAAATATACAAAGGTGATAGTCTAATGAATATTACCCAAATATTAATTTAGCGATTATGAACATTTTATAACATATGTACTAAATAAATTTGTAGCTTATATTATCAACTCTTGATAATAAATTTTTTTAACATAATGCTAATGGATAAATACTGAAATAAAGAAAGAACTTTATTTAAATGAATATTATTTATTGCCATTTGGTATTATTTACAATTTCAAAATATGTGATTGGCCTCTGGGGCATACAACATATATTAACAATCTCCCACTTGCACTAGAGTCAATCACTATAATAACTTAGACCCAGCTTCACAAGATGTTGATCCAGCTATAGTTATGTTAGTGCTTTAGTTAGTGGATTTGCCACATTATCAACTAAAGCTACCTTTCGCACGGGCACATCGCCCTTCCTAACAAGTTCTCTAATAATATGAAAGTGCCTTTCTATATGTTTGGATCTTTGGTGAGACCTTGGTTTCTTTACCGAAGCAATGGCTCTATTATTGTCGCAATAGAGAGGAATCAAGGACTTAATAGAAGGAATAACTCCTAGTTTAGTAATGAACTTTTTAATCTAAACATCTTTTTTAGCAGCATCCGATGTAGCTATATACTCGGCCTTTATAGTGGAATCAACAGTGATACTTTATTTAGAACTCTTCCAGCTCATTACTCCTCTATTAGAAATGAAAACAAAACCAGAGATAGACTTTCTATCATCCACATCTACTTAAAAATCATAATCTATGAAACCATCTATCTGTAGATCACCTCCTCTATAAGTTAAGACCAAATCTTTAGTGCTTCTCAAGTACTTAAAGATTGCCTTAACAACTATCTAGTGTTCCAAACTTAGATTAGATTAAAACCTGCTAGTCACACTAATAGCATAGGCAATATCAAGCCTAATATATAATATAGCATACATCAAGGTTCCTATAGTTGAAGCATAAGGAACTTTGGCCATTTGTGTTAGTATAGGTGGTATGCCCTAGAGGCCAATCATATATTTTGACATTGTAAATTATCCCAAATGGCAATAAAATATTCATTTAAATAAAGTGTTTATTTATTAGAGTATTTATCCATTAGCATAATGTTAAATAAACTTATTATCAAGAGTTAATAATATCAATGGCAAATTTATTTAGCACATATGCTATAAAATTGTTCGTAGTTAATAAATTAATATTTTGGTAATATTAATTTGACTATCACCTTTATCTATTTTCCTTAGTTAGTATGTGATACTAGTAGTGGGATGTAGTAAGTCTCTTGCTACTTAATATGAGATATCAGAATAGACATGTGGATACTTATGTGATGGATGGATCGAACATGATGTTAGATTTATGATTTTATGGATATTCACTTATAGTCAACAATCGCAATCTAGGTTATAATGGTGCATATAGTCCTTTGAATTAAGGCAACACGGTCATCCATATTTAAATGGTTAAGGTTTGTTACTGCTTACATACTTATGTTAATCACACATGGATATATGGCGTGTGGTGGCTCTTATTGGTTAAATATAAGGATGAGTGTTCGATCAAGACGAGATTCATTGCTTGGAGTAAACCAGGATAAGATCCTATGCTATCTAAGTTTTTTCTTGATGAATAATTTCCTAGCTAGGACAAACATAACATAGTCTAAAAGAGTTTCAATGCTAGAAAGGTGTTTCTACTATTTGTTATGTTTTATCAAGAATTATAACTTGAGATGAGGTCATATGATTTAACTATTAGAGTTTGACTAAATCATGGCTCTAGGCTATATCAGGATCTTATAATGAAGGGATTTTATTGCACAATAATTATGACTAAAGGGTTTGTGTTGATAAATACATGCATTCATTTCTAATTAGGTAGTTATGAGTGACCCCTAGTATCGATATCACAACTACCAATTCTAAGGGTCACTTATAACTTATGAGAACTAAATGTGTATAGTTGGGATTTTCACATTTAGACTTGAAAGGTATTTCAAATAAAATCAAGTGTTGATATTATCTTCTCATTGCTAGTTAGACATGAACATAGTAAGCCACACCTAAAAGATTTTTACCAAATCTAATTAACATTAATTTATAATTGATTAAAGAGTTTAATCAATTAATTAAGATTAATAGAATTGTATTTATACTTTAAGCAATGATTCTAGTATATTATGAAATCTAATTCAAGTAAGGGTTTAATTATCAATTTATACTTAATTAATATGAGATATTAATTAAAGTCTTAAATTAATAACTTATATGATATTTTTTTAGGCTTGGATTAATGGCCCAAGAGTTTGGGCCTAGGTACAAAGAGTTTTGGACCAAAGATTAATCCAAAATAATAAGAAAGCTTATGAACCTAATCTAGACCCATTTGTATAATGTATTAGGCTTGGGCCAAATATTGGCCCAATTGCCAAACCCAAGTCCATATAAAATGATGTAGTTAAAATTGTCATATTAGGCACATTATCTTTAATGCGTAAGATGTTGACTTTGGTAAAAGAAAATATTAGGTTACATGTGTTTATCACATTAATAAATATGAGAGGATGAATGTAGAAATTATACATAAGATGTATTTTCTATGTTCTTATTTGTACATTAGTGAGTTACTTATACAAATTGTATACTTAATATGTCAAGTTGCATGCTTGTGATGTCATTAATGATGTCAAGAGGTGTGCTTATGATGTCATGAATAATTTCAAGAGGTGTGCTTGTGATGTCATGGATGGTGTCATGAGGTGACTGCTTTCTCTATATATATGGCCTAAGAAATTTACAAAGAATGGTTAGAGACACTAAAAATAGAAAGAACATTTAGTAAACACAAATCCAAAAGTATTCTTGCAAAAGATTGAGTTAGTTCAAGATTTGTGAGGTCAATTGAGAGGAGACTTAAAACTAATCAAATAAAGGTAAGAAGATGATTTGGTGGAGCTTTGGTGTTTCAAGCTAGAGGCCTTACATTTAGGAGGCTAGAGTATTTGATTTAGTAGTTGAACCTAACTAGATCAAAACTTATAGATAACTATTATAGCCTATGTCAAACTTAGGAGTTGGTAAGTTTTCTTAAACTTAAAATTCCTAGGTTATTACTTTTACATGTTGATGTGTTATTTAGCTATGTGTAAAATGCAAAATGGATCAATGGGAATGGAATTCTTCATGTGATGAAGGGTTATGCAAGTAAAATTTTTGAAATTTTACCCTACTTAAGGTTAGTGCTCACTACACTTCATAATAGCATAACTGATTCCGTTAATTTGCTCCATCTCTTTTGGTGTTTTAGGTGACACACCCTTAGATAAATGGATACCATGCCTAAATGGTAACAATCCACTCTTGGAATCAAACATGTTGAGCTTTTCATCACCTTTTCCAAGTAAAGACTTTGGGATAAACCTATCATTCTCTTCAATCTCATTCTATTCTATCTATCGCTACAAACTTGAATTCCAAGAATATAAGGTGCCTCCTTTAAGTCCTTTATTAAGAAGGTTTTAGATAGTCATACTTTCACAGAAGTCATCATTACACATCATTTCCAATTAGAAAAATGTCATCCATGTACATGAAAAGGAAAGTGAGTTGGCTTCACTAACCTTCTTATAAACACATGGCTCATCATTATTCTTAATAAAATTATAAGAATGGATGATGATTCCAACTCCTTGAAACCTTATTTAGACTATAGATAAATCTATTAAGCTTACACACTTTTAAGCTATCCTCGAATTCAAAACCCTTAGGTTGCTTAACATAAATCTCTTCCTCAACATAACCATTGAGAAAGGCAATTTTGACATCCACTTGCTAAACCTAATAGTTAAAGTGTGCAACTATAGCTAGAAGTAACCAAAAATGGATTTAAGTGTTGCTACCAATGAGAACATTTCCTAGTAGTCAACCCCTTGCCTTTTCCAAAACCCTTTTTCTACAAGCCTTACTTTATAGGTATCAACCTTTCTATCTGCACCAATCTTTCTCTTAAAGACCCATCCATAACCTATAAGTACAATACCTTTAGGTAGATTAATAAGTGTCAAGACTTGGTTTGCATATATGGAATCCATTTCTGCTTTCATTACTTCAAGCCATTTTGAAGAATCTTTATCACATAAATCTTCTTTATATATTATAGAATCATCATCACAATTGCTTTTTTCATAAACATGCAACTCTTGCATATCATAAAGAAAATCATATCTATCCGATGGATGAGATATCCTATTAAATGTTCTAGGAGTTGATGTGATGACATTCTCAATTGGAATAGGCTCTTCAGGTTGATCAATATCCATTTGATTAATTTGTCGAGTTTCTTTAGATGACTCATGATCTAACATTATCTTCCTTCCTTGGCCACCTTCCTTAAGAAACTCTTTCTCAAGGAAAATAACATCTCTACTTATAACAACTTATTTAGTATAAAGATAAAAGTAATACCCTAAACTATCTTTAAGATACCTAACAAACCTTCCTTTAATTAATTTTACATCCAACTTGTCTAATTTTAGCCTTTTCATAAAAGTTGGGCATCCCCAAATCTTACCATATTTAGGACTTGGTGCTCTACCACACCATATCTCATATTGTGTAGTAGAAATGGATTTGGATGGAACATGATTAAGGATGTAGGAGGCCATTTGGAGTGCATAACCCCAAAGTAAAATCAAAAGATTAGTGTAGCTTATAATAGAATGTACCATATCCAATAAAGTATAATTTCTCCTATCAGACAAACCATTTAATTGAGGTGTTCCAGGAGGTGTGTGTGAGTTATGATGAAATGCCATGTTCCTTAAGGAACTCAGTGAATTCGCTACTTAAGTATCCACCTCCACGGTACTTAAGTATTCACCTCCTCAAAATGATCTTAAAGTTTTAATACTTTTCCTTATTTGGTTCTATACTTGGGCTTTAAATTCCTTGAATTTTTCAAAGGATTCACTTTTGTGTTTCATAAGAAATAAGTGCCCATACCTTGATAGATCATCTATAAAGGTGATGAAGTAGTAGAAACCACCCCTAGCCATTTCATCAAATGGTCCACATACATCATTATATATGATTTCCAGCACATCCTTGGCTCTTGCCATTTTTCCAATAAATGGTGATCTAGTCATTTTGCCTTGAAGAAAAGCCTCATAAGTCATATTGGATATGGATTTAAGATTGCTCAAGATTCCCATCCTTTCCAAATTGTTAATCCGATTCTTTGCAATGTGACATAATCTCAAGTGCCATAGATATTTGGAGTTAGAGGTATTTTTAATTATCATTGCTTTTGCATTACTCACATTATTTTGAAGCTCATTGTTATTGGACATATTATCAACATAATATAAGCATGTATTAAATAACCCATGCTTATCATTTTACTTCCAAAGTAAATATTACAAACATCTATTTTGAAATGGAATTCATAACCCTTTCTAGAAATAGAGATAATGTTTTTATAAGCATTAGGTACATACATACATCATCCAACAAAAAAATATGATTATATAAATCAGTAGAAATCGATCCCATAGCCTTAGCCACAACACTTGCCCAATTTATGAGCTTTAAGCTCACTTCATTAGCCCTTAATCTTCTCTCATTTATTAGATCCAGCAAGGTTGAACAAATGTGAGAACTAGCATCAGTATCCAATACCCATGCATTTGATGAGCTCTTAGAACATTTAGAAGCCAATAGGTTAGAGAAGTCTCACCTTCTCCTTGATTGCCCTTTCCTTTTATCTTGAGAGACTCAAGGAACTTAGGACAATTCCTCTTCAAATGTCCTTCACCTTAGCAATATAAACACTTTCCTTTGCTTTGTTCTTCCCTCACAATTACCTTGCCCTTATTCTTGGCTATGCTAACTATGGGCTTGATAACACTTGTCTCGCCTTTATTTTTCTTCTTAGTCCCACTAAAAGAGGCAATAAGTGTGACTTCTTTCCCCTTGTTTCCTTGCATAGCCTTTTAGGCCTTCACAAGCATGTTTAAAAGCTCTACAAGAGTATACTCTATTTTGTTCATATGGAAGTTGGCAATCGTTTGCCCAAAAGATTCAGGAAGGGATTGAAGGATCAAATCCTCTTAGAGGTGGAAGTCCATAGTAAAGTCTAGACTCTCTAGCTCCTCTATATCTTTAATCATGGAGTTTACATCTTAGCACAAAAAAAACTACTTAAGTATCTTATATTTAGAGATCCTACTATATTCACCAAACAACTCTTGTAGGTGAAGTAGGATTTCCTTTGCACTAGTGTCACTTCTCATGTTACCGATGGATTTCGGTACTAATGGAAGCCCACATGATGCAATGTGCTTGTAAATCATCATCCTTCCATTTTTATAAAGTATGATGCTCCTTTTAGGAAGTATTTTTGGGAAGGGAATCGGGTGGGCATTGTTCCAATACATATGCTACTTTTTGGAGGCTAAAAAAACTTTCAAGTTCCTTAGCCAATCTATAAAATTAGGGCTCGTGAGCTTATATTGGTCGAGTATGATTGAAAGTGGGTTTAATGGTCTCATATTATCGAATTTATGCAAAAGTAACAAGATTAATTAGTAATACGACATTATTATTACTATTATATTTTTGTCTTTAATCATAATGGTCTCCCACTAATTTAGCAAATCCTACACTTCCAAAGTAGGAAATAGAAATCCCTTATTGGATGGATTTCTAGTGGATGATGGAGTTCTTAATGGGATACTAATATCCCTTAGGTACACATTGCCATTCTTGGAATATTAGTTCTCACAAAGTGGATAAATCTTGCTAGTCACATCTCAAGTGAGGTTCCATCAATCCAGCTCCTAATGTTATAGACCTTAAATATACATTATCATTCTTGGCTTTTGACATTAGTTAGATCCACACCATTGGATTGGTAAAATGTATGGATTTGAACACCACAAACCTCAGGTACTCCTATTTTCTATTATTGGCCTATAGTGTATCCATACTCCCACAATATCTCATGCTTAACAATAACACTTCATGGATCTCTTAGGCTTTATGTACACCCCCATGTGTCTATAGTCAATGCACACAATCCCAAAACCATGCATGTTACTATGCTAATAGAGAGCCAAGACTTAAATTTAGTTTGGAAGATTTTTGGGTCTTTAATTAAGGTCTCACTTTTCACATTAGCCAATTATATATATACATATATATAAAACATACATAATGGATGCACAGATAAAGAGTGATCATGGGCTTTTCCTAAGCCTATTCTAACTCTTAAAATAAATTACAATGTGGCCTTGCATAAGAAAAAACTTCAAGGCATGAAATTCCTTATCACTATCTCCACAGGTCTCCAATTTGAACAATTCAAGCTCCATATCATAAATCTTATGGTTTATAATCAATCCTTGGCATACCAAGGTGAATGTTACATCCTAACACTATGTAATTAACATTTAATTACATATCAACTATTAAAATTAATAATTATTATAAACCTTAGGATGTAATATAAGTCCATGATCATTCCTTGCATGTTTGATAAGTAAAAATCAAGTAATATGCAACTCTTACATGTTAGGATTGATATTCCAAGCATGTAAACAAGAAATAACAATATTTATAAGTTCTATAAGTGCTCCCTGTGAGCTCCTCATGATCATGAGGGGCTTGGCTAGAAATGGCAACAAGCCATTTACTAGTTGCTCATGAGCCAGAAAGAGCTCCTTATGATTGTGAGCATGCCTAAACAGATTTTATGCCATTTTTTGCACATCTAGAGTCATAAAATTTCAATTAAAATCAAGTATAATCACAAAATTTGCAATTATCAATTAATTTAGCATGTGTAAAGTGAAAAAAAAAGGCTCTTATACCACTATTAGGAAATGTTCATGCAACTTACAAATGTAGTGAGCATAAGCCTTAAGAGGGTGAAATTTCAAAAATTTCATTTGCATAACCCTTCATCACATGAAGAATTCCATTCCTAAGGATCCATTTTTCATTTTACATATAGCTAAATAGCATGGCAACATGTATACATGACAACCTAGGAATTCTAAGTTGAAGAAAACTTACCAACTCCTAAGTTTAATGTAGACCACAATAGTTATCTATAAACTTTGGTTGCTTTAGGATCAACTCTTGAATCAAATGCTCTAGCCTCCTAAATGTTAGTCCTCTATCTTGAAATACCAAAGCTCCACCAATCACCTTTTTACTTAGATTAGATTAGTTGTAAGTAGCCTCTCTAATGACCCTCACAAAACTTGCACTAATTTAAATTCCTTACAAGAACACTTAGGGTTTATTGTGTGTAGATGGTGTTCTATATTTTTATGGTGAATGTCTTTACACTCTTTAACCTTAGAAACATATCTTAGGTTATGTATATATATGTAGACAAAGCAAGCACCTTATGACTTACAATACAACTTGTCATAATAATTATACAAGTTGTATAAGTGATTAACTAGTGTACAAAGAAGTGTGTAGAGAATTAAATAAATCTCATGTATTATGTCTACGTACATTCTCTACATATAACCATGTAACCTAATCCTTATCTTGCTTTGGTCAACAATATACACTTAAGAGATAATGTATGCTTAACAAGATAAATTTGACTATATCCTTTTATATGGACTTAGGCTTGGTAATTGGTCCAACACTTGGCCCAAGCCCAATCCATTAGAAAAATTGGCCTATATTAGGTTCATGGACTTTCTCAACATTTTATACTAACTTTGGTCCAAAGCTCTTTTCTGCCTAGGCCCAACTACTTAGGCCATTAATCCATGTCCAAATAGAAACAACATATATTATTAATTTAATATCTCATATTAATTAAGTATAAACTAATAATTAAGCCCTTGCTTGAATTAGATTTCATGATATGCTAGAATCATTGTTTAAAGCATAAATCCAATTCTATTAATCTTAATTAATTGATTAAATGCTTTAATCAATAATTTGATTAATATTGATGATGATTTAGTGAAACTCTTTTAGGTGTGACTTACAAGGTTCATGTCTAACTGGCAATGAGAAGATAATATCAACACTTGATATTATTTAAAACTCCTTTCAAATCTAAATGTGAAAATCCCAATTATACTTATTTAGTTCTTATAAGTTGTGAGCGACCCCTAGCATCAATATTATAACTACCCAATTAAAAATGAATGTATGTATTAATTCACATGAACCCTTTGGTCATAATTACCGTGCACTAAAATCTCTTCATTAGAAGATCTTGATATACCTTAAAGTCAAGGTTTAGTCAAACTCTAATATTTTTATCATATGACCTCATCTTAAGTTCTAATTCTTGATAAAACATAACAGATACTATAAACACTTTTCTAGCACTAAAACTCTTTTAAGTTATATTATGTTTGTCATGGCTTGGATTCATCAAGAACAAACTTAGATAGTATAGGATTTTAACCTAATTCACTCCAGGCAATAAATCCCATCTTGGTCGAACACTCATCCTTTTATTTAACTTACTAGGGCCACCACACACTATATACCCATGTGCAATTAACACAAGTATATAAGTTGTAATAAACCCTAGCCACTTAAAAGTGGATGACCATGTAACCTCAGGTTAAAGGACTATATGCACCATTATGACCTAGATTGTGATCGTTAACTATAAATGAATATCCTCGCGATCACAAATCTAACATCACCATTCTATCCACCCATTATATGAGTATGTTTATTCTGATATCTCATATCAAGTAGCATGAGACTCATTATCTCCCACTACTAGTATCACATACTAATTAAGGAAGATAGACAAAGATGACAGTCTAATTAATATTGCCTAAATATTAAATTAGAAACTATGAACATTTGTAGCTTACATTATCAACTCTTAATAATAAATTTATTTAACATGATGCTAATGGATAAATACTCAAACAAATAAACACTTTATTTAAATGAATATTACTTATTGTCATTTGTGATTATTTACAATGTCAAAATATATTATTAGCCTTTAGGGCGTACCACCTATACTAAAAATTCTTCCCTTAAAACTCCATAACAAATGGAGTTATAGAGAGAAAGAATAGAACTATGGTGGAGATGGATAGAATTATGCTCCATGAATATAGCTTGGTATTGTCCTTTTGGTGGAAGCCATCAATTCACTTGTTATATTGCTAATAGAGTGTTTAAAAGACCTATTTTAAATAAAAATTCTTATGAGCTTTAGAACAATCGAATACACACGATCTCATATTTATGGGTATTTGGGTGCAAATGCTTTATATTAAACATAAAGGACAACCTTTAAAAATTTGATTCTAAAGTCAATAAAGGAATTTTCCTAGGCTATTCCACCACAAGCAAAGCTTATAAAGTCTTAATAAGAGAACCTTAGTAGTGGAAGAGAATGTGCATATAGTATTTAGTGAGTCTAACCCTTTTATGTTGATAATGTTGTAGATGAGTTTTTAGACATGAACCTTTAAAAAAATGATGAAAATGCCATTAGAACTAGAAGGTCCAAGTAAGGAAGAGCAAGAAGAAGTTCCTCAACTCACCTTAAAGGAGGAGTTGCCTAAAGATTAGCAATTCAAGCAAGATCATCCCAAAGACCTCATCATTGGTGACACTTCAAAGGGTGTAGCCACTAGATTTTATTTTAACTATTATTAATTTAGCCTTCATCTCTCAAATTGAATCCAAACATATTGATGATGCTTTGAATGATGAGTTTTAGGTACTTGATATGCAAAAAGAGCTTAATCAATTTAAGAGGAACAAAGTGTGGAATCTAGTTCCTAGGCCTAAACATCATACTATTATACACACTAAGTGGGTGTTTAGAAATAAGAAGAATGAGCAAGGCATCATAATTAGGAATGCTAGATTAGTAGCTAAAGGTCATAATCAAGAGGAAGGTATTAATTATGATGAAACCTTTATCCCCAATCCAAGGTTAGAAGTTATTAAGATGTTACTTGCATTTGCATCTTACATGAATTTTAGGATTTATTAAATGGATGTAAAAAGTTCTTTTCTAAATGGTTTTATTTAAGAGGAGGTCTATGTTGAACAACCTGTAGGTTTTAAAAGTTCTGAATTTCCCAATCATTTTTTCAAGCTTTCAAAAGTATTATATGGATTGAAACAAGCTCCTAAAGCGTAGTATGAAAGGTTGAGCAACTTTCTTTCAGAGAAAGGATTCTCTAAAAGGAAAGTTGACACAACCTTGTTCATAAAGAAATCTAAGAGTGATTTATTGATTGTATAAAAGTATGTTGATGATATAATATTTGGTGCTACTAACCATTATTTATGTGAGGAATTTTTAAAACTTATACAAGGAGAGTTTCAAAATGAGCTTAATAGGAGAGCTCAAGTTCTTTCTTGGCCTTTAAATCAAGTAAAAGAAAGAAGGGATATTCACCAACCAAGCCAAGTACACTAGAGACATCCTCAAGAAATTTAGGATGGATGGAGCTAAAGCTAGTAAGACTCCAATGAGCATAACCACCAAACATGGAAAGAATGAAAATGGAAAGGCGATTGATGAAAAGTGCTTTTAAGTTATGATCATATCTCTTTTTTACCTTACTACTAGTAAACCCAATATTATGTTTGCTACTTTTTTATGTGCTAGATTTTAATCTTGTTCTAAGGAATCACATTTAAAGAAAGTTAAGAGAATTTTTAAGTATCTTTTAGGAACCATAACTTAAGAATTTAGCATCTTGGGAGTGATTCCTTTAGCTTAGTTTGCTACTCGGATGCGAACTTTACAAGTAGCTTAATAGATAGAAAGAGCACTTCCAAAACTTGTCAATTCTTAGGCTAATGCTTAGTGTCATGGTTTATTAAGAAATAAGTTTCAGTTGCCTTGTCCATGGCCAAAGCTAAGTATGTGGTGGCTAGTTATTGTTGCTCACGAATTTTTTGGCAAAAACAACAACTTAAGGACTTTGGCATTGAGATTCATCACATTCCTATTAAATGTGATAATACAAATGCTATTAACCTTATTCAGAACCCTATTCAACACTCTTGAATAAAGTATATAGACATTACACACCACTTTCTTAGAGATAATGCTCAATTAGGATATATCTCATTAGAATTTATAAACACATATCATCAATTAGTGGATATTTTCACTAAACCCCTGAATGAGGATAGACATAATTTCATTTTAAATGAACTTGACATGCTTGACAGATCTACCTTAAAGTGATATGCTCTATTGTTGGGTTTTGTGATGCAAACCACAATGAAAAATAAAAATTTAAACCATAAAAACCCTAAACCTAGATTCATGTAATTCAATTAGATCAATTAAAAAGGGTTTCCAAAACTCACCAAGATGATCTTATGGCAAGATAGTTGGAAGGAATAAAGGGGGTTCACTTCGATGACACCATACCTCGAGCTTTTTATGTAGGTTTTATCAAATTGAGGTGCCATCAAAAAGTCACACCCTTTATGGTATCCACACAAACAAGGTGATCCAAAGTCGTGTTAGTGTGCTATCACCTTTGTTGTCTTACAACATAATTTTTTTTTTTTTGTGTTTTCTTTTCACAAAAGAAGTAGTAAAAGGAGGAGAATGAGTGGCTTAGCTAACCCTAGAGAAAGAGATGTTTATATATACATCCTATATAGGGTTTCTCTTACTAAAACAGTTTTGGTAGGATTAGACTTCCTTTTCTACTTTGATTCTAATTCCAAATCATTTCCTATATTTTTAGATAAATCTTACCTTAAATAAATTAGTAAATATATATATATATCATATATTCTTTTATTTACTTATTTATTTAATCTTACATAAAGATAATTATTGGGCTAATTAACCTAAGTATGCTTTGGGCCTATTATAAAGGTGCAACCTTGTAAGTTCACACAAAGTTGGCAGTGAGCCTAAAATTCCCATTCTAGCCCAAAAGTCACAATTGGCCTTTAGCAAAACATTATGACTACCCAAGTTGTGTGAAGGTTGATAATCTGACATAACTTAATCCATAGCATGTATTATAGTCCTTTTGTCATGTAATATCTTAGCTAAACATAAAGCATGGAATATGTCATCCTTATATTATTC
Organism: Mallotus nudiflorus; assembly: GCA_947683625.1. Classification (NCBI taxonomy): domain Eukaryota; kingdom Viridiplantae; phylum Streptophyta; class Magnoliopsida; order Malpighiales; family Euphorbiaceae; genus Mallotus; species Mallotus nudiflorus. The sequence continues at coordinate 4,813,767 of CANTUR010000069.1, read as the reverse complement.
AATCATATTGTTTCTCAATCCCAAGTAGGCTGATACTAATAACCCTTTATCTAATATTGATAACTCTTCATCAATACATTCTAGCATGGCCATGCATTTCTTTTTAATCTAACTCATCGAAGGGCTCACATATATCTTCTCAAAATAATTGAGAGACAAATTCCATCTTAATCACTCATATTCCTCACACAACTCCTTCTATATCTAATCACAAGCTATTTTACCATTTAGTTAAAGATGGTGCAAGGATGTGTCAAAATACAAAACTTATCAATCAGGAAACAATGGTGATTTCAAGTCATAAAACTCAAATAATACTATTGTGATAAGAATTACCTATGACAATAATCCATGTGGTATTCTCATAGTGGGTCAATCTAGTACATCATTTCTCCAAATATGTACCTATGAGTTTGACTTAATATCTTATATACATTATTAGTAAAACTTAATCATTAGTCAACCTAATGCTAGTTTTTATTCATTGTTTTTTCCACAATAATAATCGACTAGGGATATTTAGATTAGAATTCAAGTATCACCTAGGAGTTTTACTATTAAGTCACGTACTTTATAATCTTAGGTAGAATTAACCAATCAAGGATAATACTAGAATTAGCCAGTAATAATAAAATAGGAATATGGTAAAGTCAAAGTATGCCATTACATAATTGGCCTAGGGCATATCGCTAACATTTATTGCTTACTTGATTGCTTAAATACATGTCTATGATGCATTGATTGTCCATGCTTGATTGATCATTTTTGCTTAAGTATAGTCATTAATAAATCAATAAAATAAATTTATTAAGCATAAAACCTATTTTAACCTGAATTTACTCTATTCCTTGGCTATATAAATCCTACACGTTAACCACTCCTCACTTTCATCTTTTTCTTTAAAACTCTCTATACTCCAAACATTTCCAATTCTTTTGTTTCTTATCTCTACATCTCCCACTCACTATGGCCCTAAAGAAAAGCAAAACTCCTTCCTCCTCCCATGGTGAGACTCCAAGGAGAGCAACCAAAGAGAAGCCTAGCAAATCCTATTCCCTTTCTCTTATTCTTCACAAAATATCAAGCAAAGGGTAGCCCTCTTTCAAAAAAGAAATATTATTTCCATAAGATATATGTTTATCTCTACCTTGCAAAATATGGAGTGTCTAAAGGATATGGAATAATTGCTATTTAAGGTGGGTGCTAAAGACTTTGCCTTTGATCCTCTTCTAACTTACCCTTCTTTAATGATTGAGTTTCTCTCCTCCTATAATCTTAGAATGACATAATTTGATAATGATAATCCCTATTTCAGCATAAGATTCAAACTTGGTGGAATAGGTCGATATGTGACTTCTCTTGAATTTGATACTCTTTTTGGATTCTCAAAGGAATGTCCTGTTCAAACCCTCTTTTCATGGCTTCCTCATTCTTTTTAGGTTAAACATTATAAACTTGATGCCTCCACCTTCTTAGCTGGTCACACAAAAGCTTCATCCTTCTAACCTAAAGTGCTTGGGTACATCCATAAGTTTTTAACCTATACTTTTAATGTAAAAGTCCAAAGTAATAATGCTATTGCTTTGGATGTTATTTCTTTGGATGATCTCTTCATCCTTAGCAGTATGATGTAAGATGACTCAATTGCATTAGGAAGGATTCTTCAATGGCATCTATGGTTGGTGAGTGATAGTGTATCTAGTTCTATTTGTATTAGTGGCATTGCCATAAAACTTGCTCAATTCTATGGCATTCAATTCACTAACCTTGAGTTCATTCCCCTCATTCTTCTTGATGACACCTTGGTCAAAAACTCTAAATAATTATTACTTGTAGGAACCAAATGGGTTTGGAAAGGTGATGGTCCACAAGAGGGTGGTGAGAGAGGTAATGACATGGACACACTTCTTAGAAAGATTAAGGAGTTTAAAGGCCAATAAGGTAAAGAAGAGGTTCCTACCCAAGTTACTTAAGAGGGAGACATTTCCACTCAAAGGAAGAGAGCAAAAAGTGAAGGCACTTCTAAGGGTGCTCAAGGGATTCAAGAAAAGCCTCAACGAGTTAGACATATCTTTGATAGAATGTCCCTCATGGAGACCAATTTTAATCTCTGTTTTGATAGGGTGGATAAGCACATTACATATATCTAATATTATGTGCATTACCTTTATAAGAGGCAAGGCCAATATGCCCCTTTTGTTCATCCTCCTCCTCTTCCTCCCCATGAAGGAGATGAATCGTAGTTTTCTTTTATTATTGTCTTTAGATTTCATGTGTTTTTTTATGTTTTTAGTTTTATGTCCTTTTATGTTTCTAGTTGGCTTTTATGTTCTATGTCTTAGTGTTTTTCACATTTTAAAATTTCATGTAATGTGTCTTGTACTACTTTTTGTTATTAATGAAATTTTAGTTCTTTATATACTTATTTCATTGTTATTACTTCTTTCTTTCCTCTCCTTTTTTGCTTTTTGACAAAAGGGGAAGAAATTGTGTATTTAAGAATATAAATGGTATATCTTTGTTCAAATATCACTTAGTTGTTCTTTTACTTAAGTATACATGATGAATATTATGTTTATAATAACTATATTAAGGCTACAATAAGTGCATATAATGATTATACTCAAATGCTTAGTTTATATTTTGTATATATTAAGTATAGGCCCTTTCAATTTCTTATAGTTTTTGAATATTTTTGGTATATAAACTCCAATTTTTAATATATCATCTAGCAAAGGGGGAGTGCCTATAAAAATTGATGCATATGTTGAGGGGGTGTTACACTAACACACATTCTTCATAATTGATTATTTAAATTCTCAAAATTATTTATCAAAATCAAAAAGGGGGAGATTATTAACCATTTGCATGATTAAGGATAAATCTAACCTTGTTTTGATTTTAACAACCTTTCCCTCATGAGCACGACAATCAAAGTTGGTTAAACTTCAGAGCTGCATAAGTGCTCATGGTCCAAGTCATGACCATGACCAAACTGTGACATGCCAAGTGCCATTTACATAATGGTCAAATGGAAGCTCCAACGGCTATATCATAAAGAGTCACAATCGTGACCAAGAGCATCATAATCATGACTAGGCTATTTCCTATAAAAAGTTGAATAGCCATTAATGAAGGGAGATAAAGGTGTATACAACTTCATTGGCCTCCAACAACTACATTTTGAAGTCTTCACTGTATACACACCTCATTAAACCTCATTTAATAGGTTAGATGAGGTAGTGAAAAAATTGTTTCTTAACATTTAATTCTTTTAAACTTCTAAATTCATTTTTTTGTATTCAACTCAAATTGAGTGTGGTTTTCTTAGCATTTTATACTAGGTTCTTCTTCTTCTTGTATTTCTTAGGTTTAAAAAAAGGAAGTCAAGAACTAATGCTAAAAGGACTTGGTTTAAGTGTTAACCACTATAACACTTGGTATTTAGTTTAAGAGTGTGCTAAGAAAACTCTTGATTTTAAAATGTTAAAAAGTGAGCCTTAAACCCTTGTAAACACAATCATAAAGTAATAGATTGGTATGGGTGTTCAAATCTTAACGTGGGGATAAGTTAAGTCGAGATGTAGATTCAATTATGGAATCTAACTCCTTAAATCTTTGAGTTCTTGATCTTTTTCTCTACTCTTCTTTAATATTTTCTTTTGTCCTCAATTAGTGCTTAATTAATCCTTAATTGTCTTTAATTTTTATTTTGCCCTATTCACCCCCTATAGGGCCTTTACAATAATAATGATAATTTCATTTTACATATTAGTGGCCTTTTATATGGGTATATAAACAACCTATGCTTAAAAGGAAAATGTGTTTCTTTCTTATTCTTAAAGATACTATTAACACTCATTTTTAGCAATCCTCCAAAGTGGTCTAATGATGAAAGCCTTATATCGATTAGATAAAGGATAATCTTAAAAAGGCAATCGATAGTGTGCTTCAAGAGTTGCAACCCCTAAACCCATAAATTGAGCATCTTAATCAGTGACTGGATACCTGAACCCTTGAATTGAAGGTCCAATTCCTTGAATCAGAAGTTTAAAAGACTAAACCATTTTTTGTAATGTCTAGGTAAGGGTTTTACATTCCTTAAGTAAAAATTAAGACTCAAAAACCTTAAATTAGGCTCTAAAAAGCTTAACTGAAGCTTCAAAAGTCTAGTTTGATAGTTTAAAGGCTAAATCAAACCTAAAAGCCTAAAAAACCATAAGAACCTTAAAATACTCACCAAACTAGACATACGAAGCCCAAAAGATGCTAAAAACTTCAAAGATTTGAAAAAAAACCCCCATAAATGACCTAAAAATATAGTGGAGTTGATGAATACATGTGAGTTTAAAATTAAGTGATAAAAAATTAGAAGAGCTAAAAGAAAAGGTATGTCAAATGAGTGAAGGAGTGTTTTGACTGGATGTTAGTAATACATGGTGTACTGGCCATGATTGAAATAATGTGTGTGATAATGAATTGATCTAGTTATGTGTAATTAGTTATTAATACTAATATGTTTGCACAATTTAAATTAAGGTGGAGATTTGTTAAGTCTTTATTAAATTATAAGGAATCCAAATTGAATTTTGATTAGGAAAAATTAATTTCTTAAAAAATAAGTAATTTTAAAGTCATCCTAAAGCTTGCAAAATAATTTTACTTATTGTCAACATTTTAGAGGTTTATAAATATAGGAATTTATGGTTTTTCAAAGGTGGTGATAGAAGCTAAGAGGCTAGAAATATAAGACAACTTGAGATTTATAAGTTTTGAGTGGCAAATAGATTTTGATGTAGGAATAACATCAAAGGGCTTGATGTGGGATTAACATTAAGTAGGGGTGGAAATTTATGATTCAACATGACACAGAGTTAAATAGGTTTGGGTTTAGCATAAATATGTTTGGGTTAACCCATTCATGACATGAATAAAATCACGTTTAAACAGGTTGAACCCGCCTAACCAGTTTAAACACATATAAACACGTTTAATAAATAGGTCACACGATTAACTTGTAACCCATTTAAACATGTATTAACACATTTCATAAACATGTTAGTATGATTAATTATTAACTTATTAAATGTGAAAGAATATAATTGAAATAATTTTAAAGTACAACAGCTCAAGAGTTCAACAATACTTAGTTTTTGACATCCAAATACCAACTTCAACTTTGTCAAAGCACTAATAATGTATTTTATTCATTATATTCTATCCAAGTTTGCTAAATTTTTCTTATTTTTTCAAAAGTACAGGTTTAGTACCATTCAGAAATATCCCTCTTTCAGAACAAAATGATCAGTAAAGATGAAAAATAAATAATTTAATTACATAAGCTATGGTGGAGGTTGGGCTTCATATAAAACCAATTAAATTTATATATAAAATAATTTTTATATAAAATGAATTAAATTTATTAAATATAATAAAGATTTATGCATCTATAATAAAATTATATATTTTACCACAAATTGTCAATTTTATTAATAATATTTAGTCTTGATATATTGCATTGCATATATATTGCTATTTTATATGTTATCGGACAATTTTACATTTTTTATAAAGTTTCAAATATTATAATGGTATTTAGAACTTTTATGGATGTTTAAACTTAAAAATTATTATTTAAGATTTGTATGTTTAATTGGTTCTTTATATTTTTGTGATTTGATGATAAAACGTGTTTGTTATACCTCAAATTTAATTGTCCCTAAAAAGGTCCAATGATGAAACGAATCCTCAAAAAGACTAAAGTCTGCTAGTTCGTAACACTTATGAAGTGTGTAACCTTAAAACCCTAACTGATCCCATCAGTGTGCAAAATCGATCACTGAGCCATTAAGTTGCACTCCGATCTTACAAAATACGAATTATCAAAATAATAAGAGGCTTATTTCAAGCAATCTTCACTCATAATGTGCAGTTTATTGAGCCGATGTTCATTTCATTAGATTGGGACCCAACTTCGTGAAAAAAAATGGAAATCAGTTTTGAAAAATGAACTTTGGAAACATATATGAAAGGCTTCAAAACCTATGAAAGTGGTCTTATAATAGTCCAAAATTGCCATGACCCAAACTAGGAGTCATGACCGGTGCTAGGGAATGGGAATTCTTTCGAATCTGGAACCCGTAGAAAGCCTTAGAAAATAAAATCATGCAATAATTAAATAAAAGTACGATCGAATTAAAATTTTTCTGAATCAATATATAAAATAAATACTCCAAATCCTTTTATAAATGAATACATATTCGCATAATGTTCAAATACAAATTCTCATAGTATTTAATATTTAAACAAAATAATACACTTCCAATATAATAACACTACTACTGCAGTTTCTAGACTACAATTCAAAGTTCAGAATATACATTTGCATAAAATAGCTGGGACTGAAGAACATTGTCGAGGAACTCTACAACTAAGGTTTGACGATATGGGATCTCCTGAAAAAAATAATTGAGGGGGGTCAGACCTCACTGAGTGAATTATTATACTATATATACATGCAAACTAAACCATAACAATCAGGCATTCTTATACATATATATATATATATATATATATATATATATATATATATATATATATATATATATATATATATATATGTATGTATGTATATACACACATTTCACACGAATGCCAAACTCTGCTTTTATAAATATACAGAATGTAGGAAAACGTTTAATTAAATTCATGAAGGATCCATAGAACCCTAATAATAACAACCTCAACAACCCCATCATCACTCTAGCCATGCAGGCTCACTTGATTCCATATAGAACACTTATTCCAATATGGACAGCAGACTAGCCCCGAGACACTAAGTCGACCGAGCTCCAGCAGTCTGGCTGTCAGTGTGATTGGCCCTGAGACACTTGGTCAACCAAGCTCCAGCAATCACACTATCTATCACCTCACATCTCAATCAACCCAATAGATCATTCAATCCACTTATGGACAGTAAACTGGCCCCGAGACACTAAGTCAACCGAGCTCCAGCAGTCTGACTATCAGTGTGATTGGCCCCGTAATCACACTATCTAACATACCATTAATCTTAGTCAAATCAATTAAATCAATTATAATCACCCAATTTTAACTTTCACTCAATCCTTATCTATCGTACTAGTACGTACACGGTCCTAGTGCTACCCACTAGGAAGCACGTTCTATTGATATCCTTCACTTAGAATAAATCATTCATTCGAAAAATAATTAATGTAGAACAATATTCATAATAGTAAAACCAACCATATATATATATATATATATATATATATATATATATATATATATATATACCAAAAATATACCTAAAATATACCCAGTATATTTTAGGTATATATATATATGTGTGTCAAATAAAATATGAAATAAACTAAAGATAAATCATTAATATAGTTAAAAACAATTTAAATGAGTAACAATAATATAACATGCATTTTCTTAAAAATATACTTAAATATATAAAAGATATACCCTAAGTATACAAATCATTTAATAAAACATTTATGTATAAATATTCATTTAAATACGTGTTTGTATTTAACATATATTCACAAATATACTAAAAATAAACCTAATTATCTAGCATGCATATATCAAAAATAAACCCTAAATATACCACTAATGTGTTAGGTTTAAGTTGATAATAAAACATGTAGTTATTTGGAAATAAATCAAAATATACCAAAAATAAACTTAAAAATAATTTAAGTATAGGTTTATAATATAGCATGCAATTATTTAAGAATAAACCTAAATTATACTAATCATTTAATAAAATAATTATGGTTCGATGCACATTTAAATCATGTATAAATATTAAATTATAACAAACATAAACCTAAATATCTAACATACATATATCAAAAGTAAACTCTAAGTATACCGGTGATATATTAAATGTATATAGAAAATATACAAACATTTATATATCAAGATATACTAAAAATAAACCAAAAATATACCAAATCATATTATAATTAAATTACTGTTTAAACATATAATGAAAATAAAAATCTTAAGTCATGCATCTTATATGCAATGCATATATATACAGTATAATAACTCACATGTTAGCGTTCCACGAGACAAACTCGGCGGGCCTGATCTGTTAGGCCTCGGTCTCAACGCAGCTAGATAAACAAATGACAACATGAAATTAGAATAAATTTAACGGAAATTCTAAAGACTCGATCTAGAATTTTAGACACAAAATTAGAATAGGGATTTAACCGGACATCACGTTTTATGAGAATTCTACTAAAAATTCGGTAGAACCTCCCCTATAAAATGGACATCTCTCTACTCAAAGAATAGAGTCGGTCCTGTAAAGAAAACACACTTCGAAATAACACCAAATTCACAACCACAATCCCTCGGTCGGACTCCAAACTACAATTCACCGACCGAGGTTCACAATTCACAGAATAATTATAAAATATCGAAAATGCCCTTATATAATAAAAATACATTTTATAAATCTAAATTACATAATTAACCCTAAAACATACTAAAAATCAATAAAAACCCATTTATTTAGAAAAATAGTATATATTATATATAATTTGAAAATAATTTACGAAAAATAGTTTTAATTAGTTAAAAATACTAAAAATTTGCAGAAATCATTTTTATAGCTCAAATAATTATTAAAACCAATTTAATTATATTTTTAGCCAATTTAGTGTAAAATTACCAAAATACCCCTATATATATATATTCACTATAAATGTTCAAAAATTCACCAAAAATTATATAATTACTCAAAAATTAATTTCTCAACATATAATTCAATAATATCAATGAATATACTCAATTTACCAATTTATTTCAATTAAACACATAATTAACCCTATTTTTCAAAATTACATAAACTTAATAAATTCCAAATAAATATATAAAAATTAAAAAAAATTACAAATAAATTTATATAATTCATTTCAACACCTATAGTCACCATAAAACACAATTTCTTAATTTAATTAATTAATTTTCGAAAATTAGAAAATATTAATAAAATAATCAAAAATTCACAAAAATTAAAATAAATTCCAAAAATTCTACAAAAATTACAGCATGTAGATTAGCTTCCAGGAACAAAGTTTGTGAAGGAATTTTTCATGAATCAATCAAATTAAAGCTAAAAAAAATTTGAAACCCAAAATGGCTGATTTGAAGAAATTGAAACCTAAGCAATTCTAGACCGAATCAAGTGAAACAAAGCTTAGAATCACACTCACCAGAGCTCAAGGAGAAGATAGAGATTGACGGCATCAAATTTGGTGGCCAGAAAGTGCTTGGTTAGAGTTAGGAGCAACTTTCGGCCTCTTGATGAAAATCCGGCCAAACAACATCGGAAATGGGAGCTGTAGGTGATGGAAATGGCTGGAGGTGGAAGAAGAAGGCTAAGGGGCATAGTAATAGCAAGAAAACTAGCTTGAGAGTGGCTGGAAATGGTAGAATCCGTTTGGGAAGAAAAATGAAGGAGACAATGGCATTTTGATAATTTCTGCAAACTTTGTTTTTTTTTTTTTTGAAAAAAAACATGTATATATATATATATATATATATATATATATATATATATATATATATATATATATATATATATATATATATATATATATATATATATATATATATATATATATATGTATCCACCTTATATATATTATAATAATATAATCCCACACACAAATGATATTCACCGCACAAATATTTTATTATATTTAATAATTTATACACTTAAAATTAATTAATTAATACAAAAAAATTAAATAATAAAATTAAGGAAATTAATTAAGCTCTAATTAATTTAAATAAATACACATATATACATTTTATTTTAGCACTTTAAAATTATATATGAGTTCATGCAAATTCATAAAACTAGTCAAAATAAATAGTATTAAATTATTTACGTGTCAATTTCCCCGAAAATACAATTTCCGAGAAAATTTTATGTAAAGTACTTAAAATAATGTAAAATAATTAAAATTAGCTTTAAACAAATAACAACTCTTAAAAATGTCATAAATATATATAAAAATTATTAACACTGCATATCCCGTTGCAGTATAAAAATATTTAAAAAAAACTCGGGATATTACAAAAATAACCTGAGGATAAGGGCGAGTCGCTTAGAAGTGTGTGTACCCTAGGTGTGACTCGCTAAAATCAAGGCTAAATTAGACAAAACAAACTTTAGAAACACGCCCAGAAGGCCCAAAAACCTTAGAAACCAACATCATAATAGCCTGAAAAAGCCTCAATTTATGTACGTAATGTGCAAAAGTACACACTCTACATGGCCATGTACTCCATCCTAGGGATGCGTGCATGACCACGCACATAGCCCCCCCCCCCCCTTTTCCTTGATTTTTGAACTATAAATAGATGTCTCCATACCTCATTTTAGAAGGGGGAGCAAGTGGAAAACACACAAACACTCAAAAATCTATCAGCTTAAAGGCACTGGAGACCCACTTCCATATATTTTTAGCTCTCCCACTATGTTTTTCTTAGGTTGTTAGATCTCCTTTTTACCAAAACTAGCCTCATCTTAGTTAATGCATGAATCAAATGTATACAAACTAGCATCATTCTACACATCATTTTGAACCTCTCGATGAGGAAAGATTGATAATCCCTTGAAGCTAAAGCTTCAAAACTCACACAAGCTCAATCGAATCTAACAACCACATAATAATTTTAGCATGTTTATTTTATCACACTACATTTTACTTTATTATCGATAACATTTGTGAATATTATTGTGCTTACATAATGAGATTGGCAATCTTGCATCCTATATGAATAATCTATGCTATATTTTGCTCATTTCATTTCATCATTTTGCATCCTCTAGTTTCAAAATGTGAAATCACACCGCACATATCAATAATGTGAAAAGTTCATATTCTAGAATAAAGTCACCATGTTCCCAATTTAATGATGTCATCATGCATCCTTTATATCATCATCGTATATCATTATAGCATAAATAATCACTACAAACATGCATGATTGTGTACATTTTGCTTACTCTTTTAAGTGATTGAGTGTCCATTGCTTATCTCATTATTCATGTGATCGAGCAAGCTATATGCATGGTCTTGTTAAATTTATAGGTTCATTATATCTAAGTTAGATATACTTTTCCATGATCCTTTTTTCCTTTTATGTGTATTTTATTAGGAAAGTGATGTAATAATGATATTTCAGCTTTATTATTTTCCACTATCTGATGTATTATGTGAATGTTATACTAACTGTCATTACCAAAACTAGGGTGCTATGATAGTATACATTAAATATCATATAACCAAAATAGTTAAAAAGTATATGCAATCCCTCGAACTTAAAAAACTCTACTGAGGGCAATAGTCATTGAGTGACGCGATGTTGTCCTTTTCTTTTTCTAATTTTCTTAAAATCGGGTGGTTACTCCACAACATCAATAAAAGCATCTTGTTCATCATGAGACCAATCATTTATCCCTATTCGGTAAAGTTGCCATGTCCCTTGGAAATAAAACACAAAGATCCTCATGAAACTTTCCAAAAGGAGTAATCATCAAAAAAGCTCTTTCACTTGAGAGCATAGGTTGCTTACAATGGTGACTCCACTAAGGATTTCTAAGTAACAAAGATCAACTCAAAAAAAAACTATTTCTCATTATGCAATACTCAATCATATAGAGCCCTTCACCATTGCATTTGCACTACACATCACACGTGCACCAATGGTCCTTAAAACCTCGAAAATACTAAATGACATTGCCACCATGATTCCACTCGAGTCATGGGGTAATGAAGATAAGTATTATCGCCTTTAGTCTTTACTCATGCATTCACCAAACTCATCTGACCAGAGTCTATAACCCAAATCCTAAAGGGGGGCAACCGAGTTATCAAAAGAATGCTAGACTCACTGATCAGAGTCTATAACCCTAGTCACATAGGGGCAGTCTCATTAAAGGATCCCTTAGCCTTTCACCCTAACTTAGCTTATATAGATAAACCAATAGTAACATCCACTAGGATTCCACCAAGCTATGCATGTTTTCCTTGTCCTAACACTGTCCGTTTGACTTGATATTCATAAATGACATGACTCTCCTAGTGTCTATCACCAAATGATGTCATAATGTCAATTTTTATAGAAGTTTATGCTCAAATCCACATGATTCTCATCTACTCCATGTGAGCCTGAAGCATGAGGGATGATAAGAACCATGTACCTCAGCTTGAATAGTTTATGCAAACTAACAAATAATGACATCCCTCAAAGATGAAACTTATAAGACGTCATCCATTTATTCTTATCAGATTAAATGAATAGGTTAGGAAACCAACTAGATTGTGGGCCTTTATGTTGATAAAATAAAATCATAAACTATCAAATGATACTTTCATAACTCTCTGTAAACATATCAAATATCGATATAGGGGCAAGAACTTAGGCTCTTTTCAATTAACCTTGGTCCTATGCATACAAGTGCATATGGGCTTTGGAAATCATTTAAAGCCCAACAATTGACCCCTACATTGACATCATATAATTACCTCATGTACATTTTGGTATCATTCCTCAATTTACCCTTTGGTTCTAATCAATATAATTTGAAACAACCTAGTTCAAAGAGCATAACCATAGTCCCCTCATAACTATAGGTTTGAAACCCACCTAGGAAAGAAACTAAATGACCACAAGCAAAAATAAGGTTGTAAGTGAGAGCTTACTTGTGATTGGTTTGTTCACTGTGCACGAAATACTAACTAGCTTTCTCAGATTAATCATGCATGCATAACATACATATAGATAGCATGAACTAACCATTATTTGATTGTAGCAATGATCATCTTTCATTATAGGATTTTGCATCCACTCCATGCACAAGCTCACCCTTTTCTTTTGCTGGCACATGTCATGTATCATTCATTTAGCTAAACTTGATAAATTTATAAGAATACAATGTTCAAAGATGAGTAACCAAGAAAATACCTCATGTTAGTAATTCAATGATAGAATAAAAGAGCAAAACCAAAAATTATTCACTTATGGTACCATAGCCAAAATCCTTTAAGCCCAAATTAAGGCCAGAAGTGCTTGAGATGGGAATAATACACCACTGAATGAAGCTTTTGCATCTATTCACCCCAAGGTAGATAAATCAAAGGGAATTCCCCATATGCTAATTCAAGCTGATTATGACAATGACTAGTACCAGGATCTAAGAAATGCACCAAAAGCTATAAATATTATTGATATAACTAAGCTTGAATCAACAAGAGAGGTAAAATTATTAGCTAATAAAATGGCTTAAAAGGAATTTGCCTATAAAGACAAAGGAACCCATGGCTCCAAAAAGCTTCACTGACCTAGCATTGTTCAAAGATGAACCACTCCTATATGATTTTAAACTACCAAACTTTGCTAAGTTCAATGGAACAGGGGGCCCAAGGGTCCATCTAAGGCAATATGCTATATTCATGGTACTACAAAACTTACAAAATCCTAGATTGTTCAATTCTTCTTCATATCATTAGAGGAAGGACTAAGAGCATGGTTCTTTGACCTTGAGGATGAAATTTAAAGCGATTGGCTACTGTTAACTCAAAAGTTCATCAAGTAGTATGAATACAACACTCAACTAGACATCACTCGTTAAGATCTCGAGACCATGGGACAGAACCCGATGAAGCTTTCTCTAATTATGTTATAAGATGGTAGGGAAAGGCAGCCAAAAGGAGAAACCATCCTCCTAAAGATGAACAGATAAAGTTGATAATCAAAAGGGCATTACCACATTTCAGAAAATAGATGATCTTTGCTTATTATCCCAACTTTAGAGCTCTCTATCAGGCTGGAATCAGAATTAAAGATGAGGAACCTCAACAAGCTAGAAACACCTTCCACTGCAATACCCAATCAAACATCCAACACACCTTTACCCAAGCCATAGAAACAAACCTAATCTAACCCAACACTTATAGTTCACCATCTACTGATGCCATTAGACCACCAAGAAAGTTCTCAAGCTTTAACCTCCCACTATCTAAAGTATTCCAGAGACTTCAATAAAAGAACCTCTTATAGCCTTAAGAGCCCAAGCCACTTCCAAACCCATTACACCCTTATATTAACTAAAAGCTATTCTACCACTTTCACCAAATGCCTGATCATACCACTTATGCAGGTAAATGTTAGCATAGGTGGTATGCCCTAGAGGCCAATCATATATTTGACATTGTAAATTATCCTAAATGGCAATAAAATAATATTATATTATTTAAAGTATTTATTTAATTGAATATTTATCCATTGGCACAATGTTAAATAAATTTATTGTCAAGAGTTGATAATATGAGCTGCAAATTTATTTAGTACATATGCCATAAAATTGTTCATAGTCAATTGATTAATATTTGGGTAATAGTAATTAAAATATCACCTCTATCTATTTCCCTTAATTAATATGTGATACTAATAGTGGGAGGTAGTGATTCTTATACTACTTGACATGAAATATCAGAATAGACATATGGATATTGATGTGATGGGTGGATCGAACGTGACATTAGATTTGTGATTGTATGGATATTCACTTATAGCCAACAATCGCAATCTAGGTCATAATGGTGCATATAGTCCTTTGACTTAAGGTGACACAATCACCCACATTTAAGTGGTTAGGATTTATTACGACTTACTCATGCATGGGTATATGGCGTGTGGTGGCTCTAATCAGTTAAGTGTAGGGATGAGTGTTCAGCCAAGATGGGAATCATTGCCTGGAGTGAATCGAGATAAGATATTATGCTATCTAAGTTCTTTCTTGATTAATAAGTTCCTGGCCAGGACAATTATGACATGAAATGAAAGATTTTCAGTATTGGTTATATTTTATCAAGAATAGAACTTGAGATGAGGTCATATAATATAACTATTAGAGTTTGACTAACCATGACTCTAGGCTATATTGAGATCTTCTAACAAAGGGATTTTAGTGCATGGTAATTATGATCAAAAGGGTTCATGTGAATCAATGCATGCATTCATTTCTAATTAGGTAGTTATGATATCGATGCTAGGGGTCACTCACAACTTATGAGAACTAAATGTGCATATCTAGGATTTTCACATTTAGACTTGAAAGGAGTTTCAAATAATTTTAAGTATTCATATATTATCTTCTCATTGCCAATTAGATATGAACCAAGTAAGTCACACCTAAAAGAGTTTTACCAAATCATCATCAATATTAATCTAATTATTAATTAAAGTGTTTAATCAAATAATTAAGATTAATAGAATTGGATTTATGCTTTAAGCAATGATTCTAGCATATCATGAAATCCAATTCAAGTAAAGGGTTTAATTATTAATTCAGGTATTAAATTAATACTATATGTTATTTCTAATTGGACTTGGATTAATAGCCCAAGTTAAGGGTTTTGGACCTAAGATTAATCCAAGATGTTGAGAAAGTCCATAGACCTAATCCAAGCCCATTTGTTACATGGATTGGGCTTAGGCTAAGAGTTGGCCCTATTACTAAGCCCAAGTCCATGTATGTGTGAATGGACAAATTTGTCATGTTAGGCATGCATTATCTCTTATGTGTATAATGTTGACTATGATAAATGATAAATATTAAGCTTGTCTTATTAAGCACATTATCTCTTAAGTGTATAATGTTAACATTGGCTTAATCAATATTAGGTTTCATGATTATGTGTAAAGAATGAATGTAGACAAATATATAAGATGTATTCAATCTCTACATACCTTTTTGATATACTTATCTCTTATACAACTTGTATACTTATCATGATGAGCTGTATACATGTGATGTAAGAGATTATGTCATTAGGGTTTGCTTTGTTTACATATATATATCTTAAAGAAGTGTTTCTTAAGAGAGGTTAGAGACTTTGTGTAAAGACACAAAAAGATAAAAGAAAGAAACATACACATACTAAAACCCTAAGCGTTCTTGCAAACAAATTAAATTGGTCCAAGTTTGTAAGGGTCACTAGAGTGGTCACTTTCAACTAATCCAATCTAAGCAAAAAGGTGAATTGGAGGAGATTTGGTGTTTCAAGCTAGAGACCTAACATTTGGGAGGCTAAAGCATTTGATTCAAGAGATGAATCCAAGTACATAAAAGCTTGTAGAATACTTATGGTCTACAACAAACCTAGGAGTTTGTAAGTATTCCTAAACTTAGAATTCATAGGTTGTTGTTTACATGTTATTTTTGATATTTAATTGTGTTAAATGCAAATTAGATCCTTAGGATTGGAAATCTTCATGTGATGAAGGGTTGTGCAAGTGAAATTTTAAAATTTCACCATATCTATGGCTTGTGCTCACCACACATCGAAGTTGCATAACCATTTCCTTTTAGTAGAACCCTAAAGAATATAATCCAAGACCTCATTAGCTCTGGAAAAATTAATGACCCAGAAAAATGACCTAGCATTAAGACCAATAGTCTCCCAAACTATCAAAACATGCCTTTACCAACCATCAACATGATTTCCTCCAATCTACCAGAAGACCTTATTGAATAATCAATCTAAGCCATCCAAGAAACCCAAGATAAGTTCTTAAAAGACAAACTCTCAAGCCTTATTCTTGAACCTTATGACTTTAGTGAAGATAAAAAAATGCCCTTCTACCTTTGAATACATTCTTATGCCCTAGAAATTCCTCCCTCACTTAATGATACAAAAAAGAGCTAGGGATACAACTCTCCTTATGAATGATGAAGTGATTAATTGCCTTTACTCACAAGAAGTAGACACAAGCAAAAATCTCAGCAGTGGCCATGGTGTTAGTGATATGCACTAGGTCAATCATTTGTGATTATGTATTGACTTTCTTATTTTATTAATAAAGAGGTATTATATTATCATTTGATTTTATGATAATTACATGAATGGTTAATTCTTACTAAGGCCATCAAGTATGTGACTTGATAGTAAAACCCTTAGATTAAAATAAGAGTTCTATTCTAATTATCCCTAGCCATTTATTCATTATATGAATTTTAAAGTATTAAGGCTAGTATGATGTTGATTGATGGTTATGTTTTACTAATCATAAATATGAGATATTAAGTCAACTCATAGGTACATGATGAGAGATCATGTACTAGATTGACCCATTATGAGAATACTACATAGATTATTGTCATAAGTATTTCTTATCATAGTAATTTTATTTCGGTCCTTTGACCTTGAAATCATCATGGATTTCTACATAGCTATTTTATGTTTTGACACATTCTAACATTGTCTTTAACCGAATGATTAAAAGAATGTTGTTGGATATAAAATTAGTTATGTGAGGAATGTGAGTGATTTAGAAGGAATTTATCCCTCATTAATATGAGAAAGATATCTAAAGGCCCCTTGATGAGATAGATTGAATGAAAATGCATGGCCATGCTGAAATGAATTGATAAAGAGTTATCATTTTCAGTCTACTTGGAATCAAGTCATAATATTGAACTATATAAGGATGACATTCTATGCCTTATGTTCAATTAAGATATCATGTGATAAAGGGACAATAAAATTCACTGTAATTAGGTTATGTCGGATTATTGACTTCACATGACTTGGGTAGTCATAATGTCTTGCTAGAGGCCACTTATGACTTGTAGGCCTAAATAGAGATTTAGGTCCACTGCCAATGTTATGTGAACCTACAGGGTCACACACTTAGAACAAGCCCAAAACGGATATGGGTTTAATAAGCCCAAAATAAACTCTGTGGAAATAAATAATTAAAGTGTTTTATTTATTTATTTATTTATTTATTTATTTATTTGTTTGTTTATTTATTTAAGATAAATGTTATTTTAAATAAATAAATAAATAAGATATTATTTTTGATTTGTTTTTAAACAAAATCAGAATATAATAAATGAAAATTACCAAAAGGTTATTGGTAAGTGAAACCCTAACTTGGAGTCTATAAATATGTTATATTCTCTAGGGTTTCACAAACTTGTTTTTGCCTCCAAATTTGTTTTCTTTCCTTTTAGAAAACAAAGACAGAGTTTTTTCTTTTGTTCTTGATTTGTGAGACAGTCAAGAGGTTGCTAGCACACACACTCAAATTCGTTTTGTGAAGGGTTGTTCGTGTGGATACCTATAGAGGACGCATCCTTTTGGAGACGTCTTGATCCGAACAACCAAGCCAAAAAGCTCGAGGTAAGGTGTCACCGGTGTGAACCTCCTCTCACCCTTCCAGAGAATCTTGCCTCTTCTGCATTTTGGTAAGATTATTAAAAACCCTAGATTTAATCAATTAGTCGAATTACATGGATCCTGGCTTGGGAACGTGACAAAATTTTAATTTTTCCACTGCATTTGCATCACGGAACCCCAACACATGGAGTATAGGATTTACTAATCCAACACCAACCATCTGGGAAGTTCGACTACAAAGTTAAGTACATAGCACCCCATATTACTCACACTCACTTAGAAGAAATAATACCCTCAGGATAAGAAGAAGAATTTCATTATGAAGATGGGATGGATAGTACTATTTATGTAATCCTACTTTAAAAGAATAAGATTTCAAGATTTGTTCATGCTAATAAGGAAACTTTCATTCAAGAAAAGAGCAATTCGCATAAATTCATATTTTATGTAGCATACTTTAGTATTTTGGCCATAACTCACTCTACAAAACTCAAATTGAGATGATTCAAGAGGCTGTTGAAAGTTAAGAAAGAGATATACAAGTAAATGAAGATATTTAGAGTTAATTAGGTCTTATACCTAAGTTAAAATTATAAAATATTATCAGTTCATGAACAAAACTGGGCAGACTGAATATACATTAGTAAATGGGTAGTATCTCACTCAATATAGATCCAAATGAAGTAATTCAAGATGCTTCTAAAAGATAACAACAAAGGCTACAACTTTTATGTTTTAAGATTAAGTCAATTTAACCGTTATCATATTGACAAGTGTGCTACAATGTGCTACATAAGTGAATCCGAATTTAACTAGGATTATATTTTCTTATTTAAGTAGAATTATATTTTCTTATTTAAGAAGGGATTTTTTATTATTTAAGAAGGATTTTATTTTCTTATTTATTTAGGATATTAATTAGGTTTTATTTAGAGTTTCTTTAAGCCTATATAAAGGGCTTATTTTATATAACCTAGAAAGTATGCAATCATAGATGATTAATAAAATTTAGAGAGGATTCTCTTTAGTTTCTTAGTGGTTAACCATGTGACAACCTTTATGACTTATCAATCTATCTTTCAGATAATAGATTATGGCATCTTCATAATTATTTTTATTACTTATTTATTATTGTTCACAAGGTTAAAGTTTTGATATAGCTTTGGTTGTTTGGACTAACTAAACATGAGGTGAAGATTTCTTATGTCTGAATTGGAACTTGATTTGAAATTTCCTTGAGAGCATGAGTTTAGGTTCATGTTGAATAGGCTCCTAGAGCATATTGTCTAGTGGGTTCAAATCAACTATTCAGCTTCAAAACCTGCAGGTCATGGGGGATTAATATATAGTATGACTCTAATGATCCTAAAATCATTATCTAGGACTAGAATAGTAGTACAAAAGTAGATAAGCAAGCAGCTAAGAAGCCCTCACTAGCAATCAACTATGTGACTCGTAGCGGGGTGAGTATATCAACCCCTTAAAAAAGAGAAAGATCCCCTTAAAGGAAAAGAAGTGGCAAGTAATCAAGCTCTAGTCAAAAAGGAAGACACTATCCTCAAACAACTTAAGAAGACTTAGGCATAAGCTAGTATCTAGGACCAACTCATGGCCTCCAAGAAGTAAAGGGATGCCCTAGTTAAAGCAGTAGATAAGGCAAAGATCACCACTAACGCCTCGCCCTACAAGATGATAGCCTCTTTAAAGAAAGCTCCCTCTAATACAATCACCTTTTCAGATAAAGATTTACCCCTCAAGGGAAGGGTGCATAACCTTTCTCTCTTCATATAATCAATTGTCATGTCTAAAAAGACTCCATATTTTATGGTGGATAACAAATCTACTATTAATGTTTGCCCTCTGAGGTTACTACATAAGTTTGGGATGAATACTGAAAACCTAGAAGAGTCCAACGTGGTTATATGAGCTTATAATGATTTAAAAAAGCTAGTCATTGAGACTTTCAAAGCAACAGTTATAGTGGGTGATGTCGAATCATTAATAAAATTTACCCTCTTAGACATCCTCCAACTTGTTCCTTACTACTATAAAGACCTTAATTCCACCCACTAGGAGGCATACCCTTGATTATGCATCAAAACATCAAGTTCCCTCTGAATGGAAAGGTCATTACCATCCCTGCTGAAAACAAACAACATTATTGCTTGTCTAAACATGGTCCCACCAAGATTTTAAGTTTCTATAATTAGTGATGGTCATGTTGACCCTAAAGTTGCTGCTATGATAAAAAAGATGCAATATCTACCTTGAATAGGATTAGGAGGAAGGAACATTGGAGGTTACAGAATTCCCTGACTTTCAAGAATAGACCGACAGATGGGGTCTAGGGTATGATCCTAAAGGGTACATTAGGGGTAAGAAGTCAATTTCTTTTTTAATGGAAAGCTCAACCTAAGTCTACCAAGGATAAGCTAAGAAATAGGAAAGCAACAAAATCAAGAAACCAGGGTTCAAGATCTTCAATAACACCCTCAAGGGAAAGCACTTACTAGATATGATCACTGAGACTGACATCAATGAGCTAATGAAAAATCTAGAGCTAGAATCTGAGAGTGAGACTATCAATTATGCTCAAGCTACTGCCATCCTTGAATCAAGCATTAGTGACATCCTATTTGAAGACACTGATGATGATGATTTCTATGCTTTTTCCTTGTTTAAAATTGAAGATCTAATGAACTCCAAAGTTGATGGAATGAAATCAGATTTTACTTACTTGTTTGATGTCTTTCCTAATGGTAATGTCCATTACATTGACCAAAACATTAGCATGTTTGACATTCATTCCATATGCACTGAATCATAACATTGCCACGGAATCTAAACCACGCATTCTGTATATTTTGAAAGATGTTACCCCTAAAGAGAGGAGAAAAATTATAAAAATATTAATAAAATATTCAAAAGTATTTGCCTAGATGTATGACGATATGCTTGGTATTGATAGAGAAATTGCTCAACACTTTATCCCTACCAAAAATGTGGTAGACTAATAAAGTAAAAACTGAGAAGATTCAGACTAAGATAGGCCTAACAAATGAAAGAAGGCATCTAGAAGCAAATCAAGGAAAAATTCCTAGAGGTAGTAGGCTATCTAGAATGGTTAGTAAATGTAGTGCCATTATCAAAGAAAGATGGAAGGGTTAGAATCTGCGTCAACTATAGAGTTTTAAATAAGGCCTACCCAAAAGATGATTTCATATTACCTCACATAGACATACTAGTTGACAATGTCGCCACCACATGTGCAATGTGCTTCTTCATGGATGGATTCTAAGGGTGCAATCAGATCTTAGTGGCCATTATTGACAAAGTAAGTACAACCTTCATAAAAGAATAGGGCACTTATTGCTATAGAGTAATGCCCTTTGATTTAGAATATGGGAGCAACTTACTAGAGAATGGCAACTACAATGTTCCATGACATGATACACAAGGAAGTATAAGTTTACATTGATGACATGATGATCAAGTTAAAAACCAAGGAAGAACACCCTTTCGATCTTGAAAAATTCCTTAAAAGAGTCAAAAAGTATAATATTAGGCATAGTTTAAAGAAATGCATATTTGAAGTCACTTCAGGAAAGATGTTGGGGCATGTTGTCAGTTAGAATGAGATTAAAATGGAACCAGACCAAGCAAAAGCAATCAGAGAGATGCCAATGCCAAAAATGGAAAAAGAAATTAGAGTGTTTCTAGGGAAATTACAATTCATTAGCAGATTCATCGCCAAGTTGATAGCAGTGTGTGAACTAATCTTCAAGCTACTCAGAAAAGATCAGCCAATTTAGTAGAATGAGTAGTGTCAGTTAGCATTCGATAATATCAGAAACTACCTAGCTAATCCACCAGTTTTGAAACCACCTAAACTAGGTATACCTTTAACCTTGTATCTAGCCATTAAAGGAAATGCAATCGTTACAATGTTATCCTAAGAGGAAGAAATGAAAGCAAAATACACAGTCTATTACTTAAGTAAGAAGATGTTATCATATAAGGAAAAGTACAACCAAGTCAAGCAAATATGTCTGGTAATGGTATGGACAATGAAGAAACTCAGACATTACTTTCAGTCTTATAAAATTTAGGCCATGTCTAAAATGGATCCAATGAAGTACCTCTATGAAGCTCCCTCCCTAATAGGAAAACTTGACAAGTGGCTCATGCTATTGACAGAATTTAATGTGTAATACTTGACTAATGAGGAAGTAAAGGGAAGAGTAGTGGTTGAATTTCTAACTCCCAACCTCATTCCAGACTTAGAAGAAATCCAACTAGACTTCTTGGATGACCTTAGTTCAGCCATTGAGATTCAAGGACGGCCGATGTATTTTGATAGGGCAATTAATCAGTTCAGCACAGGAGTCAGTGTTATATTACAATCTCTAGAAGGTGAAATAGTACCAATTGCCAAAAAGCTCAAATTTAGAGTCATAAGTAACAAAACATAATATGAGGCATGTGTGCTCAAAATAAAAGCACTAATAGCCCTAGATGTTATAGAAGTTAAAATCTTCAAAGATTCCATGCTAGTAATTAATCATGCCATTGAAGAGTTGAAATTAAAATAGTAACACCTAAAACCTTACTTGGATCACTTGAAGCTACTGACCATGTCCTTCCAAAAATGTAAATTCATTCATCTCCCCATGAACCATAATTAGATAGTAGATGCACTTACTTCCCTAGCATCAATGTGGGAAGGACCATTCAAAACACCCATGAAGCCTTTATTCCTACTCAAATTAGGACAACCTTGTCATAAAAACTATAAAATAACAAAGACAAGAACATCTAAAAAACACTAGTTTTATGACATTTAGAGATATCTAAAGGCATGAGCCTATCCTGATCAAGATAGTGAAAAAGATAAGGTAGTCATCCAATGATTAGCATCAAAATTCACATCACACCAGGGTGCGTTATATAGAAGAACTAACTTTGAATTTGACTTTGACTTTGACTTGGAATATCTTGAATCTTCTCACATCTTTTAGAATATTCTTGAATCTTCCTTATTGACTCCAAAATAGAACATAACCCAAAAATTTGTCCAAGCTTTATACTTGACTATATTGATGTGTAGACTTCACAAATTAACCCTTTTGAGGATCGTATCAGCACACATGCCTTATATTCTACTTCATTATTTGTGACTCTAAATTTGAGCTTCTTGGCAATTGGTACTACTTCACCTTCTAAAGATTGTAATATGACACTGACTCCTACACCGAACTGATTAACTACCCCATCAAAATACATCTGCCATCCTTGAATCTCGATGGTTGAACTAAGGTTGTCCAAGAAGTCTAGTTGGATTTCTTCTAAGTCTGGAATGGGGTTAAGACCTAGAAATTTAGCCATTGCTCTTCCCTTTACTACTTTCTTAGTCAGGTATTGCACATCAAATTCTATTAATAGCACGAGTCACTTAGCACCCACTATAGAGGGAGTTTCATAGAGGTACTTCATTAGATCTATTTTAGACACAGCTTGAATTTTGTAGGACTGAAAGTGATGTCTGAGTTTCTTTATTACCTATACTATTACCAAACATATTTACTCGACTTGGCTATACTTTTCCTCATACGGCAACATCTTCTTACTTAAGTAGTAAATTATGTGTTCTGCTTTCATTTCTCCCTCTTGGGCTAACATTTCACCGATTGCATTTCCTTCGATGGCTAGATACAAGGTTAAAGGTTTCCTTGGTTTATATGGTTTCAGAACTAATAGGTTAGCTAGGTAGTTTTTTTTATCTTGTCGAATGTTAACTGACACTGCTCATTCCACTCAATTGGCTTATCTTTTCTAAGTAGCTTGAAGATTTGTTCACACACTACTATTAACTTAGCGATGAATCTGCTGATGAATTATAGTTTCCTTAGAAACCCTCTGATTTCTTTTTCTATTTTTGGCACTAGCATCTCTTTGACTGCTTTTGCTTTGTTTGGATCCATTTCAATCTTATTCTGACTAACAACATACTCTAACATCTTTTCTAAAGTGACCCCGAATATGCATTTCCTCAAATTAAGCCTAAGACTGTACTTTTTAACTCTTTTGAGGAATTTTTTAAGATTGAAATGGTGTTCTTCCCTAGTTTTTTACGGGACCGTCATGTCATCGACGTACACTTTTACTTCTTTATGTATCATGTCATGGAACGTTGTAGTTGCCATTCTCTGGTAAGTTGCTCTTGCATTCTTTAAATCAAAGGGCATTACTTTGTTGCAATAAGTGCTCCATTCTCTTACAAAAGCTATCTTTGCTTTGTCGGTGATGGCCATTAGGATTTGACTATACCCAGAGAATCCATCCATTAAGGAGTACATTGCAAATTATAGATGGCGAGGTTTAGAGCGCGCCCAAGATTTTAGCAACCATGACACTGTTTGAGCTTAAGGCCCTAGCGAACACACTAACCACTATCACAAAGACATGGCGTGGAGATGAAGATTTGCCACCCAGGGTAATAATTGGAACAAATAAAAAATGGTGGTACTTGATTCTTTAAAAGAAAGCTAGCACCACGACTAGGAGATTCTGGATACGAAATACTTACTTCTTTTAGTCTTGTGTTTATTTAGAATTACTTTATGAATTACTATCTTGCCATTTATTTACGTGCAATTTCATAAAAACCCTTATTAAAAGAATTAACTCCAAGTAAATTAGTCATGAAAAACACATGAAAACAATGCATTCATTTAAATTCATAATCTCTAGTTAGTCTAATCTACATTGATTTTAATTAAATGGGTTAAATCTACATATTTTAATTTACAAGTGACCTTAAGGACTAAAGATCTTAATTCCTATTTAATTTTAATTAAGTGAACCTAAGTCTATTTATTTTAATTCTAAAAATGGGCCTAAATCTATAAATTATGAAGTATTTAAATTAGTGGGCCTAGTTCTACATGTTTTAATTCTAAGGTGATCTTAAATCTACAAGTTATGGAAAAGGCTTAAATTTAATGGGGCTAAGTCTAAATAATTTTAATTATCTTAGGTAAGCCTATGTCTAAATTAACTAAATGGGCCTAAATTATCTCTAACCTAAATTCTAATTAATTATGGGCCTAAAATCAATTTTAATTAATTAATTAAACCTAATCCTAATTAAATTAGTAGACATACTAAAGAAAAATTGAATCTAATCATTAAACCTAAAAAAAAAAACCTTAAAGCATAAGCTTAAAGCAAACAAAATGAAAACATGATATAAAAATCATAAGATTAACAAATCAAATATAAATATAAAATAATCAAACAAAAAATTAATTAGATGCATAAATTAAAAGAATAAAAACATAATAAGATAAACTATATAATAAATAAACTACATTAATCATGCATTCAATGATATCTAACCCTAATTAAATTATATACAACAAAAACCATTAACTTTAATTAAAGTTTTACCAAATAAACCTAATTTACTAATCAATTAATAAAATAAAACACACAACTACACGCAAAGGATTCCACTATTCCCATTATCGAGATGATTACAATGATATACTCAAAATAAAAATAGAATTAATACAACCCAAAAAAATAAAAAAAAATAAATACAAAATAAAAAATTGAACACAATAATAATAAATAAATAACCTAGAAACTATATTCAACCATAAAATTCAATCCATGGCATTCTATGGATCTTCATGGATTTTGTTCTCTAAGTGAATTCGTCATGTAACTCCCTCCATAACCACAAACATAAACATAAAAATAAACAATGATTAGTAATAAATGTAATAAAAATAAAGATCAAATAAAATTAGAATTGAACAAAAACCAAAATAACCAAAGAAAATTAACAGAAAAAAGGGGGTAGAATAGAGATGATGGGATGAATGCAGTATTAATTTGCTCCTCATAGTGGTATGAATGACCATTGCTTAAAATAGGCCTTCAATGCTTGATTTGTTTTCCTCCTAAAAGTCTACTACCTCTTCTTAAAACAACAGTACTTCTAAAGAAAATCTTTGTTTGAAAAACTGTATAAAAATCCAAATAAGAAGTAGAAAAGTCCCCCTATAGGAGAGTTGAGTTGGGTTTATATAGAAAACCCTAACTCCACTCATGTATCCTATCGTGACTTCTCTATTCATAGTGATAAAATTTTGGTTTGATAAGGACTTTTAATTTCCTCAAAAAATTAAATAAAATCCTAGAAAAGGGATTTATCACATTATTTTAACCAATTAAAATTCAAAAAATGAGAATTTTTATTTACTGAAAAATAAAAAACATAGACAGAACATGTTTAATTCTGACTGGGATTATATAATTCCAATCAAAATTACATAATTTCGATTGGTTTTATGTAATTCTAATCATAATTATAGAATTCTAATCTCTTTTTTTATAACTTTTAATTATAGAAAGACCCTTAAAAGAAATAAAATTTTCAATTAGGTCCTTAAAGAAAACATTACAATTAAGTGCTTAAAAACCCAATTAAGTTCTTTTGAAAATACATTTAAGCTTTGAGGTTTCAAACTTCAAGTGTTGAAGATTTATTTATAATATTTTCATCATTAAAGTTCTCTGTCGCATCCACATTCCATCATCCTGAAATTGGGTGCGTACACATATGTTGATGTCGTCAACCAGTATATGTATGTGAGGTAGTGGGAAATCATCTTTCGGACAGGCCTTGTTCATATCTCTATAGTCGACATAGATTTTAACCCTTTCATCTTTCTTTGATATTGGCAATACATTTGCTAACCATTCCAAATAGTCTACTAACTCTCTAGGAATTTTGCCTTGATCTGCTTCTGATGTCTTATTTCACCAGTTAGGGCCATTTTGGTCTAAATCTTCTTAATTTATGCTTTACTGGTTTGCACCAATCCTTGGTAGGGTTGGAGTGTTAAGCAATGTCTCTATCAATACCAGGTATATCGTAATATGTCTAAGTGAATACTTTTGAATATTTTATTAATATTTTTTTTCAATTTCTCTCTTTTCTTTAGGGGTAACATCTTTCAAAAATGCAAAATGCATGGTTCAGATTCCATGCCAATGTTAAATGATTCAGTGCATATGGAATGAATGTCAAATAAATTAATGTTTTGATTAATGCAATGCATGCTACCACACCAGAAAAACATCAAACAAGTAAGCAAAATCTAATTTCATTGCATTAACTTTAAAGTTTATTACATCATCAATTTCAAACAAAGAAAAAGTAAAAAAATTAAAAATGCAAACTTTCTGTATATCAGTTGGTTAATAGACATTTCTGTGTTTGGATCATCCACTACTTGTATTCTTCATTAGTAACATCATCTTCATTACCAATGGTAAATTGGTGGATGATTCTCTTCCTCCATGTTATTCTGAAGTGATCCATAAACCTTTGTTGTATCCTACCACCAGAGAAATATACAAGATCAAAAGGTACATGTTATTTCTCACCAAACTGCCTCTTTACTAGTGCTAGATAGTAGTAGGTGCATGACCTAAATCCTAAGATTAGCACATAGTTGACATATGTGTAGAGCATCACATGTTCAAGCTTCCACTATAGACACATCTATATCAGTTGGTATTCTGGCATATCCTTCATGCATTTGATCCAATGTCAGGCTGTGATGTAGGATGAGCGTCTATGAACCATCCTTGACATGTCTTTCTAGGTGATTCCTAGGTTGATATCTCCTATAATTTTCTATAGGTTTGATGTCCATAAACAACCCTAGGTGTCACGCATTAAAATTAAAGCTAAACAAGACAAAACAGACTTCAAAAACATGTCCAAAAGGCTCTAAAACCTCTATAAGTGGTCCTAGAATAGTCCAAAACAACCCAAGGATTAGCGTATATCACTCAAAAGTGCATGTAAACACCCCTCAGTGTCACGCGCTAAAATTAAGCCGAATTTGATAAAATAGACTTTGAAAACATGTCCAAAAAACCCTAAAAACTAACCTCAAAAAAGCCCGCATAAGCCCTGAATAGAGCGTATGATGTGCGAAAGTGCGCATAACTGTGCACGAGCGCACATGACCAAGTGCTCCATCCTAAGGATGAGCATGTATACATCAAGGTTCAGCGTGCACCCAAGATTTTGACAATCATGACACTATTTAGGCTCAGGGCTCTAAGGAACACACTATTATATCACAAAGACATAGCATAGAGATAAGGAGTTGCCACCCATGGTAATAATTAGGACAAATCAAAATAGTAGTACTTGATTCTCTAAAAGAAAGCTAGCATCACAACTAGGAGATTCTAGGAATGGAATACTAACTTCTCTTAGTCTCGTGTTCATTTAGAATTATTTTATGAATTACTATTTTATTCTCTAATTACATAAAATTTTATTCAAACCCTCAATAAACATCCATTTAACCCAAAGGCAACAAGTCATAAAATTACATGTAAAAATGCATACAAAAGGCAGCATCCCTACATATTTTATTAATTTTATTAATTAAAGCTAGCTAATTGTACATATTTTATTTACAAGTAAAATGGACTAAATATGGGCCTACATTTTAATTCAATTAATGAGTCTAAATTTACTTGTTTTAATTAACTAAGGAAATGGGCCTATTGTCTACAAATTTTAAAGAAGAAATTAGATTATTAAATGGGCCTAAGTCTAACTTAATTTTAACTCAAATAAAAATGGTGGCTAAATCTATTTATTTTAAAAGAAATGAAATTAATGGACTAAGCTAAATTTAAATTAATTTTAATTAACTAGAAATGGGCCTAAAGTCTAATTATTTTTAAAAAGAAATAAAAATACATTAGTGGGTTGAACTAAAGTCTAAGTTAATTTTATTAATTACAAGTAGGCCTTAATCTAATTAACCTACATGGGCCTAAATTAATTAAAACCTAAAAATTATTTTTAAGCCTATTTATTAAATGGTTTGATCCTACTATGGGGCTTAGGGCCCAAAAGGTATGAGGACTAAAAACAAAACCTAATTCAATAAACATACTAAAAAAATAAATTGAAACAATAATTTTTCTAAGAAACCCTAATTCAATTTCATGCAACCCTAAAATTAATCTACTTCCATCATTGATTTTAATTGAATTTTACCAAATTGAGCCTAGATTACTAATCAATTTTTTTAGTGCAGAGAATTAAAATTTCACTAATTTCCCTCTATTGGGGCTATTACAAACTACAGTGTAAGAAATTAAAACAAATTAATTATAACTCAATAAAAACAATGAACAAAATACCACAAAAAATAATAAACCCTAAATTCTATAGGGATTTCAGAAAATTTAGTCCATAGCATCCTATGGTTTCTTTAATATAGCTACTACAAAAATCTCACATTACCAACCTCACATTCAGAGCACCACAGAACATAAAAAAAACATAACAAATAAAATCAAAATAAAAAAATAAAAAAAAAGAGTAGCGACTGCTGCGCAAATGTTGTTCGAATGCCCCTCAGATTAGGATTGTCATCGTTTTGAGATTGACTCTGTTGTTTTTTTTTTTTTTGGACTTTAAAAGTAAAGAACATATTTTTGTTAATTTCTTGAAGGTTTTGAAAATGAAAAATGAAGAGCTAAGATGTGTGGCTTTCTGCACAGTAAAGAAAATAACTAGGGTTTTATTTTTAGACTCAAAATATTTTTTTCTCTTTCTTCTCCTCTCTAATTTTTCTTCACAAACTCTACCTCTTTAGGGTTTTTTCGTAGCCTCCTCCTTTCATAGACTCTGCCTCTCGGCTTTTAAAACCTGGCCAAACAACCTCTAACCCCTACGATCACGTAAGGAAGTCGTGTGATATTGGGAGCGAGAGAAGGAGTCTTAGAAGTCTGGATTCTTATTTTTGAACTTTCAAAATCAAGATAATAAGATGGTGATAGAGTTTTGAAAAAAAATCAAAAACTCACACACGCAGGGATACATGGTGTCTTGGACCAATGAAAAAATTAAGAAATGATAAAAAAAAATCAATTTTTAGTGTAAAAAATCAATTTTTAGCAAAAATCAGTACTCTGGAATGCTGACTAATGTCGTGTAATGCTAATTGGCATTATATAATGTTGGTCGGCATTACATAATGTCGGTCAGCATTAAATTTTGGCAGATTACATTTTTTTAAAATTATAAAAAAGGTCCTTGAAAGTTTCTAATTTTTTTAATTAAATCCCTAAAAAAACCAATTTTGTAGTTAAATCCACAAAACATAGCAATTTGGTCCTTTAACTCGTAAAACTCGACACTCGAGATCAATTCTTGATTAGATTTTCATCATAGGGGCTTTCGTCGCACGCGTGCACAATTGCATCCCAAATTTGGGTGCTTACAATTGCCCTTTGAAAGAGTCCTAAAGGTGGGGGGTGAATAGGACTATCGAACAAAAATGGGAAATTAAAGGAATTATTTGTAAGAAGTGAGTAAGAGTAGAGAAGGAAGAATGATGAACACAAATATTTAAGGAGTTCGGATTCACAAATAATCCTACGTCTCCACCTAACTTATCCCCAAGTTAGGAATTTTTAATCACCCACAATCTTATTAATAAGATTGAGAATACACAAGAGTTTTATGGCTCACTCTTACAACCTTACAATCTTGAGTTTTCAAGGCTCACTCAAAAATCAAATTCCCAAGTGTTTTAATGGCTAAACACTTAAACCAATTCCTTTAGAATAGAATCTTACTTCTCATTTTCTAAACCCAGAAAATAGTAGAATAAGAATATCTATTATAATCACTCACCAACTCTCACAAGATTTATACACAAAGATTTTGATTGAAAGAAAGTTTTAGAGCTCAATTGAATGTATAAGAAAATGATGAATGATGCACAAGTTTTCTTAACATTTTAATTGAATTCTAAGTTGTGTTTATTTAGACAAACACTCAAAAATGTAGTTTTTAGATGTATCAATCATGTCTCCAATGTTTAGAATTTATTTTGAATCAATTCTTGAACTTATAGCACCTCAAGGGCTACTCACGAGCGCCTCACGAGTGAACAGTGCTTGTGAGGGGTGAAAATATAGTCGTTGCCTTTAAAAATTCCTATTGGAATTTTTTCAAAGATGCACTCACGAGCAGGTCATGAGCCACTAGCTCGTGAGGAGCACTGCCATCTTTTGGCAAAAATGTGCTCCAAATGCTCCTTTGACGGATTGCTCGTGATCACTTCTAAAGATGCTCATGAACGGGACTGAAGACGATCGATTCAGCCAAAACATTCTTCATAAAAGTTGTAGATAATTGTCTTATATTTCCATAAAACTTTGAATCACCTCATTTGGACATCTTTAGCTCAAGATATTGCTGAATTACCAAGAGATGTGCAAACTAAAATGCAAGCTGCATATGCTAACTTCGACTGAAGATTTTCATGCCCAAATGAACTTGTATTTTGATGATCAAGTACAATTTGGAAAGCTTAAGATGTCTACTTCAAAAGTGAAGAAGCTCATTTTCTCATTTAAGAGCTCTAAATAAGTCAAAAGCCTTCTTCAATCTCAAAGGTTCAATCAGCCTAAAAAGTCACTATTCACCCAAAAGTGTATATGCTTGGTATATGTTGGTATATAATTCCCTACACACTTAATTGAAATTATTAGTATAAAAATTGTTTTTCAAAGTCCAAAATTAGGAGTTTGATCATGCAAATGGTCAACACCCCTTTTTCTCACTATTTGCTTGACAAATTACAGCAAAGCAATAGTAACACACAATTTCAAAAGAAAGAATTAAGGTACTTCATTGTATCCTAATTGACATGCTAATGCTTAAATTGTTGAGCAATTTTAAGCATGATGTTATGTTTAATATGTTTCACTGTATTTCCTATAGAATGTCTAGTGAATTTTATGCATTTCTTTATATTCCCTATGGACGTCTAGTGAATGCAATGATTCTTGCTATATTCCCTGTAGGATGTCTAGTGAGCCTTGATTTGAAAACATGTTATAGTTCTTATGGAACATCTAGCAATAATATCATACCTTCTATGTAGTGTCTAGCAAACTGCACTATATTCTTTTTGGAACGTCTAGTGATAGTGGATTTTGTTATATTCCCCATGGGACGTTTTAATGAAATGAATGTAATGATTCTCGTTATATTCCCTGTAGAACGTCTAGTGAGCCTTGATTTGAAAACATGTTATAGTTTTTGTGGAATATCTAGCAATTTGATAAATTTAAAATTTCGCTATATTCCCTGTGGGATGTCTAGTGATAATAGATTAGCAAAAAATGTCCTATAACTCTTGTGGAATACCATAACTATTGTGTAGTGTCTAAAAATTTATGAATGTTATTATATACTTCCTAAAAAAACTAATATATTTTAACATAACTGACAAGGTTAAATATATGGGAATATATGGAAGGATATTGAACTTTAATTTTATTTTAAATCGGCTATTAAATTTTAATTTGTATTTTTTTTATTTTAAATTTTTATTTAATTTTACAATAGTTACTAAAAAAATTAGTATGAATAATTTACAATTACTATTTTAATTAAGAATTAAAGCTTTTTTTTAAAATAAGTTTATATTTTCTATACATTAATAGAGAATAAGAAAAAATTTGAAAATTTTTTTATTTCACCCAATTAGAGCATGCTCATCTTGAGATGATCTTATAAGAAGTAATTTTTATAATTTCTAAACTAAATTAAAAAGATAAAAAAAAATTAAGGGATTAAAATGACCAAATTGTAATAAACATAAAGTTGAGTGATTATTATTGTATTTAACACAACTGATAGGCAAAAGAAAAAAAAAAACTTGAACCATCCAAAATAAAAGAGTTATTTACACTCATAGTCCCTAACTTATTACTTATTTCCTCCCATCGTTCTAAGAATCAATTGACATATAAAAATTTCTGATTTTTAATTCAATAATAATAATTCCTTATTCTTTTATTTTTCTAATGAAATCAACATTAAAATGCTGATATGGACAAATAAGAGGATAATAGTATAATAAAATTATTTTCAATAAAAAATCAAAAATCAAAAATCATACTATTTAGAATTTATCATACTATTTAGAATTTTTTACTTAAATAATAAAATTTAATACGGACTCATATAGTCTGTAATTTATTATTAAAAATAATTTTAACGCATTTTCATCTTTTTATTTGTTGATATGAGTATTTTGATATTGATTTTATTAAAAGAATATCAACAAGAAATTACCATTAAAAGTTAAAAAATTTTGTGTAATCAATTAATTATTTAGGACAACGATGTGAAAGGGATAATAAGTTAAAAGGACCGCCGGTCTAACAAACCAAAATAAAGAAAGAAGAAACGAAGGTAAGAGAATAAGAAAGTAAGAAAATAATGGCTGTCGTGGCGAAGAGTTTTGGCTGTCAACCTTCGTCGTCTTCATGTTCTGTTTCTGTACTTCCGTCATCAAAAAAGCCCTCTACTACTTCTCTAGGTATTCTTTCTCTCCTTCTACACACAAATATGTAAGGATGATGACATCCTGTAAATCATTTTTCCCCTTTCCAACTAAAACTCCTTCCATAGATAATGTTTTTTTTTTTTTCGTTCAGTTTCCGTTTCCAGGTTTCCCTTCAAATCCGTTGATCTACTCTCAAAATCTCTCACTGGACTTTCGTTTCACACTCCCACTATCACAACAATGAGAAAGGCGTCAATTGAAGTCAAGGATGGTGGGGAGTCTGTCTCTGAAAGTGATGATGAAGACAATTTGCTGTTTGACAAACTTCCTCTGGATCCAAAGTTGCAACAGAAGCTTGAGCATAAGATGAAGATGAAGTTAGCAAAGAAGATTAGGCTTCGGAGCAAGAAACTTGTTCGCCAACGCAGGATGAGGAAGAAGGGACGCTTTCCCAAGATAACAAGTTGAGGGATGTCTCATTTCTGTGTCCTCTCATCTTTCAGGTATCCATCCTTTTTGCAGCTAATTTAATAGATTTCTGTTTTATGGGGTAGTGTTTTATGGGTTCTGGAGTGTAAGATGTTTTGAAGTTGCAGATTGTACAAAATTTAACTCATTGCTTGCTAACATAGATGGCCTGCTGCAGCCCAATAGGTACTAGGTGACGATGAAGTTCTCAAGGTTGATGCAATGTTGTCCAGGACAATTTGAGGTATGTCAACAAGTAAGAAGCCGGAAAAGAATGCAAAAGGTTATAAAATGACTGGTGAAGAATTGTGCATATATTACATTGAGACTCATATGCCCCAATTGGTCCTAGTTTTTGAGGAAATGAGGGCTGTGAGGTGTTAGTTGACAACTAAAGACTGCACTACACAATTATTCCTTGATTGATTCAAATGGAACCAACCATTATTTCTTGTGGATGGAGTTTTAGATTCTTGAATTTTAGTTTCTAAGTTGGAATAATTTAGTCTTGGTTGGAATCAAATGGGACCAGAGCTTATAAGATGAGGATGTCTACTTTTTAATGAGAGAAAGTGAGAAGTTCCTAAACAAGAAGATTATAGGAGAGAAAAATCACATTGCTTGGATGACTAGCTAGTAATATAAATAGAAGCTTGAGGTCTTTAGCAATACATTTTGGATGTGGTGCATTTAGTTTTCGGGTTTGTTCGGAACATGTACAGAATTTGAAATTTAATGTTAAATTCTGTGAGTCCAAGATCTGAACTCAATCTGCTCTTTGCTGTTCCTATTTGTTTTTTTTTCCCCCCCATGAGTCACTCTCTAACGGAAGAAGTATTACTTGAAGTAATTTCTTGTTTACATTGATGCCATGGGATTTTTAAATGGAAAAATTACCAATGAGGTTGTTACAACTTCCAATCAATTAATCAAGAATCAGGAAGACTCAGTCAAAGTGATCCTTAGTTTGGAAAGAACAGTAAAAAATTTTCACATGGGGAAAAGAACTTGGATTGAAGATATCAAGATCATCATAGTTGTCATGTTTTTATTTTTAGATTTTGAGTTGTTGCAGATAAGATGAAGTGATAAAGTTCATACATTTCTTTACTGTTTTTTAGCATTAATAGCACATTGTTTCAGTTGTATTCTTGTATTTTCCATTCCAGGACTGAGTTCTCTTAATGCTCAGAGTTGGAAGGTTATTTCTAACGGGCCCGTTTGTTTTCTTCCTGCACTGTAGGTTGCAATTACAAAGGTAGAAATGCCAGTCAACCACAACCCAGCAGCAGTTCCCAACTTACAGATTTCTCAAGCAATCACTCTAGAACTAGAACTCAAACTTGGGATCATAAAAGAGAAAGGTTCAGCTGTCCAAGATTTTTATGTTTTGTGCACGTAGCAGAAGATACAATGTGGGAGTTCTAAAGTCTCTCATCCTAGTTTCTCTTTAGATCAGTATAAAGAATTAATTGACCTGGTTTAACATGAATTTGATAAGAGTGTGATGGACTGGCTTATGAATCTGATAATTGTTCTTTTGCATGTTTGTCTTTCTTTTACTATCCCTTTTTCTTTAGAAAGAAAAGCAAAGCGTCAATTCTCTTCTCTTCTGATTCAAAGCACAATACAGAAATCTGCCTTGAGTTTGGTTGACGTATGAGGGAAAGATTCCAATGGAAAGGTCCAATATCTTGAAAATTTAAAAAAATAAAAAACACAGGTCACTATTTTCTGTGATTAGTAGAACTACCTAATCGTAGCCTGTAACTCAGGCTGTGACTTGTGATTGCCAGTAAGAAATTTCTGGCTGCATTTTGAGGCAAATAATTGAAGATAATTATTTTGTGCGTTTTGCTATGTTATCAGTCAATGATTTAGTTTATGTTCCATATATAGTTATTGTTTTTGTGTTTCTGGTGTTAGTTAATTTTGATTTTGTGTTTCATCGTAAGTTTATGCGCTCATAGCATGCATTCTAGGGGAATCATTGGTTTTGTCATATATCTAATGTTAAAAGAACAAGTAGGATTAACATGGTAGGTATTAATAAACTTTTTAACATTTTGAGGAAATGTGTGAATGATTCTTCTGCAACTTACCTTGCTCTTTTATCGTTCTATTTCACTTTAGCAGGCTCATCTCCTTAGCAAAGCTTTGTGCCAAAACTCAACTTTCCTCATCTGCAGTCCAAATTTTCCTTGTCCGTTAATTTTCTTTGTTGTGGCTTGTACATGTGCATTTAAATGGTCTTAATGTTTGACTTAAAACATTAT
The DNA here is from genome assembly GCA_947683625.1 of Mallotus nudiflorus. NCBI lineage: Eukaryota > Viridiplantae > Streptophyta > Magnoliopsida > Malpighiales > Euphorbiaceae > Mallotus > Mallotus nudiflorus. The sequence goes on along the minus strand of CANTUR010000069.1, from coordinate 4,777,353 downwards.
TATAAGATGTTTTCCTTTGCTTTGCATTATAATCAAGGGAGACTCGAATTAGAGATTATATTGATTTAGTTGCATGGCAGCAAACTTCACAAGCTGGGAGCAATTTTATTTTTAATCCTTTATATAGGATTGTAGCATTTGAGGTATGTATGGTGGTGTTCAATTGAATTGCTTTTGATAGAAACATATAATTGTCAAGTAGTTATGGTGGTAATGGTTTTATTTGTCTCATCTCTTCATATCTGTTTGGTAATGTTGTGGTTTTCCATTTTTATTTTTATTTTTTTTGGTAAAAAAAACAATATAAAATACAACGTCTTTGTTAACGTGATTATAGGAATCAATAACATCAGTTGCCTAATTTTATGATGTAAATAGATAGATTTTTAGGAAGTATTTTTAGAATGTGTATATCACAAGTATTGACAACTTTTCTTTCCTCTATGATGTAAATAGGCAGATTTTTAGGAAGTCTTATTCTTTCTTTCCTATTATAGTCATCGGATTCTTGTATAAATATCAGTCTTCATTGTACAAAAGAAATATACAAAAAATTCCTTTTCCTTTATCATGGTATCAGAGCTTTTCTTCTTTTCTGTAAATTTTTTGGTTCTTAGCTCGTGATTTTTTGGTGCCTTGTTTTGCATAATTTCTTAAGATCCATACCACCTCCACTTCCAAATGGAGAAATCTGATATTGCAAAACCTATTGCAACGGTCTTGACTGGTTCAAACTATAATCTGTGGGTCCAAGGAATGAAGAGTTTCTTGATCGGTCGTAAGCTTTGGCGTATTGTTACCGAAGATATCAATAAGCCAACCAAACAACAAGATGAAACTGATGACAAATTTGCTGACCGCCTTGAAGATTAGGATAGCAAAAACCATCAGATTATTACTTGGTTTCGCAACACCTCTATTCCATCCATTCACATCCAATTTGCTGATTATGACAATGCAAAAGAAATTTGGGATTTCTTGGCCAGTAGATATCGAACCACTGGACTTGCTTATTACTTTCCGTTATGGACTACACTTCATAATTTGAAACAAGAATCTGGTCAATCTGTGAATGATTTTCTTACTCAAGTTCAACCGATTTGGAATCAACTATCTTAGGCTAAAATAAGTGAAGATCATCTTCATCTTATTCAAGTTCTCATGGCTCTCCGACCTGAATATGAAGCTGTCCGAGCCTCTCTACTACACCGACATCCTCTTCCTACATTGGATATGGCTATACAAGAAATCATTTTCGAAGAAACTCGCCTCAATCTTGACAAAACCTTGAATTCTGAAATTGCTCTTGCAACTACTCGTTCCTCATATCAGAAATCTAGCCACAACTCTTGTAAGAATTGCAATAAAACTGGTCATATTTTTGTTAATTGTCCTACTATCGAATGCAGATATTGTCATGCTCTTGGCCATATTCTTGAGAATTGCCCGACTCGTCCTCCACGACCAAAAGGAGTGGTCTTTAAACCTAAGACTGTCTCGAAGCCTGGCCTTCCTTCTGTGTCCGCTGCTGCCACTGACGGTTCTGCTGCCACTGACGGTTCTGCTGCCATCACTATGAGTGATCTTGAAGCACTATTCAAATAGGTTATCTCTTCCAATTCATCTACTGCCATGTCTGTCACTCCAAGTACCTCGCATTGGCTTTATGATTCTGCCTGTTGTAACCATATGACTAATAATGCTAACCTGTTGTCTTCTACCTCACCGAATTCTTCCCTGCCACCGATCCATACTGCCAATGGTAGCAAAATGAATATCAGTCACACTGGTCATGCATCTACCTCCAATCTTAGTCTTCCTGAAACCTACTATATCCCTAATTTAGCCCTCAATCTTATCTCTGTTGGTCAGTTATGTGAACAAGGGCTGAATGTTAACTTTTCCCCTTCTTGTTGTCAGGTACAGGATTTACAAACGGGATAGATTCTTGGGACAGGTCGCAGGGTGGGTCGATTATTTGAACTTGTCTCTCTTCATCTTCCTTAGAAATTTCTGTCTGCTGCTACAACTACCAACTCTTCTATTCACCAATGGCATCTTCATCTTAGTCATGCCTCAACTAGCAAAATTCAGTCTTTAATTTCTTGTGGCTTGTTAGGATCTATAAAATTTGAGTCATTTAATTGCTTACATTGTCAGCTTGCAAAACAACCAGCGTTGTCTTTCAATCTTAGCAATTCCATTTCAGAGAGTCCTTTTGACTTAATTCATTCGGACATTTGGGGTCCTTCCCCTATTTCTTCAATAAATGGTTTTCGTTATTTTGTGTTGTTTATTGATGATTATTCTTGTTTTACATGGATCTATTTTTTGAAAAATCGCTCTGAATTACCACAAATTTACACTTCATTCACTAATATGATTAAAACTCAATTCTCTTCTACTATTAAAATTCTTCGAACAGATAATGCTATGGAATATAGGGATTCTTCCTTACTCTAATTTCTCAGTCAACAAGGGACTTTGGTTCAATGTTCTTTTCCTCACACTTCCCAACAAAATGGACGAGCTGAACGTAAACATCGTCACATAATTGACTATATTCGTGCTCTTCTTCTTTCTGCCTCTTATCCCAAAAAATTTTGGGGTGAAGCCGCTCTTACTGCAGTCTACAGCATTAATCGAGTCCCTACCTTAGTTCTCCAAAATTTATCCCCTTTTGAAAAATTTTTTAGTAAGCCTCCTGACTATTCTCTACTTAAACCTTTTGGTTATGCCTGTTTTGTTCTTTTACAACCCCATGGACGTATGAAATTAGAACCACATGCTTGTTTATGTTGTTTTCTTGGATATGGTATTGAACACAAAGGGTATTGTTGTTGGGATCCTATTACCAATAGACTTCGCATATCTCGTCATGTTACCTTCTGGGAAAATACCATGTTCTCATCTCTTTTTAAATTTCACCACTCTGTTAATGTTGACTCTATGTTTTTCACTTATTCCTCCATTGAGTTATTTCCAAGTTCTGACATAGAAAATTCTGATATGCTCAATATTAGGCCGTCCACACCTGCTCCTAGTGATTCTGCTCTCATTATTGATCCTAAACCTGTTGATCCTCCACCTATCCTTAACACCACTCTTCGTCGTTCCACCCGGGTAAGAGAAACTCCTCATTATCTTACTGATTTCCATTGTTATTCTGCTATTGCCACCATTCATGAGCCTCGCTCTTATCGTGAGGCAAGTACTGACCCTCTTTGGCAGAAAGCTATGTCTGAAGAACTTCAAGCTTTGGAGAGAACTCATACCTGGGACTTAGTTGATCTTCCTCCTCACAAGTCCCCTATTGGCTGCAAATGGATTTATAAAATCAAGACTCGTTCTGATGGGTCCATTGAGCGCTACAAAGCTCGCTTAGTAGCCAAAGGTTACACTCAAGAATATGGGATCGATTATGAAGAAACTTTCACTCCGGTTGCTCGATTGACATCAGTCCGTAGTTTATTAGCTATTGCTGCAATTCACAAATGGAAGCTTCTCGAGATGGATGTCAAAAATGCGTTCCTCCATGGTGATTTATCCGAAGAGGTGTATATGCATCCTCCCCCTGGCTATCATTCTCATCATAAGGTCTGCAAGCTCCGACGAGCTTTGTATGGCTTAAAACAAGCTCCTCGAGCCTGGTTTGCCAAATTTAGTTCTACTCTTGCTCAACTTGGCTTTATCTCTAGTCCACACGATTCTGTATTGTTCATTAGTCAAACTGACCATGGTATTGTACTTTTGCTACTTTATGTTGATGATATGATCATAACAGGGAATGATATATATGGTATCTCCAAATTACAACATTTTCTCAGTCAATGTTTTGAAATGAAGGACCTTGGCCATCTCAGTTATTTTTTGGGTCTTGAAGTTTCTCATACTTCTGAAGGTTATTATCTCTCTCAAGCTAAGTATGCATCTGATCTACTTTCTCGAGCAGGCATTACTGATGGTAAAACTATATCAACCCCATTGGAACTCAATTGCAAACTTACTCCTCTCGATGGCACTCCTCTTGATGATCCTACCTTATATCGACAACTTGTTGGTAGTCTTGTTTATCTCACTGTTACTCGCCCTGATATCTCATATGCAGTTCACTTAGTCAGTCAGTTCATGTCTGCCCCTCACTCATCGCATTTTTCTGCAGTTCTTCGGATACTTCGCTATATTAAAGGCACTCTTTTTCATGTTCTCCATTTTTCTGCTCACTCCTCTTTGGTGTTATCTGGCTACTCTGATGCTAATTGGGCTGGTGATCCCACAGATTGTCGTTCTACTACTGGTTATTGTTTTTTCTTAGGCAATTCTCTTATCTCTTGGCATAGTAAAAAGCAAACAGTCGTTGCTCATTCCAGCAATGAATCTGAGTATCGTGCTCTAGCTGATGCTACATCTGAATTACTTTGGTTACGCTGGTTGTTATCTGATATGGGTGTCCCACAATCTTCTGCTACTATGCTTCATTGTGATAATCGAAGTGCTATACAGATCTCACATAATGACGTTTTTCATGAGCGTACCAAACACATTGAACTTGATTGCCATTTTGTTCGTCATCATGTTACTCAAGGCACCATACTTTTGGTTCCCGTCTCCTTTGCTAACCAAGCCGCTGATATCTTCACCAAAACCCATCCACCCACACGTTTTCGAGATTTACTAAGCAAACTCAAGTTGGCATCCACTATGCCATCTTGAGTTTGAGAGGGGGGGGTGTTAACGTGATTATAGGAATCAATAACATAAGTTGCCTAATTCTATGATGTAAATAGGCAAATTTTTAAGAAGTATTTTTAGAATGTGTATATCACAAACATTGACAGTTTTTTTTTCCTCTATGATGTAAATAGACAGATTTTTAGGAAGCCCTATTCTTTCTTTCCTATTCTAGTCATCGGCCTCTTGTATAAATATCAATCTTCATTGTACAAAAGAAATATACAAAAAATTCTTTTTCCTTTATCAGCCTTCATTGGATTTTTTTTTTTTTCTTTTTTCAGCTCATTGTAAAGTGTTTTTTGAAAAAAAAAAAAAAAAAAAAAAAAACATGAAAGAGTAAACCATAAAATGTGGTTTCTATGTAGCGGTTTTTTTTCTTGACTTTTCTTTCTTGATTTACGGTTGATGAATCTGCAAGTAATCCCATGATTTGTAGTTAACTATTGAAATATGTTTGGTTTATCACTTTTCTAAACTAATCAATAATTTTAATGAAAGAATTAAAGAATCTTAACCTATCTATTAAACTATCACTTAAATTTAACTTAGAAACAATCAATTACAATGCAAGTAATATGGCATTTCTTTTTATTTGGATTAAATAATGAATAATCAATCTATATTTTCTCATCTAACTTTGAGATGCATATGATATTACCGCTGTACTTTTTATAATTCTTTCACAAGCAATTTTAAGATATCTGTAGCAAATTAAAATTTTAGTTAAAACTTATGAATTTTTGCCTCACCAAGTTTAATTAATAAATTCTTTTCCAAACTTAATTTCAAAAGAAATCACGTAATACTTTTTTTGGTTGGACAGAAATAAAATTCAACCTTAATTAAACATGTACAAAATATTATTCTAGGGCAAATTTACAAGTTGTGTGGGCATATTGCTCCACCTTTCCCTATTTTTAAGCATAAAGTCATATGTTGACAATCAATTCGCAACTTGATTCGTCTCTCTGCTTATATGGACCACTTTGGCATTTCAATTTCTATGTAGGCTTTAATATGCTGGCTCTCTTCAATAATCGCTAACATCTCCCATTGATAGTCCTCAAATCCTGCAAATACCCTTGGCGATATGTGGTTTTGGCAATTCTCTCCTCTTGGATCCTTCTCGGTTAAAAGTTGTTAACGAGCACTTCAAGGTGAGATGGATATGTCTTCCACAAATAACTGGTTACTTATTTGGCAACTAAGAGTACCTGCAAAGGTTCAAAACTTCTTGTGGAGGGTCTGTACAAGTTGTCTTCCTACCAATAGAGTGCTTCTTGATCGCTCTGTCAGCTTAGATCCCACCTGTCAGGTATGTCTAACTGATATGGAAGATAGCTTACATATGTTGTTTCATTGTTCTTATGCAAAGCAAGTTTGGTGTCGATCCGGATTGTCTGTGCTATGTTATACGCCTTCCTCTATAGCAGACTGGATATTTACTATGTTGTCAAGATTATCTATGGAGGAACAAGCTTTGTTTGGGATGATTTGTTGGTAGCTCTGGAACCAACGTAATAGTTGGCTGTTGGTCTGTGCACAGGGTAGTAATCTCGTCTTGGACAGTTGTTAAGTCAATAGCAGTTTGCTGCTCACTCCAATCATCGAGTTTCAAGTGTGGCTCCTGGGATGAATGTTGCGGGAGGAGATGTGGTGTGGACAAAACCACCTGCAGGCCATTTCAAAGTAAATGTCGACGCAGCTATTTCTAATTCTGGATATGCAAGGTTGGGGTTTGTATTGCGTGATGATGCGGGACAATTTGTCAAAGCTATCTCTAAGCGGATTCATGGTTCTTACACATCGAAGGAGGCAGAAGCACTGTCAGTCCGAGAGGCTTAAAATCTCAGAATTATGATAATTTCAGCATGGAATCGGATGCTCTTCAAGGGGTGCAGATTACTCATACTCCTACTAATGTTTCTACTGTAGAACTGATTATAGATGATTGTGTTTCTTTGCTATCTCACTTTCAGCAAGTGATTAGATTTGTTAGAAGATTTGCGAATGAGGCTGCTCATCTATGTGCAAAAACGTCTCATTTTGTGACTGATCAACAAGAATGGGACTCCATCCCATCCTTATGTGATGTACTATTTCGTGAATGTTAATTAATTCTATTTTCTTTTCCAAAAAAAAAAATAATAATTAATGACTAGTCAGTTGCAAGCATCAAACATAAAACAAACTTCATATACATAACCTTAAAACAAATTGGAAATGTAAAACTAATAACCATTGTATCACTAAGCTACTAAGATAATCTTAGTACCAATGAAGAATATAGCTACTCATGTTTGTGAGAACAAAACCACAATTAATAAGAATCCTATAACAAAAGTCATTATAATCAAATTTAAAGAGAATAACAAGAAAACTCTATATTACTCTTCCTTTTTGAATGCTCAAACTTTAATTGAACCTTCACCTTATATAATCTTGAAATCTAACTCTGATGATGTGTGAATGTCTTATGTGATATATTATGATGCTCTAAGATGCCTTTTTTTTCATGCATAGCACAACCATGTATCTTAAGGGCACACTTGTGCCAATTCTCCCATTCTGATATTGACTCTGATGCAACCAAGTTAAGCTAGCTCATCAAACCAAGTGATCTATTACATTATGAGGGATCAATGACAAGATTAAAGACAAAGAAGTTCAAACAAGCATTGAATTCGTTTGTCTTTTACATTACAAGCAAGTTGGTGGATTCGACTACAAGTATAAGCTTCGAGCCACATTATGAAGAATTCAAGCTAATTAGTTTAATTTCCTATTCTAAAATTAATTAGCTTGAATTGGATGAATTTTCAAGTTATTTTTTCTATTTTGGAGTCAATAAGGAAGATTTAAGAAAATTCTAGAAGATGTGAGAAGATCCAAGAATATTCCAAGTCAAAGTCAAAGTTAAAAGTCAAAGGGTCACTAATCAAAGTCAATGGTCAACATCTTAAATAACATGTGACATTGCATACTTCAATGTTTAGTTGTCATAAGTTGTCATTTTGCTTAGTTGTAATGAGTTGTTAGTAGTTGTTAATTTTGACTTTTTAAAGATGAGTCGTCATTAGTTGTCCTATTTTGAAGGAAACCTCATTATTTAAGAATTTTCCTATATAAGTATCTTTGGGGATAAGGTGATACAAACCCTACCTATAATAGAGATAGAATGCACATCCAACTTTGAATATTAGCCCAAGGATCATTAAGGATAGGTTGTGTTGATGGAGCTAAATCCCTTGCTTATTAAAGTGAAGCAAGATACTTAGCTATTAAAAGATGAACAATCACACAATTCTAAGTCTAATCGAACCTAGCAATTGTAATAAAAGGTAAAAGTGAAACAATTCAAGTAAACTTGCAAAGTTTCAAAAGAACAAAGTTTAAGGAAAAACCTCACTTTTAATATGTCAATGCTTCAATTCGTTTCTTATAGGGTTAGCCCTTATATAGGCATGTAAACAACTTAATCCTTGAAGGAAAAGGTTTTATTCCTTATTCCCAAAGATACCTATATAGGAAAATCCTTAATTAAGGAGATTTCCTTCAAAATAGGACAACTAATGATAACTCATCTTTGAAAAGTCAAAATTGACAACTCATTACAATTCATGATAACTAAACAAAATGATAACTCATGAAAACTAAGCATTGAAGCATGTTATATCATATGTTGACCATTGACTTTGACTTGTTGATTATTTGACTTTGACTTTGACTTTGACTTTGACTTATTGACTTATTGACTTTGACTTAGAATATCCTTGAATCTTCTTGAATCTTCCTTATTGACTTCAAAATAAGAAAATAACTCAAAATTCGTCCATATCAAGCTAATTAATTTCAAAACATGAAATTAAGCTAATTAACTTGAATTCTTCATATTTATGCATTTTTTATCCCTTTTAGGATTCATATTTAGCTTGAATTCTTCATATTCAGACACTTTTGATCCCTTTTAAGGTTCATATTATTAGGAAAAAAATATTTTCCTTCAAAGATTAGGTTATTTACGTGCCTATATAAGGGCTTAAACTATGCAAAATGAATTTAGAAGGATTGAAATATTAAAAAGTGAGTTTTTTCCTTAAACTTTATTCTTTTGAAACTTTATGAGTTTACTTGAACTATTTCACTTCTATCTTTCATTACAATTGCTATGTTATATTAGACTTAGAATTGTGTAAATGTTGATCTTCATCTTTTAATAGCTAAGTATCTTGCTTCAATTTAATAAGCAAAGGGTTTAGCTCCATTAACACAACTTATTCTTGATGATCCTTGGGCTAATATTTAAAGTTGGATGTGCATTCTATCTCTATTATAGTTAGGGTTTATATTAGACTCCTTCCACGACACACACATGTGCCAATAAATAACACGCATATACATAAACTATTTTCCATTTCAAAATTCCTTAGTCAAGCTTTACATTTCACATATAGATCTCCCATTCTTTTCATAAACTTAGCATTGTCATACAAACCTTTAAGAAAGAGAAAAACACATATGATGTGAACCTACTAGACAACCTGCTCTCGGAATTCGTTCAATATGAACCCAAACCCATGCTCTCAAGGAAAGTTCAAATTAAGTTCCAATTCAGACATAGAAAACATTCATCTCATTTTAGTTAGTCCAAACAACCAAAGCTATATCAAAATTTTGACCTTTTGAACAATAACAAACAAGCAACAAAGACTATTAAAAAGATGACACAATCTACTATTTGAAAGATAGATTGATAAGTCACAAAGGTTATCACATGGTTAACCATTAAGTAACCAAAGAGAATCCTCTCTAAATTTTATTAATCATCCATGATTGTATACCCTTTAGGTTACATACAATAAGGCCTTTATATAGACTTAAAGAAACCCTAAATAAAACCTAATTAATATCCTAACTAAACAAGAAAACAAATCCTTCTTGAATAAGAAAATATAATTCTACATAAATAAGAAAATATAATCCTAGTTAAATTCGGATTTACATATGCAGCACGTTGTAGCAAACATTTCTCTATGATTAAGGCCTAATTAACTCAAGTCCAACATAAAATTTTTAGCTCTTGATGTTTGCTTTAATCAACATCTTGAATCGCTTCATTTGGATCTATATTGAGTGAGATACAGCACATTTACTGATGTATATTCAGTCTGCCCAGTTTTGTTCACGATCTGATAATCTTTCATAATTTTAGCTCAAGTATAAGACCGAATTAACCCTAGATATCTTCAATAAAGTTGTAGATCTTAGCTTTCAACAGCCTTTTAAATCATCCCAATCCAGGTTTTTTAGAGTGAGTTATGGCCAAAATACTAAAGTATGCTACACAAAATATGAATTTATATGAATTGTTCTTTTCTTGAATGAAAGTTGACTTATTAGTGTGAACAAATCTTGAAATCTTCCTCTTTAGAACTAGGATCACATTATTCTCCCCTGCTTCAAAAAGATTTATCGTCAAATCTTTGCCTTTTATACGATTGAAATTTTTTTTATTTTTAAGAAAACTCAAGTATACAACACAAGAAAATTTTTAAAAAAAATAAAGAAACTTAAACGAGACTCAAAAAATTTCAAGATATATTTTTTTAAAACTCAAAAATAGAAAATAAATTCAAAATCCTAAAATTTGAAAAAAAAATGAAAAGTACAAGATTAGTAACCTTAAAACCCTTTTTGTAACAACCAATTAAAACTTTAGGTATATCAAACCTAAGACCCTTCGTTACAAATTGATCAAACCAAACTTAAGGTATAAAACCTAATTGAAATGACCAACTCAAACCTTAGGCATATTAAACCTAAGACCCTTTGTTATAACTCATTCAATTAAATCAATCTAATACCAACTAAATAAAAAATCATAAAAAATAAAAAAAAAACACACACAATTTGATTTTTTTTTACGCAAATAGAAAACTTTTAAAACTACAATAATTAAAAATTAAATTAAGGATATGTAGAATTCAATTGAACAAAACCTTATTTGAGCCAAGCTTTGATACCAGGTGATGCGAACCCACTAGACGACCTGCTGTAGGAACCCGTTCAACATGAACCTAAACCCATGCTCTCGAGGAAAGTTCAAATCAAGTTCCAATTCAGACATACAAAACATTCACCTCATGTTTAGTTAGTCCAAAAAACCAAAGCTATATCAAAACTTTGACCTTTTGAACAATAACAAACAACCAACAAAGGCTATTAAGAAGACGCCACAATCTACTATCTGAAAGATAGATTGATAAGTCATAAAGATTGTCACATGGTTAACCACAAGTAACCAAAGAGAATCCTCTCTAAATTTTATTTATCATCCATAATTGCATACCCTCTAGGTTACATAAAATAAGGCCTTTATATAGGCTTAAAGAAACCTCGAATAAAACCTAATTAATATCCTTACTAGAAAATATAATCCTAGTTAAATTTGGATTTACATATGCAGCATGTTATAGCAAACATTTCTCTATGATTAAGGCCTAATTAACTCAACCCCAAAACATAAAAGTTTTGAGGAAATTTCACTGGGTGGTATAATAGTCAACACACATATTTTTGTTGGTGGCCACGTTTCTTTTTTTCTTTCAACTCTAATTTTCTTTTTTCACTTTTAGCCTAACTTTTGCTCTTTGTTTTCATTTCGCAAAATCGGCATTTCGTTTTTTTTTTTTTTTCATTTTTTTCTGTAATTTTCTTTTACCTATTTATTAATATTGATGTCATCTTTAATTTAAATTTACTGTATGTATTTATTCAATGTGTATATTTTAAACAATTTAATTTTATATTTTAAATAACAATTTTTTAAAAAAACATTTTGAAACTTACTAAGAATATAAAAATTAAGCTAATTAAACTAAAAATTATCTATAGTCTTCAATAATTGTTTTTTTCATAATTATTTAGAAATTAGAAATTAAACTAAAAATTACCCATGGTATTCAATAATTATTTTTCAATAAAAATAATAAAAATTTATGAAATATATCAAACAAATAATTATTTTTATTATTGATAGTAATAAAAGTAAAATTATATTTATGATCTTAATTTTATAATTAATGATGAAAAAACTAAAAAAAAAAAAAACAAAAAAACATCAACAAAAATCAACAACTGTAATTTTTTGTTACTTTTGTTGATTTTGTTATTTTGGTTGTAGTTTTCAATTATTTTTGTTGTTTCTCTTTATTTATATTTATTGATTTTAAAAAAAAATTATGAGATATAGAAAAAAATTATTATTTTTATCATTAATACTAATAAAAGTAAAAATTTTATTTATAGCCTTAATTCTATAACTAATAATGAAAAAATAATTTAAACAATAATAAAAAAAATCAACAAAAATAAACAACAATCAACAACTGACAATCAGCAAAAATAAACAACAATCAACAACTGACAATCAACAAAAATAAACAACAATAAACAATAATCAACAACTAACAATCAACAACATAAATTTTGTTGATTTTTATTGTTTTAGTTGTTGTTTTTAGTTTTTACTGTTGTTTCAGTTTGTTGATTTTTTTTTTTTTGTTACAAATACATCATAAGGATTGTAAACTTGTTACATATTAATTGATGATAAATAAGTATCAAATATTTTTTAAAAAAAGATTAAAACATTTTAATAAATAAATTAAAGTAAAAAAAAATCCTTATCTTTATGAGAATATAAAAGGAGAAAATTTTGTTTATTTACTGTTGTTACAACAATTGAAGATATATATTGCTTAGCTTAACAACAATTGAATATGTTTAGTTCATAATTATTCATTTGAAAAAAAAAAGGTCTTAAGAGACAAAACTATTGAGCAAAAAAATATATTGAGAATAAAATGAAGACAATACTTTAAAATAATAAAAAAAAACATTGACCAAAAAAAGATGAGAAAAAATATGAAGATATTAAAAAAATGTTGAGAAAAAAATATATTACTATAAAAATAGAAAAAAATGTTTAGCAAAAAAATGTTGAGCAAAAACAATTGAGAAAAAATAGAAGAAGATGGTAAAAAATTATTGAGTTAAAAAATGAAAACAGTATAAATAAAAAAAATTGTTAAAAAAAGAAAATAAATAAAATGTTGAAAAAAAAATTATAAAGTAAAAAAAAGTTGAAAAAATTAGTAAAGAGGAAAAAATGTTGAAAAAAAACAACCCCAAAAATAAGAGTGGCAAGAAAATAAATAAAATGTTGAGAAAAAAAAAAGTTTGAAAAAATAGTTTTGAAGTTCAACTGTTTTTTTGAAAGATTTTTTTATTTTTTGAACATTTATATAAAAAACCCCAAAAGTTTTAGCTCTTGATTTTAGCTTTTATCAGCATCTTGAATCACTTCATTTGAATCTATATTGAGTGAGATATAACCCATTTACTGATGTATATTCAGTATGTCCAGTTTTATTCATGATCTGATCTTTCATAATTTTAGCTCAAGTATAAGACTGAATTAAACCTAAATATCTTCATCAAAATTGTAGATCTCTTTCTTAGCTTTCAACAGCCTCTTCAATCATCTTAATCCGAGTTTTTTAGAGTGAGTTATGGTCAAAATACTAAAGCATGCTATACAAAATACGAATTTTTGTGAATTACTCTTTTCTTGAATGAAAGTTGACTTTTTAGCACGAACAAATCTTGAAATCTTCCTCTTTGGAACTAGGATGACATCAACATAAATTATAGAAGAAAATTAAATAAAGTAAAAACAAAAATAATAAATTAACTTAAAATTAATAACACTTACTCTAGTAATTCTATATTGATAACTTGTTTCCGGAACTCTTGAGCTAGAACTCTGCAAAAGATTAAAGAAGGGCAAGGCGAGAGGTGAGGAGGATCTCCACAAACCCTCTTATGCATAAGTTAAAGAATATAGAGAGATATTTTTAGAGAGATAAAGAGATCAAGGAGTATGAGAAATAAAATGAATAAAAATGAGGGATATAGGGTCTTATTTATAGGGATAGTGATGCTCAAACTTGAGAAGAATATGATTCCTCTTTCATGAAATTCTTGTGCCTATAAGGAGATTGTTTCTTCCTATTTAGGAGTCTCCTTAATTGAGAATCTTTTCCTATTTTTTTTTGGTGTCCTTCTTCTACAAGCAACCCCTGTATAGGAAAATAAAGATCTTAGTTATGTAAGAATATGTATATAGGGTATCAAGAGTCCCTCCTAAAAGTATATTCGAATATTTAAGTTTGATATATCTGGGTCTATAAGGTAATGGAAACATCATTCTTCTGCCTGAAGAGAGAGACTGCTTGAGTAATTACATCATAAATGGAAGGGTGAGATGAGGTCGCCAGCCTCAGTCATAAAGGAGAAGACTATGCTCGCTACCGAGTCTTGGAATCACTGTATTAGAACATCGTTGAAGTGCCAGCTAGACTTAAGTCTGCAAAACCTATAATAAAAATGCTCGGTGTTTATAGAAATGACATGAGAGATTAACCTGCTAGCTTAGAGATAACCTGGAGGAACTAGACATCGCTGGAGTTTTAATGCTCAATGCATTAAAAGCGTGGCCCGAGTGCCATGTAATCTTGGTACTATTAAAGCAACCTGAGGGTGCCAACTTTAGTCACTGGACTTAGGATCTTAATGTATTAGAAGCATGGCCCGAGTTCCGAACCTTAGTACTATCAAAGCGACGTAAGGGTACCGGCTTTAGTCATTAGACTTAGAATCTTGGTGCATTAGAAGCATGGCCTGAGTGCCGAACCTTAGTACTATCGAAGCGACGTAAGTGTACCAGCTTCAGTCACTGGACTTAGAATCTCAATGCATTAAAAGCATGGCCCGAGTGCATAACCTTTATACTATTAAAGTGACCTAGGGGTGCCAACTTTAGTCATTGGACTTAGAATCTCGGTGCATTAGAAGTGCAACTTGAGTCCCAATGAAGGAGACAGCTGGTAATAAGAGGAGTAGGATTATCAACTGCCATGTTTTTGAATTTCTCTTGAATTTTAAATTGTGTAACCATCATGTCTATTAATGTGTCAGAAGATGAGACATTTTAACTGCCATAATAGTAACTGCTCAATTAGTGGGTATTTCTCTTGCTCAGAATTACCCTTGATGTTATGAAAGAGATGAAAATATTCATAAAGGCAACAATGGTCATTCCAAAACCTTCTACTACTTTTTAAATATATCAAACCCTTTGGTTTGTTACATTTTCTCTTTTCTGCTATCTTTTTCCTTTGCTAAGTTTTCTCTCATATATTCTTTGTGTCTCTATAGCCTTCTTTATAAGCTTGCATTCTTCTTCCCAGGTGATGTTCCTTCTCTTCTCCATATTCTTCTTCTTTATATTTATTTAATAGGATCCATGGCTCCACGAGAGCAAGTTAGTTCTGATTTGTTTGTCTCTAGGGTAGATGAAGATATTCTTAAATGGTACCAGAGACGTTTTAGTATTCCATCAGACTTCGCTTTACACACTGTAGATAAAAATTCAAAGCCCATACTCTTATGCTATATTTTAATATATTAGTGGTATACTTTGATCAATTAAAAGGGGGATTCAAGTTCCCCTTAGATCCCTTTGTTAGGAGCTTTTTAAATATATACAACATAGCTCTTGGGTAACTTCACCCTAATAGCTACCGAATCTTAACAGGTTTTATAGAGTTGATGCAATGGGAGGGTAGCCAAACATGGATGTCCTATGATATCTCTATAGCTTGAATAAGAAAAAGGGAGAGCTTATGTTCTCCTTATCAGCTATTCTGAACCATAACCTCTTTGTAAAACTTTCAGACCTCCATAAGAAGTGGAGGCATAAGTTTTTTTTATTGAACATCCTTCAGACTTTTCCTATATTCAACGGATATGGTCTAATGACTGTGATAAGGTGAATAGTCCATTAAGGCTATCTTAGAAGGATACAGAGATAGTTATGATGCTTCATCTCCATGGCATAGCTGATGCAACATCCGCCAAAAACTTATCTCAAAGATATCTCTGAAAAGTCTACCCTAAGCATATAAATCTCAATAGTAAGTTCTAAGATTCAAGAGGTCTTATTTTGACTTTTTTTCTTTTCTTTTTTATTTGTAAATGGCTAACTTTTTTGCATTTACGGATGGAATTCAACTTGTAGATGACAAGCTGGAGAGTTAGGAGGATGTACAGATTTCTTCTCTTATTTCCAAACTGCTTCTCTAGAAGTCTCATTTAAAGTTGCACCCAGCCAGAAAGGAAAAGCCATGGCTAAACCTTCTCAAGTGGAGAAGTCTAAGGTTCGAAGGAAATGGGCCCTAAATGAGGACTTAAATGTTGAGGAGTTATGCAAAGAAGTTTTTGTGAGGTCCTAGATCTTGAAAAAGATGAAGCCTCCAAGTATCCTGAATGCTCAAGTGAGGGATCAATATGTTGAGTCTATATTGCTTCCTGAAGACATCCAATGCTGGACAAATGTAGATAAGGAGGAGTTGTACAACTCCATGATAGAACACTTGTTAGAGGTAATTATCTTCCACTTTATTTAATTTGTGTTCATGTGTACCCAAGTTAATGATGTTTATCTTTTATTTCAAATGACTCAAGCTCTGTTATTGGCTAGGGATAATTACTATTACCTTACGAGCCAATACAACTTGAAGGACACAAACGTTGGCGCCATAGCTATTGACTTCAAGAAGAGAGTGGAAAAGGCAAAGGCAGCATTGGAACTTTGCCAAACCAAGCATGTTGAGGAGAGATCTAAAGCTGAGGCAAGCCAAAAGAGGTTGGAAGAGTTGGACCATATTCAAGCCCAAATTACATTAAAAATTGAGTGGAAAGACTCCTAGATTGCGGTATTGGAGAAAAAACTTGCTAAGGCAAAGAAATCTCATGAGGATGACAAGAGAAACTACCATAATATAGTCGCGGGGTTTCCAAAATCTTACAAGTCTGAATGTCAAAAAGTCTTGCTTACCCAACACTTGAATCTGGACTTTTCAGACTTGGATAAAAAAAATGCCTACCGATCTAGCCCAAGTTACTACCAATGCTCGAAGCAAGGCTTCTTCCAAGTGGTCAAAGAATCCTAAGAAACTAACCAAGTCTACTACTGATAAATCATCTTTCAAGCAACTAAAGGATTCAAGGCCTACTGGGGAGATGTTTGATGGTGCTATCTTCACTAGATCCAATCCAGCCTTTACGTCTGAGTTTCAAGATATGAGTCTTCCTTCTATTGAGCTTCCTATTACTCAATTGTAAAGTACTTAGTAGTTAATTTCCTCTTTATTTTTATAATACTTTGTAACTCATAATTATGAAAGATAAATAAAGTAAATTATTCTCCAAAATCAAGAGTACATTTATTGATAATATTTCCAGAGATTATCCAAGTTCTAATATCGAGCTAATTCTTTTCCCTATTTATCCATGATCTTGTACACCCCCTTTGGTCGTCTTCTCAATTACTTAATACGAACCTTCCCAATTAGGTCTGAGTTTGCCTATGTCAGCTATTCTAAGTACCCAGTCCTTGACTTTAAACTATTTTGGCTGGATGTGTCGATTATGATATTCCATGACCCTCTATTTATGGGCTTCTACTACAATGGTTATCTGCTCTCTCCTTTCTTCAAGCAAGTATTGACATATCTGAGCATTGATGTTGTTAACTTTCGGATCTAGATTTTCAATGACCTGATAGCTTTCTAATCTAATCTTCACTAGGATTACTACATCCATCCCATAAGTTTATCTGAAACGAATTTCTACTGTGGAAGTTTTGAGTGTAGTTTTATAAGCCTAGATGACATTCTTGAGTTCGTCGAACCAGTTCCCTTTCTTTTTATCTAGTCTTTTCTTAGCCCTTACATGATGATCCTGTTAGTGACTTCCATCTAGCCATTTGTTTATAGATGAGCCACTGAAGTGAACTAGAGCTTTACTTTAAGGTCTGAATAGAACTTCCTACATTTCTCATTGCCAAACTACTTCCCATTATTTATTATTGGGGTGTGTGGTATTCCAAATTTGTAGATGATTTCTTTCCAGAAAAAGTGTTAGATCTGAGCCTCAATGATGTTTGGTATATGTAGACGGCAGGGTTTAGCGCATGTCTAAGATTTTAGCAACTGGGACACTGTTTAGGCTCAGGGCCTTAAAGAACACACTAACCACTATCACAAAGACATGGCATGGAGATGAGGAGTCACCACCCAGGGTAATAACTAGGACAAATCGAAAAGGTGGTACTCGATTCCCTAAAAGAAAGCTAGCACCACAACCAAGAGATTCTGGATATAGAATACTAACTTCTCTTAGTCTTGTGTTCATTTAGAATAATTTTATAAATGATTATTTCATCCTCTAATTACATGCAATTTTATTAAACCCTATTTAACATCCATCTAACCCTAGGCATCTAGTCAATAAAATTACACATAAAAAATGCACTCAAGATTGTGTTGTCCCTAAGTCTAAACTATGTTAATTTTATTAAAAAGTTTAAATTTTATTTACAAGTGAGAAAGAGACTAAAAGTGCGCCTACATTTTTAATTAGTGAGTCTAGATCTACTTATTATAGTTTGTCTAAGGAATGAGCTTAAATCTATTCAATTTTAAAGGAAAGTTAAATTAATGAGCTAAGTCTAATTTGGTTTTATTTTAAGTGAAATGTGAGCCTAGGTCTATTTATTTTAAAAGAAATGAAATTAAGTGGGTTGAGCTAAGTCTAAACAAGTTTTAATTAACTAAGTGGACCTAAAATCTAATTAAACTAATCGGCCTAAGTTGATTTTAATTACTTAAAGTCCTAAACCATTTTTAAGCTTATTTAAAGTGAGTTGGAACTAAACGTGGGCTTGGGGCCCAAAACCAAATAAAAAGCCCGAAAACATAACAAAACATAACAAAATCAAATCAAAAAAAATTCATATATGATTTTTTAAAAAATGTAATTTAATTACATATAAACCCTAAATTAAGCTACTGTCATCATTGATTTTAATTTGATTTTTTCCCAATCGAACCTAATTACTAATAGATTTTTAAATGCAGAAAATTAAATCTTTTACTATTCCCACTACTAGGGCCATTAAAAACTACACACAAAATTAAAATTAAAAAATTATACACCCATGAATTAAAATAACACACAGAACACAAAAAATGAAAAAATAAAGATAAAACTCTAAATTCTACTGGAAAACAACACAGGTTCTTCCATGGCATTCCATAGACCTTCTATTCAGTTTAAACATAAGCAGTATCCTCCTCAATCTACATATGGACATCAAAACAAAAAAAACACAAAAGTAATCAGATTAATAGTGAAATTAAATAATCAACACAATAACAAAAATATAAGGAAAAACCACAAAAAGAAAATAATAGAAAAGAATGAAATAGAAAAAGAACACTAATAATTTATATGCTATGCAAATGCCCTTTTTATCCCCTCAGATTGGATTATCACCGTTGAAATTGAATAGCTATTAATTCTAGACAGAAAAGGATGTTCTCAGTAGCGTTTTGGGTTTTAAAGTTTTTTTGTGCAATCAAGTTTCTTAGTATCTGCGTGTGTGTTTCTCTCGGTCTCTTTGTGAGTAAAAAAAGTCCTCCCAAAAAAAGTCCCCCCTCGTATGCATGCAGACTCTGCTTTTAAATGTAGAGTCTACCTATGTACTGACTTCCTTCTTTAGAGGAACAAACTTATCTCTCCAAAACAGAATGATAAGATTTGATTTTTGAATGTTTTGAATGCGTCAAAAAAAATTTCAGATAAAACTAATAATAAAAATTCAATTTTTAACCAATCAAAACACTAAAAAATCAATAAAAAATAAGAAAAAATACATGAAAAATCAAAAAATGGGACTTTTACACGTCGCCATTATGCAATGCCGACTTTTTTTTAATTTCCAAAAGACCCCTAAAAAATTGACTTATTTGTAATCAAATCCTAAAAAATGCTGCAATTTAGTCCCTAAAGTCTAGAAAATCGACAACCAAGTTTAATTTTTGAATGAATTTCATCATAAGGGCATACATCACAATTGTGCACAATTACATCCTGAAATTGGGTGCTTATAGTATAACTTCAACTTCTATCCACTTAGTGAAATGATAAATGGCCATAATTAGGAACTTCTTCTAAGAGGTTGAAATAGGAAATGGGCCCAGGATGTCCATTCCCCATACTGTAAAAGGGGAAGGACTCCTAATTGGATGCTGAAGATTAAAAGGCTTGTGGTTGAGGCAAGCAAACTATTGACATTTGTGGCATTCTTAAGCCAGTTTATGAGCATATCAAGACATGGTAGGCCAATAGTATCCCTAAAGCATTTCCTTTTTGATTAATGACTTATGAGATTCATGTGCTCCATAAATTCCTTTATGGATTTCTCTAAGGATGTAATTTCCTTCTTCTAGCGATACACATTTAGACCATGAGTGTGAGAGAGACCTTTTGTAGAGTTCTCTACAGCGTATGGAGTAGTGTGTAGCTTTTATCTTTAACTTTTGAGTTTTAAACTTATTTTATGGAAGTATTCCATGTTCGAGATACTGAATGATCAGTTTCATCCATTCGGCTACTTCCTGTATGTCCATGATCTTTGCTACCTCCATGGTTGGTTTTATCAATGCCTCAGTGTGCTCAAGTCCTTTGAATGTTTTATTATCTTTTGATGCTAATTTGGCTAGCAAATCTACTTTTGAGTTTTTGCTTCTAGGGATTTGGATGATTTCCTATTGTAGCCTATCCCGCTTGAGCTTCTTTAGGAGCTGTCTAACTTTCTACTTGGCAATGCTTGGGTCTTTGATTTGGTATGTTCCTCTGACTTGGTTTACCACCAGTTGTGAGTTATAGCATATCTTGAGATGCTCAACTTTAACCTTGGTGGCTAACTTCAATCCCGTGATGAATGCTTCATACTCAGCTGCATTATTAATGGCATTGTCCTTTATATGAACTGTATATCTAATAATGACTTTGTATAGCCCTTTGAGAATGATTCCAGCACTGGATCATTAGATGGATGAGGCTCCATCAATGTATAACTTCCATTCTAGACTTTCAAAAGGAGCAAAATCTTCTACTATCATCTCTTGTACAAAATTTGCCAAGGTCTGAGCTTTTATCTACTATCAAGGTTCATAGTTTATGTCACATTCTCTGAGCAATATTGACCATTAAACTATTTGCTAGATGTTTCAGGTTGTAAGATTTTCCTTAAAGGGAAGCTAGATCTTGCAATGATTAAGTGGGCTTAAAAATAGTGCTAAAGTTTTCGGGACGTGTGTATGACGGCCATAGCTAATTTATCTTATTGATGTAGTATACTAGATTTTACTGACCCCTTTCTTCCTTTACTAGTATTAATGCAATTGACTCTTAACCAATAGAGAGATACAATTATAGTGTTTCTCCAGGGATCGACCTACTGAGTAGAGGTGGCGATTATAGGAACTTTTTTATATCTTCAAAGGCTACCTGGCATTCTTCATTCCATACAAACTTCTTAGAATTTTTTAAGGCTCATAACAGTGGTAGACACCATTTGGATGAACAGGAGATAAAATGCCCTAAGGTTGTTATACTGTCATTTAGCTTCTATAGCTCGTTGATTGATATCAGAGCTTTCATCTTAAGAATGGCCTCTATCTTCTTCAAATTAGCTTTAATTCCTCTATGGGATATCATAAATCCTAGGAATTTACCTACCTTTACTTTGAAAACACATTTCTCTAGATTTAGCTTGATCTAATATTAGTTCAATATTCTAAGGATTTGATTGAGGTCATCAGAATGTTACTCTATATGTTGGCTTTTAATGATGATGTCATCCACATATACCTTAATGGTCTTTCCAATTTGATTTTGGAATACATGATTCATCAACCTTTGATATGTTGCTCTGACATTCTTTAGCCCAAAGGGCATAACCTTATAGCAATAAAGACCTTCATGGGTGATAAATGATGTCTTTTCTTGATCTTCTTTCTTCATTGGTATATGATGGTACCCTTGTGCAACATCCACAAAGCTATATAAATAATAACCGGCAATGAAGTCTACCAAATGATCTATCGTCAGCAATGGATAACTAACTTTAGGGCATGCTCTATTGAGATGAGTATAGTCCACACACATCTTGTACATGCCATTGGACCTTTTTACCATCACTACATTGGCCACCCATTTTGGGTGTGTTACCTCTTTAATGGATTCGACTTCCAACAGTTTCTTTATTTCCTTAGTGATTACCTTTTGTCTTTCATATGCAAAGGTCATCTTTTTCTGAATGACTGGCTTTACTCTTGGCTTGATGTTCAGTCTATATGAGGCAATTTGAGGGTCTACTCTAATGATCTTAGATGCTTGAGAAGCAAAGCTGCCTGAGTGTTTAATGAGGACCTTCCTTATTTCATGCTTAACTTCATTATCGAGCTCATTGCCAATCCTTATTATCTTTCCTTCATTGATTTATAAGGTTAAAACCTAATTAATTAGCTCAAGGTTGGCTCCTTATTTCTCTATTTCCTAAGATTCCAGAGGGAATTCCTCCATCTGAGGTTTGACTGCCATCTGGTAGCATTGCCTGGCCATGTGTTGATCTCTGTGAATTGTTAGAACCTGACTTTGAATAGAAATCTTCATGGTTAGACACCAAATACTCATGACTACATTGATCTCATAAAGTATTGGTTGACCTATGATGCCATTATACGTGAGAGGAAGATTTACCACATTGAACTGAGCACATATTTCACTTCTCCAATATCTTGGTTATCAAATTATAGACTAAGCTCTATTAATCCCATTGGTTGGGTGGTTCCTCCATAAAATCTTGTAATGGGATTATGAATAGCTTTCAAATCAGTGATAAAACCTCCCATTACTTTGTAGGCATTCTAAGAGAGTGCATTGACAACGTTTCCATCATCGATTAGTAATCTTTTTACCAGGTAATTATTTATGAAAGCACTTACCATGAGTACATCTTTGTAAGGGTGCTGAACATGTTTCCCAACTTTTGGACCAAACATGATAGTCCGATTATTTTCATGGGTAAACCCTTCTTCTCTATGGGATCCCTTAGGCCTCTTTTCAGTTGCCTATCCTCCGACAATCATGTTGATAACTTTAGCTAGTTCATTATGAGCTTTCTTTAGTTCCAGCTTATCCTTGTCTTAACCATTTAGATCTTTGTTCCTTCTGCTATGTTAATGAAGTTGTCGAGTTTACATTCTATATTAATCTTTCTATGGCATTCTTCAATTCTTGGCATGCCTTAATTTTATGCTTGTAATCTCGGTGGTATTGATAGTAGTACCTCTTATCCTATATGGCTCTCTTGGTCGGACTCTACCTTCTAGCTGGGGTTATTCCCAAGCCATTTTGTCTTACCTGCATTAGGATTTTGGATCTAAAAGTGTTTAGTGGTGTATACTTCTCAACCTCTTTTTCAAATCCTTCTACCAGATTTTTGAAGTTTGATCACTAAAAGCTCAACCTTCTGGGTCCTGACCTTTCATCTTTCCTGACAAGTGCTTTCTCGTCATCCCAGTGCATCCTTATATCTTTGTTTATCTTTTTCATCTTTATTGCCATAGCCATTACCTCAGCGAAGGTGCTAGGTTCTTTTATCATTATTTTGTCTTTGAGTTTCCCCAGTTGGGTCCCATTCTTTAAAGCCTCTATGGCTACTTCATCAACCAAATTTTTTATCTGCATGGCTACTTTATTAAATCAATCCAAATTGCTTCTCAGTGATTCAATGACCTCCTATCTACACATTCAAAGATTATTGATGTTTTTGGCTGAAGGGACATTGGTGATGAACAGAGTTTGAAATTTCTCGGCTAACTCTTGAAAGGAGGAGATATAATTCTCAGGAAGCTGGTGGAACCACTTTTGAGCTTTTTTTATTAGTGTACTAAGAAAGACTCTACACATGATTCCATTATTCACATTCTGAAGTAATATCCTAATCCTAAACAAGGATATGTGGTTGATTAGATCTCTGGTTCTACTGAACTAATCTAACTGAGGCATTCTGAATTTAGTTTGAATGTTCATCCTGATTATTCTACTTACAAAGGGTGTCTTTCCTTCCATAATGCATTCATCTTATTTCCTTGACCCAGTATGAGCTTTACGCATGACTTCTTCAACTTTTTAAGCTATCTTTGAATCATCGAGGGTTGGGATTATCTTATTGGATTCTTGTAGATGGTGGGGTTTAGTGTGCATCCAAGATTTTAGCAACCACGACACTGTTTAGGCTTAAGGCCTTAGAGAACACACTAACCACTATCACAAAGACATGGCGTGGATATGAGGAATCGCCACCTAAGGTAATAACTAGGACAAAACGAAAAGGTGGTACTCGATTCTCTAAAAGAAAGCTAGCACTATAACTAGGAGATTCTGGATACGGAATACTAACTTCTCTTAGTCTCGTGTTCTTTTAGAATAATTTTATAAATGATTATTTCATCCTCTAATTACATGCAATTTTATTAAACCCTAATTAACATCCATATAACCCAAAAGGCAACAAGTCAATAAACTTACAAGTAAAAATGCATAAAAAGGAAATGTCCCTAAGTCTAAACTATGTTAATTTTATTTTATAAGTTAGCTAAGTCTACATATTATTTACAAATGAGAAATGGACTATAGGTGGGCCTACATTTTTATTAATTAGTGAGCCTAAATCTATTAATTTTAATTTGTCTAAGGAATGGGCTTAAGTCTATTCAATTTTAAAGGAAAATCAAATTAATGAGCCTAAGACTAACTTGGACTTATTTTAAATGAAATGTGGGCCTATGTCTATTTATTTTTAAAAAAATGAAATTAAGTGGGCTGAGCTAAGTCTAGACAAGTTTTAATTAACTAAAAGGGCCTAAAATCTAATTAACCTAATGGGCCTAAATTGATTTTAATTATTTAAAGTCCTAAACCATTTTTTAAACCTATTTATTAAGTGGGTTAAACCTAAATGTGGGCCTAGGGCCCATAAGGATAAAAACATAAAAAACAAGCCCAAAACAAATAAAACAAAAAAAAACGGATCAAATAAACATTATAATGATTTTCTAAAAACCCTAAATTAATTAAGTGCAAACCCTAATTTAACCTACTGCCACCATTGATTTTAATTGATTTTTTTTTTACCTAATTGAACCTAATTACTAATCAATTTTAAAGTACAAAAAAACAAAATTTTCACTATTTCCACTACTGGGGCTATTACAAACTACGTACAAAAATTAAATTTAAATGATTATACACCCACAAATTAAAATAACTATACAGAACACCAAAAATGGAAAAATAAACACAAAACCCTAAATTCTACTGGAAAATAACACAGGTTCTTCCATGGCATTCCATGGACCTTCTGCTCAATTTAAATATAGGCAGTATCATCCTCAATCCACATGCACATATCAAAATAAAAAAAATAAAAAATTAGATTAGTGAAATTTAATACTCAAATCAATAATAACAATAAAATAAAAATCATTAAGGAAAGAACAGAAAAAATAAAAAAAAGAACATTGTGATGATGTTGTGCAAATGCCCTTTTTAACCCCTCAGACTAGGATCTTCACCGTTGAAATTGAATTGTTGTTGATTCTAGACTAGGATTTGATTACTTTTGAAGACACTGGCAGTACCTAAAATTAGGGTTTTTTGAAAGACCAAGGTGTGTGCGAGGTATTCTTCACATCTAAATTTTAGGGTTTCTGCATTTTTTTTCTCTATGTGTAAAAACTCTCATTTGTGTGTGAGTCTCTCTACGAAAAAAAAATCTTCTCCCCCAAAAATCCTCCCCCCTACACATGCATGCAGACTCTGCTTTTAAATGCAGAGTCTGTGCATACTGACTTCCTCCAAAGGAGGAACAGACTCATCTGATGATCAGATAGCGTTTATTTTTTATTTTAAAAAAAACTTCTGCATTTAAATAAAACCTTATCAGATAAAATTTGAATTTTCAACCAATCAAAACACTGCAAAATCGATAAAAAAAAATAAGAAAAAATATGCGAAAATAAAAAAAGGGACTTATTGTGCGTCAATATTGTACCAACCGGCATTGTATAATGCCGATTAGCATTGTCTAATTCCAATCAGCATTACACCAATGTTGATTCTAAAATTTTTTCTTAACTTTTAATTACCAAAAGACCCATAAAAATTGACTTATTTGCAATCAAATCTTAAAAAATATTGCAATTTAGTCCTTAAAGTCCAAAAAATTGACAACCAAGTTCAATTTTTGAATGAATTTTCATTATAGGGGCTTACATTGCAATTATGCACAATTACATCCCAAAATTGGGTGCTTACAATTCTCATTTTAGAGCTTTATGTTTTTCTCTATTTCTACTAGATACATCCAGAGCTGCTGGTAGTGGTGCTATATTATTTTCTGGGTGAGTTGCTCCAGGATTACCGCTTTGAATCAAGGCATTCAGATGTTGTTGCATCAGGGTCATCTAGGTTTGAATATTTTAAATCATCGCTTCTTTGCTCATTGAGGATAGGTTGAGTGTTTGGGATACTGTGTTTAGGCTTGGTGTGTTTATGGCAGGAGTATCTGATAGGCTTGGAAAATATACATAAGGTATGGGTCCATTATGATGTTGAAGAGGAGCATAATAAGGGAGGTCAGTGCCAAGAGCAACCCACTCTTGAGTATTACCAAGAATATTGTATGCTCCAGTCGAAGCCTAAGATAAGGGTCCAACATATTGAAAGGGGGTCGATAGAATTATTTCCTGAAAAGGTACTGACAAGTTTATTGAAGGAATGGGAGCAGATGTATTGATGTGTGCATTGGGAGTTAAGATTGGTGGTGGACTGGAAGTCATAATGCCATAATATTGTTTGGTAGATGCTTAAATGGCTTTTAACTTGAGAGTTCCCATAGACGGTGCCACTTGATAACTTGTTTTCGAAACTCCTAAGCTAGAACTCTGCAAAGGATTAAAGAAAGGCATGGTGAGAGGTAGGGAGGATCCCCACAAACCCTCTACTGTCTAAGTCAGAGAATATAGAGAGAGTTTTAGAGAGATAAAGAGAGCAAGGAGTATGAGAGAATATACTAAATGAGAATCAGGGATATGAGGTCTTATTTATAGGGATAGTTATGCTCAAACCTAAGAGGAATAGGATTCCTCTTTGATGAAAGTCCTATGCCTATAAAAAGAGTGTTTCTTTCTATCCAGGAGTCTTTTTAATTAGGAATCTTTTCCTATTTATTTTGGGTGTCCTTCTTCTACAAGCAACCCTTGTATAGGAAAATAAAGAATATATGTGGTATCACATATAAACCTTAAGAAAATCATATTCAAAATGTATTTTATGCTTACATCAGCCATCTTATCTTCTACTTTTTTATAATCATGTGGTCTTTCTTTTCTTATAAAACTATTTTCTTCATTCATGCAATAAATATAAAAAGTAGATCTTAGTTTTAAGAAAATTAAAAAAAAACATTGTGATGTTGAATGTAGCCTTAAATTTTTGGAAGTTCTTTGATGTTAAATATTATTATCAAGTAACATTTTGCATTCTTTCATAGTTTTAATTAAAGAAAATTTTCTTTTTTATTTGAATTCTAGTTTATGTATTCTTTCTTAGGAGTCTTTAAAATCTTTGCATCTGATAGATAACCATCTTTATGAATTAAGGATAATTTCAACTCTAGTATAAGCCTTATAACCATGGTCTCCAAACTAGTTACGAGGTGTGTTTATGTGTGCTTACCCTGCATAAATTGAAAAGTAAAAATTATCAAAAAAGAGAAAAAAAAAACTACATGTTTATTATGTTAGTGGAATAATGGGGAATGAGATGGTATCATGCTTCCCCTTATACTAGTATGTTATTGTTATCATGTTTAAAATGGAGTGTAACTAGAGTATAATCAGAGAAAAGAAAGAAAAATCTTCTTATTCCACTTGATTTTATGTTTTGTGTATGTGTGTGTATATTATCAAGGATCAATATTTACATATTTAATTCTTATTCTAATATTGATATGTTCACATTTTATAACACTCCCCCTCAAGTTGGAGCACATATGTTAACCATGCTCAACTTGTTACAAATGTAATATATTCTAACACCATTCAAAGCTTTGGTAAAAATATCATCTAGTTGTTCTCCAGTCTTTACATACTCTATAAAGATTAAATTTTGCTATAACTTTTCATGAACAAAATGACAATCAATCTCTATATGTTTGGCTCATTCATGAAAAATTGGATTTGAGGCAATATGTGGAGCAGCTTGGTTATCACACCATAATTTTGCTTACTTTGGCACCTAAAAAACAAGTTATTTCAAAAATTGATAAAATCTAGATAATTTCACATAAAGACTATGTCATAGCTTAATATTTTGATTCTACATTGGATCAAGACACATTCTTTCTTACATTTTTAAAATACCAAATTCTCTTCAAAAAATACACAGTAACCTATAATAGATCTTGTATCTATTTTGGATCCTACCTAATCAACATCCAAAAAGCACTCAATATGATCACAACCATGATTTTATATACATAACCTCATCTTAGAGCCCCTCTTTAGTAACACAAGATTTGCTCTAAGGATGCCCAGTGATGAATTATGGGAGAAGATATAAATTGGCTTACAACATGAACTAAATGGGTAATGTCATGCTAAGTACTATAAGGTAGTTTAATTTGCCTACTAGCCTCCTATATTTCTTAGGATCTTTAAGCAAGTCAACCTTTTTTATAAGTTAGGAATTAGGATGATAAGTGTGTTGCAAGTTTTCGCACCTAATTTTCCTATTTCAGTTAGTAAATTTACCACATACTTTCTCTAGAATAGACATATACCTCTCTTGCTTCATGACACTTCAATTGCCAAAAAGTATTTTACCTTGCCCTAATCTTTAGTATGGAATTAATAGTGAAGATAAGATTTAAGAGCTGAAATCCACTTATTATCCTTCTAATGATGAAAATATCATCAACATATATGACAAGGAGAATAGTGCCAGACTCTTACCATTATAGAACACTGAGTGGTTAGATTTACTCTTATGCATTTTAAATTGCCTAACTACTTAACTAAATTTACTAAACCAAAGACAAAGACTTTGTCTTAATCCAATAATGACTTATAAAGTCAACATACTTTACCAAACTTCCCCTAAGCAATAAACCCACATAGTTGCTCCATATACACCTCCTTCTAAAGATCTCCATATAGGAAAGTAATTTTGATATCTAACTAGTCTAATGGCTAGTTTTAGGACATAGTTAGAGATATGAGTAAGGAGAACATAAGTGAGCTTAGCGACAAGTGAGAAAGTATTAGAATAATTTACCCATATGTTTGGGCATAGCCTTTAGCTACTGGGCGAGCCTTAAGTTAAGCAATAGAGCCATTAAGATGAACTTTAATAGCAAACACCCATTTACAACTAATAGCTTGTTTTCCTACAAGTAAATCTACCAAACTCTAAGTACCATCAACATCCAAAGCATTTAGCTCCTCTATTGTAGTATTACGCCAATCAAAATTGGACAAAGCATCATTGACAGATTTAGGAAAGGGATAGAGAATCAAGATTCAATAGTTCTAACATAGAAAGATTAGCTAAAGTAGACATTATGATCACCTCTCCATCTCAAGTAAAAATAACTCTCTCTTTTAATTTGAATTTTAATTATGCTAATAATCAAGCAATTAGGCTCTAGTTATTGGATTAAAAGTTCTCTAAGAATCAAAGGCTTAAGGGTGATGATCATGGGGGATTCTTAGCCAAGTAACTATCTAGAGAGTTAAAATGTAGCAATATTTTCTAGTGCTTTACTACATTATTGTAATTTAATTTATTAAAGAATTTAAGGGAGTCTTTTTATTACATGTACCTAGAGATTAAAAAAACTAGAAAGCTAATAAATGAACTAAAATTACTTTTAGTTTAAAGATGTTTGAAGAACTTACAAATAAATTGATCCTAATGCAAAAAGGTAGCACCCTTCTATCATGGAAAGAGGAATTCTTACTGACATTTTTTGTAAATATAGATTTGGCAAAGGATAGGAGAATAAAGACAAATAGGTACATGAGTTCCCTATGAAGGAAAGTTCTTTATTCGTTAAAGGTGAAGGCCCTCAAATGTGTTACAAATGGGAGAGATATACTATAAAGGCTTTTTTAGTTTATTACTAAGGTATGTAGGATTCCTAGGTGCCATGGAGATTATGACATATGTTTATGAAGGAGTTCGTGGTGCTAATCAGTTAAGAGTAAAGATATAATAGTTAATTATAAGATATGACTATTATTGTCTGATATTTCTTAGAGACTACATTAATACTCTAAAAGGTGCCAATAGTGTTAAAAGCATAAGAACATATAGAGAGTATCCATGGATGATCTTTACTCTATTATCAAACTATGGCTATTCCATAGTTGGATAATAGATATGATAGGTAAAAATTTATCCTTCCTCTTTAAAGGTATTGCTTTATTCTTATTGCTACTGATTATTTTTCTAAGTGGATAAAAGCAATTCCCTTAAAAAAAGTGGAGTAGAAGGATATTATTCAATTCATCAAGGAGAACTTTTATTCCCATATTCAATATTCACTAATCCATTACTATAAATTAAGGCACAATCTTCACTAGGGAGGAGATACAAGAGTTTTTGGCTAACCATAGGATTAAATTGACCCATTATTCACCATACTATCCTTAAGTGAATGGTCAGGCTGAGGCATCCAATAAAATACTGATTAAGATTTTAGAGTAGATAATGGAGGAGAATCCTAAAGATTGGCACCATCTACTTTTAGAGACTCTTTTGGCTTACAAGACTAAAAGGAGCACTACTAAAATGAGTTCATACTCTCTTGTATATGGGCATGATGTTGTTCTTCCAATGAGGTGGTAGTGTCCTTACTAAACGTAGTAAGGCAAAATGGATTAACACTTGAAGGGTACAATGAAGTAATGTAATGGAACTAAAGAACACAAATGAAGAGAGAATGCAAGCTTTCAATAACCAAATTATTAAAAAAAAGCCAAGTTTTAGGATCTACAATAAAAAAAAAGTAAAGGAGAAGAGTTTTAAAGAAGGAGATTTTGTGTGGAAAGTGATTTGACCTATAAGTGCAAAGGATATATGGAAAGTGGTCTCTAAACTAAGAGGAACTTTTCAAGATTCATAAAGTTTTAAAGGGAAATACATACTAGTTATCAAGTTAGATCTAGAAAAATATAAAAGGATAATTAATGGACATTAATTAAAGAAATATTTTCTCAATATATGGGAAATGATAGAAGAATAAAGCTTTTTATGTAAGGGTGTTATCACGACCATATAGGAAGAACTTATAAGATACATGTAAAGTTGAATTATGCCTCTTTAGAAATTTTTTTCTATGAATAGGCCTTAAGCCATGTTTCCCTATAAATATTTTTCTAAAAGTTTTTAATAAAAAAAAAAGGTAGGCTACATTCCACCTTATCTAAAAAAAGCAAAAGAAAAGAAATGAGAGTTGTTAGCATGAACTTCAATGAAGCTCTACCCTTCGACATTATTGTTGCAGCCCCGATTAAAGAGGTAAAAATAACAATATTATTGCAAATATAGAGGAGAGACCAAAGAGCATTGTAAGTATAAATACACCAACCGAACAAAACTAATGTTCTTAGCCAAGTTGGGCTCCCGATGAGGTCAATAGCTTAGCAAAAGATGAGAACCATTAAAAGATTTTGTCATAGAGAAAAGAATGAAGGAATAATTGGTAAGAGGCTTGTTATGTGTTTATAAGTCATGACACCAGTTACAATCCTAAAGTTTGCAACATTAGTGCATGATAATGAAGGGGCAATGGTCATCACTTGAGTGTCTATTGTTACTGATAGGGAAGCTATTTGGGAAGTGGTTAATGTTGACATTATTTCCATTAAAATAAAAACATAATACAAGATAATTATGAGGTTAGCAGAAGAGAGGAATTTCGATAAGGACATTGCTACAAAGAATGAGTTTAGCAATTGTCTATGCCCAAAATAAAATTTTTATGAGCGCAATTGAGCCAAAAAGCCCATAATTAAACAACAAACCCAACCTATAAAAAAATCTTGATTGAGAACATTTTGGAACTTGTTGGTGTACTAAGGAAGTGATTAAGGAGCTGAAGAAGAAAATTCTGGAGTTTACATTATTAGAGTTGCAGAGCTAGGGAAGGAAGACACTTGAAGCTTCTGGAATTTTTTTGAAGAGCTAAAAAGCCTAAGGAATTGAAAGAGAATATTTTGGAAGAAATTTACATTGCAAGCTTATAGCCTAAGTTGAAGAAAAGTAACCTAAAAGTATGAAGATTAATGAAGTCTTAATTGAAGTTGGTGAAATTTATCTATAAATGCACAGAGTAGAGAAATCAACCAATCATCATCAACACAGAACAACCAATCATCATCAACAATCAGCCAATTCAATCATCATTATCAATTAGTAATCATTATATTTCTAGTTTACTAGAATATAAACACTCTTGTCTTGTTTCTTTACTATTCAGCTTATAATAACATTTTTATCAATACAAAGTTTCTTTTTTCATTGTCTCTACAACATAGTCTATTTAAATTCACAAATATCTTTGTTGAAATTCAAGAAAATTATGGTAAAGGAACTCGAGAATCCATGTTGTCTAAATAAAAGTCAAGTTTTTCTTTAAGGAATTAATTATGTCGCACTCTCGCATAAATTTATTAGTGTAGTTGTACCCTAGTGTTATTCTTGTAATAAATCATGACATTGTAAATTATCCCTATGGCTATAAAATATTCATTTAAATATAAAAATTTATTTATTTGAATATTTACCCTTTAGTAATATGTTAAATAAATTTATTATCAAGAGTTGATAATATGAGTTAAAAATTTAAGGTGGCAAGCTAATGATGTTTTAATGCCAAGGCGGCAAGCTAATGATATGGTAAGTTACTTGCACAATATGTTCACTAACCATGTCAAAGGTGTATGCAAGGTGGCATGCAAAGTGTTATACTAATGATGTGATCTAAGTGATGTTTAATTTGTGCATGTCTATATCAACTCACTTTTTCTATATACATATCCTTAAAAGAGTTCTAAGGAGGATAGACACATATGAATGAGCAATTGCATTAATGAAATTAATGTAAGTTGTCCCTTTGAGAAAGTGTGTAAAGATTTTAATAAGAAAATATACTAAAAGGAAAAACAAATTATACACAAAATAAACTCTAAGTTCTTACAAGCGAATTATGTTAGTGCAAGTTTACAAGGGTCAATTGGAGAGGGTACTTGCTACTAAGCTTAATTAAGGCAAGAAGGTGGTTGGCAAAGGTTTGGTGTTTCAAACTAGAGGCCTAACTGAATGAATCGATTATGCTACTTAGACATCAAATGTTGAGTAGGGCAAATTTTTAAAATTTGCTCAAGATAATCCTTGATCTCATCAAGAATTCCAATCTGAAGGATCCAATTTGCAATTTAACACATAGTTAATATACATAAACATGTATAAATACAAAAACTTAGAAAATCTAAATTGCGGAATACTTACAATTTCCTAAGTGTTTGATGTAGACCACAATTAATCTACTAAATGGTTGGCGTAAACACCCAATTTCAGGATAATAAAATATGGATGCGACAAAGGACTCCAATGATGAAAATATTATAAGTAGGTTTTCAACACTTAAAGTTCAAAACCTTAAAAGTTCGAATACATTTTCAAAAAGAGTTTCATTATTTTTTAAAGACTTAATTATAATACCTTTTCAAGACCTAATTGAAAATTTTAACTTCTTTCAAGGGTCTTTTTGTAATTAAAAGTTAAAAAATTCAGAATTACACAATTCCTATCTGAATTATGTGTTTTCTATTTGTTTTTGTATTTTTTACAGTAAAAATATTTTCCTGAGTTTTGATTGGTTTAAAAAAATTAAATTTATTGTGGGATTTATCTACATCTGTAGGAAATAAATTCCTTTTAAAATTAGAACTCTTCAGGAAGTACATCCTTTCAAAATTAGAACTATTAGTACGTAAATTAGGATTTTTATTTTTTCTCCCTATAAAAAGAGAGCTTAGGCTCCTGGCAAGGGGACAGGAAAAAATAATACTTGACACAAAAATATTGCAGGCAAGGAGCAAGAGGTTTTTTTTAAGAGAAAATATTAAGTTTTTTAAGATCTATTCAATAAATAAATAGTGATTTTGCTAGTTTAAGGAGCCAACCACACGCATCCATAAGCATTATATTCTCCCTACTTTCTTTTATTTTTCTTCTATTAATGATTTTGATTTTTATAAAATTTCAATTTTACTTAATTTTTTATAATTTTATTCACTAATAATTGCTTTACCCTTTTATGATGGTGATTATAGAGGAGATCACATAATGATCGTATTTAGAGAATTAAATCTATGAAGATCCATGGAATGCCATGGATGGAAATATGTAGCTAAACCTAATTTCTAGGGTTTTTATTTAGTTTTTTATCATTCTTTTTTTTATTTATTTATTTTGGGTTGTATTAATTTTCTTTTCTTTTTTTATTGGCACGTTGTAATAGCCCTAATAGTGGGAATAATTAAATTTTGTGGGTATGCTTGTGTGTTTAATTTTGATTAATTAGTTAGTAAAATTAGGGTTTTCAATTGGGTAATTAATTAAAATTAATGGTTATAGAAATCCTTAGGTTGCTTAATTAAAATTAGATTAGATTTAAGTTGGTAGAATTAATTTGCTTGATTGATTATTTTATTTTGTTTGTTTATGGTCACTTTAATTAAATTAGGATTTTTAGAAAAATAAGTTTAATTAATTGTTTGATCTTTTATTTGATTTTTTTTATGTTTTTCATTATTTTTAGGCTTGTTTGCTTATGTTTATGTGTTTTGGGCCCTAGGCCCACATTAGGCTTTAACCTATTTAAATTTAGGTTTTTTAGGTTTATTTAATTAAAATGCATTTTAGGCCCATAATTAATTAGAAATTAGGCTAGAGATAACTTAGGCCCATTTAGTTAATTAGATATAGGCCCACCTAACTTAATTTAATTAATTTAGATTTAGCCCATTTAATTTAAGCCTTTTCATAATTTGTAGACTTGAGATCACTCTAGAATTAAAACATGTAGAATTAGGCTCACTAATTTAAATACTTCATAATTTGTAGATTTAGGCCCATTTTTAGAATTAAAATAAATAGGCTTAGGATCACTTAATTAAAATTGAATAAGGATTAGGCCCATTAGTCTTCAGGCTCACCTATAAATTAAAATATGTAGATTTAGCTCATTTAATTAAAATCAATGTAGATTAGACTAACTTAGGGATTAGGAGTTTTAATGAATGCATTGTTTACTTGTATATTTCATGACTTGTTTGCCTGGAGTTGATTTTCTTAAGAGTTTATATGAAATTACATGTAAATAAAGGAAAAAATAGTAATCATAAAGTAATTCTAAAAGAACACGAGATTGAAAGAAGTTAGTATTCCATACCCAAAATCTCCTGGTTGTGAAAATCCCAATTATACACATTTAGTTCCCATAAGTTGTGAGTGAACCCTAGCATCAATATCATAACCACCTAATTAGAAATGAATGAATGCATTGATTCACATGAACCCTTATAGTCATAATTACAATGCACTAAAATCCTTTTATTAGAAAATCCCAATATAGCCTAGAGTCAAGGTTTAGTCAAACTCTAATAGTTATATCATATGACCTTATCTCAAGTTCTATTCTTAATAAAATATAACCAACACCGAAACTCTTTTAGTTTGTGTCATATTTATCCTGGCCAGGAACTTATTGATTAAGGAAGAACTCAGATAGCATAGGATTTTATCCTGATTCACTCCGGGCAATGAATCCCTTCTTTGTTAAACACTCATCCCTACACTCAACTGACTAGAGCCACCACACGTCATATACCGATGTGTGATTAACACAAGTATGTAAGCAGTAACAAATCCTAACCACTTAAATTTAAATGACCATGTCACCTCAGGTTAAAGGACTATATCCAACATTATGACCTAGATTATAATTGTTGACTATAAGTGAATATCCATGCAATCACAAATCTAACATCATGTTTAATCCACCCATCACATGAGTATCCACGTGTCTATTCTAACATCTCATATCAAGTAGCATGAGACTCACTACCTCCCACTATTAGTATCACATACTAATCAAAGAAAATAGACAGAGGTGATAGTCTAATCAATATTACCCAAATATTAATTATACGACTATGAACAATTTATAACATATGTACAAAATAAATTTGTAACTCATATTATCAACTCTTGATAATAAATTTATTTAACATAATGCTAAGGGGTAAATACTCAAATAAACAAATACTTTATATAAATGAATATTTTATTGCCATAGGGATAATTTACAATGTCATTATACATTTCAAGAATGGCACTAAGGCACATCTATACTAATAATCTCCCATTATCACTAGCACCATTCACTACAATATTTAAGACTCAACTTCTCAAGGTGATAGTCTAACTGTAACTGAGTGAGCACCTTGATTAATGGATCAGCCACATTATCAGCCGAAGCTACCTTTTGCAATAAGTTCTCTGATAATATGGAAACACCTTTCTATGTGTTTGGATTTTTTGTGAGACCTTGGTTCTTTTGCCAAAGCAATGGCTCCATTATTGTCACAATAAAGAGGAATCAAGGACTCAATGGAAGGAATAACTTCTAGTTTAAAAATGAACTTCTTAATCCAAACACCTTCTTTAGCAGCATCTAATGCAGCTATATACTCAGCTTCTGTAATGGAATAAGCAATGGCACCTTGCTTGGAACTCTTCCAGATCACTACACCACCATTACAGATAAAAACAAACCCAGAGATAGAATTTTTATCATCAATATCTAATTAAAAATTAGAATATGTAAAGTCATCTATCTGTAGATCACCTCCTTCATAAGTTAAGACTAAATCTTTAGTCCTTCTCAAGTACTTAAAGATTGCCTTAATAGCTATCCAGTGTTCTAAACCTGGATTGGATTGAAACCTACTAGTCATATTAACAGCATAGGCAATATTAGTCCTTATACACAATATAGCCTACATTAAGCTTCCTATAGCCGAAGCATAAGGAACTTTAGCCATTTACTCCATTTCCTCAAGTGTATTAGGTGACATACCCTTGGATAAATGAACACCATGCCTAAATGGTAATAATCCTCTCTTGGAATCAAGCATGTTGAACCTCTTCAACACCTTTTCTAAGTAAGTAATAAGGGATAAACCTATCATTCTTTTAGATCTATTTATATAGACTCGAATGCCAAGAATATAGGTAACTTCCACTAAGTCTTTCATGGAGATAGATTTATATAGGCATATTTTCACTTTATAAGCATGCTAACATCATTCCCAATTAATAAAATATCATCCATATATAATGCTAGGAAAGCAAGTTGGCTCCTACTAACCTTTTTGTACACACAAGGCTCATCTTCATTTTTTATAAAACCAAATGATCATATGGCTTCATCAAAATGATGATTCCAACTCCCTAAAGCTTGCTTTAGCCCATAAATAGATCTATTAAACTTGCACACTTTGGAACTTTCCTTAAATTCATAACCTTTAAGTTGTTCCATATAAATCTTTTCCTCAATATAACCATTGAGAAAAGCAGTTTTAACATCCATTTGCCTAATCTCATAGTCATAGTGTGCAGCAATGGCAAGAAGTATCCGAATGGATTTAAGCATGGCTACGGGCAAGAAGGTCTCCTCATAGTCAACCCCTTACCTTTGGTGAAACCCTTTCGCTACAAGCCTTGCTTTGTAGGTTTTAACCTTTCCATCTGCACCAATCTTTCTCTTGAAGATCCATTTACAACCTATAGGTACGATACCTTCAGGTGGATTAACAAGTGTCTAAACTTGGTTTGCATACATGGAATCCATTTCAGATTTCATTGCTTTAAGCCATTTAGAAGAATCTTTACCTGATAAAGACTCTTCAAATGTTGTAGAATCATCATCATGATTGTCTTCTTTATACATATACAAATCTTGTATATCATGTAGAAAATCGTATATCTCCGATGGATGAGGTACCCTACCTGACATTTTAAGAGTTTGTGTGAAGATATTTTTAGTGGGATTAGACTCTTGGGACTAATCTATATCCATTTGATCAATTTGATTGGCATCATTAGAAGACTCTTCTTCTAATGCCATCTTCCTTCCTTTACCACCTTCATAAAGAAACTCTTTCTCAAGAAATATGGCATCTATGCTTACAAAAATAACTTACTTAGTAGGACAATATAAATAATATCCTAAAATACCTTTAGGATATCCAATAATTCTGCCTTGAATTGACCTTTCATCTAATTTGTCTGTTTTTAACCTTATGATGTAGGCTAAGCATCCCCAAATCTTAACATGCTTGAGACTTGCCCAAATCTTAACATGCTTGAGACTTGGTGCCTTACCATGCCACATCTAATATGGTGTGGTAGAAATAGACATAGATGGAATGTGGTTTAATATGTAAATGGAAATTTTTGAAAAGAGTACTAGAGGGGGGTGAATAGGACTATCAAATAAAAATGAGAAATTAAAAGAATTTTTTGCAAGAATTGAATGGAAGTTAAAAAGAAAGAATGAAGAACACAAAAATTTAAGGAGTTTGGATTTAACAACAATCCTATATCTCCACCTCTCTTATCCCTAAGTTATGTTTTTCAATCACTCATAATCTTATTCACAAGATTGAGATTACACAAGAGTTTTATGGCTCACTCTTACAACCTTACAACTTGAGTTTTCAAGGCTCACTCAAAAAACTAAATCCCAAGTGTTTTAATGGAAAACACTTATACCAATTCCTTTAGAAATAAATCTCACTTCCCTTATAATCTATCCTAAGATTTAAGATGGAGAGTTGGTTCTATTTCTAACACACAACTAACTCTCACATGAGTTATACAAACAAAGAATTATTTAAGAGAATTTGAGAGCTCAATTGAAAGCTTAAAAATAATAAATGATAAACAAGTTTCTTAACTTCCATTTAGCTCTTAAGGTGTTTATATAGACAAACACTAAAAAATATAGTTTTTGGAGGTGCAAATAATGTGTCCAACGTATATATTTTGAATTCAATGTTTATAATTTTGAATTATTGAAATTGATGTTGTTAGATAACTATGCATGGATTGAAACCATAATTGGCTACTAAAGATGTTCAATTTTGCCCACACTTTCTTCATAAAAGTTGTAGATATTTGACATAAATTTCTATGGCATAAAAACATGGCATTCTTATGACAAATGTATTAAAAACATAAAATATGATAACATGATCATTTAAATAAATGTTAGGCAATGTGAGGAAATAATTTCAAATATATATGCATATAGTGCTACTAAAATGCATCACTTCCTATAGGAACAAAGGAAAGATACATCAAATCTTTGTAAAAATATTCATGCCTTATCAAATATCAAAACAATTCATAAGAAGATATTCATGCCTTGTCAAAGATAAAAACAATTCCTCATAAGAAATTATACATGAATTATGCATGTATAAACACAAAAATAAAATATTATACACATGTATAGTAATGCATGCCTTATCAAAGATAAAAACAATTCCTAAGAAGAAATTGTACATGAATTATGCATGTATAAAAACAATAATAAAATATTATACACATGTATAGTAACAAATAACAAACTCAAATATATTTCTCCCACTTTGTCAAAAGCAAAAAGAAAAAAGAGAGATATAAAGAGAAAATGAAAAAAAAAGATACTCAAAATCTTTATAAAGTCTATGTCATACATAATAAAGTAAGCAAAATAAGGTCTTTTGTCATATATGATGTACGACAAAATTAGCCATAATGTTAATATGCATGCAAAAATTTAAATAAATTTTCTCCCCCTACATTAAATAAAAATATAATATATCACTAACATAAACACATATTTTAAGGAAGTTTTAAAATTAAAAACAAACTAAGCATTTTTTAAGGGAATTTTAAAATTAAAAACAAACTAAGTACACATGTTAAAAAAAGATTAACTAGATACACATGTAAACTCAAATTATTTCTCCTCCTTTGAAAAAATGCATAAGGAAATTTAAAAAGATAAATCAAATATAAGCTAACAACTAAAAAAAATTTAAGATCAAAATCAAAATATTTATCAATTAAAGTAATCAATAAGCACAACATGATTTCACATGAAAACAGTTCAACCATCAATTAAACATAAGAACAAGATAAACTAGAACCATCAATCATGCCCAGTTCATGCTTAATGAAATTTAATCTCTCTTCATTGAGAGGTTTGGTGAAGATATCTATAAGTTGATTATTTGTATTAACAATTTCAAGTAAGATATCACCAATTTAAACATGATCACTCAAGAAATGATGTCTATATGCTTAGTTCTAAAATGCTGAATGGGATTTTTGCTAAGGTTGATAGAACTTGTATTGTCACATTTGATTGGAATGTGATCAAGTTTTACACCATAGTCTAACAACTATTGTTTTTTCCATAAAACTTGTGAACAACAAAGACTTGCTGTAATATATTTAGCTTCAACAGTGGACAAGGCAACCAAAACTTGTTTATTGCTAAACCAAGAAACTAAATATTGTCCTAAAACTTGTCAAGTTCTGAAAGTGCTTTTTCTATCTAGTAAACTACCAGCAAAGTCCGCATTAGAATAAGTAATTAAGTCAAAGGATGAACTCCTAGGATACCAAAGTCCTAAATGCATTGTACCATAAATATATTTGAAAATTCTTTTGATAACATTCAAATGAGACTCTCTAAGACTTGATTGAAATCTAGCACACAAGCAAGTAGCAAACATAATATCGGATCTACTAACAGTTAAATAAAGAAGAGATATGATCATACCTCTAAATCACTTTTCATCAACCAGTTTGCCATTCTCATCTTATTTAAGTTTGGTTAGGGTTCTCATTAGATATTTACTTATCTTAGCTCCATCCATGCCAAATTTCTTGAGAACGTCTCTTGCATACTTGGTTTGATCAATGAAAATCCAATTTCTGCATTGCTTGATTTATAGTTCAAGAAAGAATTTGAGTTCACCCATCATACTCACCTCAAATTCTCCTTGCATTAAATTAGAGAATTCCTCACACAAGCAATGGTTAGTACCACTAAATATAATGTCATTAATATATATTTGAATAATTAATAAATCATGCTTAGATTTCTTTATGAAAAGAGTTGTATCAACTTTTCTTTTAGAGAAACCTTTCTCTAATAAGAAGTTGCTCAATCTTTCAAACCAAGCTCTAGGAGTTTGTTTCAATCCATATAATGCTTTGGAAAGTTTGAATACATGATTTGCAAAATAAAATCTTTCAAAACCTGGAGGTTGTTCAACATACACCTCTTCTTCAATAAAACCATTTAAAAATACACTTTTAACGTTCATTTGATAAAGTTTTAAATCCATCAATGATGCAAAATCCTAATAGCTTCTAACCTTGCAATGGGGGCAAAGGTTTCATCATAATCAATGCCTTCCTCTTGATTATAACCTTTAGCTACTAGTCTAGCTTTGTTCCTAGCTATGACACCTTATTCATTCATCTTATTTTTAAACACCCATTTGGTGCCTAGAATAGGATTATGTTTAGGTCTAAGAACCAAGGTCCAAACCTTGTTTCTCTCAAATTCATTTAACTCTTCTTGCATAGTCAAGACCCAAAATTCATCACACAAAGCATCATCAATATTTTTGGGTTCAATTTGAGAAATGAAGGCTAAATTAATAATAGACTTTAATTGAGATCTAGCAGTTACCTCTTTTGTAGTGTCACCTATAATGAGGTATTGAGGGTGAGATTTCTTGAATTGTCAATCCTTTAGAAGTTCATCCTTCAAAGTAGGTTAAGATGTCTCCTCATTTTCCTCCTTTCTTGGATCTTCAAGTTCCAAAGGCTTACTAGCATTTTCTTCTTGTGTTTCCATAATCTCATTGTCACCTACAAGATCATCAATACTACAAATATCCTTTATATGATCAAGCAACTTTGATTCATTAAATACCACAAGCATTAACTCTTTAACTACTAGAGTTATCTTATTAAAGACCCTATATGCTTTACTAGAAATATAATAGCCTAGGAAAATTCCTTCATCGACTTTAGAATCAAATTTCCCAAGATTGTCCTTGATGTTCAATTTAAAGCACTTGCATCCAAATACTCTTAGATATGAGATTTTAGGTTTTCTACTAATTATTTAAAATTGGTCTTTTGAAAACTCAATTTGAAATATAATAAGATTTACTAATGGCTTCCACCCAAAAGTATAAAGGCAAATTATACTCATGAAGTATTATTCTAGCCATTTCCATAAGAGTTCTATTTTTCCTTTTAGCTACCCCATTTTGTTGAGGAGTTCTAGGATATTCAAATTCAGTTCCATGATCATTTCTAATAGAAGAAATATAAAATCCTTTTTCTTTTTTAACTCTTTTTGCAAACTTTTCAAAATCTTTACTTGCATCATTCTTATGAGCAAGGAAACATACCCATGTAAATCTAGAGTAATCATCAACCAATACATATGCATAGTGCATTCCACTAAGACTAGCAACTCCAGTTGGTCCAAATAAATTCATATGCATAAGTTTAAGTGGCCTAGAGGTGGACACTACATTTCTTAGCTGAAATAAGGACTTGGATTGTTTTCCCTTTTAGCAAGCATCACAAGGTTTATCCTTAGTGAATTAAAGCTTAGGTAAACCAATCATAAGTTCATGTTTACAAAGATCATTTAAAAGCTCAAAATTTGCATGTCCTAACCTTCTATGCCATGTCCATGTGTCATGGGAGATAAACACTAAGCATTTTATATCTTTGTTATCAATTTTATTCAAATCAATGACATAAATATTGTCAACTCTTTCACCACTAAAAATAATTTTATTTTCATTAAGACTACTAATAAAGCAATTTTTAGGATAGAAAGTTACTTTATTTCCCATATCACATAATTGACTTATACTAAGAAAATTATGTTTAAGACCATTAACAGACAACACATGATGTATAGATAAGGATTGAGGATTACCTATTTCTCCAATGCCAATAATTTTTCCTTTTGCATTATCTCCAAAAGTAACATGTCCTCCATCCTTAGCATCAAGTTTGTTGCACTGCTCTGTCTCCCATCATGTGCCTTGAACATCCACTATCGAGATACCACTTGCTTT
This sequence comes from Mallotus nudiflorus, assembly GCA_947683625.1. Taxonomy (NCBI): domain Eukaryota; kingdom Viridiplantae; phylum Streptophyta; class Magnoliopsida; order Malpighiales; family Euphorbiaceae; genus Mallotus; species Mallotus nudiflorus. Next base: position 4,734,268 of record CANTUR010000069.1, on the reverse strand, counting down.
TTATTCTTGTGGATTTTAAGCACATCTATATAAAATAATTTAAATGTTCTTTTGGACCCAAACCTTTCTTGGTCTAGGTTGGTTAGTTTCAAGATAATCCATAGGAAGTAAATTTATACATTCTTTTATAGAAGCATACATTGTTAGTATGTCCTTTGATCATGCAATAAGAACATACAATATTTTTTAATTTATTCCTCCTAGGATGAAATGCTTCCTAATGTGTGCAATATGCCTTTGGTGTTATGTGTATCTCCTATTGTTTTGTGTCATTAAGTGAGACATGCATTAGCAACAGTGATGTATATTTTGATAACTTTGTGCAACATGTTTATGTGCATTGTATTATGTAGCATGCCTATTGTAATTGTGTCTAATGTACATATGAGCATGCTTGGGTTTAAGTACTCTAGTTTGAGTCTTACCTCTTTGTGTTATTAAAGGATGAATCTTATGAGACTTTCCTTTGCTATTTAACACATGAGATCTTTTGACTTTGAAAGCTTGAGTCTCATTTGATTTGGAGGTTGAAGGAGTGGAATTATGTGAAGCTTTTAAAAAATTAATATGTGATGAAGATGATCAAGATGTTCCACTCTTATATCCAATTCCATGGGTATCTCCATAAAATTTTTGAGAGTCAAGAAAACTATCTAAAGTTTCTTTTCCTCTCTTAAATTTAGCAATAAAATTCTTTAATTCTAAGACCTCCATAGAAAGCTTATGATTTTCATCATTTTCTTTCTTAAGTTAATCTTCCAAAGAATTAAAAGATTTTGCATTACTAACAAGTTTTTCATTTGATTTAACAAGTTTAGTAAAATTAATTTTTAAATTTTCTAATTCTCTATTTAAGTTACCTAACTTATGCTTATAATGTTTCTTCTTAATAATAAACTTTTGTATTTAACAAGTAATTTGCTCACAATACAGCTCTCATCATCATCATCACAATAATTATCATAATCACCAAAGGAAGAATAAGAAGTAGATGGTACCTCATTTTCATTTTTAAGGGCCATGAAGCAAAGATTGGCCACTTCTTATTATTCCTCTTCCTCTTCGGATTCCAAGGAATCATCCCAAGCAGCTTTGAATGCCTTCTTCTTATCTTTTGCTCCCTTATTCTTAAATTTGAGTTTAGGACACTCACTTCTAATATGTCCCGATTTCTTGCATTCATAGCAAGTAACCTCCTTAGTTTTCTTTTTCTTATCTCCTTTGAACTTCTTGTTAAAGTCCCTTATTCTTGAGAAGTTTTTCTTTCTCAAAATCTTCTTAAAGTTCTTAGTGAGCATGGCAATGTCACCATCTTCATCACTAGAGTCTTTGATGCTTTCCTCTTCACTATCTTCATGAAGAGCTTGTAGAGCAATGCTTTTTTTCTTCTCTTCTTTCTCTTCTTTTTCTTCACCTCTTTAATTGATAGTGAGCTCATATGTTAAGAGCTTACCAACGAGCACATGAATTGATAAAGTGGTGAGGTCTTAAGCTTCCTCAATTGAAGTAACACGAGATTCCTAATCCTTCTTAGGTAGGATTCTTAGAATCTTATTGTTTACCTCTTCCTTAGAGAAATGTTTTTTGTGTTTCTTGAGGGTTGTGAGGAGAGCATTGAGATGGTTTTTCATCTCCATAATTAATTCATGAGGCTTCATTTTGAAGAGTTTATATTCATACATATGAAGCTGAACCTTTTTTCTTCTTACTTGAATGTTGTCTTCGTAGTGGTTTTCTAAGGTCTCCCATATTTCTTTGGCTGATATAAAATGTTGAAGCTTGCCTTCTTCTTCTTTTATCATTGAAGAGACTAAAGTAATTATAGCTTTTTAATTTTTGTGATTTTCTTTCTTTTGATCAATACTCCATTAGCTTCTTGCAAGAGTAGTTACCATACCATCAATGATAGTTGTAGGTGGTTCCCACCCTCTTCGAATAATGCACTAAAGTTTGATGGAATCATAATCAAGATATAATTCCATTTTGAATTTCTAATATGGATAGTCACTACCATCAAAGAATGGTCTAAAAGAATCAATGTTTTGGGATTCAATCCCTATAATCTTGTATTCTAATAATGAAGTACCTAGAATTCAAGCTTTGATACCAATTGAAAAGAGTCCTAAAGGGGGGTGAATAGGACTATTAAATAAAAATGAGAAATTAAAATAATTCTTTGCAAGAATTGAATGGAAGTTGAGAAGGAAGAATGAAGAACACACAAATTTAAGGAGTTCGAATTCAACAACAATCCTAGATCTCCACCTAACTTATCCCCAAGTTAGAATTTTCAATCATCCATAATCTTATTCACAAGATTAATATTACACAAGATTTTTATGGCTCACTCTTACAACCTTACAACTTGAGTTTTCAAGGCTTACTCAAAAAACCAAATCCTACGTGTTTTAATAAACAACACTTAAACCAATTTCTTTAGAAATAAACCTCACTTCCCTTATAATATATCCTAAGATTTAAGATAAAGATAAATTCTATTTCTAACACACAATCAACTATCACAAGAGTTATACAAATAAAGAATTGTTTAAGAGAATTTGAGAGCTCAATTAAAAGCTTAAGAAAGAATGAATGATAAACAAGTCTCCTAACTTCCATTCAGCTCTTGAGGTATTATATAGACAAAAACTCAAAAATGTAGCTATTAGAGGTGCATATAATGTGTCCAATGTCTATATTTTGAATTCAATGTTTATAATTTTGAATTATAAAAGGTGATGTTGTTAGACAGCTATGCATGGATTGAAACCGTAATTGGCTACTAAAGACATTCGATTTTGCCCAAACTTTCTTCATAAAAGTTGTAGATATTTGACTAAAATTTCCATATCATTTTGAATCACCTTAATTAAATATTTGTAACTCAAGATATTTCCAAAATACTAAGAGTTATGCAACCTAAAATGTAGACTACTGCTAAACAACTATGCACAAGTTAAAGCCATGATTTTCTATTAAAGGCATTTGAATTTGCCCACACTTTCATCATAAAATTTTATATATTTTACTTATATTTCCATATCATTTTGAATGACCTCAATAGGACTTTTAGAGCTCAAGATATGTCTAAAATGCTAAGAGTTGTGCAATCTAAAATGGCAACTGCATATGTTAATTTTGACTTAATATCTGCATACCCAAATGAGCTCAAATATTGACAAGCAAGCCTAATTCAGAAAGCTTAAGATGTCTCTTTAAAATGTGAAGAAGATAACTTTCTCATTAGAAAGCTCTAAGGATGTCAAAAGCCTTCTTGAATCTCAAAGGTTGAATCAGCCCAAGATAATCATACTTCATTTTAACTTCCAATGGAGTCCTAACTTATACACACTTAAACAAACAAATTAAATGCTCAAAATTAAGTTTTTTTTAAGATTAAAATTAAGATTGATTATCACTAAGGTCAACAGTTTGCAATGCAAAGCCCCAAAAGAAAGTAGGCAAATCTATATAACACATCATTGATCAAACCATATCTAATAAAGTTTGATTCCTCCTTTCGGACACACCATTGAGTTGAGGTGTTCTGGGTGGATTTAGTTATGATATAATGCCATGTTCCTTAAGGAACTCTATGAACTGGGTACTTAAGTATTCACCTCCTCAATTCGATTGAAGGATTTTAATACTTTTCCCCATTTAGTTCTCTACTTGGACTTTGAATTTCTTAAACTTTTCAAAGGATTAACTTTTATGTTTCATCAAATATAAGTGTCCAAACCTTAATAGATCATCTATAAAGATAATGAAGTAGTATAACCTGTCTCTTGCCATTTGGTTGAATGGCCTACATACATCACTATATATAATTTCCAAAATTTCTTTAGCTTGTTCAATTTGTCCAACAAATGGTGGTTGGGTCATATTACCTTGGATAGAAGCCTCACAAGTTGGATTGGATGTAGATTCAAGATTACTCAAGATTCCCATCCCTTCCAACTTTGTGATTCCATCATCCGCAATGTGACCTAAACGTAAGTGCCATATATATTTTGAATTAGAGGCATTATCAATTAGCATTGTATTCACAACATTCATATTGATTGGATAATGATTATTATTAGATTTATTATCAATATAATAAAGACCATGTAATACATAACCCATGCCAACTATCTTATTATCAAAGTAGATAGTACATACATCTCTTTCAAATAAAAATTTATAACCTTTTCTAGTCAAACTAGAAATAGAGATTATGTTCGTATAAGAATTAAGTACAAATAAAACATCGTCCAAAAACAAAACATGGTTATAAAAGTCAATACAGGTGGTTCCCATAGCTTTAGCAGCAACACTTGCTCCATCTTCAAGCTTAAGAGTCACCTCATCCCCTAACCTTCTTTCACTTGCTAGATCCTGCAAGAAAGAACATATGTGAGAACTAGCACCGTTATCCAATACCCATACATTATATGAGTTCTTAGAAAATTTAGAAATAAATAAATAAATTAGATAAAGTCTCACCTTCTCCAAACTTATCCTTTCCTTTACTCTAAAGAGACTTAAGGAACTTTAGACAATTTCTTTTCCAATGTCCCTCTCCATCACAAAAGAAATACTTTCCCTTGTTGGTGTTCTCAACCTTCTCTTTGCCTTTATTCTTTTTCACACCTCCTGAAGCTTTAGGAACTTTTCCTTTATCTTTTTTTACTTTTGTTGCCCTTGCTCTTCTTAGTCCTACTAGAAGAGGCAACTAAAGCCACATCCTTCCTTTTCTCAATGTGAATAGCCTTTTGGGTCATCACAAGCATGTTTAAAAATTTTGTAAGGGTACACTTAATCTTATTCATATGGAAATTTGTAATAGATTGCCTAAATGAGTTTGAAAGGGATTGTAAAATCAAATCTGTTTGAAGTTAAGCATCCATCGTGAAATCTAGACTCTCAAGTTCCTCAATGGAATGAATCATAGAATTCACATGTGCTTCAACATCATTACCTTTCTTCATTTTAGCACAAAAAAACCACTTAGATATCTTATATCTAGAGGTCCTACTTTGTTCACCAAACAACTCTTGTAGGTGAAGTAGGATTTCCCTTGCATTAATGTACTTCTCATGTTGCCTATGAATTTCATTGCTCATAGAAGCCCACATAATGCAATGTGCTTGTATATCATCGTCTTTCCATTTTACAAAAGTGTCATGTTCCTCTTAGGAAACATTAAGTGGAATGGGTCTAAAAGAACTTTGTTCTAAAACATATAATATGTGTTTAGAGGCTAAAACAACTTTTAGATTACATAGCCAATCAATAAAATTAAGTCCAATGAGTCTATTGTTATCAAGAATGATGCTTAATGGGTTTGAGGATCTCATATTATCAAATTTTTGCAAAAGCATAACAAGATTGATTAGTTCCATTACATTGTAATAACACCATTAGATTTGGTCTTTAATCATAATGGCCTCCCACTAACTTGGTGAATTCTACACTTCCAAAGTAGAAAACAGAAATCCCTTATTAGATGGATTTCTAGTGGGAGATGAAGTTCTTAATGAGTCACTAATATTCCTCAGGTACACATTGCCATTCTTGGAATATTAGTTCTTAGTAAGTGAACAACTTTTGTTCATCACATCTCATATGAGATATCATCAATCTAGCTCCTAATGTTACAGGCCTTAGGTACACATTGCTATTCTTGGCCTTTAGTATTAGTTAGATCCATACCATTGGATTAATGAAATGTATAAACTTAAACACTACATACCTTAGGTATGCCTATTTGCCATTCTTGGCATAAAGTGTGTTTATACACCCACAACATCTCATGCTTAACAATAACAATAACATCCCTATGTATCCATAGCTGATGCACATAATCCTAAAACCATGCAAGTTATTGCTCCAATGGAGAGCCTACACCTAAATTTGCTTGGAAGATTTTTGGGTCTTTAATTTTAGGTCTCACTTTGCACATTAGCCATTTTTCATTGTATACATCATATATATATAAATTGCATGGCATTTTTACACATAAACATATCACAGATGTATGTAGCATGCTTTAACATATATATTACATATATACATAGAACATGCAAAATGGATGTGCAAATGAGTGATCATGAGCCTTTCTTAAGCCTATTCTAATTTTTAGAATAAAATGGGCCTTGTCTCCTTGGGCGTTAACACCGTAGGCTTAAGAATAGCCTTGAACATCATCCTTATCATGGACCTCCATTTTGAACACTTCAATCTTCTTATCACAACTCTTGTGATATACATTCAATCCTTGGCATACCAAGGTGAATATTACATCATAGTTCAAATTTTAAAAATTTGCCCTACTCAACATTTGATATCTAAGGAGCATAATTGATTCCTTCAGTTGGTGTCAAAGCATCTTTTTGCATTTTACACATGCTAAATTAATAATAATATATTTTATTAATATTAATTTATTAAATTTAATATGAGATATTAAATTATTAATAATATATGTTATTATTAATTAATAATTAATTTATAATTACAAGTGTTGTGATTATAATTAATTGATAATTCCAAGTGTTGTGATTATAATTAATTGATTCATATTTTGTTTAATTTTACAAATTGATCATCACATGCAAGAAGTGATGATGGACTTAGTTACATCCTTGTATTTGTAATAATAATTTGTAAAATTAAATAAAACATGGATCAATTAATTATAATCACAACACTTGTAATTATCAATTAATTAAAATCACAACACTTGCAATTATAGATTAATTATATATTAATAATAACATATATTATTATTAATATTATTATTAATAATTTAATATCTCATATTAAATTTAATAAATTAATATTATTAAAATATATTATTATTAATTTAGCACGTGTAAAATGCAAAAAGATCCTTTGATACTAAGTGAAGGAAACGATTGTGCTACTTAGACATCAAATGCTAAGTAGGGAAAATTTTTAAAATTTGCTCAACATAATCCTTGATCTCATCAAGAATTCCAATCTGAAGGATCCAATTTGCAATTTAACACATAGCTAATATACATCAACATGTATAAATACAAAAAATTAGGAAATCTAAATTACGGAATACTTAAAAATTTCCCAAGTGTTTGATGTAGACCACAATTAATCTACTAAATGGTTGGCTCCTTTGATTCAACTCTTGAATCAACTCTTCAAGTCTCTCAAATCTGAGACCTCTAGCTTGAAACACCAGAGATTCACTAATCACCTTCTTACTTTGATTTGGTTACATGCAAGTAGCCTCTCTCAATGACCCTTTATAGACTTGCACTAACTTAATCTCCTTGCAAGAATACTAGAGTTTTTAAGTATATGTTGTTTGCTTTGGTTTTATGTCTCTAAAAAAATTCTCAATTTTTCTAACCTCAAGAACATTTCTTAATTTATCTATTTATATGTAGAGAAAAGAAATCCTAATGATGTCATTGCTTACATCATATGTACAACTTACCATGCAAGTATAGAACTTTATGACATCATCCATAACATCACATTCCCTGGCATGTAAGTATAAAATTGACATCATCCATGACATCACATTACTTGCCATGCAAGTATAGAATTGACATCATCCATGACATCATTCATGACATCGTCCATGACATCACATTACTTTCTCTACATCTTAGATTAATCTTTGGTCCAAAACCCTTTTGGTCCTAGGCCTAAATAACTTAGGCCATTAATCTAAGTAACAACATATATATAATTAATTTAATACTTTAATTAATATCTCATATTAATTAAGTATAAATTAATTATTAAACCCTTACTTGAATTAGATTTCAAGATATGCTAGAATCATTGCTTGAAGCATAAATCCAATTCTATTAATTTTAATTAATTGATTAAACTCTTTAATCAATAATTAGATTAATATAAATGATGATTTAGCAAAGCTCTATTAGGTGTGACTTACTAGGTTCATGTCTAATTGGCAATGAGAAGATAATATCAACACTTGATATTATTTGAAACTCCTTTCAAGTCTAAATGTGAAAATTCCAATTATACACATTTAGTTCTCATAAGTTATAAGTGACCCCTAGCATCAATATCACAACTACCTAATTAGAAATGAATGCATTTATTGATTCACACAAACCATTATGGTCAAAATTACCATGCACTAAAATCCTTTTATTAGAAAATCTTGATATAGCCTAGAGTTAAGGTTTAGTCAAACTCTAATAGTTATATCATATGACCTCATCTCAAGTTCTATTCTTAATAAAATATAACCAATGTCAAAACTCTTTCAGTTCGTGTCATATTTATCCTGGCCAGAAACTTATTGATCAAGAAAGAACTTAGATAGCATAGGATCTTATCCTGGTTCACTCCAGGCAATGAATCCCTTCTTGGTTGAACACTCATCCCTACACTTAACTAACTAAAGCCACCATATGCCATATACCCATGTGTGATTAACACAAGTATATAAGCAGTAACAAACCCTAACCACTCAAATGTGGATGACCGTGTCACCTCAGGTCAAAGGACTATATGCAACATTATGACCTAGATTGTAATTGTTGACTATAAGTGAATATCCATGCAATCACAAATCTAACATCACTTTCAATCCACCCATCATATGAGTATCCACATGTCTATTCTAACATCTCATATCAAATAGCATGAGATTCACTACCTCCCACTATTAGTATCACATACTAATCAAGGAAAATAGATAAAGGTGATAGTCTAATCAATATTATCCAAATATTAATTATACGACTATGAACAATTTATAGCATGTGTACTAAATAAATTTGTAACTCATATTATCAACTCTCGATAATAAATTGTTTAACATAATGTTAAGGGGTAAATACTCAAATAAATAAACACTTTATTTAAATGAATATTTTATTGTCATAGGGATAATTTATAATGTCATTATATATTTCAAGAATGGCACTAGGGCATATCTATACTAACACTAACACTTGGGAGGCTAAGCATTTGATTCAAGAGTTGAACCAAAGCCACCTAAAGCCAAGGAGTTCGTAAGTATTCTTAAACTTAGAATTCATAGGTTATTGTTTACATGTTGTTTTTTATATTTACCTATGTGTTTAAATGCAAATTGGGCCTTTGGGATTGGAATTCTTCATATGATGAAGAGTTATGTTGAGTAAAATTAACTAAAAATTTGCTCTACTTAGGTTTGTGCTCACCACATAAGTCTTGATGCCTAAGGAGCATAACTGATTCCTAATAGTGGTATCAGAGCCAAATTGCAATCTTGATATCAGAGCACCTTTTTTACTTAACACATGCTAAATTAATATTAATGTATTTTATTAATTACATTATTAGATTTAATATGAGATATTAAATTATTAATAATTATATTAGTAATGATATATATTAGTATTAATTTATAACTAATCAATAATTGCAAGTGTTGTGATTATAATTAATTGTTAGTTACAAGAGTTGTGACTAAATAAGCTTAAAATGTGATTTGAATAATATAGTATTGTAGCAATAGTGGTATTGTTTGCGACTATAGCACTGTAGTTTTTGAGCTACTGCCTGGTACTATAGCATAATAAAAAAAATTTGTATGTTTAATTTTTCATATTGATCATTACATATAAGAAGTGATCATGGACTTAGATTACATCCTTATATTTGTAATAATAATTAATTTTATTATTTAATGTGTAATTAAATGCTAATTACATAAAATTATTAGGATGTAATATTAACCTTGGTATGCTAAGGATTAAATGTAAGTCACAAGATTTATGACAAGAAGCTTGAAGTGCTTAAGATGCAAATCCATGGAGATGGTGATAAAGAGTTTCATGCCTTGAAGAATTTTCTTAGGCTAAGCTATTTTATAACTTATTTTAAGAGTTAAAATAGGTTTAAGAAAATTCCATGATCACTCCTTATTAGTGCATCCATTTTTGCATACTTTATGTACATATGTGATACGTATATTATAACATGTTATATGCATATGTGATATGTATATATAAATAGATGCCATGCAATATATGTATGTGATATATATATTGGTTAATATGCAAACTGAGACCTTAAAATAAAGTCCCAAAAATAAATTTAAGTCTTGGCTCTCCATTATAGCAATAACTTGTATGGTTTTGGGATTATGTGCATTGGCTATGGACACATAGGGGTGTAGATAAGGTCCAAGAGATTCATGTAGTGTTATTATTAAGCATAAGATGTTATGAATGTATAAACATACTCTGTGCCAAGAATGGTAAATAGGCATACCTGAGGTATGTATTGTTCAAGTTTGTACATTTTATTGATCCATGGTATAGACCTAACTAATGAAAAAGGCCAAGAATGGCAATGTGTACCTAAGGCCTATGACATTAGGAGCCAGATTGATGAAATATCACATGAGATATGATGGACAAGAGTTGTCCACTTAATGAGAACTAATATTCCAAGAGTGGTAATATGTACCTGAGGGATATTAGTGGCCCATTAAAGAACTCCTTCACCCACTAGAAATCCATCCAATAAGGGATTTTTGTTTCCTACTTGGAAGTGTAGGATTCACCAAGTTAGTATGAGGCCATTAAGATTAAAGACCAAATCTAATGGCAGTATAGCAATGTCATAGAACTAATTAGTCTTATTACTTTTGCAGAAATATTGATAATATGAGATCATCAAACCCAATATCAATCATACTCGACCAACATAGGCTAATGGGCCCTAACTTTATTGATTGGCTAAGGAATCTAAAAGTTTTTTTAGCTTCTAAAAAGATTCTATATGTATTGAATCAATTAACACCGGATCCTCTTCCTATAAATGCTTCCTAAGAGGATTGTGATACTTTAGATAAATAGAAAGACAATGATTTGTAAGCTCAATGCATAATGTGGGCTTCTATGGATACCCAAATCCATAGACAATATGAGAAGTACACACATGCAAAAGAAATCTTACTTCACCTATAAGAGTTGTTTGGTGAATAAAGTAGGACCACTAAATATAAGATATCGAAGCATCTTTTCTGTGCCAAGATGAAGGAAGGAAACAATGTAGGAGTCCATGAAACTTCATTATTAAATTAATGGAGGAGCTAGAAAGTCTAGATTTTACTATGGACTTCCATCTCTAAATGGATTTGATCCTCCAATCCCTTCCCAATTCTTTTGGGGAAACAATTGTAAATTTCCAATGAACAAACTAGAGTGCACTCTTAAAGAGCTTTTAAACATGCTTGTAACAACCCAAAAGGCTATCCAAGAAAGCAAGGGGAAAGAGGTTGCTCTTATTGCATCTTCTAGGAAGACTAAGAAGAAAGGCAATCAGAAAAAGAAAGGCAAGACAAGTGTTATCAAGCTTGCAGGTGGCATAGCCAAGAATAAGGTGAAGGCATATGTGAGGGAAGACCCAAGTAAAAGAAAGTGTTTCCATTACTAAGGCAAAGGACATTGGAAGAGGAATTGTCCTAAGTTCTTTAAGTCCCTCAAGATAAAGGAAAGAGCAAGCAAGGAGAACGTAAGACTTTCTCTAATTTATATGCTTCTAAATGTTCTAAGAGCTCATCAAATGCATGGGTATTGGATACCAGTTCTAGTTCTCATATTTGTTTATCCATGCAGGTTCTAGCAAATGAGAGGAGGTTGAGGCCTAATGAAGTAACCTTAAAGCTTAGAAATAAAGCAAGTGTTATATCCAAGGCTATAGGATCTACTTTATTAATCTTTATAATCATATGTTATTATTGAATGATGTATTATATGTACCTAATGCCTATAAGAACATAATCTATATTTCTAGTTTAACTAAAAAATGTTCTAAGTTTCATTTAAAAGAGACATGTGTAATATTTACTTTGGAAGTGAAATAATAGGCATGGGTTATTTAATACATGGTTTATATTGTGTTCATAATTTTTTCAATAACAATAAGCTTTAAGTTAATATGAGTAATGAAAGTGCAATGCTAATTGAAAATGCCTCTAAATCTAAATATCTATGGCATTTATGATTATGTCATATTACAGACGATAGGATCATAAAGTTAGAAGGGATGGGAATCTTGGGCAATCTTGAATCCATATCTAATCTAACTTGTGAGGCTTGTCTTCAAGGCAAGATGACTATATCACCATTTGTTGGACAAATGGAAAGAGCCAAGGATATGTTAGAAATCATACATAATTATGTATATAGACCATTTTTTGAAATGGCTAGAGGTGGTTTCTACTACTTTATAACTTTTATAAATGATCTATTAAGGTTTAGTCATTTGTTTCTTATGAAGAACAAAAAAGAATCCTTTGAAAAGTTCAAGGAATTCAATGCCCAAGTAGAAAACCAAACTGGAAAAAGTGTTAAAACTGTAAGATCAGATCGAGGAGGTGAATACTTAAGTACTGAGTTCATTGAATTCCTTAAGGAACATGGCATTGTATCACAACTCACATTGCCTAAAACACCTCAATTAAATGGTGTGTCTGAGTGGTAAAATCATACTTTATTGGATATAGTATGTTCAATGATGAGCTATATTGATATTTTCAGTTCACTTTGGGGTTATACACTCCAAACTGCTTCACACATCCTTAATCGTGCTCCATCCAAATCAATTTCTACTACACCATATAAGATATGGCATGGTAGAATACCAAGTCTTGAACATGTTAAAATTAAAGGATGTCTAGCTTTTATTAAAAGCTAAAAATGGAAAAGTTGGATGTAAACTCGATTAAAGGAAGGTTTATTGGATATCATAAAGAAAGTTTAGGGTATTGCTTTTATCTTCTTGCTGAACAAATTATTGTTGTAAGTAGAGATACTATTTTCCTTGAGAAAGAGTTTATAAAGGAATGGGTAAAGGAAAGAAGATAATGTCAAATGAGGAGTCATCTAAAGAAACCCAACAAACTAATCAAATGGATATTGATCAACCTAATAAGCCATTCCAATTGAAAATGTCATCACACAAACTCCTACAAAGTCTTGTAGGGTATCTCATCCTCCAAAGAGATATGGCCTTCTTTATAATATGCAAGAGTTGCATGTTCATAAAGAAAGCCTTCATGTTGATGATCCTACTATATTTGAAGTTGCTTTATATGATAAAGATTCTTTTAAATGGATTAAGGCTATAAGAGCTAAAATGGATTCCATGTATGCAAACCAAGTCTAGACACTTATTGATCCTCTAAAAGGTGTTGTACCCATTGGGTGCAAATGGATCTTTAAGAGAAAGATTGGTGTAGATGGAAAGGTAGAGACTTATAAAGCTAGGCTTGTATCAAAAGGGTTTCGCCAAAGATAACGGGTTGATGATGAGGAGACCTTCTCTTCAGTAGCCATGCTTAAATCCATTCAGATTCTTTTAGCTATAGCCACACACTATGATTATGAGGTTTGGCAAATGGATGTCAAGACTACCTTCCTTAATGGTTATATTGAGGAAGAAATTTGCATGGAGCAACCTAAGGGTTTTAAATCTGAGGATAGCTTAAAAGTGTACAAGCTTAATAGATCTAACTATGGTTTAAAACAAGCTTCAAGGAGTTGGAATCATCATTTTAATGAGGCTATCCATTCTTATGGTTTCATAAAGAATGAGGATAAGCCATGTGTTTATAAAAAGGTTAGTATGAGCTAACTCACTTTTATAGTCTTGTATGTAGATGACATTATCTTAATTGGAAATGATGTCAGCATGATGACTTATGTAAAAGTATGGCTATTTAAAACCTTCTCAATGAAGGACTTAGGGGAGGCAACCTATATTCTTAACATTTGAGTCTATAGAAATAAATCAAAGAGAATGATAGGTTTATCCCAAAGTCTTTACTTAGAAAAGGTGTTAAAGAGGTTCAACATGCTTGATTCCAAGAGAAGATTGTTACCATTTAGGCATGGTGTCCATTTATCCAAGGGTATGTCACTTAAAACACTCGAGGAAATGGAGCAAATGGCTAAAGTGTCTTTATGCTTGGGCTATAGAAAGCTTAATGTATGCTATGGTATGTACTAGGCCTGATATTGTCTATGTTATTAGTGTGACTAGCATATTTCAATCCAATCCAGGTTTAGAACACTAGATAGCTGTTAAGGAAATCTTTAAGTACTTGAGAAGGACTAAAGATTTATTCTTAACTTATAGAGGTAATTTACAAATATATGGTTTCATAGATTTTAATTTTCAATCAGATGTGGATGCTAGAAAGTCTATATTCAGGTTTATTTTCATCTTTAATGGAGGTGCAATGAGTTAAAAGAGTTCCAAGGAAAGTATCACTGCTAATTCCACTACATGAGTATATAGTCGCATCAGATGCTGCCAAAGAAGCTGTTTGGATTAGGAAGTTCATTACTAAACTAGAAGTTGTTTATTTCATTGAGTCCTTGATTCCTCTCTATTGTGAAAACAATGGAGCCATTGCTTTGGCAAAGGAACAAAGTCTCATTAGAAATCTAAAAACATAGAAAGGCATTTTCATATTATTAAAAAACTTATTGGAAAAGGTGATGTGCTTATACAAAAGGTAGCTTCAGCCAACAATGTGGCTAATCCACTAACTAAAGCACTCACCTAGCTATAGTTAGACTATCATTTTAAGAAGATGGGTCTTAGATATTGTAGTGAATGGTGCTAGTACAAGTGGGAGATTGTTAGTGTAGTTATGCCCTAGTGCCATTTTTGTAATAAATCATGACATTGTAAATTATCCCTATAGCAATAAAATATTCATTTAAATAAAAAGTTTGTTTATTTGAATATTTACCCTTTAGTAGTATGTTAAATAAATTTATTATCAAGAGTTGATTATATGAGTTAAAAATTTATTTAGTATATATGTTATAAATTGATCAAAGTCGAATAATTAATAGTTGGGTAATATTAATTAAACTATCACCTCTATCTATTTTCCTTGAATAGTATGTGATGCTAATAGTGGCAGGTAGTGAGTCTCATGCTACTTGATATGAGATATCATAATAGACATATGGATACTCATGTAATGGGTAAGTCGAATAGTGACGTTAGATTTATGATTGCAAGGATACTCACTTATAACAATTACAATCTAGGTCATAATGGTACATATAGTCCTTTGACCTAAGTTAACATGGTCATCCACATTTGAGTGGTTAGAGTTTGTTACTACTTACACACTTGTGTTATTCACACATGGGTAGATAGCATATAGTGGCTTTAGTCAATTGAATGTAAGGATGAGTGTTCAACTAAGATGGGATTCATTGCTTGAAGTGAATCAGGATAGATCCTATGCTATCTAAGTTTATTCTTGATGAATAAGTTCCTGGCCAGGGCAAACATAACACAATCTAAAAGAATTTCAATGCTAGAAAGTGTTTCTAGTATTTGTTATATTTTATCAAGAATAACTTGAGATGAGGTCATATCATAAAGTTATTAGAGTTTGATCGAACCTTGACTCTAGGCTATATCGAGGTCTTCTAATTAAGGGATTTTAGTGCACGATAATTATAACTATAAGCTTTGTGTGAATCAATAAATGCATTTATATCTAATTGGGTAGATGTGATATCAATGATAGGGGTCACTCACAACTTATGAGAACTAAATGTGCATAATTGGGATTTTAACATTTAGACTTGAAAAGAGTTTCAAATAATATCAAGTGTTAATATTATATTCTCATTTCCAATTAGATATGAATCTAGTAAGCCATATGATACGAACCCACTAGATGACCTACTCTAGGAACCCGTTCAACATGAACCCAAACCCACGCTCTCAAGGAAAGTTCAAATCAAGTTCCAATTCAGACATAGAGAACCTTCACCTCATGTTTAGTTAATCCAAACAACCACAGCTATATCAAAACTTTAACCTTTTGAACAATAAAAAACAAGCAACAAAGGTTATTAAAAAGACACCACAATCTACTGTCTGAAAGATAGATTGATAAGTCACAAAGGTTGTCACATGGTTAACCACCAAGTAACCAAAGAGAATCCTCTCTAAATTTTATTAATAATCCATGATTGCACACCCTCTAGGTTACATAAAATAAGGCCTTTATATAGGCTTAAAGAAACCCTAAACAAAACACAATTAATATCCTAACTAAACAAGAAAACAAAGTCCTTTTTAAATAAGAAAATATAATTCTACTTAAATAAGAAAATATAATCCTAGTTAAATTCGGATTTACTTATGCAGCACACTTTTCAATATGATGATGGCCGAATTAACTTAAGCCCAAAACATAAAATTTGTAGCCCTTGTTTTTATCTTTCATCAGCATCTTGAATCACTTCATTTGGATCTATATTGAGTGAGATACAGCCCATTTACTGATGTATATTCAGTCTGCCCAGTTTTATTCACGATCTGATAATATTTCATAATTTTAGCTCAGGTATAAGGCCGAATTAACTCTGGATATCTTCACCAAAGTTGTATATCTCTTTCTTAGCTTTCAACAACTTCTTGAATCATCTCAATCAGAGTTTTGTAGAGTGATTTATGACTAAAATACTGAAGTATGCTACACAAAATATGAATTTATGCTAATTGCTCTTTTCTTGAATGAACGTTGCCTTATTAGCATGAACAAATCTTGAAATCTTCCTCTTTGGAGCTAGGATCACATCATCACACCTAAAAGAGTTTTTCCAAATTACCATTTCTAGTAATCTAATTATTGACTAAAGAGTTTAATCTATTAATTAAGATTAATGGAATTGGATTTATACTTTAAGCAATGATTCTAGTATATCATGAAATATAATTCAAATAAGAGTTTTATTATTAATTTATATTTAACTAATATGAGATATTAATTAAAATAATAAATTAATAATAATATATGTTATTAATTAAATTATTAAATTTATTATAAGATATTAAATTATTAATAAGTAAATTAATAATAATATATGTTATTAATTAAATTATTAGATTGAATATGAGATATTAAATTATTAATAATTTAATTAATAATTATGTGTAAATTGTTGACTTTAAATAAGTATATGAATGGATGTAGGTGTAATAAATGAGATGTATTTTCTACAAATTTCTTTATACATTACTAAGTCAAGGTGGCAAGCTAATGGTGTTTTAATGTCAAGGTGGCAAGCTAATGATGTAGTAAATTACTTGCACAATTTGTTCACTAACCATGTCAAAGGTGTATGCAAGGTGGCATGCAAAATGTTATATTAATGATGTGGTATAAGTGATGTTTAACTTTTCCATGTCTATATCAACTCACTTTTTATATATACATATCCTTAAAAGAGTTTTAGGAGGATAGACACACGTGAATGAGCAATTGTATTAATGAAATTAATGTAAGTTGTTGCTTTGAGAAAGTGTGTAAAGATATTTTAATAAGAAAATATACCAAAAGGAAAAGAAAAATATACACAAAATAAACTCTAAGTTCTTACGAGTGAATTAAGTTAGTGCAAGTTAACAAGGTCACTTGGAGAGGGTACTTGCTACTAAGCTTAATCAAGACAAGAAGGTGGTTGGCAAAGCTTTGCTGTTTCAAGCTAGAGACCTAACACTTGGGAGGCTAAGCATTTGATTCAAAAGTTGAACCAAAGACATCTAAAGCTAAAGAGTTTATAAGTATTCTTAAACTTAGAATTCATATATTGTTGTTTATGTGTTCTTTTTGATATTTACCTATGTGTTTAAATGCAAACTGGGTCCTTGGGATTGGAATTCTTCATGTGATGAAGAGTTATGCTAAGTAAAATTAATTAAAATTTGCTCTACTTAGGTTTGTGTTCACCACACAAGTCTTTATACCTAAGTAGAATAAATAATTCCTAACAAAATTTAGCAACAATCTTTTGGCACACACCCAAATTGGAGAAACAACAATTAAAGCACAGGGGAAATTATTATTGGCGCTTTAGAATTGCTAATGGCTTCTATTGATTGAATTTTTTGATACATCGAATGAGATAGTTTCTTAAGAGAAATTTATGGATTTAAAGTATTGGGAGGAGAGATAGTTTTAAATTTATTATTAGAATTGGATGTCCTTATGCCAAAAGGATTAGGATTTTGAGGGACAGTAAACCTAACTAGAGTAAAGATTTGAGTTTCTGAAGAAATTGAAGTATTGCGTGCTTTAATCTTAGTTCCTCTTTTTTTGAAATTTGATATTCAATGTCAAAATATAAGATTTTGGGTCTCATCATACTGATTAGAGATTTAAAGGTAAAATAATGCTTAATTCTCTTTTAGATAGAATTAGAATTTTATAACTATTTATATGTAAGAGGCATAATGTTTGCACCTAAAATATTTTTCCATAGAATCGATATTTTCATAGGTCCAATACCCATTGCAATTAATTAATTAATTAGTTAATTAGTTAGAAAAGTGGAGTCTCTAATAGGAATGTGGTTAAGAGACAATTAAAAAGTAAATGATAAAAGGAAGCTCTCACTACAATTCTAAGGAACCAACTTCAACAACATATATGTCAATAACAAACAACAACAATCTTTAACAACAATCAAAAATTCAACTTTTCATTTCACTTTCAATTTCAATTTTCTATTTATATTTTTATTTAATCAAACATGGTATAAGCACTCAATTTTGGGATAGTGGAGTATGGATACGATCAAGGATCCGATGATGAAAATTAACTGTGTAATTAGATTTATTGGATCTTATTTATTGATTTTGAACTAAATTGTAAATTATTTTTAGGACCTATTTTTAAATTTATTTAATTTTTTCAATAAAAAATATATAAAATAAATTTTCAAAAAAAAGTTGTCCCAATTCAATACAAAAAAATTCAAATTGCAAATTTTGTTGTTATGGCCAAAAGTGGCCATCATTGGCCAAGAATAAAAAAAAAGTAAAGAGTTTCCATCAAAAATGTAGATTTCTGGTAGGGCATCCACACTTCCGATCGAAAATAAGGTGGTCCATAATTTTTTTATTTTTATTTAATTTTATTTATATATTTATCCTGATTTTTATTAGTTGTTATTTTTATTTTATTTGATAAATAGATTTTCTTTATATATTACTTTTTTTTTATCATGTAACCAATTTTGGGTTACATAGTGTTTTGTTTATAAATACATCATTTTCTTTCACAAGGAGAGGATCCTAGGGTTTTATTCTTTTTCCTCCACTCTTTTAATTTTTAGCCATGAGCCAAAATATAATATTTCTCCTTTTAGTTTTCACGTACTTTTTTAGTTATTGGCCATCAATTAGATCAAATAAAAACTAAAACCATAGACAAACATAACAAAAGTCACAGACTTCCATCAATGGTGATCAAACTCTGAGGGGAATCAATACTGTATCTAAACATCTTTATCTATTCTTTTATTTTTAATTTTATTTTACTTCTTTTATTATTTGATTTTTTTTATATGTTACTTTATTGATTTATTCTTTTTTTTTGTTTCGTTTTGTCTTTATTCTTCTTTTAGTCCAACTTTTATTTTCAATTGTTTTGCTCCTTTGTTTTATCATTTTTTATTTCTTCATTTTTTTACTTTATTTTTAATTTTTCTTTTCATTCAATTATTTTAATAATGTTTATATTTGTTGTTTATTTTTTTTATTCTTTCATTTTTATTTTATTCCTTTCTATTCTTTTGATCTTGTATATTTTGTACTTTATTTTTATCCTTATTATTTTTATTTGTTTCTTTTATTTAATCTTATTTATTGATTGTTTACTTCTTTTTATTTATTGTTTATTTATGTTTCCTGATGGTGGTGATACGAACCCTACCTATAACAGAGATAGAATGCGCATCCAACTTTGAATATTAGCCTAAGGATCATCAAGGATAGTTGTGTTGATGGAGCTAAACCCCTTGCTTATTAAAGTGAAGCAAGATACTTAGCTATTATATGATGAACAATCACACAATTCTAAGTTTAATCTAACCTAGCAATTGTAATGAAAGGTAGAAGTGAAACAATTCAAGTAAACTTGCAAAGTTTCAAAAGAACAAAGTTTAAGAAAAAACCTCACTTTTAATATTTCAATGCTTTTTTTTAAAATTTATACGTCATAGGGTTAGCCCTTATATAGGCATGTAAACAACCTAATCCTTGAAGGAAAAGGTTCTATTCCTTATTCCCAAAGATACCTATATAGGAAATCCTTAATTAAGGAGATTTCCTTCAAAATAGGACAACTAATGACAACTCATCTTTGAAAAGTCAAAATTGACAACTCATTACAAGTCATGACAACTAAGCAAAATGACAACTCATGACAACTAAGAATAGAAGCATGCCATGTCACATATTGACCATTGATCCTTGACTTTGACTTGTTGACTATTTGACTTTGACTTTGACTTGTTGACTTATTGACTTTGACTTGGAATATCCTTGAATCTTCTCATTTCTTCTAGAATCTTCTTGAATCTTCCTTATTGACTCCAAAATAGGAAAATAATTCAAAATTCATCCATATCAAGCTAATTAATTTCAGAATAGGAAATTAACCTAATTAACTTGAATTCTTCATATTCAGGCACTTTTGATCCCTTTTAGGGTTCATATTAGGTGGGAGTAATCTAAATGGAGAAGAGAATGGAGTCATGTGATTGAATAAAAAATCCACCCATAAAAGTCCATGGAATGCCATGGATTGGATCTTGTTATGATTTTTATGTAGTTTTTTAGGTTTCACTTTATTTTATTTTATTTATCTCTATGTTTCGTGTTTAATGGTAGTTTCATTATTTATTTGGTTTATTTGGACATGTAATTAATTAGATTTAATTTATATATGTAGAAATTGTAATAGCCTCGGTAGTGGGAAAAATAATGAAATAATTTAATTTTCTACACTATTAAAATTAATTAGTAAGCAGGTTCATTTGGTAAAACCTTAATTAAAGTCAATAGTGGTAGTAGATTAATTACAGTTACATGTAATTGATATAGGGTTTAAAAGTCACGTGTGGATGTTTTGTTTGTTATTTGCTTTGTTTATTTGGATTTGTTTTTTATATTTTTATTCATTTTGGACCCCAAGCCCACGTTAGGTTCTAACTCACTATTAATAGGCTTTTAAAATTGTTCTTTGGTTTAGTTAACTTTAAAATTAATTTAGGCTGTTAGGTTAATTTAGACTTAAGCCTTTATTTTAATTTAACTAAAATTAACTTAGACTTGACTTAACCCATTTAAAGCATTTTCTTTTTAAAATAAATAGATTTAGGATCACATCACTTAATGTAAAATTAAGTAGAATTAAGCCCACTAATTTATTTCTATTTTCTTTCTTAAAATTAGTAGATTTAGGCCCACTACTTTTAAAATCAAAATAAGTAGACATAAGCTCATTAATTTAATTAAAATGTAGGCCCACCTTTTCCATTTCATTTGTAAATTAAAACATGTAGACATAGCTAACTTTAATTAAACCTAATATAGAAGAGACTAATTTAGCGACGTTGTGTTTTATGGATGCATTTTTTTGTATACTCTCTCATGACTAGTTGCCTTGGAGTTAGGTGGGTGTTAAATAGGGTTGGAGTTAGGTGGGTGCCAAATAGGGTTTAAATGAAATTGTATGTAAATAGAGAATTATTTAGTAATTAATAAACTAATTATAAATGAACACAAGACTGAAAGATGTTGGTGTTCCGTATCCAGAATCTCCTGGTTGTGGTGCTAACTTTCTTTTAGAGAATCAAGTTACCACCAACTTTAATTTGTCCCAGTTATTACACTGGTGGTGACTCCTCATCTCCACGTTATGTCTTTGTGATATAGTAGTGTGTTCTCTAGAGCCCTGAGCTCAAATAATGTCATAATTGCTAAAATCTTGGACATGTGCTAAACCCCATCGTCTACAGTGGTGACTTCACTGAGGATAAGAGATATTGATTCTACTTGTGTTCTTTAAGATCATTTTATTAATTATTATTTTATTCTTGAATTCATTTTGCATGTCCTTATTAACTGATAGCATTGGTTTATGGTTCCATGATTCCACAAGCTTCATGGGATTATAAATCGGCTAACCATCACTCTTAGCCTTAACTCGGTTTAAGAGAGATTACTGAGCTCATCTAACCAGAGTCTATAACCCAAGTCCCAAAGGGGGGTAGTCTTCTCACAAGTTTACAAAGGATGTCAGGCCTCTCTGACCTTGGCTTGTAACTCAAGTCTTAAAGGAGGGCATCTTGCTAAGGGAACCTTAACTTTTCCATTAGACTCAATTTATGTTGTGGCCTAGTAACTTCCCCTAGGATTACCCAAAATTCTTGTGTTAATTACCATGAGGTATTTCTATCTATAAAGGCCCAAGCTCATACCTTTTAAGGCCCATTTAGGTTAATAAAAATTAGGTTAATCTTTTATACCTAGAAATACTATTTCTATACTTTACTGCTTTGAGAGATTTGGCATGCACATCGATTCTTGATATCCCCTATTGATATTAAGGCAAAGACCACAAATCCTAGGAAAAGAGACTCACCATTGAACTCATGTGTGGGAGGAATAAGGTTGGAAGGATGTATGTACACTTGACTTGTTATTTGTATAGTTTACTTGTTTGCTACTTGTTGCATAGCACGTGCATCATGGATACATGCATCATTTATAGTTCATGCATCATACTAACATTTTATTTTTCAACCATTATAAATTCATTCGGGTCTTCCTATGTTTAGAAATGGAGTAGTGGCAAATTAGTGAGAACTGATTTAAGTCCAAAATTGATAGTTAAAGAGATCATTCATAGTTTGGGCCCTATTAATCCACTCAGCTTAAAAGCACCACTAGCAGCAATTAGTCACTCAATTAAAGAAATGGAACAACAACATAGAGGAAATTAGTCCAAGAATGACCTGAGGGCCATGATTGAAGATGAATTGAGACTAGCTTTAGCTGGGTTATCACCACCTCCTATAGTGGCACCTATACATGTTGTTTCCATACCACCTATTACTATTGTCCCACCTATTATAGATTATCTACCTTTTAACAATAACAATGCTAGGGAACCACAACTGAATACTGCTAGGAATGTACCTGCTGTGGAAATGAAATTTAAGGGTATTAAAAACTACACTATAGAGAAAGCCAAAAAAGAATCACTTGAGTTGGTTTAGGAACTTGAGTCCAAGTAGATGCAAGCACTGACTCTGAAAATGTCCAAAATGGAAGAGCTGATAAAAGGGCAAGGAATGGGTTACTCATTTGACTTTGACGATATACTATGCATGGAAAGTAATAAGCTTCTAGATAAATTTAAAATGCCTTAGCTTTAGAAGTTCAATGGTACCAAAGATCCAAGGATACACCTTAGCCAATATATGACAACTATAAGCACTGTAAAAGCCCCATTAACAACGGTCATTAAATTGCTTGTACTATCTTTAGAAGGCATGGCTATAAAAATCAATTCGAGCTTATTAGAAAGAATTGTACATAGTTTTCTTAAAGAAGTATGAGTATAATACCAAGTTAGAAGTGTCTATTCAGGATTTGGAATTGACTAAGTAGAAACCTAATTAATCTTTTTTAGACTTTTTAACCAGATTCATGAATAAGGTAGGATTAATGAAAAACTAATTAGCTGAAAAAGATTAGGTTAGGATGATAGTTCAAAATGTGTCACCTAACCTAGTGGAAAGGTTGCAAATGATGAACCATAAGTCTTTTGTAGACCTTTATGATGCTGGTTTGCAAGCTGAGGAGATGGAAAATGAAAAGAAGAAAAGCTCTAAAACCACGAGGGTAAGGAACTACCTAACTAGGGACACAAAGCAAGGAAACACTAGTTGGGTTATAGAAGTGCATATTGTTCAATAACCAAGGAGATTCTCTAATTTTAACCAACCCCTGTCCAAAGTCCTAGACCGCCTAATGCAAAAAGGCTTACTTCAACCATTAACTTTTTTTAACCCACCAAACCCAAATGTCCCTAGCTATGACCTAAACAATTACTGCAAATTCCACCGAGTAGTTGGACATTCCACAAACACCTATATTTACCATAAAAATGAAATTCAAGACCTCAAAGATACTGGAAGAATCATAGACCTAGAAAACCCAAGCACCAAAAATAAACCTTTCATAAACTACCAAAATATACCTTCCCCAACCACCATAATGATCAATTTAGTAGTTAGTGAGGACAAAGTACTAAGCTCCCTTGAGGACCTAGACCTTAAAACTAATGAGAAATCTCCTAATGTCCCTAAAGATGTGAAAAGAGTAGAAGATTTGTTAGGATAGCCCTTAAACAAGTTTGACTATAAGGTATTTTACACTAAACCACCTTCTTTTGACATACCCTTCGAGTTAATTGTGCCTATAGGATGGAGTGATGAGTTTGATGATAAGAAACTGCTAGACAAGAAAGAAACATGCACAGTTGAAGTATAGAAAGATGAAGTCATGGAAATAATTAGTGAGAAGAGCCACTATGTCTGCTACCTGAAGGAGAGTGACCTTGAGACTTAGCATCCTTAGCATTTATAATAGAAAATAAATTTCTTATTTTTTTCTTTAAATAACATTTTAGACTCTTTAGAACTTGTTTTGTTTTAATGATCGATGAAATGAATTTTGATCATGCTTACTTATGTAATGTGCATCCTGATGGTACTGTGCATTATGATATCAATTACATCTGCATATTTGATATAAAAATTCAATTCAATTAGATTCATTTAGCATGGGCATAAATGCAAATTTAAAGAACATTCATATATCACATGATATAACTTCTGAAGAGAGAAAAATTTAAGGGAAGAAAAGAAAAAAAAAGGGTCCCACTAATTAAAAAATCCATAAAAGGATAGATAGACAAAATCAAAGAGAGAAAAATATTCTATCAGAAAATTTAAAAGGACTAATTGGTAATAGGAGTTAAATCGTGTAATGTAATAAATGTTCTCATTTTTACCCTAATGAAAGAGTAAAATTGAATATGAAATTTTTGTTTAAATATCGCATAGTCATCTTTATCATATTGCATAAGTATCTCAATAGAAAGACAAAATATAATGAAAGCTAAACAATCAGAGCTATGAGATCACTATTCTAGTTATATTTTCTCTTTTATCACCCCTTTATGATTTTGCTTATAAGTCTAGTGTCCCTTTGTACCTAAGGAATTCAAATAGCTTAATGACTCGCGTTATAACCAATACCTTATAACTATCATCAATTATTGCACCAGCATCAAGCCTCATATTCTGATCAAGAGTTCTTCCAATAGGAGCAAGTCTAGTTGATTTCAGTATTAAAAACTCATTTTAATCAGTTCACGTACTCCTTTGCATCCTCAATGCATGAGATTGTAATTAATGGGGTTGGGTTAATAACAACAATGAATAAACTAAGTCTCTTGCACACAAAAAGAAAAAAAGGACTGCTAGAATAGCTTGAATGAATCCAAAATGAAACTAGGGGCAAAATGTAACTCTAGGGGCAAGCTAGGGATAGAACAGCCAATCTGCATTCAAAGAGGAAAGATGGAACACTGAAGTATAAGAGTTCTAAGGGCAAAAAGAAGTAAACTATAAGCAATAACCAATAATTCATCAATATAATACAGCCTGGTCATATGTCTGGCAAGTTGTATCAGAAGCTCCTAACATCAGAAGTACTAACATAGAAGTGTTCAAAGCTCAAACCTATAAGTCATTAATGAAGCACCTCGTCTTCACACTCTAAGATTGACAACATATCTCTACTTCAAATAGAATACCTATTAAGATTATACATAGTATACATACACTTGCATACATCAATTATGATATACTTACTCTGTATAATAAAAGTCTTTGTGCCCAGACAAGATTGTACAAATACTCTACTATTAACATTCAAAATTAGTGTTATAAAAGTGAAAAAAAGTAGTCAGAGTATTCATATATAAAGCATCTAAAGGATTAAAATAAGAAGGGCAACACTATCAAGAAACCTCATCTCATGCAACCTTAGGAGGATGGGTAAAAGGCTCAAGCTCTTTAGACTTAACATTCATCTTCATAGCCTCTTTTAGAGCATCATCTTGAATATCGCTTAGAGCCTCAAAAAGAGGAGAACCTACTCCCCATAAACTATAAAAGCAAAAGATAGCCAATAACATGATGAGTGATAAAAGACAAGTGTACTTTAGATGGGTTAATGGAAATATGCTTCAAGAGATGTTCCTGGTTGCACTTTTAATAACCGTAAGAAAACTCAAATGAGGATGAAGCATCGTATCACTAAAAAGCCTCTCTCAACTCCTGACCAGTCGAAATAGAATTCTGCAACATTAAGACTATGCTATATGGAAATGTTAAGAAAAGGAATAAAGCCCTCTACCATAGCAATAATGGAATGGCGAAAAGACAAAGGTAGCCCAAAGCCACAACTTCAATGGTGGAGTATCATGACGTTGTGATCAGAGACATTATTATCATAATCAAAAGGGAAGAATGCAAAAGAATAACATTGCATTTTGATAAAATCTCTTCACTTGCAAATAGACCATACTAACTTATGGTATTTTGTGTAGGGAAAAATAAAAGATAATAAAAAGCAAGATAGCAAATGCCAAACACTCATCAAAATAATCAAAGGAAGTAACAAAACCCTATTCCTTAGATTCTGTAATAAACTACAATCTCAATAATAAAATCCATAAATTAAAAGTAAATTCATCCACTTCATGAGATCATGTGCAAAAAGCCTATCTCATGACCTTTGATCATAATGGCTCTTTTTTATTAGCCTCACAGAATTCAAATGATCAGTTAATAACTTTATGTTGAGAGTTTATAAACTCTAATCAATCTAATGCTTGTTTTACACCCAAATAAAAGGAAGAATATGAAAAAATAAAATTTATGGACTTGCAACATAAATTACTTGAATTTCAAAGTATTTTTTTAGTCTTTTGAATAATAAATATGCAAATAATCTACTCTAATGCTTAGAAATGCATGAGTACAAAATCCCTTAACGGTATTTATATTGAGTAATATAAGAAAGGTGGGGGAATACTAAGAGGAGAATCAAAATAAGAGCAAGCATAATGTACTCCAATGCTTAGAAATGAGTAAGAGTATCAACATGAACCTCTGGCGATATCCACGCTGAGTAATATAAGAAAGGTAGGGGAATACTAAAAAAGGATGATGTTAAAAGTTGCTCTATTTACTCCAATGCTCTATAAAAGTATGAGTATCCGAAGGACCTTTCCAATGGTATCCACACTGAGTAATATCACAAAGGCGGGGGAATACTCAGATAAGAAAGGAAAGCACAAGAATAACTCAAAAACTTTTTTGATACTCAGAATTTGATATGTTTATGCTCAATTTTCATAAGTTTTGTTTAGTAAATTCTCCCTAAAATTAGGTGTGGAAGTAAGCTTTTCACTTGGTAAAAAAATATGCTCTCAACATAAGATGGTTAATTATACCTCTACGAATGGAAAATAAATTATAGTCATGAAAATCAAAATTAGTGAGATTCATTAAGTGCATGCTATCTCATGACAAAGTGATGAATTTTCTCATAAATTTTCAAAAATATAAGTACTTTTTTGTATAATTAACATGTTGAAACTAACTTCAATAAGTCTTCAGGAATAGCAAGTCCAGAAGAAGATAAACTCAACATGTAGAATTAGCACCAGTGCTATCAAGTCAATCAAAATTAGCTACAACAAAGGCAATTAATTAAAGTAATCAGCGCAGAAATTCAAAGAAATCAGCATAAATTCCAATTAGTTAGCATAAAAAATTCAAGCATTTGAATCAAATAACCAAAGATAAAAATTCCAAGCAAATATGGATTGCAGCAGCAAAAGCAAGTAATGGCTAGATTACAACTTATCACTTTCAAAACACAATTCGCTAGACACCACATAGTAGTTATAGCACACTTTTAAATCATAATTTACTAGACACTACATAGTAGTTATAGTACTTTTCTTCAATCACTTTAGCTAGACACTACACAGTAGTTATAGTATATTATCGTTAAACGTTCCATAGGAAATATAGTGAAACTTTCAGTCACAGTTACTAGACATTCCACAGGAACTATAATACAATCACTACACAATAGTTATAGCATATTTTCGCTAAACGTTCCACAGAAAATATAGTAAAACTTTCAGTCACAATTACTAAACGTTCCATAGGAATTATAGTACAATTAGCTAGACACTACATAGTAGTTATAATATATTTTTGCTAAACGTCCCATAGGGAATATAATGAAAATCATGATCACTAAACATCCCATAGGGAATATAGTGAAAATCACAATCACTGGATGTCCCATAAGGAAAATAGTAAAAATCACAATCACTAAACATCCCACAGGGAATATAGTGAAAATCACTATCACTAAACGTCCCATAGGAAATATAGTCACTTGCTAAACATCCTATAGGAAATATAGCAAAATGCACTGAACACAGTGTCAACTGCTATTCATTGAATACAGTGATAGCATCACTATTATATGTTCCACTAGAACTATAGCATGTTTTCAATATGCACTGAACGTAATGTCAACTGCTATTCACTGAATATAGTGATAGCATCACCGTTATATGTTCCATTAGAACTGTAGCCTATTTTCAAAATGCACTAAAAGTATTGTCAACTACTATTCACTGAACACAATAATAGCATCACTGCTAAATGGTCCACTAGAACTACAGTCTATTTTTAAAATGCACTAAACACAGTGTCAACTACAATAAGAGTAAAAGTAATCCTATGTGTGTGAGTCTATTTTAGTAGTGTGAGCATGGACTTGTACTCTATATAAACAAGTCTTTTTCTTTCTTTTGTAGCATGAATGAATTTGATATATGAATTATAACTTTGTTTGAGTTTTATTGTGAGGAATTTTGTCTTTAATTTCTTGCATAAACTTTGTGACTTATCAAGCTTTATTCTAGCTTGTGGCGTCAAAATCTAAATCTTTGTTTTCTTATTATTTATCAAACTTTCTTGTTTGTGGCATAAGAGGAAATTCAAAGTCTATCTTAGTATCTTTATCCTTGTTGGTAAAGGGGTTAACTAGCATCTATCTTCTTACTTCAATCTTTAAACGATCCGAATTTGTAGATTAAATTGGTAATTTCTAGTTTTCGTCTAATTCAACTTATCATAGTATTCTTGCTATTGGGGAGTTAATTGATGAAACCTACAATTCCCATCATAAGTGGTATCAGAGCATTGGCTCAAGATTGAGGTTTGCGTATCCAAAACTATCTTTTAGTTCTCAATATCTTGTGTTCATCTTATATTTTGCACCTTTATTGCTATCTATTATTCTTGTTATTTTTTTTTATCTTTATTCTTCTTATCTCAAGATTTTGTTTGCAGATATCAAAAAAAAAAAAAAGAAATTCGTCCATTAAAAAAGTATATGTTATCTTTGATATTCCTATGTTAGATATCAGTTTACATTAAAAAAAAAATTGACTCTTCATATTCATTGAGATCTATCTTTATAATTCTGTCTCTTTGTGTTCTTTGATGATCTATCTTTGATTTTCATTTCTATTAGCCTATTTGTTACAATGTTCTTTTCTTTAAGCCTACCTTATTTTTTTTTTATCATTGATTACTACATTCTTGAATCTTGTTTGATTGAGAAACTTAGTTCATCTAAGAAATCAAAAGACAAATTTAAGAGGTAAAAGGCAAGAGTGTGAGATCATTAGAGAAAAAGCCAAAATTGAGTGTAAACACGAGTGGTATACATCAATTTTGAGTGAAACACGTGAGGGAGTGTTGTGAGATTGTCTTTTTTCTATTTTCTTTTGTTAAAATTTTAGGTTTTCAAAAGACACAAGTTCTTCTTCTACAAATGATCATGTGATTCAAGCTATGCAACAACAATTCGAAAGAATGTTTAACATGATGGCGGGAGTCAATGAGAAATTGGAGAGGCATGATGGCATCCTTAACCAATTACAAGGAGAGCCTAAAGAAATGAGACGTCCACCAATTGACCAAGAGGACTATGAAGGAGAGGATGAATTGGATGATGATCAAGTCACCTTGGTGGGACAACAAATCAATCCTAGGAGACAAGCTAGGAGAGGACGTCCTAAAGATGATGTTGATCGCAACCTTGGAAGCATCAAAATGAAGATTCCTTCATTCCAAGGAAGAAATGATCCAGATGTGTACCTCAAATGGGAGAGGAAAGTGGAACTCATCTTCGAATGTCATAATTATTCGGAGGAGAAAAAGGTAAAACTTGTCGCTGTTGAGTTTAGTGATTATGCAATTGTTTGGTGGGATCAATTTTGCAAGGAAAGACGTAGATATGGAGAAAAACCCATGGAGTCTTGGAGGGAAATGAAGCAAATCATGAGAAAGAGGTTTGTTCCAAGCCATTACTATAGAGAGCTTCATCAAAGGTTACAAACTCTAATTCAGGGATCCATGAGTGTTGAGGAGTATCACAAAGAAATGGAGAAGGCTATGATTAGAGCAAATGTGGTAGAAGATCGTGAAGCTACCATGGCAAGGTTTTTGAGAGGGCTAAACAAAAACATTGCTGATGTTGTTGATTTGCAACATTATGTGGAGATTGAAGATATGGTGAATTTGGCCATGAAAGTGGAAAGGCAATTGAAAGGAAAGAGGTATGATTCTAAACCAAATGTGGGTTCTTCTTCTTCTTGGAAAACTTCTTGGGGGAAAAAGGATGATAAACCTTTTAACAAGTCAAAAGTGGAAGAAAATAAACCTAAAATTGACTTGGGTAATAAGGGAAAGGGTGAGAATCAACCAGCCCAAACTAGGGGAATCAAATGTTTTAAGTGTTTGGGTCATGGGCACATTGCTAGGGAATGTCCAAATAAGAAAGCTATGATTCTAAGGGATGGTGATATTGAGTCGAAGAGTGAGGGGGATAGTGATGATGATATGCCTTCTTTAGAAGATTGTAGTGATGTTGAATGTGCTAGGGGAGATAATCTTGTTGTTCAAAGAACATTGAGTTTGCAAAATAAACATGATGTCCATAGGGAGCAAAGGGAAAATTTGTTTCATACTCATTGTTTGATTTCTAACAAGTTGTGCAACATGATTGTGGATAGTGGAAGTTGTACTAATGTAGCAAGCACTTTGCTAGTGGAGAAATTGAAGTTGCCTACTACCAAGCACCCAAGACCATACAAGTTGCAATGGCTTAATGAAAGTGGAGTTGTAAAGGTAAATAAGCAAGTTCTAGTTTCTTTTCAAATTGGTAGATATAAGGATGAGGTGTTGTGTGATGTGTTACCAATGTTGGCCGGACATATGTTGTTGGGGAGACCTTGGCAATATGATAGAAGGGCTAATCATGATGGATTCAAAAAAATGTATACTTTGACTATGGATGGAAAAAGGTTTAACCTTGGACCATTAACTCCAAAACAGATTTTTGAAGACCAAATGCGCATCAAGCAACAATATGAAGAAATGGGTTCTTCATTGGGAAATTCTTTCAGAAGGGAAACCTTTGAGAGTAAAGAAAAAGGTGAGATGAGTGAACCTAAAAATTCCAATTCTCTTGACCAAAATGGGAAACACATGGTGAGAGAAAACAAGGAAGGTTCAAATGAAAGAAAAATGAGTGTTTATGCAAAAATGAGTGATGTGAAGGAAGCTATGCTTTTGAGGCAACACATGCTTGTACTTATGTACAAGGAGATTTTGCATATTTCTAACGAAATAACCAATGGTTTGCCTAGTGTTGTTGTTGATCTTTTGCAGGTTTATGAAGATTTATTCCCAGAAGAAATTCCAAATGGTTTGCCACCTAAAAGAGGCATTGAGCACCAAATTGATTTCATACCCGGAGCAAGCATTCCAAATAGACCAGCATATAGATGTAATCCGGAGGAGACCAAGGAAATCCAAAAGCAAGTGAGTGAGCTTATGGAGAAGGGTTATGTTCGTGAAAGCATGAGTCCATGTGTCGTACCCGTCTTGTTAGTGCCTAAGAAAGATGGAACTTGGAGGATGTGTGTTGATTGTCGTGCCATCAATAAAATCACGATGAAGTATAGACATCCCATTCCTAGGCTAGATGACATGTTGGATGAATTGCATGGATCATATTTGTTTTCAAAAATTGATTTGAAATCTGGTTATCATCAAATTAGAATGAGAGAAGGTGATGAATGGAAAACAGCTTTTAAAACTAAACATGGTTTATATGAGTGGTTAGTAATGCCTTTTGGTTTAACTAATGCACCAAGCACTTTCATGAGATTGATGAATCATGTTTTAAGAGCATTCATAGGCAAATTTGTTGTTGTCTATTTTAATGATATCTTGGTTTATAGCAAAAATTTAGATGAGCATGTACAACATTTGACTTGTGTTTTTGATGTGCTTAGAGAAGAGAAGTTGTATGCTAATATAAAGAAATGTTGTTTTTGCACTAATGAAATTACTTTTCTTGGATATATTGTCAATGACAAGGGCATTCATGTTGATCAAGAAAAGGTAAAAGTAATTAGAGAATGGCCAACACCCACAAGTGTAAGTGATGCAAGAAGCTTTCATGGTTTAACTAGCTTTTATAGAAGGTTCATTAAAAAAATTTCTACCATAGCTGTACCTTTAACTGAATGCATCAAAAAGAATGTTGGTTTTAAGTGGGGAATTGAACAAGATGAGGCTTTTAACTTGCTAAAAGACAAATTAAGTTCTGCACCCTTGTTATCTTTGCCAAATTTTACTAAACCTTTTGAGATTGAGTGCGATGCAAGTGGCATAGGTATTGGAGGAGTTTTGATGCAAGAAGGCAAGCCCATAGCATTCTTTAGCGAAAAGCTAAGTGGAGCAAGTCTAAACTACCCTACATATGACAAGGAGTTCTATGCATTGGTGAGGGTTCTAAGGACATGGCAGCATTACCTTGGTTATAAAGAATTCATAATTCACACTGACCATGAGTCCTTGAAGTATCTCAAAGGACAAGGAAAGCTCAACAAGAGACATGCAAAATGGGTGGAATTCATTGAATCCTTTCCGTACATCATTAAGTACAAGCAAGGGAAAGAAAATATGGTGGCCGATGCATTGTCAAGAAGGTATGCCTTGATCTCTAAACTTGATGCAAAATTATTAGGATTTGAATACATCAAAGATCTTTATTCTAATGATCCTGATTTTTCTAATGTTTATGGGGCATGTGAGAAAGGGGGTTTTGATAAGTTCCATAAGTTTGATGGTTTTCTTTTTTGGGAAAACAAATTGTGTGTGCCACAAAGTTCTTTAAGAGAGTTACTTGTGAGAGAGGCACATAGCGGAGGTTTAATGGGGCATTTTGGGATTAAGAAAACTTTGGATGTGTTAGGTGACCATTTCTTTTGGCCACACATGAAAAGGGATGTTAAGAGAATTTGTGAGAAATGCATTACTTGCAAACAAGCCAAATCCAAAGCAATGCCTCATGGTTTGTATACACCTCTTACTATACCAAATGAACCTTGGGTAGACATTTCTATGGATTTTGTTTTAGGATTACCTAGATCCAAGGGAGGGAGAGATTCCATTTTTGTTGTTGTGGACAGGTTTAGCAAAATGGCACATTTCATTCCATGTCACAAGACGGATGATGCAACCCATATTGCCAATCTATTCTTCAAGGAGATTGTTAGGCTACATAGAGTGCCAAGGACCATTGTGAGTGATAGGGATGTCAAATTCCTAAGTCACTTTTGGAAGACTCTTTGGGGAAAGATAAGGACAAAGCTTTTATATTCTACAACTTGTCATCCACAAACGGATGGACAAACGGAGGTGGTCAATAGGACACTTTCAACACTTTTGAGGGCTGTCATCCAAAGAAATCTGACGAATTGGGAAGAATGTTTGCCACATGTGGAATTTGCTTACAATAGGAGTGTGCATGGTTCAACAAATTGCTCACCATTTGAAGTTGTGTATGGATTCAACCCAATGACTCCATTAGATTTACTACCATTGCCATTGGACAAAGCTAATCTAGAGGGGAAACAAAAAGTTGAGTTCATCAAGACTTTGCATGAGAGGGTGCGTGCAAACATTGAGAAGAAGACACTATAATATGAAAAGCAACACAACAAAGGGAGGAAGCAAGTCATTTTTGAGCCCGGATATTGGGTGTGGGTGCACTTGAGGAAGGAAAGATTTCCTAACCAAAGGAAATCAAAGCTTATGCCAAGAGGAGATGGTCCTTTTAAAGTGCTTCAACACATCAACAACAATGCCTACAAGCTAGAACTTCCAAGTGAGTATGGCAATGTTAGTGCTACTTTTAATGTTAGTGACTTGTCTTTGTTTGATTTAGGTGATAAAGATGATGGAGCTGATTTGAGGACAAATCCTTTTGAAGAAAGGGGGAATGATGTGAATCCAAGTTCAAAGCCTAAAGAGATCCAAGATCCATTAATAGTACAAGAAGGCCCAATCATAAGGTCCAAATCCAAGAAGCTTCAAGAAGCCATATTGGGTTTAATTAAGGACATTTGGAAAGCCCAAGAATTTCAGCCCAATAAGGCATCCATGAAGGCCCAAGGAATAATATTTAACTTGTTTTTGTGTTAATAACAATTAGGGTTACATATAGCCACCATATACAAGTTAATAGGGTAATTAATACCAAGTAATGGCTATTATTATGGGTAGTGGTTATTAAAGTTAATGGGGTAATCAATACCAAGTAATGGCTATTAATGTGGGTAATGGTTATTAAGGCCATTTAAGAGTAAAAGTAATCCTATGTGTGTGAGTCTATTTTAGTAGTGTGAGCATGGACTTGTACTCTATATAAACAAGTCATTTTCTTTCTTTTGTAGCATGAATGAATTTGATATATGAATTATAACTTTGTTTGAGTTTTATTGTGAGGAATTTTGTCTTTAATTTCTTGCATAAACTTTGTGACTTATCAAGCTTTATTCTAGCTTGTGGTGTCAAAATCTAAATCTTTGTTTTCTTGTTATTTATCAAACTTTCTTGTTTATGGCATAAGAGGAAATTCAAAGTCTATCTTAGTATCTTTATCCTTGTTGGTAAAGGGGTTAACTAGCATCTATCTTCTTACTTCAATCTTTGAACGATCCGAATTTGTGGATTAAATTGGTAATTTCTAGTTTTCGTCTAATTCAACTTATCATAGTATTCTTGCTATTGGGGAGTTAATTGATGAAACCTACAATTCCCATCAAATGGGGATCAAACTCTGAGGAGAATCAATAATGTATCTAAACATCTTCATCTATTTTTTTATTTTTTTAATTCTATTTTACTTCTTTTATTATTTTATTTTTTTTATATGTTACATTACTAATTCATTCATTTTTTTTATTTCATTTTATCTTTATTCTTCTTTTAGTCCAACTTTTATTTCAATTGTTTTGCTCCTTTGTTTTGTCATTTTTTTATTTCTTCATTTTTTTACTTTATTTTTAATTTTTTTTAATCCAATTATTTTAATAATATTTATATTTGTTGTTTATTTTTTCATTTTTATTTTATTCCTTTCTATTCTTTTGATCTTATATATTTTGTACTTTATTTTTATCCTTTTTCTTTTTGTTTGTTTCTTTTATTTAATCTTATTTATTGATTGTTTACTGATTTTTATTTATTGTTTGTTTATGTTTCCTAATAATGGGAGTAATCTAAATGGAGAAGATAATGGAGTCACGTGATTAAATAAAAATTCACCGATGAAGGTTCATGAAATGTCATGGATTTGATCTTATTATGATTTTTATGTAGTTTTTTAGGTTTCATTTTATTTTATCTTATTTATCTCTGTGTTTCTTGTTTAATGGTAGTTTCATTGTTCATTTGGTTAATTTGGGCATGTAATTAATTAGTTTCTATATGTAGAAATTGTAATAGCCCCAATAGTGAGAAAATTAGTGAAACAAATTTTATTTTCTGCACTATTAAAATTAATTAGTAAATTAGGTTCATTTGGTAAAATCTTAATTAAAGTCAATGGTGGTAGTTGATTAATAAGAGTTGCATGTAATTGATATAGGGTTTAGAAATCAAGTGTGGACATTTTGTTTGATTATTTGGTTTGTTTATTTGGGTTGTTTTTTATATTTTTATTCATTTTAGGCCCCAAACCCACATTAAGTTCTAACTCACTATTAATAGGCTTTTAAAATTGTTCTTAGGTTTAATTAACTTTAAAATTAATTTAGGTCTATTAAGTTAATTTAGACTTAAGCCTTTATTTTAGTTTAATTAAAATTAACATAGACTTAACTCAACCCATTAAAAGCATTTTCTTTTAAAAATAAATAAATTTAGGATCACATTACTTAATTTAAAATTAAGTAGAATTAAGTCCACTAATTTATTTCTATTTTCTATCTTAAAATTAGTAGACTTAGGCCTACTATTTTTAAAATTAAAAATAAGTAGACATAAGCTCATTAATTTAATTAAAATGTGGGCTCACCTTTAGCTTTCTATTTCATTTGTAAATTAAAACATATAGACTTCACTAACTTTAATTAAAACTAATATAGAAGAGACTAATTTAGGGACGTTGTATTTTATGGATGCATTTTTTTTATGTACTCTTTCATGCCTAGTTGCCTTAGAGTTAGATGGATGCTAAATAGGGTTTAAATGAAATTGTAAGTAAATAGGGAATAATTTAGTAATTAATAAACTAATTCTAAATGAACAAAAGATTGAAAGAAGTTGGTATCCCGTATCCAAAATCTCCTGGTTATGATGCTAACTTTCTTTTAGAGAATCAAGTTACCACCACCTTTGATTTGTCCCAATTATTACCCTATGTGGCGACTCCTCATCTCCACACTATATTTTTATTATATAGTAGTATGTTCTTTAGAGCTCTGAGCTCAAACAGTGTCACGATTACTAAAATCTTAGACGCGCACTAAACCCCATCGTCTACACCTTGTTTATAAACTAATTCCCTAGTTATTATAGTGAAATATCTAGTTTCTCAGTTCTCTATTCTAGATATATTTAAATTCCTTAATGTTCAATCCTCTTTTATTATTTTCAATTATTTTACAAGGTATTTTTAGTATTAAACTTAGTGATATGAATCGCATGGAGGCAACTCAACTAATAACTCGAATGGATCAAAAGCAGCATTTTGAAGATAGTGGATCATATGGAGTTAAGTCAAAGTTGTGGATCTTATTTGAATCATGAAGATAATGCTTTGAATGATATTTTAAAGCTACCTCAAGGCGCAATAATTAGATTATATGCAAAGAAGTTTAAAGAGACTTTACAAGGTTTTATGAAGATTAATTGGTTTAATCATGCACATGAAGATCCAAAATGTTTTAGGAAAATCAAATTCGTAATAATTGGGCTTTATTCAACATATTTGAAATTCAAGTTTTTTATGATTGTGGATAAACTTGTTTAAGACTTATGTACTTAACTTATTTTGGACCAAATCATGTTTGGGCCTAAATCTTTATTAGAATTCATTTTTAGACTTTAGTTAGGGTTTATGTTTGTGTTTTGAGGCCTTAATCCAAGTAAAATTTGGCCTAAGTATATTTAGATAAGTTTGTATTAGTTTTAATTGTTTATTTCCTACTTTGAAAGGAAACTTTAGCTAGTTAGAATTCTTTAGGTTTAAGTCACTTCCTTAACATTTTAAAAGGGAGCTTTATGTACATTATTTGATAAGTTTAACTCAAATTATTTTAGTGAATTTCAACTAAAAGCAAAGATTGCTTGTTTTATCGTGTTCTTGCATGAACTTATCAAAGGAGTTGATCAAACCTTTGTGGCATTCAAAATTGAAGTTTGAGTCGCTTAAATAGGCTTGATTTCAATCTTTTCGATCTCAACTTACTTCTTAAAATCTTAGGTAATTTTACTTAGTATTGAATGGTTTTCATCAAAGTGAATCACGATGTTACATTTTGTGCGTTTGTTTGAAGATCATTTATAACAATTAGTTATTGCTACAACTACTTTAAGAACTCAGTAAGTTTAGGTCTCTTAACTTACACAAAATTGTTTGTTGTACGTCAATACTTTAAGTTGGTCTACCTCATATGCACCTAACAAATATAAATTAAGGGCCATAAGGAAACAATATTACTTGATTTAAAAAAAATTTAAATTTTAAAATTTTAAAACTTTTTTAAAAAATTATAAAAATATTATAAAATTTATAGGAAAGTTTTAGAATTTTAAAAAGTTTTCCAAATTATTAAATTTATAGAAAATTTTCAATTAACTTTAAATATATCTCACTTGACTGTAGAACTTTTATTTTAAAAAAATCTTTAAATCTAAAGAAAATAATTTTTACTTTTTAAAATTATCTTCTTTAGATTTAACGTTTTTTTTAAAATAAAAGTTCTACTTTTAAAAATCATTAAAAAATATTTCTATAAACTTAAAAAAAAAAACTTTACAAATATACATTTTGAGAGAAATTTTATCAATTCTCTTTATTTTTCAACCTAATTTTTATTAATCAATTCTTAAAGTTAAACTTTTTTTAATTTATTGGACTTAATTACTAGAATCTTTTAAAAATGGGTCCAATATAGTCTAAATTTGAAGGATAGAGATTTTATTGACACCCAAAAAGAATATAAAGGTCAAATGTAAATTTTGGATAAATTTAAGGGGCCAATTTGATCTTTATCCCTCTTTACTTCTTTAAGACTAGTTTTGCGATAAGTGACCCACTAAATAGCATTTGAACTATTCATTTCTCATTAGGTTTTATTTTTATCTTTTACACTTATGAAAACGTAAGAGTTATAAAAAAAATTTAATGGCATTTATATATAGAAGTACAAATACTGAGATTTTTAATTTGCAAGTAAATTTTCTTACTTAAATTTTGTTCAATTTTTTTCATTAAATTATTTTTTTAATTTTGTATTTACTTAATTGAGCTAAATTAAAGCTCAGCATGAAAGATTTTAGTTTTAATTTTGTTAAAATTTTATTTTTGTATATTTGCAAAATAAAATTTAATATCTATTTTATTTTATGACAGTATATTTTTTATTTATATAGATTTATCATTTTTTTTTCAGTGTAATTTAATTTTTTATTGCCAACAGATTACTCATTTGTTGTAATTTTTACTTATTAATTTTTTATTATTTATTAAAATATTTTATAAAGTAAAAAAAATTAAAAAAAAAAAAAAAAACTCGTGTGTGCATGCCAATCCCTTTTTTTTTTTTTTTCAAAAAAAAAGTAGAGTATGTGAATAGTTGAGATTTGAAGAAAGCCATGTAGATATATTTACATTCTTTAAGTTCCGCCAACTAGTTTGCCAAAGCCGCTGGCAAATATGTTGGCCGTAAATAATCATCGTAACTTTTATTACAAATAGCTGTACTTTTTCTTTTTTTTTTAGCAAACAATTAATTGCTACGTGTTGTTTTCTTTTAAATAGAAGATCTGGAGAATGAATCCATTTCTGTGATCCTGATACTGCTTGATTCCATTAACAAATCAAATGAAGTTAAAGAATGTGGAGGGAGTACAACATCCATGTCCTTGCCAGCATTTTCGAGCAGACTTTGGGAAGGTACCACCTGCATAATATTTAACCCCGAAGTATTAGGCTATAGTTATAATATTTTCATCTTTTCCAGTAGTCTTGTTATAAGCCTTAAGCTGTAAGAAATATAAATAGCATCACTTTCAATTTTGAGAATTTTAGCAATGTTAAATGCTTGGGAGCTGAAATGAAAAATTACTTTGATAAAGCAGCATTACTTCCAGTCAGGTGTGTACTGACCTAGCGCAGAGGAGCAGTACTTGGCAGAAAACAAAATTGCAAAAACTCCTAATGTGTAGCATGCATAAATATTTTACACCATATAGTTCACATTAGACTAGTCATAACTTGGCAATAGTGGAAGTCCAACCAAATCTAAGTACTAATTCTATTTAGCCTCTATCATTGAATTGTTAGTCGTTCTACTGGATATTTTATCCTTTTGCAAAATTTACATTCATGTCTCCTGTATCTTGAGTATCATCTTATAAATATTCAAAAAAACATTGCAAAATGAGAGGCTTGCACATCTACACGCATAATAAATTGGGCTCTGTAATAAAGAATTTCTAAAGGGACTACATATACTATGCAGGTAACCAAGGAAAACAGAAAGCACCTTTGTTGTCATCACTGCGAAAACATTTTCAAGGAGAGAGCGAGAATGATCTAGGATAAAAATAAATGATGGTTGATAGTAGTACTAGAAATGAATGATGTGAAAGGATATTTATTTATTTGGAAACTTTTAAGGCTCTCCAAGATGTATAAAAAAGTGTGAAATGATATGCCTCAGAATGTTTCCATAACAATAAACACAGAAAACTAAGATGGCCAGGATTTTTAATCATAAGAATTAAGAATCCAGAACTAAAAGAAGCACGCCCTAGAAATTTGATGTAGTGAATGCTTGGTGCATGTAGCTCATTCTGTCCAAAATCATTTAGGAAATTTTTTTTCTTTTCCCTTTCTCTTTTTCAATTTGGAAAAGGAGAGCACACTCCAGCCAAATTATTGGGGAGTTTGATGGTGTCATCTTCTCAAGAAAGGCCTCACATTCAATTTTTCCAAAATTCATTTAGGATTTGATTTCTTTTCAAAGGAAATGTTTAAGTTTCAGCCAGAATATGAGAAGAGTTTGATGTTGTTTTGTTGTCAAGAAAGACATCAATAGGTGATTGTTTAATAGTCATTCACAAAGAAAGCAAAATCAAAGTAAATAATTGCAAGAAAGGGAAAAAGGCTATTTTTTTCAGATACCTTCTCTGGATTGTTGAAGGAATTCTCATCCATTACATTTGCAGAAGTGAGTTGAGTTTCTATTGATCCAGACAGCTGTATGGAACTAATCCCTAATCCATCAACAGAAACTTTAAGATTCACTGCAGTGCTCCCAAAATTCACAACCTGAAATTGTTTCACATGGTAGTGAGAACTTTATCACAAAAAGGTTTAAAGAAGAGAGGACAGAAAAAAAAAAGAATCCAACACATTCTTATATCTTTGAACTGTAATAGAATAGACAAGAAGCAGGAAAAGATTGAAAAACTAGATGAGACTCATGCTTTAATATGTTAGGTTATAATATCTGTGGAAGAAGAATAAATAGATGCTTAAGCTAGAAGCAAACTGTAAGACCTTAATTTTCAGGTAATTTTTACTATCCACAGAGTTCTGCCACATAATTGCAGATGCAATAAGGAAAGTAGTGGAATTTGTTTGAAGAGTAGTGTTGAGAAGAGTTGCCCCACTCGAGTCCATAAAGAAGCGCTGCACCCAATAGCTAGGAGTTCCATATACATGTGAGGAGTTGAAAACAATTGCATCTGGGTTCCACCTTCAACACAAAAGTATAACCATATTAATAATATCCCCCATTGCACATATGTAGAAGTTTGTGGGTTTTCTTTTCTTTGCTGCTAAAAAGTAACATGTACCTCCTGTTATTGGAATGCACAAAAAGTGGTGCATAGCTTGCCATCTCAACAACATCACTACAACAAAGTAAATAATAGAGACATCAGCAGCATCTCAGGATATTGATTTCTGATGAGCAGATGAACCACAGAAAAATGCCACCTGAATAGGAAGCAAACATGGATGTTTTGAACTTGTTCAAGCACCAATTCCCTCAAAAAAAAAACATAATTATCCAATGAATCCTGATTTTATGTAGACATCAGTTTTTACACTTTTCTTAATCTTAAAAATTTTATCCCGCAGCAAATAATTGACGGCAGTTATAACCCAGAGTAAGAATAATGCAATAAGCTTCTAGACTGAATTTAAATTGAATTAGCATGTTGAAATAAATAGGCAGGTCTACCTTCTAAGTCATTGTAGCTTTGCAAATTGGATGAACAAGAAAGAATAGGATTAGGTGAGTGATATGAGACTTGTGTATTTAGCATGCCTCCCTGCGATCTCCACCTCCCTCACTCCTCTGCTCCAATAAACTTGTACGTGTGTGCACAAATGCTCAAAATGCAACTCAAATAAGCCCCAAGTCCCAAAATACTTGGATTTGGCTAATGCAGGTCCCTTTGTTTTCCGAGTTTGTCAAATTGCAGGCTACAACCCCAGACAGATGTAAAGCCATGTGATTTTCTCACATTATTTTTAGGTGGGTTAATTTAGGCCTATCCCTTGCATTCTTTGCCCACCATAATCTATTAACCCTCTATAAGAGACACTTACTGTTAAATGAATTTCATGGCCAAAACAGTTCAGCTTCTAGTCTCTCTCTGATGTAGGAAAGATCTAGGAAAACTGTTCTATAATTTAGGAAAGAAAGGGGTATGCTGCTAAGAATTAAACCACACCATTCAAATAGCAAATCCTTATAATTTTATTAAACTGAACTCTGGATAACTGAATAAAACACATTACAGCCCTAGGTACTTATAACCTAAAAGCAATCCTAACATTGTGTTAGGACTGGAAATCCTAAAGTAGGAAAATTGTATACTAATACTAACTAGGATAACTTAACACTTCTACTACTCCTAGTGATAATAGGAGTTTAAAAATAATAGTAAAGATTTCCTCAATAAACCTGGTCTGCTATTCCAGCAAAGCTAAAACTACAGAAATACCCATATTCTAGTAGATCTGAATGACTGTGCTAAGAAACATAATTCTTTGAAACATTGTTTTCCTTAAGCTATTCCTTGTCTGCATCAGTCTCTCTCTCTAACACAAAAAATAAATAAATAATGCTTCACATTAAAA
Source organism: Mallotus nudiflorus (assembly GCA_947683625.1). NCBI lineage: Eukaryota > Viridiplantae > Streptophyta > Magnoliopsida > Malpighiales > Euphorbiaceae > Mallotus > Mallotus nudiflorus. The sequence goes on along the minus strand of CANTUR010000069.1, from coordinate 4,691,509 downwards.
AATGTTGTTTGAAATTCCCAAATAACCACAGCAAACCTGTTCTTTTCCAGTCCAATGAGAAATGCAGCTTCAGCAAGTGCAGCCAAAAGACTTCCTGTCCCAGCATCTTTTCCAGTCACAGCATACTCACTCACAAAAGCCTGAAAAGAGTTAACAGAAAAACCACATTATCACAATGATGTAATCCATCACCAGATTATAAAACCATATAAACACACCTTGGGACCCTTGCGTGATGTTCGGTCAAATTGGTGCGCCATAGAATACAGGTTGCTCGCAGACGTATAAACCTAGTTGAGAAATCACAGGAAAGATATTGACGCTATGTTGTGTTACCAATGACAATACGAAAACATTACAATGAAACGGGAGAAGAGAGAGGGAGAGAGTGGTGTGGTGGGGTGGGTGGGGGGTGTTGTAAAGGGTTTGTATTGAATTATTGATAAAAGGAAATTATAAGTCTATTGGTAAGATGTTTACATGAAAATCATAGTAATCAGCTGGGTGATCCAAAGAATGAGAAGATCCATCACAGTTAGAGATTATCTGTATGTCAGGATAGGAACTTTTAATTGCATCATAGAACTTGAGATAATTTCCTGTCAACAGAAATGCATGAATTTGAGTTCTCATAGTGCAATACAATATTTACAGCAAATTTGGACAACTTCTATGAATAGAACACAGATTAATCCAGTGATTAAAGAGAAGTTAAGATATAACTATGAAACCATAGCAAATCTTAAGGAACATCATCTTTGGAATCTCAGGAGTAGATTATGCTATGAATAAAAATTATAAATTCAACCATGCAGCACTCTATTACTACTATCCTATGCTGCATGGAAATGGCGAAAAAATGGGGATACGGATACGGGAAAATGGCTTCATTGAAGTGTTTGTCTTCTAAATTAAAGTATTTAGGTGGTACGGATACAAGAAAACACCTACTAATTGAAGTAGCCTTGCAACATAGCTACTATCTTTTGAAAAAGACCACTGTTAAATAAAGGTAACAAATAGATGCCAACATATTTAAATTTTAAGTGCACTCATACTTGACTTAGATTCAAACCCAATTATTCCATCCAAGCAAATATTTTATTTATGCTCGTAGATGTGCAATATGTCTGTACTAGTGTTGGCACATAAAAACAGACAAAAACCGTGAACTTGAAATAGCATCCAAACCTCGATAGTTTTTCTTCCCACAGTCCTCGTTTCCAATAGCAACATATCTCAAGTCAAAAGGCTCTGGGTGTCCCATTGCTGCTCGAGCAGAACCCCATCCAGAATCAGGATCACCTCTAGCAAACTCAATACCATCAAGGGCCTCCTATGATTCATAAAAATAATCACGTTGAATGCCAAATTTATATAAAGTTAAATTTTTCTTTATATAGCTTTTTTATATTCTGGAGACAACAAAATGAACCAGTTAAAACCTGTGACAGTATCAGATGTTGGTTTGCCATGAAATTTAGAACTAACCAAAACCAAGATTTGTGGTAGCATTAAATGAAAATGTTATAGCAATAAATTAGCAAATAAGATTCATCACCCTACGCAAAAAAAAGAAACTAGAAAATACAGATGCAGATGTCCCTTCCTATTCCTTAGGCTCAAGAAGCGAACATACAAATACGAGAGGAGACTGCATTATAAAACTATGTTGACATAAGTACTTAAAGTCCTGTATTAAGAGATCAACTAACATTTCTAGAATTTGAAATGAGACCAACAAAAATAGAACCTGCTTGAAACAATCTTAATTACAAGTTAAGTTCACCTACTGTTTAACCTTTTTTAATTTCAAGATAAAATTTCATTCAAGCATGCTGTTTTTCAAAATATATAATATTTTATTTGAAACCTGAAATAGCACCATAATAAAACTATAATGGAACATAATTTCAATTTTTTTCAATTTTATATACAGGAACATATGGAGTTTAGGACCATATTTCCTTCAATTGTTAGAGTAGACCTCAATTTAGAAATTGATTTTTAAGTTAAGGTCATGCAAGCAGAAGATAGTGAACTTGGAGACATACCTGCACAAAAGGTAATACGCTGGCTGTATCAACCTGATCATTATGGCTGATTCCTGCCAAATCCAGAAAGTAAAGGGTAGAGAAAGCATAAATCAATATGAGCAAAACAGAGCGAACATTCTTCAGACTTCAGGAGTATGTTTAGTACCATTATTAAACACCCATATTGGCAGTGCTCCAAGATCTTCTGCTAGCTGCAGAAACAATTGATTATATTATAATACTAAACATAGAATGCAAATCATTAAAATTCCAAAGAAAAGGTTGTCATCCTTCACCCAGAAGAAAAACAGGATACCTACTTGAAGAAACTCAAAATAACCAAGGCCATCATCAGTCCAGTACATCCAAACATCACCAAAGTGCCCAGGTCTCTCCTCCCATGGTCCGATTGTTTCCTTCCAGCGAAATGCATTTCTTAACCATTCACCTTCAACAAAACAGCCACCTAACACAATTTGACACAAGATCATTAGTACATTTCAAACCCCTCCTTAGAGACCACAACATTGTGGTGGATGATAAGTGAACTGAACAATCTAGCGGTCATGCAGTAAATCTGAGAAACTGAGACATGGGATTATAAACTGAGCCAAACATTCACACAGAAATAAGGGGAGGAAAAAAACAGCCTATAAAGTGCTCAGAATCTGTTAAACATTATGATAATTAACAGAGTTGAATTTAGTTTAGGGCCTTCATGAATGAAGTTCAGCATTAGTTTGAAGGGAAGAGTCTCTTGGAAGATGATATTTGTGAAAGTTAGATGTTATGTTTAGCATCCCTGGCAATCATCAACACAGCTCAGCACTTAAACCCCTCCACATGCCCCACCTATGAATATCCCCCAATAGAAAGCAAAAAAGAATAAGAGAAAGAGAGAAAGAGCATATTTATTTCAGTCTGGGTAAGTATTATTTACAGGATGCTTTTCCCAGTGAAGTAATTTCTTATCCGGTTATTATGTAATCGGAGATTTGTCATATCTATAGATAATTTCTGAGAAAAATCTCCAGTGTCTAGATAAATGGAGTTTGTTGTTGGCAGTCCACACTCAGCAGGGCTATCAATAGCCAGCCAGCTATTGTCAGTGGCAATTCTAGCAGTCAACATCCACTGGGCAATATTCACAGGAGTCATTGATGATTGATTGATAATGTTCACACAGACCAATATCAAGAATCAATGGTACATTATTGCTGACAATGATTGCCTATGATGACATGGAGGACAAGTGAGGGAGCACCCAAAAATGACTGACATGCTTTATAGAGGACAAATGAAAATTTGTTAAATCCTAAATCCTGGATTGCAATTAATAGGAAAATTCTTTCCATTCTCTACAATTTTCCTGTGGTTATATCAAATAATGTAAACAAAATACATCTGATGCAGCACTATGGGAGGATGCATGAGACCATGAGTACGTCATGCTCTTTCACTAATATATGTTTGGATTGAGTTCTGTTTTCACACTAATTTTTTACTCAACTTTATATCTATATATAGAGTGTTGTGAGCTATTTTTTACATTGCTCTCAACCCTAACCTGGTAGTTCCCTTTATTGTTCCAATAAAATGGGGTGAATGTACGTCCTGGCTCTATAACATCAGCCGAAACCTAGAGGCATACTTTGATATACAAACTTTTGTCAATCAGAAAGCAGAAGCTGGAAAATAAGGATAAACAGTAAAACTGCTAAATTTATTCTTTCTTGCTACTAAAAGAGGGCCTACTTTCGAGCTGCTATTGGTGTTCCAGTTCAGCACAGTAAAATATATAGGAAATGGAGGAATGGAAAGGAAGCTCCTAGAACTACTTATATACTAGGTTTACATTGGTGAAGAGGTAAAGTATGAAACTAAAAGCATCATTAATTGAAGCGCAGGAACATGAAATATCACACATATGAGATAAAAACAATGAACTATAACACATACAACTATATATATATATATATATAGTTCACATATAAGGTTGGATCTACAATAAATCAATAAATAATCATATTTTATATACCTGGGAACCTTAAAAATTGAGGTTTTATATCTGCTAGCATTTGAACAAGGTCTTTTCGAAAACCATGCCCCTGTAGCAAGATAAAGAAAAATGCAAATATTTAATACACTTGCAAACAACTATCATCCATTAACAAAAAATACCTGCCAATAAAAAAATTCCAGACATTGGCAATGACAAATTAATAGTTTCATCCCAAATAAAATGTATAACTCATTAGGCAAGAGACAAGAACAAGGTGAGAATTAAGAGCAAACTTAGATTGATTATTCTTAGCTCTCCTAAAGTAGTACATTAAAATTGCAGATTGGATTGATTTTGCTCTAAAAGGCATGTCTGACCATTTTGTGAAAATAGGAATCAGAAGGGAGCCATAATGCAGTTTCAGCTTAGTTAAAAATACTTGACAAAATCTGATCAGCTGCACCAAAAAAGGGTAAAATTGCAATGGAAATGGAATCATAGTTTTACGTCTAAATATGCCTATTTAAGAGAATCTACAGTCTGTCTGCTCGTGCTTTTCCTCTGTGTACATATTCCTCTTGTGTATCTTTTTTTAAGGGCCACTGCTATCTTAAATGTGAGGTCAGGAGAGAGAAAAAAATAACTAATACAAAAAGTAAACTTCTTCAGACACAAGGATTGAAAAGAGATGAACATAAAAAATGCAAAAGTACCTTAAATGTGTCTATTGGCATAGCTGACACTTGATCAAACCAAATAACACCTTTTTGGGATGTTTTCAATTGAAGTATTGAATTTTGATTTGAACCTTTGGCTTCCAATAAAACTTCTGCCTTTGTCCAGTTCTGAACATTGGAAGCAGAAGCTCTGCACATAAAGCATACATTACAAACTCAGGTATCCAAGAAGCCATTGATTGCAGACTATCAAAAAAAAACTGACCAATACATTCAAATAATGCTCACATGATGTTGGCAGTAGCCAATATCTGCAATCCACTTGAGTCTGTGAACGACACAGATATATTGATTGATCCCAAGGAACGAACATAAAGAATAACTTTATAGGTCTTCCCTTGTTCTATATTCTGGAGGGGAAAAAAATATTAGAAGATATATTGGGAAAATTCTTATGCAAGTTTTTAATAAGTATTCTACAAGAAAATCATTCAGTTTTTCTTTTTAAAAAAATTAGCAGAAAAGAATCTGAAAATCCTGTCATCTATATGATTAAAGCTCTTCCAACTGTCATTGACAACAATCTTCCCCGTCACACTAAATTGTCTACCACCTGCTCATTCACATAGGTCAAAAGAAGAGGCACATATAGTAAACTATTATGCTTTTTGAAAGTTCTCACCATGCCCCAGAATCCAGGATTGTAAATACCAACCCCACCACCTGGACAAATATTGTTGCCTTTGTTGTCACAAAGAACATCCATTCTGAGTGCAACCTTATTACGCTCAAAGCAAGAAGAACGGTCAGTTGATACAGTTAGTGTTGATTCATTCCCAATTATAGACCAAGGATCAATATTTGAGGGAATATTGGGGCCCCCAGATTCAAAACCTAGAAGAAAAACAAAACAAAAAAAAATTCATCAGGATTGCATGCGGCTTATCACTGATAATTAATGTTACGGTACAATGTCCCAAAGACAGCCCCAATTATAGAATTAAGAACTTTATGATAAATTAAAAATTCAGCACAGAACATTTAAAACTTTTAGCAAATAATTGTTACAGATGAAAATTTAGACCTTTTGAAATTCGGATAGAGAGCTATTATTATTCTGTTTGGGAATAATATAAATGATGCTAATGATTGCTGAGGGTTCTAATATCAGTGGCAATAACAATAATTGTCATAAGTGATGAAGAGACAACTGCTACAGTAGTAGAGGATGTGGTGAATTGTGATAACTGCTAGGAGAAATGGTGCTGATGGAGGTGGTGGTGTTTGTTACAGCTGTTATCAGCAGTGATGGATTATTCTAAAACCGAACATAAAATCCAATGAAGAGGCATTACAATTCATATAAAACAAAATCTCCTTGAATCCTACATGGCTATATCATCATTTTAAAATCCAAAATAAGTAGTTCTCGTGTATACTTAAATCAATTTCCTGATCTTCACTTTTTTTTTCCTCCATATTTCTACATTTCAAAACGTAAAATTAACTTTTGCAACCTCCTCCATGATTTCTTTGAGCACATACAAGTATTAAGGAATTGTAGAACTTTAAATCCATGCAGCAAAAATCAGAGGCCAATATTTTATATCCATTTGGCAGATATCAATCCAGATATTATCATTTCTCTTAATAGGCTTTGAATTTACCTCGGTTGCTGACAAGCTCTCCCCATATCCCACCAGCGCCAGCATGATTTATTTCCTGCAGCAAAATTTCAGACGATGTCACAGTCCATACCCAATCATCATAGCAATTTGCCATTTAACAATAACAATTAGCAATTTGCAGATACAGTTGATAAGACACAATGATACAGTGCGCATGGTGGTAGTCTGAATGGAATTAAAGCGACAGATGAAAAGGCCAACCTCGAAAAATATTCCAAAAAGCGTTTGGGGTATAGACCGAGTAGAGGAGACATCAACAAGCAATCGTGCAGTGGTGTTGGCATCAAGTTCGACAGCAGAGCATGTAAATATAAACCAAAGGAAACAGGAGAAAAGAAGAGTACAAGAGGCACTGCAAGAACCCATTGTCTTCACTCACCGCCACTGCATCCAACAGCACCACTGCCTATATAATATCAAATATATGAGAGAGATTTTGATCCAGTTCAAGCCAGAAAAGAAAGAAAATAAATCAAAACATACACACAAGTAAGAAGAGATTTAACAGTGATGATCGTTTAACAGAGAGAAAGCAGTAGGTATACCTGATCGATCTTTGTAAGTTTGCGACGAAGGTATGGCTCTTTATAGTTGAAGCAGAGGTTGACTCAACAGGTAAATAACTAATTATAAGTGGAAGCCACCAGTGTGTGACTGCGTGCGCGAGTGGGCCATGAAGCCGCATTGATTTTATCACAACAGACTTCGCGTGTTTTACGGTTTTCGTTTTTTTGGTATGATGTAGCCTTTGCTTTCACGTTAAAACCTATCTAATCCGGCAGTGGATTGCAAGCAAATACAAACTTCACTTTTTTTATTCTTTTTTTATTAGAAAAAAAAAAAAGAATTTTTCTACATCCATTATCCATTATCCACTTCTTTCACAACTTCAAAACAATAAAACCCTTTTCAAACAACAACTACGCTGTTTATTTTGAGCGGGTTATCCATAATTTAATTGAAAAACAATCTTATTAATTCTACAAATTATATCATATTTTTAATTAAATTTTATAAAAATAAAATTTTTACAATTAAATTCTATAAATTTAAAAAAAAATTCTATTAATTTTATCCATAAATTAAAACAGTTTTTTGTTAGTTAATTATTAAAATTAAACTTTTTTTATATTTCAATTCTAAAACTATAAAAAATGTTATTTTGATATTTTGAATAAATGATATTTTTATTTTTATTTTTATTTGTAATCATTTTTTTTATTTAATTTTCATAATAACTATATAACTCAATAAAATAATATTAACAATAAAAATAATATTTGAATGCAGTAAGATTAAGCATATGCTCAAATGTTCGGCAACTACAATATTATGTGAGTTTATGATCTACTAAAAAATACAATGTAAACTTTAAATCCATATTGGAGATAAAAGTCGCTAATCGAATGAAAGTCAAAATACACTCTATAGCAACTGGATCCCACAAAGAGCTCCTAGCAGCTTTCCTCAAAAATTGTATTTGAAAATTGGATATAGACTTGTAATTTATTACTCTTAATTATTAAATTATTTCTTTATTTATATGTAATTTTGCAATTTCCTTCACACAAATTTCAGCACAAATTTCAGATTTTACAATTAAATTCAAGTTTACAATTATTCCATTTTCATGCATTTTAATGTGATTCACAACACTAACAACATTATCCACTCTCAAATAAAATAAATAAATAATTGAAAAATATAAAATAAATAAATAAATGCGCATGCAAAGAAAAGAGGGAGGAGAAACAAATTACAACCCTTTTACATACAATAAAAAAAATAAAATGAAAATTAATATACCTAAGTTAACACTTCTCAATTTATCAAATCCTGAAAAGGAAAATAAATTAATTCACCAAAAAATGAAAAATAAAAACCTACAAGAATAAAGAAGTTAGTTTATAATTAACATAAAATTAGCTGGAATTACTTAAAACACATATGTGATGTAATTCTACCAAATTAACTACAACCAAAACAAATTATTTTTTACATATTTCCTTATTTATTTAATTAACACATTGAATAAAAAATCGAATCAACTAAACAAATAAAAGATAGTAGTTAAATAAATACAAATATATAAATCCTAATGAATATAAAGTCAATCAACCAATTAACAAAATAAAATTAAATCTTATAGAACAATAGAAACAGAAAATGAAATAAATATAGATATCAAAATCTTAACTCATTCAATTAACCCAAATATATTATGTAAATAATAATTTAACTAAAATCCATAACACAATAATTTAAAAAAAATAAAATAAAATCATTAAAAGGAATTTATTAATTAAATAAAACTCAAAGAAAATATAAATTATTAAATTAAAATCAAACAAACTATATTACAAATTATACCAATTAAATTACTCAACAATTAATAATTTAACAAATATTAGTTACTAAATTTATTAAGATTACTTTATGAAATGAAGAAACTTAAACTAAATATGAAATCAGTCATGAATCAGTAAGTTGCACGGATTTTAAATAATATACACATTTTAATATAATTACTAAATAATTTTAATAAATGTAAAATTACAAATTAATTAAATATAAAAGTGAACATATATATATATATATATATACACGTTAAATAAAAAGAAAAATTTGTTTTTAATGGAAAAAAGGTGGATGATTTAATTAGAATAAATGACATAATTTCTAATAAAAAAGTAGTATTTTAGATGTAGGATAATTAAAATATTTTATATTGAATAAAACATATGTATTTAAAAATAAGAATTTTTTTAAAGGGAAAAAGGTAACTAAATAAATTAAAAATAAAATATATTACATTAATTTTATTCTCTTTAATTTTATGGCCATTATTTTAAATATAATAGAATTTATTTTGAGACCATTAAATTATTACTGGAGTATGTATAATAGTTAAGAAAATTTTTAAACATTTCTAATGATTTAGAAAAAATGATTGAATGATTTGAGATTAAAAAATAAGTATTACATAAAAAATTTTAGAATTTGACTATTATTAAAATATGTATAATAATGTTTTATTTAAAAAAAATACTAAAAAACTATAATAAATATTTTATTTTTTAATAAAAATTAATATTTTTAAGAATTTGACACATTAGATTTTAGGAAGAATATTTAAATATAAAAATAGATATTTGTCAAATTTTTAGCTTAATAACTTTAAAGCTCAACATTTAATATGTATATATAACAATAACAATAGAAGTAACCTAATTTACAAAATTAATTAAAAGACAAATAATAATTTGATCTAATATTCCTACTTAATCTAATCACTAGTAATCATAGTAAAATGAAAATAGAAATAAATAAAACATTAATTTCAATAATGCAATAAAATATAACCAAATATATTAAACATTCTCAATAAAAATAGAATATAAATTACACAATAATAATAAAAAATTAAAATTAAAAATAACACAAATAACATACAACAAAAATAAAACAACATAAATACAAGCAAAAATTAAATTTAAGAAGAAATAATGCAACACAAATATAAATAAATTAAATAGAAATAAATAAAAATAAAGAAATGAATGTCATCTAAATATATGAATTAAATAAAAATAAATACAATAAATAAAAAATGTAAATAAGAAATAAAAATAAATGAATAAATAAAAAAGCCTAATTGGTAACAGTGCCCAATGGCATTTTACAGTCCAAAAACAAAGAAATGGCCAGAGAAGAAAAAATATCAAAATAATAAAGGAGGGGTACTATTGCCGAAAAAATGACAAAAAAAAAAATCAAGATGAAAAGCCATGTTGAACAAGTAAAAAACAACACTGTTGCAAAAATAAGAAAAGATCATTAATAGTTTAAAATAGTTTGCCCTCATATCATCTTAAAAAATTATAAAAAAGTTCCCTTTCCTAGTATTGGCTTTTGATTCTTGAATTTTTATTGATTTTTTCCACGTCTATTAAATTAGTTTTCTCTGTTTTTCCTCTTTTTTTTTAATCTACCCCCTCTTCTAGCCAACTCCATCCCTACTTCCCTCCTTTTTCTCCTCTATTTTCATAACTTCCCTAATTTTTTTAACTTCCCACTTCTAACAATCAAAATTTTTAAGAATATCTTTCTTTCTTTTTTGTGGGCCAAAAGTCCATGTGAGAAGGAAATTAAATTTATTATTATTTTTTGGCCATTACTTGACTTGTTGGGCTCAACTTGGGCTTTTTAGTTTCGAGTAGACCAAAACCGAGTGTCAACAGTTTGTCCCTTACTTTTTCAAAAATTGAAATGTAATCAATGAAATAAAATTTATGAAAAAGCACATATGCAAACAATAAAAAATGATATAATTTTTTTAAGTCAGATGTCTGAGAGAAGCAAACTTTATCTTTTGGGCCATCGTCTTTAAAGTACAATCTGAAAAATGAAATTACCATCATCTTTGGAGTACAATCTGAAAGGTGAACTATTGTGTCATTGCCTTCAAAATACAATATGAAAAGTGAATTTGACACTTCAATCGGTAAATTCTGCTTTATGTACCATCATCTTCAGAGTTTAATATGAAAAGTGAACTTCTTCAACATTGTCTTTAAAGTAAAAGCTGAAAGGTGAATATGACAGTTTGATTAGTAAGTTCTATTTTATGTATTGTCATCTATAGAGTTTAATTTCAAAGGTGAACTTCTGCACAATTATCTTCAAAGTACAATTTAAAAAGTGAATCTAACACCATTATCTTTAAAGTACAATATAAAAGGCAAAATCTGATACTTTGGCCAACAAATTCTTTCTTCTTTATCGTCATCTTCAAAGTGCAATCTGAAAGGTGGATTTTTGTTTCTTTAATCGACAAGTTCTGGCTTTATCCATCCTAATGTATTAATTAGGAGATTTGAGACCGTTATGTCTCCCGAGTTACAACTTTAGAGGTTCAAAAAGTAAGAGATTTTCATTCAAACATGTAGATTCATGTTCTTAATTTTAAGATATCACACAAGATAAAAGTCTCATAGCCACTTTTGGTGTCATACAAGGTTAACTAAAAAAAAAAATTCATATAGCCTCTGGTACGTTAGGCGAGGTCAATTAAAATTCACCATATAGCCTTTGGGCCGTTAGGTGAGGTTAACTAAAAATGTGTTGTATAGCCTTTACGGCATTAAGCAAGGTCAATTTAAACAGTTCCGTATAACCTTTAGGGCTTCAAGTGAGGTTAACTAAAAAATAAGTCATATAGCCTATGGGGCGTCAGGTGATGTCAACTAAAAAAAGTGTCATATAGCCTCTAAGGGTATTAGGTGAGGTCCACTAAAGATGATGCCTTAAGGCCAACTAAAAAAATAAGCCATATAACCTATAGGGCGTTAAGCGAGGTCAACTAAAAAAAGTGTCATATTGCCTCTGGGGGCATTAAGCAAGGTTTACTAAAGATGCACCATGTAGCCTTTAAAGGTGTTAGGCCAGTGTGATAATCCTGGTTTTAAAATTATTTTATTATTTAATAAGATATGCAGTGTTAATAAATTTAAAAGTTAAATTTATTTATTTTGCTATTTTATGATTAATAATTATTATTTTATGTTTAATAATATTTTCAACGTAAATATTTTATTTTAAAATTCATTATTTTGGATGGTAATATTTTAGTAATATCAATTTATGTACATTACTATTTTATCAACCTATATTATTTATTTTATTATTAAATTGTTATATTAGTATTATGGATATTCTTATTTTTAATAAATTATATTATCATGAATAACATTATTATTATCCAATTATTTTATTAATAGTAATGATTTTAATTGTTGTTAATTTTATATATTGTGTATATTATTGTGCATGTGTGTGTACCTATATATATATATATATATGTATATAGATTATTTTGTGTGGTGAGCATTAAACCAAAGTTTAAGTTTATATTATATTATATATATAGACATATATATGTACGTAAGCTTTAGAAATTGGGCTAGGATATTATTTTGTTCTTTTTCAATCATTCTTCTTTCCTTTAGTTTTTTTTTTCCTTTCTTTCTTTACTTGGTCTTTTCCTTCTTTTCCACGACTGAACCACACCTCACCCCTCATCGGCGCCACCTGCACAATCACCACACACCACCATCACTTATTCTCCTTCTAGCCATCTTCACCACCATTAGAAGAGCTGTAGAAGTCGTCGGAAAACCAGCAAGTGCAGCAGTGGCAATAGCAAGGATCTTCATGTCGTCGGTGACTTCCCGACGGCAGGAGCTCAACTTCCTTAGCTCGATTGACTCCTTGAGCTGTGGGGAAGACGATCCCAAGCTCCATTCAAGCTTAAACTTGTTCATTTGTAAGTTTTGATTGATTTTTAGTTTATGTCAAATTTTTTCTTAATTTTTTTTAGCTTGAGTTTAATTGATTTTTGATAATTTCTTTTTGAAATATTGATATATGCATCTCAATCTACTCATATATATTTTTTTTCTAAATTATTTTGAATGAATGGGTATTTTTGAATATTTTATTATTATTTAGTGAATTTTCAAAAATAAATTATATAAATTATGAATTTGGTTAAATTATTGTTATTATATATTGTTATTAATTTTTGGGATTATTATATATTTATATGAATATTTTTAGTTTATGTAAATGTTGGATAATTGAGTTAAATGAGTATTTTGATTGAATTTAAAGTTTAATTGTGTGCTTGAGTTGATATTAAAATGTTATTTATTGATAAAATAATTTTTATGAATTTATATAATTTTTATGGAATTTTATACAATTTATGTGTATTTTGGAATTATTAGATTAAATATGTATTTTTATAAAAATTATTGGTTAAATAAGTGTTTTGGTTGATATTAGTATTTTATATGATGATTAAATAATTTTAATGATTTTATATAATTTTTGAGGAAATTATTTAGTATATTTTGTTATTGATTAGCCCTCTATGAGTTTTCTGACCAAGTATTTTTTAGCTCACAGTCAATAGGAATTTTATTTCAAAATTTTGAATTTGGCATTATTAAGAGTTACGAGGACTTTCAAAGGATTATACAAGAACGACCTTTTCAAATGTGGGTGGCATAAATAAAGATTTTTCTTTTTTCTTTCTTTTATTTTCATTTTTCCTCTCCATTTGGTGAATACAGTTAATTCATTTCATATTAAGGAAAAAACTGAGGTTAAAAGTGCCCGAAGGGAAGTTGAAAATCAATTCTAACATTTAGACCTCTCATTGAATTTTTTTTTTCTTTTTCCTTTTCTTTATAATCTCTCTCTCATTCACGTATAAGATTGTATGCATAATTATAACAAATTCATAATCATATAAATTAGACAATTAAATATTTATTAGTGCAAAGAAAAGTTATTGCAATAAAATATTATTTAAAATCATTACAACCACACTAATAATAATTATTCATGAGTGTTCAAATTCAAGTTAGCTACAATTTGTACTCTAAAATAATACAGCTCTTTGAAGTCCCTTATGCCTACGTTCTTTAATTTATTGACTAGAGGTGGAATGCATGCTTTTATGGTTATGATCAGCTGGTCTGACTCTGCAGGTCTATACTTCATCTAGGCCAACTTTTCTCTTAATCTAGTTTAAAAGCTTGTGAAAGGCTCGTTTGGTCTTTGCATTGTGTTATATAAATCTTGGAGAGAGACTTCGAATTGATAATTCAATCCATATTGCTTGATGAAAGCTCAGGACAGCTCCTTCCAATTTTCCTAAACATGTGCATCTAAAGTGTAGTACTGTTTAACAACAGTTCCTTCTAAGGACATCAAAAATTATTTGACAATTTGGGCCTTAAACAACTCAATAGCCTTCATATATGTGCTTCAAATGTAGGTGAGGATCATCAATTATACAGTATTTCTTCATATTTGGAAATTTATATTTTGGGGCAATGGTTCTTCCTCCTATAAATTTAGGTCCAGATTGGTAAAGTTAGAATTAAGCCTATGATTTTTTATCATAGTTTGTAGTTGATCCATTTGCTCTTCATGTCTTTCATCCATTTTGACTCAATTGGATCTACCGGTGCTTTTAGTTTTTCTTTTAGTGGCTCACCAAGAACGGTTCTTGTTTCATAGTCTTCTTCATCAAAGGGCCTCTTCCCTGCTATCTCAACAATAATATTTTTTTATTGTTGTCATGTTTCATCCTTGATTTCTTTTAAAAGTTCTTGCTTGAAGGATTCAACATTAAAATTAGAGGGTCTTGACATTATACTCTCTTATGAAGTGGTCTCAATTAACTAATTGAATGCTTGTTATTAGAAGGCCAAATTACCCTCGACTTGCTTCCAAATTAGAACAGGCTTACTTTTTACAAATTATTTTTACATATTTCTTAATTTATTTAATTAACACATCAAATAAAAAATCGAATCAACTAAACAAATAAAAGACAGAAATAAAATAAATAAAAATATATAAATCCTAATGAATATAACTCCAATCAACCAATTAACAAAACAAAATTAAATCTCCTAAAACAATACAAACAGAAAATGAAATAAATATAGATATCAAAATCTTAGCTCATTCAATTAACCCAAAAATATTACGAAAATAATAATTTAACTAAAATCACTAACATAATAATTTTAAAAAATCAAATCATTAAAAGGAATTTATTATTTAAATAAAACACAAAGAAAATATAAATTATTAAATTAAAATCAAACAAACTATATTACAAATTCTACCAATCAAATTACTCAACAATTAATAATTTAACAAATATTATTTACCAAATTTATTAAGACTACTGCATGAATAAGAAACTAAAACTAAATATGAAATTAATTACAATAGAAGTATCCTATTTTACAAAATTAATTAAAAGACAATAATTATTTGATCTACTATTCCTACTTAATCTAATCACTAGTAATCATAGTAAAATGAAAATAGAAATAAATAAATATTAATCTCAATATTGCAATAAAATATATAAAACAATCTCAATAAAAATAGAATATAACTTACATAATAATAACATAAAATAAAAATTAAAAATAACACAAAATAACATGCAACAAAAATAAAAACAACATAAATATAAGCCAAAATTATATTTAAGAAGAAACAATGCAATACAAATATAAATAAATTAAATAGAAATAAATAAATAGATAAAAATAAAAAAATGAATGTAATACAAATATTTGAATTAACTAAAAGTAAATACAATAAATAAAAAAAGGTAAGTAAGAAATAAAAATAAAAGAATAAATAAAAAAGCTTAAGTAGTAACAGTGACAACCAAAAACAAAGAGATGGACAGAGAATAAAAAATATCAAAACAAGAATGGAGGGGCACTGTTGCTGAAAAAATGACAAAAGAAAGGCAAAAAAATTAAGATGAAAAACAATGTTCAACAAGTAAAAAGCAACAGTGTTGTTGTTAAAATAAAAAGAGATAATAAAAAAAATGAATAGCTTAAAATAGTTTGCCTTCAAATTATCTTAAAAATGATAGAGAGTTCCTTTTTCAGTAATGTCTTCCAATTTTTAAATTTTTAATGATTTTTTTCATATCAATCAAATTAGTTTTCTCTTTTTTTTTTTCTCTGTCTTCTTTTGAGTCTTCCCCCTTTTCTTTTCCTTTTTTATTTTATGCTCTGCCCTCTTTTAGTAAACTCCATCCCCACTTCCCTTCTTTTTCTCCTCCATTTTCATAATTTCTCCAATTTTTTTGTTTAGGGCCAAAAGTTCATGTGAGAAGAAAATTGGATTTATTATTGTTTTTTTGGGTCATTACTTAACTTGATGGAGATGGACTCATTTTGGGCTTTTCATCATTGGATTTTTCTAGTTTCTAGTGAGACAAAACTGAGTGTTAAAACAATATTTTTCTTAAATTATTAGTTATATTGAAAATGATAAATAAAACTAATTAAATATAGTTAATGATTTGTAAATATATAATTTGAATTAAAATATCATAAATAAATAAATATTTTTTATAAAGATAAAACTAATTTAGATTTGTCAATATTATAATTTGTATTACATTTTAAAAAGTTTTTAAATTCAATCAAATTTGAGTTAGCCAAATTTTTAAAAAATAATTATTTAAATTAGGCTATTTTATAATAATTATTTAAACAATGAAATAAGTTAACATATTCTCATTCTAATTTTAGTTGTTATAATTTTAATTTATTTAAAATATAAAAAATGACAATTTTTTTTGTTAGTTTTAGGATTGAAATGTAAAAAAAATATAGTTTTATTTTGAGAGTTGACTAACAGAAAAAAATTTTGACTGATGGAAATTTTTTTTAAAACTTATAACACTTGATTGTAAGAAAAAATTCTTATAAGGCTTAATTGAAAAAAATAATGTAATTTTTAGGACTAAAAATGTTGTTATCCTTAATCTAATCTATGTAGATTCTAAGTCGACCGCTAGTCGGTATCGGTTTAAAATGAATTGAACTAATAAAAACCAATTGATAAAAAATTGATTAAATCTAAAATCAAAACTAAACCAAATGTAGTTAGTAAGTGAATTGAAATTATTCTGTTCAATTAATCAGATTACTAACTTTATTTTTTAAAATAATTTTCAAATTTTTATTTATTAATTTAATATTTTTATCTTTTTCATTTGCATCCAATTTTACATCAATTTGTTTGCTCTTCTCTCCTAAACTGCAAGTCTTATAAAAATAGTGTAGCTTAAAATACTGTAAGAGCACCTCTTATTGCTTCCTTAGATTGGCTACCCTTGTCGTAGAGTACATCTTTGCTCTTTGGTGAAGCTATGAATTGAAGTTGAACAACACATTTAGCTTAAGGATTGAACAACTTTGGAAATCTAAATATTCTCTTTTAAGTTTGACAAGGGATATATGAAGAATAACCATACTTCTTCAGAAAATTATCAAATCACAAGCTTTATTGTCATGACCTTTCAAAATATTGTTGACTCAAATAGATAGGATAAATTGAAATAATAGCATAAGATCAAAACGCTAAATCTAAATCTAGCACTTAGATTGGAGAAACACTAAAATTTCAGATCCATAAACCAAGAAAATAAACTATCAATATACTAGATTATTATAAGATAAGAATAAAGGGTGAAAGAAAAGAGGTAGGAGGATGGTTTTTGGCCAAAAAAAATGGTTAAAGGAAACCTATATTACACTATGTATTGCTTGAGAGAGAGTATTTTATGGAATAGTATAAATGGGTTAATTTCAAATAGGTTACACTATGTATTGCTTAATAAAGAGTATTTGGTATAATAGGAAACTAAGATATGCAATAGTATAATTGGGTCTTGTTGATAGCTTGATGATTATGAAGTGAATCAATTATAGCAACCTTTTATTATATTGATTTATAATTGCAATTATATAGACTTAGTTTGTATTTTGTTCTATTGTTATTTTATTTATTGAATTTATTCTTCCTTTAATTTGATTATTAGCTCTAAACAAGAATAATTAGAACTAAAAGGTTATTAGCTCTAATTCTCATAAGAACGATACTCTACTTAATATTTATTATTCTGTTGGCCCGGTATACTTCCGGTTGTGCTATTCCAAGAGCAAACAATAGTTTTATATTATTTTAAATGAGATAAAAGATGGTGTTAAAAAAAAATTCTCGAATAGTTATATTATCATTATTCAGTCATGTGATTAAATTTAAAATAGTTGTAAATTTGCACAATATATGAACTATAAATTAAAATATATTTTAATATAGGGAAAATATGCAAATAACCCCTTGATGTTTTGACCTAATTGCAGATGAACCATTAATATTTTTAGGGGTTCAATTACGCCCTTAACGTTATAAAATTGGACTATATAAGCTCCCCTCTCCATTTAGACACTAACAACCATCTAAATGGCCAAAAGCCACTAAGTGAAAAGCTTATATGGCAAGTGGGACTATTCCCCCAACATTAATCAACTAAAAAATGTTCGATTAAAAAAAATCAACAAAAAATGTAAATGTCTCTTCAAGTAGTAAAGATTGCTCTTTTGAAAGCCTCAGCTTTTTCCTATAAGCATTGGCGTCTCCATCACTGCTGGCACCACCATCTTCGTCGTCGTTGTCACCACGAGAGCAAGATCTCTTTGCTTCGGCCTCTTCTCCTCCAATATGCTTCCTCTCACTTCTCTTTCTACTTAGAATGGTAATCGTGTTGTTTAGCGAATAAACATTGGTTTCATTGTTGCATTCGGCGATGAGTGGTATCCAATTCATATTGATCCCACATAAAAGAAGATTAGGTGAAAAAGAAATGATCTAAGATGGAAAATAAAAATATTACTGTCATTCATTCATGTAAGTAGGTAGCAATATTGTGCTGAAGTAAGGCAATTCAAGGTTCATGTAAGGTTCTCTTATAACAATTGTCTTAAATCACTAGAGAAGAAGAATGACTTACTTTAAAACTGTATTTTTGGTGTAATGATATAGAGAATTTGGTTTTAGCATAATTGTTTCATTTTTTGGTCAAAGATAGGAGGAGAAGATAGGGTCATTGATATTATTATATTCCTTGTATGCATCATGTTTATTCTATTATTTTATTCATTTGTTCCTTAATCAAATAACCAACTAATACTTTGATCTTTCTTCAGCATCAATTATTGGAAAGTTTTAGTTTATTTTGATTTTAATCATTTTGTTTATTTACATCTTTTGCATTTTTATAACAAATTCAATATCATACACAATATTGTTGAGCTTCTCAAATACCTATGGCTAGTCCCTAGCCATCAAAATGCTTGGAGAGAGGTAGAGAAACATCTAAGAAAAGCTAGAATTATCTACTTAATGTCTCTTTAGTCAACTAAAATATATGCTTTGATGCTAATTTTTATGTGATTCCAAATTGCTAAGGAAGAGAAAAAGGGTGTCTATCTTAATTTTCTAAATTTCTTGATCAATGATAACATTTATTTCCTTGGTGAAAGTCTAAATAAAATTCTCAAACTGAAACAATTAGAAGCTAAGGTATCGAACACTGCAGAATGAGAGCAAAGACCAACTCAAGAGAGGTAGAAGAGAACACAACTTTTCCACTCCCAATAGAATGTCAGTCAATATATATACTTTTTCACATTTTAATACCCTGTACATAAATTTTAGAAAGTTATAGCAATTAATAGGCTGGATATTCTTAAGTGTTTTAGATCATCTGGATTGACAATAAAGATGTGAGCATAATAGCATTTACATTAGAACAAATTATATTCCTTTTCTACTTCTAGAGATGGTACAATTATTTCTCCAGCTTGCTTGTCTATGTTATTATTAATTTGTAGTTGAATTATTGAATGATATTTCCTTTCTCAATTTCTTATTGTACATGTATTTATTAAATTTCACAGGTTGATAGAGTGGCTAGCATGCTCAATTAAGAATTTGGTTTTGGCAGAATTGTTTCATTTTTTGGTCAGAGATAAAAGGAGAAGATAGAATCCAGTTGGAAACGGACAACATAAGTGCTTTGAATTTACTCTAACAGTTGCCAATAATTTTCATAATCACAAGCAGCTAATGAAAGCTATCTTGGAGCTTCTAAGTTGGGATTGGACTACACCAAATGATTAAAAGAGGTTATTCAAGGAGGTCCGATGGTGGTTATTTTGAGGGAAGAGCGATGGAAATGATATGAGTTTGAGCTTTAAAGAAGGTTGATAATCCTTCTGCTGCTTGCTTTCACTGTTGTCGTCGTCATCAGCCAAACTCAGAGTTAGACCCAAATCCCAACCCAACATATCATCTTTCTCACCTATTGTTCTTATTTAATGTTGGGGGGATGGTCCCACTTGCCACATGAGGTTTTCACTCAATGGCTTTTAGGCCCTACAAGCCA
This sequence comes from Mallotus nudiflorus, assembly GCA_947683625.1. Taxonomy (NCBI): domain Eukaryota; kingdom Viridiplantae; phylum Streptophyta; class Magnoliopsida; order Malpighiales; family Euphorbiaceae; genus Mallotus; species Mallotus nudiflorus. The sequence goes on along the minus strand of CANTUR010000069.1, from coordinate 4,671,251 downwards.
CGTAGATGGCTGTTAGTGTCTAAATGGAGAGGGGTGCTTATATGGTCCAATTTTATAACGTTAATGGTATAATTGAACCTCTAAAAACATTAATGTTTCATTTGTGATTAGGCTAAAACATCTATATGTATGTATGTATGTATATATATATATATATATATATATATATATGAAAAGTTATTATTAAAATATTTTACATATAAGGAAGTAATAATTTCAGAAAATACTTATAGAGAATATTTAGTAAATTACAAATATGTGATATAAATTATTTTAAAGAATATGCATGTAAATTTGAAGAATATTATATAAAAGCTAAGATAGACCCAACAGATAAAGTATACTTCAATTTATTATTTTATAAATTGTCAGCACCATGGGGAAATAAAATATCACAAAAATATGTTGAATTAAATATAGTTGAAGATTTTTTAGGAACAAAAATTGCTTTTGCCAATGGTATATAGAAATAGAATGTATGTCATTAAACGAATATAGATTAATGTATAAACAAACTAAAAATAAATAAAATCTAAACTGTAAACAATTTTCATTAATACCCAATTATAGATGTGAACCCTATAAACATAAAAACATAAATATAAAAAGAAATGGAAAAAATATTTTAAGAAATATAGAAAACCATATTATAGTAAGAAAAGAAAATATAAAAAGAAATATAATAGAAGAATAAATAAGTGAGAATGTAAATGTTATATTTGTAGACAAAAATGACATTTTGCAAATGAATGCCCAAATAAGAAAAATAAAAAAGTAGAAGGATATATGATAATTCCAGAACTCTCAGAAATAAGTGAGAATGAAACTATTTACGAAATAACTTATAATGAATCATCAGAATCTGATTAAATAAGAAAATAGTAATATAGGAAAAAATTACATAGAACAAAAATTTAATAGAGAAAAATATTTAGAATTAATAAATTATGAACCTAATATTAGTATAAAGGAAATTTTTGAAAAACAACAACCAAACAACAACTTTAAAAGAATATTTAAAAATCTAATTTTTAAAAGAGAAAGAAAACAATATTATGTAGGAAAAATAGCTGAAGAAGCAATTGATGTGGTTGATACAAAAGGAAATATTAGGATATCTATTCTTAATAAAGATATGATAGAAAATGAATTAATGAAAATATCAGAAAAAGAAAGATATCAATACAAAAATTTTCAAATAGGAGGAATAAGTATAGTAGTAAAATCTTACTTCCAACCTCATATTAATTCACCATTCAATTTAGTTATAACAAATGATAGAATGAGACATAGTCTAAATGATAGTATAATAAAAGAATTAGATACAAATTTATGTTATAATAAAGCTATTATAAACATATTTCTAAAATTTAGTCTTAGTCTTAAAGATAAAAACATAGACCAAACATTGAGAATATATTATAAACTTTTTAGAGTAAAAACACCTCTTGGAAGTAAGCTGATTAGTATAAAAATAAAAACTTTATATGCATTTACTATCAAACATGAAATTTATAATAATAAGATATTAACACGTTATGAAGTACCACAAATATTTAAAGAATTAATAGAATATAGACCTAGGAAAATAACTAATATTTATAATTACCCTGAAAATTATACTATAGAATTTGGTAATACTGATGAATTAGGAAAACCTAAGAAAAATAAAAATTTACATAAAAATTATAATGAACTACAAATATCACTAACAATAGGAAGAAGTCTATCTAAAGATCCTAGTATTAATAACAATCAAATAATAGTAAACAATTCTATTGTAGACACCACATTAGAAAAATAAGATCACCATATGTATATAGAAGTAAAAATAAAAAATAAACAAATACTTATACTAATAGATACAGGATCAAGTGCTTCTCATATACATGAATCATTATTAGACTCAGATGATAAAATACAAATTTTAAAAGAACCTTATACATATATATATCAGAATGAAGAATATACATTTTATGAATCAGTAATTATAATACTAGATTTAGATAAAGTAAAAATACCTTTAAAACTACACAAAATACAACATGATGAGATAGCAAAAGTATTATTAGAAATATATTTTCTAGAATCTGTAAAACCTTTTATAATAACACTTACACATATAAATATAACATATGAAGGGAAGAAAATCTCAATACCAATATCACAAAAGAAATCTTACAACTAATTTTATAAGTTTTATATTAGTTAAATTAAATAATAAAACAACTCTTACATTAGTCGATACTGGATCTCAAATTACTTTAGTAAAAACTGAATTAGTAAAAAATTGGACAAATTTAAAAATTCCTTTTAAATTAACTGGAATAGGAAAAACTACTTACACTATTAATAGAGTAGTAACAAATACACCCATTGAAATAGCAAACAGCAGTACCAAGCAGGAAAATGAAGAAAACATATCCAAAGAAGAAGAAAGAGGTAAATCTAAATTAGAAGAAAATATTACATCTAAAGAAGAATAATTAGAAAAAAGAATTTCTCAGTATGGTATTGGACCAAGTTACTCAGAAAAAGTTAAAGAAGAACCAAAGAGTGATTCGTTTATAACAGTCACTCACTATAGAAATAATTATTTCAAAAACTTCTATACTTTGATCAAATATATTTTAGAACCAAAATCCAATATTCCTTGGATGAATTTAGTATGTTGAATTTTTTTTAACAAAGTCACTATTTATCAAACTGCAAACCTAAATACAATGCGAAAATTTTTATGATTATAGACTTTTTCATTATATTTATCCAAGTCTTAGTCATGAAGAGCTGAGTAAATTACCAGTATATATACAACAATCAGCCAAAAGGTTTCAGAATTTAGTAAAAAATAAGCAGATATATATGAGATTTTATCAGACAATTCCAGGATTTAGAAAGGATCAGTCATGGTGTCAGCCAGTGATAGTACTAAAATTTGGAATGACCCTTGGTGATAGAAGAACAAATTAAAGAAATCATAGAGGACGAACTTTGGAATAGTATACCTTTTATCAAAGCCATTAGTATGAAAGTAATCTATGAAGAACTAAAAATAACCATAGAATCCAGCCATTGAGAGTACTACTTCGACAGCATAAATCTTATCTATTCAAAAAGCAATCAGGAACAGATGAATATGTCAAAGAAGCTAGAAGCATGGTATAGATCTTTTGTGGAAGGAATAGTCATGGCATCAGACGAAGCACGCAGACAATACTATAGACTAATGATGTAAGAAGAAAAATATTGTTGTACTTTTTGTAAAAAGAATATGCCAGTAGCAGACACAACTGTCAAAAAATTAGTATTACCTTTGTAAAAAAAAGAGATATTAGATAAGTGAGAATGTAAAAATTAGACAAGTGTAGTGCCAAGTGTTAGACCTAAAAAATAATAGTCAAAAAGTCTAATTTAGGTGTAGAAAATTAGGATTAACAGCCAAATCATGTGTCAAAATTAATTAATGTAGAATCTTGTAGAAACTTATATATTTTAGACATAGCCTTTTATATGTATGTTTGTAATGTAGAGATTGTAAAGAAGAAAAAAAAATTCTATAAACAAAATTACTATAAGTTTTTATAATACTTATGAGTAGGAAATTATTTTTTTGTAAGTTCTCTTATTCTTTCTATATTTTTTGATCCATGATTTGAATGCTTGTATGAATTAATTATTCACAGTTATTTTAATTTTGTTATGTGAATTTTTAATTTATACTGTGAATTTTTGATAGTTTGTCTATTATTTGACAGTTTATCTATCTTTTATACATGCATCCTTAATATGGTATCCAGTTAATTTAAAAGAAATTTTTAAATTTATCCAATTTTTTACTAATTCAGTTTTTTCTAAAGTAATTTGAGATCTATAATCGACTAATGTTATAGTTGTTTTATTATTTAATTTAACTAATATAAAACTTGTAAAATTAGTTGTACACTTGTTAATTTCTGGACTTAATAACTTTATAGCTTAACATTTAATAACTTAATGAATTAGTAAATAACTACGTGTTTCGCACATGAATAAAAAAATTTTTAGATTCATGATAGTAAATAAACTATTAAGTATATATTTTCATATTATTATTATTATTATTGAATAAAAGTTTTAAAAATAATAAAAATATTATTTATTTATATAACAATTTAATATTAACTTACAATTATAATTCATTGTAAATTTGATACATTTTTTATTTAAATAATTATATGATATTTTTTTAATATTTTTTTTAATTAATAGTTTTCTCAAATCTATAATTAATTTTATATAAAAATATTATGAGCATAATTAATTATAAGATAATAAAAAAAATCATTATTTATTTTTTAATAAAATTTTTAAAAATAACAAAAAGTTATATTTTTTTAATATAACAATTTAAATATTACAATCTTATTAAACTTATAATGTATTACAATTTTATTAAAATTTTTATTTAAGTAGTGATACTTTATTTCTTTAATATTTTTAACATTAATACTTTTATTTACATAAAAATTAATTTAACATATATTTTTTAAATTTTAACTAATAATTAAATTATAAATATTAATTAATTTAATTTTAACTTTTTTTTAATTAAATTTTATAAAAATATCTAAAAACGATAATTATACTACTTTTCTTAGAAAATTACTACTCTCAAATAAATTATATGTTCTATTTTTAAAAAAAATATGATTACGAATACAACACAGATAAAATTTTTTAATTAATTTAATTATAATTACTTACTTAATAAACTCTAATTTAATAAGTATTTAAAAATAATAAAAGTAGTATTTTATTTATACGTCAATCAAATTTTTCAATATTCATAGTGTTACATTATAATATAAAAATTTATTACAATTTTAATAAATTTTCTATTTGAACAATTACACAATACTCTTTCAATATTTTTCAACTAAAAAATTATCTAATTTTACGAACTTGATAGAGTATAGATGGCCATGATTCATGAACCGCCGGTTCACAGTTTCATAGAGATGGCTCCCATTTTGGTTCAAGGTTGGTTCTGGTTCGATTAAGTGAGTTCAACAAGTTAATTTTTTTTTAAAAATTCAGTTTTGAATTGGAACCACTAGTTTCAGTTCCATGATTGGAACCGACCCTAAACTAGTTCCTCCTTAGATTTCGAGCTAGTTCTAAGTTTGATAGGTTTTAGTCTTGATTTTGACCAAATTAGTTCCGATCTAGTTCAAAACTCGAAGCGGCCTGTGACCACTCCTATAATAGAATTATTATCTAGTTATTTTTTATATTCTTCATAACTTTTCTATTTAAATACAACATCTTTCAACATTTTTCACATTATAAATTTTTCATAATTAATTATTTTATAAAATTAATTAATTTTGATTTTAATTATTTGCTTATCAAATTTAATATGGTAAAATCTATAAAATTATGTTATTTAATTTGATTTATATTAGATAAATTAGATCTAGTTAAAATATATATTTTAATAAAATTACTATTAAATTTTAATTAATTTAATTTTATTAGAGATAAAATTGAAATTAGCCTAATTAAATTGAAAACATACTTTCAATTCAATTAGAATTATATTTTAATTAATTTAATTTTTATTAGAGATAAATATATTTTCAATTAAATTAGAACTACATTTAAAAAATTTAATTTAATTTTTGTTAGTAAGTAATTGAATTATTCAATTTTATATAATCATGTGAATTTCTTTTTGTAATTTTATCTATTTTTTTCATATATTAATATATATTATAATTACAGATATAGATAGAAATATATAGATTATTATTTTCTAAAATTTTAATTTAATAATAAAAGAAATTCTATAATTACTTTATTTTTTATTTATTTTACCGTAAAATAAAAATATGTTAAATTATATAAAGGTAATTTGTTAACGAAGCAAACTTTTCCTTGTAAAAATTAAAGCAACTATTCACTGGTGTATCGCACACTTGTATAAAGGCCAGAGATCAGTAACATGGGGTCGTTCAAATACCCGAGACAAAAAAAGCGGGAAAGAAAAAAATTCTTGCGCGATTTGCCCTAAACCCCACAGCTCTCTGTCTTGCGTTCTCTCAATATGCCTTCCTTTCCACAGCCTGGATCAGTCACTATCTGTGAAATCAACAGGGATCTAAGTACGAAATTTCTCATTCATACAGTTATAGCATTTAGGATTAGAGTTTCCTTGTAAAAGCTGATTTTGTTTCACTCTTTAATACGATCTACAGTTACGGCTGAGAGCCTTTCGGATGGTCGAGCCAAGGAAACATATGGAAAAGTTCTGGTTTGGTTCTCCATTTCTTGTTCACTAGCTCAGTTTTTTCGAATTTGATTTTGTTGCTGTTGTTGTTGTTGCTGCTGCTGTCAACTTTAAATAAATTATGGTATTTAGGGATTAGTGTTCAACCCCATCCCATTTCAAGTGGATCAAGTGGCAATACCTAGTGAAGAAGAGCAAGAGGCACAAGAGCAGGGAAGACCCAATGGTCTTTTCAAAGCGCTACTAGTCTTTGCTAGTGATTTTATGCGACCTATTTTTCATCCAAACTATGTAAGCCATATCAACCTCTTTGTTTTTGTTTTTATTTTTTTATTATTCTATTATTTTATTTCTATCAATTTGAAATCAATTCAAATGGTCTATCGTGTTTGTATGTGTGCTTTTGAAACTACAAATTCTGAAATTGTTCGGCAGATATCATATGTTTAACGGCATATAAGTAAGACCAAAATAACAAATTACAACAGATTATTTGTGGACAAGCTTAGTATATGGGTGTTAGTAAATCAGCAAGCTTGACTTTGATGGATACATCAGCTTGGCATTACATTGTACATGTTCATGAACTTGTGACAATTTATCCAATGAATGTTGAAATGATAGCTTAAGTGTGAGTTTGTGTATTGATTCTTATGATGTTGTTATGTGTTCATGAAACTTGAGCCATGATTGGCCAATGAATGTTGAAATGATAGCTTAAGTGTGAGTTTGTGTATTGATTCTTATGATATTGTTACATGTTCATGAAACATGAGCCATGATTGGCCAATGAATGTTGAAATGATAGCTTAAGTGTGAGTTTGTGTATTGATTCTTATGATATGTAACAATTTTTGAACTGTGTCATAGGATCATTTATTTTTATTGATTTGAAGTGAGACCAATTTCTACTTTAGTAGCATGTAATCGAATATAAACATTGAATTATACTTCTGCATTCTCAAATAAAGGATCTTGTAGGTCAACTTGTTGCCGGAAGTTGATTTTAAAAGGGTGAGCTGGCACCAACATAAACATATTATTGCATTTATCTCGGGCCCACATCAGTTTATAATTCATGATTTTGAAGATTCAGGTTATTATTTCTTTATCTTTTCATACAGGATTCCCAATTGATGGTCATTTTGTGTTTCCATCTAAAAGCATCTTTCATTTGAATTCCATTTGAATCTTTCTTAAAGGCATTTCAATACAAGTTTTACTTTTCAACAGAAGGGAAGGATGCATGCATCTTGACTTGTGAGTCCCAAAGAGATATTAAAGCTCTTGAATGGAGGCCAAATGGTGGAAAGTCACTTTCAGTAGCATGCAAGTAAGTATCAAAATTGTTGATTCTGTTAATATTCTTAACATGTCTTTTGAGTGCTGAATGGGGGATATTTTATAAATCATTATGCTTGTGTTCTTTTTACTGGACTGAATTTCAGGGGTGGAATCTTTATCTGGTCAGCATCATATCCCGGAAATGTAGCATCTGTAAGGTCCGGTGCTGCTTCATACTTGGGAACTCCTTCAAGAGGCTCTGGAAATCGATGGACTTTGGTAGATTTTCTTCGGAGTCATAATGATGAACAAATAAGTGCAATCTCTTGGAGTCCCAATGGAAGATATCCAAATAATGCATATTTGAAGTTTAAGTGTGTTATATGACATTTATTTTGTTAGTTAGAAAAATGTATTTTACATCTTGTTACCATGGCTTTTGCATGCTGTTGAAGCTACTTCATGTGTCCTTCATTTTTTTATCACATCTATATGGTTACATAGTTTCCTTGTTCAAAAATGTTATGGGAGCAGTTTCTCTTCTATAAAAATAATCTTCAGATCTTTATACTGAGCTGAATTAAGCTGCATATTTCAAATTCTCCCTAGATATATCACGTACATATTGATACATTTGGATTACCTTATGGTGTTGAGAGGCATTATCTTCCTTGACTTGGTTTCACATACTTGGCGTCTGCTTCATACGAAAATTCATCATTCACTGTATGGGATGTTGCACAAGGTAAATTGGCATGGTTATGTCTAATATTATTGTAGCTAATATTTTCCAGTTGCTAAACAATCAACAAGCTCATTGGTTCTTGTTAAGAAATATTCATTTGTTCACGCTAACAAAAATTTTTTCCAGTATTGAATGCCCACCCTCATTGGTGGCCTTGGTTCTGTGTGATAATTATGGTTGGTGTAGTCTATACATGCAATTGTTAGGGGCTGGTTGGAGGGGCATTGGGAAATGGTTTTTGTTTGGCTATGTTTGCCAGTAATTTTAGATATTTCTTTTGGCTCATTTTGCTCTCTTTGTATGACAATATTGTTGTGTTTTAGATCATTGGTTGGGTGAAAGCCTTAGAAATTAGACTGCTTCTTGTGGTCTGTACTTAATTAGGGTAAAAGTCCTAGATTAGGGTGTTGTTATGAATTTATGAAAGGATTGCAAGGATGGAACTGTGACAGAGGTTGATGATGAGTTGCAGAAGAAGAATGGTTTTGATGTTAAACTCTATATTTGGAAGGAAGATACAGGAGATGGGAGGGTAGACTTTGCATAAAAGCTAGTTTAGTAGGACATGCATAACTGATGGTTGATATGAAATACATAGGGCAGTTCTTAATAGAAATTTGGCTGGGCATTATCTTTCTAGGCATGTTATGCTGGTGGTGAAATCAAATTTGTCGATGAAATGGTGTGTATCTGCCATTTGGCCTATTTACACCAACAATAATCAACTTGGCACCTTTTAATGGTCATAACATGTTGAGCAGGCTACAGAGGCAGAATCAAAGGAGACAGAAAGAGAGTGGCTTACTTGGCCAGACGTAGAGCAGAAACTCCTCAGTGCCTGCCTGTCTTTGTCTGTCTCACCCTCCCATTCTATAGTTCAATAACTTTTCTAGGCTTGTCTCAGATCATTCTAAGCCAATTCATTCTGGAGCTTTTAGGCTACTAAAGCATGGGAATTGTCTTACTATACAATGAGCTGGTCAACATCCTGATTTATGGATAAAGAATAAAAAATGTTCCCTTAAATACCTTAACCCTTAAGATCAGCATTAATTCTTTATTTGTGTTTTGAAAATTATTTCCTTTTTATTTACTGGGGGCACTTTGTTGGTGTTGTTTGGTTCTATTTTATTTTCTTTCTTTGCATATCCAAAAAAAAAAAAAAAAAAAAAAACTAGGATTTTGTGCTTACTATTTCTTTTCCCATGGATTTGTGGTCTCTGTTATCAGCATTGGTCCATCTTGATTTTATATACTTTTCAGGATTGGGTACACCCATTCGACGGGGTTTAGGGGGCATATCGATGCTCAAGTGGTCACCTTCTGGAGATTATTTTTTTACTGCAAAATTGTATGGTCATCAGTCTCCTTTTTTTTTTTTTTTGAAAGAAGTATTATTTCAACTGGTTATAAATAGGCTAACAATGATGTCCTTTTATAGTGATGGAACATTTTATCTTTGGGAAACAAACACATGGACATCAGAACCTTGGTCTTCAACCAGTGGCTTTGTCACGGTGAGTAGAAAATGATACTCACATCATTATAGATGAGTTCTATGTTCACAGTTATAGTTTCAAGATATTGAAGATAATTTAGATTTTGACTATTGGCAGTTTGAGTATGCATTCTAGTTTCTTATTTTATTTTGTGAAAGTTTTAATCAATGACATTGATCTGACTTTCCATGGATGTATAATTTCTAGTGACAGTTGCTTAATTTCTATTTCATTATTTTTAAAATTTCAATACGTTTCTTATAATATTCTAGTTTCTTGGTTAAATTTATTATTCAAGAATGTTGGATGCTTTTTATGTGATGAAAGGATACTCCTTACTTCAAGTCTTCAACTGTCAATCTTCTGTTATCAGGGAGCTACATGGGATCCAGACGGACGTATGGTATTGATTGCTTTCTCTGGAACTGCAACATTGGGTTCCATTCACTTTGCATCTAAGCCCCCATCTTTGGGTATGAAGGCCTAACCTTTTAGCTTTTCCATGTAGTTGTCCTTTGTCAAAAAAAAACAAAAAAAAAGGAATTACAACCATACCTGCTAAAATAACTACCAACCACAATACCCTTGACACAAAGTTAATAAATATCTAACATAACAAACCAACACATGATTAACCTAATTAACGAAAAAATCAGAACTCTAAAGGCTAGAATGATCAATTAGATTCTTAGGTCTAATTGACTATAATTGTCTTAATTTGGGACTAATGATGTCTTTTGAGTGCCTACAATTGGAGTGATCAAATGTTGCCCTACAATTGGAGTGATCAAATGTTGCATTGGAAACTTGTTATGTAGTTAAGTGCTTGAGCAAGAAACTAAATTTGCAACCTAGTGCCTTTGTGCTTTTTAGTGATCTGATATTGCGTGGGCTAACATGGCATAGAAATAGGCCATGTTAGTATAGGCATCTGCTATATCTGCCTCTTAGGACACCCTGTTGTATTCTCAGGGTTGCAAACTGAAGAAATTTGGAAAAATCTTAGAGATCTGTGATGAACATTTTATTTTCGGTCTTAAACCAACCACATAAAGTTTATCGCACAAAAAGTTGATAAGATTTGGGATTTAGGGCCCCATGGAAAAAGAAAAAGTTAGAGTGAGAGGCAGAGAGAGAGGGTAGAATGAAGAATGGGAAAAGAGGAGGGAACGGATGGAAATATTGTTGGTGTAAACAATGTATCGTTTGCATATTGTCTAATATTGATTAGAAGGAGAACCTTGTTAATAGAAGATTTTGGTGCAAAGGGCCAGAGGCTGTGCTGACATTTGTTAGTGTTAAGTAACGTGTGTTATGTCTGATAAAACTACCATGCTGTTCTCTTGAAGTAAAATATAGAGTTAGCATGCTCAAAGTCAGCCAAGATAGTTATATCACATCTTGGTATGTGTAGCTCTGATAATGATGCTAAAATGCCAAAGGTTGATTTTCTAGCAAATAAGCTGTGTAGTTAAGTTGGTATGTGTAGCTCTGATAATGATGCCAAAATGCCAAAGATTGATTTTCTAGCAAATAAGCTGGGTAGTTAAGAAATAATCTTCAAAACTCATGTTCTCAAGCAAAGTCATGGAGAAACTCATAATGAAAACAAGAAAATAGTTGAAAGAATTCCATGTTGAAAATTGATTTTTTTTTTCTTCTTTGAAAATGACTCAAAAAAGATTTGTGAAAAACTGAAGAACCACACTTTGACTTTGAGAGGGAATTTGTTTCGCTAGACACTTGTATTTGCTGGTGCTGCCTTTAAGTTTCAAATCCTTTAAATGTTTATATTATTTTATTTATGGCTGGATTATTTAGTTTTATATGCTGCGAGGCATGACTGCAGCTCATTGTCCTGCAGATGCACATCTGTTACCAGTTGATTTGCCAGAGATAATATCCTTGACAGGCAGGTAGAGATACGATTACTGAAATGGAAGGATCTCTATTCTATTTCTTTTATATATCTCAAACAGGACTAATGAGTTGACCTGACTGTTAAATAAGGTTGAATACTTTAGTCATATTTTTTGGATTGCTCTTTTCATATATTTCCAATGGAACTAATGGATGTTCAGATTGTGCTCATAGTTCTTTTTTAATAGATTTAGACACTTTTTTGATGGCTCTTTGTGTCTCGTTTATAAACAAATTATGTGGACTATTCTTTTCTTTTTTTTTTTTGGAAAAGAATTATGTGGACTATTCATGATGCATGATTTTGCGCTTTTTATCTGTACAGGATAATGTAACTAGGTAGCATGATTGTCAAATTCCATTTTTTTTTTCAATTATACCTCAAGTTTGTAATGTCAGTCTGACACACTTAAGTTCTGGAATTGGGCTAGTGGTTGAGTGCTTATTGTTGTGTAGGAGGTCACAGGTCAATTCCTGGCAGCCCTATTAGCCCTTTAAAATTTTGAGATTGCCCAGAAAAAATGTCTGATACTTCTGAAGTTATATGACATCTGACGAGATTGTTTTAGTGTCTTTGATGAATTTCATTCAACCAATATTTGCCACTGTGCCTTAAAGATTTATCTGTCAGTCTTCTGGTTCCAATAAATGTAGGTATTAATGAGAATTAGGGAAATGTAACATTCTAGATATTTGGTAAGATTTTTATGTATTTAAACATTGAGCATTTACCTTTATTCTTGATGTGTTAACAGAATTTAAATCTCAACTTTTCTCCTCTCAATGGGCACTCCAAATTGAAAATAGTTATATTTTCTAAATTTTGTGCAGTGAATAGTGAAGGAAAGAAATTGAGCTCATGGTAACTGCAATGCATTGGCACCAGTCTTGTTATCTTCAAACTTAATTGCATATTTGACTTCAAATCTTTATTTAGGTTTCAATTGGTTGAGCCTTTAGCTAATAAAATTTTACAAGTCAAAAGCTTAAATTTTTCGAAAGTTTTTTTTTTTTTTTTTGAGATAGTTTGAGCTTTGAAGATAAAATTTTGTTAGTTTGTTTTGTGACATTCGTCTTGATAAATATTGACATCATAAAAGATATTGAGATAATTATAGATGTCAACCTTCAGAAACTTTTTTATTTTAGCTAATTTTTTTTTCTTGCGGCACTTGGACTATCATTGTTATTACACATAGCCATTCTCAACTAGTGTGGACTTATGACAAGTGGCAATCAATAGTAAATAACTGAGCCATCCTGTAGCATTTCACAAGTTTTCATGCGAATAGTATCTTGTCTTTGCTGTTATCATTCTTGATTTTTCTTTCTTAAGACAATATATATATGTTCTGTTTCTCTTTCTCAAATTTCTTTTCTTTGTGTTGGAGTGCTTTGGGCTTTGTAAGTTGCTTCAATTTTCTAATTTATTTTTAAAAGTTCTCAGTTAGTAATTCAGGTTGGTAAATGTCTTTTAAGCTTTGTCAAGGTGTTTCATAGTGACAGTTTCAGAACTATTATTCTTACGTCTGCAGTCAAGGAATTGAGAAGATAGCCTGGGATTCTTCAGGTGAAAGATTAGCTGTCTCTTATAAAGGAGGGGATGATGCCTACAAGGGTCTCATCGCTATATATGATGCTAGAAGGACTCCTCTGATTACTGCATCATTAATGTCAGTTGTTTTCTTTGGCATTTTCCATTTTTATTTGTTTATTCTGCTTGTTAAATAAATATGATAATTATATCCTTAGCCAGTATTTTAATTTTGAATTGCCATGATATGTATCAGTGGATTTATTAGAGGTCCTGGAGACAATCCAAAGCCAATTGCATTTTCATTTCATGACAAATTCAAACAGGGACCATTGCTGTCTGTTGTAAGCTCTCTTTCCTTGAAATTCTAAATTAGCTATATTTATCTATGGGCTATACAAGTTTGAAAAACTAAACTTTGATGTTTATGGGTATATATAGAGATTAGGAATCGTAGAATAGGAAATTAGGAATGATGTTAGGATCTAGGTAGCACGGACACGGGAACGGAGACACAGGAAAATGGGGATACAGACACTGGGAAACGACTAGTTTAAGAAAATATAAGAGACGGACATTGGGGTCAATTTATAAATAAAAAAAGATAGGGGTTAATTGATAAATATGAAAAATTATAAAATTCATTTTATATAAATTATAAACTAGATTCAATTAAAAAATATGCTTTTCATGGTTAGTAATATTTTTTAACACTAAAAATAATTCTAAAACACAAAAAAACATGTAATCATGTTATCTTATAACATAAATAAAACAATAACACCTTAATTATGCACAATTTTTCAATAACAAATAAATAATTTTCCATCTAATTTTATTTAAAATTAACAATAAAATCATAATTCTCATAAGTAACATTAATATATTAAGATTCCATTCATAATATTTATTAGCAATTTCAATTTATAGAATTTCTACTTAATTAATATTTTTACTTTCATTGTTCTCATTGACATCTTCATTGAAGAATACCATCTTTAATTTTGGTCCATCCAATTATAGAAGATACATATGTTTAAAAGGGACATGTGTGTTATTTTTTTTTTAAAACGGTCCCGACGCTTTTTTTATTTTCGGGAAGGCCCCTAAAACGTGTTGGATAAGTTTCCAAGACATGTCAGTGTTAGAAACGTGTCCGACACGGGACACGACTCTTTATAGAAGTGTTGGTGCAACATAGGTTAGGATTAATTTCTACAATCAAATCATCTACTCCCTAAAATTAAGCTAACCAAGCTATACTGGTTCCTATAATCAAGCTTTTATACAGCTACATGTAAGCTATTACAATATGTAACAATACATGATACTTTTATATAATGCTTTTTTTTTTTTTTCAATATTATTTAAACTTGCATCTCTGATATTGTAATTTGTAAAATGCTTTAGAAATGTTATATGTATAGTGTAACTCGTGATCAATATCTGTTGATATTATGCCCTTAGGCTGGCACTCTCTTGACATGATGAATAATGGTGCCCACCAGCAGTGTAGTTCTTGTAAAAAAGAAAAGAAAAAGAAAAAACAGTATACATTATCAATTTGAATTAAGACATAGGAAAAAATATAGTCTAAAGAAATTAAAAAGAAAGCAATAAAATTAACATTTATTGCCGTTTTGACTGAAATTGTTATATTTAAGAGGAAAAAGGGAACACTACACTATCATTTTAAATATTCAATACTTCAGAAATTAATTGTACTATATTTTCATTTCATCTTTGTATTTTGTCACACGTTAACATGATTCGAGTGCTATAGAGAATAACTTTTTATGACAATATTGTTAAGAATTAGAATACAACGCACTACTTGCAGAGCTGACATATGTCTTGAATGCGTCTCTGCAGACTAAACTTCACTCTTGGATAATTTAGAACTTGAGCAGATGCTTCTATTCTATTTTACTCGTAGATGTGCTGTCCTTGTAAACTAAAATATGCAAACAACTTTTCCTTGTGCAGTGTTGGAGCAGTGGGTTTTGCTGCACATACCCTCTCATATTCCATTCTCACAATCCTGCCTAGTTAAAAGCAGGCCTACTGGTAGAAGATATTTCTTACCTCTCTCTTCCTATCATATTCTAAATCTTGAGAGCGATTCAATTTTTTTCCCCATTTCTTGTGCGTAATCTTTATGTTGTATTTCGAAGTATTTGTAACCTTCAATTAAGAAAGGGATTGCCGCAAAAGAGACTATCATGTACTTAAGTATGTTGCTTTATAAGCCTACTTATGCTAAAGGGGCTCAAACCAGCTACAGGTGGAAAGAATGGATTTCAAGCGTAGGTGTTGCTCACATTTTTTTCAGCAAGTTCGGGAGGATTCTGCTTGCGTTTGTTTAGGTAATACTGAGTAAGATACTCTCGCATGGAAAGATTGGTCGCTGAGACAGCACATTTGTTCAGGCAAGTTTGAGAGGCGGAAAGGGTACCGTTTGTGGACTGTTGCACGCAAAGATTGATTTTCGTTCTTGTGGAAGGATTCATTCTTTTGAGGTAGGATGCGTGTAGTGCTGCTGCAAATAAGCCGAGCTTTAATCAAATTGAGCATGAAGTAGTTCAGAAGCACAAGAAAAATTTTAATTAATTTGGAAATATGATGAGGCCACCCATCTGGCCTGATAAAACCCTCCTTAATAGTTTAGTAAGTTAACTAATTCGTCTTTACGTAAAGAAGAAAAGTATTTTTAATTAAAAGGTAGAATCTTTTTTATTTATTTGTTATCATATTTAAGATTAAAATTTTTTTATACTTCATAAAATTTTAAAAAATATTTTTAAAGATTTTTTAAAAAATTTATTTATACGTAAATTTTGTTTGTTAAAATTGGGCTTAACATTCAAACATAAAACATATTAAAACATAAAAATGGAGTAATAAATTAAAACTGAAACTAAAATTATGAAACTAAACAATTCTGCATCATAATTAATTTTGTAGGGATAAGGTTCATTTAAGCCCCCTAGTTTATCTTGAAGCTCATATAAGCCCTCCATTTTGGTTCAGATTCAAATAAATTAGGGTTTAATTAAAAACATATTTTTGGGCTCCTCTTTATAAATGGATTTCATCTCCGTTAATTGAAATGATGACATGGCAAATGAACATAGGCAAATTAAACTTTACCAAATATATCTGTTACCTAATTTTTCTCTCGTTTTTTCCTACTTCTTCATCAATTGTTTAGTGTAGAACTAACAATTGTGTAGAGCTTATATTCCCTTCTTTTTAGAATTAAACGGAGTCATCTTCCTCATTAATTGGTAGACTGAGACGGAGTAATGTGGAGGTTAAATATGAGGGACCTTTGCAGTTCTGTAGATGTCCACTTAAAGCGCCTAGATGGACTTCTTGGGTTGATGATAATTCTGGGCGAAGGTTTTATGGATGCCCTAATTATGAGGTTCAATTTTTTTGCCTAAAGGTGTTGATTTATTTCTTTAATAATATGTTGTATTTTCAGTATTGTTTGGGAGGGGTGAAAAACAAAAGGTGTTATGTTTTAGGTTAACAACTGTGGATTTTTCCAATGGCATAATGAACTTTTGAACAAGGGAAGTAATGAAGTAATCAAACAACTAAAAATTGAGAACAAAATTTTGTATGTTGAAAATAAGTAATCAAGGAAGAGCACTGCATACAACGATGTTAATGCTGAAATTGAAGAACTATGGGTGGAGTTTAGGAGATTAAAGAAGTTAAGAATTGAAGAAAGTCAAAGATATAAAAAGAAGATGATTATTGCATACTCTATAGCTATGTTATTATGGGGTCTGTTCTTGTTATGGTTGTTTATTGTTTATTGTTTGATGAGGAACTTATGTATTAGAATAGTTAGTTATAATGACATCTTTAGCTTTAGTCATATAAGTGTATTAATTTGCCTTAAAAATTTTATGGTTCAAAAACTGTGTTTACATGCGTTTACCATTTATGTAATATGAAAATAACAAATAGACATACATATTATTTACATAAACACATAATTTAAAAGTGTTGATATAGAACCCAAAATGCTTCAAAGTAAACATAATTGTCGTTAACATATTAAAATTGTATCGAACAAAACCAAAAGAACTTAACCCAAAAAAAGCTTCAAGTAAGCTTGCCTTATTAGATGTTTCTATAACATAATTGCAATATATCATATACAAAATTAAGGAAGCTTGAAGTCATAAGAAGCTATTATTAACTAAAAAGGTTTTGTTCCTTTTTGTTGTCTACTAATCTTCTGTTGAACGTCTACTTCCAGCTACCTTTGTATGATTGTTGGACCTTTTAACCATCTTAAACTTAGAGTTTGATAAGGAAGATTAGTTGTTGACTTTGACAATGATCCATCTCTTTAAAACTAAATTTTCCTTAATGTAGGCACTGCAGATTGACTTTTTTTTCTCACAAACTCTCTTTCATTAGGTATTGGAAACCTCACCTGTGGATTAACATTATAGGTGAGCTCTCTGATGTTTACACCTAGTTCAGTGACTCTTTTTAAAGCTTGACCAAGCTGTTAACAAGATAAAACTTTTATAAATGTGAATTATTTGCATAAAATAAGAAATTGGAATGGACAACCAAGGCATTTCAAATGGACAAACAATGCAATTGAAACCTCACATTATATGTTGAAGCACCTATTCTTTCATCAGTGTAAACACTATAACCAGTCACATGTTTCCTTGCCATATGAACATAATTACCCCGTAAAGTTGCTGCTATCTCTTTTTTAATAACTCGTTTACCTTTATGCCTCATAACATTAGATTGAGCTCGATCAGTTAGAGTTAAACCATCATCAACATGTCTTGAACCACCACTACATCTCTTTGAATTAATATCTAAATCAGTTGCCTAACAAAAAAAGAGGATAATAGCTCAACATTCATAAGTATGTACAATAGATTATCATAACATTTATGGGAGTTAAAGGTTCAATGTCAAACCTAATGGACTTTATTTTGACAACTCTTTCTGTTATGGCTCTCTTTGTGACATATACCGCAAGTCTATTTCATTCCTTTCTTTGGTAGCTTGACATGTGAAAAACTAATGGTTTTAGGTTCATTGGAACCATGAACTCTAATTTTTCTTTGTTTGCTAACTAGCTTAGGAAGTGGTAGGGGTTAGGTTGATATTCAAAGAATTTCTAGAATTTTGGCGCTAGAATAGGTAGTAAAGGCTACTAGTATGTTACAAAATACTTTGATTTATGATACCAGTTAGAGATAATAGACAGGGGATCTACCTTGTTGTGGTACAAAGCACAAATGGCATGGGAACATAGAATTCCAGTTAGTTCCCATGCCCTACAAGTGTATAGTTATTTGTCTAACATAATTGTGTGCTTATCCATGCCTTCACCAATTTCATAGCCAATTACTCCATTAAACACCACTTTGCAACCACTACAATTGTCTTTCCAATCTTGATAAAGACGCATACATGATGGACTCCAATCATTAATCCATTTATCCACTACTTTTTTATTCTCTTTAATCCTATTCATAGATTGTAGTCGAATGTCTTCAAATATGCTGATGATAGGCTTGTGTCTAGTAGCAAGTGTCATCGCATTAAATGACTCGGTGAAGTTATTATCAGTAACATATAACTTGCACCTTGATAAGAAGTATGTTTGACACGAATTGTGAGGTGGATTATAGAAGTCCCTCAATAACTTTTTGTGAAACTTCCCCTAGCTTGAGCAAATTATCTTTGAACTCCTCATATGTGCTCCAAGCAATAAACCACCTCTAATTATTTTTAAAAGGAATTAGTTATGTAACTTATACACAAAATGCTAAGTAAGAAAAATTTTAAAAATTTTCTCAATATAACCTTTGTTCTCATCAAGAATTTCAATCCTTAAGATCTAATTTGCAATTTAACACATAACTAATACACAAAGCATCACAAAATACAAGTAGTCAACAACTTAGGAATTCTAAGTTTTAAGAAAACTTACAATCTCCCAAGTTTGGTGTAGACCACAAATATTCTACTATATTGGTGTGTCCTCCTTTGATTCAACTCTTGAATCAACTTCCAGTCTCCTAAGTGTAAGATCTCTAGCTTGAAACACCAAGCTTCAACAAATCTCCTTCTTGTCTTGATCAATTAGCATAAGAACCCTCTTTCAATAACCCTTGTGATACTTGCACTAGATGATCCTTATAAGAGCTCTAGGTTTTTGTATATATTTTGTTTCTTTTTATTTTCTTGTGAGTCTCCACACTTTCTTTCTACCAACTTCCTATTAATATCTACTTTTTTGCTTTTGGATATACTTGGTTAGAGATTAAAGTAGAGATTGATGACATCACCCATATGCTACTTGTCATGATTAATTAAAAACTAAATAAGTCACTAATGTCCAAATAAAGAGGATGTAAAGATTACAACTCTTATAAATTCTCTACATCACTATTGACTTACATATGTCAATTAATATATATATATGATTTAATAAAATCAAACATATCTCTTAATGGAATTGGGCTTAATCACTGGGCTAACTCTTGACCTAAAAACCATTCCATCAAATAAGTGAGTAAGCTAAATGAGCTTTGTCTATTATTTGGTTTAATTTTTAGTCCAAAACTCTTTTGGGCATAGGTCCATAACACTTAGGCCATTAATCCAAACAAATAAGAAACAACATATATCCATTATTAATTTAATATCTCAATTAATATCTCATATTAATTAAGCATAAATTAATAATTAAACCTTTGATTGAAATTAGATTTCATGATATGCTAGAATCATTGCTTTAAGCAAAAATCCAATTTCATTAATCTTAATTAATTGATTTAATTTTTTAATCAATAATTAGATTAATATTAATAAAGATTTGGTAAAACCTTTTAGGTGTGACTTACTAGGTTCATGTTTAATTAGTAATGAGAAGATAATATCAATATTTGATATTATTTGAAACTCTTTTCAAGTCTAAATGTGAAAATCTCAATTATTCATATTTAGTTCTTATAAGTTGTGAGTGACCCCTAGCATCGATATCACAACTACCCAATTAGATATGAATGTATTCATTAATTCACACGAACCCTTTGGTCATAATTACCGTGTACTAAAATCCTTTCATTAAAAGATCTTAATATAGCTTAAAGTCAAGGATAAATCAAATTCTAATAGCTATATCATATTACCTTATCTCAAGTTCTGTCTCTTGATAAAACATAACAAATACTATAAACTCTTTCTAATACTAAAACTCTTTAAGACTATTATGTTTGTGTTGGCCAGGAACTTATTCATCAAGAAAAGACTTAGATATCATAGGATCTTATCTCGGTTCACTCCGGGTAATGAATCCTATCTAGGTCGAACACTTATCTCTATATTTAACTAACTAGAGTCACCACACGTCATATACTAATGTGTGAATAACATAAGTATGTAAGCGGTAATAAACTCTAACCACTCAAATGTGGATGACTATGTCACCTCAGGTTAAGGGACTATATTCACCATTATGACCTAGATTATGATTATTGACTATAACTGAATATCCATACGATCATATATCTAGCGTCACTGTTCGATCCACCCATTATATAAGTATCCATATGTCTATTCTGATATCTCATATCAAGTAGCATGAGACTTACTACCTCCCACTATTAGTATCACATACTAATCAAGGAAAATAGATAAAGGTGATAGTCTAATTAATATTACCCAAATACTAATTAGACGACTATGAGCATTATATAGCATATGTACTAAATAAGTTTGTAACTCATATTATAAACTCTTGATAATAAATTTATTTAACATAATACTAAAGGGTAAATACTTAAATAAACAAACACTTTATTTACATGAATATTATGTTGTCATTTGGGATAATTTACAATGTCATTATACATTACTAAAATGGCACTAGGGCACATTTATACTAACATTTTTTTTATTTTCTTTATCAATAATAGCCCAAGCTATTGGCACCATTTATTCATTGCCATCTAAACCAACTGCACTCTACATTTGACCATTACGAACACCCTTTAAGAAATAGCCATTAAGGCCAATGAGTGGCCTGCAACTAGGTTTCCACCCAAATTTTAGTGCTTTAAAACATATGAACATTCTTTGAAATACCCTTTTACCGATTTTCAATGATTCTTTGCAGAGCTTAATCTTTGCTTTAGTACTAGGATTGCTGCTTTTCAGAGCTGCTGTATATGTTTCTAATTATTGAAATTGCACCCTATAACTAACATCCAGTTCTTCAATTATCATCCTTTTAGCTCTCTTGCACTTCTGAAACTTGACATTAATTTTCAAAGTTTCTTTAGCCTTTGCTATTATATCCTTGACCTTGAATGATGGATTGCTATAAATTTTTGACTTGAAATGACTTGCAATAAACTTGACACTTGCACTCGAAATTGAGAAGTATTTAAAGAAAGCATGTTTAGCCTTCAATGTCTTAATGGCTAACTCACGATTCTTTCCATCCTTTAGCACTCTGAGCATAAATGGACAACTAACCTCATTTTTACACTTCGCCATAATTCTATACGATTCATTTGGATTCAATTTTAATTTATACCCAAATAGAACAACATACTTGTTAATTTCTTCTTTAGCTTCTGCAGCATTGGCAAAGGTCATACTAATCACGAAGTGTCCTTGACATCAGTCCTTTCACACCTCACCCTCTCTGTGGGTGGTACTATGTTATCATTTTCAATGTTTGTCTCATCATATGTGTAATATCCCGTATTTTTAAATATTTTTACACTGTATCGGGATATGCAGTGTTAATAATTTTTGTATATATATTATGATATTTTTACGAGTTGATGTGTATTTAAAACCTATTTTAATTATTGTGTATTATTTAAAGTCCTTTACATAAAATTTTCCCGAGACTTACATTTTCGGGGAAATTTTCACGTAAATATTTTATTATTAATTATTTTAAATAGATTTACGGACTTGCATGAACTCATACATATTTTTAAATTACTAAATAAAGCCTATGTGTGTATATATTTATTTAATTAGGGTTTAATTTATTACCCTAATATTTTATTATTTGTTTATTAATTTTATTGTTATTTAATTATTTTATTTATTATTAAATTTTAAATTATTATAATAATGTGTGGTGTGTGATTTTTCCCAAATATTTTATTAAAATTATTTTTTTCTTTTTCTTTTTTTTTTTCTTTCTTTTTCTTTTTCTTTTTCTTTTCTTTTCTTTTCCTTCTCTTTTCTTCTTCTTCCTTCTTCTTCCCGAGCCCATCCCTTTTGCCCTTCCCGCTGTAAATCCTGACCACCGACCGTCAGTGTGCCACCAGCAGCTCCGCCCTCCCCAGCCAGCTGCTCCGCCGCCCCCAATCTCCTTCTCCGGCGTCGGCGAAGCCAAGGAAACCATTTTTGGCCGAAAGTTGCAATTTCTTCACACCTCGCGATTTTGGCCACCATTTTTGACACCGCCAGTCTCTTTCTTCTCCTTGAGCTTCGGTGAGTATGATTCTAGCTTTGGTTTGAGCTGAAATGGTCTTGATTTGCTTGGCTTTTGAATTTTCAAATTCGGCCATCTTAGGGTTTTTGAATTTTTTGGAGCTTCAAATGGTTGATTCATGAAAAGTCCCTTAACAAATGTTGTTCCCCTTAGCTTAATATACATGTATGAATTTTTGTAGAATTTTTGGGAATTATTTTGATTTTTGGGTATTTTTGAATATTTTAATATTATTTTCTAATTTTCGTAAATTAATTAAATAAATTATGAAATTGTGTTTTATGATAAATATAGGTTTTGAAATGAATTATAGGAATTTATTTGGAATTTTTATGAATTTCTAAGTATTTATTTTGAATTATTTAAGTTTATGTAATTTTGGAAAATTAGGGTTAAATGTGTTTTTAATTGAAATTAATTGGTTAATTGAGTTTAATTATTAATATTATTGATAAATATGTTGAGAAAATTAATTTTGGATAATTATACTATTTTTGGTGAATTTTTGAAGTAATTATAGTATATTTATATATATAGGGGTATTTTGGTAATTTTACACAAAATTGGCTAAAAATGTAATTTAATTGGTTTTAATAGTTATTTAAGGTATAAAAATGATTTCTACAAATTATTTAGTATTTTTAACTAATTAAAACTATTTTTCGTGAATTATTTTCAAATATATATATAATATACGATTTTACTAATAAAATGAGTTTTTATCGGTTTTTTATTGTGTTTAAAGGTTAATTATGTAATTTCTACTTATAAAATGAATTTCTATGTTATAAGGGTATTTTTGGTATTTCTGAATTTGTTATGTGATTGTGGACACCGGTTGGTAGACTGTAGTTTGGAGTCCGATCGAGGGGTTATGAATGAATTGTTGAGCTTGTTTTTGAAGTGTGTTTCTTTGCAGGGTCGGCTCTACTCTTTGAGTAGAGAGATGTCCGTTTTACAGGGGAGGTTTTGTCGAATTTTCGATAGAATTCTTGTAAAACGTGATGTCCGGTCGAACCCTAATTTCGATTCTGTGTTTAATATTCTAGATCGAGTTTCTAGGATTTTTTTTTGTTAGGGTTATTCTGATTTTTATCGTTATTGTTTGTTTAGTTGCACCGAGACCGAGGCATAGTGGACCAGGCTTGTCGGACCCATCTCGTGGAGCGCACTAAGTGTGAGTTACTATTTTATATATATGTGCTTTAGGATGCATGATTTTAGAATATATGTTTTATTTTGATTAAATATGCATAAATAACGTGATTAGTATTTAAGTATATTTTTGGTTTATTTTCGGTATATATTAAATTATATGCATGTTTTATTAATAAATTATATTTAAAATATTTTTAAATATATTTCTAGCTTAATTTATAATTTGATTGAATTTATTTGACGTATATATACTCGAAATATACCTGGTTTACTTTTGGTATATTTCTAGTATATATATGGTTTATGTTGCTATTTTATTTAAGTTCATGCATCATTTATTTGTGAATGTATGTTTTATTTATTAATGAAGGATATCAATAGAACGTGCTACCTAGTGGACAGCACTAGGACCGAGTACGCACCGGTGCGCTTATAGCATTTAGGCTATATTACTAACCTATTTATGGATATTGATTGATTATGATTATTTGAGGTGTGAGATGTGATTTGGGTGTGATTGCTGGAGCTCGGTTGACCAAGTGTCTCGGGGCCAATCACACTGACAGTCAGGCTGCTGGAGCTCGGTTGACTTAGTGTCTCGGGGTCAGTCTACTGTCCAAATGGAATAAGTGAATATATTTGGAATAAGTGAGCCTGTATGGCTAGAGTGTTGTCTAACACTATTTTCGAGGTTACGATATTCTAGGGTTTTATGTGATCCTTCATAAACGATGATTTTCAGTAAAATATATATATAAAATGATTTTACAGCATCTGTGTGTATTTGTCTGTATATATACATATTAGATATATTCTGTTGAGTGTATGCATTATCATTTAGTGTGCATGTATATATATTATAGTAATTCACTCAGTGAGGTCTGACTCCCCTCCGTTAACTAATTTTTTTTCAGGAGAGTCATCATCTTCAGACCTCAGTAGCAGGCCTATACACCGGATTTCTTTCGCCCCGGCTTCTTTGTGTAAACTGCTTATCTGAGTCTTGAGTTTATTTTATCTAGACACTGCAGTAGTCATTAGATATTTAAAGAGATGTTGTATTATATTTGAACTGGATTTGTATCAAAAGATTTATATATATGAAATGATGAGGATTTGATTTAAATCCAGTTGGTGTATATGTTATTATTATATTTATGATTTTTATTTTCGCTGCATTATATATTGTTATTATTACTATTGCATGTTTATTTTATTTTTTTTAGGCTTACTACGGGTTCCGGATTCGAAAGAATTCCCGTTCCCTAGCGCCGGTCATGACCCTTATTTTGGGTCGTGACAAAGTTGGTATCAGAGTGGAGTTATGTGTCAGGGCTTAGTTATGTGAGTCGTGACCCTAGTTTTAAAGTTGTGTTTTCTGTTGAACTATTGCAGTGAATTAGGTTCGAGTACATCTTGATAAGTATTCTTTGTTTTAGTTTTCTACGTTATTCCTCCGTTGTCTGTTTTGTTTGAATATTTCTATTTATCCTTTTAGAATGAGGAGGCGAGCGCGTGTCGCTCCACCGGTCGTTGAGGCTGAGGATGATGAGTCCTTTCAGGATGAGGTTTTACCTCCTGAGCAGCCAGTTAGACATAGAGGTCGTGGCAGAGGTAGACCTCGAGGAGTGGCAGGTCGTCGTAGGCAGAGAGAGTTACAGGACGAGGAGCCTGTTGAGCCTGAATTTGATGTTCTAGTGCCTCCAGTCGTTCAGCCTGTTTAGCCTGCCTATTAGCAGGGTATGTCTGACCCTGAGGCAGCTTTGTTCTATGCCCGAGTTGGCAAGATTGCTTTTGATGGTACTTCCGATCTGTTAGATTTTTTGCACGCGATCGAGACTCGGACTCGGACTGCTCACACCGAGTACCAACCGATCATGATTATAGAGTTGTCTGTTGAGGGACCAGTCCTAGATTGGTTCATTCAGATGATTCAGCCTTACATGATGACGATGACCTGGGCTCAGTTTCGAGAGCGATTCATGAGGAGATTCTGTCCAGAGCCTCTTCGTATGAGCTATCGTCTCCAGTTGACCAGTATTTCTCGTGGAGATCGATCAGTAGAGGAGTATACCTGAGAGTTTCTTCAGCTGGGTAGATATGCAGAGGATCTGATGCGAGATCAGTATTTTACGGTTACTACATACATCATCGGATTGGGTTTAGCTTTTGCTGGTATGCCTACAGCAAGCCTTACTTTGGAGTCTGTGATTGAGTTGGCTAAGGAGATCGAGCTGAGGCTAGTTAGGCAGGGAGCGATGCCTAATTATTACCAGCTGGGAGTTCAGTCGAGTGGATTGCAGGCTACTCCGTATTCGAGTTTTCATGTTGGTTTGAGTAGTCAGCAACGAGGTAAGACTCAGCAAAGTCAGAGGCAGCAGCAACGAGTGCATCGAAGCAGTAGACATGGCCGTAGAGGTCAGCGTAGACCATTCAGATTTGGGTCAGGTGCTTCGAGCAGCAGCAGTGGTCGTAGTTCTGGATTAGCTGCCAGTGTTTGCCAGACTTACGGTAGAGTCCATCAGGGACCGTGTTATCTGACACCATTGACATGCTTCAGATGCGGGCAGACAGGACATTTTGCCAGATCGTGTCCTTACTCGAGGTATCAACAGTCGTAGATTCCATGATTCCCACAGCAGTCGATTGCTAGTACTGCACCCGTGCCATTTCAGTTACCACCAGCCCAACATCAGAGTTCCACTCAGCTTGTCCCACAATAGAGTCGTGGTAGAGGTACTAGAGGAGGTGCCAGAGGTGTTGGCCAGGCTTCTACCAGTCAGCAGGGAGGTCGAGGACAGGCCAGAGTTTTCCATCTCACTCAGCAGGATGCTCAGGCATCCAATGCAGTCGTGGTAGGTATTGTTTCTGTCTGTTACCTGGATGCTTGGGTTTTGTTTGATCCGGGTGCCACACATTCGTTTGTTTCTCCCATTTTTGCTTTTATTTAAATCTTGCTGGCAAGCTTCGAGGATGGCTTTTCCTTTATCCGTTGCCACTCCTCTGAGCGATTCCTTGGATACCGATATTGTTCTTTCTAGTTGTCCAATTCTCGTGGGAGATAGAGAATTACCCGCTGATTTGATTTTGTTGGATGTGATGGAGTTTGATGTTATTTTAGGAATGGATTGGTTATCTCAACACTACGCCGTGGTAGATTGCAGGAATAAAGAAGTGACGTTCAGAATTCCTGGTGAAGAAGATTTTAAGTTTGTGGGTGATAGGAGTTCAGCACCTCAGAATCTTATTTCTGCTATTACGGCTAGGAAGTTGTTGAGGAAAGGTTGTCAGGGGTTTTTGGCATTAGTCAGGGATACTTCAGTGGAGAAGTTGCCACTCACAGATGTTCCTGTTGCTTGTGAGTTTCCTGATGTTTTTCCCGAGGATTTGACAGGTTTACCACCTCACAGAGAGATTAAGTTCTGTATAGATGTGGTTCCAGGTACTACTCCTATATCTATGCCACCCTACAGAATGGCTCCTACAGAGTTGAAAGAGTTGAAGGAGCAGTTGCAAGAGTTATTGGATAAGGGTTTCATCAGACCTAGTGTTTCTCCTTGGGGTGCACCAGTCCTGTTTGTGAAGAAGAAGGATGGTACCCTGAGACTGTGCATTGACTACAGGGAGCTGAATAAGGTGACAGTGAAGAACAAGTATCCTCTCCCAAGGATAGATGACTTGTTTGATCAGCTACAGGGTGCACAGTTCTTTTCTAAGGTTGATTTGAGGTTGGGTTATCATCAGCTGCAGATTAGTGAAGCCGATGTTCCTAAGATGGCATTCTGCACGAGATATGGTCATTATGAGTTTCTGGTGATGTCTTTTGGTTTGACTAATGCACTAGCAGCTTTTATGGACCTGATGAACAGGGTATTCAGACCGTATGTGGATCAGTTTGTGGTAGTCTTCATCGATGATATACTGGTTTATTCAAGGAGTATGGAAGAATATGTATATCACTTGAGGATTGTATTGCAGACACTGAGAGATCATCAGCTTTATGCTAAATTCTCGAAGTGTGATTTTTGGATGGAGAGTGTTTCTTTCCTTGGACACATAGTGTCTAAAGAAGGTATCCAGGTTGATCCACAGAAGATTGAAGCAGTGTTTGAGTGGCCTAGACCAACTTCTGTTATGGAGATTCGAAGTTTTCTAGGTTTAGCTGGGTATTATAGGCGGTTTGTGCAAGATTTTTCTAGAATTTCATCCCCTATGACTCGCTTGACTCAGAAAAATGTTAGATTCGAGTGGTCAGAAGCTTGTGAGAATAGTTTTCAGTTGTTGAAGGAGAAATTGACCACCGCCCCAGTGTTAGCTTTGCCTAATGGTGTGGACAAGTTCATAGTTTATTGTGATGCCTCTAGAATTGGCCTTGGTTGTGTGTTGATGCAGAATGGAAGGGTGATAGCCTATGCTTCAAGGCAGTTGAAGAAGCATGAGCAGAACTATCCTACACATGACCTTAAGATGGCTGCAGTGATCTTTGCTTTGAAGATTTGGAGACATTATCTGTACGGGGTGACTTGTGAGATATTTACTGATCATAAGAGCCTTAAGTACATTTTCCAGTAGAGAGATCTGAATCTGAGGCAGAGAAGATGGTTAGAATTGTTAAAGGATTATGATTGCGAGATCTTATATCATTCGGGTAAAGCTAATGTTGTAGCAGATGCCTTGAGTAGAAAGTCCTCAGGCAGTCTTGCTCACATCAGTGTTGAGAGGAGACCATTAATCCAGGAATTGCATCTGATGGTGGATCAAGGTCTGATAATGAAGATCAGTAGGTTAGGTGGACTGCTAGCTCAGTTTAAAGTGCGATATGTACTGAGGGATAGGATTAAAGCAGCTCAGAGCCGAGATCCTATTCTAAAAGAGCTTGCAGAGAATGTTAGAGCAGGGAAGTTCACTGATTTCACACTCGATGATGATGGTGTGTTGTGGATCAGTGGTAGATTGTGTGTTCATGATGTGGATGATTTGAGAGAAGAGATCCTAGAGGAAGCACATTCTACAGCTTATAGCGTACATCCATGTGTTACTAAGATGTACCACAGTATCAGAGATTTATACTGGTGGGATGGATTGAAGAAGGATGTTGCTGATTATATTGCTAAGTGTCTGACGTGTCAGCAAGTGAAAGCTGAGCATCAGAAGCCTTCTGGGAAGCTTCAGCCTCTTCCTATTCTCGAGTGGAAGTGGGAAAGGATAGCTATGGATTTTGTAGTAGGTTTACTTCGTTCTAAGGATGGATACGATTCCATCTGGGTGATTGTAGACAGGTTGACGAAGTCTGCACATTTCTTGCCAGTGAAAGCCACTTATTCTGTAGCTAGATTGACGAAGTTGTATGTGAAGCATATTATGTGCCTTCATGGAGTACCTGTGTCCATTGTGTCAAACAGAGGTTCGGTGTTTACTTCTCATTTTTGGCAGAAGTTGCAAGAAGCGATGGACACTAGGTTGGACTTCAATACTGCTTTTCATCCTCAGACAGATGGTCAGTCTGAGAGGATGATCCAGACACTGAAAGATATGTTGAGGATGTGTGTCCTGGATTAAGGAGGTAGCTGGGATGATCATTTGCCACTCGTAGAGTTTGCATATAATAATAGCTACCATAGCAGTATTGGCATGGCACCATATGAGGCATTATATGGAAGGAAGTGTAGATCCCCTTTGAGTTGGGATGAGATTGGTGAGAGAGCTTTGACTGGACCTGAGATGGTTCAGGATGCTGCAGAGAAAGTCACCGTGATCAAGCGCAGATTAGAGACCGCAGTTAGCAGACAAAAGAGTTATGCGGATCCTAGGCATAGAGATGTGGAGTTTCAGGTTGGAGATTTCATTTTTCTGAAGGTATCTCCGATGAAGGGTGTAATGAGATTTGGTAGGAAGGGTAAGTTAGCACCGAGATATATTAGACCGTTTGAGATTCTAGAGAGAGTTGGCACTGTTGCATATCGGTTGGCTTTGCCTCCGAGTATGTCACAAGTGCATCCAGTATTTCATATCTCGATGTTGAGGAAGTATATCTCAGACCCTTCACACGTGTTGCAGCCCGACAGTATGGAAGTGAATGAAGATTTGACGTTTGTGGAAGAACCTGTGGCGATCGTTGATTATCAAGTTCGACAGTTGCGTTCGAAACAGATTCCGATGGTCAAGGTTCTATGGCGTAGCAACAGAGTTGAGGAGCATACGTGGGAGACTGAAGCTGAGATGCGAGCTTCTTACCTGTATCTCTTTCCTTCTTGATCCTATTTTCTAGAATTCGGGGACGAATTCTTATAAGGGGGGAAGACTGTAATATCCCGTATTTTTAAATATTTTTACACTGTATCGGGATATGCAGTGTTAATAATTTTTGTATATATATTATGATATTTTTACGAGTTGATGTGTATTTAAAACCTATTTTAATTATTGTGTATTATTTAAAGTCCTTTACATAAAATTTTCCCGAGACTTACATTTTCGGGGAAATTTTCACGTAAATATTTTATTATTAATTATTTTAAATAGATTTACGGACTTGCATGAACTCATACGTATTTTTAAATTACTAAATAAAGCCTATGTGAGTATATATTTATTTAATTAGGGTTTAATTTATTACCCTAATATTTTATTATTTATTTATTAATTTTATTGTTATTTAATTATTTTATTTATTATTAAATTTTAAATTATTATAATAATGTGTGGTGTGTGATTTTTTCCAAATATTTTATTAAAATTATTTTTTTTCTTTTTCTTTTTTTTTTCTTTCTTTTTCTTTTTTTTTTTCTTTCTTTTTCTTTTTCTTTTCTTTTCTTTTCTTTTCCTTTTCTTTTCTTCCCGAGCCCGTCCCTTTTGCCCCTCCTGCTGCAAATCCTGACCACCGACCATCGGTGTGCCACCAGCAGCTCCACCCTCCCCAGCCAGCTGCTCCGCCGCCCCCAATCTCCTTCTCCGGCGCCGGCGAAGCTAAGGAAACCATTTTTGGCCGAAAGTTGCAATTTCTTCACACCTCGCGATTCCGGCCACTATTTTTGACACCGCTAGTCTCTTTCTTCTCCTTGAGCTCTGGTGAGTGTGATTCTAGCTTTGGTTTGAGCTGAAATGGTCTTGATTTGCTTAGGTTTCGAATTTTCGAATTCGGCCATCTTAGGGTTTTTGAATTTTTTTGAGCTCCAAATGGTTGATTCATGAAAATTCCCTTAACAAATGTTGTTCCCCTTAGCTTAATATACATGTATGAATTTTTATAGAATTTTTGGGAATTATTTTGATTTTTGGGTATTTTTGAATATTTTAATATTATTTTCTAATTTTCGTAAATTAATTAAATAAATTATGAAATTGTGTTTTATGATAAATATAGGTGTTGAAATGAATTATAGGAATTTATTTTGAATTTTTATGAATTTCTAAGTATTTATTTTGAATTATTTAAGTTTATGTAATTTTGGAAAATTAGGGTTAAATGTGTTTTTAATTGAAATTAATTGGTTAATTGGGTTTAATTATTAATATTATTGATAAATATGTTGAGAAAATTAATTTTGGATAATTATACTATTTTTGGTGAATTTTTGAAGTAATTATAGTATATTTATATATATAGGGGTATTTTGGTAATTTTACACAAAATTGGCTAAAAATGTAATTTAATTGGTTTTAATAGTTATTTAAGGTATAAAAATGATTTCTACAAATTATTTAGTAATTTTAACTAATTAAAACTATTTTTCATGAATTATTTTTAAATATATATGTAATATACGATTTTACTAATAAAATGAGTTTTTATCGGTTTTTATTGTGTTTAAAGGTTAATTATGTAATTTCTACTTATAAAATGAATTTCTATGTTATAAGGGTATTTTTGGTATTTCTGAATTTGTTATGTGATTGTGGACCCCGGTCGGTAGACTGTAGTTTGGAGTCCGACCGAGGGGTTGTGAATAAATTGTTGAGCTTGTTTTTGAAGTGTGTTTCTTTGCAGGGTCGGCTCTACTCTTTGAGTAGAGAGATGTCCGTTTTACAGGGGAGGTTCTGTCGAATTTTCGATAGAATTATTGTAAAACGTGATGTCCGGTCGAACCCTAATTTCGATTCTGTGTTTAATATTCTAGATCGAGTTTCTAGGATTTTTTTTTGTTAGGGTTATTCTGATTTTTGTCGTTATTGTTTATTTAGTTGCGCTGAGACTGAGACCGAGACCTAGTGGACCAGGCCTGTCGGACCCATCTTGTGGAGCGCACTAAGTGTGAGTTACTATTTTATATATATGTGCTTTAGGATGCATGATTTTAGAATATATGTTTTATTGTGATTAAATATGCATAAATAACGTGATTAGTATTTAAGTATATTTTTGGTTTATTTTCGGAATATATTAAATTATATGCATGTGTTATTAATAAATTATATTTAAAATGTTTTTAAATATATTTCTAGCTTAATTTATAATTTGATTGAATTTATTTGACGTATATATACTCGAAATATACCTGGTTTACTTTTGGTATATTTCTAGTATATATATGGTTTATGTTGCTATTTTATTTAAGTTCATGCATCATTTATTTGTGAATGTATGCTTTATTTATTAATGAAGGATATCAATAGAAAGTGCTACCTAGTGGGCAGCACTAGGACCGAGTACGTACCGGTGCGCTTATAGCATTTAGGTTATATTACTAACCTATTTATGGATATTGATTGATTATGATTATTTAAGGTGTGAGATGTGATTTGGGTGTGATTGCTGGAGCTCGGTTGACCAAGTGTCTCGGGGCCAATCACACTGACAGTCAGACTGCTGGAGCGCGGTTGACTTAGTGTCTCGGGGTCAGTCTACTGTCCAAATGGAATAAGTGAATATATTTGGAATAAGTGAGCTTGTATGGCTAGAGTGTTGTCTAACACTATTTTCGAGGTTGTGATATTCTAGGGTTTTATGTGATCCTTCATAAACGATGATTTTCAGTAAACTATATATATAAAATGATTTTACAGCATTTGTGTGTATTTGTCTGTATATATACATATTAGATATATACTGTTGAGTGTATGCATTATCATTTAGTGTGCATGTATATATATTATAGTAATTCACTCAGTGAGGTCTGACTCCCTTCCGTTAACTAATTTTTTTTCAGGAGAGTCATCATCTTCAGACCTCAGTAGCAGGCCTATACGCCGGATTTCTTTCGTCCCGGCTTCTTTGTGTAAACTGCTTATCTGAGTCTTGAGTTTATTTTATCTAGACATTGCAGTAGTCATTAGATATTTAAAGAGATGTTGTATTATATTTGAACTGGATTTGTATCAAAAGATTTATATATATGAAATGATGAGGATTTGATTTAAATCCAGTTGGTGTATATGTTATTATTATATTTATAATTTTTATTTCCGCTGCATTATATATTGTTATTATTACTATTGCATGTTTATTTTATTTTTTTTAGGCTTGTTACGGGTTCCAGATTCGAAAGAATTCCCGTTCCCTAGCACCGATCATGGCCCCTGTTTTGGGTCGTGACAATATGACCTTTCAGTCTGGTTACCATTTTTTTGTCCTTCATATTTACTTTCACTTGATGTATCCCTGAGGACCCACATAGTTAGAAGCAACTAGTTTAGTTATAGTTGGTTTAGATGTTGGTGGTTCAATTGTAGCTACTTCAGGAGCACCTACTACAGAACCTTGACCACACTCCATATTAACAAAGGACATTGCGTGCTAATTTCAATATTTTAAGTCCCTATAAATTCATCTGGACTTGTAGGTATTGCAGTAGGTAAAGGTGCAGGTGCATTAGGATATGTTGTGTTAGAATCAATTGTAGATTCTGTATTCAGGTTTACCTTTGCCTCAATATCATTAATATCTTCCCCATTTATAGTTCAATAGTAGGTTCACTTATTACTTCTTCATATTTATTTTTAAGATATTCAAGCTCTAACACCTTTGGTGGAAATAATAGGGTATCAATCATATGGTTAGCATAAAATTCTACTTTAGAAACCTATGAAAAGCTTGTTGATATAATCCAAGACCTTCTTAATTGTGTTGTCATCATGGACTGAGAACAACCCATTTTCCAGTTCTGCTCCAAGCTTAAGAACAAACATTTTCTATATTGATCCAAACCTATATGTGTTTCAGTATATATGTAGCAGGTCATTGTAATTAAGATAATCAACATCAAAGTCATATAATACGTCTATATGATCGTTAACATATATAATACGTCTATATTCAATCTTTCCCTCGACCCACTCATAACTTTCATTAAAATGAAACAATAGATTAACAAGAGTAGTCATTGTATTGACAAAAAAAAAAAAAATCATTCATTTGACACTAACAATACACATATAACATCATTAATCCAACACATAAGGCATGTACGATTGATGAAATTTCACTTACCTCTCACTTCGTACCACTGTGAAAAAAACTTCAACCTTTTTTATCCTTCATATGCCAACATTAAAACATTACCTTTCTTGTTTTTTGATAGTAAAAGCAGCATATGTTAGGGTTAGAAAACAAAGAACAATTGGGTGAAAAAGGGGATTTTTCCTTCTTTGTGTTTATGATCAATGTAAATCTGTAGTTGGCATTTATTGCCAAAGTGACAAATGTCCAGCTTTCATGAACGGTTTGCTTGTGTGGTGTCAGTGGGATCCATTTTACCTTGCATGGTTTCCATGTCATCAAAAGGTTAAACGAAAATCTTCATTTAAATGCTCTCGCAGATTAAGAGGGGATCAGAAATGTGTTTTTAATTAAACCCTAATTTATTTGAACCTAAAAAAATGGAGGATTTATTTAAACTTCAAGGTAAACTTAGGAGCTTAAATGAACCTTATCCCTATAAATAAATTTAAATTTCAAATTTAATTTTTTATTAAACTATTTATTTTTACTAAAATAAGGATTAATTTTTTAACCAACAAAAATAAGAAATTTTTTTATAAAATCTTAGAAAATATTCGTATGCATCCATTAAAAATAAGATAATAAAAGAAATACGAATTTGATTTTACTATAAAATTTATGGGTTGAATTGGCTGAAAAGATTAGGGTTAAATTGGCCTTACTCTACTAAAAAAGAATTGATGCTTAAGTAAAAAAATTTTCATGCGTAATTTTATAAATAAAATTAAAATTATTGAAAAATTCTTATTTAGTTATAGTTATTGATACATATCATATTGAAAAATAAAATTAATAAATAATTATAATTAAAAATTAATTTAATAATTTTTTAAATTTTATTTATGTGAATATATGTGTGTAGCTTCGGTTTGGTCGTGTAGGCAAGGCCCAATACACCTGGGTTAACACAAACAAGTGAATGAAAAGTATGGATAGTAGGAATAGGGAATCGAATAGGGAACACCCGAATAGGCGTGCTGTCGTCTCACATCATGGCTTCTGAGAAGAGGCTGCTCTTGCTGCTGTTCTCTCCGATTCTCCAACCATGTAAGCCTTTCTATACCTTTCCTCTTTGTTAACTCTATGTCTATATCTCTATTTATTATTTCCTCTTGATTTAATCCCTGTAGCTTAACTAGTTTGTTGCAATTATATCTGATGGAATGGTTCTTGTAAATTTTATGTGGCCTGCAGATTTGACAAAATTATTAACAAGGAAATCCCATCCACTATTGTTTATGAGGATGATAAGGTTCTTACATGTCTCTACTATTATCTTTTCTTCATTTATTTATTGTTGATCTTTTCTTTTCATCTATACTATGAAATATGTTTACCTTCGGAATACTTTGTTTTGTTAGGACACTGGACTGGATGCTTCTTTATATATCGTCTTCTTCTCATTAAAGATGCCCTTTTCTTCCCTTTTTGTTATGATTGCTTTATTTACCATTTTCATGAGGCATGAGTTCCCAGGGTGCATGATGGGTTTTGACATAATTTAGGTGTATGATCAGTCTACTTGGATATGGAATAACTGATTGCTTTGTGTAGATAGCATAGGTCAACCCTCATAATTTAAACCTTACCTCACTGCAAAATTCAATTTCTGTTATTATTTTTTAGGATGTTTTCAGCAGGCCTCTTATTAAAATCTGGTTGACTGCATATGCTCTGTTCTGCCTTTTTTTGAAGTTCTGGCCAGTCAACATTTACTTACAGATAGCTGCGTATGGTTTTTAACCTGTTATTAGATGGAAAATGTGTGTTAACTTTGCTTCTTATAATCTACTCCAAATGAACTCCTTTTGTTGTTGAATTGTTGTTCATTTGATTTCCTTCTTTATAGTCTCTCATGATCATGTATCTGATTAGGAGGCTTTGGTTGCTGGCTTTGCTATTTGATTCCCATTATGCTTACTTTTTTCTTTTTCAGGTCCTTGCTTTTAGGGATATATCTCCTCAAGCCCCTACGCACATTCTAATCATTCCCAAAGTTAAGGATGGTTTAACTGGACTATCGAAGGTATTCCATAGTTTCTATACTTTCCTTTACCTTCTTTGGAACAGTGGCAGTGCTATAGTTTTTAGGAATTTTGCATGAATTTCTGCTTCCTTAGTTGATTTGCTTGCTTTTGGTTACTCTTGAAAACTGAGCTAAGTGATAGAATGTAAGAATCTTGTTATTGGTCTATGATACCCGATAGGGGTTGCTTGATGTTCAAGAAATGAACCATGAGCAATTTTTGAATTAGACCATAGCAGTTGGTTGACTTATTTATTGAACTGAAACAGTGTTGGTTACTTGGCTAGTCTTTTAGACTGGTTCAGTATATTACGTTATCAGGTTAATATTTCTACCAGTATGTCTGAGCCCCAACTACAATTCACTTACTTGCATACTGAAGAAAAGACTTGATCAATGTTTTAAATAATGGTATTATAAACCATTTTGGTATCAGTGTAGTGATACTAACAGTATAGCACTTGTCCTCAAGTGCAAGTGAAGGAAATTGCGGATGCATGGAATCCTCATCTTCCCAAGACTTCCGTAGTTTGGGGAGCATGCACACTTGTAATAGCAAGAATAGAAATTTCAGGTTCGTAATATACCTCATAATAGCTCTCTCCCTCAAAGTATTCATTATTTACCAAATTTTTATGGCAAATAGACTTGGTCTGCCATGTACTACTTATGACAGTTGAAACATAACCCTGTACTGTGCCTTTCTTCCATCTCAGCTTGGTTAGATGGTTCACCGTCTGTGGTCCAAGTGAATTTATGCTATTTCGTTGAATAGGTGGAAGGTTGTTTTGTTGAATAGATGGAAGGTATTCGTCTGCCACTCTTCTCGCCTCTCATACAAACAAATCAAACTCATAACACTAGTCAAGTCAATTGGGAGTTGAATCTCTACTTTGACAGAAACATAATCTTTGAACCCACTAATGAACAATTACACCTCTATTCAGCATTAAAGGCCCAGATTGTGCTGCTAGTTGCTCAAAACAACATTCATACATTGTCATTGCCCCATCTTCTCTTTTTCCAATGTTTGTTGGTGGCAAAAAAATGTTCACACTGATTTAACCAGCCCAAGGGTCCTCCTTAGCACTATAACATGGAATTTTAGCTTTGACTATTTTGGATCATAAGAACCACCCTTAGTTCTGCTAGAATCACTGTTTCCCATTACTAGCCTACCAATTCTGTCTCCACTTGCATTGTTGTCCTCTTGTCCACCTTGTGATGTTGACCTGGTTGCTGCAATATCTTGGGACAAATTCTCCAATTTCTCAGTTAATTCCTTGTCCTTGCGAGCCACCATTTTAGCTGTATAATAATTTGTAATCTTGATACATCTTCATGAAACTTTGAAGATCCCTCATAACTGTACGCTTTGATTCCAAGTTCTTACAATTTTGTGTTTAAGATCAAGTCATAGGCTTGGCTCATCACAGGATCGATGAGCAAGCTCAGGCCATGTTCTTTTGAGGCCTAGGCTCTTTAGATGATTATGACTGCAGTCTTAGGAAGGACCGGATATCTGACGTGAGTACCTTTTGGATTTACAGAGAAGTCTTTTAAAGAGTCACCACCAAATTGTGCAGGAAAACAATAAACAATCTCGAGACTGAGCAAACTCGTTCTTTTGTCAAAGCTTGAGTTCTGGAATTAATTTCTACTTGGTTATTTCTTATTATTATATACACACATTCACAAAAGTAAAAAGTAGTTAAATATTATTTTATATTTTTCTAGTAAATACATTGAAAATAAGAAAGAAAAGTGTGGAAAAGTAAATATAGTTATATTCTTGCAATTGACCCTGCAAAATAGACATTAGCTACACAATAATAACATCCACATACCCATGCATTTTGGATCATTGTAAAAATAGTAATTAACAATTCATTGCATAAAAAATCATGAAGACCCACTCAAAGGCTTGGTTAAGCCTACCGAAGTAGAATAAACATTACAAAGCTCACAAATGCAACTAAAATAGGATTTTTAATGCATTAAGGCCCAAGTCAAGCCCAAAGTAGATATAAACATGCTGGATAATGAAAGATAAGCCCAAGACAACAAAACAACAAAAGAACTATAGATTTGGCATTCAAGGCATGTGGGTCGAGAAACCTGCGCATGGGTATGGGACCTGCACATGTGGGTTTTAAAACACAAGCATGAATTCCACATGTGTGGGTCTCATATCAACATGAATAGAATCAAAATTGAAGAATCAAATAGGGAAGAAGAAGAGTTAAGTGGACCTTTCAAATTTTCAAATATGCAAGTTAACAAAGGACCTCAAATCAAGACCTTGAGATCATTGTACACATTTAACACAACAAACCACCTAAAAAATAACTCAACCAAATAATAAAGAAAACAATGAAGGAGAAGAAGTAATAATAGTATAAAGCAATGATTATTATGCAGTGCTTTTTCCTCAAATGTGTAAGCTATGCTTGCTTTCGCTTGTTGAAACTTCAAGTTTTGGATGTTTAGAAGTGAGCAATCTTTGCTTGAGGAGAGAAAAGATGAAGAATGCAAGGTTTTACTATCTATGAAGTGCACTTTGACAATGATGGGGCTTGGCTTGGGTAAATGATTTTTTGTTTTAAGTAGGTTTGAGTGTATAGATTAAAGGTTCTCCCAGAGCTCAGGCAAGGTTTCCCTAGGTTGCTCCTGTGTCTCCCTTGAAAATGATTGAATTATATAGGCAAATATCAATGATCGCGGGTTTTCAAGAACTGATGCACGTGTTCGGAATTAACGCTCATGGGTATATGACTGACTGCATGGGAAGAGACCAATGCCTGTGGGTTGATGAACCCACATGCGTGCTTAGAGGTGTTTTGAAGATGCCACATGTGGGTCTTGACACCCAGGCGTGTGAGTTCAGAAGGTGTCTTCACGCTGCTGTGTATAGGTCATTCACTCACACGTAGATTATAAAAATCTGCTCGCGGTGATTGGGCCCAAATGAGGAGAAATGGCTTGAAAGATCTGAATCCCTGTTACACCAGCTTGATGAATTTCTCACTGCCGGCAGTATATGGTTTGAGATACGGAGATTGATATTTGATCGATTTTCTAGTTTTAGGGTTTAGGGTTAGGCTTGCAAAGCTGCACAATTAAAGACGGTCATGAATATTTTCATTTTTTCTTCACTTGGAAGGTCTGACAGCCAACTATGTTGAATTTCAGTTAAGGGCTTGTTAGAGAGAACTCTAAGATCTCTGAATTTTAGGAGTTCACACAACTGTAAGGGAAATTTCTGCTTGTCTTATTCCATATGAAAATAACCTTTAAATAGTCACTAGTAAGGATAGATTAGTCCTTAACTTTGAAATCTTACTTGCCATAACTGAACAACTTAAATAAGAAAATTCAACAATCAACTATAACTAAATAAGAAGCAAAATTAAAGCAAAAACAGTTGGGGAAATTGTCTTTTCTTCCCATTTGTGAATCTCTTGTAAACCAAGAGTGGTTTTGGGAGCCTAGTGGAGGCTGTATTTTCAGTTGCAACACATAGTGACTGTTTGATAAATCATGTATGTGGCAAATGAAAGCCAATTGTTTGTGGCTGATATTGTGACTACCCTCCAAATACTTTTAATTAGTCCTAAAAAATATTAGTAGCGTTCTGACTTTCACTAGTATAAAAATATTCCCTTCACAGCATTCGGCTGATATATGCATGTGCATGCAGGGTTACCCTTCCAAGCTTATGTCTACATGTGTAATTAGGTTGGATGAGTCGTGTCATTTACTTATGTGAAACCACTGTTCTTGCTTGAATTAAGCCGAAGGAATATACTTGGAAATCCTGGATCTTTGATTGTGAGTGAATTGAGAGCCTTGGCGGGCCCTTTTTGAGCTTGCACAAGACTCGTGGATCAATATGCAAACTATTTTGTTTTTAATCGTGTAGGTTTTTTTATGCTTCTTTCTGGTTATTTCATATGAGCTTTGTTTTGTAGGCTGAAGAAAGGCACATTGATATTCTTGGCCGCTTGATTTACACTGCCAAGCTTGTCGCTAAGCAGGAAGGACTTGAAGATGGTTATAGGACTGTGATTAATGATGGACCAAATGGATGTATGACACTTTATTCTTCATGCATTACTTAGATTAAATGTTAATCTAACACACGTGTTCATTTTGATAAGAGCATTTTTATTCGTTTATTATCTATTTGTTTAATTATTTCTCTTTGCAGGTCAATCTGTCTATCACATTCATGTTCACCTGCTTGGGGGTCGTCAAATGAACTGGCCTCCTGGCTAAGATGTATGACAGAATTTCAGTAGTTTTCACTATTATGAACTTGTATTTCTGAAGGAATTAGCCAGCATTTGCAGTCTGGGATGTCGATTTAAATAATTTGAAGTTTGCACGTTACTGGTGAAGTGTTAATGAGAAGTGGTAGAACAAAAAACCTGTTTAAGATGCATAAAATAAGAGAGAGATTGTGGGTGATTACTAATTTTATATGTGGTGAATGGTAGACGATGTTATTCTATTAATGAGACTGGCCAGATTTCATTTCATGAGGAAGCTTTCAGTAAGAAAAATTACATCTTCAAAAATTTCAATGACACAGCTGACGATGTTTCTTGAATAAAAAAAGAAAGGCCTTTTATAAGAGATGACGTCGTCTTTGGCCAATTGACCGACAATCGCGTCAATTTGCTTCCTTAAGATAATTCAATTTGTTTCTACTCTTAAGAGGTTAAAGTCCATTCTCACGATCTTAAAAAATTGGGTGGTAAGTTTTTTATGTAAAAAAAAAAGATTTATTGCGGTATCAAAATTTTAGGTAATGTTTTATTTTGATATCACAATTTTAAATTTTTTTTAGTTTCAAAAATTTTATTTTTATTTTAAATTAAAGTATTTTAAATATATCTTATTAAATTTAACATATATGATACCTTGTAAAAATCTTATTAAACAATTTAATTATCTTATTAGCTTTATAAAATAAAATTTATTTGTGGGCTTCACAAAAAAAAATTTTAGTAAAATTTATTTTATGGAGTTCAAAAGTGATTAGACTGTTTAATGAATGCTTACATAGTGGATATATTAAAAATATATTTATTTTGGTTTTAGCTTGAAATAAAAATTAAATTTTTGAAATTAAAAAAAAATTAAAAATTTAATACTAAAGTAAAATATTACCTAAAGTTATAATACCAAAAGTGTAACAAACAAAAAAAAAAACTCCCCAATTTATGTCCTATTCCCCTGTGTTTTGGCTCCGCTGTATGAAAGGGGTATGTGAGCGACCACATTTCGGGGAATTTGGGATTTAAAATTCTTAGAAATTATATCAATTTTGGAAATTTTAAGGGGATAAGTACAATTTGAATAATTGTGGTTTTAACTTTGATAAAATAAGTCTGATTTTTTTTACGACATTTAAGTAGCTTGTGTGTTACATTTTTTATATTTTAATATCATTTTAATTAATATCATCATTATTTTATGAAAAAAATATTAATATAATATTAAATTTCAACAATAAATTTATTTTATATATAATTTATGATTAATCTAATAAATTGGTTATTTTTAAAATATTATAATTTTTTTTAATTTTTTTTCTTTTTGTTCATAATCAAATTAAAAATACATTTAAGTTTGATTTTTTTTTTTGTGAATTTATTGTAGTTAGTTGAATGATATTTTACTCATTATATAATTTTAGTATTTAAAATGTATATTATTTTTACATTAAAGCATAAATTTTAAACAAAATTTGTTAAAATGGTACTAAATTATAAAAAAAATATGTAACACAAAGTATTTAAATGTCAAAAAAAAAAATCACAAGACTAATTTTGACTAAAAGCAAAACCATAAGAATCAAAATTGCACTTATCCTAATTTTAAAAATAAAATTTCTGGTACTGTATTAAATTTAAAAATTTTTGCACTAGTTTTAATTTTATTTTTCGGAACAATTAGGTATAAAATTTCGGTCCTTTTAAAAATAATATTATAGTACGGTTCAAAATGAAAATTTGAGAATTTAAACATAATCCATCTAAGAAGTATAAATAAAAATGCACAACAAATCTATAATATAAAATAAAAAAATAATAATGTTACTTTTTAAATCAAACTAAGAATCAATAAAATCTAAAACAAATAAAAATAATAATTTAACAGATTATGAGATTTCTAACATGTTAATTTTCTTATTTTCATATAATAATAATAATAATAATAATAATAATAATAATAATAATAATCATCTTTGGTACCATATAATGTTAATTTCTTTTTTGAAATTGAAAGTGCAAGTTTTATTCATAATAATTGTAGGCAGCGGGGTTTAGCGTGCATCCAAGTGTTTGGTGATCACGACACTGTGTGGGCTTGAGGCCCACTAGAAAATACGATATAGGTCTTGGGCCTATTCGGAGATGGAGTTTCCACCTGAATAAAAGCCGGGACACACTGTACAGCAATTGGATTCCACGGAGGTTCCCAGAAGCTGTCATCAGAGATTGGGTTTGGATGCTCACCCAACTTTGTGGTTGGCCTCCATTTGTGTTTTGCGTTTTATTACCATTTAATTATTTGATTATTTCCTCATTTACATTCAAAATTGCACTTGCCTTCATTTACTTTCCAAATTTTATTAGTTAAGTCCGAGTTTGCACATTAATCCAATTTCATGTTTTTGAGTCCTAGCGTTCAATAGAAATAAAATAAATAATAATTTACAACCATACATTCAAAATCAAATGGGGAAAGAGATTAAGAATTACAATGCTTTTATGTTAAATAAAAGAATAATATACAAAAAATAAACCAAACATATACTGAAAATAAACCAATAAAATAACATAAAAGTGGCCATATATAAGGGGTAACTAACAAAGGTGACTACTCAATGATGGAGATCATCAAGCAATTCCTGCAAATAATACACAGTTAGTCCGTCATTTCGAAGAAATGAAATCACATATAATGATACTTACAAAGTGACTTCATAGAAAGGGGTTTTCACATTATGAACTAAAGAAAGCATCAAACAATCAAGATTAAACATCATCATGCAATGATACATACATGTTTAAGGTAAAAAAAAAGGATATCAAAGCAGACGTTGTGATAAACATTAATAAAGATTAAACAGAAAGCAGACTAAGCATATCAATGTGGCGATCACCTCATTAATGAGGCGATCGCCTAATTGAGATGAGACGATTGCCTCAATGATGAAGCGACGCCTCATCAACAGGGAGTCCTATATCTCTAAGTCAAAAAACATGAAACACACATACACAAAAGGGAAGACTTCTTACGGGCTTGTCAATGGGGCGATTGCCTCATCAATGAGGTGATCACCTCATTGATAAGAGGCGATGCCTCTATGAAGAGGCGTCGCTTGATCAACAGGCTGGTTCTGACTCTCAAACGTCTAGACTTCTACTTTAAGTAATAATACATGCATATACACACTCTACAATCATCAAACTACGACTACATGCAAAAGTATTCAAAGATCACATCAATAAAGTGAGGTTTTTAAGCAAGATAAACTATAAATATACTCAAAATATACTAATGACTTAGCTATACACAAGCAAGAACACACATAATGAAGAGCTATACACAAGCAAGAACACACATAATGAAGAACATGTTAAGTTTAAGTGCAAGTTTTCTACCAAAATGAAAGACCCTCAGAGATGTTTTGATTGTGATCCTTGCTAGGATGTGATCGCTACTCTTGACACAAACTTCTTCCTTCTTCTCTCGAAAAAAGTGGACCTCTTTACTTCAATCTCTCCCCTCTTTCTTAAGGATGTTTTTTCTTTCTTTGCTTTTCTCCCATGTTTTCTTTCAAAGCT
Source organism: Mallotus nudiflorus (assembly GCA_947683625.1). Lineage (NCBI taxonomy): Eukaryota > Viridiplantae > Streptophyta > Magnoliopsida > Malpighiales > Euphorbiaceae > Mallotus > Mallotus nudiflorus. The sequence goes on along the minus strand of CANTUR010000069.1, from coordinate 4,626,994 downwards.
CCCCTCTCTCACTTCTTCCTCTTTCCTTTTTTTTTAATGGTCCCCTCCTTTTCTCCCTTTTTTTTCCTTTTATTCCCTAGCTTCCCTATGCCCCTAAGCTTTCTAGCTCATTATGAGCCTTCATAGCCTTTTTCTCTTCCCCAAAAACCTCTTTCTCAAGTAAGAAATCAGGTCTGAAGGTTGGGGCCCACACCCACTTGGCCACTATAGTTGTAGTTGCATTTAATGCAGCTGTAAGTGGGTTGCCACAGAGGCGGCGCCTCTTCGATGAGGCGATCGCCTTATTGGCAGCTGCCAAAGAGGCGATCGCCTTATTGCACTAAGGCGACGCCCCTTTGGCCTGGGCCTGCACTGGGCTAGGCAGGCTTAGGCCAATTCTGGATAAATGGGCTAGGTTTTAGGCTTTCTAGGCTTTGAGTTTTCAATTCCACTTTCCACTAGAGATTCAGGCTTTATTCTCATGTCCAAGTTTCACATTCTCATCATTGGGCTTGACAACAGGTCGGTCAAACTGAGCAACCCTAATTCGTCCCCTAACACAGGTTGACCGAATCGGGTGTCTATAGTTTGCCCCCTGATTTTTTGAAAAATCAAATGCATGCAATGACCTTTTTTTAAAAAATCACATGCACAATAATAAACGGACAATAAGATAAGCAACATACCTGACTCTCGGGTTTCACCTAAGAGATGAATTCTCTAATTCTGAAATGTGATCGTGATCCTCGGATTTTCCTGGCTTGATCAACCACTCATCAATATTTGATAAAGAAATTTGGAAAATGTCGACCTTGGATTTTCCTGTCCCGATCCTCACAACACTGAAGTTCGATTCTCAGGTTTTTCTGGCCTGGTTGTCATCTTATTGGGGACATAGGCTTATGGGTTTTCTTGGCCCAACCATCCGTCACCTGAGACATGATTCTTGGTTTTTCCTGGCCCAATCCTCAGAATATTGAAATTTGATTCTCGGGTTTTCCTAGCTCGATCCTTACAATACTGAAACTTGATTCTTAGCTTTTCCCGGCTCGATCATCATTGGGGATATGGTTTTTAGATTTTTCTAGTCTGATTATCACTCCTATGGGGACACAGACTTTCGGGTTTTCCTGGCCCAGTTGTCTTTCACTTTTGACTTCAGGGATACTACCCGAACAGTCATCTCGATCTGTGAGCTTTGGGGATTGAAACCCGAACAGCCCTGTCCTTGAGCTTTAGGGATTCAAACCTGAACAACCCTCTCTTTGAGCTTCGAGGATTCAAACCCGAACAACCCTCTCTTTGAGCTTCGGAGATTCAAACTCGAACAGCCCTCTCTTTGAGCTTCGGGGATTCAAACCCGAATAGCCCTCTCTTTGAGTTTGGGGATTCAAACCCGAATAACCCTCTCCTTTTGAGCTTCGAGGATTCAAACCCGAACAATCCTCTCTTTTAATGGTGTGGGTTTTCTTGGCCCATCTTTCCCGAAACTTTATCTCAAAAATCTGTACTTCTGAATTTTGCCTTCCTAATATGTGACACTAATTTCCATTTATCATTTTTCAATCATTCAACATTTTTATTTTTATTTTCATCATTTTTCATTCTTTATTTTGGGGAAACCCCACACCCTTACTTGCTATAAAAATAACTTTTTCGCTTATCCTTTTCCTCTTTTACTTTTTGCCACCTCTCTTTTTATCCTTTTTCCTCCTTCTACACTTCCTGTACTCCATGGAGAATGAGAGAACACCCCCTGTGCCTGAGTGGGATCATATTCTGCCTTTTATTAGCCCTTCTAAGGGTTTGGGATTGACCCGTGGGGACTCAATTCCTCTTCTGGTAGACCTAGGGTCTCACATCTACTTTTTTGCATCCAGAGAGGTTAATACCCTAAAATTTCCTACAAAATCATATTAGGTTAGTGATTAATCTTTCATAATTATTATTTTAGGACATTATTTAATTGAACAAAATGTGAAATTTATGTTTTTAATCCCCAAAAATTAAAAATTGTCCCCGTCTGCGCCTCACAGAGGCGATCGCCTCATCGATGAGGTGATAGGCTTTTGTGAAGAGGCGATTGCCTGTTGCCCCTTCACAGAGCTGATCACCTCTTCAATGAGGTGATCCCCATGTGATAAGGTGATTGCCTCTATGGTGAGGCGATCGCATCATCAACAGAGCAAACTGCGCTATTTACATGTACATTCATTCTGAATTTCTCCCTGAAACTGTAAAATGAATAAATTTTACTTCCCTATCTCTTTGTTTACAGCATGACACTCAGACATTTAAGGGTGCCGAGAATTTTCGTGGAGCTTGGGTCTTCTACAATAATTGACCGATGAGCAGAGGGACCGGATTCAGGAGATGGGGTTTGAGGACTTTGTACTCTCGCTTCCATTTAAGCAGGGGCGCACGAACTACCAACCATTGCATGCCTTGATGGAGAGGTGGTTTGATACGACCCATACTTTCCACCTCCCATTTGGTGATCTTACTCTAGACCCAGTGTCATTTACCGCCATCATGGGGATTGCCTGCGCTGGGGATCTCGTTCCTTTTGATGCGAGTCTACACCAGTTGTCTCCAGATAATGCTACATATATTAAGCGACTTTTGGGGATGACTCCTGACATGAAATGGACTCATGCCCTTAAGTTAGACTCTATCAGGAGTTTCTACACCCGAGATCGGGTCGCAGTGATGATCACTCCTTATGAGATTGACTAGGTGGTAAGGGCCTTCTTACTTTATTTTCTTGGTACCACCTTCTTCGCTGACACTGCCAACTCCATTAACCTGATGTTTCTGCCAGCTCTTTGGGATCTTGAGCAGATTCCCACATTCGATTAGGGTAGCTGCACCCTGGCATAATTATACCGGAGTACGGATAAGGTAGTTCGATGGGCTAGGAGATTCTGTAGCTTTTAGCATGTTGTTCTGGTGCGTCATGATCCCTTTTTTCTTTATCTTATTCTGACCCCCGTTACTGACATCAGTTTCCTCAACTTCTCCTATTTTATTTTTCCAGGTCTGGGCTCTGGAGCTAGAGTTGCTTGTGGTCATTACATGAGTAGGAGATCACTTCCCGGCCCTTGGTAGGTGGGGCGCCAGCCGTGTCGTGAAGAGGCACCTTGTGTGAGTTCACATCCACAGACAACACCTAAACTCTCTGACATAGGATGCGGTACTTGCAAAGCACAAACTTTCTTACTAGTAAATTATTCATATTCAATTCACTTACATATTGACATCTCCCTTGTTTTGCAGATCCAGAATGACTTGTGGGGGCCTGAGGACACTTGGACCATTAAGATGACTCACTCCAGGCCCTTAGCTCAGAAGAGGGTACTCCTTTGTGGCCCTAGATATCGAGCTTGGTATTTGGGAGAGCGGGTCTTGAACTGGAGGGCAGGTGTTAGAGCTAGGCGGGTCCCTAGGTCTCCTCTTGACATTATGCTTTAGGCTCATGAGTTGGAGGGTGATGACCTCGCTCAGGCTGTTGCGGGTTTACCAGCTGTGGATCACACAGTTCGTGTGAAGATTCGTTATGCAGAGTTCATTCGCACCTACCTTCTGCTGATGGTCCCCTTCCAGGCCGCTTCTACCTCTCAGGTATATCCCTGTCGGCTTCCCTTTTCTTGCAAATTGATTGCATTCTCAATATGTTTCTCTTATTTTTGTTTTCAAGCTGCATCTGTTAGGTCCATGGCCCCGGTTAGGCCCCGAGTACGGGAGAGAGAGCCCTTGAGGCGTCGACTGGATTCGGGTAGGGAGGAGACTTTTGCAGCTGGAGAGCAAGCCAGGTTGACTACTGCCCCTGGTTCTGAGTTTGTCCTAGGCAGCTTCATTCACGTTCCTGACCCTTTAGCCCGATGTTGGGTTCCTCCTGGAGAGTTTTCATATCAGTTCTTGACCTTGGATGAGGATCTAACCCCTGTATGCACCCCTGGTGGTGCTACTCATGTAAGTTCTTTTCTTGACCTACTTTCATTATGATTCTCAAACTAAATATTAGTTCCAACATTTATTTCAATAAAGCAGATTCCGCTGGAGTAGGGCCTATATATGTATCACATGATAGAGGCCCAGAGAGACTATATGCTAGAGATCATACAACAATAGAGTGTAAGAACCTCTTTATTTTCTACATGTATGCATGCTTACATGGTTCATGAACCTGTGTTTTGTCTAAATAAGATTAGGATGAGGCTAATAGGGCAAGGATCGCCACTCTCGAGCATTAGATTGACATGTTATAGATTGATGAGGACGACGAGGATGAAGACAGGAGTGGCAGTGGAGCTGGAGGAGAGGCTAACCTAGAGGGTAGTGGATTGGACGCTTGATGTACCGTGGTTAAAACTTGTGCAAAATTTTGGTTTTTGATTTTATAGACAGAATGTTTGCAAAATTCATCATTTTCCTTGATTAAATTCATTTGTTTTGCTTTTTCATTTTTTCACATGTGAGCTAATTTCAATGTTTGCATATGTATCTGCCCCATGATATTCTGACTTGCCCCTGTTTAGACTGTGTGATTCAAAGAAGTGTAATGGCTCATACTGCTGATGAGGCAATTGCCTCATCGAACTCTGGTGAAGAGGCGATCGCCTCTTGTTGCTGAGGCAGCACCTCATTGATGAGGTGACCGGCTCATTGATGAGGTGATCGCCTCAGCAGTAGGTAGTCTTGCCCCTTTAAAAAACCCACATTCTTGTGTTCAGCCCACTTTTTGAGTTCCCTTCATCCCTAACCTCTTATTTCTCTCTCTAAGCACCTTTAAAAGTTATAATCATGATTGAACGGAGCCTGCGGATGCTAAAACTAATCTTGAAAGGTCTAGACAATGAATCTTGGACTAGATTAGAACCGTTTCACTTTTCGGTCTTCAAATCACTCCACATTAGGAGAATCAATTTCCCTTTTCTCCATGCCATGGTTCAATTTTAGGATCCTCATAAACACATTTTCCAGTTCAACACAATAAAAATATATCCCCTACTAGAGGAATTCGAGGAAATTCTCGGCCATCATACAAACTCTGCTTGCTGACTTGTGATTCCTATCCTTGAAAACTTGGATTCTCACTCCATTCAGCACCAAATGGTGCGTATATTCAACCTTCCACCCTGATCTTCTTTTCACTGTATCTTTGACTCAGAAATCAAACTAGAGTCCTTCCTCAAGGTCACCATAAATGTGGACAAATAAGAAACCTACTGGCCCCGCATGTTAGCCCTCTGTTTATATGCTTAATTTATGTTGGTTTCTCCTTTAGGGCACTGCGATACGAAGATCCTTTCCATCCTTGATCAAGTGGAGTTAGGGTTCAATCCCTTCCCTCTCATCTTAGCAGAAACTATCATCAGATTGGATGACTTTACAAAGATGCGATAATTCTCAGGAAGTCCATTCCTGTTGGAGGTAAGTTTCCTGTTGTCCCTTTCTTAACTTATAACTGTCACACTACCTGCATCTAATCATTTTCAATTCTGCAGATGTGGTTTTATGAAAAGTTGGGCATGATCGAACCTCCTCAAGACATCAGACGCTATAAGGCGAAGCACTACCGAACAAGAAAACTACATCCCATCCCTGCGGACATTCACGACTGGCTATCAACATTTCCTAATACCTTGATTCGTTGGATGTGGCCCTGGTAGGGGTTGCAACATGTGACCATTCGGTCTTACACATATTACGTCCCAATTGCCGGTCTCCATTTTGCCACTTCTACAATCCAGCTTGCCTTTGCCGCCAATATGGTCATAAACAACTGATTATGGAGCCTGTTCATGAGTTCAAGCCAGGGCCCCTTTCTCAAAATTTTTTGGACCACCTAATGGAAACTTGGCCTCGAAGAGTCATCAAAAGAAATTTAAGCTACGATGGAGATCAGACTACCGACGATCATTACAAAGTGTGGGTTTGTTTGCAACAGACAGAAAGAGATGAATTTATTAAATATAAAAGGATAAGAGAATTAAAAATGTTAAGTTCACAGGGTAGGCAATAAAAGAAGAGAAACCAAAATTAGCTTATGAAATGAAGTCGTCATTTCCTCTTTTGTTAGGAGTAATTTCCCTTTTGTACTAGTTAAACGGCTTATAATGGACACTTTATGCAATTTTTAACAATAATTAAAGCAATCCATTTCATTTGATTTAAGCACAAAAATGTATATACATTTCACTTCTGGTACATCTCATGTTATTAGTTGGCTTGCCCTTGCAAGTTTTCCAACCAATCATTTTGTGCCTCTCTCTCTCCTTTTACATGTCTTTAACTTTTGCCTGGATTGCCTCTTTTGAGGTTTTCAATCCAGCAGAACTTTCTCTTTTTTTTAGTCTCTAACTTTTGCCTAGATAGTCTCTTTTTGAGGTTTTCTCCTTAGCGAGACTTTTCATAGAAAGTATTTCTTGAGTTTGTCCAGGTTGATGTGTTCTTTGAACTTGTTTCCCCCTATGTTAGACAAAATGGCAGCGCCTTTTGAAAATAACTTCTTTACCAAATACGGTCCCTCCCAGTTGGGCTTAAACTTTCCTTGAGGGTCGATCATGATTGATCTTATAATTTTCAACACCAAATCCCCTTCTCGAATCTTGCCTGGCTTGATCTTCTTATTGTAGGCACAGGCTATTCTTTTTTGATGCAGCTAAGAATGATACATGGCCTTCATCCTCTTTTCATCCAGCAATGTCAACTGAGCCAACCGACTTTCAACCCACTGATACTCGGGGAGTTTAGATTCCAGAAGGACTCTCAATGACCTTATCTCAACCTCTACCAATAAACAACCTCACAACCATAAACCAAAGAGTACGAAGTGGCTCCTGTCGAAGTTCTAGCAGTAGTTTGGTACCCCCACAATGCGAATTGTAAGTTTACAACCCAATCTCGATAATTTTTCAATGTCTTGGCCAAGATCTTTTTTACATTCTTATTTGCTGCTTCCACTACTCCATTTTCCTATGGCCTATATGGAGATGACTTGTGGTGCTCAATCTTATAGTCTTTCAATAATGTGGCCATTTCTACCCGAAATTGAAAGCCATTATCTGTAACTATGTGGTGCGGCAATCCATATCTGTAGATTATGTTCTTTTCGATGAACTTCAACATCTGCTTCGACCCCACGGTAGCATAGGATTTAGCCTCAACCCATTTGGAGAAGTAGTCGATAGCCACAATGACATACCGATGGCCATTAGTTGCTTTTGGCCTTACCTCTCCTAGGATGTCAATCCCCCATATAGCAAACAACGAAGGAGAAGTCATTCCTTGAAGCTCTATAAATGGTAGGTGGCTGACATCACCATTAGTTTGGCAATTGTGACATTTCTTCATAAATCTAACATAATATGCTTCCATGGTGAGCCAAAAGTACCCCTGGTGAGCTATTTTCTTTGCCAAGATAGTTCCATTCATGTGTGGCCCATACACCCCTTTATGAATCGCTTCCATAAGCTTCCGGGCTTCATCCTTATCAACACACCTGAGGTGTATCCCGGCTGGCATTCTTTTGTATAACATCCCATTGTGGCTTATGAACTGTCGAGACAATATTTGCAGGGATATTCTTTCTTTCTTATTAGCATCATTTTGTAACTACCTAGTTTCCAAATACCTTTATAAATCGTAGAACCAAGGTTTCTGAGCGGCGTCAACTGGTATTACTCTCACCTCTTTGTAATAGGGGACTCGAGACTTTGTGAGAATTAAAGTCCTGGCTTCTAGTTGTTTCCCACTTTCCCATATGGAGGCCAGTGTGGCTAGGGCATCAGCTACCTGGTTTCCTTCCTTTGGCAAATGGACAAATTTACACTGAGTGAAGGAGCACAGGATGGTGGCCAAGTATTCCTAGTATAGCTGTAATCTATCTTCTTTTATCTCCCATTCTTTGGTGGCTTGTTTTATAACTAGCATGGAATCCCTATAGATAGTGACATTTTTTGCCCCTGCACTATGCAATGCTTCTAAACCAAAGATGCAGGCTTCGTGTTCTGCTTGGTTATTGGTTGCTTTAAACTCAAGCCTTTTTGCCATCGGGATCATTTCTCCTTCTGGTGTAACCAAAATTACCCCTATTCTGGCCCTTTTGTTGTTGAAAACTCTATAAAAGTACATTTCCCAACCTTGTATCTCTATCACCCCTAGATGCTCATCAGGAAACTCCAACTTCCATTCTTAGTCGTCATCCACTGGGCTTTGTGCCAAGAAGTCTGCTACTGCTCTTCCATTCATTGCCTTTTTGGCCATGTACTCTATGTTAAATTCTGTGAGTAAAACGAGCCACCTAGCCAATTTTCCTATAAGAGACGGGGTCTGTTGGAGGTACCTGAGGGGATTATGTTTAGAAATCGCCTGCACTTTATAAGACTAAAAATAGTGTCAGAGTTTTTTCATCGCCCAAATTATTGCTAGACATATTTTCTCCACCAAAGTATATGTAGTTTCATAGGGCAGAAGCTTCTTACTCAAGTAATCATCCTACACTGCATGCTCTATCTTCCTTTCACCTTCCTGTGCCAACATTGCCCCTATTGCATCATCCTTAATTGCTAGATACAGAGTTAAGGCCTTACCCAATCTCGGTGGCTATAAAATAGGAGGATTCATCAAATAATCCTTTATAGCTTCAAAGGCTTATTGACATCTCTCATCCCATGCAACAGGTTAGTCTTTCTTTAGAAGCTTAAAGATGGGATTGCAGACGGTTGTTAATTTGGCTATAAATCTGCTGATATACTGTAAATGCCCTAGAAACCCTCAGACCTCTTTCTCATTCTTTGGTGCAGGCATATCCCTTATTGCTCTAACCTTATCTGGATCCACTTCTATTCCTTTCTGGTTGACAATGTGTCCCAGCAGTTTCCCAGATGTGACCCTAAAAACACACTTTTTTGGGTTCAGCCTGAGATTATACTTTTCTGCTCTAGCCAGAAACTTATCTAGTGCTTCAAAATGCCCTTCCCTAGTTGCAGACTTCACCATCATATCATCCATATACACTTTTACCTCTTTATGGATCATGTAGTGCAGTAAGGCAGTCGCCATCCTCTGATAAGTGGCCCCTGCATTTTTTAACCCGAAAGGCATCACTCGATAATAGTACACTCCCCATTTGATGATGAAAGATGTCTTTAATTTATCAATTACTGCCATCATGATTTGATTGTACCCCAAAAATTCATCCATGAAAGAGTACATTGCATTGGAAGCCACACTATCAATCAACGTATCGATATGCGGTAGTGGAAAGTCATCCTTGGGGCAGGCTTTATTCAAATCTCGATAGTCTACACACACTCTGACCCTTCCATCCTTTTTAGGAATAAGAACTATATTTGCTAACCACTGAGTGTCCTCTACCACTTCTAGGAACTTTGCCTTCAGCTACTTTTCGACCTCTTCCTTAACTAAGAGAGCCCATTTTGTCTTTAAACTTCTTTGTTTTTGCTTTATCGACGCTATGTGGGGGTATGTGGGGATCCTATGTTCTAAGATCTCCCTGTCGATTCCGAGCATGTCTTTATAACCCCAGGCAAATACTTTTTATCTCTTTTTTAAGGTTTTTTCCATTTTTCCCCTCTCACCATGAGTTAAACCGAAAGCAAGCAATATATCTTTAGGATTATCGTCTGTGCCTAAATTAAATGACTTAGTTTATGTGGAATTAATGTCAAACATATGCATGAAATGATTATCAAGAAAAGAATAACCATTAGGAAACACATCACATAAATAAGCAAACTCAGAATTTATTACATTCACTTTTAAAAAGAAAAGATCATCAGTCTTAAATAGAGAAGCAAAAGAAACATCAAAGTCACTATAAGGGGTATCTATGATGGATTCAAGGACATAGGTTTTAAAGTCAAGGTCTTTGCTTTGATCATCAATGCCTTTCTGCTCTGAGGTAGCTTCATGCTTCTTAAACTCCTCTTCGGCCAGTACCAGCTCCTTAGTAGGGGCTTTCTCAACAGTGACTCCCTTGGCTTTGTTCAAAAATTCAGCAAAAATCTCAAACCCCAGATTAACTCCTCCAGCCATTAGGAGAGGTTCTGGAGTCCGCTGTATGGGTGCCCAGTGCCTTCCTTTATGAAGATTTCCCATAAAGTTTTCTTTCTAATCATGGGCTCCTTTTCCTTTTCTTCAAATTGGCCCCATGTACTCATCTCTTTCCCAACTCCGTCAGCCTCTTTGAATCCTAACCCGTGCTTCAGAATAGGTACTTTATTTCTTACAAACTCTGAAGGTCCGCTTTGATTTTTCGCCAATCCCATGCTAGGTAAAAATTTTATATTGCGCATCATTCTTAGAACCTTTTCATCCATTTCATCCTCATAGATCACACAGACTTCAAAACTAGGGCTAAAGGAAATCTCTTTAGGGATAAACTTCAATGCGGCTATGGCGACTTCAGTTTCAGCTGAGATGGTGACAACCCTTCCTTCATGTGAGAATTTAATCTTTTGATGGATAATGGATGGAATGCCACCTAGAGGGTGAAACCATGGCCTCCCTAATAAAATGGCAAATATTACCAGGATATCAATCACATGTAAGTCAACATAAACTTCTATAGGTTCTATTTTAACCGACACCCTGAAAGTTCCTTCCACAGTTCTCTTGGTGTCATCATAAGCCTTAATAACTACCTCAGAAGGCTTTAGGTCGGCCACCGTCAACCCTAGCTTTGGCAGAATCTTCAATGGACACACATTGATGGCAGAACCGTTATTAACCATCACACAATAGGTCATCTTCCATTTTACCTCGGCTTTGACAAACAGAGCTTTATGGTGATCCCTCCCTTCTAGAGGCAAATCATCATTGGAAAATGTTATCATCCTTTAAGGAGTTTTCATTAGTGACTGGACCATCTGCTCTAGAGTGCAATTAGTGGGAATCTTTCTCTGATCTAGTGCTAGGACCAGGGCTTCCTGTGATCCTTAGAATGCATGAGTAACTCCCAAACACTGGCAATGGTCTCTTTGCTTCATTCTATCTCCTTTCCCTTTTCTGCACCTCCCACCTTTTCAAGTTTAGACTATTAACCCCAGGTTCCTCTTTCTTTTCATCAACCTTCTCCACAGACTGACTTGGCTCACACCCCTCATTGTCCTATAGGTAAACTTCTTCTTTGCTTTCACCGTCGGAACTCCATATGTCCAAGACTTGTACCTGTAACTCCATGGGTTGTTTGCTTGGTTTCAGGTTTTTAGGTTTGGTTTGGGAATTATGAGAGACACAAAGAAGGAGTTTAGGACTTGCTCTTCTATTAGGCTAGATTTGACCATCAGAATGGATTGGTTTGGTGGTGGTACATTTCGGTAGTTGGGTAAGGGGTTGGTTTGTGTGTTTGGTTTTCTATTTTCTGGGTCAGTAATTTTTCCTGAGTCTATTAAATCTGGGATTTCATGCTTTGACCGGGCATAGTTGTCTGTGTCATACTCGATGGTCTAATGAAATTTATAGAAAAGGTTTGGGTTGGCTTTAGGCAAGGGTTGTTGTGAAGGTAAAGGTCATACCAGGTTCTTCTCAATGAGCTTATCAAGGACTTTGGACATAGGACGTCCTAGATTTGAAAATCTTCGAGGTTGTCTAACTGCACTGACTTGTACATTACTGCTCGATGGTCGAATAACATGAATCTGAACGTTACTACTTGAACTGGCCCCCTCTTTGCCCCTAGATCCTCTCCCAAAGAATTTCTTCTCTTGAGCCAAATCTGACTCTTACTAGACCCTAAATCTGTACAATTATTTAAAGTTCCTAATTCCCAGATCCCTCAATTTCCTAAACAATTCTGGAACACACCCTTCTATTGCCAGGACCAACTGGTCAGACTCAGCAGGCCTATGCCTCATCAAGGACAACTTTCTCCTCCAACGAGTTAGGTAATTAGTAAAAGGCTCATTAAAGTTCTTTTTGGTATTCTGTAGATCTCTCAAGCACACCTCTAATTGAACATTAAGACCATATTGCTTAACAAAAGTAGCGCATAATTCTTTCCAATTTGAGTGAACATGTGGTTCTAAGGTGTAATACTAATGGATTGGCGCTCCTTCCAATGAAATAGGGAACTGCTTGATAATTTGGCTCTCAGTTAGCTTAGTAGCCTTCATGTATATTACATACTACTTCAAATGCAAATGGGGATCCTTGGCACCAATATACTTCTTCATGTCTAGGAATTTAAACTTACGAGGTAGCGGTTCATCACCCTTTTCTAGATTCAGATCATAATCTAGAGGAGCGACCATACCATTCTCCTTCATCATCACCTACATCTGGTTCATCACTTTGGTCATATTCTTAGCTCACTCAGTCTGACCCACATCCTTGGCTGGTATGACATTTCTTTGATTCATTGGATTGGTCAACACTATCACTTCATCTTCTTCCCTTCCTCTAATCGATATTTCATCATTGAGATCCACCGGATCGATTGGTGGTGCATTGGGTGGCTGTGCTGGCTGACTTTCTCTAATAAGCTTAGTAATCTCACCCATTATTTCTCTCATCATAGCCTGGGTTTCTATCATTACTTCTTCTTTCAACCGTTCCCTAAATGCTTTTGGATCAAACCCTCCTGCCATTCCTATTTCTGAATTTCTGACCAAATGACCTGAACTAGCTCAAACCCACCCTGCTGGGCTTGAAGGATCTATAGTGTTGCAAGACAGTAGATTAGAATGATGCATGACGTGTATGCATGATATGCAAGTCTGTTTTATTTAGAAATTTGAGAAACAAAAGGTCACACACAAAAAGATATACAAGATCAAAGCATAAAACTTAAACGTGTAAACTTCTACCCTTATTCCTCCGACACACGTATTCAATAGTGAGTATCTTATTCTAGGATTTTTGGTCTGGGTTTTAATTATCACTGGGGGATAATAAAACTGACATATGCAAGATGACCCTAAAAATGATTTAGACAAGTAATGGGTCCTTTAAATAAAGCCTGAGTCCATTTCCTATGAGCAAAAATCCTTAGCACCATAAACTCATTTGTTAAGGCCCACTTGAAATGGGTCACGAATAGGCATGAGAGGCCCTTGTTGACTAGCTTGTTTATAATGGGCTTTAGTTGGACCTGAGGGCCCATTTCACTTTGGACTGCTTATTGATGGGCTTAAGATTTATTTTAAGGGTCCATTAGATGGCATAATACACATGCAAATGGGAAGATTCCTAAGGATAGTTGCTAGGTCATTACATGGGCTTGAGTCTTGGGTAAAAAGGCTTAAGCTCCTACAACGATATACATCCATATACATCTCCCCACTCAAGGGTCAAACAATGCGGATTAGTACGTGTCGTGAGTGACAATAATCAAATATTCCACCACCAGGTTTGAGTGAAACGTAAGTAGCGAAGTACTAACTATTATCGGGTTTATTCGGGACTGAAGTGCTCATTATGTGCAAAATGTGTAGTGAATGCATAAATGCAGGAAGAAATAAAAAAATAATTAAAGATGATAAAACATAAAACACTAGGATTAGTTTCTCTATCCCTAGTGGAGTCACCACTGTAGGCGACGGGATTTAGCGCGTGCCCAAGTGTTTGGCGACCACGGCACTATATGGGCCCCCACTAGGAAATACGACATAGGTCTTGGGCCTATTCAAAGATGGAGTTGCCACCCAGATAAAAGCCAGGACACACTATACAACAACTGGATTCCATGGAGGTTCCCAGAAGTCATTATTAAAGATCGGGTTAGGAAATTAGGTGTGAGCGTTTGAATGCTTACCTAACCTTGTAGTTGGCCTTCGTTTGTGTTTTGAAAATTGTGGGTCCTTTGCCTGGAGATTTGCTTATTAATTATGGCATATGAACTCAATATCTTTTGTAACATCTTTTAGATTTTCTGTGTTGATCTTTGTAAAGAGACAACAACTATAGTAGTAATAATAATATCCAAATTTAGGTCTGTAAAGCTAAGAGGTGCCTCACTCTAAAGTTAATTATAAGGCACTAAGCTTTCCTCTTTTTGTTTCTCAGAATCATCACCTATTTTTATAGGTAATTTTTTGGTCGAGTCACTAACTTCCATTGTATTTTTCCACTTATCAATTTTGTCATCTTATCAGAATGTCCCTTAGAGCACATGCTAATAGATTATTATTGTATTTTAGGTGAACTGGGTTCAATTAATATGGCTGTGCTAAAGGAATTGATTCCTCAATAAGCAGTTAACTTATATCAAACAAGGTTATAGATTCCTAAAAGCCTTAACCATAATTTATTTGGTTTTCAAAAAGAATTTGTAAATTTGGAAGAATAATGTAACAGGGAAATTCTCTTATATAACTTGATCATAAAATATAAAACTTTTGTATCAAGGATGTGCTTATAAGCTCTAATTAAAATAAAAGAAATTTGTGATAAGAATGACTAAAGAAAATAGAACTTTTACTAAAGAGTAAAATTCTATAAATGATAATTAGGTTGTTGATTGATTAGTTGAAAATGATGAATGTTGATTGTCGTTACAACATCCAACATCCACATTTGCCTTCAACCATCCTTACCTTGGTTTACATAATGAAAATTCCCTCCTTATATGGCCAAAGAATGGCTAAATGATGGCCCATCCATTGAATTTGTGATCAGATTTTGATTTTTTAATTCTTTATTTGATTATTTATCAATTAATTATATGTTTAACCTGATAATTTTAATAACCTATATTTATCAGACAGTTTTTATAAGATAAAATTAATAAAATATTTTAATTTTAATTTTTAATTTTTAATTTATCATTTTGATATCGAGTTTTCCTTATAAAAAGAGAGGTTTTTATAGAGACGAGGGGAGGAAGCTAAGTCAATTTTACATGGTTTTACAGAGAGTTTTCAAAAAACCTTCCTAACTTCATATCTTTCTAATTCTTTATAATGCTCTTTAAAAAGAGTTTTTTAATTCTTTGTCGTGACTCTTAAGAAAAAAAAATCCATGCTTCTTTATTTTGACGTTCTTTTTTGGTCTTTGACATGAATTAGATTCAAAGATGCTAAAAATCATAGTTTTGTTCCGAATGGTGAAAACTTACTTTGAGCGGAGTCATTATTGCATTCATAATCCATCTTCATATATTTTTTTATTTTTATTTTCTTTCTTTTAATTTTAATTTTATCAATTTCTTTAGATTCTTTCTAACTTTATTTCTTTGATTTTTCTTGTGTTCTTTTCTTGATGGATAGGATCCTATGAACAAACTGTAGAGGAGAGCTACCTATAAAGAACCTATAATCGAAGTCGTTAATCAAGATCAATTTTTATTTTTGTTTTGTTTTGTTTTATTTTATATTAAGATTTTGTATATGTTTATTTTTATTAAAGTTTTATAATTTTATTTTGTATTTTATTTTGTATTTTACATTTAAATCCTTGTAATAGCCTCAATAGTGTGAATGGTAAAAACTCTATTTTATTATTTTTCTTGTTTATTTAATTAATTAACTAGTAATTAGGATTACTTGGTAAATAAATTAAAAAAATCAACGGCAGTAGACTCTAATTAGGGTTTTAGTAAAAATTGATTTAAATTTAGGTGTATAGATTTAGGGTTTTAAATAATTGTTTGTTATAATTGGTCCCGTTTTTTTTAATTTGTTTAGAATTTAGAATTCTAAATAAATAATTAATTACCCAATTCATTAATAGGCCCATATTTTAATTAATATTAGGTTTAATTAAGAAAAAAGATAATATATCAATAACTTGTTAGTTTTAGTTTAGAATAATTTTAAGCCCACTATTTAATTAACTTTAAAATTAATTAAGAGTAGTTTTCATAAATAATCCAAAAGGTTAAAAACATATAATAAATTTGCATGATTAAACTCCTATTTTTGGACTTTGAAAAATAATTTAGATTCTAATGATTTCCTTTAAGTGGGTAGGAAGTTGATTGATTATCAAGAATAGTTGTCTAATGACTGGAGACAATGAAATGCTCCTTCATAGAATATAAATATGCATTTTGATGAAGTATCTCAATCTATGCAAGTACCTAATCTTTGAGAAATAATTATATACTAAAAATATACCAAATTGGACCTCTAGTGATCCCCTCACGAGTTCTTCATGAGCCAAGCCTCTACACTGCTTGTCTGAGAAATTTTTGCCAAAAGAGGCAGTGCTCCTCACGAGTTACCCTCACGATTATGAGGAACAAGCATTAGCTCGTGAGGGCAGTGGAGACAAACTATAATGGTTATTTTCAAATGCAATGGCTAGAAGACTTGCCCCTCATGAGCCGGGGTTTGCCCCTCACAACCGTGAGCAGTGTTCTAACATAAATATGTCTAAGATGATTCAAAAATCAACAAGGGATATTGGAGATATAATCAATGCATCCAACAACTATAATCTAAGTTGTTTATCTATATAAAAAACTCTTGAAGTTCAATTGAAAGTTTAAGAAACTTGTTTTCTCATTATACTCTCTTAAGCTTTAAGCTCTCAAAGCTCTCTTCAATTTCATTTCATATTTGTATAACTCTTGTGAGAGTTGGTGAGTGTTAGAATAGATATTCTTATTCTTCTATTTTTTAGGATTAAGAAAATGAGAAGTGAGATTCTATTTTAGTGGAATTGGTTTAAGTGTTTATTATTGAAACACTTGGGATTTAGTTTTTAAGTAGGTTTTATAAAACTCAAGTTGTAAGGTTAAAAGAGTGAGCCTCAAACTCTTGTGTAATCTTAAATCTTGTGAATAAGATTTTAGGAATTAAAAATCCTAACTTAAGGATAAGTTAGGTGGAGATGTAGGATTATTGAGAATTTAAACTCCTTAAATTCTTGTTTTCATCATTCTTCCTTCTTAACTTTCTTTCAATTCTTGCAAAGAATTCTTTTAATTTATGTTTATTGTTTAATTTCCTTATTCATCCCCCTTTAAGGCATTTTCATTTGGTATCAGAGCTTGAATTCTAGGAACTTCATTACTAAAATATGAAATTATAAGGAGTGAATCACGAAATGTTTAAAATGGAGCTATACCTTGATTGTGATTCCATTAAACTTTAGGATATTTTCCTAAAAGGTTGGGAACCACCTACAATTACCATTGATGGTGTGGTAACTACTCTTACAAGAAAATAATGAAATAATGAACAAAAGGAGGAAAATCATAAAAACAAAAAGGCTTTATGATCACTCTAGTCTCTTCCATGAAAAGAGAAGAAGGAGGCAAGCTTCAACATTGCATGTTGGCCAAAGAAATGTGGGAGACCTTGAAAAATCATTATAAAGGCAACGTGCAAGTTTGAAGTAAGAAGGTTCAACTTCAAATGTATGAATATGAACTATTTAAGATAAAACCTTAAAAGTCAATCATGGAGTTGAAAAATTGACTTAATGCTCCTCTCACAACCCTACCCTCAATAAACTTGGTAAACATTTCACCAAGGAAGAGGTAAAAAATAAGATTATAAAAATCCTACCTAAAAAGATTGAGAATCTCAGGTTACTTTAATTGAGGAAGCTTAAGGCCTTTTTACTCTTTCCATTAATGTGCTTATTGGAAAGCTCCTAACATATGAGCTCATAATTAAGCAAAGAGGATAAGAATAAAAAGAAAAGGAGAAAAATAAAAGCATTGCACTAAAAGTTTCACAAAATGAAAGTGATGATGAAAGTTTGGAAGACTCTAGTGATGAAGATGGTGATGTTGCTATGCTTACTAGAAGTTTTAAAAAATTCTTGAGAAAGAAAAATTTCTCAAGAACTAGAGACTTCAACAAGAAGCATGAAGGAGGATGCAAGAAGAAAACTAAAAGTAGTCACTTTTTATGAATGCAAAAAACTGGGACACAATAGAAGTGAGTGCCTTAAAGTCAAATTCAAGAACAAAGGAGCAACAGATAAAAAGAAGGCCTTCGAAGCTAGTTAGGATGATGACTCCTCTAAATCTAAAAAGGAAGATAAGTAATAAGATGTGGCTAATCTTTGCTTCATGGCTAAGTACCATATGCTTCTAACTCTTATTGTGATATTGTACTTATGATGATGATGATGATGATGTTGAGAGCTCTATTGTGAGCAAACTCTTGCTTAAATGAAAAAAGCCTACTTTATAAGAAGAAATATTATAAGCATGAGAAACTTAAAGAATTTAAAAATTTGAAGATTGAGTTTTTTAAGCTTACTAAGTCAAATGAGAAACTTACTTATGATTTAAAATCTTCAAATTCCTTAGAAGAGAAACTTAAGAAAGTAAGTGATGAAAATTATAAACTTTCTAATGAGGTAGTTGAGCTAAAAATTCCATATCAAAATTTCAAAGAGGAAAAGAGATTTTAGATAATTTACTTGACTCTCAAAAATTTCATGAAAATACTCATGGAATTGGATATACTAATGGAATGGCTTTATCTTCATCATATAACATATTAAATTTTTTAAAGCATCATGCAATTCCATTCATTTTACCTCTAAATTGATTGAGACTCAAGCTTTCAAAGCTAATAAGACTTACATGTCAAATATTAAAGAAAAGTCTCATAAGACTCAATCCTATATGACACAAAGAGGTAAGTTTCATGCTTGAAAAGCACAACCCAAATATGCTTATATGTACACTGACATAACACTTATGAGAATGTTTCATAATACAATGCATCTAAATATATTGCACAAACCTATCAAAATACACATTGCCATTGTCAGTGCATGTCTCATACTATAACTCAAAATAATAGGGGACACATAGCACCTCAATACTAAAAGCATGTCTTATTTTATAAGCAATCATATGCACCTAGAAAAAATAGTTTTACAAATGTTGAATGTTCATATTGCATAATTAAGGGAAATACTAAAAATGTATGTTTCTATAGAAGACTACACATGAATTTACTTCCTTTGGATTATCTTAAAACTAACAAACCTAGACAAAAAAAAGTTTAGGTACAAAAGAACACTTAAATTTTTTTGTGTTGGTGTGCTTGAAATCCATAAGAATGAAAAGCAAGTGGTATCTTAATCCAAAACTTCTTAGAGATAGAAATTTAAGTAGAAATAAGTGTCACTACTTCACTTTAGAAGTGGACTACTTAATAAGAGAGGAAGAAATAGAAATACTATAGAGAAAAGAAGTTTGTAATTATGAAAATGCTTTCAGTTGCTTGATTAATTCATTCAAGTAACATAATTTATATACAACACCTTTTTTCCTAGAATAAATAACTAAAGTTAGTAAATAAATATAAACCATTCATAATCAATGGTTTTTTAAGGATTTAACTATTTACAATTAATTGATTATAACTAACCAACCTATGGTAATTTATTAGTAAATAGATATAATTAATTGATTATAACATAATAAATTAATTATAGCTAATAATAGATCCTCCTAGATAACGACTCCCCAATTTTAGGAACCTTAAACTCCTGCTCAAGTTATATTGAGATAAGGAAACTTTATAACTACCTTATCCTATATGTACCACTTAGATTTGATAGGAAGTTGATTTTTTCTACCTATGCAGAAATACTCATGCATTCTATATCGGGTTTCACAAATCTTTTACTCTAATATACAGTCATCCTCTAAAGGATCTTCTCTCTCCATCTTTAAGTCATAAACTGAGGGAAGATGGGTGTCCTCATCGGATCATCATCCAATAAAGATGGTTCAAAGAGCTTGAAGTTCTTGACATTGATGATCGAGTACATATGCATGTATGGTGGTAGGTCGAGCTGGATGGCATTATCACCAATTTTCTTAATGATTATGAATGGTCCATATTAAATAGGCTTCAATTTTTTTCCTTCTTTGTGTAATCATTCCTTGCTAAGGTGTAGCTATACTAGGTCTCCTTCTTTAAAGTTACATGGCATACAATATTTGCATTGATTATTTTTATACTGCTATTACGAATGTTGCAATTATGTTTCCACTTCTAAGTGAATCTTTCTAACTCATTCGAGAAATTTTTATGCTTGAACATGTTCGTCTTCTTCCTTTCCACTTAATGATTTGTCATATGTAGTGAATGCTATGTCAAAAGGGCTTTGAGATAACTAACCTAAACAAACCTTGAATGGAGATTTGAGTATGGAGCCATGAATTGCATGGTTAAATGCAAATTGTAAATAAGGAAGGCTATCATCCTAAGGTTTAGGATGTTTGGAATTATATCCCTATAATAAGTGTACTATAGTCCTATTAATGACCTCCATTTGTCCATTAATTTAAGGATGAAATGTAGTGCTACACTTCAACTTGGTATTCATCATTCCCCATAAAGACGTCCAAAAATAGCCTAAGAATCGACTATCTTTGTCTGATAATATCAATGTTGGGAGGTTAAAATGTTTCCAAAATTATTAGAAAGATAATTTAGCAGCTCCTTCTCTTGTGACAGTCTTCTTGCATTGAATGAGTATCGCCATCTTACTAAAATGATATCTACCATGAAAAAGTAATCATTCCCAGACTTAGTTTTAAGCAATCCTATAAGAAAGTCCATTAAAATGCTCTCCCAAGGTCGGCTAGTGCTAGTGG
Source organism: Mallotus nudiflorus (assembly GCA_947683625.1). Lineage (NCBI taxonomy): Eukaryota > Viridiplantae > Streptophyta > Magnoliopsida > Malpighiales > Euphorbiaceae > Mallotus > Mallotus nudiflorus. The sequence goes on along the minus strand of CANTUR010000069.1, from coordinate 4,606,467 downwards.
TGGAAGATATAGTCCTAACTTCCTATTGGAAGGCTTTGAGTTGTTATATAGAACATAATATCATATGTACCGAGAGACATTTAGGTGCATTTTTGGCCAAAAGACATATTGACAAAGATTCAATAAAGTTTTCTCTATTCCAAAATGTCCTATAACTTTAGAAGCATGAGCTTCATGAATCCATTGTAATCTATTATCATCTTCTGGTATGCAAAATTGTGCTCCTTTATAAATTAGTCCTTTTTTCAGTTGAAACTCACTAGTCTTCCCTTATTATAGCTTAGCATGAGCTGAATTAAAATTAGTGTCTGTGTCATACCCTTTCATATACTCAAAAGGAACTATAGCTTAGATATGCATAGCCACTAATAATGCCAGACTTACTAGTGTAGAGGCTAAGATAACTTATTCACTAACTTATTAGACATTCCCTTCTTGTATTTAATGACAATATTGAATTATTGTATGTAAGACATCCATTTTATATATAGCTTGTTAAAAGATTGATTGTGTAGTTAGATACTTAAGAGGCTTATGATTAGAGTGTACCATAACTTCCTTCCTTAACAAGTAAGCTCTCAAATACTTCACTACTTGATGTAAGGCATATAGCTCATTGTCAGAAGTTGGATAGTGTCATACCTCAAATTTGACTATCCCCAAAAAGGTCCAATAATGAAATGAATCCCTGAGAAGACTAGAGTCTGCTCGTTTATAACACTTATGAAGTGTACAACCTTAAAAACCTAACCGACCCCACCAGTGTGCAAAATCGATCATCGAGCCATTAAGTTGTGCCCTAACCTTGAAAAATATGAATTATCAAAACAATGAGAGGTTTATTTTAAGAAAATCCCTCTCAAAATACTTAGCTCGTTAGACTGATGTGCATTTTGTTACATTGGGACCCAGCTTCATGAAAAACAAAAATTGATTTTGATAAAACGGACCTTAAAAGCACATCTAAAAGGCCTAAAACCTTTAAAAGTGGTCTTGAAATGGTCCAACAAGACCTGAGGATCAACGTGTATTGCTCAGAAGTACGTGTAAACACCCCTAGGTGTCATGTGCTAAAAATGAGGTTAAATTTTGGCAAAACAGACTTTGAAAATGTGATCAGAAGGCCCAAAAATCTTAGGAACCAACCCTAGAACAATGTGTGTAAAACTCAAGAAGTGTGCGTGAAAGGCCAAACCACGCAAAAACTGTGTGCGGCCAAACATAAAATCCTCGATATGTGCATATGACCATGCCCCTACCACCCTATTCTTCCCATTTTTCCTATAAATAGACCCCTTCACATCCCGTTTTAAGGAGGGGGTAGTAAGTAAAAACACACACATACTAAAAAATTAATCAAATTGAAGGTGTTGGAAACCCCTTTCCAAATAGTTTTTACTCTCCTATAACCTTTCTCTTAGGTTGTTAGATCCTTTTTCCACCAAACCAGACCTTATCTTTATTAAAGCACACTTTAAAGGTATACAATCTAGCATCATTCTACTGTCATTTTAAGCCTCTCGATAAGGAAAGCTTGATAATCTCTTAAAGCTAAAGCTTTAAAACCCATACAAGCTCAGTCAAGTCTGAGGACCATACAATTATTTTAGCATATTTATTTTATTTTATTGCATTTTATTTTACCATCACTGAAATTTGGAAATATTATTGTACTTGTGTGATGAGACTAGCAATCTTTCATGTTACGTGAATAATATATAGTTTATTATGCTTGTCTTATATCATCCTTCTATATCCTTTATTTTTGAAATCATGAAATCAAATCATAAATACCAATAATGTGAAAAGCCCATATGCCAGAATAGAGTCATCATGCTCTCAATCCAATGATGACCTCATGCATCCTTTATATTATTCCCATACATCATCATAGCATAAATAATCACTTCAAGCATGCATGATCATCCTATTATTCATGAAATCCAGTAAGCTATATGAATGTTTGTGTTAATCTTATAGATCAGTCATCTCAAAATTAGATTCACTTTTCTGTAATATTTTCCTTTTCATATGTATTTTATCAGGGAAGCAATGTAATAATTAAATTTTTAGCTTTATTATCTTCCACTATTTAATGTACTATGTGAATGTTATACAAACTATCATTACAGAAACTAGGGTGTTGTAGTAGTTATACATTGAATATCATATATTGAGAAAAAGTCAAAAAGTAGACGCGATCCTCTGAACCTAGAAATCTCTACTAGGGACAATACTTGATGAGTGACTCGATGTCGTCCTTTTCTTTTCCTAATTTTCTAAAAATCAAGTGGCAACTCCACAAAATCAAAAGTGTCTCGTTCCCTCCAGACCAATCATTTGTCCCTATTTGGTAAAGTTACCATGTCCCTATAAAATAATGTCCTATAAAATCATACCACTAACTAAAACCGAGAGAAGTCACTCACAGTGGTAACTCCACTGGGGACACTTCTAAGTAAGAGGGATCAACTCAAAAATGATAATTTCTCATTATGCAATACTCAATTGTATAGAGCCCCTCACCATTACATTTGCACTCGTGCACCACTTGTCCCTAAAAGCCTTGATAATACTAAATGACATTGCCACCGTGATTCCACTTAAGTCATGGGGTGATAAAGATATGGTATTATTACCTTTAGTCTTCACTCGTGCATTCATTGGTCCATCTGACTAGAGTCTGTAACCTAAGTCCTCAAGGGGGGCGACTGAGTTATCAAAAGAATACTAGACTCACTGACTCATTGACTAGAGTCTGTAACCGTAGTCATATGGAGGCATTCTTGCTAAATGCCCTTAGCCTTTCACCCTGACTCAGCTTATATAGATAAACCAGCAGTAATATCTACTAGGATTCCACCAAGCTATGCATTCTATCCTTGTCCTAATGCTATCTATTTGACCTAATATTCATAAATGACATGACCCTACTAGTGTCTATCATTGAATGACGTTGTAATGTTAGTTTTCATAGAAATTTATGCTTAGGATCACATGATTCTCATAAACTTTGTGTGAGCCCAAAGCATGAGGAATGATAAGAATTATGTACCTCAACTTGAATAGTCTATACAAATTAACAAACAATGACATCCCTCAATGATGGAACCTATGAGATGTCATCCATTTATCTTCATCAGATCAAATGAGTTGGTTAGGAACCCAACTCGATTATGGACCTTTATATCGACAAAATCAAACTGTAAACTATCAAATGATGCTTTCACAACTCCCGGTAAACATATCAAACATTGATATAGGGGCAAAGACTCAGACTCCTTTTGATTGACCTTGGTCTTATACATACGAGAGCATTTAAGCTCTGTACATCATTTAAAGCCTTACAATTGACCCTCATTACCTCAAGCACATTTGAGTATTGTTCCTTAATTTACCCTTTGGTTTTAACCAACATAAATTGAAATAGCCTAGTTCTAAGAGTGGAACCATAGTCCCCTGATGGCTATAGGTTTAAAACCCTCCTAAGAAAGAGATTAAATAACCTCATAGAGAAATAAGGTTGGAAGTGAGAGCTTGCTTATGATTGGTTTATTCACTATGCAGGAAAAACTAATTAGCTTTAATCATGCATATGCAATATACATATAGATAGCACGTACTAACCACTGTTTCTTGTAGGAATAATCATCTTTCATTATAGGATTTTTCATTCACTCCATGCATACATACTCACCCTTCTATTTTGCAGGCATATACCTTGCATCACTCATTGTTTACTTATCTAACGCTAACCAGTTTTCTTAAATTTCTTTTCATCATATGTATAAAACATACATATACTAACCATATTCTTTTTATAGCCATCTTGCACCTTTGCCCGAACACATCACACATATATTCTCATCTTATTCCTTTGCACATCATGCACACATAATAAACACTTTTTCAACCTATAACATGACGAGCATTCATAATCATTTATTTTAACTCACTTTGTTTCATTTAAAAACATTTTGTTGTATTTCCTTCTCATTTACAAAGAGCAAGTGCATCATATGCACTTCTAATAGGGTCCCATAGCATAACATGCATCCATTACATCTTCATCCTTCACATTAATCTTACATCCTTTTGCATAATATTACATACATGTATTTCGTAATAATCATAATCATACATCTTAATTGTGTATACATACAATTCATAATAATCGCCCTAATCTCATCATCTATATAGCCTTAAAACCTCAAAAGTAACCTTAAAGGGAGGGACAACAACAATTAGAATTTTAAATGGCTGAGAAACTGGGAAATCAAAGTCTCAATGACCAACTCAAAGAGCATAGGAAGAAACTTATGGCTGATTGTGGCTTAACTGACATCCTTCGAGCTGAGATTAAGGCCATTCTTTAGGCTAAAATTAAGAACATCCTCAATTAATCCCCAGACTCTGAGGAAGAGATAATCCTCTTAAATGGTGCTCTTAATGATGAAGGGGCACCTAGCACTCCTAATTCCAAGTTAAAAAAGGAAAGAAAGTCTTGAGCATACCTAAAGATATTGAAGATGACTGTGAGTTTTACTAGAAAGAATCCTCATTTGGGACGACAAGCATCAATGAGTTTGATTCGATAATAAAGATCCAAAAACTAGCTTGTAAGATCACTCAGCTTGAGATTCTAGTAAAGGAAAACACTGATACCATGACCAGAAGCTTTAACCAAATTTTTATGCTCAAGCCACCTTTCGGTTCTCAGCCAGATAAAACCAAAAGTCCAAAAATGGGATGTGATTAATTACATCAAGAATTTATAGAACTGCCTACAGTTAACCTCCGTTCAACCCATAGAAAATATACATAGTTCAACCAACCTCTCTCCAAGATAATCCAAAGGCTTTGAGAAAAGGACCTCCTATAGCCTCAAAAACCAAAACTGCTACTAAAACCTTTATTTTCACTTCCATCAAATGCCTGGCCACAGTACTAACACTTATAGAACTCTCAAAAACACAACCTAAAATCTCATTAACTACAAAAAAAAAATAAAAATCCTCAGAAAATGCTTAATGACAAAGCTAACCATTTACCCAAATACCGAGACACACCCTATATAAAAAACAAATCACTACTTAATCAATCAATTGCACTATAACCACCTCAAAGCCAAGCATTGTCTCTTTTGGTTCACATGAATCCCAAGGAAGTGATAAGGCACCTACCTCATAAATCCTACCTACCTTTTAGAACCTTGCATCTGATTATCAGGAGAGGGGAGAGCAAAAAGGAACCATGGAAACCTATCCTCTCCGAATGACATCAACAAGCTACACTGAAGCAACTACAATAAAGAAGACCAATGAACCTCTTGCTTTTGTTGGTTGGATAGTGTTAGCTATTTATGTGGTTTATCAAATATCTTGTTAGAATGTTAAGTTCTTTGTTTGTCATTTATTAATCATCTTTTAAACTTGATTGCAAGTGTTCAATTCTCACCATAGCCTCATAAAAAAAAGAGTAAAAAAAATAGTCTTGCTAGGTGCATGAAAACCACCTATGCAAAAGAGTACTAATAAGAATATGAGGCATATCTGAATACTTGCTATAACCCACTCTCTGATTCATTACTAGATAGATAAGCAGCCAAACTTACATCCTGCCTAGCATGATTTTGGTACAAGTTATTTTAAACCTAGAAGACTCAAAGTCTTGCACATCGGTTTAAAATGCTCAGCAACTCAACATGTCGAGTGTACTTTAGCCTCTTGAATCTTGATGCTCTCTAAGGCATATTGAAACTCACAGGATCTACCAACCATTACTGATGGTCAATTAAAAATCCTAAAAGACTCATTTTTCCTACTAAGAAACATGCCGGCCTAAAGCCATCAAAAAATAAAGCCTGTAAGTCAACCTTCTTTTCAAATAAAGCCTAAACAGATTATCAACCCAATCTCATTCAACATAATCTACCTTTCAAAACCACCATACTCTCATTCAAAAGAAAACTCCAAACCTTTTAAGTGGCCATTAGCTTAGTTTATCATTGTCAAAGATCTCTAGTTTTTCCCTCAAATATGCAGATCCCATTGCTATTGATCCTAGTAACCTTGACTAAGAACTACTAATCACTTGACTCTTCCTAAGAGTCCTTAGACCTAAAAGCCAAAAGACCAATTTACATCTACATTGCATAACATACTTATTTGCATTACATGCAAACATGCATCTCACATTCATGCTCATAAGTAAATACTATTCATTTTTGCATAGCAATCCCATCATCATACATAAGTGAGATCCCACCATCATCATACATTATGAACATGCATAAGAAATTATCTTGCCTTTATGAGAAATAAACTACCATAATCATCTATACATTCATATAAGTGGACTTATCATTTAAAAATAGGAACAAAGTCAAGTGCTAAAAGTACAATGCATGGGACGTATGATCAAATACAACACCCAGAGTTTATAATCTTTGGAAAATAATGTGACAAAGTAGCCACAAAAGGCCTACACCTAACTCCTAAACAACTACATCAGTCGTGGTCACTATCAGAAGCAAGCAACTCTACGATGAGGACCTGGCATGTCGTTATCCATCTCAAAAGCAGCTGGCCGCATCTTTAGCTCATCGATCTAAAATGATAAGCTGTGTGTTCGCACTCCTACTCATGGCTAGCAAGGAAGTACTTAGTTTGCATTATATAAACATTTCATATCATACATTTATGCATACATAAAACATATATAGGTACAATAAAGAAAACATACCCTTTGATCACTCGTAAACTCCAAGAACTGCTGCTACAAAATCCCTGCAATGGTGTACTAGTACTGAGCAACAAAGATGGGAAAAATGCCAAGCATCAAGACAAATAAACAAACCAAAAAAAGAAGTACAAAATAAAGTATGAACACGAGTAGCATTAGGAGGAATAACACTTGACTGAGGAAAACTATGGTAAGAAAAATTGAGATGCACTACTTTACTAAGGATATCCATCCCAAGCAGTTGCCTCAGCATAAAACATGCCTTGATCCTCCTAAAAATGGGATCTAGGTCTCTTCTGAGAGACCCTCGCCACTGCAGATAAGCTCTCACAAATTGTGTCAATTATAGTTTATTACTAATAAAGTTTGCTACATGCTTGCACCAAAATAAGAATAGAAGCTTACCAGGTCAGAAAAAGCACTCTCGACGATCTACGTGATGCCCTAGTCCTCAAATCCAAAGGACAAGCCTCATATGCTTAAGGAGGTGGGAAAACAAAGCCACTAGCCATATCATTAATCAACAATGGAGACAACACATTAGCAAAAAGAGAGTTTGCACCCTTTAGGAGATTCTCAAAGGATATCCTATCATGGTAGCAGCAAGCTCATTCACACTAAGCTTATGACCCCAGAACATGTCACTAGGAAGAGGAACAAGGACTCTGCTTATATACAGACTGTCCCATCAATGATGGACTTGCTCATCCAAATACCACACTCTGCTAGTAAGGTTGATAAGTAACACTTTACTCTTTATCAGTTGCCATGTTGTCACCATCTCTGTCAACCAATGTGACCTTGCCACCCACCAGTGAAGGAGGATCTGCTCAAAAGGGAAAAAATGAACAAAGAATCTCTAAAAGAGAAACAACCAACATAACAAGAATTAGACATACCTAATCAGGGGATAGCCTCCCTATGTAGTCCCAAGCTGCTACGTAATTCTTAATCAAATAAGTAGTCTTCTTGATCCTATAGGGATAACAAGGAAAGCCATCCTCCAAGAAATGCTTGACAGCCGGACGAGGAAGAACCCCAAACTTATAAGCCTAGATTTGTTAAAATCAGAACTTAGAAAGTTAGAAAAAATAAGCAAAAAACTTAAAGCAAAAGAACATACATAAGAACTCTCACTCACATCCAATACAAATAAGCATAAGCAAATCCTTGAGCCACCTCAATGTACTACATCTAAAATCAAATACATAGTACCCTAGCAATATCTCGATAAGCTGTCCAGGTCCTTCAAAATAGTCGACAATCATAGACTACTCATACCCGAAGAATTTAAGAAAATGACAGCACTCAACAAGTAGAACAGAAAACATTGAGCCAACTGCTCTAAAGAAACATGGCCAAAGTCATACTTCGTTCGTGCAAAAGAAATAAACTCGGTATAATAAGTGGGGTACGAATAACCTAACTTCAGAGGGGCAACTACCTCGAGCAACTCCTTAGTAAGGTGTTTCCTAGCCACCATAGTAGAATATTCCTCCTTACTAAAAGGGGAAAAGCTCTCTTAAAGAGCCCAAACATATGATAGCAACAAAGTCTAGAGGAGTGACAGTCATCTCCTTAATAGGCAAGTGGAACGAATGCGTCATGTCCATCCATTGTTTGATCGATGTGTACATAGCAACCTGACTTGATGCATAGGAGTCATAAGAAAGTTCATCAATAGTCCTGTTAAAGCCCTTTCCTATAACCATCTACTTCACACACAATGAAAATAACACATATTAACTTTACTAAAATTGGCAGGCAATGTAGTGACGACCTACGAAGTTGTAAATAATAGGTACACTATTAAACACTCGTATGATTAATAAATACTGAAGCATATTCCCTTTTGTTATTCAATAGGAATGAAAAATGAACATTGAAGCAAGGAATATGGAAATTAAGTGAAACATCACAATAAGAGCTACAGTCAAGCTGATAAAGCAAGAGCTATATATGACTACAATAAGTGCTGACAGTGAGAGTTATAACTACTTTAGTCAAACTAATAGAGCAAGGGCTACTGACAACTAACATTTACAATAAAAGCTACAATCAAAATTATGACCTAACAAAAATGCATAGTAAGAGCTACAATGAGCTCAATTAGAGTTATATGCAATATGGCAAAAGCAAGTAAACAACGTAGCAAGAGCTAATAGACAATAGCCACAATCAAGATAGTCAAAGATGTAAACATCAAAGCAAGAGCTAAAGAATTCTAATAAGGGTCACATCAAAATAGACAATGAACAAGAGCAATCAAGATAGCAAAGCAACACAGACAGTAAAGGTCACTTTGGAAAAAATGGAAAATAGAAGATAAGGTATAACTGATTTGGAGATGATGAATGGCCTGAGCATGAGTCTCTAGATTGTAAACTACAGGGATCGGCCCTTCTCGAAAGAGTCTGAATAATCAATGAGTCTAAAAGCTAGACGAAGCACTAGCACTAGCACTAGCCCTTGTAGGGGAAGTCCCTATGTCAGCTCTAGTAACCTCCATGTAGCCATCTCAATATCCATGTCATCGATATCAAAGGCCATATTAGAAACAAAGAAGAAATGTACTTCTAAAAACTGAAGACCATCGAAGAAAAGTGAAGAAAGACCAAGAAGAATGAAAAAAACCTCCCTAAACTCAATGTGCTTTTAGAAGCACGAGAGGAGGAAGAGAATACGTGGTCACATGCTCTTGTGCATGGTCATAAGCACGTACTTTGAGATAGGAATGCATGCACTCTAAGACTTTGCACATTCATTACTCAACTACTAAACCTTCGTTTGAGCATAAGACATGCACTAAACTCACGTAAAAGCACACTATTATGGGTTTTGCCTTTGTAAAGACACTATGTGCATCGTCACTGTTTTGAAAGAACTTAGCACTTTCCAAAAGAAGAAAAATAGAGAAAATATCATAAGGATATCACATTCATATATCATCAAAATGGCATCAGTAATATGATAATTGATGACATCATCATTGCATCATTATTATTTAGCAGCATTTTTGTTCGTATTACATCATGCACACTTATAGAAGACAGACCCGAGACTACATAACAACATGCAAGTTGATACACATATAGCTATACCTACGGTCACCATAGGCAAAACTATATACACTACATTAAGAAATACAAATGCCACAGTAAGAGTTATAGACATCTCAATAAGGGTAGCCAAAATCCTTAATTCTTTAACAAATGCAAGACTATTAAAAGGGAAATCATAATAAACCTTGACTAAGAATCATCTTTTAGATAGACAAAAACTAATCAAAGTTATTTTTATTATGCAGGGAAGTGCAACTGCACCAAAGTAGAAGAAGCAGTACAACAAAAGGGGAAATGCAACTACACCAATAAGCAAAGCAGGGAGAATTAATTTGATGAAAACAATGCAATAAAGAGGAAGTCAAAGCGTACACTAGCTTAGAATAATTATTTGAAGACATAACCAATACTAACTATAATTATTTTATTTTCTTTATAGGTTAATGCAACTGTGCAAGTCAAAGCCAATCTAAGAATATAAAGGTGAAAGTTGCTCGTAAAGTAATATAACAAGAGTTATACAACATCATAAGTACTAGCTATAATTACAACCACAATTATAACCACAACTGTAAGGATGTGATAAGGGCCATAGTTTCAAAGTATGAAACATGCAGTAATAACAGTGCCATCACTAACAGTTAGCAGAGACACCAGCAGCAAGAAAAACAGAAAACATCAAATGCTACCTTTATCACCACCTCTATATGGGGAGTGCCCTCCTCCTTCTCTTTTTAATACATGCATCTGCATTTGCTCTCATACATTAAAAATAAAAATAATAATAATAGCTCTTTTTTTGCACTTATACAAACTTAATCTATGCAACGAATTGCATATATCAGAGCTAAGTGAGTTGATTCTGATTATTATAGTCTTCCTTTAATGCCTATTTCATAATTTTTAAAAGCATGATCTATAGCTCTAGGTCAAGACCTTCTGAATTTTAATCAACTTACTGCTTGCATACCACCTGGAGGAGGGGGGAGTAAGTAAAAACACACACACACTCAAAAAAATTTTCGATCGAAGGTGCTGGAAACCCATTTCCAAATAGTTTTTGCTCTTCCACAACCTTTCTCTTAGGTTGTTAGATCCTTTTCCACCAAACTAAGCCTCATATTTGTTAAAGCACATTTTAAAGGTATACAATCTAGGATCATTCAGTTGTCATTTTGAGTCTCTCAATGAGGAAAGCTTAATAATCTCTTGAAGTTAAAGCTTCAAACCCCATACAAGCTCAGTCTAGTTTGAGGACTACACAATTATTTTAGCATGTTTATTTTATCATGTTGCATTTTATTTTACTATCGCTAGCATTTGGGAATACTGTTGTGCTTATATGATGAGACTGGAAATCTTGCATGCTACATGAATAATATATGCTTTATTATACTTGTCTCATATCATCACTCTTCATCCACTAAAATCATGAAATCTCATATTCTGGAATCGAGTCATCACGCTCTCAATCTAGTGATGACCTCATGTATCCTTTATATTATCATCATACATCATCATAGCATAAATAATCACTACATGCATGCATGATCATCCTATTATTCATGAAATCCAACAAGTTATATAAATGGTTATGTTAATCTTATAGATAAGTCATATTCATATTAGATTTACTTTTCTGTAATTTTTTCCTTTTCATATGTATTTTATTAGGGAAGTGATGTAATAATTAAATTTTCAACTTTATTATCTTCCATTATCCAATGTACTGTGTGAATGCTATACAAACTGTCATTACCGAAACTAGGCTGTTGTGATAGCTATACATCAAATATGGTATAATGAGAAATAGTTAAAAATTTGATGCAATCCCTCGAACCTGGAAATCTATGTTAGGGATGATACTCATTGAGTGACCGATGTTGTCCCTTTCTTTTCCTGATTTTCTAAAAATCTGGTGGTGACTCCACAAAATTCAAAGCGTATTGTCCCCCCAAGACCAATCATTTGTCCTTATTCGATAAAGTTGCCATATCCCTTAGAAATGGAAAGACCCATACAATGTACCATGAAATTATACCACTAACCAAAACTGATAGAGGTCACTCACATATAGTTTAGTACTGGTACATTAAACATCTCATAATGGTATGCAACTAGTTTGCCATCCTGAAGTAATATGGCTCCCATTGCATAGTTAAATGCATATACTTCTACTTTAAATGCTTTATATAGATTTGGCAATCCTAACACTAGGCCCGTAGTAATCTTTCATTTCAATAACTGGAAGGATTATTCATGTTTCTTTGGCCAAAATTTTGATTGGCCTTCATGAGAGAATGTAATGTTGTTGAAATTAGAGAAAAATGCCTAATAAACTTTCTTAAATATTGGCATGCACCTATAAAGCTTCAAACTTCAATCACTAAATAGGGTGTGGGCCATAGATTGATAACTTGTACTTTCTTTAGATCCACTTTGAGCTTTCTTGCACCAACAATGAACCTAAGTAGACAATCTCTTACTTCCCAAATTCATATCTCTTCATATTCAACTGTAGTTGAGTAGCTTGTAGAACTTTTACAACTTGAGCAATATGATGGAGATGGTCCTCCTATATGATACTGTAGATTAGTATGTCGTCCAAATAGATAATGACAAAATCATCAATGAAAGATAAAGTACTTCATTCATTAGTCGCATGAAGGTAGCTATAGCATTACATAATCTGAATGGCATAACCAACCACTCAAACAATCCCTGCTTCATCTTAAAAGCAGTTTTCCAAGTATCTTCTTCATGGTTTCTTACCTGATGATAACTTGATTTTAGATCAAGTTTAGTGAAAAAGCAAGCACCATGCAGTTGATCTAAGAGATCAATCTTTAGTTATAGATATCGATTCTTGATAGTGATTTTGTTAAGTGCTCTATAGTCCATACACATGTGCCATTCTCCGTCTTTTTTGGGCACAAGTAGCACTGGTGAATTTCATGGTGAGCAATTGGGCTTGATACCTTGTTCAAGAAGTACTTGTATTTGCTTTTTGATTTCTTCACTTTTTGTTAGAGACATGCGATATAAACCTAAGTTTGGTAGAGGTGAATCTCTTACCAATTGAATTTCATATTCTATAGCTCTTTGTAGTAGTAATCCTTGCACATCCTAAAAAGATCCTTAAAATCCTTATGCAATTTTCCAATATCAAAACATTGTAAAGGTGTTAGAGTGACCATTGACAAAGTGACAACACCAACACATTAATCTTATGTTCGAATCATCACTAAGATGAATTATCCACAAGAGTTAACCAATTGCTTAGTTTAGTTAACTGTTAGCAATTTTTTTTAGTTTGGGGCTTACAATTGTTTATGTGGTACTCCTTTCCATCCTTCACCAAACAATACTTGCAAAGCCTTCTGTAATGAATTGCATAACGATCCTATATATATGGACTTCCCAATATGACTTGGCACACATCCAATGGAACCACCTCGCATGTCACTTCATTGATGTAATAATTAGTGATTTCAAATTTAAAGGTACATTGCTTTGTAATCTGCATGTCAATGTCCTTCTGAATCTAGCATAATGGCTAAGACTTAAGGTGAGGCATTATTTTTAAACCTATCTTTTTCACTGGGGCCTTTAAAATCATATTCTTCTGACTTTTAGAATCAATAATTGCTTATACAATTCTCTGTTTCACTTGAATGTTCAAATGGAACAGCTCTTCATAATAATTATAAACGTCTATAGTGTCTGTTGGTGAAGTCAATAAGGCAAGTGTAGTGTCAAGTTGCTTTAACTCTGGAAGGTCTTATGCTTGTTGCATTGTCAATGTGGCCTTCCTATCATTCTTTCCCTAGTTGTTCCTTTAATTCTTAGGTCTCAACTCAGGATGAAGATCTAACACTTATTCTTGACGTGTTCATTGGAATTATAGTGTTCACAGTAATTTTTCTATGTTAGGCCATTCTTGATCTATTTGCCTTTATTCTTCTAATCAAATCTACTTACAGAGTTGTATGTTTGTCATCATTCTTGTTAAGTCTTTTGTATTTAGCCTCGATGGTAATGGCATTGACTGTAGCTTTTTCAATTGATTCCATGGTGAACAATTTTAGTTCTTTCTATATATAGTCAGCAAGTCCTCCAATATTCATAAAGACATTGTAATCTTCCATGTCTATATCCAATACCCAGGCTTGGTTATAGAATCCAAAGGTATATTCTTGTACTAATTGATTGAACTTTTGACTGAAGTACTACCATTTGTACCACCTTTCTTCTTTGTAGCCAATAGGATAAAATTATTTTCTTAACAATTTCATGACTTTATTCTAAGTCAACTATGAAATGTTGTACCATTTTTAGTATGTTTTCCATTGTGTAATAGCGTGGCTTCAGAGTTTTAAGCTTGCAAATTAGATCTTTTCAGCATTAGAATACTTATGTATATTGCAATAAGTTTCTAATGTGTCTATCCAATTATATAATATTTTGGCATCTGTAACACCACTGTAAGTAGAAATTTCAACCTTAAAATCAATTTTTAGGACATTTCTTTGATTTTCTTCTTCCTCGGTATTGTTGTCTTGGATGGTGTCTTCCTCATTCTCATTGTCATCTATGACCTTTCTCTTTGAAAGGGATGCATGCAAATGTTTTAGGATTTTTCAATTTTCCACTAGTGTAAAAAATAGATGCTAATAATTATTGCACCTATTCTTTAGGTCTGGTGAAATAATCATTGTTATCACTAGTTTTATTTATTTCTCATAATATTTCTCCTTTCTTTGACCTTAGCTTTCGATGTATGAGTAAAGGACCTACAAGTTCTTCTTTAGAAGTTTTACATTAGCCGGGAGTCAAAACCATAAGCCACCTTTAACCCATTTAAATCTAGAGCTCTGATACCACTTGATCCAAAAGATTTTAAGAGATAGAAATTTAAGTAGAATAAGTGTCATACTTCCCTTTAGAAGTGGACTACTTAATAAGAGAGGAGGAAATACAAATACTACAGAGAAAAGAAGTTTTTAATTATGAAAATGCTTTCAATTGCTTAATTAATTCATTTAAGTAATATGATTTATATACAACACCTTTTTTGTAGAATAGATGCCTAAAGTTAGTAAATAAATATTAATATAAACCCTAAAAGGGATCAAAAGTGCCTGAATATGAAGAATTCAAGCTAATTAGTTTAATTTCCTATTTTGAAATTAATTAGCTTGATATGGACAAATTTTGAGTTATTTTCTTATTTTGGAGTCAATAAGGAAGATTCTAGAAGATTCAAAAATATTCCAAGTCAAAGTCAAAGTCAAAGTCAAAGTCAAATAGTCAATAAGTCAAAGTCAATGGTTAATGGTCAACATATGACATGGCACACTTCAATGCTTAGTTGTCATGATTTGTAATGAGTTGTCAATTTTGACTTTTCAAAGATGAGTTGTCATTAGTTGTCCTATTTTGAAGGAAATCTCCTTAATTAAGGATTTTTCTATATAGGTCTCTTTAGGAATAAGGAATAAAACCTTTTCCTTCAAGGATTAGGTTGCTCACATGCCTATATAAGGGCTAAACATATTTTGGACGAATTTAGGATGTATTTTTGACAATTTTAATCAATTAAGTGAGGTTTTCCCTTAACTTTGTTCTTTTAAAACTTTTCAAGTTTACTTGAATTGTCTCACATCTACCTTTCATTATAATTGCTATGTTAGACTTAGAATTGTGTGATTGTTCATCTTTTAATAGCTAAGTATCTTGCTTCAATTTAATAAGCAAGGGGTTTAGCTCCATCAATACAACCTATCCTTGGGCTAATATTCAAAGTTGGATATGCGTTCTATCTCTGTTATAGGTAGGGTTCATATCAATTATAAACCATTCATAAGCAATGGTTTTTTTAAGGATTTAACTATTTATAATTAATTGATTCTAACTAACCAACCCATGGTAATTTATTAGTAAATAAATATAATTAATTAATTATTACATAACCAATTAATTATAGCTAATAATGGATCATCTTGGATCATATCTCGATAGTGGATGTTCAAGGCACATGACGAGAGATAAGGAGCAATTCAACAAGTTTGATGCTAAGGATGAAGGACATGTTAAATTTGGAGACAATGCTAAAAGGAAAATTATAGGCATTGGAGAAATCGATAATCCTCAATCCATATCTATACATCATGCATTTCTTGTTGATGGGCTTAAAAATAGTTTGCTAAGTATAAGTCAATTATGTGACATGATAAATAAAGTGACTTTCTATCCTAAAAATTATTTTTTTAGTAGTCTTGATGAAGATAAAGTAATGTTTAATGGTGTGAAAGAGTATAACAATGTTTATGTTATTAATTTGAACAACATTAAAAATAAAGACATCAAATGCTTAATATCTAATTCCCATGACATATGAACATGGCATAGAAGGTTAGGACATTGTAAACGGTAGGGTTTAGCACACGTCCAAGATTTTAGCAACCGCGACATTGTTTGAGCTCAGGGCTCTAGAGAACACACTAACCACTGTCACAAAGACACGACGTGGAGATCAGGAGTCGCCATCCAGGGTAATAACTGGGAAAAATTGAAAAGGTGGTACTCGATTCCCTAAAAGAAAGCTAGCACCACAACCAAGAGATTTGGATACAGAATACCAACTTCTTTCAGTCTTGTGTTCATTTAGAATTACTTTATGAATTACTATCTTATCCTCTATTTACATGCAATTTCATATAAACCCAAAACAATAAACTCCAAGGCAAAGTAGTCATGAAATATACAAGTAAATAATGCATTCAATTACATAACCCCTAAGTTAGTCTAATCTACATGGATTTTAATTAGGTGAGTTAAATCTACATGTTTTAATGTATAAGTGAACCTAAAGACCTAATTCCTTTTAATTTTAATTAAATGAGCCTAAGTCTACTAATTTTAATTCTAAATATGAGCCTAAATCTACAAATTATGAAAAAGAGCTTAAATTAAGTGAGCTAAGTCTAAATTAATTAAATTAAATTAAGTGGGCCTATGTCTAATTAACTAAATGGGCCTAAGGATATTTTTAACCTAAAATCTAATTAATTATGGACCTAAAAATATATTTTAATTAATTCAACCTAATTAATTATTAAGTAATATGGGCTAAAAGAATTACCTAAACTTAAATAAATAAATCAAGGCCTAAAGTGGGCTTAAGGCCCAAAACATACAAAAATAATAAATAAACCCAAAAAATAAATAATAACATAAAAGGAACAATTAAATAAGATCAAATAAATAACTAAATTAATCCTTACTAAAATCCTAATTTTTATTAACATGCAACCTAAATTAATCTACTTCCCCATTGATTTTAAATGATTACCAAATTGAAACCTAATTTTGCTAACGAATTTAATAAAAAATCATGCAACCAGACATATAATTTTATTACTATTCCCACTATTGGGGCTATTACATTAATTCATAAAATAATTAATAAAAATAAAAAAACAAAAATAGAGACAATAAAAATAAAAAATAAAAACCTAGAAACTAAGTCTCTACGGGGCTTTATCCACAGTCTTCTGTGGATTTCCAATGAAATTCATCTCCCTCATATGATCACCATATGTTTTCCTCCATAATCACCAAAAAATTAAATAATAATTAATGAATAAATTATGATAAAATAATAAATAAATAAATAAATAAATAAAGAAGAAGAATATGGTATGCTTATGGATGATCAGGGTGCTCCTCAGATTGATAGTTCACCGTTCTTGACAAATTTTTGAATCTTTTTCCTTAAAAAATTCTTCACGAGTCTTTGAATTAATTGATGAATCAAAAGAATTTTTTTGATTAAAAATAAATAAAATAAAATAAAAACACAATTTTTCTTTCTCTCCTTTTCTCTTTTCTATGCCTCTCTCTTCTTTTTTCTTTTTTTTTCTCCCCTTCTCTTTTTTTCCTTTCTCCTCTGCTCCTTCCTTTTTCTAGTAGAACTAGAAGGTCTAACCCCAATCCTAATGTGATTCTAATTCCTAAAGTGTATTTAGGAATTTTAAACCAATTAGGAATGAATTAATTAGGAAGTTTAAACCAATTTGGATTGAATTAATTAGGAAGTTTAAACCAATTAAAACACTAAATTGGAAGCAATTTAGAAATAGAAAAATGGAAGAATTCAATTTCGATCGGAATTGTGTAATTCTGATCGGAATTATAAAATCCCGATCAGAATTATGTAATTCCAATCGGAATTTCATAATTTCGATCGGAATTGTGGAATTCTGACGCACTTTTTTTTTACATTTAATTACAAAAAAGGCCCCCGAAAAAATTTAAATTTTGCAATTAGGTCTTAAAAAGAACTTTGAGATTTAGTCCCTGAAAACATTAAATTCTTCCTTTAAAAGTCCTTAGAATTTTTTAAGGATTAAGTTTCAAAGACATTTTCATCACTAGAGTCCTTTGTTACATCTATAACATATCATCCCAAAATTGAGTGTCTACAGTTGCCCCTTTTGTCGCTGTTTGCTTGACAAATTATGGTAAAGCAAAATAGCACCCAATTTCTAAATTGAAAGTTAGGGTACTTTCCTGTACTCCTTGAAGCTTCTGCTTGTGAATTTGCTATACTCGGACGTACAACGTTTTAAATGACATATGATACTCGGTCGTATGATATTGATTATACTTGGTCATATAACCTTGGGTGAATGAACCACATTGTACTCTGTCGTACAATGTTTGTCTATACTCGGACGTATAGCATTAGAAAGAAAGTACATCATACTTGGTCGTATGATGCCGATTATACTCGATCGTATAATCAATTGAGGATACATTGCACTCGGTCATATAGTCTATTTTGATAAGGAACATCATACTCGGTCGTATAATGTTGATTATGCTCAGTCGTATAATTGATTGAGGATACATTGCACTCGATCGTACATTATTGACTACACTCGGTCGTACAATGTTGACTACACTCGATCGTATAGTCTGTTTTGATAAGGAACAAAATACTCGGTCGTATGATGCTGATTATACTTGGTCGTATAATCAATTGAGGATACATTGCACTCGATCATACAATGTTGACTATACTTGGTCGTATAGTCTATTTTGATAAGGAACATCATACTCGGTCATATGATGCTGATTATACTCGGTCGTATAATCTGTTATGATAAGGAACATCATACTCGGTCGTATAATGTTGATTATACTCGATCGTATAATCTGTTATGATAAGGAACATCATACTCGGTCGTATGATGTTGATTATACTCGATCGTATGATGTTGATTATACTCGATCGTATAATCGATTGAGGATACATTGCACTCGGTCATACAATGTTGACTACACTCGATCGTATAGTCTATTTTGATAAGGAACATCATACTCGATCGTATGATGCTGATTATACTCGATGGAGGATACATTGCACTCGGTCATACAATGTTGACTACACTCGGTTGTATAGTCTGTTTTAATAAGGAACATCATACTTGGTCATATGATGCTAATTATACTCGGTCATATAATCGATTGAGGATACATTGATAGTTTTAACAATTCCCTAAATCACTAAACTATAAAGCTTTGCAATCTAGGACTAAATTGCAAAGAATCAAATGGACCTAAATGTAAATGAAAGTTGAAGGACCAAATAGGATATTTCCCCTTTATATATTCCATTCCTTTTTTTTCCCTATTCATATTCTCTTTTTCCTATTCTTCTTATCTTTTTTTTCCTTTTTATTTTCTATTGATTTTCAAATTTTCTTTTTTCAATTAAACTCTTATCAGACATCCAATTTTGGATCCATCTAATCCTATGACCCACCCACAATGTAGACTATGCGGGAGCAGTTCCAGGCAGTCAGATTCCCTCACTATACATCCACATTTTCTTCAAAATGATTTAGGGCTTCATGAAGATCAAGAGATACTTCCACTGACTCATTTGCACCTCCACAAATGTTCTCAGGCTGGAAATGAGGCAAATTTCTTATCCCTGTTTTAATTCTGCAATAAAATTAATGTTTATATGCATGTAATTTAATGAACAAAGTTTATGTAAATCATGAAAAATTGATAAATTGAAATCAAAATGTGTTAAATTTCACTGGGATTTTTATCAAAAGTCTAGATTACTGGATTAAAATCCCTAATTTCCAACTAGAATTCTTTAATTTCTGATTGGAAATCAAGAAATCCGATCGAAATTCTGGAATTCCGATCAAAATTCTAGGTTTCCAATTGAAAATCTAGACTTCCAATTTTTTTTTTAAAAAAAGATGATGTAATAAAAATCAGAAATCTAGGAAAGAAAGTGATCATGTTGTTTCTGCATTATTCAAAAACCCCTGAAATTCTCAGGTTGTTTTCACTTGGCGCGAGAGTTGTTCCATGACTTGTCTGGAGAGGTAGCATAGCATGTCTGGGCATCTGATCTTCAACGCTTTGTTGCCGCTTTACCGACTGTTTGAGGTAGGTGAAATTACTATTCCCTTTTTGCCCTTATTGAGAGATGGATGGACACTACTCACACCTTTCACACACGAGTGGGTGAGCTAACCATTTCCCCGATGAGTTTTTTTACCATTATTGGGATTGTATTCGGAGGTACCCCCGATTCCTTTTGATGTTCATTACTGCGCTCTTCCGGAGGATGCTAGGATTCATTACGTTCGTGACCTACTCAGGTTTGTTCCGACATGGAAGAATAGAAAGAACGTGCTTCTTTCTTCTCTTGTATAAGGTTTCAGGAGACTACCTACCACCACACCCCGCCAGATTCTCCAGAAGACAAGATGTTTCTTATTGATTCTGCTTGGCACTACCCTCTTTTGTGAGACTGGTCATGAGGTTAGCATCACTCTTCTTGGCCCTTTTCAGGATCTTTCTATGGTCTCTTCTTTGGATTAGGGGTCTGCAGCACTTGCCTACCTCTACTATAGATTGGATACTATTTGTAAAGGCACTGTGACGATGTGCGACTTCTGGCATGTCTTGCATGTATACTTCTCATCCTTTTTTTTAACTTTCCCCTCTTTAGTTCCTTTATTTTCCCTTTTTTTTCAAATTTGGGGTGTTGAGACTGGAGTGATTCGAGGTTTTAATGCCATTAGCTCCGACAAGAGTCTTCCCCTAATGCAGAGATGGGGTTCTTCTCGTCTTGCTAGCACTAAACATGATTTGCAAACTTATAGGGATCAGCTGAACTCCTTAGAATGGGACCTGGTAAGAAAATTTTAACTTTTAGTATTTCATCAATTGCAGAAGTCTAATAAATTTAAATTTAAATTTAAATGAATGAGTTTGTGGGTTAGATCAGATTGGTTGGCTGGTGCTGAAGACATTCAGCGATATGAGTTTATGATTACAGCTATGAGACTTGAGACTATGAGAGTTCTACTTCCCGGTTATGGTTGCTAGATGTGGTATCTTGGCAAGCATGTTTATCACTGGCATATGGGCCCTTCCAGGAGACGTGTCCCTTCTTCTATTCCTCCCTCGATGTTACAGAGTAGCAACATGACTGGCCCTGAGCTTAGAGCTGCTCTTGAGGTATATGCTGCTTCGACGATGCTTGAGCTTTCTCGTCATTATCGGGAGTATATTCGAGAGAACCACTTAGAGCAGGTTCCTATGGACCCATCTGAGGTATGCTTTTTCTCATTACTTCACTCCAATTCTCTCATCATCATTGACTTTTGATTCTCTGTATAGTTTGAAGGAGTCCCTGATGCTACTATGGAGGAGACTAAGGATGGTACTGAGGAGACTGAGCAGGAGGTCGAGCTTATTCTTCAGAGTGAGACTGCTCATGGTGAGGCTCCCTCGGGTATTATTTTAGGTGATGTTCCTCCATTTGATAGGTCGATGTATTATTGGGCTCCCATGGTACAGACTCCTATTGAGCAACACATGTATTTTGATACAGTTCAGATTCCTAACTTCTCACCTCCTGATGCTTCCCATGTAAGTCCGATTTACTCCCTAGCCAGCCATGCACAAACCTACACTTGTTGCTGAGTTAGTAAAATTTATTTTACAGATCCCTAGGACACAGGCAGAGTATTTGTATGGAATCGCCTCTTTCTAAAGATTATTTACTATGCAGATTACAGACACTTGAAGGGTTAGTATTTACAACACATATGGAAATGTATGCATGTTATACATGATATACATGGTTCTAACTATTTTTTAATGCAATAGAATTATGTCAGGGATCTGGAGCATGAGAATGAGAGGCTCCGACAACAGCTTGCTAGCCTTAGTTTTGATGGACACGATGCTGGGACATCTATGCCCCCATATCAGAGTGACGATCCAGCTAGAGAGTGGAGTCCTTAGCCAGACACTGGAGCTCAGGAGGACTGACTTTCTTTAGGAATTGTATTAGTGTGACTGTTGTAACTGTACTTTGAGATATTTTAGGACTGTCTTCTTTTATATACCATAGACCTTTATTTTGGACCAAATTGTAATTTTCTTTTCTCTTTTTTTTTATGGTCGGTGTCTTAGATTTCTTATCAGAATTTTTAGAATTCTGATCGAAAATCTAGAATTTTGATAAGAAATCTCAGCTCCGATTATGTTTCTTTTCCTTCTTCGACGTGAATTTAGTCCAGACACAATCCTAATCCTTTATGTATTGCCTATATAAGAAAAAAAACCATAAGACCAATATGTTGCGTTCACTACATCTTTCGCCTCCATCATGACGCAAGCCACGCCTACTTTGGTGAGGAAACTTCTCAAAACCCTTAATGGAGATGATTGGAATAAGATTCTGCCCTTTTATGCCAAACCGTTAAAGTCCTTTAAACATCTAAATATTGACAATAATTTTTTACATGCTACTGCTACTTTCTGGGATGCCAAGGATCACGTATTTAGATTCAACGGATAAGAGCTGTGTCCCTTAATGAAGAGTTCGCTGCTATTATGGGATGTTCACTAAGTTCAACTACTACCATTGCTCTCCTAGACCTTGAAATTGAGTTCCCCAGTAGTTTAATAAAATTCTTTGATATGCCACAGATATTATCTACATGCATGCACATAACATTGAAATCATCAGTCTTCCCTTTCTGATTTGTGAAACTAGTGACAGAACCAGTAATGCTTGGATTAGAACTGTCACATTTTGCCTATATGCTTAGTTTCTACTAGTATCTTTTCATGGAGTTGCTGATGTCAAAATTATCAGTATCTTAGAGTAGGTAGAAACTAGAGCTAATCCTATGCCTATCATATTTGCTCAAACTATCATTGGGTTAGATAATTTCAAAGTTTAAAACCGGCTCTTAGGAAGTCTTCTTCTCCTTTAGGTATGTAACCCTTTTTTTTTTTTTTTAGATTTGGTTACAGGAGAAATTAAGTCTGCTTGATGCCCCTCCCAATGCTTTGACTTATCAGCCTCATCATCTACAATCCCGTACTTTGAAGATAAAGAATAAACATACTAGAGATCAATGGGTTGATTGGATGAAAGGCATTACTAATACTGAGATTACTTGGATCTGTCCTTGGTGGAGATTGAAATTTGTGACCATCAACTTGTATGGCAACTATGTCCCTATTCCCAGATTATACTCTTCGACCTTTCTTCCTCCTTTACGCCTCTGCCATCAGTATGGTCACCCTCAATTCATTATTGTTGTTGTAACTGACTTTAAGGGTTTCCTTCTAAGGCAAGACTTCTTGGACAAGGTAAAGAACTTGTGGCCTTGTAGAGCTTTGGAACGCAATTTGTGCCTAGATGCTGACATGACTACTAATGACAACTACAAGACTTGGGTTACTATGCAATCTACAAAATCACCAAAACTTATTAAGTACAAAAGGACTCAAATATTATCAGATGAGTCAAGAAAGAAATAAAAACATAACTAGTGGTCTCATAAGTCTGATTTCTTATATTTCATTTTTTCTTCAAGTCTTTGTGTCTTGTAATAAAGATAGAATACTCAATATTTAACAAAAATATCTTTTCAATTCATTTCATTACCCAGGGAAAAAATGAGTACATTTGTTACATCACATGACACAACTCATGTTATTAGCTAGTCCTTTCAGATTTTCTAACTGAACATTTTTCCTCTCATTTTCACTCCCCTAACTTTTGCCTGATCAGCCCTTTTTGGGTTTTCTGAATAGCGGGATTGTCCTAACTTTTGCCTAACCAACCTTTTTTTAGGTTTTCTAGTTAGCAGACTCTTTTTTTTTAAAGGTAGTACTTCTTAAGGTGATCCAGGTTAATTGGCTCAGCGAACTCAATCCCTTATAGATCTGATATCTTTACGGCTCCTCTGGGCAAGATTATCTTGACTAAGTACAGTCCTTCCCAATTCGGTCTGAATTTTCCTCTCGGGTCAAACACCATTGCCCTTGCATGCTTTAATACCATATCCCCTACTTTTATCTTTCCCGGCTTAACTTTTTTGTTAAATGCTCTTGCTATTCTCCTTTGATAAATCTGAGTGTGGAATAAAGCATTCATCCTTTTCTCATCTAGTGATACAAGATACTCAAACCTCTTTTGCATCCATTCACTCTCGGGTATTTTCGCTTCCATAACCACCCTCAAGGATTTAATTTATGTCTCTATAGGTAGAACTGCTTCACAACCATATACTAACGAGAAAGGAGTTTGTCCTGTAGCCGTACATGTTGTAATTCTGTATCCCCACAAAGCAAAAGGAAGGTGTTCGAACCAGTCTTTATCTGTCTTCACCATCTTAGAGAGAATCTTTTTTATATTCTTGTTAGCCACTTCTACTGCATCGTTAGCCTGAGGTCGATAAGGTGAGGACTTATGATGCTTAATCTTGTATCTTTGTAACAACTCAGCGATTTTTACCCGAAACTGAACTCCATTGTCTGTCACAACATGATGTGGGACCCCATACCTACAGATGAGGTTCTTCTCAATGAACTTTGCCATCTGTCTAGCTTTTAGGGTGCCAAAGGATTCTGCTTCTACCCATCTTGAAAAGTAATCGATTGCGACCACTATATATTTATGCCCATTTGAAGCCGTTGGTTTTACTTCCCCTATTATATCTATTCCCCAGGCTGCAAAGGGCCATGGAGATGTTAAACTGTTTAGAACTGTAGGGGGAAGGTGATTGAGGTTCCCATGTACTTGACATTAATGGCATTCTCTCACTATCCGGATGCAGTCCTTTTCCATACTCCCCCAATAGTACCCCTGTCGAGTAATCTTCTTTGCCAGAATTATCCCATTCATATATGATCCATAGACTCCTGCATGAATTTCTCTCATCACCTTCTCTTCTTCATCCTTCTTGAGACATCTCAGTTGTATTCCATTCGGCATCCTTCTGTATAATACCCCATCATGACTTGCATAATGGCGTGCAAGAACACGATGAGCATATCTATCTTTGGAATTTGCTTTGTTTGTGTATCTTCTTTCCTTGATAAATCTCTGGATGTCATAAAACCATGGCTTTTCTTCTGGCCTTATCTGAATATTCATGAGATGTTCTTTGCCATAACATGGAGCTTGCATTTTCATTATCACCAAAGGTTTCATCATTGAACCCGTCGGTTTATCCCACATTAAAGAAAGTGTCGCCAAAGCATCCGCCATCTGATTCTCATCTCTTGGTAGATGCATAAAAAGATATTTGGTGAAATTCTTTATTAGCTTTCTCAAATAATGGATGTAAGGTTTCAGTCTTTCTTCTTTTACTTCCCACTCTTCATTAGCTTGGTTGATGACCAACATGGAATCTCCATAAACCAATAGGTCTTTCGCTCTGACTGCCAATGCTGCTTTCATACCATAGATACATGCCTCGTACTTAGCCATATTGTTGGTAACCCTGAAGTCTAATTTCTGGGCCATTGGGATGGTTTCTCCTTCTGGTGTGACAAGAATTACTCCTAACCCTGCACCTCTATTATTCACTACTCCATCAAAATAAAGTTTCCATTCTCAGTGTTCTATTATTGCTAGGTTCTCATTTGGAAACTCTAGATTCCATTGCTCATTTCCTTCAACTGCATTCTGGGCTAGAAACTCTACTACAGCTCTGCCTTTGATGACCTTTGTAGTGACATATTCTATATCAAACTCAGTTAAAAGTACCAACCATCTAGACATCTTTACAGTCAAAGCCGGTGTTTGGAACAAGTATTTCAAAGGATCTATCCTTGAAACAGGTTGTACTTTATAGGACTGGAAGTAATGCCTTAACTTCTTTGTAGCCCAGATCATTATCAAACATGTCTTTTCTATAAGATCGTTCTTTTCTTTATATGGTAAGAACTTTTTACTGAGGTAATATATAGTGTACTCCACCCCTTCGAGCCCTTTTTATGCTAGGATTGCTCCTATCGCCTTTTCTTCTAGAGCCAAATATAAGATTAAAGGCTTACCTTATTTTGGCGGCCTTAATACAGGCGGGTTAATAAGGTATTCCTTAATCTTATCAAAGGCTTCCTAGCATTCTTCATTCCACTCCACAGGCTGATTCTTCCTTAAGAGCTTGAAAATCGGGTTGCAGACCATAGTAAGTCTTGCAATGAACCTACTGATGTACTACAGTTTTTCGATGAACTCTCGTACTTCCTTCTCTATTCTTGGCTCTAGCATCTCCTGAATGGCTTTGATTTTGTCTGTATCAACTTCTATTCCTCTATTGCTGATTATGTGCCCTAATAACTTTCTTGAAGTTACCCCGAAGATGCATTTCTTTGGATTAAGCCTTAGGTTATATTTTTCTATTCTTCCTAAGAACTTATAGCCTCAAAGTGTCCCTCTCTTTTTTCAGACTTAACCATCATGTCATCAACATAAACTTCCACTTCCTTATGCATCATATCATGAAATAAGGCAGTGGCTGCTCTTTGATAAGTTGCTCCTGCATTTTTTAATCCGAAAGGCATAACCTTGTAGCAATACATTCCCCATTCTATGATGAAAACTGTCTTGATTTTATCCATAACGGCCATCATTATCTGATTATAACCTGAGAACCCATCCATAAAAAAATACATTACACTAGATGTTGCACTATCCACAATCACATGAATATGAGGTAAATGAAAATCATCCTTTAGACAAGCCTTATTCAGGTCCCTAAAGTCTACACACATTCGAACTTTTCCATCTTTCTTGGGAACTGGTACTATATTTGCCAACCATTGAGGGTACTCCACAACTTCTAGAAAACTAGCCTGAATCTGCTTAGCAACTTCTTCCCTTATCTTTTCTGTCCACTCAGGCCTTAACCTATGAAGTTTTTGCTTAATAGGTTTAGCTTCAGGATATGTTGGAATGTGATGCTCCGCAATTCCCCTATCTAACCTTGGCATATCCTCATAGGACCAAGCAAATACTACTTTTCTTTTTATTAATATTCTCTCAAATTTTTCCCTCTCTTTAGGAGTTAAGTCATGTGATATAGAAATGTGTTTTAGTTGTTCATTTATGCCCATGCTTAATGAATCTAATTGAATAGAATTAATGTCAAACATGCATGAACTATCATTATTAAAATGCATAAGACCATCAGAATCAACATCACACAAGTAAGCCAAATTGACCATAAAGGAAACAAAGTTTTCATCCTCAAAAAAACCGGACGTTATTACATTAGTTTCTTCATAAAAAAAATCAGTAAAACTATTATTAATGACACTAGCTAATTCTTATAATGGTTCTTTATGGGGTGGCAGACAAAGCAGTTCTTCTATGTCTTCGATTTTCATCTTTTCAACAACTGTCTTCATCACCTTGTCCTTGTTGTCTTGCACCAACTTTTCAACTATCTATTCTTTAAAAATTTCAAATCCGGGAACATTCACACCGGCTACTTAGACAGGCTCCTTTTCACCCTGGTAGAACTTCTCCTTTCCTTGCTTGATAAAGTTATCTTTCAGGGGTCTCACACTCCTTAAGCCGTTTTCATTGAAGAACCTTCTTCTTATCCCTTTGCTACTGAACTCATCTCCAGTATAGCCTAATCCTCTTATGTCATTCTGGGTTTTGAAATCTGGCAGTTTTGGGATTCCTTGCTCATTTTTCGCTAGTCCTCGCCCTGTTCAATAATTCATCTTCTTGATAATGTTCATAACCCTTGGATCCATTGCGACTCCCTCTGAAATCATGGCCAACTGGTAACCTAGGGGAGTGATTATCTATTTCTGACTATTGATAACTGCAGACACTGTTTTTCCTATACTAGCATCTAGAGTCACCACTTCCCCATCAAGTAGGAATTTCACCTTTTGATGCACGGTCAAAGGCATTTCTCCCAAGACATGATACCAAGGTCTACCTAGAAGACGGGCATAGGTGACAGGAATATCTAAAATAGTGAATTCAACCATTGCCTCTATAGGTCCAATCTTTATCGAAGCCACAAAGGTTCCTTCTACACTCCTTGTGCTGTCATCATAAGCCCTTATTACGAGGTTCGAATTTGCCAAATCCTCCACCTTCACGCTAAATTAGGTAGGATCTGTAGTGGACAAACATTAATTACTGACCCATCATCCACCATCACAGAATTAGTCCTCTTCCCTCTTACTTCAGCTGGGATGAATAGTGCTTTATTATGGTTCCTTCCTTCCACAAGTAAATCCTCATTCGAGAAAGTAATGACCCCATGCTTTTTCTCAATAACCTTGGTTACCATTGCTTCAGGAGTTGCTATAGTTTCAATATTCATCTTAGTCAAGGCCTTAACCAAGGCTCTTCTATGACTGCTCGAATGCATCAAGAGTTCCCAAATGCTTACTTTGGCCTTCGCTTTCTTGAGTTGTTCGAGAATCAAGTCATCACCCTATTCATTCAAGTCTTCTCCTTCAACAGCTTCTTCCCTTTCTATGGCTTTCTTTGCTGGCTTATAACCTTTCCCGCTTTTAGTAACATGGCTGACTTCTGGATTATCTACCCATACATCATACCCTTTAGTGCCTTCCTCATTCGAACTATACCAAATATCAATCATTCCTATAGTCTGATCTTTCTTCCCTTCTTTTTATACCTCGACCATGCATTTTTCATTCTTGACCAGTAACTTTTCATCATCAAATTCCTCACCCCATCCTGTAGGTTCGATTGTATCAATAGATATGTCAAAAGAAGGTGGTTTGGAGTAAAACATCTTATAATCGAACTTGCCTGAGGGCTGTCCTAGTAAGTCTTCTGCCACTTTCACGCTTTTAGGAGAAATAGGAGATTTCTTAGTAATTTTAAGGCTTAAATCTTAAAAGAGTTTAGCACTTCTTCTTTGTTCACTCCTAAGTTGATCATCATGGTGGTTAGGGGTGGTACGTTTTGAAAATTTGGAAAAGGATTATTTTGGGTGTTTGGGTTTGGGCTTGATTTTTTAGGGTCTGTGATCTTTCCAGAGTCTATGAGGTTTTGGATTTCATGTTTAAGAGGCATGCAAGAGTCAGTAGAGTGACCAACGACTTGATGAAATTTGTAATAACTGTTTTGATCAAAACCAGGGAGGTTTGGGTTTAGTGGTCTAGAAGGGGTTAAGGGTCTAAGGAGACCTTTTTGAATGAGATGATCTAGGACTTTGGATAAGGGTTGGTTAAAATTTGAGAATCTCCTAGGTTGTTGGATGGCATGAACTCCTATGACTCGACTAGCATTTCCTTGCTGCGTGCCCCCAGTTGGGTAATTTCTCACTCTAGTGTTCCTAGTAGCCTTCTTTTTCTCATTTTCAATCTCTTCAGCCTGTAACCCATTATCATAAAGGTCTACGAATGTCTTGGGGTTCATCATTTGCAATCTCCCTACTAGGTTAAGTGACACATTTTAGACTATCATTCTAACCTGGTCCTTCTTTGCCAATTTGTTCTTCATCATTCTTGCCTTATTCATAAACCTAGTTAGAAAATTTGAAAATGATTCATTGGGCTTCTGCTTGGTTAGCTCTAGATCTCTTATAGACACCTCAAGCCTAGTATTGTAGTCATATTGCTTCAGAAAAGCAGTGCATAACTCCCTCCAATTTTCTCGGATAGACTTCTCTAACCCATGATACCAGTTAATGGCCATTCCTTCTAAGGACAACACAAATAGCTTAGTAACCACGGCCAAGGGAGCCTTAATGGTACTCATTATAGTTGTGTATTAACTAAAATGAATCCTCGGGTCCCTAGTACTATCAAACTTCTACAGCTGTGGCATTTTGATTTGGTCAGGTAGACTGTCTTCCTCAAATTGCATCACACCATCAAAGTCAAAAGGGTATCCTAGGCCTTGTCCCCTCATCAACTCTTCCATCTTAGACATCTTCTGAGTTAATGCCTTCATCTGTCTGGATTCCAACTCTTGAACTTGCTCAAGTGATTCCGTTTTTGCCTTTTCAATCATGTAACTCTTAACATCCTTGAGTTTCATTTCTCCAACATTATCATTGTTAACAGGTAGTGGACCCATGGCAGGTGGGTTGGCTGTGGTGGTTGGTGTAATAGTAGCAGGTGGTGGTATTAATCCCGCTAGAGCTTGTCTTAACTCGTCTTGCATTATTGCTCTCATATCTTCTATCAGTGCTCCTTTGACATCTTCTAGGGTTCAATTTCCTCCCTTTTGTTGTTCCATTCTTTAAGTTCATTTAGGTTGCGTAGCTTCCAAATAGAGAGGATTAATGGGGCTCTTTTCCAGTCTACTAAGGATCTCTTTCGTGATTGATTGGGGGTTTGAATCAGTTCTCACCAGTCTGCCACCCTTTTGACTCCAGACATAGGAAGACCCGAATGAATCTATGATGGCTGCAAGACAAACTATTAGTATGATGCATGAGATGCATGTATGCATGATGCACGTGCTATGCAACAAGTAGCAAGTAACAAGTTAGGTATACATACATCATTCTAACCTTATTCCTCCCACACACGTATTCAATGGTGAGTCTTTTTTCTTAGGATTTTTGGGTCTTGGCCTTAATATCAACAGGGGCTATCAGGGTCCGACATGCATGCCAAATCTCTCAAAATAATAGAAGCATAGAAATAACATTTCTAGGTGTAAAAGATTAGCCCAATCTTTATTAACTTAAACAGGTTTCTAAAGTATGGGCTTGGGCCTTTACAGATAGAAATACCTCATGGCAACATTCACAAGCAATTGGGTAGATCATAGGGAAATAACTAAGCCACTATATGTGGTTAAGGTTCGATAAAAAGGTCAAGGTTCCCTTAGCAAGATGCTCTCCATTATGGACTTTAAGTTATAGGCCAAGGTCAGAGGGGCCCAACATCCTTTGCAAACTCAAGAGAAGACTACCCTCTTTAAGGGCTTGGGTTATAAGCTCTGGTCAGATGAGCTCTGTAATCTCTCTTGGACCGAGTTAAGGCTAAAAGTGATGGTTATCCAATCTATAACCCCATGAAGCTAGTTGAATCATGGAGTCATAAACCAACGCCATCGGTTTAGTAGGGACATGTAGAATGAATGCAAGAATAAAATAATTCTTAAGAACATAAATAAAATCAGTATCTCTTTTCCCTAGTGGAGTCGTCACTGTAGACGGCGGGGTTTAGCGCGCGTCCAAGATTTTAGCAATCACGACACTGTTTGAGCTCAGGGCTTTAGAGAATACACTAACCACTGTCACAAAGACATGGCATGGAGAGGAGGAGTTGCCACCCAGGGTAATAACTAGGACAAATTGAAAAGGTGGTACTCAATTCCTTAAAAGAAAGCTAGCACCACAACCAGGAGATTTGGATATGGAATACCAACTTCTTTCAGTCTTGTGTTCATTTAGAATTACTTTATGAATTACTATCTTATCCTCTATTTACATGCAATTTTATATAAACCCAAAACAATAGACTTCAAGACAAAGTAGTCATGAAATATACAAGTAAATAATGCATTCAATTACATAACCCCTAAGTTAGTCTAATCTACATGGATTTTAATTAAATGAGTTAAATCTACATGTTTTAATGTATAAGTGAACCTAAAGACCTAATTCCTTTTAATTTTAATTAAATGAACCTAAGTCTACTAATTTTAATTCTAAATATGAGCCTAAATCTACAAATTATGAAAAAGGGCTTAAATTAAGTGAGCTAAGTCTAAATTAATTAAATTAAATTAAGTGGACCTATGTCTAATTAACTAAATGGGCCTAAGGATATTTTTAACCTAAAATCTAATTAATTATGGACCTAAAAATATATTTTAATTAATTCAACCTAATTAATTATTAAGTAATATGGGCTAAAAGAATTACCTAAACTTAAATAAATAAATCAAGGCCTAAAGTGGGCTTAAGGCCCAAAACATACAAAAATAATAAATAAATCCAAAAATAAATAATAACATAAAAGGAACAATTAAATAAGATCAAATAAATCACTAAATTAATCCTTACTAAAATCCTAATTTTTATTAACATGCAACCTAAATTAATCTACTTCCCCATTGATTTTAAATGATTACCAAATTGAAACCTAATTTTACTAACCAATTTAATAAAAAATCATGCAACCACACATATAATTTTATCATTATTCCCACAATTGGGGTTATTACATTAATTCATAAAATAATTAATAAAAATAAAAAAATAAAAATAGAGACAATAAAAATAAAAAATAAAACCCTAGAAACTAAGTCTCTACGGGGCTTTATCCATAGTTTTTTGTGGATTTCCAATGAAATTCATCTCTCTCATATGATCACCATATGTTTTCCTCTATAATCACCAAAAAATAAAATAATAATTAATGAATAAATTATGATAAAATAATAAATAAATAAATAAACAAATAAATAAAAAAAAAAAAGAAGAATATGGTATGCTTATGGATGATTAGGGTGCTCAGATTGATATTTCACCATTCTTGACAAATCTTCGAATCTTTTTCCTTAAAAAATTCTTCATGAGTCTTTAAATTAATTAATAAATCAAAAGAATTTTTTTGATTAAAAATAAATAAAATAAAAACACAATTTTTCTTTCTCTCATTTTCTGTTTTCTACGTCTCTCTCTTCTTTTTTCTTTTTTTTTCTCCCCCTCTCTTTTTTTTCCTTTCTCCCCTGCTCCTTCCTTTTTATAGTAGAACCAGGACGTCTAACCCCAATCCTAATGTGATTCTAATTCCTAAAGTGTATTTAGGAATTTTAAACCAATTAGGAATGAATTAATTAGGAAGTTTAAACCAATTGGATTGAATTAATTAGGAAGTTTAAACCAATTAAAATACTAAATTGAAAGCAATTTAGAAATAGGAAAACGGAAGAATTCAATTCTGACTGGGATTGTGTAATTCCGATCGGAATTATACAATCCTGATCGGAATTATTGTAATTCCGATCAAAATTACAACAATTCTGATCGGTATTGTATAATTCCGATCGAAATTATGTAATTTCAATCGGAATTTCATAATTCCAATCGAAATTGTGAAATTTTGACGCACTTTTTTTTTTTAACATTTAATTACAAAAAAGGCTCTCGAAAAAATTTAAATTTTGCAATTAGGTCCTAAAAAGAACTTTACGATTTAGTCCCTGAAAACATTAAATCCTTCCTTTAAAAGCCCTTAGAATTTTTTAAGGATTAAGTTTTGAAGACATTTTCATCACTGGAGTCTTTTGTTACATCCATAACATGTCTTCTTGAAATTGAGTGTCTACAAACATGCAAATGTTGAGCTTTTAAATGATTTTTATAAACATGAACTTATGATTGGTTTATTTAAACTTGAATTTACTAAATATAAACCTTGTGATACTTGTCAAAAGGAAAAATAATCTAAGTCCTCATTTAAGCTCAAAAATGTAGTCTCGACTTCTAGACCACTTGAACTTATACATATGGATTTATTTGGACCAACTAGAGTTGCTAGTCTAAGTGGAATGCACTATGCCTATATATTAGTTGATGATTACTTTAGATTTACTTCAGTAGGTTTTCTTGCTTATAAGAATGATGCATTTAAAGCTTTTAAAAATTTTGCAAAAAGAGTTTAAAAAGAAAAATATTTTTGTTTTTCTTCTATTAAAAGTGATCATGGAACCAAATTTGAAAATAAATTTTTCAAAACCTATTGTAATGAAAATGGTATTTCACATACATTGTCTTCTCCTAGAACTCCTTAACAAAATAGGGTAGTTAAAAAGAAAAATATAACTCTTATAAAAATGGCTAGAATAATGCTTTATGAGTATAATTTACCTCTATACTCTTGGGCAAAAGCCATTAACATATCTTATTATATTTCAAATAAAGTTCTCAAAAGACCAATTTTAAATAAAACTTCTTATAAGCTATAGAACAATATAAAACCTAAAATCTTATATCTAAGAGTATTTAGATGCAAATGCTTTATATTAAACATGAAGGATAATCTTAGGAAATTTAATTCTAATGCCGATGAAGGAATTTTCCTAAGTTATTCCACTTTTAGTAAACAATATAGAGTCTTTAATAAGAGAACCCAAGTAGTTGAAGAGTCTATGCATATTGTCTTTAATGAATCAAACTCATTTGATCCTAGAAAGGATGTTTGTAGTATTGATGATCTTGTAGGTGACAATGAGATTTTTGATACTTAAAAAGAAAGTACTAGTAAGCCTTTGAAACTTAAAGGTCCACATAAGGAGGATAATGATGAGATATCTCAACCTACCTTAAAGGATGAACTTCCAAAGGATTGGTAATTCAAGAAGACTCATCCTCAAGATCTCCTCATAGGTGACACTATAAAAGGGGAAACTACTAGATCTAAACTCAAGTCTATGGTAAATTTAGCCTTCGTTTCTCAAGTTGGGCCCAAAAATGTTGATGATGCATTGAGTGATGAATTTTAGGTCTTTTTTATACAAGAAGAGTTAAATCAATTTAAGAGAAATAAGATTTGAACCTTGGTTTTTAGACCAAAACATCATCCTATTATAAGCACCAAATGGGTGTTTAGAAATAAGGTGAATGAACAAGGTGTCATAACTTAGAACAAAGCTAGATTAGTAGCTAAAGGTTATAATCAAAA
Organism: Mallotus nudiflorus; assembly: GCA_947683625.1. Taxonomy (NCBI): domain Eukaryota; kingdom Viridiplantae; phylum Streptophyta; class Magnoliopsida; order Malpighiales; family Euphorbiaceae; genus Mallotus; species Mallotus nudiflorus. The sequence continues at coordinate 4,571,656 of CANTUR010000069.1, read as the reverse complement.
GGAAGGTATTAATTATGATGAAACCTTGCCCCTGTTGTAAGGTTAGAAGCTATTATAATTTTACTTACATTTGCATCATTCATGGATTTCAAACTTTAAATGGAAGTTAAAAGTGCATTTCTAAATAGTTTCATTGAAGAGAAGGTGCATGTTGAGCAACCTCCAGGTTTTGATTTTCCTAATCATATTTTTAAATTTTTAAAGCATTATATGGATTAAAATAAGCTCCAAGGGCTTGGTATGAAAGATTGAGTAACTTTCTTTTTAAAAAAGGTTTTTCCAAAGGAAAAGTTGACACAAATCTTTTCATAAAGAAATCCAATCATGATTTATTGATTATTTAAATTTATGTTGATGACATTATTTTTGGTGCTACTAACCATTGCTTGTGTGAGGAATTTTCTAAGATGATGTAAGGAGAATTTGAGATGTTTATGATGGGTGAGCTTAAATTCTTCCTTGGACTTCAAATCAAGTAGTGCAAAATAGGACTTTTATTAATCAAACTAAATACACTAGGGACATTCTCAAGAAATTTGGTATGGATGGAGCTAAATTAAGCAAGGCTCCTATAAGCACTACCACCAAACTCAACAAAGATGAGAATGGTAAACTTATTGATGAAAAGCATTTTAGAAATATGATTAGATCCCTTCTTTATTTAACTTCTAGTAGACCGAATATCATGTTTGCTACATGATTGTGTGCTAGGTTTTAATATACTCTTAGGGAGTCTCATTTGAACGGTATCAAAAGGATTTTCAAATATCTTTATGGAACAATACATTTAGGACTCTAGTATCCTAGGAGTTCATCCTTTAACTTAATTAGTTATTTGGATGCAAACTTTATCATTAGTTTACTAGATAGAAAAAGCACTTCCTGAACTTGTAAAATTTTAGAAAATTGCTTAGTTTCTTAGTTCAGTAAGAAACAAGTTTTGATTACCTTGTCCACTACTGAAGCATAATATGTGGCGGGTAGTTATTGTTGCTTATAAGTGTTATAGAAAAAATAATAATTTAAAGACTATGGAATTGAACTTGATCACATTCCTATTAAATGTGACAATACAAGTGCTATAAACCTTAGTAAGAATCCTATTTAGCACTCTAAAACTAAGCTATAGACATGAGACATCAGTTCTTGCATGATCATCTGCAACATGGTGATATATTTCTTAATTTCATTGATATTGATCATCAATTAGCAGACATCTTTATCAAGGCTCTTTATAAGGAAAGAATGAATTTTATTAAGCGTGAGCTTAGTATGATTAATGGTTTAAGTTTGTCTTGATACCTTGCATATTTACTATTCTGATGATTAGATTCATGCATTTTCATGTAAGTATTTATATGTGTTTTTGTGTTTATTTTTCATAAATGATACTTATTCAAAAATATATGTTTTCTCATTTTTTATTTGTGGTTATTTTGGGTATTGGATACAGTATCATATTTATCCATAAAAAATAATTATTTTTAAAATTTTGTCAAGTAATTTTTTAATTTTTGCTTTTTAAATTATCCAATTTTATTCAATTTATTGATTACTTAAATAAGCAAATTTATTTCATGAACATCATTTATTGATTTCTCATTTACATGATTGATTTTATTCAAATGTTTATTTTAAATATATTTTTTATTTACTCATGACATTTTGTAATAATTTTCATAAAAATATTTGATTTAGATGCAATTTGATGTGCTTTGCTATTGACTTGATGCATTTGGACCTATTTGTAACATTTTCTAGATTTAATTAAAAAGAATTTAAAAGTTAAAGGGTATCTCTACAATTTGGCTCATGAGCCATTATAGCTTGGCTTGTGACCATTGCTTGTGTCAGGAGTAGTACTCCTCACAAGTGCCCCTCACGATCATGAGGTGCTCATGAGCAGCCCCTTGGCACTTTTTAAAATTCAAATTTGATAAGGATTTTGTTTCTTTTGCACACCTTCTTATTTCAAAATGGCAATCTATAATTTTTTTTAGCATTTTTAGGAATTTATTTAATTATTTTAACCTTTTTTTAAGCCTATATAAACCCTCTAAACTTCTTATTTCTTTTACACATCATTCTCTTGCAAATTAATTTTTTTAAGCAAATTCTATCATCCTCTCTCTATCAAATTCCAAGTGTTATCTCCATAGCCTTAAAAAAGAAGATTACTTAAGATATCTCCTCCTTTGCTAGAAGAGATACCAAAGATTAACCTAAGAAGCAACCTCCTCTCTCCTACACTTTAACTCAATTTAGGGAAAGACTTGCTCAATTTAAGGGAAGGAAAATTATTTCCTCTAAGTACATGTCTCAAGCTACTTTGAAGAAGATAAGATGTTTTAATGAGGTTAGGACTTTACTTGAGAATACGGGTATGTATGATTTTGCCTTTGATGCTTTTCCTACTTATCCATCTTTGGTCCATGAATTTCTTGCTTCCTATTACTTAAGAACCCACCACTTTAATAAGTAAAACCCTATGAATAACATGAGATTTATATTCGATAGGAGAGATAGATTTTTGACATCTCAAGAATTTGATCATATTTTTGGGTTTAGGTAAGGGGGTTTAACTTCTCATATTTCCTTTTGGCTTCTTAATCCTTTTTGGACTCAACATGCTAAACCTAATGCAAAACCTTTTGAAGTGGGAAACACTAAAACATCTAATTTTGCTTCAAAATCTCTTTGGTATGTGCATAGGTTTATTACTTATTCTATTTATGTTAGGGGCTTAAGTAATGAAGTTATTTCTTTTGATGACCTTTTCCTTATTATATGTCTTATTGAAGGCATAGATGTTAAGCTAGGAAGGTGGCTTCAATGGAGGTTTTTTAGTTAGCAAGTGATAGTGTGAATGGAGCTTTGTGTATAAGAGGCTTTATTACCTAAATTGTAACCAAATTTAAAATTTATTTGAACAATATACCTTATATCCCTTTTTCCTTGATGATAAACTCTTGAACAACTTTAGGTAATTCAAACTTGTTAGAAATTTTTGGTCTGGAAAAATAAAGTAAGAGTGAAGATGTTAATGAGGAGCTAGAAAAAGATTTAGAAGACATTAAGCATATAGGCACTTATGGCCTTGAAGGTATTCCAATTGAAGAAGAAATCCCTTCAGAGCATGTTCCTCCTCATTCTCAAAGGAAAAGGACAAAAGGACCTTCCACTTCTCAAAGTGTTGATGATGAACTCGTTTGGGTTGGTGGTTTCTTTGATCATCTTTCCATTATGGAAACCAACTTCAACATAAGGTTTTATTATGTGGATATAAGACTTGATCATTTTTAGCAAAGGATCAATCATATGGAATATGGTATGCATCAATTGTATACTCATCACAACATATAATACAATCAGAATCCTCTTCCTCCACCACCATATTAGATTTTCTTTATTTTTCATCAGTTTATATTTGGTTTATTTCCTATCTATTTTCATTGTTTTAAGCCTTGAGATGCTAGTTTATGTCTTGTGTTTTCGTTTATAATTGATATGTCCATATCATTGTAACTTTTTTTTTTGTTAATGCAATTTTATTAAATTTCCTTTTGAATGTTGACAAAGGTGGTGAAATAATTGAGTTTGTATGTTAATTTCATTTCACAGAAAGAATTATTTTTAAAGATGTACTTGTGTTAATAATGTAACTACTTGAAATAAGGGGAGAAAATTATTTTACATAAATTTTATTTATACATGTATAGTAACATTATAAGTGTGACTCATTTTGTTGTTTCTCATATATGATAACAGACCTTGTTTTGCTTACTTTGTTTATGCATGCATAGTAATATTGTAAGTGTGGCTCATTTTATTATTTATCTTTATTTTCATTATTTTAGTTCTTGCTCCTTCATTTCCTCTGGGATATTTGTTTCCTTTAGGATTATCTCTCTCTCTTTTCCTTTTGTCTTGACAAAAGGAGAGAAAAAGTTATTCATAATTATGTTTATAATATGCTAAGTGCTACAAGATCATGTATGTTAGCTAGCTAAGTTCTATATAATCATGTGATAGTTAAGTTTGTTAAGCTTCAAAATAAGTACTATATGAACTATGTTTGTGATGTATTTAAGTAGTACTACATCCATTGTAATACTGCATGCATTGTAAGTGCTGCTACTTTTATTTATTTAAATATGTTTTTAACACATTTGTTATGTTAGACCACATTTCTCTTTGTTCCTCATGGAGCTATTTTGTATACTTATTTATGTTATTTATTATTGACACGCACACATTATTTATTATTTTATCAAATTGGTTATCAAAGCCAAAAAGGGGGAGATTGTTAGTTATTTGCATGATCAAACTCTTAATTTTGGACTTTGATAAATAATTTATATTCTAATGATTTTCTTTAATTGTGTAGGAAGTTGATTGATTATCAAGAATAATTGTTTAATGATTGTAGACAATGAAATACTCCTTAAAAGAGTAAAAATATGCATTTTGATAAAGTATCTCAATCTATGCAAGTCCCTTATCTTTGAGAAATAATTTTATATGCAAAATATACCAAATTAGACCTATAGTGATCCCCTCATGAGTGCCTTGCAAGCCAAGCCTCTAAAGTGCTTGTTGGAGCAATTTTTGCCAAAAGAGGCGGTGCTCCTCACGAGCTGCTGTCATGATAGTGAGGAGAAGGCTTTAGCTCGTGAGGGCAGTAGAAAAGACTATAATGGCTACTTTCAAATGCAACGACTAGCAGACTTGCTCCTTATGAGCCAGGGTTTGCTCCTCATGACTGTGAGCGATGTTCTAACACAAATAAGTCCAAGATGATTCAAAAATCAACAACAGATGTTGGAGATATAATCAATGCATCCAACATCCATAATTTGAGTTGTTTATCTATATATACAACTCTTGGAGTTCAATTGAAAATTTAAGAAACTTGTTTACTCATTATACTCTTTTAAGCATTAAACTCTCAAAACTCTATTCAATTTCATTTCATATTTGTATAACTCTTATAAAAATTTGTGAGTGTTAGAATATATATTCTTATTCTTCTATTTTGTGGGATTAAGAAAATGAGAAGTGAGATTCTATTTTAATGGAATTGGTTTAATTGTTTATTATTAAAACACTTAGGATTTAGTTTTTAAGTGAGCTTTATAAAACTTAAGTTATAAGATTAAAAAAGTGAGTTCCAAACTCTTATGCAATCACAAATCTTGTAAATAAGATTGTGAGAATTGAAAATCCTAACTTGCAGATAAGTTAGGTAGAGACGTATGATTACTGAGAATTCAAACTCCTTAAATTCTTGTATTCATCATTTTTTTTTCTTAATTTTTTTTTTCAATTCTTGCAAAAAATTCTTTTAATTTTCATTTATTATTCAATTGTCATATTCACTTTCTAAAGTATTTTCAACATTTTATTCTTTTAAAAATAATTTTTCAATTAAATATTTTTCAAAAATAACCCAAAACACATGTTGTCGATTTTATACCCACTGAGGAGCCATGCGTTTTCCATATTTTACCCGTCAAGTGGGTGTCATCTGGCCGTAGAAATGCTTTCTTTTTATTATAATTGTTATTTTTTTGATAGGAGAGGACAACGACTATTGTACTACATGCACAGATCACATGCACTCCACTCTTTTAACCGGATTACATGCTATCCTTGGTGTCTTCTACTATAATAATAATTTATTATCTTTAAATAATAATAATAATAATTTTAAATACATTTACACTTGATTCTTTTTATATTTTTTCATGATATATAATATTTACAATAACTAGTAATTAAACACATGAAAATTGACATTTTGGTTTTTATTTTCATTGGTTCTTTTAGATTCTATTTCTTTTTTATTGTTGTACTGATAGTATTTGTTTTTTTCTTTTCTTGCAATTTTGGTTTTTATTCTTTGCTTGTTGTAATTTACTTGTTGAATTTTTGGCTTTGTTATAGTTATGTGGGTAGTTCTATGAACAATGAGTTAGGGTAATACATGTGGTGGGGAATTGTTATTTAAATTAAAAGATTAATCTTTCTTTGCTCTCGATTTTGATTTCTAGGAAAATGTGGGAACCTTTTTTAGATTGAATTACTATATTGATTTCAATTTTGGGGCTTTACGATATTGATTTTAATTTTTTTATTATTTTCATTTGTTGATTTTTGTTGTATTTTTTTGTTTTTATATTTTTTGTTATTTACTTTTGTTTTGTTATTATTTTTATTTGTTGATTTTTGATTATTTTTTGTTGTTTTGTTGTTTTAATGTTTTTTGTTATTTTCTTTTATTATTTTTTTTGTTAATTTTTGTTGTTTTGTTATTTTCAATTATTATTTTTATTATTAAAAAAACAACAAACAACAACAACTAAAAAAGCAACAAACAACAACCAAACAATAAAAGAAACTAAAAAATAAAAAAATAATAAAAAATTATAAAATATATCAAAAAATTATTATTTTTATTATTAATATTAATAAAAATAAAAAATTTATTTATGACCTTAATTTTATTATTAATACTAAAAAGCAACAATTAACAACAATTTTATTACTAATACTGAAAAGCAATAAGCAACGAAAATCAATAAATAATAACAATTGCAAAAATAATAAATAGCAGTCAAAATAAGAAAAAACAACAATTAAAAAAACAACAGACAGTAATCAAAATAACAAAAAATAACTAAAAAAGTAAAATCTACCAAGCAGATGAGAAAGAAAAGAGAAATCACAGAACATATAAGAAAGAGCACTCCACAAGCCAAGGATGAAGAAAGGTTATACCATACGCGCATAGGGGTTGGGTATGCAATTCAGCAAAGCAATGATGATTTCTTACCGAGGAGCAAGTTTATTTGTACCCCTGTTGAGGACAGTGAAGTTTGTTTATCCTTGAGCCTGAGAAAGTCGAGATTTTTTTGCTTAAACATCAACCAAGCGAATGGAAATTATGAAATATATACAAAAAAAATTATTTTTATTATTAATACTAAAAAAATAAAATTTTTATTAAAACATAATTATTAAAGATTATAGGTAATTTTTAATTTAATTAGCTTAATTTTTATATTTTAAATAATTTTAAGTAGTTATACTAAATAATGATAAGTTCCAAAATTGAAAAAATATTTTTTATTTAAAATAAAAAATTAAAATTATATAAAATATAAAAATTAAATAAATCCTTCAATTAAAAAGAAGAATAAATATATAAAAATTTAATAAATACATAAAAATGAGTTACATAGCAAAAAAAAAAAAAGCCAAAACTGAAAGAAAAGGAAAAAAAATTGAAAAGTAGAGGACCAAAATTGAAAGAAACTAAAGTGCAGAAAAAATTGAGAAGGCGTTGGTCAATTGGACTATGGATTGAAATTTTCTCATTAATTAATTAATTAATTATTTTAGGCCCATAATTGGTTAAATTTAAGTTATAGTCCATTTAGGCCCATTAACTAAAGGTTTTTCCATAACTTGTAAACTTAGCCTCACTTTAGAATAAAGATATATAAAATTAGGTCCACTAATTTAAAGTCTTCAATTATTAGTTGGTGATGCACAATTACACCTGGTGCATTTCGACCAAGGTGTTATTGTTTAGTAACCTTTGGATCCTTTCTCTTAACTTGCTCCTATCTTGTCAGGAAGAACCTGCACTTAGGTCATCCATATTGGATTGGTAGTTAATATTTGAGGATTAGTCTGTAATGGGACTTATATAGGGCTATACCTCTGCATGAACTTAAGGGTTAGGATGAAAGAAATGATGATGCATGCATGGGTGAAATGTCTTGTCTTGTGAAACAGATGGATTAACGTGTATGTATGGCATGATAGTATAATTTTGCTAATGTTATGATGCAAAATGGCTGCACAGAAATTATGAGTTAGGTTATGATAAAACACCTACATATATGTGTGTATGCATGGAGAAAGAAAGGGAAAATAAAATGAACGAACATGATTACTATGAAAACATGCAAAACGAACAAAACATACATATGCAATCACAATCTTCCAACCTTATTGCTCCACACAGTGTTAACTTCTTTCCTAGATGGGTTTTAACCCTTGAATTATACAAGAATTTAAGGATCCATGCTCAAACCAGGCTATCAAAAGCAGGCATAAAAGATAAACCAAAGGACAATTTCTACATGACCGAAAGTAAATGTATAATGTTGACGTAGCATGAATATTACCACATCACAGATAATGCTCGTAGTTTATATGGATCTTATATATGCCCATAAAATATGGTCAGCATAAAGGTCTAGTTCCAATGTATGCTAAGTTAACATTCAATATGTTTACCAAAGCTGTAAAAAAACTTGTTTGAGGGCTTATCACTTAAGTCTTCTTTAAAATAATATGGTTAATCAATTCTCAATTCATTAGGCTAAATTAAGATAGGTGATCATCCACAATCTTAGCAGGATCCTAATGGAAATATCCACTAGTTTGTTTATATAGGTTGAGTCAGGCTTAGGGCTAAGCTTTCCTTTAGTGAGAATGCCCTTTTATAACTAAGGTTACAAACTTTGGTCTGTGTGTCTAGTATTCTTTTACCTACTCAAGAGAAAACTATACTCCATTTTGGACTTGGGAGCTAGGTAGCATCTTTAAACCCTACATCTTTTTTAATTGACTAAAGGCTAAATGTGATAATACTAATATGGTCACCCCATAGCTCGAGTGGAACTATAATGGTGATGTCATCTAGTATTATCAAGGGATAAGGGACTAAGGGTGCGCATGTGATGAGTGTTGTGAGATGTAGGCATGTTATTGTGAAGGTGAGTAAAGTAAGTATATATAATAAGAAACATTCTTTCAATTTCACCCCTTGAACCAAAGATGAATTCCCAGTGGAATTGCCAAAAACCTGTTGTGGTCCATCTTATTTACATGTGTAGGGCAAACGAAACATGATCAGTGGGTCATATTGGGACACACAACTTAGACAACTATTCATAAATTGTTATTAATATAGGAGGGTTTACCTGATTTGGCTTTGTAAATTAGAGTTGCCACCTGACTTTGTTAGGGAATGGGAAAGCAAGTAGGAACTCATTTTCCCTACTAGAGATTTCAAGATTTGGGGGTAGCAATGGGAAAACATTACTTAATTACTTATTCCTCCACCATAGTTTTAGTTTTAATAATGCATTTACCACACTTAAATGTTAGTTAATTTAAAATTGCATTAAATTGAAAAATTGGAACACAAGGTAATTGAATTTGGTGTGCATACATCAATAAGCAAGAACAACCAAATAAGTACATGTTAACCGATCATGATCAACCAAGCAGATTATCAATGCAAGCAAATAGGCAAGTAGCAAACAACATGCAAGCATGCAAGGAATAAGAAGTGAACAAAGCAAACAAAATGACATTAAAGAAAAAAAAGGGGAAAAGGATTAAAGATTACAACCTGTGAAATAACCTATTTTAATAAATATATCCAAAATAGAAAAATAAAGGGGGTTTGAAATTAAGGATTACATCACTTGGAGAATTCTCTATTCTATTAATTACATTGAAAATAGAAAATAAAAGAAAATTTCTATTCTAAAAATGCAATTTTTACCATAAAAATGGGAATTTTATGATAAAAAGTGCAAAATTAATAATAAAAATGAAACAAATTATAAAAATGCAAATAAAATAAGTAAAATGATAAAAATGGAAATTTCATGATAAAAAATGACAAAATAATAATAATAAATGACAAAAATAATAAAAATGTAAATAAAATAATAAAAATGATAAAAATGAATTTTTACCGTAAAAGTAGGAATTTTATGATAAAAAGTGCAAAATTAATAACAAAAAGTGACAAACACAATAAAAATGCAAATAAAATAACAAAAATGATAAAAATGCAATTTTTCCCATAAAAATGAGAATTTTATGATAAATAGTGCAAAATTAATAATAAAAGAAATAGAAATGATAAAAATGTAAATAAAATAATAAAAATGATAAAAATGCAATTTTTACCATAAAACTGGAAATTTTATGTAAAAAGTGCAAAATTAATAATAAAAAATAAAAATAGAAATAAAATAATAAAATAATTTTTACAATAAAAATGGAAATTTTATGACAAAAAGTGAAAAATTAATAATAAAAGAAATAAAAATAAAATAATAAAAATGCAAATAAAATAATAAAAATGATAAAAATGCATTTTTTAGCATAAAATGAAAATTTTATGATAAAAAGTGCAAAATTAATAATAAAAAAATAAAAATGACAAAAATTCAATTTTTACCATAAAAATGAAAATTTTATGATAATAAACACTTAAACTAATTCCTTTAGAATAGAATCTCACTTCCCTTTTTCTTAATGCCAAAAAATAAATGAACAAGAATTTTTATTTTAACACTCACCAACTTTCACAAGAATTATACAAAAATGATTTTGAAAAGGTTTAGAGAGTTTAATTGAATTCTTGAAAGTATATAATGAATAAACTAGTTTCTTAACTTATAAATGATTTTTAGAGGTTGTATTTATACTTGAGCAATTTAATTATAGTTGTTGGAGGCAATATTTTTCCTAATAAAATCAAACTTCATTTGAATGAAATTTGGATTTTCAAATTGTAATTACTCTGGTCCCAATCAAGATTTCATTAGTGTTAGTCTGGACGGGCATAAAGTAGCCGTTAGTAGTTGTTTAATTTGGATTCTTGACTAGTTCTGGGCACTATCCCGGTCGAGACTTAGATTGGTATGAGTTTTGGAAATTCTTCAGAAGTTGATTTAGCTTGGTCTTGGTCCAACTGCTTTGATCACGGTTGGGACTGCCTGGTCTCGAGTGGTGTCCTGGTCGGGGCACTACTTGGGATCTATTCTAGAATTTTGATGAAAACTTGAGAATTTAATCCTAGTTAGGCAGGATAGGTTTCAGTTTGGACTAACATGTCCTAGACTATGTCCCAATCGGGATTGGACCCAGGATTGGTTTTGGAATTTGCTTAAATTGAGCAAAATTGTCCCTGTCTCAATCTTGGTCATGACTATACTTGTGACCATAGTCCAAAGTGTATTTTCTTTGATATTTTATCACCATTTTGACTTTCAATTGAGTCTTATCTTATATACACTTAAAATAAATACATTTAAATGCTCAAAATTAAGTTTGTTAATATCAATATCAAGATTGATTATTGCTAAGATCAACATAAACTCTTTTAATATAATGTTAAAGGGTAAATACTCAAATAAACAAATATTTTATTTTAATAAATATTTTATTGCTATAAGGATAAAAGTGCAATGCCATTTATATTATAAGAAATGACATTAGGGCACATTTATATTAACATCCCTCACACATGTGAACTAAAACAACCTGCCTTTTTTTAACTTTTTTTTTTCTCCTTGCATATGAGCTACCCAACTTCAAGCAATATGGATAGATATTTATCAAAAAATCATTTTTTCTTTTTATTTTATTAATTATAGTGGTTGAATTTAATTTTTTATTCATAATTTTAGTCAAAATAAAATTTTTATTCATTAAAAAATTATTTAATTTATAATTTTTTTAATAATAATAAATAAACTTTTCCTTATTTTTTTTATTTTAGTTAAATAATGTAGTTCATAGCTTAAATAATGTAGGTTCATAAGATAAAAATATGTAGGTTCATTACTTAAATAATGTAAATTTATCGACTTTAACTTTTATGTTTATTGATTATCACCTACAGGTTTATTGACTTTCGCTTGTAGGTTCATTAATATTTTCCTTTCAATCTCTTTTTTTTTTATTTCATTTTATAACTACTATTAAAAATTATCTAGAATTCAATTTTTTTTACAAAAATCTCATTTTTTGTTCTATTTATCATTCTTTTATATTATGCTCTATTTTATTTTATTTTCTAATTATTTTTTAAAATAAATATAAATAAAAAAATTATTTTTTTATTTTATTAATTACAGTGGTTGAATTTAATTTTTTCTTTATGATTTTAGTCAAATAAAATTTCTAGTCATTAAAAAATATTTAATTTTTTATTTTTTAATTATAATAAATAGAGTTTTACTTGTATTTTTATTTTGATTAAATATTATAGATTCATTACTTAAATAATATAGGTTTATAAAATAAAACATATACGTTCATTAGATAGAAAAACTAAACAAATAAATTTGACAAATAATATATTAAAATTATGATGAATATCCAATTAATAAAAAAAATGAATCTTTACTGTACAACTAATGAACTTATATGCAGAAACTAATGAATATGAAATTATAATTAACACAAATAAACAAACACACATAAAATGTTAAAAAAAGTGTTTTAATTCTCACGTATGATGGACTTTTAGTCCATATTGATATATAAATAGAGTCCATGATATAATTTGTCATGTTATCTCCATCCCATAAAGTAAATGTTAGAAGAATTTTCATGTTTCTAAATAAACACAGCCTCTAGTCCTTTGGATCTCATATCGGTTAGATTGTAGCTGTGTGTGTTATAAGCATGACAAGTGCTCTTTCTAATCCGCAATTGCTTGGAAATGAGTACGTGTACAATAAGTCTTAATTTGTTAAAAAAAAAAAAAGCGCTTTGCTTAGGCTCGATCATGGTGACCATGTGTTATAAGTGTGGTATGAACTCTTTCCAATTAGCAATTACCTAAAAATGAGTGCGTGTACAATAAATTTTAATTTGTTAAAAAAAAAACACAACCTCTAGTCTCCTAATCCCAGTATGACTTATTGTGAACAATATTAATACTTTGGCAAAATCCATTATGAAGCTTCTGAATTTACTGAATTTATTTTATTGAGTCTTTATTTTTTTATTATATTTTATTGAACCTTTAAATTTTTATTTAAATAGCTATTGAAAATTTTTTTAACAATCTCAATAAAAAGTATTAAATAACGCTTATAAAAATAGAACTAAATCCATTATGAAGCCTTTGTACTTATTAAATTTATTTTATTAAGCCCTTGTATATTTTCATTGTATTATATTAAATTCTTATATTTTTATTTAAATTCTTAATGATATTATTTTTATATGTAATATTTAATACTATTAATGAGTTTGTCAAATTAAATCTCAATAATTATGTAAATAAAAAAATTTTAACTTAATAAAATGTAATGAAATAATATGAGCTAAATAAATTATAATCTAAGGGCCTGATAAAGATTTTGCATTCGTACTATTTTAAGAAAAAATTGTTGCACTGCCACGTGATTTTTGATCTTCTTTTTTATTTTTTAAATTTATTTGTCAGTGCCCATAATTGGAAACCAACTCCAGCTATTCATCGTCTTTGGCTCTTTGCCATCTGAGCAAATAAAGCAAAGTATAATCTGTGAATTTGGCGTAAGTTTTATTTGTTTCCGCAGATTGAACCAAGGCAGCAAGCAATAGCGATGTCACAACCAATGTGCCCAAGAACAAAGCATTGCTCAGAATGGGCTAGAATTTACATAAACTATTGTCTTTGCAGTGCCAAAGATTGGGTGTCGTTAACTGTGGGATTGATTAGTGTTATTAGTTGGGGTGTTGCTGAGATTCCTCAGATTGTTACCAACTACAAGGCAAAGTCCTGTCAAGGCCTCTCTGTTGCTTTCTTGGCTACATGGATCATTGGGTAACCCATTTATTCATATTTTGTTTTTGCGTTGTATCTCTTCTATGGCCTTCATGTAGTACCAATGCTCTCTCTCACTAAATTGCCCATTTAGATTTAGCGAGCAGAAAAAAAAAAAAAAGCGAAAAGCTTCCTAGTGTTTCCATAAACTTTCCGGGAAATTATATACTTCAGTAGTACCGTAATTTCTGTCAACAATTAAATTAATAGTAATATGTAAATTCTTTAATGGTTGAATTAGTTAGTTGTAGAGAAAGTATTTCCACATGCTCAAGGTGATGCTTTTATCAATAATGGTTGCATGTTTATGCAAAACACACTGCATTTGATGCATTACAATCAAGAATTATCTGCTTGGTTATTCCTTGACGATTGGTATTAAAAAAGAAAAGAAAAGTGTTGCCCCAACAGGTGACAGGGTGGATCCCTGTGGCTTTGTTTCTTTTGTGGAAAGGTTTTCATAAAGTCTTTTCCAGATTTTCTGATGTATTCTGTGCATTGAAACATTGGACAACTAATAGTTTCTTATGGTCAAATCAGTTTTTGGATTTCTACAAATATATAAAGCCATCAATTGTTGGTTGTTATTTCTTGATGTAGGCTACTAAATTAACTAAAAATTACTGTTTTCTTTGGGTACAACGTTCTTTGCTATTCAACTGCAAAGTATAGTTGAAAAAAATGTTGTTATAGGTCAACTTAATGGTTTCTTCATGCATTTTGATCTTAAAGGTGCTCTAAATGGAATTTGAAGAATAAAATTGGACAGGTCAATTGCTTCAACATATTAGTGATACAAATTGACTGTTTAATGAAATTGAAGTTACTCATACCCCATCATCAACATTTGTACTCAAACATGGATGCACCGCATCAAATGATCACAATTTCTCTTTTTGAAGTTGACAACCTTGTGTAGGACATTTGTTCTTATTGCATCTCCTCACTGGCCTTTAGTATTTAAGCTTCTGAATTTATTTATTTATTGTTTTCTTTTTGTGCATGCTGTATTAATTTTATATTTATTTTCAGGGATCTTTTCAACCTTTTTGGATGCATGCTGGAACCAGCTACCGTATGTGCCCTTTCTTATATCTCATTTTGTTCTTTTCATCTTAGATTAACGTGCTCTTAAACAAGAAACATCATAATCATTAAAACCTTGTGACCAGTAAATTGTATTACCATAGCAGCAAGTCAGCAATCTCTTGAAGCACAAGAAGAAGAAAGAGAATGAAAAGATAGCGATAATGCTAGGTCTATACACCTCGCAAAACACAAATGCTAAACTCATACTTCATAGTGACTTGTATAGAATTTCTTGTCCTATTCAGTTTAGTAATCCCAAACTAGGAGAATCTTTTACCAACAGCAGTGTACTGGTTGAACAAATTTCAACATAACATATAGCATTGATAATTAACAGCATTCTAGCAATAGCCCATGTTTTTCCATTTTAATTTTTGAATGGAAGCTAATTTCATCAGTTTGCTAAAATGCAACAAGTGAAACTGTGGTTCTCATAATTGTGCATTTACAAGTTCAACACTATGTTTATGCTTAGGAGAGTTAGAATATGGAATTAGGTGCATATTCTATGTTTTTTTTCTATTCTACATTTATTCTTGGCATGTAATTATCACTAGTACAGTCTTCTTGTTAAAAATCAACTGAAATTTTCCGCTTCATTTTGCAGCTTCCGACCCAGTACTACATGGCTATGGTAAGAAAGTCAATATAGCCACCTTAGCATTTTCGTGCAATTAAATGATTCATTTACATGCTCTCGTGCTCTTATGTTGTCCTGCAGCTGTATACGTTCATCACTATAGTTCTTGCTGCACAAACCATATATTATGGTCATATTTATCATCGAATGAAATGCAACAGATGGTGTCAAGAGGCAAGAATTTTATTTCATTATTTTTGTTATGTCTATTTGCTTCCTATGTACAATGGCGTATTTTGACATGTTAGCTTGCTTTTGATTGTGTGGGAAATCAGATCGCTCTTAGAGTAGTGGAAGCTGACGTAATTTTGTATTGAGAGGTGAATATAAAGTCTAATTCCTATGTCTTGACGGAACAACTTTAATAATGTACTCAGACTTGTCCATCTGCATTAGGCTAATAAATAAACCTAAATGACATTTTTCCTGATTATATGTAGACAAAATTTATGATTGTAGGAGCTAGAAAGGATCTTCGAGGATGTGACTACAGCAGAAACAACACATTAATCCTTTTACTTGGTCAGATTATTGTGATGTCTATTATTCCTTGTCAGATAACTTTAATAATTTGTTATCTTAGCTGGAATGTCACATCTCTTACTTTACAATGAGGAATAACATTCTTGTCAGTATTAGTGCTATTTAAACTGAACTGCTTCCTATTTTGGTGGCAGTAGGTCATGCAATCATTGTACTTCCAGTTGCTGTGATACAATCATTGTACTTCCAGTTGCTGTGATACAATCATTGTACTTCCAGTTGCTGTGATATTCTGGTAAGTTTTATGCTTTATTCACCATAACTTTCTCTTAGTGCTGCAATGCAGGGTCCAATCCTCAACCAAACTGAAGAAGCTACGAAAGTTAAACAAGGAGTTTACAATGGTGGTTTGAAACAAATCAACAATATAGAGAAATTAAGAAATGGACCCAGAACTTTTGACAAAGGAAATGTTTCAAGTTCACCTATTCCTCTTCCTGCATTTACTACCAACAGTTCCCAAGGAAGGGAATTATACTACATGTAAATTTCTGTTCTTTCATCTATTGAAATGACCTAATTTTTGATTGAATCTTGATCGCATGACATTAAGAAGCATCAAGAACACATATGTAATTAACCAAATCAGTATTGGTAAGGCTGGTTCTGGTCCTCTGGCCTGGGACCAGGACCTGAAGCAGTTTCCCTTGTACGGTCCAAGTCCCAGGCTGTTCTGGGGACACTTTGCATGCTGTGAGAGGCAGGTATTTTTTTAAATCCGGTTTGGAACAAGACCAGGCCAGCAGTTTTGGTTCAGGTCAGGTATGGGAGACTGAACCACTAGGGTCTGATCTGGTCATGGTTATGTGGAAGCGCTGAACCCTATCCCATGTTTGTTTTAGCCAGTTCCAGGTCTGAACCAAACCATAGTCATCCCTGAAAATTAGTAATTGAATAACAATAGTAAATTAGTATAAATTAGTATTCTTTGGATGTAGAAATCCTTTAGCATATTTTTCTTCTCATTGATCAAGTCTCACCTAACAAAACACCTATCTTTTTGACAAGAGGTTTTATATAACCGACTAAAATCTGAAAATTTTCTGAAACTGCTTTGTCATAATATTTAAACTTAAATTTCCACAATATGGTTTAGAATTTTCAACGTTTGTACTTTTTTATATGGTTAATTTTGTCAGGTCAGCAAGATCTCTTTCAAGTAGTTATACTGCCACAGCAGGATCCTATTTGGTACATCCTGCATCATATCCAAATAGGAATTCCATTTTGGAGCCTTTGCTTGATGGAGATAGTTTTGCAAATTCTGCACCAAATCTGAATAATGGAGATGGTTCTGCACATTCAGCACCAAATTTGTACCCCAAAACTATGTTATGTGTGGTCAGTCTCATATGCCGAACATACAATGATTTTCACTGAACAGTTCCGTTCTAGTTATAAATTTTTATTCTATATGCCGCTCATTATCATTGGATATTCTTTCTGCAGGTTTTTGCAGTGGCATTCCTTGGCACACTGAATCTTCATGAATCAATAAAGAGTCTAACTTTTCCATTTGAAAATCAAAAACAAGGATTTGTATTGCGAGTAGGACGGAAGATTTTGACGGTAACCCAATCTGAAACTCACTTTTCTTGGTATGAATTTATTGGATTAAATTGCAAATCTGCAGTGAGAAAGGGTGTTTTCCATCATATATCCATCTATTGGCGCTTGCATCTGTTCTTATAATGAAAAAAAATCTAGATGATGATAAATCCAAAAATCAATTGGTGGGAAGGAAGCAAAAAGAACAAACTTGCAAAAATTTATTATCCTTGGCATTACTTTAAAATTTTCAAGTATGCTCTTTTAATGTAGAAGTACAGGAAAGTATAAATACTAGACTACTATTACTAATAATTATGGAGCTAATTCCTATCCCTTTCCATGCATCATTTAACCTTAGTTTGAAAAACTAGATTCCTAGTTATGAAATTTTGAACTTCATCTCATTTTATGGGATTTTCATTGTATTTTCAATGTCCATGAGTGAAGTGCTGATTCACCTAACCAGAAAATCATGTGACTCAACTGAAAGGACATAAGCAGCCACCAGGTCCCTAACACTAGCATATATAAAAAGTTAGTCTTAAAGTCAAATGTCAACATAGGTCATTGGTTATATAAAAAAATACCATAAACCTTACATCTTTGGGAATCCCATCATCTTTTTACAAACCATTGATGCTCTTCTAGGCCTCTTCTTTCAATAGAATTGTCTCTTCAAAGTTCAAAGGCTGAATGTCCTTTATTTTAACCTGAAACTGTTCTTGTCTTTATTGTTCCTTTAATGTAACAAAAATAAGCGCTTTTAATGCTTCAAGATTTTTTTTTTTTTTGCGGAAACCTGATGAGAATTTTTCTTAGTGGAAGCAATTTTAAGTAACTATCATTCCTCGTATATCAGGCATTATTTATCCATCTGTATTGTAATATTTACTACACTTGCAACATTGTTGCTTTGCTCCAATCATGCAGCAAATATGGGTAGCCAGGAAACCACATCTTTCTTCTAATATTTTCAAAATATTCTCTTAGAAATGGTGGATGCTTTGAGGATGTGTTGTACTTCTTTTCTTTTGAACTCTTTGTTTGAATTTTGTGGATGAATATAAGGATTGCAAGACAATGCAGAAGATGAAATGTTATGGTCAGAAGTTTGAAAGGTGAACAGTACACACACACAGACACACACAATACCCAGGGGATCTGGATTTGGAGATCATACCTTAGACCCTAAACCCTAACAGGGATCCTGCACAACATAAATTATGTGAAAATTTACATTCATTTTGCATATACCATTAGATCCTGAGTCTTGCCAGTATAAGAGCCCGGGGTGGTGTTCATAGTTACCGGTGTTTGCATTCTTGAAAATAAACTGTAAAATCAGAAGTGAACAGAATTTTTTTTTTAAAAGAAAATAGGAGAGGGAATCAGCTAGTCAATGGCTAAATAATGCCATAGGGGTGCTTTTTGTTGGCATCGGATGCTAAATAGGAAAACCAAAACTTATGTAGTTCAGCAAGTGAATCTGATATGGATTTTCCTGAAATAAAAGCTCCTATTGATCTTGTAAATAGAAAATCTTTAAAGAAAAACCAGGTTTACTAAAATTAAATATTTAATGTAAAAAAATTTATAATTTTTTTCTGGTCACATGTTTCTACTGTAGTTTGCACAAAATTTCCTCTTTTTTCTGTCTTTGAGTTTGTGATCGCATTTATTGATTAGTATTGCACAAGATATTGTCAAATTGTTTAAATCATGGATGATGATGCAAGAAGGATCTAAAATATCAAGCATCAGGGCAAAAAGCCATAAATCTAGAACTGGTCATTGTCTTTTATATGTTAGTTTTTTGAACTTCACAAGGTTCAGTTAAAAATTGTTTTCTTATTATAAATTTTTGTTGTCATCATTTCAAAAAGGATACTGTTGGGAAAATGAGCACAAATTATGAATTTACTTTGGGATTTCAGGTAACTGAAGGAGCACTGCATGAAAGTGATGCTGAAGGCAGCACTGGGATTGGAACTTTTCTTGGTTGGGGAATGGCTGCTATTTACATGGGTGGACGTCTTCCTCAAATTTTGTTAAATGTAAGTTAAACTTTTCTATAAATCTCTAGGTTTGCAGTAATGCTATTCATTATTGAACTGAAAATGCATTTTGCTTTTGTAATCAATATTCAGTTATTTGTGTGGTCAATTATCCAGGTTACTGGAAAATGCTAGGTGAGTAGAAGTACTAAATGTGGATAAGCAAAAACTATCAAGGCAGAGTAGATATTTAGCTGAGGTGGAAGAAGTGTATTTTCATTTTTAGGCAGTCCATTTTTTTTTTTCTTAATCCTGGCCTGCTTTGATGTTCTGTGCAATTGTTTAAGAAGCTTAGCCTACTTCTTTATCTAATAATTGTAGTTTTACTCATCTTCTTACCTAAATATCCTATGTTAGATCTCCAGTTTGTTCCCTAGTTTTGATCTTTATGTAACATTTGCAGATCAAGAGAGGCAATGTTGAGGTAAGCATGTGACTTTGAAAACTATAGTATTCTCTATTTTCTAAAGCATTATCTTGTGGTGGACATGCCTTTAGCATCTTCCTGCCACCCAACATCGGCTCGCACCAACAAAGGCAAATCTTGTTTTTGTTGTGGTTGGAGCAGGTGGAAAGCACGATAGGTTTGCTAACTTACAATTTTTCTTATATCATCTTCAGGGCCTAAATCCTTTAATGTTCATCTTTGCTTTGGTTGGAAATGCCACATATGTTGCAAGGTGTCTATGATTTCACCATTGTTATCATTGTTAAAATCATGGTGTTTGTATTTTGTTAACAGTTTCTACTGCACATATGGCTATTTTATGAATTGTATTATTTTTCTGACTTATTTGTGGTTTTGTTCTTTCTTCCTCTCTAATTACTTTTGGGTAGCATACTAGTGAGCAGCTTGGAATGGTCAAAAATAAGACCAAATCTACCCTGGTTGGTGGATGCTGGAGGTTGCGTTCTGCTTGATACTTTTGTATCCTTGAAAAAATATTTTTTTAATGCTTCTTTTTTTCTGTAGACTGATACATGGATGACAATTTTCAGTTCTTAAATAATGTCAAGTGCCACTTCCTCCATTCTGCTTATCAAAGAGGACACCATGAGCACATCTAAATGGTTATTATTCTGTAGAGAACCTTAATTTTCTTTACCAGATACTAATTCAATTCATCTACTTTCGATGTTGTACATCCCCATTAAGTACAAGAACAAGACATCTCAGCTGTGATAGTGATAACACAACGTGCTAAATGAGGTATTTCTACTTTCCAACTTTGCTTACATTTGTGCCTGTCCAAATAATCTCTGTATTGTCCTGACATTATTGCTGTTTTTTGGGTTATGTGCCTTGCCGCATTATTGATAGGTGTTGCCCAAAGATTTTAACAATCTTGTATGATCTTTATTTTATTATGGTTTCCATTTTCCTATCAAAGCGCAAATGTAATTGCTTCTTTTATGTGCTGCATTATCTGCCAATTGGCGGAGAATAGGAATCTGCACTAGTTTCATCATTCATGAAAAGGATACAGTCAGAAGGCTTAAGGATTTTTCTTTTTACATCTCTATTTTCATTCTGTCATATTGCCTCTGGTCAAAATTTTGTAGGGACTGACACTAATTGTATTCTAGCATTCAGGTAAAGCTGAATTTTGATAATTGACTTGCAGACACTCAAAATTCAACTTGATAAAAGCTTAGTTACACTTGTTCATTGAAGTTGATAAGCCAGAGATATTTTAAATATCATTCCAGAATGAAGTCAAACTTGAGTTAAATTTATTTTCAGTCTAAGATTTATCCTATGTTAGGCAGATTTAAGTGCTTGCAAATGAGCTCATTTTTGTTGACAAGATAAACTTGATTTTGGTTTAAGTGAATACTTTCAATGAAGATGGAAGAACTCCTTAATAAGAGTAACAAATTATTCAAGACATCTATGTTAGATCATGTGGCCTAGAATATTGAAGTTACGAGAGAAAGAAAGAGTGACTACAGTGACTGAAGATGAAAAAGTGATAACGAATATAATAACACAAATTTTTTATGGTATAACCCTTAACCAGGTGGACTGGTGAAAAAAATCCCAACTAATTTTTTTTTACTAGGGCTTTGTTCAATGTCAAAAAAGATATTGGATTATGCATACTAAACTAGAAGGATGGTAGTTTTTGAAGTCTTGAAATGTCCAAAATAAATGCTCTACTGTTCTAAGTTTGTTTAAGGTTTCATAAATAACTCACTTTCTTAGTTAGAGGATTGTTGAGTGTCACCAATTTATAAAAGATCTCATTAATGACCTATTTTTAGCAGTTCGGAGTTTGCTGCTTTGTGTTTGGAGTTTCCTGTTAGCTAATATTATGTCGAGGACATATTCAAGTCTATTTGATCACTGCACTTAATAGAGGATAATAAAATTGTCAAGGTTTGCTTATTAGACAAATGATACTTCTACACATTGGAGCATTGAAATTTAATGAATAAGCAGAACTTGAATGGTAAACTAATTGAGCTTGAACATGTCAAACTCAAAAGTCTATCCAACTCATATGCAGGCTTATCTTGGAGTTGAACTTTTGGTTTCAACTTGTTCAGTTGTTATTATTAATACACGATTTTCTTTTTAGACTTGTCCAATTACTTTTCCTGAAGTGATTGCTCTCTTCAATGTAGATCTTTTTGAACAGTTTTAGATGCTTACATGAGTGAGGAAAATGGACTGAATTCAGATTTCCCAGAATGCTCAGCCTGGTGGGAGCTTTTGCAACCTCTGGAATCTTGTGGCCGTAATTTTTCAATTCTCTTAGTTGTTACATTTTGTCAAAACCCCTCATTCTAGTTTCCTTTCATTTTCTTTTGGGATAATGACATCAATAGTGTTTGAATTTTTTAAATTTTGATAATTTGAGATTTAACTGTTTTATTATAATAATTAAGGAGGGCAATTTGTAAAAAATAAAAAATAAAAATTACAAGTGTACATAGTAGATTACCAATAAATTTAATTTAAACTAATTGCACATGTAGATCATACAAAAATTACTTACCTGAAATCACATATACAAATATATGCTGTTTCATAAATAAAAGATTTTATAGCTCATAAAATTAAAAAGACAAAAGGGGTTATTAAAGCCTCCCAAAAGTTTTGTATGATATACAAGTGCATTCTTTAATTTTTGAAAATATGTTAAAAATCTTTCTGAGATTGAGTTATGCCACTAAATTTTTTTTGTTAGTTTTTGATATCAGTCAGGAACAAATGGTAAATTTGTGGCTGAAAATATCTTTTTAAGTTTTTGTACTTTTAGTTATTTATTTATTTTTTCAACTTCACCATCTTACGCTCCCCTAGCAAGTTGCCCTCTCAACTTGGATGCAATGGTCAATTAGTAAATAAAATTAATGGACAAATGGTCATTCAGACCCTTCAACTTATATACTCAGGGCATATAGGTCAAAAAATTGAGCATAACCAATTCTCCTCTCCTAATTTATGAACCTTAGTTCTCATCAGCATCCACTTCCATCGCTACCTGTAGCCACCTCTTCATAACCACCCCACTGTCGCCTCTCCATTACAATTCGCCACAGCCTCGCTTTTAGCTTTTCACCGTCAACCGCCAAAAACCAAGATAACTTCACTGAAGAATCCGTCGATTTCAACCTCCTCCGCCTTGATTCCACCTCCACTAACACCACTTACTTTCATTCTCCATGCACCGCATGCGGTTGTTCTTTTATGGTTATTCTTCTTCTGGGCAACAACTACTTTTGCTGCTGCTACAATCCCTACTTCAAAGGCAATAACCACTTCTCTGCCTCCACGTCCACCATTGCTCAGGAGGACTGTCTCTGACCTATCTCCTAATAACAGCGCATCAAGATCATCGAATTCCAATGAATCCGCTACTGATTTGACCTCCAATTAATTCCAATGACTTTGCTGCTGATCTTTAATTGATGCTATGTGTTCTAATGAAGAAATGAACTTTCTTCTTATTTTAGTCATCTTTGTTGTTTTTTCAAATTTTAGTCATCTCTGTTGTTTTTTCAAATTCTGCTCTTTTTCTTGATAATTTACACTCTTCCTATGTTGGTGGCTTTGGAAATCGAATGATTTAGGATTTTGCAGAGACTTTATATTGTTGAAATTTTATAGAAAAAGTTGTAAACTTTTGAGTTTGAATTTTGTGAAAACTTTTGATCTTCAATTGATCAGTTTGTTTTTGAATATATGAATTACATATTCATGAAAAGGTATGTGCTTTAGAGCTATTTTCATTCAGTTGCTAACTTTCATTCTCTCATTTAAAAAAAAAAAAAAACAAAAATCATTGTCTCCTTCCTTTTTAAAGTTCTTTCACTTGTAATGCACAATATTCTTCCTTGTAATGGCTGCTTGATCAAGCGTGGATTATAGATTCCTGATCAGTGCTATTTTTGAGGAGCAGATGGTGAAACACTGATCCATATTTTCAAGGATTGCCCTTGGGTTAGAGGAGTCTAGTTCTTGTCCCCTATGGGATTGCGTATTGATAATTTACAGGTTGATAATATGTGGGATTGGTTTGCTTATTTGCTCAAAGTTTGCTCCTAAGAAATTTTGTCTCGTATTGTTTATCAATGGTGGTTCATTTCGTATAATCGCAATTTACTTCGATTGGGCTAGGATGTCTTCTCGGTGGAGGCTTAAGTGAGTCATGCCTCTTCCAACTACGATCAATTCTTAAATCATACTGGGTCTCAACACCATCTGGAAGTATTGACTTCTATTCCTGATAAATGGTCTCTGCCACCACAGGGTGTGATTAAAATTAATTCTGACGCAGCCTTTTCTTCAACTACTGATCAAGGTGGTCTTGGAGTTGTTGCCCGGAACAATATGGGAGAGATTTTATTTTCAGCTGGTTGTTTAGTTAATTCCAAGCTAGATATTGAACTACTGGAATCTCAAGCTTAGCTAATGGGTCTGCAAAAAGCTTTGTTAATCGGTTTGCAAAAGCCTTTATTAAATCTCAAGCTTTAATCTTTTCTTTTAAGAATAATGGACTTAAGAGTCCCACCTAAATTTCTTCAATGAAGCTTGTAATATTATTTTATTCATCAAAAGCAACATCAACAGTGACAGCAGTGTTCTTCCCCCAATAGTGGAAACTTTGTAGTGTTTTTCAATGTTTTCCTTTTGTATAAATTCTATGTTTTTGAATTTGTGAATTATGAATTAGCGGCGATAGTTATAATTACTGCAGTGGTGATGAAAATGTGAGAAGGAGATAGATGAGGATTGGAAGAGGGTAAAAGACAGAATGTGGACATGTGAAATGAATATTTTTAGTTTATGTTTTTTGTTTTTAAAAATAATATTTTCATAATATATAGACATGTCGTTGAATAAAGTAATAAAATATCAATTCACTGTCCTTCAATTGAAGTTGCATTCCTCGCTCCAAAATTTGGTCAAAATTTGGATTTAAATTGTCTAAAAATAGAAGTTTTGGGCTTAATTATTGCAAAAGTTCAAATTTGACTTATATGTCCCGAGCATATAAGTTGAAGGGTCTGAATGACCATTTATCCTAAAATTAATTGGCTACCAACGTGCCAAATTTGATTAATCAGCTTATATTAGCTTTTAAAATTTCAATTCAGTCCAAATTAATTTTTTAAATTTATTCACCTAGAACTTTATACATTGACCAATTAAATTCAATTTTTAAGTTTTAAAATATAAAAGTTGTCTCTTATATATTTTAAAATTTGACTTAAATTGAACTTAATTACTATTGTATAAAATATTTTAGGCAAATTAATTAATAAATAAGTTTGCAGTAAATTTAATTTTATTATTTTATAAAAAAACATATCTTCCATATTTTTTTCCTTATGGGTAGCCAGGTAGGTAATGTTATTAATTTTTATTTAATTCACTCAAAATATTTTATAAGTTAGAATTAGATTCAATTTATTCTACATTTTAAAATATACAAGACATGTATTTTTAATAATTAAAATTTTGAATTTTTTAAGATAAGAACTTTTTTCTAATTTTTCTTTATTTCTTTATATATATATATATATATATATATATATCTGGTTTGATCGGCCCGTAATAGGGGGTAAACTGTGGACATTCGGTTTAATCGCCCGCAATGAAACCTAATGATGAGAACGTGCAAAGCTTGAATGCAAGAGAAGCTGAAAACCTCCTTGAAAATGGACCTAAAAGCCTGAATTTCTATCTCTATAGAACCCAAGCCCATTTTAGCCTAAAGGCCGAATTCTAGGTCAAGGCTAGTAAGGCGACGCCTCATCAAACCAGCCACTTGTATTTACATTAAATGCAAATGTGACAATGGTGGTATAGTTGGTGGGCCTTACACATTTACAAGCCTAAATATTGTGTGAAAATGAGACTTTTTAGGTAAGGAAAAAAAAAAGAGTAATGATGGGAATAAAAAGTGAATGTCATGTCTAAACATAAGGGAGCTTAAAAGGGGATATTGGAGAGAGAAAAAAGAAAGAAAAAAAAGGTTGGCAACCATTAGCAACTTGGAAAAAAAGGAGGAGAGAGCTCTGAAAAAGAAGAAGGGGACGTTCTTGGAGGAAAAAAGGAGGAACCAAACCAAAAGGTTCATCCTCAAAGAAGGAGAAAGGGAAACTCTTGCATTCAGATGAAGTTTGAAATCAAAATCAATCTTTGAGGGCCAATTACTTTGGGAAACAAGCTCATAAAGCAGTAATGATCCTCATTTCTTTTCAATATTGAAGTTGTAGATTTGGGTAAGCTTTTGTTTACTTATTTATTTAGTTATTTCTTAGATCCATTGTTCACTTTATGCGACGCTTATGATATGATCATCTAAATTACTAAGTATAGTTACAAATCTTTAGTTATTTGCATGTGATCTTGTTTACTTAATATTCAAGAAGCTTGTTAAGTTACTGTTCTGATTGTTAGTTAGATGATTGTCTCTTCAAAGAGACACCACCTTTTTGGCCTGAGGCGATCTAGTATCACCTCTATGCCTAGAGGTGACACCTCATTGATGAGGTGATCGTCACTCTAATAGAACCATGTGTCTTCATATTATTTTGTCTTATTCATTTCATGCATTTTATTTTAGGGTTTACATGTATTTTCATGTTTTCATGTCTCATTTGTACTTATATGATTATTTAACTATTTTATTTAATTAATGCTTGAGTGTCTATTATCCTTCTTTGTATCAATTTGATCCATGAATTAACTGTGTGGTTCCTTTTATAGGATTTTATGTATTCGTGAGGCTAATACTTTGTTCATTACAAGATTTTGGGGTGAATTAAATAACTTAATCTTAACTCATGTTCTTTTAGTTTACCGTCCTTTTTCATTATGATTAACTCCTGTTTATTTTTGATTTATTTTCAATTTATTGCATTCCCTTTAGTTTATCTTCAATTTATTATTGGTTTATTTTCAGTATTTTATATGTTCTCTTGCATGTAAAAGAGTTGTAACTCATTTCTCCTCTCCCCATTTCTTTGCATGTGTATTTATTTATTTATTATTGCTTTTATGGATGTTTATAAATCATTACTTATAGTAGATGTTGGGTTTGTAAGTATGGAATTAGACTAATGTGCAAATATGGATTTAATTGTAAAATGTGGAAATGGTTTGAAGAAAATATTTATTGCATGTTAATAAGGAGATAATTGAATAATTAAAGATGATAAAATACAAAACACAAATGGAGGCCAAACGCAAGGTTGGGTGGGCATTCCAAAAGCTCATACCCAATTTTTCAACTCGTTCTCTAATGATGGCATCTAAGAACCTCCGTGGAATCTAGTTGCCGTATAATGTCTTGGCTTTTATTCGGGTGGCGAATCCTTTTCTAATTTTGGGCTACAAGCCTATTTTGTATTTCTTAGTAGGCCTTAAGCCTACACAGTGCCGTGGTTGCTAAATACTTGGGTGTGCATTTAACCTTGCCGCCTACAGTTTTGACTCCACTGGGAATAGAGAAACTGATTCCAAGTGTTTTGTATTTTATCATTTTTAATTATTTTCTTATTTCTTTTGCATTTCTATTGCATTCACTACACATTTCACACAAAGAGCACTTAGTCCCAAGTAACTCGATAATAGCCTTTGCTTTGCTACTTATGTTTCACTTAAACCTGGTGGTTGACTATTTGATTATTATCACTCATAGCGTATACTTATCTGCGTCGTATGGACCATTAAGTGGGGAGATGCAAATGGAGGTATATTGTTATATAAGCCATAACCTACTACCCGAGACTTAAGCTCATGTAATGACTTAACAATTTTCTTTAGGTTTTTCCTAAATGCATGTGCTTTATGCCATATAGTGGATTCTTGAAATCAATCCCAAGCCCATTATAAATGGACCTTATCAAAATGGGATTCTTATGCCTATTCAAGCCCATTATAAATAAACCTTGTCAAGATGCACCTTTTATGCCGATCTTTTACCTTATGGACCTTGACAACTTAGGCCTTTAATGGTAAATTTTGGCGTATTAAGAATGGACTTTGGATTTATATAAAGAGTTCACACTTATTTGATTGTTTAGAGAGTTTTCATATGTACATTGATCTTACCATTCCCTGTTGATGATTAAGACCCAGACCAAAAATCTTAAGGAAAGAAACTCTTTATTGAACACGTGTGTGGGAGAAATAAGGGTGGAGATTATCATTCTTTAATTATGTTTTTTTCCTTTTGCTATGTGTAAATAGATTTTGTGTTTCTCTTTTCTTTCTTAATAATAATAATAATAATAATAATATGAGCCTGCATATCATGCATACACATCATGCATAAGTTCTAACTAGTGGTGGTTGCGGGTATAGATCCGCGATAGTTTTCAATGTGGATATGGTCTGGCATTGGTCGTTTAGTTAGAACTCTTAGAGAAATAGTAATGGCAGGTGGTTTTGATCCTGAAGCTTTTAAGGAATAGTCGAAAGAGAAAATAATTGAATAGACTTATTCAATTATGCGGGAGATGATACCAAATATGATGGGACAAGCTAGACAGTAACCACCAGCACAACAGCCACCACTTTTAAATCTCGAAGCCAAAATTCCTACAAGGCAACAAGTGAAAGATGATTTTGAGACTTTGGTAGCCGAACTAGTGGCTCGATATAATGTGACTATAAGCACCCAATTACACGATGCAATTATGCATAGTGCGACGAAAGCCCCTATGATGAAAAATTAATCGAGAAATTGATCTATAGTGCTGAAATTTGAGATTTTGAGGACTAAATTGTAATATTTTTTGGACCTAATTGTAAAATCTTGATTTTAGAATTTAAAAAAAAAAATTAATTTTTTGGGAACATTAAGCAAATTGCCAGTCGGCATTTGGCTAATGCTAACCGGCATTTGCCTAATGCCGATCGGTATTAAGGGACTTTTTATTTTTTTTTTCAGTATTTTACGTTCTTTTTTAGTGTTTTTTATATTTTATGATTGTTCTAAAATTAATAAAGAAATTAATTTTAATATTTTTTGTGTACAATACGCTTCCATTACGTGTATCTTTTTTGAAATCCTATTATCCTGATTTTGATTTTTAAAAAAATAGAGCGCTCCTATGATCACATAAGAGGTTAATAGTGCTGTGATCACAGGAGTTGTTAGTGCAGGATAAAAAGGAAAGAAAGGAATAGAGAGAGGACAGTACTGGAGAGGCTAGGGTTTTCAAAACAAAAAATTTTAAGAGAAAAAAATGCAAAAAAAACCTTATATTGTAGGGTTTCAAAGGAACTTTTCCTTTTCAAAAGAAAATAGACATTTTTAAAGTCTAGGAAATCAAGAAGAAAAACAATAGAGTCAATTCCAAATGGTAAAAATCACAGTCTGAGGGGCCATCTAACTGCATTTACACAACATCTTCCACTCTTTTCTTTTCTTTTCCTTTATGTTAATTTTACTTGTTTATTTTATTGATTCATTACTGATTAATTTTTTTATTATTTTTTGTTTGTTTTTATTGATGTCCTGCGGTGCCTTGGACGGGAGGTTGGAGATATGTGATTTTTTTCGACAATAACTATTGAAGAATCCATGGAATGCCATGGACTAAAGACTGTAAAACTCCTATAGGATTTAGATTTTTTATTTCTCTGTGTTATTTATTCATTTATTACTTATGGGCTGTAATTAATTTTCTTTTGATTCTTTGCACTATAGGTTGTAATAGCCTTAATAGTGGGAAAATAGTAGAATTCTAATTCTCTGCACTAAAATTGATTAGTAATTAGGGTTTCACTAGGTAAAAATCAATTAAAATCAATGATGGCAGTAGTAAATTAGGGTTTACATGTAATTGATTTAGGTTTTTTAGAAAATCATATAAATTTTGTGTTTAATTTGATTTTGTTATGATTTTTGTTTGGTTTTTATTTTTTGGTCTTTTAATTCTTTAGGCCCTAAGCCCATGATTAGGTCTAATTCACTTAAAATAGGTTTATAAATGATTTAGGTTAATTAATTACTTAAAATCAATTTAAGCCCATTAGATTAATGTAGACTTAGGCTCATTTTTTAACTAAAATTAAGCTTAGCCCATTTAATTTCATTTCCTTTAAAATAAATAGACTTAGACCCACATTTCATTTAAAATAAAATCAAGTTAGACTAGGCCCACTTATAAAATTCAATTTCTTTAAAACTTATAGATTTTGGCCCACCTTTAGATAATTCAAATAAGTAGACTTAAGTTTATTAATTAAAATGTAGGCCCACCTTTAGTCCATTTCATTTGTAAATAAAAAGTGTAAATCTATCTTACTTTCAATAAAATTAACATAGTTTAGACTTAGGGATGATGCGCTTGAATGCATTTTTATGTGTAATTTTATTGACTAGATGCCTTAGGGATAGATGGATGTTCAAATAGGGTTTAATAAAATTGTATGTAATTAGAGAATTAAGTAATAATTTATAAAGTAATTCTAAATGAACATGAGACTAAAAGAAGTTACTTTCCATTATCAGAATCTCCTGGTTATAGTGCTAACTTTCTTTTAGAGAATCGAGTACCGCCAATCGAATTGTCCCAGTTATTACCCTAGGTGGCAACTCCTCTTCTCCATGCTATGACTTTGCCGTATAGTAGTGTGTTCCCTAAGGCCCTGAGCCTAAACAGTGTCACAGTTGCTAAAATCCTAGGCACGCACTAAACCCTGCCGTCTACAATGACTCTCTCTAAAAATATGGAAATTAGGCTAAGGTATTACCAAAGCTATGGCTCAGGTATAGATGATGATGAAAGAGAAATGGATTGATGCCCTTGATGGATTATGCTAATCTAGATCTAGATAAAAATGATGATCCTTTACCTTGGAAGTTTAAATTCTCTGATATGAAGAAATATACTGGCACTAATGATCCTTATTTGCATTTGAAGTAGTATGTGACTTATATGAAAATAACTAGCTTGACTAAGGCACAGATTGTGAAACAATTTCCTTTGTCTCTAGAAGGGGCTCCCAACCATTGGTATTATGCCTTGCAATCACACGTGCAAAGTGATTGGAAAGATTTATGTGCTGCTTTTGTAAAGAAATATGGGTTGAACAACCAAATGGACATATCTCTCAATGACTTATAGAATACTAAGTAGCAGTTAATTGAATCCTTTATCGATTACTTGACTATATTGAGAGGAAAATTGGCACAGATGAAGCATAGACCTACCGAGGCTAATCAACTAGAAATAACAATTAAAGGTTGTGGTCCTTTGTTATCTAGGAAGTTGAAAGATCTTAGGATTTGGAATTTTAAGGAATTGTATAGGTTCAGGGTCTAAAAGAAGTATGACTTGGCTTAGGAAAATAGTTTTTTTAGGGGAAGATTTGCGGGCAAAAAAGTAATAGGTTCAAGCAGGAAAGTGCAAATTAGTGCTATCAAACAATTCAGTAGTAATGCACAGATTAATGCTGTCAGACAACCTCAAAGGTTTTTGAACTTAGGTAGGCCTATGTTGAAAGTTCTGAAGAAACTGCTAGAGAAGAACCTTCTACAACCTTCACCAAATGCCAACCCAAAATTCTATTGCAAATACCATTAAGCTATTGGACATGATACTAATGTCTGTACCTAATTGAAGCATAAAATTCAAGACCTAATTGACTTAGGAAAGATCACTAACCCTAAAACCTGAAAACCAAACAATTAAAACAAGCCTTTTCCTAACTACCAAACTGTTCTGCCACCAACGTACCCATTCTTATAATCAACACAGGTCTAATGGAGGAGCAAGTCTTAAACTCTTTCGTTGATGCCGCACATAGCTCACTAAAACCCCAAACCTAAAGACCTAAATCAAAATGAGTAGCCTTTGGGACTTGATGTGAATGTCTTAGATATTTGGAGTTTTGATGATGAAGAGGGAGCACACATTGACCTGTAGAATAATGAGGAGAAAAAGGAGAGTCAATTAGTTGTGAAAGTTGAAAAGAAAAAAGAAGAAACCAAACCGAATGAATCTGAACCGAAGGAGAAGGAAGAGGGTTCAAAAGGGGAAGTGAAGAAAGAAGAGACTATTGCCAGTGTTTAGGAATTGCTTATGCATTCTCAGGATCATAGCGAAGCACTAGTTTTGGCTTATGATAAAATGAAGATATGTATAAACTGCACTCATGAGAAAATGGTTAGTCATTGATGGAGACCTCCTAAGGTGCTATTGTATTTTTTGACAATGATCTACCGTTGGAAAGAAGGGACCATCACAAGGCCTTATTCAATAAAGTTGAGGTAAAATGGTAGCTAACTTACTGCGTGATGGTGGATAATGGTGCTGCCATTAATGTGTGTTCATTGTAGATTCTATTGAAGTTAGGATTGACTGTGGCTAACTTGAAATCTTATAAGCTGATTATCAAGGTTTATGATGATACAAAAAGGTATGTTGAGGGAATGTTAAGAGCATTAGTCAAGATCATACCTATTGAGACTTAGGTCAACCTACATTGATTAACATTCTTATGACTTTTGCTATCCTACTAGGAAGGTCGTGATTTCATCCTTTGGGTGTTGTGCCATCCACTATCTATAAGAAGATAAAATTCCCGTATGAGTGCAATGTCATTACCATCTCAGTGAAAACTGAGGTTGCCATAGTCGCTCTAAAGCTAGCCCTTAAGGAGATTCCAATAAGCCTAAGTTTCGAAGTCTGCATGATTTATGAGGATGAGCTAGATAAGAAAGTTATGAGCATGATGAAGAACATAAAGTTTATGCCTGGTTTAAGACTAGGAAAGAATTAGAGTGGGTCTCCTAAGTTTATGGATCCAAAGCCCTATTTTAAAGTATGGGATTGGGTATTCTAGGCCTGAGGATTTAAAGATGAAGAAGCAGTTGCCTCTAAAACTAGAGAACAAGGACTATGGGATGTGTTTGCTAAATAAGGTACTGATTATCTATATACGGGGACACTTAAACCTCTTTTGATGGCTAGGGAAGTGATTATGGGATTTGAGATCTTAGTCAAGTATATGAATGGGGTGAAGAGAACCGTTGCTGAGGAAAGTCTTATAGAAGAGTTGGTACCAGCTAAAGAAGAATCTAAGGAGGTCATTGCTGCTTTAGAGTTGAAGAACGCTATTGATCAGAATGAGGAGCTGGATTTCAATACCTATGTCCTAAATTCTATCATGGATCTTTTATATGATGATCTTAATGTTTCTCTTTCTACCTTATTTGAAACTAATGACTTGTTCTTTTCTAAAGTTAATGCAATGAAGTCAGACTTTGCTTATTTGTATGATGTGTTTCATAATGGTTATTCTGTTTATGATGATCATTTTATGCATATGTTTGACATTAATTCTATACAAACTGAATCATTTAATCTAGGCATAAATGATTACCCTAAGAATATACTGATTACTTCTGCTTTAACTTATGGTGAGAGAGAAAAATGAAAGAAACATTAATAAGAAGAAAAAAAGTATTTACTTAGGGTTATGAGGATATGCTTGGAATCCATTAGGAGATCTTAAAACACATGATCCCTATATATACTCACATATCATCAATAAAGCAGAAGAAGAGGAGGTTAAGGCTAAAATGGGCTTTTTTAGTTAAGGAAGGAGTTAAGAAGTAGCTAAAGGCAAAGTTCTTAGAGTTAGTAGAGGACACCCAATGGTTAGTGAATATAGTTCTGGTCCCCCAAGAAAAATGGAAGCATCAGGATGTGCGTGGACTACAGAGATTTAAATAAAGCTTGCCCAAAAGATGACTTTCCACTACCATATATTGAGATGCTTGTTAATAGTGTAGCTTCCAGTGCCATGTACTCTTTCATAGATGGTCTGTTAGGATACAACTAGATCATGATGGTAATAATTAAGAAGCTAGAAACGTCTTTCACTACTGAATGGGGTATCTACTATTACTTGGTCATGCCATTTAAATTGAAGAATGTAAGTGCTGCTTATTAGACAATGGCTATAACACTACTACAAGACATGATCCACAAGGAAATAAACCTATACATGGATGATATGATGGCAAAATCTCCCACTAGAGAAGGGCATTTTGAAGCCTTAGACAAATTCTTTATGAGATTTGAAAAGTATAATCTCAAATGAAACCCAAAGAAGTGTGTTTTAGGGGTAACATATGGGAAACTACTAGGGTACATCATCAGATAGAAAGGGATAGAAGTGGACCCAGGAAAAGTTAAAGCAATCAGGGAAATGCCTACATTAAGAAATGAAAAAGAAGTGAAAGGGTTCATTAGGTGACTGCAGTATATTAGTAGGTTCATAGCCAAGTTGATTATTATTTGTGAGCTAATCTTTAAGCTTTTAAAGAAAAATTAACTAGTAATTTGGAATGATAAATGTCAATAGGCTTTTGAAGCTATTAAGAATTACTTGATGAATCCTCTAGGTTTACAGCCGTTGAAGCCAGGTAAATCTTTAAATCTCTATTTGGCAATTGAGAAAGAAGTAGTAGGCGTGATGTTGGCTTAAGATGGTAAAAGGAAAGTTGAGCATGCAGTGTATTACTTGAGCAAGAAACTTTCACCGTATGAAGCCAACTATAGCATGGTAAAGAAGACGTGCTTAGCCGTAATCTAGGCAACTAAAAAACTTTGGCATTATTTTTAATCTTACAAAGTGCAGGCGGTCTCTAAACATGACACCCTTATATGCCTCTAACAGACTCCCTCGCTAATAAGAAAATTATCCAGATGGTTGGTTCTACTCATTGAATTAGATATAGACTACATAGCAATGAAAATATTAAAAGGGAGAGCAGTAGTAGACCTTTTGGCTTAGAATTCAGTAGATGATGAACAAGAGTGGGAGCTAGAGTTTCCAGATGAACATCTAGGGGCAATAAAGGTCCAATGATGGAAAATGTATTTTTATGGAGCTGTCAACAATATAGGAACAGACATTAGTGTAATTTTAATTACGTTAGAAGGAGAGATAATCCTGATAGCAAAAAGACTAGAGTTTGAGGTGATAAATAATCAAGCTAAATATAAGGCTTGTATTTTTTAGTCGGAGGCACTTCAGAATGTGGGGGCAGAAGATGTTGCTATATATGGAGACTCTATGCTAGTTGTAAAGCAAGCTTCCAAAGAATAGGAAGTAAAAGAAGATAAGCTGCATTTGTATTGGGACTATTTGGCTACTATTTTATTATCTTTTACCCAATGCAAGTTTATTCATTTTCCCCAAGATAATAATTAACTAGCTGATGCTCTAGCTACTTTAGCTTTGGTATGGGAAAGTGGAAAGCCAGTAGTGTTAAGCCCCTTGTTTTAGTAAAATCTCAAAACCCTTGTTATGAAGAGATAAGGGTGACATCAATTGATATTCTTTAAAAGCCTTGTTTCATAATTTGCAATTGTATTTAAAAATAGGACAATTTCCATAAGATGTCGATAAGAAATAAAGAAAGTCTTTAAGAATTTTGTCTTGACAATTTATTAGTTATAATGACATATTGTACAAGAGAATGCCAATGGGGGTTCATATGAGATGTATGGATAAAAATGAAGCTCAAAGACTCATGGAATCAATTCACGAAGGAGTATGTGGGCCACATATGAATGGGACAGTTTTAGTGGGTTACTTTTGGTTAAACATAAAGACAAATTGTGTTAAGTTTGTGAAAAAGTGCCATAACTGCCAAGCTTATAGGGATGTTAGTCATTTTCTATCCATAGAACTTTAAGAAATGACTTTGCCTTGGCCATCTATAGTTTAGGGAATTGATATTATAGGGGAGATAAGGTAGAGAGCATCAAATAGTCATTGGTACATCATGGTGGAGATTGATTATTTCTCTAAGTGGGTTAAAACTAAATCTTATACTACTGTCAGCTCAAAACAAATGGCAAGGTTCATTGAAAAGAACATAATTTACAGATATGGACTACATCATTATATTGTTATAGATAATAGGGTTCAATTTTAGGCAAAGATAGCTACATTGCTAAAAGAATATAAAATTGAATACCATAAGTCATCACCATATAGGCCATAAATGAATGGGGTGGTGGAAGCTGCAAACAAAAATGTAAAGAAGATCCTGGCCAAGATGATATAGAATTACCAGGATTGGGTGAATTATCTACAATTTGCATTTTAGGGATATAGGACTACTACTACTAGGACATCAACTGGGGTCACTCCATATTCCTTGGTGTATGGGTGTGAAGCTGTATTGCCAGTAGAGGTTGAGATTCTATAATTAAGGGTGGAATCCAAAATCCCTGAGTACCAATAGGTAGAAAGCCAATTGGCGCAGTTGACACTATTGGATAAGAAGAGAATGAAAACTATGTATCATTCTCAGATGTATTAGAAAAGAATGGGTTGGGCCTATAATAAGAAAATCAAGCCAGGAAATAATAAAGAGGGTGATTTAGTGCTGAAGCTCACTAAGACAATCATGACTGACATGCGGGGTAAGTTCAAGTCAAACTAGGAAGGTCCGTATGTAGTGAAAAAGTTATTCTCTAAAGGCATTGCTGTTTTTTTTTGACTTGGAAGGGAATGAGTTCAAAGAGCTTATTAACCTAGAAAAACTCAAGAAGTACTTTCTGTAAAAGACTTGCTAAGGAGAAAACCTTAAAAAGAGGCTATCTAGGAAAAAATTAGAGATAAAAAAATTAAAATAAAAAGTCTCACTATATTAAAAACCTTAAAAGAGGTAGTCCAGGAAAAAATTAAGGACGAGTAAAAGGAGAGAAAGAAAAAAAATGGTTAGTTGGAAAACTTGTAAGGGCAAGCCAACTAATGACATGAGATATGGCATAAGTAAAATGTATTTGCATATTGTGCTTAAATTAAATGATTAGATTTAATTACTATTAAATGTTGCATTAAGTGTCTATTACAAACTGTTTAACTAAAAAGGAAATTATACTTAATAAAAGGGAAATGACGACTTAATTTATAAACTAATTTTGCTTTCTTTTCTTTTGTTGAATACCCTGAGCACTCGATATTTGCAACTCTTGTGTCATTTTATTTCTAATGAACTCATCTTTTTCTATCTATTATAAATGGACCCATGCCTTATACTGATCATCGGTTGTCAGACCTCCATTACGGTCGATGTTCATTTGGATGGTGCTGTGAGGCTAGGTAGCCACCAATTATCCAGGAAATTTTAAGAGAGGGGTCCCGGTTCGAATTCATGCACCAACCCCCATAATTAGTTGTTTCTATCCAAACTGACCATAATAGGGACACAATAGGTATAAGATCGATGGTCAAGTACTATAATCTCAACCATGGGCACATCCTATGGTATGGTATGGGATGCAGCCTTCTGGTTTGGCAATGCTTGGCTTTGTAGTGTGCAATGTCTTAAGAAGGCTTAAGTAATCCCAATTTCTCATGAAACCACATTTGTAAAAGTAATGAATAAGTAAAAATGTGGGAAAATTAAAAGACAAGAATAAGAGAAGAAGAAATTTACCTCCAAAAGGAGTGGACTTCCAAAGAATTGCTTGGTTGCTGTGAAGTTGTCTAGCCCAATGATAATTTCTGCTAAGATGAGGGGAAAAGGATTGAGCTTGGTTTCCATTTGATCCAGCATGTTGAGGACTTTTGAATCATAGTTTTTAAAAGGTGAAATGAGCAGGAATTGAGCATATTGGCAAAGCGCAAGCATCTGTGGCCAATAGACGTCCTTCTTATTTGTGGTTATAATAAACTCAAAGAAAGACCCTACTAGTACTTTATTACTGAAGATATGATGAAAGGAAGACTGGGGTGAAAGATTGAATAACCTAGCCATTTAATATTGAATGAAATGCAAGTCTAGGGTTCCAACATGGGGGATTGCAATCTAACAAGTGGAATCCATGTGACAGCCTAGAATAGCTTCGAATTCATCTAATAAGGGGCATAGTTATGCTAGAGAGAGGTAGCGTAGGTATGAATTGGGGATTTTTATAGAGAGAATAAGAATTTTAATGGATGTAGAGTAACAATGCAGAGGCAATTGCCTAAGCGAAGAAGCAATGCCTTTGTGTCTTGAGGTAATGTCGTATCTCCTCTTTAAAAAGAGGTGATGCCTTTATAAAGAGACGATGGATCTTCAACAGTTAGGGGGGACATGTTTCATTTACTATTCCAAAATGCATGTTTTATAAATGTAAAATTCAGCTATCAAAGAAGAGAATTCCAACAATAATAAAGTATTTTTTTAGGTGCAATCAAAATGAGGAAATTGTCTTATTTCTAAATATCCTTGTAAATCATGAAACCAGAGCTTTTCTTTGGGGTCAATCGACATTACTCTTATCACCTCATAATAGGAGGTTTGTGACTTCACAAGAATTATAGGTTTGACTTCTGTCTATTTTCCTCCTTCCCATGTTGAAGCTAAAGTAGCTAGGGTAACTACCATCTGATTCTCCTCTCATCGTAAATGTATAAATCTACATTGGGTGAAAGATAATAGAAAAAAAGCTGAGTAATCCCAATACAATCTTAGTTTATCTTCTCTTACTTCCTATTTATTAGAAATCTATTTTATTACCAGTATAGAGTGTCCATACATTGTGATCTCCTTTGTCCCTATATTTTGAAGTGTTTCCAACCAAAAAATGCAAGCTTTATATTTAACTTGATTATTGGTTATTTCAAATTCTAACCTTTTTTCCATCAGGATCATCTCTCCTTCTGGTGTGATTAGAATTACACCAATGCTAGCTCTTTTGTTATTAATTACCCTATCAAAATACATTGTCCATCCTTGGACCTTTATTGCCCCCAAATGCTTATTTAAAATTTTTAGCTCCCATTCCTATTCATTATCTACTGGATTTAGAGCCAACAAATACGCTACTGCTCTTTATTTTACTAC
Organism: Mallotus nudiflorus; assembly: GCA_947683625.1. NCBI lineage: Eukaryota > Viridiplantae > Streptophyta > Magnoliopsida > Malpighiales > Euphorbiaceae > Mallotus > Mallotus nudiflorus. The sequence goes on along the minus strand of CANTUR010000069.1, from coordinate 4,532,800 downwards.
TTTCTTTACCACGTAGTCTATATTAAACTCAGTGAGCAAGACCAGCCATCTGGCTAATTTTCCTATAAGTGACGGGGTCTACTGAAGATATCTAAGGGGATCATGAATAGAGACTTCTTGTACTTTATAAGACTAGAAATAATGCCAGAGCTTCTTAGTTGCCCAAATCATAGCCAAATACATCTTCCACTAAATTATAATTGGCTTTATACTATACAGGTTTCTTACTCAAATAATACATTGTGTGCTTAACTTTTCCTTCCCTTTCTTGAGCCAACATCGCCCTTATTGCATCCTTGTCAATTTCCAAGTAAAGAACTAAAGGCTTACCCAGCCTTGATGGCTATAAGATTGGATGATTCATCAAATAATTCTTAATAGTTTTGAAAGCCATATGAAATTTATCATCCCAAGTTATTGAAGAGCTTAAAGATTAGCTCATAAATGGTAGTCAGCTAGGCTATGAATCTACTGATGTATTGTAATTGCCCAATCAACGCCTTAACTTCTTTTTTATTTTTTGGTGTAGGGATCTCCTTGATTGATTTGACCTTATCTGAATCAACCTCTATTCATTTTTGGCTAATAATATGTCATAGCAACTTTCAAGATGTTACCCTAAAAACACATTTCTTTGGGTTTAGACTGAGGTTATACTTTTTTACTCTAGCCATGAACTTGTCAAAAGCCTTAAAGTACCCTTTCTCTAGTTGGAAAATTTACCATCATATCATCCACATATAGCTCTATCTCTTTATAGATCATTTCATGCAGCAAAATGGTAGCCATCCTATGATAAGTAGGCCCCGCATTCTTCAACCCAAATGGCATGACCAAGTAACAGTAGACACCCTATTTAGTGGTGAAAGATATTTTTAACTTATCAATTACTACCATCATGATCTAATTGTACTCAGAGAAACCATCCATAAAAGAATACATCATATTAGAAGCCATACTATCGATTAGTGTGTCAATATGTGGTAAGGGAAAGTCACCTTTTGGGCAAGCTTTATTCAAATCCCTATAATCCACACACATTTTGACCCTCCCATCTTTCTTAGGAACCAAAACTATATTTACTAGCTATTGGGTGTCTTATACTACTTCCAAGAATTTCACTTTTAGTTGCTTTTCAACTTCTTCCTTAATTAAAAGAGCCTATTCTAGCCTTAACCTTCTCTTCTTCTACTTTAATAGTGTAACATGAGAATATATAGAGATCCTATGTTCTATAATCTCCTTGTCAATTCTAGGCATACCCTTATAGCCCTAAGCAAATACTTTCTATCTTCTTTTTTAGGTTTCTTTCATTTTTTTTCTCTCTCATCAGGAGTTAAATTAGAAGTAATTAATATATTTTTAGGGTTATCATTTATACTTAGATTACATGATTCAGTTTGCACATAATTAATGTCAAACATATACATGAAATGATCATCACAAATAAAATAACCATTAGGAAACACATCACATAAATAAGTAAGTAAGATTTCATTGCATCAACTTTAGAGAAAAACAAGTCATCAATTTCAAACAAGGTTGCACAAGAAACATAAAAATCATTATAGAAGACATCCATGATAGAATTCTGAACATAAGCCTTAAAGTCCAACTCCTCTTCCTAATCATCAGCATCCTTCAGCTTTGCGGTAGGAATGTCCTCCTCTGATTATGAAGTTAGCACCAGTTCTTCCACTATTGCCTCTCTAATAACAGCTTCCTTGACCCCATTCATATAGTTGATGAAAATCTCAAATTTGAGGATTAGCTTCCCAACTAGCATTAGAGGTTCAAGAGTTCCCTTGTATGGATACTCATTACCTTCTTTCATGAATTTCTCCTACAGTGTCCATTTTTCAGCTCCAGCATTCGAGCTTTCAGATTCCTAGTACCCCACTCTATACTTCAAGATCGGTGCTTTTTGCTCAATTAATTCTAATGGGCCATTCTAATTCTTCCCCAATCCTAAGCTAGGCATAAAGTTTATGTTATGCGTCATGCTTATGACTTTCTCATCCAATTCATCCTGTAAAGCACATAGACCTCAAAGCTTAGACTGATAGGAATTTCCTTAGGAGTCAATTTCAAAACAACAATAATAGCTTCAATCTTTGCTGAAATCATAACCACCTTACCTTCATATGGAAATTTGATCCTTTGGTGCATAGTAGATGGCACACCTCCCATGGGATGAAACTGAAGGAAACTGTTGTGCAATATGCAAGTGTGGTGTGCACATGCCTTGGATAGTATGAAATTTCAAAAATTTCACTTGTAGAACCCTTTATCATATGAAGATTTCCACTCCTATAGATCTAATTTGCATTTTACACATAGCTAAATAACAATCAACACATACAAACATGAACCTAGGAATTCTAAGTTTAGAAATTCTTATAAACTCCTAAGTTTGATGTAGACCATAAGTATTCTAAAAGCTTTAGATTCTTTGGTTCAACTCTTGAATCAAATGCTTAGCCTCCCAAGTGTTAGGCCACTAGCTTGAAACACCAGAGCTTCACCAATCACCTTCTTGCTTGGATTTGGTTAGATGCAAGATGCCCTCTCAATAGACCCTTACAAACTTACACTAATTAAATCTCTTACAAGAATGCTTAGGGTTTATTTTGGTATATGTTGTTCCTCCTTTTGTTAAATATCTCAACACACACTCTTAATTCTCTAACCTTAAGAATATTTCTTAAGATATGTATTTATATTGTAGAGAAAGCAAAACCCTAATGAGATTATGTCTTACATCATATGTAGATAACTCATTATGATAAGTGTACAACTTGTATTGAATGTAAAGAATACATCCCATGTATTTGTCTACATTCATTCTCTACACTCAATTATGTAACCTAATCTCTTCTTTTGTCCAAGTAAAATTTATACAAACATAAGATAATGTTTGCCTAATATAATAAGCCTAATAAGTCAAGCTTTAATCCATATCACTTTATCTTATGGGCCTGGGCTTGGTTATTGGGCTGACATTTGGGCTTATCTTACCTTATGGACTTGGGCCTAGTCATTAGGCTAACACTTGGATTAAGCCCAATCCATAAAACCAAATGGGCTTAGATTAGATTCATGGGCTGTTCTATATCTTGGACTAATCCTTGGTCCAAAACTCTTTTGAGCCTCAACCTATACAACTTGGGCAATTTATCCAAGTCCAATTAGAAACAACATTTATTATTAATTTAATACTTCAATTAATATCTTATATTAATTAAGTATTAATTAATAATTAAACCCTTAATTGAATTAGATTTCATGATATGTTAGAATCATTGCTTAAAGCATAAATAAAATTTTATTAATGTTAATTAATTGATTAAACTCTTTAATCAATAATTAGATTAATGTTAATAGTGATTTGGTAAAGCTCTTTCAGGTGTGACTTACTAGGTTCATGTTTAATTGGTAATAAGAAGATAATATCAACACCTGATATTATTTGAAACTCTTTCAATTCTAAATGTGATTCCAATTATACACATTTACTTCTCATAAGTTGTGAGTGACCCCTAGCATCAATATCACAACTACCCAACTAGAAATAAATGCACATATTGATTCACACGAACCCTTTGGTCATAATTATTGTGCACTAAAATCCCTTTATTAGAAGATCTCGATATAGCCTAGAGTCATAGTTTAGTTAAACTCTAATAGCTTTATCATGTGACCTTATCTCAAGTTCCATTCTTGATAAAACATAACAAATATTAGAAATACCTTTCTAGCATTAAAACTTTTTTAGACTGTTATGTTTGTCTTAGCCAGGAACTTATTCACTAAGAATAAACTTAAATAGCATAGGATCTTATCTCGATTCGCTCCAAGTAATGAATCCTATTTTGGTTGAACACTCATCCCTACATTTAACTGACCAAAGCCACTACATGCCATATACCCATGTGTGATTAACACATGTAAGTGGTAACAAACCCTAACCACTTAAATGTGGATGATCGTGCTACCTCAGGTCAAAGGACTATGTGGACCATTATGACCTAGATTGTGAATGTTGATTATAAATGAATATCCACGCAATCAAAAATCTAATGTCATGTTCGATCCACCCATTTTATAAGTATCCACATGTCTATTATGATATGTCATATCAAGTAGCATAAGACTCACTGCCTCCCACTATTAGTATTATATACTAATCAAGGAAAATAGACAGAGGTGATAGTCAAATTAATATCACCCAAATATTAATTTATCGACTATGAACATTTTTATAACATATGTACTAAATAAATTTATCACTCATATTATCAACTCTTGATAATAAATTTATTTAACATTATGCTAATGGATAAATATTCAAATAAAAAACACTTTATTTAAATGAATATTTTATTACCATTTTGGATAATTTACAATGTCAAAATATGTGATTGACCTCTAGGGCATACCACCTATACTAATAGAAACCAAGGCCTTCCCAACAAAATAGCAAAAGTCACAAGGATGTCGATCACATAGAGATTAACCTAAGTCTCTATATGTCCAATTTTCACCAAAACTCAAAAATTTCCCTCAACAAGTCACTTCATATCATTTTATGCTTTAATACTCACATCGTATGGCTTAAGGTCTGCCATAGTGAGTCCAAGCTTAGGCAAAATCTTAAGGGGGCATACATTAATAGCAGAACCTTTATTCACCATTACACAATAAGTTACCTTGCCTTTTATCTCAGCCTTGATGAATAAAGCCTTATAGTGCTCCCTTCCTTCCAATGGCAAATCATCCTCAATGAACACAATAGCTCCCTTAGGACTTTCCATCAACGAATTCACCATTTGATCATGAGTATAAGCTCTAGGAATCTTTTTTTAGTCTAAAGCTTGAACTAATGCCTCTTAATGGGTTTTAGAATTCATGAGCAATTCCCAAATACTAGGTAAGGACTTTTCCTCTTTCATTAGCTCTTCTTTTGGCTCTTCTTTCTCTAGGTTTTTATTCTCAATTTCAGTTTTAGCTTTAGATACTGCTTGGTCCTCATCATCCCCCTTCCCCTTTTCAGCAACCTTCATGACTGATTGGGTCTCTCTTTCCTCATCACTATCCCACATATCAATCTGTCCCCTTTCTTCATCAGAGCTCCAAATATCCAACACACTAACAGATAATTCAATGGGTTATAGGCTTTGTGGCTCATGGTCAGGTTTTGGTGAACTAGGTGTTGTATTAATAAAAGAGTTTAGGACTTGCACTTTTATTAAACTAGTGTTAATCATGAGGACAGGTGCATTTGGTAGTAGGACATTTTTATAGTTGGGTAAAGGATTATTTTGGGTGTTTGGTTTCCTGGATTATGGGTTAGTGATTTTGCCTAAATAAATTAAGTCTTGGATCTCATATTTTAGTCTGGCATAATTATCAGTGTCATGTCTAATGGCTTAATGAAATTTGTGATAAAGTTTTGGATTGCCATTTAGTAAAGGTTGTCTTGGGGGGTAAAGGTTGTAAAAGATTCTTTTCAATTAGTTTCTCTAAAACTTTCAAAAGAGGCCTATCGGGTTAAAGAACCTCCGAGGTTTCCTAATGGTATTGATATGCACACTACTACTTGATCCACTCGCTTTTTACCACCAGACCTTCCATTGAAGAATTTAGTTTCCTATGCTAAATCAGACTCTTTTTGAATGCCAAATCTTTATAATTCCTTTAAATTTTGAATCCTGAGGTCTTTCAGCTTCTTAGAAAGTAATGGAACACAACCTTCCATTGGTATCATCAACTGATCAAAAGGCATGTGCCTCATTTATGCTAACTTCCACCTCCATCTGGTCAACTAATCAGTAAAGGACTCATTAAATTTATATCTAGTGTTATGTAAGTCTCTTGGAGACACCTCCATTTGAGTGTTTAGACCATATTGTTTAACAAACATAGCACACAATTCTTTCTAGTCATTCATAGTACCAGTGGATCGGAGTGCCCTCCAATGACATGGGAAATTGCTTGACTATTTAAGCCTTAGTCAATTCTATGGCCTTCATGTAGGTCACATACTGTTTCAAGTATAGGTGCAGATCATCAATTCTAGCATACTTCTTCATGTAAGGAAACTTGAGTTTTTAGGGGAGAGGGTCATCATCCTCATCTAAGTCAAGGTTAGTATAGTCCATTGGAGCATCAATTCCATTCTTCTTCATTATCATTTGGACATGAGCCATGGCCTTAGTAATGTTCTTAGCCTAATCAGTCTTTTTAACATTCTTAGAAATATCCACATTCTACTAGACTACCATTACCAATTAGATAGAAATGATGATTCAAATAATCCTATATTTGTTACCTTACAAAGTTTTCAGCATTAAGGTCAAATGGTGGTGGCTATTGTGTTGGTTGTTTCTATCTAATTGGTCCCATCATTGCTACCATCATTTCTCACATGATTATTCAAGTTTTCTTGACTATTTCTGCTTTTAACTATTCCTTAAAGGCAGCAAGATCAAAACTTTCCATCTCTATTTCTTTAAAAACTCTAACCAGGTGATTGGTGTTAGATCGTGTCCAAATAGAAAATAGACATGAATCTATATTTGTAACCACTATAGGTTAGAATTATGCATGACATTTATGCATGGAATGCAGATTCATTTTATTATTTAAAAAAAGAAAATAAACATATAACAAAGAAAACAAACACAAAGCCCTTAAACGATAATCTCCACCCTTATTTCTCCCACATGCATGTTCAATGGCGAGTTTCTTGTCCTAGGATTTTTGGTTTGGGTTTTGATTATCAACAAGGGATAAAAAAATCGATGTATGCAAGACAACTCTTAAGACAGATCAAATATGTAGTAATTCCTGTGAATAAATCCAAAGTCCATTTTAACTAGCCACAATAGGCATTAAAGGCCCATCTTGACATGGTCCATTTATGATGTTCTTGGGCCTTATTTTAAGGACTACTATATGGCATAAAACACATGCATTTAAGAAAATATGCTGAGGAAAATTACTAAGTCATTATATGAGCTGAGTCTTGGGTAATAAGCTTTGGCTCCTATAATGATATGCCTCCATTAAGTCTCCCAAATCAAGGGTCTATACGACATTGGATAAGCACTTGTTATGAGTGATAATAATCAAATACTACACCACCAGGTTTGAGTGAAATATAGGCAATAAAATAATGACTATTATTAAGTTATTTAGGACTGAGTGCTCATTGTGTGAAGATATGTAGTGAATGCAAAAGAAATAAAAGAATAATTAAAAATGACAAAATATAAAACACTAGAATCAGTTTCTCTATCGCTAGTGGAGTGACCACTATAGGCAGTGGGGTTTAGCGCATGCCCAAGTGTTTAGCAACAATGGCACTATATGGACTTAGGGCCTACTAAGAAATACAAAATAGGCTTAAAGCCCAAATTGAAGATGGAGTCACCACCCATATAAGACTCAGGACACACTGTACAATAACTAGATTCCATGAAGGTTCCTAGTAGTTGTCCTTAGATAGTGGGTTTGAAAATTGGGTATAGGCTTTTGGAATGCCTATCCAACCTTACGATTATCTGCCATGCATGTTTTATATTTTATTACCTTTAATTATTAAGTTATTTCTTTATTTACATGTGAATTGCAGTTACCTCCAAATAATTTCCAAATTTTACAATTAAGCCGAAGTTGCATTAAATTCCAATTACATGCAAATTAAGTGTAGTTTACAACATTTATCATAAATAATACAAAACATTCATAAAAATAAAGATAAATAACCAAGTACACATACAAAGAAATTGGGGGAAGAGAAATGAGTTACAACCCTCGATCATGCAATAAGAACCACAATAAAATTAAGTAAATAAAAAAATAATGAAAGTAAATAAATAGATTCAAGAACTAATTATGAAATAAAAGTTGATGATTAAAATCATCCTAAAGTTCCTACAACAAACAAAATATTATTTCCCCAAAAATATATAAACTTATAAAAGAAAGCCATTATGTCAATTTATAATCCATATAATGTAAATAGAAAGAATAAGCACATAAATATCTAATTAAACAAAATATCATGATAATCATACAAAAGATTAAGGTATGAAAATATGAAAGTGCATAAAGGAAAAAAATCATATAAGATAAACATAAAAAAATCAAAATCAAGTTGCACATGAATATGATGATGAGGCGCTGCCTGTGGACATAAAGGCGATATGATGTCACATGAAGCTTGACTAACAAACGTAGCAGTAAACTCATAATTTTCTTAGATCTTAAGTAAGAAAAATCAAATAGAAATAATTGGAGACTTACAACTATATCTCGTAATTTGAAAGATCATGTCATAAACATAACATAAAATGAATAACAAATCTAAAATTGAGGAAATAAACAAAAGGTTTATGTATATTAAGAACTCAATACTTAAATAAAAAAGGCTCTTACTTCCTAGGACAAATTTAATGCTCCTAACTCAGCCCTCAGAGATAAGTTTTGATCTCAATCCTCACTTGAATGCAATAACTCCCCTTTTCCTTTCTTGAAAATGAACTTCCTAACCAAACTCTTTTTCTTTCTTTCTTTTCTCTCTAAGTCTCTCATTTTTTTTAGTCCAGAACTCCCTTTTTTCTTTTTTTTTTGTTAACTAGCCCCTTTCTTAGTCTTCTACACTATGCCTTTTTATTAATTAGCCCCTTTTTTACAGTAAGCTTTTCGAACCCAAAATCACATATTCATGTGAATGTGTTCATATTAATAAGGTGTGGGCCCACCCATTTTCCCACTACTATCAATTCTCCATTTAATACCTATACAAGTGGATTGTAAAGAGGTGGCACCTCTTTGAAGAGGCATCACCTCACTAAAGTAGGAGCCATAGAGGTGGCGCCTCTTTGGTTCGACATCACCTCTTTGGCCTTGACCCAAGGATTAGTCCTTTGGGCCAAATGTAGGCTTGGGCTTCTAGGCATCTTGGGTTTGATATGGGTTTAAGCTTGGGTTACATGCAGATGGGAATATGGACTATACATCCATTCTCAAAAAGGATTTTAGGCTTTTTTGCATTTAAGATTTGCAGTATCTCATCACCCGGGCTTTCATTGTAGGTCGATCAAATCGAGCATCTAAGACCATGAAGATAGTTTTAAGGATTAAGAACTGTAAAGACAATCTTGCAACTCTAAGGAATATGAATGATCCAGAAGAGGTGATAGCTGTTAAAGAAGCTTAAAGAGAGTTCAATAAAGTGTTACATGATCAATATATTTTTTAGACAATGAGCTAAGATTTTTTAGTTAAAAGATGGAGATGTGAACTCTATATATTTCCACTTGCATGCTTTAGTTAGAAAGAAAAAGAATAAAGTTAAGAGACTAGAAAAGGATGATGGTTTGTGGCACTTGTTGATGCCAACACGTTGACTCAGCATTATTTGGATCACGATCCCTTTTTCTTTACTACATGAAAATAAAGGGAAGGGAAGATTAGAAGAGTGCCTAGTAATGGCATTAATGTACTTATGACCTTAGAACCTACCTAAAAGAAATAGGGAGTGATACGAACCCTACCTATAACAGAGATAGAACACACATCCAACTTTGAATATTAGCCCAAGAATCATGATCTAAACCCCTTGCTTATTAAATTGAAGCAAGATACTTAGCTATTAAAAGATGAATAATCACACAATTCTAAGTCTAATCTAACCTATCAATTGTAATGAAAGGTAGATGTGAAACAATTCAAGTAAACTTGCAAAGTTTCAAAAGAATAAAGTTTAAGGGAAAACCTCACTTTTTAATATTTCATTGCTTTTCCAAAATTCATTTTATAGATTTGTAGCCCTTATATTAGCATATAAATAACCTAATCCTTGAAGGAAAAGGTTTTCTTCCTTATTCCCAAAGATACCTATATAGGAAAATCCTTAAATAAGGAGGTTTCCTTCAAAATAGGACAACTAATGACAACTCATTTTTGAAAAGTCAAAATTGACAACTAATGACAACTCATTACAACTAAGCAAAATGACAACTCATGACAACTAAGCAAAATGACAACTAATGACAACTAAGCATTGAAGCATGCCATGTCACATGTTGACCATTGACCCTTGACTTTGACTTGTTGACTATCTGACTTTGACTTGAAATATCCTTGAATCTTCTCACATCTTCTAGAATCTTCCTTATTGACTCTAAAATAGGAAAATAACTCAAAATTCATCCATATCAACCTATTTAATTTTAGAATAGGAAATTAAGCTAATTAGCTTGAATTGTTAATATTTAGCTCCATACTTGCACTTTTAATTCCTTTTAGGGTTCATATTATTCCCTCCCTCTTGAAGATGATTCACCCTTGATTCATAACCATCTTCTAAAGTTGATAAAATCATAAATCCTCTAAGGTCAAACAAAAATTTCATTTCTTGATTGAAAACTTTATCTTCACAACATGTATTGCAACACTTGTTTTCTAGATGAAGTATGTTAACATGATAAACCTGTTCGAAATAACAAAACTAGACAATTGATGAAGAATTTGGTTAGTGATAAACTAAACATCCTTGTACATAGGTACAAGTATACATTGTCTCACATCACTCATTTTTGCATAATCATTTATTTTCTTTTCACTCATGCTTTGCTTTTTTTTTATCTCATGAAGTGTTTCCCATTTTTCTCATTTTTCTCACTTAACTCATTTTGAGCATTAGCTCACTTTTTTCTTTTCACTCAATTTCATAGGTTTCCTTTCCCAAAGTTTTCCCAATTGAAGGTGGAAAATCTTCACTTTATTGATTAATGCACATGTCATCAATAATTGTCTTTGGTGGTGTAGTTTTAATTTGACACTCTTCCTCCCTACTCTTCTCCTTAACTTGTTGCTCAACCAATTCGGTAATTTTAACACCTTTATATTCCTTAGAATCACACACTATCATTGTCTCCTCGTAAGAACCCACTTGCTTTTCATACTCCAAAGCAAGTTCAATTACAACCTTCAAAGAGATAGAAGGTTCTAATTGCACTTCTTTTTTCAATCTCTTAGCAATCTCACACTTAAGCCCACTGATAAATTTTGAAAATTTCCTCCTTTTGAATTCACCTACATCACTTACAATTACAAGCAACTTAAATTTTTTAACATAATCATCAACACATAATTCATCACCTTCTTTAAGCCTTTGTAATTTAAGACAAAATTTATCCCTAACTTTAGAAGGAATAAAATGTCTAGTCATTAACCTCTTCATTATCTCCTAATTTTTAATCTCACTAGGCCTATTCATGCTCCATGATGCCATCAAATCCTCCCACCATAAAGCAACATGACCCAAAAATTTACAATAAGCAAGTTTACACTTTTAGAAATCACTTAATTTAAGAGAATCAAATATCTCCTCCATTTGTTGCACCCATTCCAAATAAACATAAGTATCATCCCCACTAAGAAAATAAGGCATGTCCATACTAAAAAAAATCACGTTTGAAAAGATATAGAAAAAAAATCCTCAGAAAGTACTCCCTTATGTGTTTACACTCAAGGATGTGAATGCTCTAGTGTTTCACTCAATTTTTTTTTAATTTATGAGGAATTGAAAATAAGAAAAATAAATAATACACAAAAATTAAAAGGATAGTTAACCAAACCTTAAAGTTTGGCTCTAATACCATATAGATATGAACCCTACCTATAACAGAGATAGAACGTGCATCCAACTTTGAATATTAGCCCAAGGATCATCAAGGATAGGTTGTGTTTATGGAGCTAAATCCCTTGCTTATTAAATTGAAGCAAGATACTTAGCTATTAAAAATGAACAATCACACAATTCTTAGTCTAATCTAACCTAGCAATTGTAATGATAGGTAGATGTGAAACAATTCAAGTAACTTGTAAAGTTTTAAAAGAATAAAGTTTAAGGAAAAACCTCATTTTTTAATATTTCAATGCTTCTCCAAAATTCATTTTATAGATTTATAGCCCTTATATAGGCATTTAAACAACCTATTCCTTGACGAAAAAGGTTTTCTTCCTTATTCCCAAAGATACCTATATAGGAAAATCCTTAAATAAGGAGGTTTCATTCAAAATAGGACAACTAATGACAATTCATCTTTGAAAATTCAAAATTGACAACTAATGACAACTCATTATAACTATGTAAAATACAACTCATGACAACTAAGCATTGAAGCATGCCATGTCACATGTTAACCATTGACCATTGACTTTGACTTATTGACTATTTGACTTTGATTTTGACTTAGAATATCCTTGAATCTTCTCACATCTTTTAGAATCTTCCTTATTAACTCTAAAATAGAAAAATAACTCAAAATTCATCCATATCAAGCTAATTAATTTCATAATAGGAAATTAAGCTAATTAGCTTGAATTCTTCGTATTCAGCTCCATACTTGCACTTTTAATCCCTTTTTGGGTTCATATTAAGGAGTCACCACTTGATATCACCTAAGAAATTATTTGATTAGGGACTACGCAAACTCAGATTCCACACTTGAAAATAAATTTGGTTGTAGGATAAAGTGATTGGGTTTGGATGTCAATGTTAGTTGGAGCAAACTGTTTTTATCTGAGGCATTCCATACTATTAGCATAGATGTGCCCTAGTGCCACTCTTGTAATGTATAATGACATTGTAAATTATCCTAATGGCAATAAAAGAATACTATATTATTTAAAGTGTTTATTTAATTGAATATTTATCCATTAGCATCATGTTAAATATATTCATTATCAAGTGTTAATAATATGAGCTACGAATTTACTTAGCACATATTCTATAAAATGTTCATAGTTTTATAATTGATATTTGGGTAATATTAATTAGACTATCACCTCTATCTATTTTCCTTGATTAGTATGTGATAATAATAGTGGGAGGTAGTAAGTCTCATGCTACTTAATATGAGATATCAGAATAGACATGTGGATACTCATGTGATGGGTGGATTGAACAGTGGTGCTAGATATGTGATTGTATGGATATTCACTTATTATCAACAATCGTAATCTAGGTCATAATGGTGCATGTAGTCCTTTGACCTGAGGTGACACGATCATCCTCATTTGAGTGGTGAGAGTTTGTTACCATTTACATACTTGTGTTATTCACACAAGGGTATATGGCATGTGGTGGCTCTAGTCAGTTAAATGTAGGGATGAGTGTTTAACCAAGATGGGATTCATTACTTAGAGTGAACCGAGATAAGACCCTATGCTATCGAAGTCTTTTCTTGATGAAAGAGTTCTTAGCCATGACAAACATAACAGTCTAAAAGAATTTTAGTGCTAGAAAGAGTTTCTATTATTTGTTGTGTTTTAATCAAGAGATAGAACTTAAGATGCGATCATATGATATAACTATTAGAGTTTAACTAATCCTTGACTCTAGGCTATATTGGGGTCTTCTAATGGAGGGATTTTAATGCATAGTAATTATAACCAAGGGCTTTATATGAATTAATAAATACATTCATATCTAATTGGGTAGTTGTGATATTGATGCTAGGGGTCACTGACAACTTATGATAACTAAATGTGAATAATTAGGATTTTCACATTTAGACTTGAAAGGAGTTTCAAATAATATCAAGTATTAATATTATTTTCACATTGCCAACTAGACGTGAACCTAGTAAGTCACACCTATAAGGTTTTACCAAATCTCTTTAACTTGATCTAATTATTGATTAAAGAGTTTAATAAATTAATTGAGATTAATGAAATTAGATTTTTGCTTAAGGCAATGATTCTAGAATATCATGAAATCTAATTTCAATAAAAGGTTTAATTATTAATTTATGCTTTATTAATATGAGATATTACTTGAGACAATAAATTAATAATGTGTATATGTTATTTTCTTAATTACTTAGAGTAATGGCCCAAGTGTGATGGACCTAGGCCCAAAAGTGTTTTGGACTGAAAATAAGACCAAGTAATTGACCAAGCCCACTTAATGCATTTAAGTCCATTTAGTTTATAAAATGGGCTTTAGACCAAGAGTTGGCCCAATGCATTTAAGTCCACTTGATTAATGTCATACACTTTGGGTCAAGAGTTGGCCCAATGCTTATAAGTCCATTTGGTAATGGATTAGGTTTTGGGATAAAGAGTTTATGTAATTGTTTAAGCCTAAATCCATTAAGATATTATTTGATTTTATTAAATCAAATAAATATATGGAATTAATTAACCTGTGTAAATCCTAGGTTATGTAGAGAATTACAAGAGTTGTAATCTCTACATCCTCCATTTTTGGACACTAGTGACTTATTTTATTGTTAATTAATTATGACAAGTGGATTATGGGTCATGTCATTAATCTCTACTTTAATCTCTAGCCATGTATATCTAAAAGCATATATTGGATATTAATTGTTGGTTGGTGAAGAGAAATGTGTAAGGACATAAAAGATAAAAATATATACAAAACCTAGAGCTTTTGTAAGGATCATAAGAAAAAGAAAATTTGAGTGGTTAAAGTGAGAGGATTCAAGCTTTTAATTGATCAAAACAAGGAAGAGATTTGCTGAAGCTTGGTGTTTCAAGCTAGAGGTCTTATAATTAGGAGGCTCAAGGTTGATTCAAGAGTTGAATCACAAATGTACCAACCATTGTAGTTGGTTTTTTATGGTTTACACTAACCCTTAGATATTAGTAAGTTTTTCTTGTAACTTATAATTCCTTGGTTGCCAATTTATGATGGTTTATGTATTAGCTATGTAATAAATACAAATTGGATCCTAAGGATTAGAATTCTTGATGAGATCAAGGGTTGTGTTGAGAAATTTTTAAAATTTACTCTAATTAGGATTTGATTCCTAATTGCATAATCGATTCCTAACACATACAACCTAGATGCTAAGTAGGGTCGACCTTACTATTTGATTCGAAACCTACCTATAACAGAGATAGAACACGCATCCAACTTTGAATATTAGCCCAAGGATCATTAAGGATAGGTTGTGTTGATTAAGATAAACCTCTTGCTTATTAAATTGAAGTAAGATACTTAGCTATTAAAAGATGAACAATCATACAATTCTAAGTCTAATATAACCTGGCAATTGTAATGAAAGGTAGATGTGAAACAATTCAAGTAAACTCGCAAAGTTTCAAAAGAACAAAGTTAAGGGAAAACCTCACTTACTTGATTAAAATTGTCAAATAATACATCCAAATTTGTTCTATATATGTTTTGCCCTTATATAGGCATGTAAACAACCTAACCATTGAAGAAAAAGGTTTTCTTCCTTATTCCCAAAGATATCTATATAGGAAAATCCTTAATTAAGGAAGGTTCCTTTAAAAATAGGACAACTAATGATAACTCATCTTTGAAAAGTCAAAATTGACAACTTATGACAACTCATATTTGAAAAGTCAAAATTGAAAACTAATGAAAACTCAATACAATTAAGCAAAATTTTAACTTATGACAACTAAGCATTGAAGCCTGCCATGTCATGTGCCATGTAGGATGTTGACCATTGACCATTAACTTTAACTTTGACTTTATCTTGTTGACTTATTAACTTGGATTTGGAATATCCTTGAATCTTTTCACATCTTTTAGAATCTTCTTGAATGTTCCTTATTGACTTCAAAATAGGAAAATAACTCAAAATTTGTATATATCAAGCTAATTAATTTTAGAATAAGAAATTAAGCTAATTAGCTTGAATTTTTCATATTTAGCTCCATGTTTGCAATTTTAATCCTTTTTAGGGTTCATATTATTCCTTCCCTCTTGAAGATGATTCATCCTCAAATCATAGCCATCTTCTAAAGTTAATAAATTCATAAATCCTCTAGAGTTAAATACAAACACCTTTGTTGAAAGCCTCTCCTTTGAAGAAGGATCCATAGAAGTAGCTTCAAAATAACTTGAACTTGATCGAACATAGAACTCTTTTCCATGAACTTATAAGGATTGTATTTGTGTTGATTCCTTCTAAACTTGAAACATGAATATCTTAAGTTCTTCTTGCTATAAGCAAAGACTCTATAGATTGTATTGTGGACATAAGGAACTTCAATAATATCATCAAATGGATCTTCAGATGGCTTAAAAGTCTATAAAATAAATTTCAAAACACTAGAAAAAGAAAGATTAAAGTTGTTATTATAATCAAAATGAATAACCAAATCTTTTTCTTTCATGATGCTCTTAATCTTTAGCTTCTCATTTTCACTCATTCCTTGTTCGTTTTCTTTCACTAAGTGTTTCCCATTATCCTCACTTTCCTCACTCAACTCATTTTTAACATTTAGCTCACTTTTTTCTTTTCTCTCAACTTCATAGGTTTCCATCCCCAAAACATTCCTTAATGAAGATGGAAACTCTTCACTTTGTTGAATGATGCACATGTCTTCAAAAGTTGTCTTTAGAGATGTAGCTTCAATTTGACACTCTTCCTCCCTACTCTTCTCTTTAATTTTTTGCTCAACCAATTTGGTAACTTCAACACCTTCATGTTCCTGAGAATCACACACTATTATTGTCTCCTCATAAGAACCGACTTTCTTTTCATATTCCAAAGCAAGTTTAATTACAACCTTCATAGAGATAGAAGGTTCTAATTGCACTTCTCACACTTAAGCCTACTGATGAATTTTGCAACTTTTTGCCTATCGAATTCACCTACATCACTTGCAATTACAAACAACTTAAACTTTTTAGCATAATCATAAACACATAATCTATCACCTTGTTTAAGCCTCTGTAATTTAAGACGAAATTTATCCCTAACTTCATGAGGAATAAAATGCCTAGTCATTAACATTTTCATTATCTCCTAATTTTTAATCTCACTAAGCCCATTCATTCTCTATGATGCCATCAAATCTTCCCACCATATAGCAGCTTGACCCAAAACTTTACAAGAAGTAAGTTTACACTTTTGGAAATCACTTAATTCAAGAGAATCAAATATCTCCTCCATTTGTTGCACCCATTCCAAGTAAATGTAATGATCATCCCCACTAAGAAAATAAGGCATGTCCATACTAAAAAAATCACATTTGAAAAGATATAGAAAAAAATATCCTCATAAAGCACTCCCTTACATTTTTACACTTAAGGATGTGAATGCTCGTGTTTCACTTAAAAAAAATTATTTTTTTTAAATCTATAAAAAATTAAGAAGAAGAAGTAAAAAAGATTATAAACAAAAAAATTAAAAGCATATGTAATCAAACCTTGAAGTTTGGCTCTGATACCAAACAGATACGAACCATATCTATAACAGAGATAGAACGCGCATTCAACTTTGAATGTTAGCCCAAGGTTCATTAAGGATAGGTTGTGTTAATGGAGCTAAACCCCTTGCTTATTAAATTGAAGCAAGATACTCAGCTATTAAAAGATGAACAATCACACAATTCTAAGTCTAACTGACCAATTGTAATTGTAGGTAGATGTGAAATAATTCAAGTAAACTTGCAAAGTTTAAAAGAACAAAGTTAAGGGAAAAATTTATTTAATTAATTAAAATTGTCAAATAATACATCCAAATTCGTTCTACATATATTTTGCCCTTATATAGGCATGTAAACAACCTAATCCTTAAAGGAAAAGGTTTTCTTCCTTATTCCCAAAGATACCTATATAGGAAAATTCTTAATTAAGGAAGTTTCTTTCAAAAATAGGATAACTAATGATAACTCATCTTTAAAAAGTCAAAATTGACAACTAATGACAACTCATTATAATTAAGCAAAATGACAACTAAGCATCGAAGCATACCATTCACATGTCATGTAGGATGTTGACCATTGACCCTTGACTTTGACTTGTTGACTCTTTGACTTTATCTTGTTGTCTTATTGACTTAGACTTAGAATATCATTGAATCTTTTCACATCTTCTTGAATCTTTTTAAATGTTCTTTATTGACTCCAAAATAGGAAAATAACTCAAAATTTGTCTATATCAAGCTAATTGATTTCAGAATAGGAAATTAAGCTAATTGGCTTGAATTCTTTATATTTAGTTCCATGCCTGTAATTTTAATCCCTTTTAGGGTTTATATTATACCAAACTGATACGAACCTTACCTATAATAGAGATAGAATGCACATCCAACTTTGAAATCTAGCCCAAGGATCATCAAGGATAGGTTATGTTGATGGAGCTAAACCCCTTGCTTATTAAATTGAAGCAAGATACTTAGCTATTAAAAGATGAATAATCACACAATTCTAAGCCTAATCTAACCTAAAAATTGTAATGAAAGGTAGATGTGAAACATTTTAAGTAAACTTGCAAATCAAGGAAAAACCTCACTTAATTGATTAAAATTGTCAACTAATACATCCAAATTCATTCTACATATGTTTTGCCCTTATATAGGCATGTAAACAACCTAATCTTTGAAGGAAAAGATTTTCTTCCTTATTCCCAAAGATACCTATATAGGAAAATCCTTCATTAAGGAAGTTTCCTTTAAAAATAGGACAACTAATGATAATTCATCTTTGAAAGTCAAAATTGACAACTTATAACAACTCATCTTTAAAAAGTCAAAATTGACAACTAATGAAAACTCAATACAATTAAGCAAAATGACAACTCATGACAACTAAGCATTGAAGTATACCATGTTACATGCTATGTAGGATGTTGACCATTGACCATTGACTTATTGACTCTTTGACTTTGACTTGACTTTATCTTGTTGACTTATTGACTTGGACTTGGAATATCCTTAAATCTTTTCAAATCTTCCAGAATCTTCTTGAATGTTCCTTATTGCCTCCAAAATAGGAAAATAACTCAAAACTTATCTATATCAAGCTAATTAATTTCAGAATAGGAAATTAAGCTAATTAGTTTGAATTCTTCATATTTAGCTCCATGCTTGCAATTTTAATCCCTATTAGGGTTCATATTATACCAAACTGATACGAAACCTACCTATAATAGAAATAGAAAGCACATCCAACTTTGAAATCTAGCCCAAGGATCATCAAAGACATGTTGTGTTGATGGAGCTAAACCCTTTACTTATTAAATTGAAGCAAGATACTTAGCTATTAAAAGATGACCAATCACACAATTTTAAGTCTAATCTAACCTAGCAATTGTAATGAAAGGTAGATGTAAAACAATTCAAGTAAACTTGCAAAGTTTCAAAAGAATAAAATTAAGGGAAAACCTTATTTAATTGATTAAAGTTGTCAAATAATACATCCAAATTCATTCTACATATGTTTTTCCCTTATATAGGCATGTAAACAACCTAACCTTTAAAGGAAAATGTTTTCTTCCTTATTCCCAAAGATACTTATATAAGAAAATCCTTAATTAAGGAAGTTTTCATCAAAAATAGGATAACTAATGATAACTCATCTTTGAAAAGTCAAAATTGACAACTTATGAAAACTTATCTTTGAAAAGTCAAAATTGACAACTAATGACAACTCATTACAATTAAGCAAAATGACAATTCATGACAACTAAGCATTAAAGCATGCGATGTAGGATGTTGACCATTGACCATTGACTTTGACTAGTCGACTCTTTGACTTTGACTTTGACTTTATCTTGTTGACTTATTTACTTGGACTTGGAATATCTTTGAATCTTTTCACATCTTCTAGAATCTTCTTAAATGTTTCTTATTGACTCCAAAATAGGAAAATAACTCAAAATTTGTCTATATCAAGCTAATTAATTTTAGAATAGAAAATTAAGCTAATTAGCTTGAATTCTTCACATTCAGCTCCATGCTTGCAATTTTAATCCCTTTTAGGGTTTATATTACTATTTAACATAATACTTCTAAGAGATGTGTACTATTTTGGATCAACCAATAAATGCAAATGCAAATACAATGTACACAATAATAAATATATATAGGAGCATGTCATAATGCATAAGCATGGCAATATGAACATGGTAATCATGACATGATGCATGAACGTAGTAAATTATAATGCATGACCATAGTGTTATACATGGATTTGGCAAAGCATGGAAAAAATGTATGAACACGACAAAGATATAAAACATGATTTCATGGAAACATAGTGAATATGTATGTTCATGCAATTAACATATCATGACAATGTGCATGGTTAATTAGAGCATGAAAACAAATGGAGACAAAGTAAATCATGACATGAGTATTGCACTAAATATGGCGAGCATAACATGTCATAGCAAAATATAGCATAACATACATATGACTTATAAGAAATAAGTACACGCATACATGATAGGAACAACTAGATAATCATGCAAATAACATGAAATGTAAACATGCAAAGACATGCTGATACGTAAAAGTACCACTTGCGTGATTCTTTTTCTTCATTGGCTTTCTTTTTAAGACATGAGACTTCCAAAATAATCATTCCTTGCAAAATTTGGAAAAAATGATTTAAAATAGGATTTTATTGTTTATTTGGTGAAAAATGACAAAAAAAAAGAAGATTAAAGATGCAAAACTTATGCAAAAATATTGAAAATGGTAAAAAAAAAATATGAAAATGGAGTACAAAATGCAATTAAATATGTTGTTTTTACAATTTTTGACGAAATTTGTGAAAACCAAAATAGAGATGAAAAATGCATAATTTAGCGTCAAAAAATGATAAAATATACTAAAATGGAAGATTTTATGTTAGGAAGACTTGTACTGATGTAAAAATGATGCAAAAATGGGCCTAAAACATATAAATAATATTGAACTCACATATAACAAACAAGCAAAACAATGAAATTTAAAAATATAAAAAGAAAAGAGATGTAAAAGTGTTAACTATTTATAAAATAATTTACTTTTAAAGAAAATTGAAAATGCATATTTTATTTAAACGTTTCAAAATAAAGGAAAATTAAAAAAAAAATTATGACCTTTAGCACTTTTTGTAATTTCAACACATCTTTTTTATTTTAGCAATGTCATTAATCAACTTTTTAATTTTTTCAATTTCATGTACAAGTTGAATCCAATGAAACTTTGCTGATGTGGCTATTGGAAAAATTTGAGTCGATCCATATAAATGCAACGTCAAAAAAAATTGTTTTGACTACTTGCAAAAATATACACGACCCTTAACATTTTTTACAATTTAAACATGACTTATTGATTTTAACAAATTGATACATAATTTTCTTATTTTTATTTAATTTATATTTTTTGGTTGATGCATGTGAAGTAAATATTTAAGTAATGACAATTTAGAATTAATTTCTCTAATTAAATAAAATATAAATTTTATTGCTTATTTTGTGTAATGAACACTTAATTAATATATTCAAGTTGATATGTATTTAGTTACTTTAGATTAAATTATTATTTTAAAATATTTAAATATTTAATTTAATCAAATTGTATTTTATTATTTAAATTGATTTACACATTAAGTAAATTTTATAATCAAATTATACATAAAATAATTAATGATGCATACATTTTTGTTGAAATCAAATCTTAAATTTTCTTTTAATGATGAATTTATAGTAATTAATTAATTTTAATTTTTAATTAATAAATATATTATTTTATTTTAATTGAATAAATAGCAAAATTTTAAAAATTTTATTTATTTTTAGTTCTATGTATAATATAAATTTTAAAATATTTAAATCAAATTATTTTTAAAATGATATTTTAACTCAAACTAACAAAAATAAGTACATGTCAATTTGAATGTATCAGTTATTTCATTACACAAAAATAAGCAATAAACTTATATTTTATTTAATTAGAAGATTTAATTTTGAATTCTCATTATTTAAATATTTGCTTTACATGCATCAATTAAAATATATAATTAAAATAAAAAAATTATGTATCAATTTATCAAAATCAATAGTTCATGTTTAAATCACAAAAAATGTCAAAGGTATCAAAATCAATAGGTCATGTTTAAATCACAAAAAATATCAAAGGTCGTGTATATTTTTATAAATAGTCAAAATGGTGTGTTTTCATGTGGCGTTTACATGGATCTAATTAAATGTTTCTGGTGGGCACACCATCAAAGTTTCACTAGATGTTCAACTGGTGCATGAAATTGCGAAAAGTAAAAAGTTGATGATGACATTGTCAAAATTAAAAAATATATCAAAATTGCAAAAAACGCTAAAGGTCATGATTTTATTTGTAATTTACCCTCAAAATAATGGACTTTTAGGCTTAAAAACAATAATTTTAAGAAAACAATTTAACAAACTTTAGGATGATAACTACTTGAACATGTTAAAATTCTTAATTTGCAATATGAATAATCCATCAAATTAGGTCTTAAACATAAGTTTTATACTTTGGATAGATTAAGTCATATAACAAACTATTGATTTTTTATGATTCAATTAATTATCACTGTTAAAATCCAAGATAAAAGAAAAATAAATGTTTTAGTAAAGAATTTATATGTAGTGTTTGGTTGAATCAAGAATCAAGATTTATTACCAACACAAAATATATAATTTCAACTAGAATAGATTAAATCAAGAAAATAACATTTTTGAAAACAAGGATTAAAATTAAGATTATTTTTAAAGATAGTTACAAAAAGGAAGTGAAATCAAAGATAAAACTTAAAATGGTAATTAAATCAAAAATAAAAAATTTATACTTTTTAGATGAAAAGAAGGAATTAAAATAAAAATTTGAAAGAAAGAATCTTGAAATTAAAAAAAAAATAACAAAATTATCTTTAAAATAATATTTTGTAAATTTTAAATTAAAATGAATAAATAAAGAAAGAAATTTAAATGGGGATAAAAAGGTGTGAGTTAATATGCATGAGAAAACAACAATACGCATATTTAATGTGAAATTATCAACATGTGTAATTCATCATTAAATTAATTAAAGAAAAATTAAGAATTAAAAGAGTAAATAAAAAAAAAGCAAGAATTTAAATATCATGAATATCAATAAAAAAAATGGAGAATTGATAATTGAAGACAAAATAAAAGCATATGTTAAATTGCATTTATATCAAATAACAAATATGGGAAATAAAGAAGAAAATCATGGAGAAATTAATTAGTAAGAATAAAACAAAAATATTTCATAAATCACATCAATATCAAACAATAAACATTGAACTTGAAAAATAAATGAAGAATTAAAAGGAGCATAATAATGTAGCACTATAGCATATATGATATTATATATAATAGTATATATTTAGTATATATTGGGTACATGTAGTTTGTAGTAATGTGTATAGATATAGGTATAGATAATATATATAAATATAGGTATAGATTAATATTGAGAGCTTGATAGCTAAGAGCACTATAAATGATAAACAATATATAAAAGTGTTTAAAAAGTAAATAACATGATAAATAAATATTAGATGTTATTAAGAGTTAGTAGATGTTATTAAAAGTTAGCATATATTAGTAGCTTGAGAGATATAGAGATTAAGAGTTTGAATTTAATATAAGATGCAAATGGTGATGCAAATGTAAATGCATGATATGTACAATCAACAATAAATTTAGGGTGCAAATAAGTGCATATGATGCATGAAGAATATAGGGTGCATGTATAATGTATGCAAATTTAGAGTGCAAGCTAGAATGATAGTGATGCAAGTTGGGGTGCATGCTAAATGCATCTAAAGATCTAAAAATGAAGCACACAAACGATAGTGATATGAAATCAAGCAAATGATATGCAAATAAGTACATGAGATATATGATTATATGAAAAAATGCAAGAGACATTGGAAAGGGTTAGTAACCATAATCATCATCATAAGAAAAGATGGTTAGTAATAAACATAAAAAAATAATCATGATAAATAAGGATTGGTTTTAGGAATAACCAATAAACATATAAACAATAAATATTAATAATCATGAACTTTAAGAATCACACACTAAGCACAATCACACCACAAAATCATCGTTAAGAATCAATATAATCAAAATGAAAGAGTAATCTCATCAATACATAAAGATGCTAACACATATAGGCAAAAAATCAACAAAGAACAAAGATCAAAATATGCATAAATAAGAATTTAGTCATTCATTAATCAAACAAAAAATAAATAAAATCAAACATACAAA
The DNA here is from genome assembly GCA_947683625.1 of Mallotus nudiflorus. NCBI lineage: Eukaryota > Viridiplantae > Streptophyta > Magnoliopsida > Malpighiales > Euphorbiaceae > Mallotus > Mallotus nudiflorus. The sequence continues at coordinate 4,508,721 of CANTUR010000069.1, read as the reverse complement.
CACAAACATAAACATAAATTAGACAACTTGATATTAATCATTAACAAAAAACTTTAAATTAACATAAAAGGAATGTCAATTAAAGAGAGGATGAAAACAAGTGTTAAAAATTTAAAGTAAATTATTTAAAATAAAAAGAAAATAATGAAATATCATCATCTTAGGACCATTGAGATTCATTTGAATGAGGTATAATCACTTACGAATGCATTAGAGCCTTAAAGATCATAAATGGAGTCATTTTAAAGCTAGAAAAGGGTATGGCCAATTTTAGGACTCTTTTAACCAATTCTCCCACAAGGAATAACATATTAAACATGTGAATTGTGTTGGAATTGAAGGATTAATAGCTAGACTAGCTATTCATTAGCCAAAATTGGTTTTTCATCCTAGAACTAACCAGAAATGTACTTTCTTAAAGGAAAGTAAAATGATTCAGGCTCCAAACGTAAAAAGAAAGATACAATAAGATAGGGGAGATTCTTTTAAAAGTTGTTAGCCGTAGAAAATTGAGAAATGCTGATAAAATATTTGAGATTGAATCAAGAAAAGCAAGTAAAGGCTAGTTTTAAAAGGTTTGATTTAGGTGATTGTTTGAAGGTACTTGGATGTAATTTTTAAGAGAATTTTTGTATTAGAATTATGGTTGATGTGTAAGGATTTATGGATAGTTTTTAGGTGGAAATTAGAGAGAGAATTGAGGGAGAAATAGGTGAGAAAAGAGAGAGAGAGTTTAAAAAAGCATTATTTAGGCTTATTTTTCTAATTTTCATTTTTTTTATAGAAACCTCACTTCTCACTTAAGAATAATTGAGAATTAATTATTAGGAGACATTCAATTTGATGTGGTCTTGAAAAGGTTTGATTGGTTAAGGTTTTAATGTTTTGAAAGGGTCTAAAATGGTTTAAAAGTTGTTTATTTTCATCATTCTCATTCAATGGTGTGATATTTTCATGAAATAATCATCAGCCTTCACGGTTTTAAAAAATGACCCCTACAAAACTTGATATGGAACCTCTAAGATAATATTGAGAATCCCTTTATGTATTTGAATCCCCAAAGTATTAACTTGAAGACCCCAATAGTCAATTCAACAACAACCCCTAAGAATGTTTATAAATTAGATTACTTAGATGATCAAAGAATTAGAATAAAGAAAACTCATTTCTAAATTCCAATTTTAAAACACTCCACAAGAAGATGATCAATCTACTTGAATGTTCCTTAAAGCATGTATTCAACACAAGAACACAAAGATAAAAGCAAAACAACCTTTAAGTTTTAAAAACTTTGATTCTCCCCCTAATAATTCATCCAAGGCATATATATAGCCTTTACAAGGTTTTCTTTAGTGAATAAGAAAAACTAATAAACCTAATCACAAAAATGGAAAACTAATCTAATCAGACCTTAAATAGGAATTTTGACATACTTCCTATTTTAAGAATAACTCTAATTAAACTAACTAAAACTAATGGGCTTTTAAAATTATAAATTTTTCTAGCCCTTATTTAATATAATTAAACCTAAATAATAATGCTTAAATAACTCTCCTATGCATATTCGGCCATCCTATATCAAATGTGGCCCATTATATACTTAATTAAACCCATTAGTAACTTGGACTTGAATTAAGTTGTATTGAAATTGAGCTGCACTTGTCACAAAACTTTGGTGTCCTTGTAAACTTTCACTAGCTGAGTTCGCTAAGCCTTGTAGATGATGGATTAAGGATTGTTGAAGCTTTTTGGATCAAGACCTTGTTATAGGTCCTTGAGGCATACTGATTGGACTTAGAACCTCTTGAACTTGATCCTTGCCTTCTTGACTATGCTCATCTTTATTATGTTGAATTCTTTGAACTTGGTATGTTGGCTGCTCCATAACATTTCCCCTCTCCTTAAAAGGATTCATCCTCAAATCTAAAGCATCACCTATATCAAAAGGACTTAAATAAGCCACATTTAATGAAGCACTAACATTATACTCATCGGGTAGATCCACGTTGTATGCATTGTCATTAATCCTTTCAAGCATTTGAAAAGGACCGTCTCCTCTTGGGTTTAGCTTAGACTTCCTTTGAAGTTGAAACCTTTCTTTGTGAAAATGCACCCAAACCCAATCTCCAGGTTGAAAAATCATTGGCTTCCTTCCCTTGTTCACATGTGAAGCTACTTTAGCATTTTACTTCTCAATTCTCTTCTTAACTTGCTTATGTAACTTCTTCACCAAATCTACCTTAGACTTATTATTAACACTCATAAAATTATTAGGTGGCAATGACAATAAATCAATAGGAGTAAGTGGATTAAATCCATAAACAATCTTAAATGGAGAGCAATTAGTAGTGTTATGAATAGCCCTATTGTAAGCAAACTCCATAAATGGTAAACAATCCTCCCACATCCTAATGTTTTTTTCTATGATTGCCTAAACAAAGTAATCAAAGTCCTATTAACTACTTCAGTTTGCCCTTCGGTTTGAGGGTCATAAGTAGTTGAAAACAATAGCTTAGTTCCTAACTTTCCCCACAACAGATGCCAAAAATGACTTAAAAACTTAACATCCCTATCACTAATAATGCTCCTAGGAATGCCATGTAAATGCACAACTTCTTTGAAAAATGAATCAGCAATTAACTTAGCATCATTAGTTTTATAACATAGTATAAAATAGCCATTTTATTAAATCTATCAACCACAACAAAGATACTATCATGACCTTTCCTAGTTCTAGGCAATCTAAGCATAAAATCCATAGCAAATGAGTCCAAGGTTCACTAGGAACGGGTAATGGTGTGTATAACCTAAGCGGTTTCAACCTAGACTTAGCCTCTCTACATGTAATACAATGCTCACAAACTTTATGCACATCATGTTTTATACCAGGCCAAAAGAAATGTTCTAATAGCATATCATAGGTCTTATTTACCCCAAAATGCCCTATTAAGCCTCCTCCATGTGCCTCCTTAATTAACAATTCCCTCATAGAACACTTAGGAATGCACAATCTATTTCTTTTAAACAACAAACCATTAAATAAGTAAAAATCATCCAAAACAGCCCCATTATCACAAGATGCATATATATCACCAAAATCATCATCATGTGGATACAACTCCTTTATAAATTCAAAACCTAATAATTTAGCAGTAAGTGAGTTAAGTAAGTTGTACCTTCTAGACAATGCATCAACAACCACATTCTCTTTACCTTGCTTGTACTTAATCACATATGGGAATGTTTCTATGAACTCCACCCATTTGGCATGCCTACGGTTCAACTTATCTTGACCCTTCAAATGCTTTAAACTTTTATAGTCAGTGTGTATCATCAACTCCCTAGGCCACAAGTAATGCTTCCATGTTTGCAAAGCTTGAACCAATGCATATAATTCTTTGTCATATGTTGGATATTTCAAGGCTGCCCCACTTAACTTTTCACTACAATACATTAGTGGTCTTTGATCCTGTATCAAAATAGCTCTAATCCTTAGGTAAAGCAAGCAAAGGTGCATTATATAATTTATCCTTAAGTTCATTAAATGCATGTTCTTGTATGTCACCCCAAACAAATCCAACATTTTTCTTGACTAATTCATTCAAAGGTGCGACTATATTGCTAAATTTTTTTAATGAATCTCCTATAAAAACCAAAAAGCCCATGAAAACTCCTCACCTTATTAGCATTTTTATGTTTTGGTCACTCCTTAATGGCTTTAAACTTTTCCTCATCAACCTCAATTCCTTGACTAGAAACTACAAAACCAAGAAAATTAACCCTATCCATGCAAAAACTACACTTTTAAAGTTTAGTTTACAACTTTTCTCGCCTAAGTATTTCTAGAACAAGTTGCACATGTGCATAAGGTGATCATCCAAACACTTAGAGTAAATCAGAATATCATCAAAATAAACAACAATAAAGTTACCCAAGCACTCACGCAACACATGGTTCATTAATCACATGAATGTGCTAGGTGCATTAGTAAGACCAAATGGCACTCATACAACCCATACTTGGTCTTAAAGGCTGTTTTCCATTCATCACCAACATTCATTCAAATTTGATAATAACCAAATTTCAAATCTATTTTGGTAAACAAATAAGAACCATATAACTCATCAAGCATATAATCTAATCTAGGAATATGATGACGATACTTTATAGTGATTTTATTGATTGCTCTGTAGTCCACACACATCCTCCATGTTCCATCATTCTTTGGTACAAGAATAATAGGAACCAAGCAAGGACTAAGACTTTCCCTTACATACCCTTTAGCTAGCAACTCCTTTACTTATTTTTGGATCTCCTTTGTCTCACTTGGATTTGTTCTATATGCTGGTAGATTGGGTATGGCAGCTTTAGGACTGAAGTCAATTTGGTGTTCTATGCCTCTAATTGGTGGTAAACAACTAGGCATCTCCTCAAGAAACACATATTCAAATTCCTAAAAAAGATCAGCAAACACACTAGGCAAAGACGAGTTAAGTTCATTAGTTGTCAAATAAGCCCCTTTGTATAAAAGTACAAATATAAGGCGTTTGGAATACAAAGCTTGCCTAACCTCACTTGTCCTAGCTATTAAACTCACATTATTTGCATTTTTCTCTTTAGGTTGAATATACTCTCCTTTTTCTTTTCCCTCTTTCTTTTACCACTTTTTATTTTCACTCTCTAAAACACTTTTCTTACCCTCTTTTTCTTTATTTTTGGCCTCCACTCTCATCCTTTCCATTTTACATTGATCTTCATACACTTCTTTTGAGGAAAGTGGTGTTAATATGGTCTTCCGCCCATCCTTAGTAAATGAATACCTATTAAGGTACCCATCATGCTTAGTTTTTCTATTAAATTGCCACAGTCTACCAAGAAAAATTTCTCTAACATGCTTAGGAACTACATCACACCATCATGATATTTACCAAATGAAAATGAAATAATAGATTGCCTATTTACCTTGACCTTACCACAATCATTAAGCTATTGAAGTTTGTATGGTTGTGGATGTGGAACAGTAGATAGCCCCAATCTATTAATCAAGATGGTACTCACCACATTAGTGTAACTCCCACCATCGACAATCATACTACATGCTTTGCCTTGAACATGACACCTTATATGGAACAAGTTGTCCTGTTACTCCTCATGGCAATCCATCTTCAATTGAGTGCTAAGAGTATGTCTTGTAACCAGCACATCACCCTTAATTGGCTCCTTAATGCTCCCATCACTATAACTTTCCAATTTGGGCATCTCATTCACATCACTTTCATTGCCATTCTCTTCATCATCAATCACTATCTCACCATTTTGTATGGTCATAGTTCTCTTGTTAGGGCACTCTTTGCTAATATGACCTACACCTTGACACTTCCAGCACTTAATGTCTCTATTTCTCCCTTTAGGATCTTCGATTTTGGTTTTCTCTTTGAAAATTGAATTTGCCTTTCCCTTTTGTAACATCATAAACACCCTTATTTCCACCCTTAAAATCACTCTTCCCATCCATTTTCCAAGTAGAATTAGAGTTAGAGTAAGTTTTGGAAACATACCTTGCTGTCCCTCTTCCTTGGACTTGCTTTTCCACTTTGATGGCAATATGCACCATCTCTTTTAGATCTCCATATTGTTGTAAATCCACTCGGTCAACTATCTCCTTATTCAAATCAGCCAAGAAATGTGCCATAGTGGCCTCCACATCTTCATCTATATCAACCCTAGTCATGATCATTTCCATCTCCTTGTAGTAATCATCCACACTCCTACTACCTTGTTTAAGAACTTTAAGTTTTTGCACAAGCTCCCTATGGAAATGTTTCGGGATAAATTGCTTTCTCATTATAGACTTGAGATCATACCAAGTATCAATTGGGTACTCCAAATTTCTTCTTTTACTAATCACTGAGTGATCCCACCAAGCGATAACATAATCTGAAAATTGAATAACCGCCAACTTAACCTTCTTCTCCTCATTAAATTAATGACAATCAAATGTGAGTTCCACTTGCTTTTCCCATTGTAAATGAGCCTCTGGATCTGTTTTTCCTTGAAAATGAGGTATTATATGTTTAATGCTCCCTAAATTTCTATTTTCAAAATCATTATTGCCTCGATTTCTACCATAGAATTGATTTCCTTGTAGTCTTCCTCTACCTTTTCCTAAACCTTGGCCTCCTCTACCTCCACCCCTAGGTACACCCATTCCAATAATGGCATCATTTTCATCTACATTATAATTATTAGCTTCATCTTCCAAATCATCAGCTTGAGGTATTTGGTTTCTACCTTCGCTATTTCCCTGATTGTGATTTGGTTGTGCTCTTTCAACTGCTTGTAACCTTGTATTCATGCGCTCTAATGCTTCTCTCATAGCCTCTATTTTTCTATTAAAGCATGTAAACTCTCCTTATTGAGCCTCATGTAGTTTAGCTTTATCAACATGACCAACATCTGTTGGGTTTCGTGATTCAAAAATGCAGTAAAAATTAAAAATTTTAACCACAAACCCTAACCCAGATCCAAGTAATTCAATTAATTACTTTAAAAATAGGGTTTTCAAATCTTACCATAAATGCAGAAGAGGCAAGATTGTTGGAAGGCAAAGAGGAGGTTCACTCCGGTGACACCTTACCTCGAGCTTTTAATTTTAGTAGTTCGGATTAAGATGTCTCTAAAATAATCCATCCTCTATAAGCGTCCACACGAACAACCCTTGATTAAAATGAAAACTTTGTGTGCTAGCACTTCTCTTGATTTCTCACAAATCAAGAACAAAAATACTATGTGTTTTAGTTTTTCTAAGAGGAGAAAAATGAAATTTGGTGGCTAATAATTGAGTTGGTGAAACCCTAGAGAATATAATATATTTATAGACCTCTAATTATCACTTACCAAAATAACTTTTTGGTAATTTTTCAATTATTATTATTCTAATTTTACTTAAGAATTAAATTAGAAATAATATTCTATTTGTTTAAGATAACATTTACCTTAAATAAATAAATAAATAAACTATTTATTTATTTCCATAAAGCATATTTGGGCTTCTCAAACCCATATCCATTTTTGGGTTTATTCTAAGTGTGTGACCCTATAAGTTCACATGACATTGGCAGTGGGCCTTAAATCTCTATTTAGGCCTACAAGTCATAAGTGGCCTCTAGCAAGACATTATGACTACCTAAGTCATGTGAAGTTAATAATCCGACATAACCTAATTTATAATAAATATTGTAATCCCTTTGTCACATGATATCTTGATTGATTATAAGGCATAGTTTCTGTCATCCTTATATAATTCAATCATATTATTTCTTGACTCTAAGTAGACTGAGAATGATAACTCTTTATCAATTCACTTTAGCATGACCATGCATTTTCGTCAGTCTATCTTATCAAGGGGCCCATAGATATATTACTCAGATTAAATGAGGGATAAATTCCTTCTCAATCACTCACATTCCTCATATAACTCATTTCATATCCAACAATAATCTATTTAATCAACCTATTAAAGACAATGTTAGATTATGTCAAAATATATAATGGTTATGTAGAAATCCATGATGATTTCAAGGTCAAAGGACTAAATCAATATTATTATGATGAGAATTACTTATGATAATTATCTATGTAGCATTCTCATAATGGGTCAATCCAGTACATTATTTCCCAAATAAGTACCTATAAGTTGACTTAATATCTCATATTCATGATCAGTAAAGCATAATCATCAATCAACATCATACTAGCCATAACATATTATTATGACTAGGGATAATTTGAATAGAACTCATATTTAATCTAAGGGTTTTACTATCAAGTCACATACTTAATGACCTTAGTAAGAATTGACTATTTAAGTAATTATCATAACACAAAATGATAATGAAAAATGCCTCTTTATTAAATAAAATGATAAAGTCAAAACATGGTCATACATGATTAACCTAGTGCATATCACTAACAACATCTTTATCTTCACCTTGGTTTGACATTGCTAGAAAGAATGTTATAAAAAAAAGAAAAATAATTCAAGGACCTCATAAGCACTTCCTCACGTGTTTGTACTCAAATGGTGGGGATGGTTACTCGTGTTTAACTTAAAAAAATAATTTCACTCACGGGTTTCCTTACACCACTTGAGCTAATTTCTTTTATGCTCTTAGGTGAATCACACTTTTAGATCAATTCAAATAGTTTGAAGCAATTCAAGTAGAATTCCAAAACTAAAATTTGCAAAACAAGTTTAAAGTAATTCGGTCACAAGGAAAAAAATAATTCAAAAGCAATATATTAGGAAAACTCAAATAGATGTAAAAGACATGTGAAAGAAATACAAAAATCTTATAGAATATAAAAGAAAATGAATTTAGAAGTTATTTTAAGAAGAAAAGTCAAATCTTCCTCAACAAGTAATATTCCTTAATGAGTAAGTATTGTAAAGATATGCAAAATCCTTAATAGACAAGGAATATAAAATATAACAAGATCTAGTTAGATATGTCAATTATAAACCAAATAGGATTGGGAAATCTAAATCAAACTTGATGAGGATATTAATCACTCAAACAATATTCCTTAATGAGCAAGGAATGGAAGGATATGCAAATCAGACATGATTAGGATATAAATCACTTAAGAATCTCAATTCTTCCTTTTTAATAACTTTCTTTTTTTTTCATAAAATTTTTTTTGCTTCCTTTTTTTTAAACCTTCAACTATGAACACAAATTTGAATTTCATAATGCAAAATAATTGACTAAAATAAAGAAAAAAAAAGATCAAGACTAATAAACAAGAACAAAGAACAAAACACAAGAATGAAGAATAAATAACAAGAATAGAATTTAAAAGAATAAGAAAACTTAAGAAATCAGAATTAAGAACGAAAATTATAAAAGATAAAACCAGATCTAGAGCCAAAGCTCTGATTCCAAATGATATGGAACCTCCAAGAATAAGCTTGAGAACCCCTTTATGTATTCGAACCCCCAAAGCATTAACTTAAAAACCCCAATAGTCAATTCAGCAATAACCCTAAGAATGGTTAGAAATCAGATTACTTAGATGATCAAAGAATTAGAATAAAGAAACTCATTTCTAAATTCCAATTTCGAAACACTTCATAAGAAGATGATCAATCTACTTGAAGTTCCTTAAAGCATGTATTCTACACAAGAACACAAAGATAAAAGCAAAATAGCCTTTAGGTTTTAAAACTTCGATTCTCCACCTAATAATTCATCCAAGGCATATATATAGCCTTTACAAGGTTTTCCTTAATGAATAAGAAAAACAAATAATCCTAATCATAAAAATAGGAAACTAATCTAATCAGACCATAAATAGGAATTCTAACATACTTCCTATTTTAAGAATAACTCTAATTAAACTAACTAAAACTAATGGGCTTTTAAAATTACAAATTTTTCTAGCCCTTATTTAACATAATTAAACCTAAAAAACAATGCTTAAATAACTCTCCCATGCATATTCGGCCATCCTATGACAAATGTGGCCCATTATATACTTAATTAAACCTATTGGTAACTTGGACTTGAATTAAGTTGTATTGAAATTGAGCTACACTTGTCACAACGCTTTATTGTCCTTGTAAACTTTCACTAGTTGAGTTCACTAAGCCTTGTAGATGATGGATTAAAGCTTGTTGAAGCTTCTTGGATCAAGACCTTGTTATAGGTCCTTGAGGCATGCTGATTGGACTTAGAACCTCTTGAACTTGATCCTTGCCTTCTTGACTATGCTCATCTTCATCATGTTGAATTCTTTGAACTTGGTGTGTTGGCTGCTTCATAACAACAGTCATGGAAAAATATTTTAGGGGATGCCATATTTGGTTATTTTATGAATTTATGTAAGTCATAAAGTGTAAATGGTAGTACTATTATCAGTTGTGTTGATAGGAAAATAATGGATGCTTAACATGAGATGTTGATAGATCCAATTGTAGATAAAAAAATAAAGGATGCTTTATTTATCATGCATCATGATAAAGTGCTTGATCTCGAGGCTTGGATCTTGCCTTTTATGAAAAATACTTGAGTGTCAAAGGGAAAATGTAATGAAATCTTATATTAGTATTATTGATAAAAGGTGTTTCCTATGGGTATAAATATTACTGGCATTGTGTTGATTCCTAAACCCCCCTAACAACTATAGCCTTACATCATATTTCTCTATGTAATGTTTTATATAAAATAGTCTCCAAAGTTTTTACTAATTATTTAAAGTTGGTGCTTCCATGTTTAATTGCTAAAACATAGAGTGCCTTTGTTCTAAATCAAAACATAATAAATAATGTGATGATAACTTTTGAGGCTATGCACTACTTGAAATATAAAAGACAAGGAAAAGAAGGGTGGCAACTTTAAAAATTAACATTAGTAAGGCCTATGATAATAAGATTCAATAGTAGTTTGTTCAACACATGAATTTATGTTTAATGAAATTACACGTAATTTGAGGAATAAAACATTAATTAAGAAGATAAAATTAAAGAACATAAGACTAAAAAAAGTTGGTATTCCATATCCATAATTTTCTTGGTGTAGTGCTAACTCTCTTTTAAGAAATTGAGTTACCACCACTTTGTGACTCACCATCTTCATGCCATATCTTTTTTATAGCCTAGAGTTCTAAACTCAAACAGTGTTATGGTTATATAAACTTGGGTGCATGCTAAACCCTATCATATATAGAGGGTAGAAGAATCTAAATTATAAGAATGAAGAAAAAAATGAAGAAAAACAAAGTTATGATAAGATGAAAAAATAAAAAGAAAACTAAATACAAAATTTAGGGTTTAGGTTAGGAGAAAATAAAGAATAAAAAGGAATTGAGTGACAAAAAAGGTTTAAGATTTGATAATTAGGGATTTTACTTGTACAACAATTGTGAATTTACTGTTAGTGAAATGTCCTAGGCCAATTGTGTAATGGTCATACTTTGACTTTGTCATATTTTCATTTTATTAATAAAGAGGCATTTTCATTATTACTGGCTAATTCTAATAAGTTCCTTGAATGGTTAATTCTATATAAGGACATTAAGTATGTGACTTGATAGTAAAAGTCTTAGGTGAAACTTGAATTCTATTCTAAATTATCTCTAGTCGATTATTATTATTGGAACAATAATGAATAGAGATTAGTATGATGTTAATTGATGATTATGTTTTACTAATTATGTATATAAGATATTAAGTTAACTTATAGGTACATATTTAGAGAAATGATGTACTAGATCGGCCCACTATGAGAATACTACATGGATAATTGTCATAAGTGATTCTTATCATAGTTGTATTATTTCAGTCCTCTGACCTAAAATCACCATGGTTTCTTATATAATAAGTTATGTGTTTTGACACATTCTCACATAATCTTTAATCAGATGGTAAAACAAGTTGTGATTGGATATATAGTGAGTTATATACGTGATTGAGATGAAATTTATCCCTCAATTATTATGAGAAGATGTTTAAGGGCCCCTTGATAAGCTAGACTGAAGAGAAATGCATGACCATGCTAGAATGTGTTGATAAAGAGTTATCAATATCAAATAAAGAGTTATTAGTAACATTATACTTGGGATCAAAAAATATTATGATTGAATAATATAAAGATGACATAAACCATGTATAGACGGTAGGGTTTATCGCGCGTCCAAGATTTAGCAACCATGACACTGTTTAAGCTCAGGGCTCTAGAGAACACACTAATCACTGTCACAAATACATGGCATGGAGATGAGGAGTCACCACCCAGTGTAATAACTAGGAAAAATAAATAAGATGGTACTCGATTCCCTAAAAGAAAGCTAGCACTACAACCAGAAGATTCTGGGTACGGAATACCAACTTCTTTCAGTCTCGTGTTCATTTAGAATTACTTTATGAATTACTAAATTATCCTCTATTTACATGCAATTTCATATAAACCCTTATTCTAGCAATGAACTCCAAGGCAAACTAGTCATGAAAATACAAGTAAATAATGCATTCAATCAAACATATAATCCATAAGTTAGTCTACATATTATTCCTAAGTTAGTCTAACATAAATGGATTTTAATTAAATGAGCTAAATCTACATGTTTTAATTAAGTGAGCCTAAAAGGCCTAATTCCTTTTAATTTTAATTAAATGAACCTAAGACTTTTTATTTTAATTCTAAAAATGGGCCTAAATCTACAACTTATGAACTATTTAAATTAGTAGGCCAAATACTACATATTTTAATGCTAAGGTGATCTTAAATCTACAAGTTATGAAAAAGGCTTAAATTAAATGGGCTAAGTCTAATAAATTAAATTAAACTAGGTGGACTTATGTCTAATTTACTAGATGGGCCTAAGTTATCTCTAACTTAAAAATATAATTAATTATGGGCCTAAAATGCATTTTAATTAATTAAATCTAAAAACCTAAATTTATTTAAGTGGATTAAAATCTAATATGGGCTTAAGGCCCAAAGCACATAAGAATAAACAAACAAGGATAGAACACATAAAAATGAAATAAACAAGCCTAAAAAAACAAATAAAATATATTAAAACAATTAAATTAAAGATCAAACAACTAATTAAATTATTTCCTTCTAAACCCTAGTTTTCATTAACATGCAACCTAAATTAACCTACTTCCTCTATTAATTTTAATTAACTACCCAATTAAAACCCTAATTTTACTAACCAATTAATTAAAATAAACAAGCAACCGCACACATAATTCCACTATTCCCACTATTGGGGCTATTACAATAATCTATAGAAAATAATAATAAAATAATTAATACAACCCCAAAATAAGTAAATAAAATAAAGCAATAAAATAATAAAAAAACCTAGAAACTATATCTCCAGAAGGTCTTATCCATGGATCTTTTATAGATTTGATTCTTCAAGTATGATCATCATAAGTTTTCCTCCATAATCACCATAAAAAAAGAATAAAAATTATGGTTAGTGAATAAATAATAAAAATAATAAAATTAAATTAAAAATCAATAAAATCAAAAAAGAATAAATAAATTAAATAAAATAAGAAGAAGATGATGCTTATGGATGATCTTAATGAAGTGCTCCTCAAATTTGTAGAATACCCATTCTTGATAGGACTTCGAATATTATTCTTCAAAAATTCTTCAAAGATCTTTTAATCAATCAATTAAGTAAAAGAAATTGTGTAGAGAATAATTTTCTTTTCTTCTCTCTTTTCTCTCTTTTTCTCTCTCTTTTTTTCTTTTCTCTCATTTTTTCTTTTCTTCGTTCCTTTTTTTCTTTTCCTTTTCTTCCTTTCGTTTTCCCCTTGCCTTCTTCCCCCTTTTTTTTAGAGAAAAAGCCCTCTTTATATAGGGATACATCTTGAAACCCTAGTTATAAATTGATTCCTAAAAGACTTCTATTTCCTTAAAAACATTATGAAAATAATTTTAGGAGAATTTCAGACCAATTAGGACTTAATTTATCTAGAAATTTCAAGATTTATATAGAAAATTCAAGAATTTACGGAAGGAGTCTAATTTTGATAGGAATTGTGTAATTTCGATCAGAATTAGCGTAATTTCAATCACCTTTTTTTTAACTTTTAATTATATAAAGGTCCTTGAAAGAATTTAAGTTTTGCAATTAGATTCCTAAAAAGCATTGCAATTTAGTCCATGAAAACATCAAATCCTTTCTTTGAAAAATGCAATTAGATCCTCAAAGTTTCAAAGTTCAAATGTTAAAGACCTATTCATGACATTTTCATCATTGGAGTCTTCTGTCGCATCTATAACTCAGAATCCTAAAATTAGGTGTCTACACCATGCCTTATATTCAATCAAGATATTGCATGATAAAAGGACTATAATACATGTTGTGGATTAGGTTATGTCAGATTATGGGCCTTCACACAACTTGGGTGGTCATAATGTCTTGCTAGATGCCACTTATAACTTGTGGACCAAAATGGAAATTGTAGGCCTATGACCAACGGTGCATGAACCTATAGGGTTGTACACTTAAAACAAGTCCAAAGCAGACTTAGGGTAATTAACCCAGTGACAATCTCTCTAAAAGAATAAATAAATATATATGTGTATATATTTATATTTATATTTATATTTATTTATTTAAGGTAAGTGTTATCTTAATATAATAAGAAGGAATTCTATTTTGTTTTATTTCCTTATTTATTTAAGGTAAGTGTTATCTTAAATAAATAGGAGATGATTCTAATTTTGAAATTAGAATCAAAGCAGAAAAAGAAGTTTAAACTTACCAAAGCTATTTTGGTAAATGGAGGTTAAAGAAACCCTAGATGGTATGTATATATACACATCTTATTCTCTAGGGTTTTATAACACAATAATTATTCTCCTTATTTTACCACTTCTTTTAAGAAAAGAAATTTAGAGAGAAAAGTGATACTTACAAAGTGCTAGCACACCTATACCATTTTAGTTACCTTATTTGTGTAGAAACCGGTAGATGATGTGGCTTTGTTGGCGGTGCCTCAATCGATAAGAAGATTTGAAAAGCTTAATGTAAGGTGTTACTAGTGTGAACCCTCTCTCATCCTTGCAATCTTTTTACCTTGAAATCATCTCGGTGAGCTTTGGAATCCCTCCTAATTGATTTAACTGAATTATATGAATCCTACGAGGGTTTTGTGATTAAAATTTTTTAATTTTTGATGTGTGTATGGATTATAGAACCCCAATATTTACTTTACATTTTTTTTTTATGTTATTAGCTTTTTTAATCTTACTTTATACTTATAGTTTGTACTAATGAGTCACACTAATATGACTTAGTAAGTGCTTAATAATGTCATAACTCTGGTAGCCACATCATTAAAATTAGTCGACATTAAGTGAGTGATTTTCCTATGAAAGCTAAATCAATGTTAGGTAACTAAAAGGATATAAGTTAAAGTTATAATACCATTTTGTAATTAAGTGTAAAGTTTGGTGACTGTTCATATAAGTTACCTAATAATAGTACTAAAATCATGATAAACAATGTTTGTATATAATTGTAGGTGGTAGGGTTTAGCACGTGCCCAAGTCTCTTGCAACCATAAAACTTTTTAAGTTTAGGACTCTAGGGAACATGTAACTATATCATAAATACATAGCACAAAGAATGAGGATTCACCACCCAAGGTAGTAAATGGGACAACATTTTTCGGGGACAGCCTTGTTAATCATTGCTTTATTCTTATATTTACATGCAATTCTCATCTTAAACCCACTTAAATTGGTATAAAGGCACCGATCATAATGAAAATAATGTAAAAACACATTCATTAAAAGAAAAATAATCCCTAAAATTATACTAATCTACATCAATTTTAATTAGGCAAGCTAAACTACTTGTTTTAATTTACAAATCAAAACCTAAAGGCTAATGGGTCTAATTCTAACAATTTAAAATTAATGAGTCTATGTCTACTTATTTTAACTAGAGGTAAAATACTTAGTTAGAAAACCCGAGAGGGCTAACTAAGGACAAATGTACTTTTGTTTCAAAAAAAATGTGTAGCCATGCCTTTGATAAATGTCATTTAGTGCAAATAAGAAAGAAACCATCAAGTTGCATATGTAAAGAAGTAAATGTCTGAATCAATGTTTAACCCACAGAAAAGCAAAATTGCATTTTTAGAGTTAATTATTTTACTCTTGATGTAATAATCTTTTACTTGTAATGATTATTTCTTTCATTTGTAATAATTGTTTTTATCTTGTAATTCTTTTTATTCATGCATAATAAGTAAGTGAAGCAATAGAAACCAAAGGAGGCAAAGTTTTTAAAAGATGTTAAAGCACAAAAGTTAGTCGAGGATATCATCAAAAAATAAATAAATAAATGTATCAATGATAGTTAAATACAGTTTAAATGTTTAGAAGTTTAAAATCAGTATAAAAAATCAGAGGTGAGGAAATCAAGACTTGTCCTCATTATCATCACCTCCTAGGGGTCTAGTCTAGGTCCAGCACAAAATCCATGAATCCTTAGCTCCTCAATCTTAACTTGGAGCCTCTCAACTTCACTCTGATGTTTGACCTCATATCATCGAATCAACTCTAAGAACTCATGCTGCATTATTACATACATGCATTAGAATATGCAAACCATATAATATACATATTGCATATTGCATACTATATAAAATGTTTCATGAATAAGAAAAAGTAGGAATACACATATAGGCCTTCATGGAGTACTAAATGTGATGACTAAGTAGTCCTGATGCATGCTAGTACTAATACTGAGTTGTCTCTCAAGGAATTTGCATACAAATAGTTAGCAACCAATGGAGCAAAAAGAACACTGAAGAGTTAAATATAATATAGAACTCACATAATTAGTGTCCTATAGAATAAAAATGATAGGCTTACTTGCCACTAGAACCATGTGGGTCAGTATATTACCATGGAGGCCATAACCCCTAATCTGAGGAACCAAAGGCACTGTAGCAACTCTAGGAACTATACGGGCAGTGTTTGCAGGAGCACCAACAACACTAGTAGCATTAGCTCTACTCAAAACCTTAGTAACATCCCTGGCACACGCTCTTTTTTAACAGGATTGCAGATAATCAAAAGATCAGATAAAAGTGAGAAGTCAAAATAGTCAACATAAAATAGAGAAAAATATCAAAACTTAATGGACAAGTGTTAAAAGAGGAACCGCCAATAGAAGGGGTAGGCACATGATAAATGGCCATGCTGTCAATCAAGTAGGGGATGATGGCCTCTATATAAGAGATACCCTAAAGCTCTAGGAGATGACGACCCTCTAGTCCATATAGTGCACCATCTAAGTGGTTGCCTACAAAGTCCTTCCCTATAATATGTCAATGGGAGGAGAGATAGGCACATGAAAAGCTACAGGACCCTTACTCCAGTCCATGATGTGCTTACCAAGATATTAAGCATAGTTAATAAGGGTCTCATCAGTAACACCCTCATGTTGGAAAGCTTGATAGCTCCCTATATTGCTATCGAGAAATCAATAGAGAACTCTCCCCACCATTAAAGGTTAATATGTAAAAAAATAGATAGTTAGCAAAGAATAAAATATTTTAGAAGGTAATGAGGAAAAAAGAAGTATACCCTATCAAAGGTCAACCTCGTGAGAGTAGCATAAACCTCCTCTGAAGACTGAAGGCTGCCTCCAGGTATCAAAATCCCAAAGAGGAAAGCGAACTAACTCCTCAAGTATCTAAGTGACCATAATAGGAGGAGTAAGGATATGGAACTCAAAAGCCCAAATTTGCAAATCAAAAAAGTGAAAAACCATGTTCAAGGTAATAAAGTTAGAAAGAAAAGAAATAAAGACAGAAAAGTGTCAAGGCAACTCACATCGACAACTAAGGGGATGCCATAAATCCAAGACCCGCCTTAGTAAGCATCATTAAGGCCATGTAGAATATACCCATTGGCAAGAGAGCCCAGTCATATTCCCTCAATCTATCCAGATCCTATAGCAGTGGAAGCAGCCACAAGCCACTTATGTTTACGCATTCAGGAACACCATGGCGATCAACAAATAGAAAATGAAACATCTAGCTCTCCTCTCCACATCCTTAGGATTATTAGTCAGAGCATCACTGCAAGATCACACAAGGTGCACATATAAATCAGTCCTCCCCGACCAATCTTGAGCTCAGGACCACAACAGAACAACATTATGAATAAAGTTACAGGATCATTCAAAATATCAAAAGTTACTCACTCTTCAATAAAAGAGAGTCTAGTGATTGCAGAAAAATCAAGGGGCATGATCAACATCTCCTCAAATTAGAAATGAAAGGTGTGTGTTCAGTCTGACCACCTATCAATCAATGTTGTTATAGGCGTCTAATGACTCTTTAACACCACCAATAAGCCCTAAATTAAACCACCAAAGCCAAGGCTGCGAACTTGGTCCTATAGCATCTTGGGAAAATTCTGATAGAACTATTTTACACTGGTAAAACTGCAGGGCAAAACTAAGGGTGTGACCTCGCCCTAATAAAGGGAAGTCAAAAAAATATAATTCCTGACTAAAAATTTCATCTTAAAATAGCAAAACATGCACTAACTAATGATTTATCTTTTATTTTTAGGCAATTTTAAAAGCAAGTCAGTGCCCTAATAAAAGCAAGTAAGCAAAACATAGCCTCTAACTATAATTTTCATTTATAATAGTAAAAGCATGCACTAATTATTAATCTTCTAATTTGTAAGACAAATCACAATATGTGAAAGCAAAAAAGCACATACTCTAATAAAGGAGGAAAATTCACAACATGTGAAAGTAAAAAAGCACCTACTTTAACAAAGAAGAAGGACCAAAGCATGTGAAAGTAGACAACCATCTATCATAACAAAGGGAAGTATCATGCATAATAATTGTTATAATCAAGATATAGCAAAAATCAAGTTCCCAATTTGTTTTTTTTATAGGAAATTCTTAAAAAGCATGCAAAAGAGCAATACACTGAAAAGAAAAGAAAAAATATAAGAAATTTATTTGAACACTTATGGACTAGTGGTGGAGTGTCCACATATGTACCCTTAAATTCAAGACCAAAGGAATTGTATGGCCTTGAATCACCCCATGCCTCAAATGTTGAGATGGAACTCATTTCTAAGGAACAACATTGCCTCCCTCCGAATCATCAAAATCAACATCTACATTAATCCTGTTAAAAAGCCCGGCTCAGTATCCTCCAAATCACCTTCTTGCAAAGGGAAGAATCGAAGGTGGTGAGAAGAAGAAAATCCTAAAATCCAATGAAATACTAAGGAGAAGAGAGATAAAAAGGATGAAAAATGAATGAAAAGACAAAACAAAATAAGGCTTTCATAGAACCCATGAGCATGGGTCAAAACCCAAGTGGGTGGGTCGTAAGACCCATACTCGTGCATTGTAAGATCCACACTTATGGAATGTTCCCACAACACACTCCAAGGCTCCACAAAGGCCTAAAAGCACTCCATAAGCAAAAAAATCAATTTATGACACATATGGCACTACAAAATGCATGAAAAACAATAAGAGCAACTGAAGATGCATCTAAGAGTGCACAAAGTCCCCAGGGAAGTACTTTGACCCTTACATCCTTAAATGCACACGTGTGCATACATGCATACATTTGCATCCATGCATTCATACAAAATTATTTTGTGTTTCTTCCAAGGGAGAATCCACATCGAGGGGAGCACATAACAAGGATGGAGCAGTTGACCGACTATCCTAAGAACCTTATGGAATTCCCCAACTTTGATTTGCAATCTAAGTTGAGATTTTTAAACCATAATCTACTTAATACTAGACAACCTTATAAAAGGGAAAGACCCCTTAAAAATAAAGACCATAGAGAATTACAGCGCACTAAACAACTTATAATTATAAAAACAAACTCCTAAATTGGTACAAATGCCATATCATACTTAATATACTCTAATGCTCAAAGTGAGTAAGAGTATCCTAAGGACCCTTTACCAAAATTCATGCTGAGTAACATGAAAAAGGCAAGGAATACCTTAAAAGGGAAACTCATGTAGGGAGATAAAAACAAAGTCTCAATCTACTCCAATGCTCTAAAGTGACTAAGAGTATCTTAAACATTCTTTGGCAGCATTCAAGTTGAGTAACATAAGAAAGGCAAGGAATGTTTGAAGAGAGAAAAACCCAATATAAATAAAATGTATAATCAACATTCATGCCCAATGAGGGAATGTTTTGGTAATAAAAGCTATCTTGTTCGTCATAATCTTCAGTGGTCTCACTTTGAGGGATCCTCAACCAATCATTTGGATGCTTGCTCTCCACTTGGTAACAAAAACATCCTTGGCTAAGAATTGCCAATCAAATCTCATGAAATGACAAAAGCCACATCAAGATAAGACTATTGCAGCCAGAGCTACTCAAAGTCTTTGATGTATGCTCTTTCTGGTAGGGATAAACCAGTAAAAGAACAAGTAAAATTTGCATGCATCATGATTTTGAAAACCAAATTGCATTTCACCTTATATGGGCTACATCTAATCTTAAATGGACTATGCACCTCACCTTATATGGGCTACATTCAGTAGCACAATACAACACAAAACACAAAATATCACTGAGACTTATATGGGCTCACTCTTTAGCCTTTATGGGCTAAGGCCTATATGAGCTTACTTTTTAGACTTAAATAGGCTAAGCATTATATAAGCTCACTTTTTAGCCTTAAAAGGGCTAAACGTCATATGAGTTCACTCTTTATCCTTAAATGGGCTCGACCTTATATAGGCTTACTCTTTAGCCTTAAAAGGGCTAAACCTTATATGAGTTCACTCTTTAGCCTTAAATGGGCTAAACTTTATATGGGCTTACCCTTTAGCCTTAAATGGGTTGAGTCTTATATAGGCTCATGCTTTAGACTTATATGGGCTCACTCTTTAGCCTTAAATGGCTAAACCTTATATGGGCTCACTTTTTAGCCTTAAATTGGTTTAGCCTTATTTAGACTCACTTCTTTAGCCTTAAATGAGTTGTACCATTAGCCTTATATTGGCTATTTTTTCTTCTTATGCATTGGCAAGTGTAAACTTGCTCAACACATGTGAAGTAAGGGCAACTGTTAATCCTAAAATTTGATGGTCCTCTGAAAGATTCAATGATGAAGCTTTCTGTCAATGAGATAAAGGGAAGGCTTCTCAAAAAGTCATCGTAAGCCAAATTCACCCAAAAAAAACATACCCAAACCTTAAAAACCACTTGACATAGCTCAAAAGTGCAAAACAATAAGGAGTATAGGAGGAAGGGCCCTCGCTAGCTCATCACATAAGCATAGGTTTATCCCACTCATGTGGGATGGCTGACCCATACACGTAGGTTAATATCCCATATCCATATGTTATCAACCCATTCTTGTGGGTTAGGAGCCCCTAATCCATACTCATAGGTGATGACCCACACTCGTGGGTCGAGTCCTTAGGCCTATAAAAATGTGAATTTTTACCTTTTTTGGTACTTAGGGGGAGGAACTTAAAAAAATCACTTTTAGAGAGAGAAAAAGACACTAAATTAGGATGAATTTATGATTGATTTTAGACTAATTCTCACTCTAAATCCCTTTGCAAACAAGGTAAACGACATATGAAGACCATCTATCTAAACACTAAAAACCTTTCCTTTTGTTTATTTTAGGACTTTTAGCACTTCTTTAACCAAACCAAGCGTCATCATTGCCAAAGCATGCATTTAGGGTATATCCCAATCTCTCTAAGGATCTCCAAATCATTTTATGTAAAATTTTACATTTACATAATTAATTTCTCTTCTTTTCCTACTCCTCTCTTTTATTCTTATCATCTTTTGCATTTTTAACATTTACTTTAATTTTTTTGTGGTGAAAATGTGATTTTATGATGATTGAAGTAGTATATGATATGTTGAAGGAGTGAGAAGTTTGGGTTGAAAATTCAGGAGTGTTTGTTGCGTTTTTGCATTAATTGTGAATTTTTTTATTATATTTACACCATTTTCTTATCATTCTCCTTTTTTTTTTTTTAGTAAAGTTGATATTTTAGTACTAGAGTGCATATTTTGTTATTAAAATTGCATTTTTAGCATTTTTGCTATTTTTGTTAATCTTTATTCTTTTATTTTTATTTTTATTTTTGCATTATTATTATAAAATTCCTCTTTTTATGGTGAAAATTGTGTTTTTTTGCATTATTATTATAAAATTCCTCTTTTTATGGTGAAAATTGTGTTTTTGGCATTTTTGCTATTTTTGTTAATTTTTATTTTGTTATCTTCATTTTTGCACTTTTTATCAAAAATTATTTTGTGGTGGAAACTTTTTTTATTTTCTATGTTTTATGTAATTAATAAATAAGGAATTCTCCAAATAAGGTAATCATTAATCTCAATCCCCCTTTTATTTTCTACTTTAGATGTATTTATTAGAATAGGCTATTTCACGGGTTGTAATCCTTAATCTTTTCCCCTTTTTTTCTTTGATTTCATTTTGTTTGCTTTGTTCACTTCTTATTCCTTGCATGTTTGCATGTTGTTTGCTACTTGCCTATTTGTTTGCATTGTTAATTTTTTTGATTTATCATGATCGATTAAAATTTACTTATTTGCTTATTTTTGCTTATTAAAGTATGTGCCACAAAATCAATTACTTCATATTCCAATTTTCCAATTCAATGCAATTTTAAATTTCCTAACAATCAAGTGTGGTAAATGTATTATTAAAACTGAAAGTAGGGTAGAGGAACGAGTAATTAAGCAATATATACTAAGAAACATGATAAGTAGGTGCTACGACCCAATCTCAGAATCTCTAGTAGGGAAAGTGAGTTCCTACTTGCTTTCCCATTTCCAAGCCAAAGTCAGGTGGCAACTCTAATTTACAAAGTCTATTCAGGTAGTCCCTTATATATTATAATATTCAATAAATAGTTACCTAAGCCTATGTGTCCCAAATTGAGCCACTAATCCTATTCTGTTTGCCCCACACACATGAAGAAGATGATCCACAACACACCCTAAAATACAAAATAAAGCATCAGAAACCAAACAAAAACCAAAAAGATAAAAAATAATAAAATATAATATACCCAATAGAATCTTTTAACTAATCACCTCCACTAAGAGTTTCAATAAACTCTTAATCATAAGCACCCTTTTCACAACCAGAAACATCTCATAAACTAGAACTATAAGCACCAAAAGCACATCCACTTTTCCCTGCACTTTTAAAACAAGATAAAAAACTAAAAGTAAACTAAAAAGTAATAAAATTAAATACATACCACCTAATAATAGAATGGAGATGGGGGGTATTGATAAATTCTTGTACCTCTCACATGCTAAGGAAGTGCTCTACCATCAGAGCTACACTCATCTTCATTTTTCATTTACTGACAAATTATTAAATTATATTGAAGAGAACCATAACTAACCCAATTCCCATAACTGCTATATTATTATTATAAATACATGGAAAATATCCCAAATTGATAAAAATATATACAAAATTATTGTATTAGAAATGTAAAATAAACATAAAGTATTCTCAATAGAATTTCAAGGTATTTAATACAAAAGAAAATGGAGTGACAATTTTATTTTAAAATTTTTTAAAGTGCTTTAAACATAGCTCTCTTAATTTTTAGTATTTGATAAGTTACTTCTTTTACATGAATTTATGTTTTGAGATTGGTTCTACAATTTTAAGTTATAAGGTAGTATTTTTTATTTTATAAATAAATTAGACTACTTGAAATCTTAAAAATGTTAAGATTATATTTTTAGTGCTTGAAATATATTGATAAAATTGATTCTATTTCATAATCATTAGAAATTGAAATTCTAACTTTATTTTCCTAACCCAAAGTTCTATTATCACTTTTTAGAAATAGTCATGTTAGTTCAATCCTAATGAATGTTACATCTTTTACACATTAAGAACTTGAGTAATCTAAAAAATACATAACAAAAAATTTTATTAAAAGAAAATTTTAATGAGTTAAAGCTCTAAAGTAATGACTAGAAATATTGTGATAGAACTGTCGCCTCCATTACCGAAGGATGATTGGAACACAAAGAAAGCAAAAATCTTAGAAGATGAAAGCAACCAAATAAATAATGGAATTCAAGGGAAAATTTCATTTAAGGATAAACTAATGGTTGATGCCATGAATATTAAAGATGAATTAGAGTTGCAGTAGTTAGAAATAGATATCGAGGAAATGGATATTCAATCTCATTACGAGGATGGAATCCCACTAATTGAATTTTCATGTCGTATCCATTGCCTCATCATGAAATCACTTTAAAAAATGGTGGTTGTCCATTTACTAGGATGCTCAATTGGATATAAACTACTTTATAAGATGATTGAAGAGCTTTGGCAATTAGAAAATGGGTTTAAAGTCATTGATCTTGATAATGACTATTTTTGGTGAAATTTGATAAGGATAATGATTACTTAAACACCCTTCTGAAAGGACCTTAGATGGCGTTAGGACACTACCTCACCATCCAACCATGGAACTTATCCTTCAGCACTAGTGATAATGATCTATCATCCATTGCAACTTATGTTAGATTCTCTAGTCTACTCTTTAATATTATCATAAGACAATCTCTTGCTTGTAATTTCTTCAACAGTGGGGAGGCCTATAAAAATTGACTACAATACTAAGGTAAGAGATAGAAGATGTTTTGAAAGAGTGGTAGTAGAGTTTCATCTTCATAAACTTTTCAAGTCTCGAATTAGAATATGGTCGCTTACAAAAAATCAAATACAAGTCACTTGCCACCATCTGCTATTGATGTGATAGGTATAGACATGTGAAGGACCTCTACAACATTAAAGAAAGTAAAGAGCAATAGGATTTGAACATCTAAAGTGTTGGGTTTTGTGATACAAACGTAGTAAAAAATTAAAATTTTATCACGTTCCCAAACCTGGATCCATGTAATTCGACTACTTAATTAAATCTAGGGTTTCAAGAATCTCACCAAAATGTAGAAGAGGCAAGATTTTCTAGAAGGATGAGAGGAGGTTCACATCGGTGACACCTTACCTCGAGCTTTTTGCTTTGGTTATTCGGATCAAGACGTCTCCAAAAGGATGCATCCTTTATAGGTATCCACATGAACAATCCTTCACAAAATGAATTGGAGTGTGTGCTAGCAGCCTTCTTGATTGTATCACAAATCAAGAACAAAAGAAAAACTCTATGTTTGTTTTCTAGGAAGAGAGAAAACCATTTTTGGAGGCAGGGAAAAATAAAACTATATTAAACCCTAGAGAATATAACATATTTATAGACTCCAAATTAGGGTTTCACCTACCAATGACCTTTTGGTAATTTCCCATTTATTATATTCTGATTTTGTTTTAAAAACAAATCAGAAATAATATCTTATTTATTTATTTATTTAAAATAACATTTATCTTAAATAAATAAACAAATAAATAAATAAAATAGTTTAATTATTTATTTCCATAGAGTTTATTTTGGGCTTATTAAACCCATAATCGTTTTGAGCTTGTTATAAGTGTGCGACCCTATAGGTTCACATAACATTGGCAGTGGGCCTAAATCTCTATTTAGGCCTACAAGTCATAAATGGCCTCTAGCAAGACATTATGACTACCTAAGTCATGTGAAGCCAATAATCCGACATAACCTAATTATAATGAATTTTATCGTTCCTTTATCACATGATATCTTAATTGAACATAATGCATAGAATGTCATCATTATATAGTTCAATATTATGACTTGATTCCAAGTAGACTGAAAATGATAACTCTTTATCAATTCATTTCAGCATGGCCATGCATTGTCCTTCAGTCTATCTCATTAAGGGGCCTATAGATATCTTTCTCATATTAATGAGGGATAAATTCCTTCTGAATCACTTACATTCCTCACATAACTAATTTCATATCCAACAACATCCTATCTAATTGTCGGGTTAAAGACAATGTTAGAATGTGTCAAAATATAAAATAGCTATGTAGAAATCCATGATGATTTCAATGTCAAAGGACCAAAATAAAATTACTATGATGAGAAATACTTATGACAATAATCTATGTAGTATTCTCATAGTGGGTCAATCGAGTACATGATCTCTCATCATGTACCTATAAGTTGACTTAATATCTCATATTCATGATTAGTAAAACATAACCATCAATCAACATCATACTAGGCTTAATACTTTAATATTTATATAATGAATAAATGGCTAGGGAAAAATAGAATAGAACTCTTATTTTAATCTAAGGGTTTTACTATCAAGTCACATACTTGACAATCTTAGTAAGAATTAACCATTCATATAATTATCATAAAATGAAATGATAATGAAATATCTCTTTATTAATAAAATAAGAAAGTCAATACATATAAAATGATTGACCTAGTGTATATCACTAACATAAAGTGGGTCAAATTGTATTACCTTAGTCTCTAAGACTTAGTATAGAGCAAGTAGGGGTGTTGAACACTCGGGAATTTGGAGCAATTTGTATTAACTGGTAAGTTAATCATATGGATAGGCAAATAAATATGATAAAGAAAAGTAAATTATTCTAACTACTCTAAAATTACTAAATAAAAACTAATCATACTGACTACACTAATTATATTAGAAACAAAATCAAATTAAGTTCATTAGAATTACAACTTATAATTCATCAAAGAAACTACAATGAAAATAACAAATTATCATATGAAATGAGTGAAGGAAATGACTAATAATCTTTAAGAGCAATTCTCATTGTCAATTAAAGGCAATCTTATGTAAAGTCTATAAGCATTCTAATGACATTGTAGGGATAAATATGAATTGATAAGTACGATGTCAATTCTTTAAATCCTTAAGAAGAAACACTTGTCTCTAAGTAGTTTCCTAACCCTTAAATGATTTCAATTGTTGTCCCATTAAAATGCATTAATTCTCATTATAGGCACTTGATTAACAAGTCATACATAGTGGCTAACCATATATAACACATTTAAGCACTCAATTAAAATCAACTCACTCATATAATTGTAAAAGAGAGTAGTTTTTTTTATTCATTCTTCCTTGCAATTCTGACTACAATTGTTTAGCCAAGATACATAATAAATATATTCAAACAACATTTGGGAAAGTAAAATAAACATCAAGTACTAATTGAGAGAAAGATAGAACTTGAATATTGATAGCTTGCTTAAATAATTCTTGACTTCCTTGAATGTTCTTCAATAAAATATTAAGAATACTTTTAACTAAACAATAGTAATAATAAACAAGATATACTAAGTGTTTTTCTTATATCCCTCTCCTTTTTTTTTTAAAAGAGAATACATCTATTTATAGACCTTCTAAGCATCCCAATTCGTACACTTTTCAAAAGAGGTCAAATGTAAAGAGTTATAAAGAAAGGGGTCATTAACTACTCAACACCATTGTGCTGGTTAAGGTGTAAGTCAACAAGATATGCCTCTATAATGACTCATCACTATGGTGTGAGTTGGCACCAGTCTTCCATAATGGCTTGACTTAGCCCTTCAGCATGGGATGAGTCGACACCAACCCTAGCTCGCTCCCTTTGATTCCAAACTTCATTCAAATGCACCCCATTGCCACTATAAGCATGAGATTAGCATAAAAAGACCTATAAATCATATAGAGAACATAAAAACATAAGAAAAGAAATAAAATGCAATAAGTAAACACAATGTTAATGCAAACTAATGAGAAAGTTAATAAAAAATGACCTTAAATGAATATGCTATATTGCATTCTATCAAATTCCCCCACACTTAGATCTTGCTTGCCCTTAAAACAAGAAGTAAAGAGCTAAGTAAGAGAATTCAAACAAAAGTTTTATCCTCTCCACAATAAATGTAGCCATCTCCACCAAGTCATCTTAATCATGAGAGGAAATTTAAGAAAATATAATCAATAACCAATCTTGCAATGCTTAACGATGATAAGAGGAACAAGTTTCATAGTATAAGTGCTAAGTTTAGCATTTTATCTCAATTAACTAAGAACAAAATCAAGAATGTAGATTCAAAGTGCTAACCAAGTGTAAGCACTCAATTTCACTATGAAATTGTGCATAATGCAATGAAAGCCCTTATGATGAAAGAATTAAACAAGAAATTAATCTCTAGCATTGAAATTTGAGATTTCAAGGACTAAATTGTATTATTTTTTGGACTAAATTGCAAAATCGTGATTTTGGAAGTGTTTTTTTTAATTTTAATTTTTCGAGACTGCATAAGCAAACTACCAGTTGGCATTGGCATTAGCCTAATGCCAATCGACATTATCCTAATGTTGATCGGCATTAACCTAATGTCGATCGACATTATGAAATATTTTTAATTTTTTAGTATATTCTGTCATTTTTTAGTATTTTTCCATTCACTGATTGGTTGAAAATTAATTCTAAATATTTTCTTAAAAGATAATTATGGTTTTACATGTTCAAAACGTATCAATATTTTCAAAAATTAAGAGATAGTGTTTGTTCCTGGAATGGAGGAAGTCAGATCGCAGGTCTCTGCTTTAAAAAGCTAGAGACTGCGTGAGTGAGGGGACCAGCTGCTGATTACACAGAAATCCTAAAAAATCACAAAAAAAAAAGAGTTTTCTTCACTGCACAAAAAAAGCACGCTCTTTTGTTTTCAATACTTTAGAAATTAATAAATGCACAATCAATTCTCAAAATGGTGACAATCTCAATCTGAGGGCCATTTAAACAACATTTGCACAACATCTTCTACTCTTCTCTTCTTTTTATTTTAATTTTATTTTCTTTATTTTTTTATTGATTCATTATGAATTAATTTTTTTTTTGTTTTTTTATATTCTATGATGTTCTGGAGGTGAGGTGGTGAAATGAGATTTTGGCAGTGATTACATTGAAGAATCCATGGAATGCCATGGATCATGATATGTAATCCCAAATTATAAGAATGCCAAAAATCATAAATCCTAAATCCTAAATCCTAACACCATAACCAGGAGATTTTGGGAATGGAATACTAACTTCTCTTAGTCTCGTGTTCATTTAAAATTACTTTATAAATTATTACTTCATTCTTGATATGCACCCTACCTATAACAGAGATAGAACACGCATCCAACTTTGAAATCTTGCCCAAGGATCATCAAGGATAGGTTGTGTTGATAAAGCTAAACCCTTTCCTTATTAATTTGAAGCAAGATACTTAGCTATTGAAAGATGAACAATCACACAATTCTAAGTCTAACCTAGAAATTATAACGAAAGGTAGATGTGAAACAATTAAAGTAAACTTGCAAAGTTTCAAAAGAAAAAAGTTTAAGGAAAAACCTCACTTAATTGATTAAAATTGACAAATAATACATCCTAAATTCGTCCATAATATGTGTAGCCCTTATATAGGCATGTAAACAACCTAACCTTTGAAGGAAAAGGTTTTCTTCCTTATTCCCAAAGATGCCTATATAGGAAAATCCTTAATTAAAGAGATTTCCTTCAAAATAGGACAACTCATCTTTAAAAAATCAAAATTGACAACTCATTACAATTCATGACAACTCATGACAATTAAGCATTGAAGCATGCCATGTCATTTATTGACCATTGACCCTTGACTTTGACTTGTTGACTATTTGACTTTGACTTGAAATATTCTTGAATCTTCTTATATCTTCTAAAATCTTCTTGAATCTTATTGACTCCAAAATAGGAATAACTCCAAAATTCATCCATATCAAGCTAATTAATTTCAAAATAGGAAATTAAGCTAATTAGCTTGAATTCTTCATATTCATGCACTTTTGATCCCTTTTAGGGTTCATATTAATTCTCTAATTATATGTAATTTTATTAAACCCTATTTGAACATCCATCTAACCCTAAGGCATCTAGTCAATAAAATCACACATAAAAATGCATTCAAGCACCTTGTCCTTAAGTCTAAACTAAGTTTAATTTTAATGAAAGTGATTTACATTTTTTATTTATAAATGA
Source organism: Mallotus nudiflorus (assembly GCA_947683625.1). NCBI lineage: Eukaryota > Viridiplantae > Streptophyta > Magnoliopsida > Malpighiales > Euphorbiaceae > Mallotus > Mallotus nudiflorus. The sequence goes on along the minus strand of CANTUR010000069.1, from coordinate 4,479,173 downwards.
AATGGACTAAAGGTGGGCCTACATTTTAATTAGTAAGCTTAAGTCTATTTCTTTCAATTATCTATAGGGAATGGGCTTAAGTCTATAAAATTTTAAAGGAAAAGTTGAATTAGTGGGCCTAAGTCTAACTTGATTTTATTTTAAGTGAAATGTGGGCTTAAGTCTATTTTTAAAAAAAAGTAATGAATTTAAATGGGCTGAGCTAAATCTAAATAAATTTTAATTAACTAAAAATGGGCTTAAAGACTAATTAACCTAAAATGGGCTTACATTGGTTTCAATTAATTAATTAACCTAAACCATTTATAAACCTATTTTAAGTGAATTGGACCTAATCACGGGCTTAGGGTCCAAAAAACATAAAAAAAAAAGCCCAAAACAAATAAAACACAAAAAATATATCAACATACATTTTAGTGATTTTCTAAAAAAATCCTAAATCAATTTCATGAAACCCTAACTTTAATCTACTGCCATCATTGATTTTATGAGGTTTTACCAAGTGAAAATCTAATTACTAATCACTTTTAAGAACACAAAAGTAAATAATTACTATTCCCACTATTAGGGTTATTACAATTCTTACGGTGTAGAAAATTAATTACAACCCAAAACTAAAACAAATTATAAGAATGCCAAAAATCATAAATCCTAAATCCTATGGGAGTTTTAGAGAATCGAGTACCACTAATCGAATTGAGTTATTACTGTGGGTGGCGACTCCTCTTCTCTATGCTATGACTTTGTGGCATAATAGTGTGTTCCCTAAGGCCCTGAGCCTAAACAGTGTTGTGGTTGCTAAAATCTTAGATGCGCGCTAAACCCCACCATCTACAGTGGTGACTCCAACTGGCGATAAGAGATACTGATTCTACTTATGTTCTTTAGAATTATGTTATTGATTATTATTTTATTCTTGCATTCATTTTGCAAGTCCCTATTAAATCAATGGCATTGGTTTATGATTCCATGATTCCACTAGCTTCATGGAATTGTAAATTGGCTAACCATCACTCTTAGCCTTAACTCGGTTTAAGAGAGATTACCGGGCTCATCTAACCAGAGTCTGTAACCCAAGTCCTAAAGGGGGGGTAGTCTTTTCTTGAGTTTACAAAGGATGTTAGGCCCTTCTGACCTTGGCATGTAACTCAAGTCTATAATGGAGAGCATCTTGCTAAGGGAACCTTAACTTTTTACTGGACCCCTAACCATATATCATGGCCTAGTTACTTCCCTTAGGACTTTTTTACCCAAATTGCTTGCTTGTTTGTTGCCATGAGGTACTTCTATTTATAAAAGCCCAGGCCTTTACCTTTGAGGCCCATTTAGGCTAATAAGGATTGGGCTAGAACTTTATATTTAGAAATGTTGTTTATGTGCTTTTGTTTTTAAGAGAGATTTGGCATCCGTGTCAGCTCTTAATATCCCTTGTTGATATAAAGGCCAAGACTAAAATCCTAGGAAAAGAGAGTCGCCATTGAACACGTGTGTGGGAGTAATAAGGTTGGAAGGATGTATATTATGTACCTTTCTCTAATACTTGCTACCTGCTACTTACTACTTGTTGCATAAACACGTGCATCATGCATACATACATGCATTCCACGCATCATACTGACACCTTGTTTTGCAACCATCATAGATTCATCTAGGTCTTCTCGTATATGAGGATGGAAAGGTGGTAGATTAATCAAAGCATATCTAAGCCCTAAGTCAATAGCTCAAGAGATCCTTCAAGAATTGGAGAAGAGTCTTATTAACTTGCTTTACCTAGAAGCTAAACTGACTCAGACTAAATAGATAGAAATGGAACAATAACCAAAGATATGGACCATAGAGGCATTAAGGGAGCTTTAATGGATGACATGAGAGCTAAGATGCAAGACAAACTGAGGCAAGCTCTGGCCAGACTAGTGCAACCTATTATCGTACCACCACCTACTATTGAATAACCATATGTTGTTGTTATTGAACAAACACCTGCTGTAGGAGCTCCACCTATTATTGCAGTTCCTCTGCCTGTTGTTGGCACTCCACCTATTGCTAATATTACTGGGGGTAACTTATTGCTGGAAACATACCTACTATTGATATGAGACTTGAGGACGTCAAGAATTATATAGTAGAGAAGTTGAAGAGAGAATCATTTGAACTGGTATGAGATCATGAGTCCAAGCAGATGCAAGCACTGACTCAAAAAATGTCAAAAATGGAAGAGCTGATTAGAGGACAAGGAATGGGGTACTCATTCAACTTTGATGACATGAGGTAAATGGAGGGAGATAAGCTGCCTGAAAAATTCAAGATGCCTCAGCTGTAGAAATTTGATGGGAGAGGATATCTAAGGATTCATTTAAGCCAATATACAACAATCATAAGCACTACTAAGTCACCATTAGCAGTAGTTGCTATGCTGTTTGTGCTATCTCTAGAGGGAATGGCTGTAAACTAGTATCATGGATTGGAAAAATCAGTTTGGGCTGATTGGAAGGAATTATGTACTGCCTTTTTGAAATAATATGTTTATAACACCGGACTGAAAGTGTCCATCAGAGACTTAGAACTGACAAAGCAGAAACATAATGAATCCTTCTCTAATTTCCTTACCAGGTTCATGAACACGTAGGACTGATGAAGAACAAGCTGGCTGAGAAGGATCAGGTTATGATGATAATCCATAATGTATCACCTAATCTAGTTGAGAGATTGCAGATGATGAACCCCAAAACATTCATAGATTTGTATGATATTGATTTTCAATCCAAAGAGATTGAGAGTGAGAAAAAGAAAAATACTAGAAGCATCGAAACCCGAAATTACCCAACTGGGGGCACACAATAAGGAAGTACTAGCCGAGTTGTGGAGGTGCGCATAGTTCAGCAACCTTGAAGATTCTCCAACTTTAACCAACCACTCTCCGAAGTCCTAGAACGATTAATCTAAAATGGCCTACTTTGACCCTTAACCTTTTTTAAGCCACCAAACCCAAATGTCCCCGATTTTGACCCTAACAGTTACTGTAAATTCCACCAAGCTGTTGGCCATTCCACAGACAATTATATTTGCTTAAAATATGAGATCCAAAACTTGATAGATTTCAAAAAAATCATAGACCCTAAAAATTCCAACTCTAACCCAAACACTAGAAATAACCCTTTCCCAGCCTACTGAAATGTTCCACCACTGGCCACCATGATGATCAATTCAGGGGTTAGCGAAGAAGAAGTGCTAAACTCTTTTGAAAACCTAAACCTAATAGCCAATGGAGAATCCCTTGGATAACCACAAAAAGGAGTGGAGGATTTACTGGGCCAGCCCTCAGGCAAGTTTAATTATAAGGTATTCAACTCAAAACCACCCTTTGCTGATATCCTCATTGAATCAATTGAGCCCTCAGGTTGGGGTGATCAGTTTGATGATGAGGCAATGAAGGTAGAGAAAGAACCTGAAACTCTTGAACAACCATAGAGAGGAGATTCACTGAGACAACCTTTGAGCAAGTTTGATTATAAAGTATTATACTTTAAGTTCACTTAAGCTGATATGCCAATTGAAGGGATTGTGTCTACAGGATGGGGTGACGAGTTTGGAGATAATAAAATACCTTTAGCTCCTGAATAGTCTCGAGAGGGAGTTGAAGATCTATTAAATTAACACTTAGGTAAGCTTAATATGGAAGAGTTGAAGGAGAAAGAAACATACATGGTGAAAGTATGGAAAGATAGGAAAAGAAATCGAATCATTGGAGTTGTTGACATTTGGTATAACTCTAATAAAGAAAACTGGAGTGGTCCTAATATGTGGAGTGATGATCCTAAGGTGAACCATGTCACTAGGAGTGGAAAGAATTGCAATGCAATTGAAAAGAAAACTGAGAGAGTCACAGAAAGAGAAGAAATAGAAGATACAGAAGTAGAGGAAGAATAGAAATAAGACCTGATTCTAGAACAACTGAAGAAGGCTAAAGCAAAAGTCAGCATTTGGGAATTACTGATGCATTTAGGTAGTCATAGAAGAGCTCTTGTCAAAGCTCTGTCAAACATGAACATTGAAACAACAGCCACACTTGAGGCTATGGTGGCAAAAGTGATAGAAAAGAAACATGGGCTGATAACATTCTCAGATGATGACTTGCCTTTGGAAGGGAGAAACCATAATAAGGCATTGTTTATCCCACCTGAGATAAGGGGAAAGAGAACCAATTTTACTATGGTTGATGATGGATCTACTATTAATATGTGTCCTTTGAAAATCTTGCCTAATTTAGGATTGAAGGCTGATGACCTAACAGATTCAAACCTCATAATCAAAGCATATATTGACAGCACTAGGAATGTGGAGGGGACATTCCAAGTTCTGGTTAAAACAGGACCTATGGAATCAATTATTGAGTTTACCATGCTAGATTTACCTGTTACTTATGCCCTACTGTTGGGAAGGCCATGGTTCCATACTTTAGGAGGGGTACCCTCAACTGTGCACTAAAAGATAAAATTCCCTTATGAAGGAGAGGTTGTGACTATAGAAGCTGGGCCTAATGTTGGTGTGGCTACTATATTAGACAAACAGAAGCAAATGTGTGCACCCCCTAGTTTCTAGATTACTGGGATATTTGACAGAACTAAAATGAACCTGAGAGTAGCAAAAATGATGGACAGTATGAATTACCCGGCTTGGGCAAGGGTTGGGGAAGAATGAGCAAGGAAGCCCTAGTCTCCTAGAGTTTAAAAGTCAAGGAAACACAACTGCTTTGGGTTATGTTGAAGAAATAAAGCTGATGAGCAAAAGAGCAAAGAAGAGGTTTAATGCCAAGCAAAGGAAGCTCTCAAAGAAAATTGGGCTGATAAGTGAGAATTTCATCAAGCCAGGGGAAGGCAAACATTATTTGGGAGCTAAGGAATCAATCAATGTTGCTAAAGGAGATGTTCTTAGATTTGAGATCTTCAAGGAGAAAATTATGGATAACTTTGTAAAAGACAATAAAAAGGAAGTAATGAAGCTGGCAGCTGAGAGGATGGGCAATGCTGCTGTTGAAGAGCTGCTATGTCTGCCACCTGAAGAGGAGCCACCCCAGGATTTAGCTATTATCATTAATGATAGCTTTGGTGATGTTTTTTTATGAGGAAACTAATGTAATAACATCCAGTCTATTTGAGGATGAAAACTCTATTTTTTCCATGGTCAATGATATGAATGCTAGTTTTACTTACTTGTGTGATGTGCATCCTGATAGTTCTATGCATTATAACTTTGATCATTCTTGCATGTTTGACATTAATTCAATTCAATTTAATTCATTTAACATGGGCACAAATGATAATTGAAAGAACATTTCTATATCACATGGTGTAACTCCTAAAGAGAGGGAAAATTTTGAGAGAATATTAACAAAAAGAAAGATAGTATTTGCTTGGACTTATAAAGATATGCCAGGTTTAGATAGGGAAATTGCAAAACATCACATTCCCACTTATCCAGAAAATTAAACTTGTTAAATAGAAACTATGTAGGCTAAGACCAGAGTGGACTGAAATGATAAGAGAGGAAATTGCTAAACAAATCCAGGCTAACTTTCTAAAAGTAGTAGATTATCCTCAATGGTTAGCAAACATAGTGCCAATACATAAGAAAGATGGTAAGGTACGTATGTGTGTAGATTTCAGGGATCTAAATAAAGCATGTCCAAAGGATGACTTCCTATTAGCTCACATCAATGTAATAGTGGATAGTGCAGCGTCAAGTGCAATGTACTCCTTCATGGATGGGTTCTTTGGGTACAATCAGATAATGATGGCAGTTATGGATAAGATCAAGACAACTTTCATTATAGAATGGGGGACATATTGCTACAAGGTTATACCATTTGGGTTAAAGAATGCAGGTGCAACATATCAAAGGGCAGCCACCGCTCTTTTCCATAAAATGATGTATAAGGAAATGGAGGTATATGTAGATGATATGATGGTCAAGTCAAAAACAAGAGAGGGACACTTTGAAGCTGTGGATAAGTTCTTGGCTTGAATTGAGATGTACAATTTGAGGCTCAACCCAAAGAAGTGCATTTTTGAGGTTACTTCAGGAAAATTATTAGGGCATATAGTTAGCAGTCGAGGAATTGAAGTGGATCCAGATAAAGTGAAAGCTATTCAGGAAATGTCAACACCAAAGATAGAAAAAGAAGTAAGAGGATTTATTGGCAGGTTACAATATATTAGTAGGTTTATCATAAAGCTTACTAATATTTGTGACCGTATCTTCAAACTCTTAAGAAAAAACTAGCCAGTAAAGTGGAATGATGATTGTCAAAAGGCATTTGAAATGATTAAATAATATCTTGCCAATCCGCCTATACTAAAGCCACCGAGGTAAGGTAAGCCATTAATTTTACACTTGGCCTTAGAGGAAAATGCAATGGGGGCAATGTTAGCATAAGAAGGACAAGAGGGGATAGAGCATGCGGTGTATTATCTCAATAAGAAATTTCTACCATATGAGGAAAAGTATGACTTGGTAGAGAAGACATGTTTGTTCATGATCTGAGCAACAAGGAAATTGAGGCATTATTTTCAGTCCTATAAGGTTCAAGCTATTTCAAAGATAGATCCCTTAAGGTACTTATTTCAAGTGCCTACTTTGACTAAAAGGATGTCTCGATGGCTAGTACTCCTAACTGAGTTTGATATAGAGTACATCACCACACAAGTCATTAAGGGAAGGGTAGTAGTAGAATTCCTAGCTCAGAATACGATCAAAGGTGATGAACAGTGGAACTTAGAGTTTTCAAATGAGAACCTGATAGTTATAGAGCATCGGGAGTGGAAGCTATACTTCAATGGGGTTGTAAATAAAAAAGGAGTTAGATTCAGAATAATTCTTATTACATTAGAAGGAGAAACCATACCGATGGCCAAGAAATTAGATTTCAAGGTGACGAATAATATGGCCGAGTATGAAGCATGCATCCACAGGATTGAAGTAGCTCAAGCAGCTGGGGTAAAGGAATTGCTAGTTTATGGGGATTTAATGTTGGTTGTTAGCTAGGCTAATGAAGAATGGGAAGTGAAAGAGGAAAAGCTAAAACCCTATATTTGCTATTTGAAAGCTTTAGCAAAGAACTTCAATAAATGCCTCTTTATCCAATTGTTAAGAGACAATAATCAAATAGTAAATGCATTGGCAACACTCTCTTTGATATGGGATAGTGTGACTGGGTCAACTATAAACCCTTTGGTGATAATGAAATCAAGAGCTTCGTGTTATAGAGGAGAGTAGATTATGAATGTTCAAATAAAGCTTGAAGAAAAATTGTGGTTTTGTGATATTCAGAGATTCATCGAAGAAGGAAGAAGCAACTTCAAAAGAGAGATATGCTCTTCGTGTTCTTGCATGTAACTATGCAAGTCATGATGGAGTATTATACAAGAGAATGCTAAATGGAATGCAACTTAGATGTCTCAAGAAAGATGAAGCTAAAGAAGTGATGAAAGAGATTCATGAAAGAGCTTGTGGTTCTCATATAAATGGGATAACCCTAGCTAAAAAGATACTCAGTTAAGGGTATTATTGGATGAGTATGGAAAAGGATTGTATCAGAATAATGAGGCAGTGTCACCACTACTAGATCTATGGAAATCTTAACCATCTTCCTCCTATAGTACTGAATAGTTTATCGTCACCTTGGCCCTTTATAGCTTAGGGAATTGATATTATAGGAGAAATAAGGCTGACAACATCAAATGGGCATAAGTACATAGTCATGGCAATAGATTACTTCTCTAAATGGGAAGAGGCTAAGTCCTTCAATGCCATGAAAGAAAAACAGATGGAATGGTTCACTGAGAAAAGCCTTATCTGTAGGTATAGGGTTCCACATCACATGGTGACAGATAATGGTGTCCAATTTCAGGCAGAAATAGCAGAATTATTAAAGAAGTATGGGATTGAACATCATAAGTCTTCACCATATCATCCTCAAGCCAATGGAGTGGTAGATGCAACTAACAAAAATGTCAAGAAAATCCTCTCTAAAATGGTCAAAACTTATAAAGATTGGTCTGAGTTTCTCCTGTTTGCTTTATGGAGATATAGGACTACAGTTAGAACTGCCATGGGCCAAACTCTATTCTCCTTAGTGTATGGTTGTTAAGTAGTCTTGCCTATAGAAACATAGATAAAATCCTTAAGAGTTGTCATGGAAGCTAAAACGCTTAAGAGTGAATAGGCACAAAAGAGATATGATCACCTTATATCTCTAGACGAGAAAAGGATGGATGTTTTATTTCATACTCAGATATATCAAAAGAGGATATCGAGATCATTCAATAAGAAGGTTAAGCTTGGAAAGATAAAAGCTGGGGACATAGTGTTAAAATAGTGCAGAGCAGTGGCATTTGATCAGAGAGGAAAGTTCAGACCAAACTTGGAAGGGCCGTATTTAGTCAAATCGGTTTTGCCTAAGGGAGCTACAAAAATATTAGATTGGAAGGGAATGAATTCATGGAGCCTGTTAACCTAGATCGCCTCAAGAAATACTACTTGTAAAAAATAAAATAAAAGTCGTATAAAGAAAATAAATTCCACTGATTAGAAAAATTGAAAAGGCTAGTCAGGCAAAAGTTAGGACATTCTCGCTATTCATAAAACCCATAAAGGGCTGGTAGGCAAAAATTAGGGAATAAAAATAAAAGAGATGATCCCGCTAGCTAGAAAACCCACAACGGGCTAGTCAAATAAATAAATAAGAGAGAAAAATATTCAACTAGAAAATCTAAAAGGACTAGTTGATAATAGGAGTTATATCAAGTGATGTAATAAATGTACTCATTTTGGCCCTAATTAATGAATCCTCTTAAAATTGAATTTTGTTTTAACATTATATGTTCTACCTTATTTAAAATGCATAAGTACTAGAAAGGAAAATAAAACATGAAAACTTAAAATAAGCTTTATGAGACCAATTCCAACTGATGTCTGTGTTTTTTCTTTTGTGACTCATCATGCAAAGTTTAAGTCCTCTTGTATCTAGAGAATCCTAATGGTTCCGTAGCTTGTACCACAACCCAAGTCTTATAATTCTCATTAGTAGTTCTATCAACATCCAAGTGTATGTTTCCCTCAAGAATCCTATGAGACCATAAATTCTTGACCCTATCCAAAAAATCTTGTCTGAGGGGGAAGCCTACAAAGTTAGTCAGAATGGTAACTATGAATTGTGGACGGCCTGGGATGGGAACACAGTGATCATATAGGTCAAGGGTCATAAACTTTAGCTTCCACCAGGGCTAGATCGATGTAATCTCAGTGTCTGTAATGCCTTGTAACCAGTGCACCCACTGGTCTATAGTATGCATGTCCTTTACCTTTAAAGGGCGAGATTGTAGTTGATTAAGCTGATAAGATAAAGAGTTATCAAGAATAGCAAGCAAGCTCAGCTTCTCTTATAACTAGATCTAGAAAGTATAGAAATAAATAAAACAAAATGAAAGCCCACTAAGTTGAAAACCCAAAAGGGTAGCTTAGGCAAAAATTAGGGCAATCCTGCTAAATTGAAAACCTGAGAGGGCATCTTAGGCAAAAGTTAAGGTAAAAAAAAGGGGGGGCTTTGGTTACATACCTAGAGGAGAAGTAAACTACTTGAAAGACGATGTTGGACCTTAAAGTTATCTAGCCCAATAATGGTCTCAATAAGAATAATAGGTATAGGATCGACTATAGTATTTACTTGTTCTAAGATACCCCCGATCCTAGTATCAGCATCCCCATAGGAAGAAACTAAGAGAAATTGAGCGTAAAGGCAAAAAGCAACAATTATAGTCCAAGTAGCACTATGCTTATCCTTGGTCTTACATGTAGTAATTAAGGAAGATAGATTGATAGTCCTAGGGTTATAAGCAAAAAGATAAAAATCATCAGGGGGCATATCAAAGAAAGCAACAAGCCTATTTGGGAATTGCATACCTAAATCAGGCAGGGCAATAGCAGCAGTATAGTTGAATGAGCACCCTAGGATGGTAGCAAATTCTTCAATCATAGGACACAACTCTTTGCCATTGAACCTGAAGACATGATCCTTTGAGCTCCATAATGTTGTAGCAGCATGCAAGAAATTGTCATTTATCTTCAAATGTTGAAAAGATTTTAAGGGTTTGATATGAAAGGGTTGAAGCTTATTCAAATCATCACCATTAAGGCTCTTAAGAAACTTCTTAATCAGTTAGAAAGAAGCTTGAGTTATGATGAGAATGAAGAAAAAGGAATAGTAAAACTAGTTCCCTTTTGAGCTTTTTATAAAGGGAGAAGCTGAATTTGGATGGAATTGGGATTCTTATAATTGATAAAGATAATGGATGATAGATAAATGATAAAGATAAATGGATAGAATAAATGATTAATAAAGGATAAATAGTTTAATTATCTAATTATTCTAATTATCTAAAATCTTTATCCACTTACTTAAGTCTGATTCAAGGAATTTAAATTCATATCGAGACACAAACCAGTTTAACATAGTGAATACAAATAGTACAAAATTCATAACACAGTAGTATGATAGAAAAGTCTAATAGCCTAGTTCAGTCATCCTGAGCTCTAGAATTCGGCCATGGGCTCTATCCTCTGGTAGGATCATCCTGATGAAAGGTGTCCGGAGGACTAACAGATGAAGTCCCAACACTATGAGGATCAATGCTTGAACCTGCAAGCTATCGGTGATGCATCTGGATCTCAAGCTCCAAATCACTAGAGTAGCTTTGTACATATAGGAAATAACAGGTTATGTGCATTTCATCTATAACATGCACACATTTGCACTCCTAATGTATATACTTACCCTCCAACTATCTGTAACCTACATAGTGAATAATCTCTAAGACGAGGCAAGTCCATACAAGTACTCTGCCTGTGTTTGGGGAATCTATTTTGTAAAAGTTTTAATAATGTCAGTATCAAGTATATAGATTGATGTAGGAAATAAATCAAATGGATTCACATGAGAAGTATCCATAGGAGAAAAACTAGGAAGCTGAGCCTCGTCGAAATGCATCTACTGCTAAACTGGAGTCTGAATAGTAGGAGTCCAATTGAACATGGAACTATCTGGGAGAGAAATATCACTAAGGATAACACTAGCAAAGGCCCCATCGTGACTAGTTCCAATATGCTGAGTAGAATGTGCATGGCTAGGTCTGGACCTAGGACCCTTAGAATCAAGAGCAATATCAGTAATAGGAATAGTCTCAAACTCAGGAATGGTCTTAGTCCCCAGAGAAGTCTCAGTCTCCTCCTCCATCACCTCATCAACAGGAGAGCCAATCTCTTTGAGCTAAGAATAAAGAATGAATGAAGCATGAATTCCCAAAAAAAGAATAGAAGAAATGATCAAATATATATATATATATATATATATATATATATATATATATATATATTCCAATTAGATGCATCCTTTCCAAATGAATGTAAATGAGGAGCAAACATAAATACATATAACTTACTTGAAATACATTTACTTGTGACATTCTGCATTCTTTCCAAACGAATGTAATTAAGGAGCATACTCAATTACACACAACTTACTTGAAATACATTTAGTGAACAAGCAAGAAATTATTTTTATTATTAATATTATCATTTTTTTTGCTTTTTTTATAGTCCTCATCCATTATTGAAATGCTAGCTACTCGAGTTATGGCTATAGTTTCCCTAAATTGCTTAATACAATGAAAACTAAGTTTAAGTCTTAAGCACCTTATCATTAAGCATAGCTAGCAAGTTGACTAAGAATTCCTTAGATTTTGAAAATTTTAAAAAAATGCTAAAACTAAAAACTTATACTACATGAAACTTTAATATCCTACCAATTAAGCATAGCATAGCATAGCAAGACCATGTTATTAGCATAACATCAAATACTAAACTTCAGTCATTATTAGAATAGACTTGAAATAGAGACTAAAATAAGGAATATGGAGAAGAAAAATTATACACACTACTAAACCTATAAAACATGAATGAAAACATAATTAAACACATACTACTAATAATATCTCTTCCCCTACACTTGACATCCACATTGTCCCCAATGTGTGAAAATTAAAAGTAAAAAGTAAATAAGGAAAGGAAAGAGGGACTCCCTTAATCTTCTAAAGGAGATGGTGGAGGAGAGTCAATGGTATGATGACATCGTACAAAATATTGGTTCATTTTGTACTCCATCCTCCTTTGGCGCCGATCTAATTGATGATTAAATGTTGCCACACCATCTATTTGGTACTTCATTTCCCTTTGGTTCACAAGAAATTGTTCCCAAATGTGAGATTGACCGCTTGAAGATCCACTAGCATCACCATGTGCAGGGAATGAAAAAGGAGGGACATTGACATTATCATGGGGAACTCCTTCTTATGAACCCTCCTCAGCCTCCTATTCTACTTCTTCTTTGTCCTCCTCTTCTACAAATGGGGGATGTGCCAAGCCTCAACAAGACCTAGACGTTGTTGGTATGGCATGGAATGCCATTTTGATAACTTCACCTCTCACAAATGTTTGTTTAGTAAAATATGAGCACTAAACAACACGAGTAAAATCATCAAGATTAACATTCAATGCCTTAGTAATAATGGTAATAATATAACCATGGGTTAATGGGGCATCCTTACATGGAGCATAACTCAAAAATTAATTAAAAATATAATAAGTCCAACATAATTGTTTCTTGTTATGAATGCACCACATCAAAAACAATTCTTGTACAGAAACCTAATTAAATTCAGACTTATGAAAAACCACACATGCAACCACCTTATGCAATAACTAGAATTTTAAGTCTTTTATGAACATGGACTTAACCTTTCTTGCTTGGAATGGTGTTTGCAAGTATGTTAAAAAGGTCCAAAATTCATTAACTCGAAAAATCATAGGGGGGTCCTATAAGCCATATTTTTTAAAGCCAAATACATGTTGCATGAAGAAATAGGTAAGCTTATGTTTATTCCTTAACAATCAAAATTCTAGAATTCAAATGTTGGTTGCATTTACATCCAAGGTAGTGTAAAATTCTTTAATTAATTCTACATAGGAATCTTCATACATGGAAATAAATTTTTTAAGGCTAGAAGTTGTCAATATTTGATCAAAAGAATCATACATGCCCATATCTCTAAGGAGAGAATGAGGAATATAATTACAACCAATTATTTCTTTAACCTTTAGAGTAGTAAATCACGCACCTTCCTCAGGGTAAAGATTGGAAATTTAGCCTTATAAGTTGGTGCAAAATCCTCCTCTTCAGGATCTTCTTCTTATGGTCTCTTAGATTAAGAGATTTGAGATGTTTTAGCCTTTGTTCTTCCTATGGAAAATGAAATAAGATGAAAAACAAATGTAAATTTTTCTATAGAGGTGAGTGAAGAGATTAAAATGAAAATGGGTAGAGTGAAGAGAAGAAAATGAAGGACTAGAAAAAAGGATGTGGGATTCGATTGTTGTATACTTTTAAAGAGAGATATAGACTATAAAAAATGAGATGTGGGTGAAGTTATAAAGAGAATGAATAGGTAGTAAGTATATATAGAAGGATATAGGGTAGTGAAAGGTTTGAAATGTATGGGACAGGGTATGAAATAAAAAAGAAACGAATAAAAATGGTTAGTCAAAGAAATATAATTATGAAAGAGAAATGTAAGTTACTAAAAAGGGGAAAAGAAATGACTATTGATGGGAAAAGACATGATATAGGAAATTAAATTAATTAGTATAAATGAAAATAAATAAAATAAAAAAATGTGTATGGTGGTTACTCGTCGTGTCGAGTTGAACAAAAATGCTGACTCGGCATTGCGAGTTGCTGTGATGACTTAAACCGAGGTGCCGACTCGGCACCTCAAATTCCTGTGACGAGTCGAACTGAAGTGCCAACTCAATTTTAAATGTAGGCACAAATATTTGATGTATATATTTATTTATTTAATGAAAGCATATATATATATATATATATATATAAATGAATTAAATAAGAAGTAAACAATGTGTATAAAACTAATATATACAATGTAATTAATGTGTATAAAGTATAATAAACTAAAGTCAGGACAGACTTATATATAAATGCTAATATATATAATAAAGTGAAATAATAAAAAAGAATAAATATCAATAAAACCATAAACACTATAATGTGGTTTAACTTAATTCAATAATAATAGTAAATAGATAGAGATAGAATTTAATGTGTAAGTATAATATACTATAAATATACTAATTAATAAATTAAAAATAGAAATATGGTAGAATACCTTGCTACATTTAATGGTTGATAGTTGGACCATATACCTTTGTAATGCTAGGGTGAATAGAGAGAGATCAACTCCCTAGGAAGAACCGCTTCACCCACCAAGTAAGGTTTAAGATGATGGCCATTCACTTTGAAGGTCTCTCCCTTATCATTAGCAATATCTATAGCACCATAAGGATAAACTTTCATAATTTTAAAAGGACTGAACCACCTTGACTTCAACTTACCAAGAAGTAGCTTCGACCTGGAGTTGTAAAGTACGACCAATTCTCCCTCAAGAAATTCTTTCTTATGTATATACTTATCACGCCACAATTTAGTATGATCCTTATACAACTTTGCATTTTCATAAGCATTCATCCTTAACTCCTCTAATTCATTCAACTAAAGTAACCTTTTTATGCCTACCTTCTTCAAATCAAAATTCAAAGCCCTTATTGCCCAATATGCCTTGTGCTCAAGTACCATAGGTAAGTGATAAGACTTCCCATAAATCAATTGGTAAGGAGTAAGGACAATTGATGTTTTTAAAGCTATCCTATATGCCCATACAATATCATCCAACTTCAACGCCCAATCCTTCCTTAAAGAAGACACAGTTTTTTTTTTTGAGAATCCATTTGATCTCTCTATTGCTCACTTCGACTTGCCCACTTGTTTATGGATGGTATGGAGTAGCTACCTTGTGGGTTACCCCATATTTCTTCAAAAGAGATTCTATTACATGATTGCAAAAATATGAACCTCCATCACTGATCAATGCTTTAGGTGTACCAAACCTTGGAAAAATAATTTTCTTGAGCATCTTCTTAACAACCTTGGCATCATTTGTAATGGTTGGAATTGCTTCCACCCACTTTGAGACATAATCAACCATAACTAATATATACTTATGGCCTAAAGAACTAGGAAAAGGCCCATGAAGTCTATGCTCCAAACATCAAAATACCCATTCTTTGGCACCTATCATATATAAGCATAAATTCTCTAACATCCTTAAATAATGTAGGCCACCAAAAATCACATTAAAGTACCTTTAAAGCTATCTTTGATGCACTAAAATGTCCTCCTATATCTAAGGAATGACAATGTCTCAAAACATTCTGAACTTCATCTTGAGGAATACATCTTCTAATCAAATCGTACCCATATCTTTTGTAAAGCAACTGTTCCTCCCAATAGTAGAACTTGCTACCAAGCAAAAATTTATTCTTTTGTTTATAATCTAACCCATAAGGGAGGACGATACTCACAAGATAGTTTGCAAAAACCACATACCATAAAATCTCCTTGAATGTCAAAGTAAGAAGATGTTCACCATGAAATGACTCATTAATCAGCACACCATCATCATTATTATGCAATACCTCCAGATCCAATCGTGATAAATGATCTGCAACTAGGTTCTCACTACCTTTCTTATCCCTCACTTCCTAATCAAACTCTTGGAGCATTAGAATCCACCTTAAGAGCCTAGGTTTTGCTTCTTTCTTGCTGAGAAGAAACCTGAGGACATCATGATCAGAATACACAATGACTTTTTACCGTATAAGATATGCTCTAAACTTATCAAATGCATATGCAATAGTAAGCAACTATTTCTCAATGGTTGTATAATTAATTTGCGCATCATCAAGTAGATTGCTAGCATAGTAAATCACATAAGGCTTGCCTTCTCTTCATTGACCTAAAACATCCCCAACTGCAAAATTACATGCAACACACATAATCTTAAATGGTTGCTCCTAATTAGGTGGTTATAGGATTGGTGCTGAAGTAAGAGCATTCTTTAAGGTTCTAAATGCCTCCATACATGAATCATCCACCTAAAAAATGGCCTCCTTTACAAGTAGTTTGCATAATGGCTTTACGATCTTAGAAAAAATCCTTGATGAACCTTTTATGAAAACCCACTTGGCCAAGAAAACTCCTTACATCCTTAACACACTTTAGAGGTGGCAAACTAGAAATAACTTCTATTTTTGCTCTATCAACTTCTATACCTTTATGTGAGACCAAATAACCTATGACAATCCCTTATTGTGCCATAAAATGGCACTTCTCCCAATTAAGTACTAATCCATGCTCCTTACACCTATTAAGAACTTTATAAAGATTTTCTAGGAAATTGGTAAAGTTATATCCATAAACACAAAAGTCATCCATGAAAACTTCCACACAATCATCTATTAAATCACTAAAAATTGAAAACATGCATCTTTAGAAGGTAGCAAGAGGATTACATAGACTAAAAGGCATAAGCCTAAAGGTGAAGGTACCATAAGGAAAAGTGAAAGTAGTTTTATCTTGGTTGTTCGAATGAATAGGAATTTGATAAAAACCACTAAGCCCATCAAGATAACAAAAATAAGAAAAATTTGCTAATCTTTCTAGGACATGATCAATAAAAGGTAATGGGAAATTATCTTTCCTAGTAGCTTTATTTAGCTTCCTGTAGCCAATGCATATATGTCAGCCTGTGATGGTCCTAGTAAGCACTAAATCATTATATTCATTTTGCACAACAGTCAAGCCACCTTTTTTAGGAACAACTTGAACTGGACTAACCCATGTACTATCACTTATGGAATATATAATCCTATTGTCAAGCAAATTAATTACTTCCTTTCTAACCACTTCATTAAGGGTGGGATTTAACCTCCTTTAAGCTTCAATGGTAGGCTTGGCATCCTCCTCTAAAAGAATTCTATGCATGTAAATAATTGGGCTTAGGCTTTTTAAGTCATTAATTGAATATCCTATCACACCTTTATGTTTACTCAAAACATTACACAAAGAATGTACTTCATCCTTAGGTAGCAAAGAATTAACAATAAAGGGAAAATGAGATTTAGAGTCAAGAAATGCATACCTTAGAGTGGAGGGCAAAGGCTTGAGCTCCAACTTTGGTGCTTCACTTGACAATGAAGGTCTATGAGGATCCCCATTCCTTAGTGTCTCAAATCATTGATGCCTATAAAGAGAGACGTATGGACTCGAATCCAATGTCCTTACACAAGCTACTACCTCCTTATTAGAACTTTTCTCATCAGCCCCTTGTGATATGGAAATCGCCAAGGCGTTTTGACCTACACACTCATACACAACTTCTTCTATGCATTCATCAATGATATCAAGTGAATTAATCTCTCCATAAAATTTAATGGGTGGTGTTGCCCTAATGATTTTAAAAACATAAAAAATAATACTCATCATTTACTTCTATTTTAATTTTACCATTTTTCATGTCTATGACAGCTCCTACGATCACTAAAAATGGTCTCCCCAATAATATAGGAATTTTAGGGTCCTCCTCCATGTCTACCATGACAAAATCTACTAGAATATTAAACTTATCTGCCATAGAAAGACACATGGTAGTAGGCCTCCAATCACCGGCGTCTATCTTCTTGTGTATTGAATAAGGCATTAAACTCACACTTGCACCTATATCACATGAAGCTTTGTTAAATGCAGTATCACCAATTTTATAAGGAATAGTAAAAAAACTTAGATCCTTAAGTTTTGGTGGAGTCTTTATGAACATTGCCTTTGACTTTTCAACAAGTGAAACCAACCTATATTTTTCAATCTTACCTTTGTGATTCACAATATCCTTTAAAAATTTACCCATGAAGGCATATCTCTAATAGCTTCCAAAAAGGGTATGGTAATAGTTATATCCTTCAAATGATCAAGAAATTTACTAAATTGTTTATCAAGATTGCGCCTTATAACCCTTTGTCGAAAAGGTAAGGTTCAAAGGTCAATCTTAGGTTCACCTTCCTTACTTGGTCCTTCTTGACCATTGTGCACTTCTATAACACTACTATCATCCTTAATTTTCTTTACACTATTATCTACTTTTGTATCCACCACTCATTTATCAAAATCCTCTTTGACTACCTTCTTTTCGCTAGATGAGGCACTCCCAATTTCTTTACCACTCCTCAAATTTATGGCTTAACATGATTCTTTAGGGTGATATTTAGGTTGACTAGGTAGTCTTCCTAAAGTTTGAGGTGTTAAAGAAGCTTATTGAAAAATTTGATTTTCAATAGGAAATAAGCTAATCAATTCTTGTATGGAGTTGTTTGAATTGGTTATCATGCTATTTATTGGTGGTAGATTTTTGGTTTATGAATTGCTCTAAAAGAAACTCTAAGTTAGACTTTGGTGGTGGAGAATTAAAGGAGGAGTTATTTAGTTTATTAGGATAACCAAGTGGGTTTTGTGGTTTGGGAAAATTTTGGTTAAAGGGAGGGTTTAATTAAGAAGATGGATTTAACCATGAAAATCTAGGATGATTTCTCCATTGGGGGCTATATGTATTTGATTTTAGTCCCCCTCTTTGGTTAAAAGCTCCTTGCACATAGCTTATAACCTCATTAGCATTTGAATGCATATTGCATTGAGAATGTGAATAGGATCCTCCACAAAGCTCATAAGTAACATTAGCATTTTCAATAGAATTCACTTAAGATTTATTTACCAACTTGGTGAGAGCATTTACCTTAGCATTCAATAAGTTGATGGTGTCAAGTTCCAAGAATCCTCTTGCTTTTGCCATTGTTGGTTCATCACCCATGTACCCTTGAGACGTAAGCTCTTTTAGCAAGATAATAGCTTCCCTTACTATTTTATCCATCCATTTTCCATTGGAGGCTACGTTAATAATATTCTGATTCTCATTTGTCAACCCATTATAGAAAATTTGAGGGATCATCCAATCGAGTAGGCCATGGTATGGGCATTGCCTTTAAAGCTCCTTAAACCTCTCTCAAGCTGCATAGATTGTTTCATTTCCATTTTGTTTGAAGGTAGTAATCTCATTGTGAAACTTGGCGGTCTTTTTTGGTGGAAAATACTTATGGAGAAATGCTTGCTTCAATTGATACTAAGTTATGACTGAGTCACTTGGAAAACTAGCAAGCCATAATTATACTTTTTCCCTGACCAAAAATGGGAAAATTCTTAACCTTATAGCATCATCTGTCATTCCATTGATCTTGAATGTAGCACATACATTGAGGAAAGTCAATATATGAGCGTATGGAACCTCTCCTTGTAAACCTCCAAATTGGTTGGTTTGAACCATTTGTATGATACTTGGTTTGATTTTGAAGTTATTATTGGCTATTTATGGAGCCACAATTCCTCCAAAATTGCCCGTCACATAAGGCTTAGCAAAGTCACCTAACGTATGTATTTCCGATGCAACTATAGTGTCCAAATTTTGTTGATTCACTCTTCTTTGCCTTTGCTCCTTGCATAAATCACCTAAGACTGATTCAATTTCAAGGTTAAAATATATAATGTTATCACTAGAACTTCTAGTAAGCATCTTAAAAAGTAAAAATCATAATTATTCAATTACAAATCACTAAATCTAAATTATAAAAACAAGCAAAAATTAAATTAAAGCTTAAAACAACCTTTTTCTTCCCTAAATTAATAAAATGCTAAAAAAATTCCATGGCAACGGCACCAAAATTTGAAGCGAGTCAAATTGTATTACCTTAGTCTTTAAGATTTAGTATAGAGCAAGTAAGGTGTTGAACACTTCATAATTTGGAGCAATTTGGATTAACCAGTAAGTTAATAAGATGGATAGGCAAATAAATATGATAAAGAAAAGTAAATTATTCTAACTACTCTAAAATTACTAAATAAAAACTAATTATACTGACTACACTAATTATATTATAAATAAAATCAAATTAAGTTCATTAGAATTACAACTTAGAATTCATTAAATAAACTACAATAAAAATAACAAAATAATCATATGAAATGAGTGAAGGAAATGACTAATAATCTTTAAGAGCAATTCTCATTGTCAATTAAAGGCAATCCTATGTAAATTCTATAAGCATTATCATGACATTGTAAGGATAAATATGAATTAATAAGTACTATGTCAATTCTTTCAATCCTTAAGGAGAAACACTTGTCTCCTAGTAGTTTCCTAACCCTTAAATGATTTCAATTGTTGTTCCACCAAAATGCATTAATTCTCATTATACGCACTTGATTAACAAGTCATACATAGTGGC
Organism: Mallotus nudiflorus; assembly: GCA_947683625.1. NCBI lineage: Eukaryota > Viridiplantae > Streptophyta > Magnoliopsida > Malpighiales > Euphorbiaceae > Mallotus > Mallotus nudiflorus. The sequence continues at coordinate 4,458,827 of CANTUR010000069.1, read as the reverse complement.
CAACCATATATAACACATTTAAGCACTCAATTAAAATCAACTCATTCATATAATTGTAAAAGAGAATAGTTTTTTTATTAATTCTTCCTTGAAATTCTAACTACAATTGTTTAGCCAAGATACATAATAAACATATTCAAACAACATCTGGAAAGTCAAATAAACATCAAGTACTAATTAAGAAAAAGATAAAACTAGAATATTGATAGCTTGCTTGAATAATTCTTCACTTCCTTGAATGTTCTTCAATAAAATATTTAGAATATTTTTAATTAAACAATAGTAATAATAAAAAAGATATATTAAGTGATTTTCTTATATCCCCCTCTTTTTCTTTCTTTTTTTTAAAAAGAGAATACATCTATTTATAGACCTTCTAAGCATCCCAATTCATACACTTTTTGAAAGAGGTCAAATGTGAAGAGTTATGAAGAAAGGGTACATTAACTACTTGGCACCATTGTGCTGAGTTAGGTGTATGTCAGCACGATGTGCCTCTATAATGACTCGGCACTATGGTCTCAGTCGACAATAGTCTTCCATCATGGCTCGACTTAGCCCTTCAACATAGGATGAGTCGGCACTAACCAAATGAATTGGCACTATTAGAATGAGTCAGCACCAACCCTAGCTTGCTTCCTTTGATTCTAAACTTCATTCAAATGCACTCCATTGCCACTATAAGTATGAGATTAGCATAAAAAGACCTAAAAATCATATAAAGAACATAAAACATAAGAAAAGAAACAAAATGCAATAATTAAACACAATGTTAATGCAAACTAAAGAGAAAGTTCACAAAAATGACCCTAAATGAATATGTTATATTGCATTCTATCAACATCAACACTTCTAATCAAGAACTCTAGGAAGATAATAATGATCACCCAACCATTAACTTAATAGTGAATTCTAATGGCTCATTCAAAAATTACACAGATGAAAGTTGCCTCAGCGCTTGGATGCATGGTCTGGCGAGGTGATGTAGGAGGACAAAAAAGTAACTTTCAAGAATTATGCAAGCAAAAATGGTGATATGGGAAAATCTTTAACCCATTCCCATTATGGTACTCTACCTCAATTAAAGGATGATCTTTTAGGAATAAATCAACATATAATAAATGGTAGCTCCTCAATCAACACTTTTATTATCAAACAATTTTATTATAAAATGAGTGAAGGGAAAATACACAACCTTAAAGAATTAGGCTAGAAGGAACTTAGCCTTTAGGCTAACTCGAATGGACTTCATTTGATCAAGGAAAAGGTTGCGCCATCTAAAGAAGACATAAATACAGGCTCTTTAAGTAAACATCAACTCTCTGTATTAGAACATCCAATGTTCAAATAACTCTATCATAGACAATTTAACTCGGGAGTTGCCTACATTAGAAACAGTGATAAAAAGACTACTCTGAATCAAATCAAACATATGGTAGTGAGCAACACTCAATGCAAAATTAAGGATCATATTTCTGGCGATTCCATTAAAAGTAAGTCATGGAAAATAGGGAAGCCTCATAATATAAGGAAGTAAAATACAAAATACTGCCTTAAAAATTCAAATTGTAGAACCAATCCCAAAACATAAATTCATATAAAAGAAGTAACTTATCAAATGCTAAAAATTAAAAGTTATGTTTAAATCGCTTTAAAAATTTTTAAAATAAAATTGCCACTCCATTTTCTTTTGTATTAAATACCTTGAAACTCTCTATATTATAACTTCAAATTGTAGAACCAATCCCAAAACATAAATTCGTGTAAAAGAAGTAACTTATCAAATACTAAAAATTAAAAGAGTTATATTGAAATTGCTTTAAAAATTTTAAAAATAAAATTATCACTCCATTTTCTTTTGTATTAAATAACTTGAAACTTATAAAAAGTTTCTGATGCGATGAATATCAAAGATGAAATAGAGTTACAAAATTTAGAAGATAATGGAATTTAAGGGAAAATGTCCTTCAAAGATAAATTGATGGCTGATGCCATGAATATCGAAGATGAAATAGATTTGCAGTTGTCAAAATTATATATTGAGGAAATGTATATCCAAGCTCATTGTGAGGACGAAATCCCAATAATCAAATTTTTATATCATATCCATTGCCTTATAGCAAAATCACTCAAGAAAATGGTGATTGTCCATTTACTAGGACACTCAATTAGATATAAACTACTTTGTAAGAAGATTGAAGAGCTTTGACAACTTGAAAATGGGTTTAAAGTCATTGATCTGTATAATGACTACTTTCTGGTGAAATTTGATAAGGACAATGACTACACAAACACCTTTTTTAAAGGACCATGGATGGTTTTAGGACATTACCTCACCGTCTAACCCATCCTTCAACATTGGTGATAATGATCTATCATCTATCGTAGCTTGGATTAAATTCCCTGGGCTACCTCTCCAGTATTACCATAAGACAATCTTACATGCAATCGCTTCAATAGTGGGGAGGCTTATAAAAATTGACTATAATACTGAGGTAGGAGATAGAGGATGTTTTCCAAGAGTGGTAGTAGAGTTGCATCTTCGTAAACCTTTAAAGTCCAAAATCAAAATAGATGGTTGCTTATAAAAGATTAAATATGAGTCTCTTCCCACCATCTACTATCGATGTGGTAGGTATGGACATGTGAAGTACCTCTGCAGCTCTAAAGAAGGTAAAAAGCAATAGGACTTGAACATCAACACTAATAATCAAGAACTCTAGGAAGATAATGATGATCACCCAACCATTAACTCGATAGTGAGTTCTAATGGCTCATTAAAAAATGACACAGATGAAAGCTACCTTGGCCCTTAAATGCACACTCTGATGAGGGGAAGTGTGAGCGACTTTGGGTTGATTGGGCTTTCTTCTTTTGTGTTTTTGTCTTTGTTGGTGTTTTTGTTTTTAAGGACATGGCAACTTTATCGAATAGGGACAAGTGATTGGTCTCATGGGGATGAGATGCTTTTGAATTTGTGGAGTCACCACTTGATTTTTAGAAAATTAGGAAAAGAAAGGGACAACATCGGGTCATTCGGTGAGCATTATCCCCAATATAGATTTCAGGTTTGGGAGACCGCATCTACTTTTTGACTTTCTTATTATACGATATTCAATGTATAGCTACCTCTTGTATAGCATTCATATAGTACATCAAAAAATATAGGATAATAAAGCTGAGAATTTTATTACATCGCTTTCCTGATAAAATACATATAAAGAGAAAAAGATTGCAAAAAAGCAAATCTAATGTAACTGCTCTACAAGGATAACATGATCATTTACATAAATTATTTGATGAATGATAGGATGATCATGATTATAGTGATTATTTATGCTATGATGATGAATGATGATAATATAAAGGATGCATGAGGTCATCATTGGACTGAGAATATGATGACTCTATTCTGGGGCATGAAGCTTTCACATTATTGATATTTATGATGTGATTTCATGATTTTCAAAAATAGACGATATAGAGTGATGATGTAAAATGAGTATAATAACGCATATATTATTCATGTAGCATGCAAGATTGCCAATCTCATCATATAAGCACAACAGTATTTCCAAATGCTGGCAATAGTAAAATAAAATGTAGTGTAGTAAAATAAACATGCTAAAATGATTGTGTGGTCCTCAGACTCGACTTAGCTTGTATGAACTTTGAAGCTCTAGCTTTGAGAGATTATCAAGCTTTCCTTTTTGAGAGGTTCAAAATGATAGTAGAATGATGTTAGATTGTATACCTTTGAAGCGTGCTTTGACAAAGATGAGGCTAGGTTTGGTGAAAAAAGGGATCTAACAACCTAAAGGAAGGGCTATGGGAGAGCAAAAATTATATAGGAAAGGGTTTCCTACGCCTTTTATTAAACTGACTCTTAAGTGTGTGTGTGTCTTCACTTGCTGCCCCCTCCAAAATAGGGTGTAGAGGGGTCTATTTATAGGAAAAAATGTGTAGAATGGGGTGGTGTAGGCATGGTCATGTGTGTATAATGGGATTTTTGCACGTGGCCATGCTAAGTGCACGTGACCACATGCGCCTATGCACTTCATGTGCACTTTGATGCTCTGTACGCTCTTCTCAAGTTCTATGCGTGCTATTTTAGGGTGGTTCCTAGGATTTTTAGGACTTTCGGATGCATTTCAAGAGTCTATTTTGCTAAATTCGGCTTTGATTTTAGCGCATGACACCTAAAAGGGTTTACATGCACATTTAAGCGATACGCGCTAATACTCGGCTTGTGTTGGACCATTCACATTCAGAGGTTTTAGAGCCCTCCAGACATGTTTTTAAAGTCTGTTTTATCAAAATCAATTTCTATTTTTTCACAAAGCTAGGTCCCGATCTAACAAAACATGCACTGGCTCGACGAGCTGAGTATTCTGAGAGGAGTTCTCTTAAAATAAAACCTCTCGTTGTTCTAGTAATTCATATTTTGTAAGGTCGAAGCATAACTTAATGGCTCAATGATCAATTTTGCACACTAGTAGGGTCAGTTAGGTTTTAAGGTTGCACACTAGTAGGGTCAGTTAGGTTTTAAGGTTGCACACTTTAAAGGTGTTATGAATGAGCAGACTCTAGTCATCTCAGGGATTCATTTCATCATTGAACCTTTTTGGGGACAGTCAAATTTGAGGTATGACAGTTGCCCCTTGCTTCACATGTATTGTATAGCCACCTAGCACTAGTCAATACATGTGAAGCAAATGCAAAGATGCAAAAATGTTTTGATAGGGAGAGAGGTACTTACTTGTAGGTTGTCTCTAGACATCTTGTTAAGATTTAACTGTTATTGTTGTGTTTTGCTTATTATTATTGTTACTGTTCTTTGACTTGGTCATTACACAGGGTGCCATTTAGGAGATATTCAAGCTTGTGATTGATGCAAAGTATAGAATGCATATGCAATTATAAACTTCTTAGGTATCACACAAATGAGGATGCTACTAAGCAAAATGCATATGCGATTATAACCTTCTAGGTGTCACACAAACAAACATGCTACTAAGCAAAAGGAGATGCGACTATAAACTCTCTAGGTGTCATGCAAACAAACATGCTACTAAGCAAAAGGAGATGCGACTATAACCTTTCTAGGTGTCACACGAATGAAGATGTGACTATAACCTTCTTAGGTGTCATGCAAATGAACAAGCGACTATAACCTCCTTAGGTGTCATGCAAGTGAACATGCGACTATAACCTTCTTAGGTGTCACGCAAAATGAACATGCAATTGTAACCTTCTTAAGTGTCATGCAAAATGAAGCTACAATAATAACCTTCTTAGATGTTACGCGAATGAACATGCGACTATAACCTTCTTAGGTGTCACGCGAATGAACATACAACTATAACCTTCTTAGATGTCACACGAATGAACATGTGACTATAACCTTCTTAGGTGTCATGCAAGTGAACATGCGATAATAACCATCTTAGGTGTCACATAAAATGAACATGCAACTATAACCTTCTTAGATGTCACGTGAATGAACATGCGGCTATAACCTTCTTAGGTGTCAAGTGAATGAACATGCAACTATAACCTTTCTAGGTGTCACACGAATGGACATGTGACTATAACCTTCTTAGGTGTCATGCGAATGAACATGTGACTATAACCTTCTTCAGTGTCACGTGAAATGAACATACGACTATAACCTTCTTAGGTGTCAAGCAAAATGAAGCTGTGACAATAACCTTCTTAGATGTCACATGAATGAACATGTGACTATAACCTTCTTAGGTGTCACGAAAATGAACATACGACTATAACCTTCTTAAATGTCACATGAATGAACATTCGACTATAACCTTCTTAGGTGTCAAGTGAATGAACATGTGACTATAACCTTTCTAGGTTTCATGTGAATGTTCATACGACTACAACCTTCTTAGGTGTCACATGAATGAACATGTGACTATAACCTTTTTAGGTGTCATGCAAATGAACATGTGACTATAAGCTTCTTAAGTGTCATACAAAATGAAGCTACGATTATAACCTTTTTAGGTGTCATGCAAATGAACATGCAACTATAACCTTTTTAGGTGTCACGCAAAATGAAGCTTTGACAATAACCTTCTTAGATGTCATGTGAATGAACATATGACTATAACCTTCTTAGGTGTCACATGAATGAACATGCAACTATAACTATCTTAGGTGTCACACAAATGAACATGCGACTATAACCTTTCTAGTGTCACACAAATGAACTTGAAACTATAACCTTCTTAGGTGTCACGCAAATGAACGTATGACTATAACCTTTTGAGGTGTCATACAAATGAACATGCGACTATAACCTTCATAGGTGTCACTAGAATGAACATGCAACTATAACCTTATTAGATGTCAAGTGAATGAGCATGCGACTATAACCTTCTTAGGTGCCATGCGAATGAACTTGTGACTATAACCTTCTTAGGTGTCATACAAATTAGGATGCTACTAAGCAAATGAGAATGCCCCTAAGCAATATGGATGCTCCTAAGCAATGAGTGTGAGTGCTTCTAAGCAATAAGAGTGTTGTGAATGCTTCTGAGAAATGTGAGAGTGCTTCTAAGTGATCTGATAGTGCTCCTAAGCAATGCGAATGCTTATAAGCAATGTGAGGATGCTTCTAAGTAATGCAAATGCTTTTAAACAATGAATGAGATAGTGGTGATAATGTAGTAGTGATGCAATAATGATGCAGCGATGAAGTAGTGATGATGTAGTAATGAGGTAGTGATTTGTCATATGAGGATGTTATTTTAATGGTTTGGAGTAAGATATCCTTACAATGAATTTTCCTTACTCTTCTTCTTTTGTAAGATGTCAAGTTTTTTGAAGAAAGTGGTGCGCATGCAGTGTCTTTAAACAGATGAAGTCCTCACCAGTATACTTTTGTGTGAGTTTGGTGCATATCTTATACTCAAATAGAAGTTTAGGACTATAGAAGTGAGTGTGCAAAGTCTCAAAGTGTGCATAAAACCACAGAAGAGCGCTTGGAAGGGGGAAGTGCACGTAGTTGTGCGTAGGAGGCCCATGGTATTTGGGTGAGTGAGTCCATCATTGGTGGGATGGCCTATACATGACAAGAGTTCTCGTTCCTTCCCCTAGGGACATGTTCTAGGGCCGTGAGCTCTGTAGCGATGATCTTGCTGCTATTATGATAGGATTTCCCTTTGACGGCTTCTTAAAGAGTGTGGGTTTGCCTTATGTTGATGTATTGATCCCTTAACTGATTGATGTTGTAGCTACTAGGATCTTTCCTTCCCCTCCACCTTCTCAGGTAGATGCATCTCATCCCTCATTTTTAAGGGCTAAGACATCACATAAGTCATCGAAAGTCACTTCTTTTAATTCGGTAAGCTTTTATTCTTGTTTTGGTGCAAGCATGTAGCAAACTTTGTTAGTAATAAACTATAATTAACATGGGTTATTAGAGCTTATCTACAACAATGCCAGAGGAGATATAAATCCTGCTTTGAGGATGGTGAGGGCACACTCTGCACTGAAGCAACTGCTCATGCCAGTGGTGTGGCTTCTAGTAGCACTATCCTTGGGGATTTGATGATTCAGCCATCTTTATCTTTGCTTGGGATGGATATCTTAGGTAGAGCAGTGAGCTTTGATTTGCCTAGACCTGGCTTTCCTCAGTCGGGTGTTGCTCCTACTAATGCTACCCATGTTCATGTTCTTCTTTTATTCTTACTAGTGTTTCATTTATTTAGTGAGTGGTGGTTAACTTATTTGCTTGCTTTTACAGATTCCTATCTCCTCTGGCCAGTACTGGTATACTATTGTAAGGAGTGCACATCAGTGCTTTTTAGAGTTTGCTACCACTCAGAGGGTATGCCTTCTTTATTATACCTATTTATTTTATGTATGAGTGTATGATATGCAATGTGTAATGTAGGTTGAGCACCATCTTTCTAGTCATGAATGAGAGCAGGAGCATGCAGCTTATCATGACCACATTAGTGAGCTGGAGTTGCGGCTATCGACCCTTGCGATGAACGACGATGAGTTAGGATCAAACAAAGGGGATGCTTGAGCAGGATCATTGCTTGCTTTTAATGGTAGCCATGGCAGATGTAATTATTTTAGGAGCCAGGTGTAGGACTTTTTGGTTTGTGGTTTGCTTTGTTATATCATTTTCCTGAGGTTATGGACTCTTGTGTTGTATCTAGGTGTTCGTCCCGCATGTTGTATGATGTTTGTATGATGATGACTGTATATGCTTCCTACTGTGTATCATAGATAATGATGTTTGCCATTATAACCATCTACCTTTTTTTTCCTTTTTTTGCCTAAGGCGTCTCCTTTTGGAGCTTTTTTCACTTAGCTGGGTTTTCTTTTTCTTTCCTTTTTTGTCTAGGGTGTCTCCTTTTGGAGCTTTTCACAGCTAGCTGGGTTTTTTTTTTTTTTTGCTATACGATTGTGGCTAATCTCAAAGAGTGATCTTAAAGAGGATGGTAAGAATCATGGTCATGTAATGAAAGAAAATGCAAAGCATGCTTGATGCAATTCATAATGATAAAATGTGTTGCACTTTTCAAAGACATTTTGCATAAATTGGCAATAATTCTCATTCATACAAATTTCAATTTTGAGGTTACCCCTGTCCTTAACTAGCCTTCTCAGGTTTTCTAGTTAAGTTTTTTCTCTCTTTCCCTAATTTTTCCCTGAGCTGCCATTTTTAGGTTTTTAACTTAGCAAGAAGTCCCTAACTTTTGCATGAGCTGTCGTTTTTAGGTTTTTAACTTAGCGGGATTCTTTTTTGTCCCTTAGATATAGTACTTGTTCAGGCGATCTATGTTGATAGGTTTAGAGAATTTATTGCCTTCAGAATCCATTAGCTTGACTGCTCCTTTTGATAGCACATGTTTGACTAGGTATGGGCATTCCTAGTTTGGTCTAGATTTCCCTTTAGGGCTCAAAACATTCTATCTTATTTACTTTAGCACCTAGTCTCTTGCTTTCACACTCTTATGTTTTACTTTTCTATTAAAGGACTTGGCTAGTCAAGCCTAATACAACTGTGTGTGGTATAGAACCTTGAGCCTTTGGCTATCTAAGAGAGTGAGATTATCGTGCCTCTATTGAGCCCACTATACTTCTAGCAATTTAGATTTGATTGCTACCCAAAGAGACTTGATTTCTATTTCTATTGGAAGAACTACTTCTGACCTATACACTAATAAGAAAGAATTGCTCCTATTGAAGTTCCGACTGTCATTCGGTATCCCCATAAGGCATGTGGCAATCTGTCTACCTAGTCTTGGTAAGTCTAAGTCATCTTTGATAAGTTCTTTTTGATGTTCTTATTTGCAGCTTTGATGGCCCCATTCGCTTGTGATCGATAGGGAGAAGATATGTGATGTTCCACCTTATAACTCCTCAGTAGCTCTCTAACTTCCCCTTAGAAATGGACACCATTATCAGAGATAATGTGATGGGGGGATCCCATATCGATAGAATAGGTTTCTTTTGATGAACTTAGCCACTTGTTTGGCTCCTATCCTTGCGAATGATTTTTCTTTGATCCATTTTGTAAAGTAGTCCACTATCACTAGGATGAACCTGTGTCTGTTTGAGGTTGTCAGCTGGATTTCCCTAATTATATCTAGTCCCCATATTGAGAAGGGCCATGGAGAGCATATGTAGTGTGTAGTTCTATTGGGGGAAGGTGATTGACATTCCCATGGATCTTACACTTATGGCACTTCCTCAAAAATTTGATACAGTCTTCCATCATCATCATCTAGAAGAACTCTTGTCTTATTAACTTTTTAGCCAAGATTGCTCCGTTCATGTGTGGACCATAAACACCCTCATGTACTTCTTCTATTGCTCTTATAGCCTTAGTTTCATCTAGATAATGGAGTTGTAAACTATCTAATGTTCTCCTATATAACACACCTTGGTGTGATGTGAATTTTGATGCTAATTGTTAAATGACCACTTTGTCTCTTTCATATACTTGATAAGGATAGGCTCATTCCTTCAGATATCTCTAGATTTCATAGAACTAGGGCTTTTCAACTGCTTCTATCTTCGCTATTCTACAGTCTTTATGACACGGCTATCCTGATCTAAGTAGAATGAGGGGCTTCATGGGCATTTTGGATGGTCCTTCCCATACTAATGCTAAAGAAGCAAGTGCATCTGCCATCTAATTGTGGTTCCTGGGGAGATGAATAAATCTGCATTTTTATAAGGACATAGTGAGTAGCCTTAAGTGGTCTAGATAAGGCTTTAATTAATGCTCTTTCAGTTCCCACTCTTTCATGGCATGATTGATTACTAGCATGGAACCTCCAAATATTTTAACTTCTGTGACATCCAAGGTTATCAATGCTTATATTTTGAGTATGCATGCCTTATATTCTACTTCATTATTTATGACTTTGAACTCAAGCTTTTTAGCAATCAGTACTACTTCGCCTTCTAGAGATTATAATATGACACTAACTCTTGCGCCGAACTAATTGACTACTCGGTTAAAGTACATGCTCCATCCTTGGATTTTAATGGCTAAGCTGAGGTCATTTAGGAAATCCAATTGGATTTCTTCTAAGTCTGGAATGGGGTTGAGAGCTAGGAATTTAGCCATTGCTCTCCATTTTACTGCCTTATTAGTCAGATATTGCACATTGAATTTTGTTAGCAGTATAAACCACTTGGCAAGTTTTTCCACTAAAGAGGGAACTTCATAAAGGTACTTCATTGGGCTCCATTTTAGACATGACCTATATTCTATAAGATTGAAAGTAGTTTCTAAATTTCTTCATTACCCATATCATTGGTAGACATATCTGTTTAACTTGGCTATACTTCTTATATGGTAACATCTTTTTTGCCAAGTAGTAGACTGCATGTTCTACTTTCATTTCTCCCTCTTATGCTGACATTATACTAATTGTGTTCCCTTCGATGGCTAGATATAGGGTTATAGGCATCCCTAGTTTAGGTGGTCTTAGAACCGGTGGGTTGGCTAAGTAGCTACTGATGTTGTCGAATGCTAGCTGACCCTATTCAACTGGCTAATCTTTTTTAGTAGCTTGAAGATTGGTTCACATACTGTTGTTAGCTTAGCAATGAATCTGCTAATGAACTATAGTTTCCTTAGAAACCCTCTAATTTATTTCTCTATTTTTGACATCGGCATCTCTCTGATTGCTTTTTCTTTTTCTAGAACCATTTCAATCCCATTCTGACTAACAACATACCCCAGCATCTTTCCTGAAGTAACTACAAATATGCATTTCTTTGGAGAATGTACTTTTTGACCCTTCTGAGGAACTTTTCAAGATCAAAGGGGTATTCTTCCCTATTTCTTGATTTAACCATCATGTCATCGACGTAGTACCCCATTCTATTATAAAAATTGTCTTTGCTTAGTCAATAATGGCCATTAGGATTTGATTGTACCCAGAGAATCCATCCACGAAGGAGTACATTGCAAATATAGCAACGCTGTCAACCAGTATGTCTATGTGAGGTAGTAGGAAATCATCCTTTGGGCAGGCTATAGATGGCGGGGTTCAGCAGGCATCCAATATTTTAGCAACCGCGACACTGTTTAGGCTCAAGGCCTTAGGGAACACATTACTGCTATGTCACAAAGTCATAGCGTGGAGAAGAGGAGTCACCACCCAGGGTAATAACTGGGACAATTTAATTGGTGGTACTCGATTCTCTAAAAGAAAGTTAGCACCACAACCAGGAGATTCTAGGAATAGAATACTAACTTCTCTTAGTCTCATGTTCATTTAGAATAATTTCATAAATGATTATTTCATCCTCTAATAACATGCAAATTTATTTAAACCCTATTTGACATCCATCTAACCCTAGGCATCTAGTCAATAAAATTACTCATAAAAAATGCACTTAAGATCGCATTGTCCCTAAGTCTAAACTATGTTAATTTTATTAAAAAGCTAGCTAGATTTACATTTTTATTTACAAGTGAGAAAGGGACTAAAGGTGGGCCTACATTTTTATTAATTAGTGAGCCTAGATCTATTTCTTTTACTTTGTCTAAAAAATTGGCTTAAGTCTATTTAATTTTAAAGGAAAGTTAAATTAATGGGCTTAAGTCTAACTTGGTTTTATTTTAAGTGAAATGTGGGCCTAGGCTTATTTATTTTAAAAGAAATGAAATTAAGTAGGCTAAGCTAAGTCTAAACAAGTTTTAATTAACTAAATGGGCCTAAAATCTAATTAACCTAATGGGCCTAAATTGATTTTAATTATTTAAAGCCCTAAACTATTTTTAAGCCTATTTAAAGTGAGTTAGACCTAACCGTGGGCTTGGGGCCCAAAATAATATAAAAACCCAAAAACACAACCCAAAACGAATAAAACATAAAAAAGGATCAAACAAACATTTTAGTGATTTTCTAGAAACCCTAAATCTATTACATGCAAAACCTAAATTAAGCTACTGCCACCATGGATTTTAATTAATTTTTACCCAATTGAACCTAATTACTAATTGATTTTAAATGCAGAAAATTAAATCTTTCACTATTCCCACTACTGGGGCTATTACAAACTATGTACAAAAATTAAAATTAAACAATTATACACCCCTGAATTAAAATAACTACACAGGATACCAAAATGCAAAATAAAGATAAAAATCCTAAGTTCTACTGGAAAACAACATAGGTTCTTCATGGCATTCCATGGACCTTCTGTTCATCTAAACACAGGCAGTATCCTCCTCAATCCACATTCCCACATCAAAAAAACATAGAAATAATCATATTAGTAGTGAAATTGAATAATCAAAACAATAACAAAATAAAATAAAAATCACAAAAAGAAAGAAAAGAAAAAAAAATGAATGTTGTGCATATGCTTTGAGATAGGCCCTCAGATTGAAATTGTCACTATTATTTTTTACTCATTGTTTGATTCTGGACAGAGGTTCAATTGCATTCCAAACACAGAATGTTATTTTCAAAGCTTTAAAAAATGATGTTAAGAAATTAGAGTTTTAAATAGGACAAAAGAAATCAAGATTTTCTTGCGCAATAGGGTTTTATCACGCAGTTCTCTGGATGTTTTCTCTCTTTTTTTTCACCTTTTTCTTTTTTTCTCTCATTGTGTGTCTCTATGTTTTTTTAGCCTCTCTGTTCGTCCATCCCCTCTCTCACACGCATGCAGACTCTGCTTTTAAATGCATAGTCTGCTAGCATACTGACTTCCTCCTTTGGAGGAACATAATACATCTGATAGCATTTTTTTTATTTCAAAATCTTCTTACGCATTTTGAATGCGTAAAACACTTATCAAATAATAATAATGACAAAATTAAATTTTCAACCAATCAAAAAACTGAAAAAATTGATAAAAAATAAAAGTAAAAAAAAAACACAAAAAAATAAAAAAAATGGGACTTTTTAACGCGTCGGCATTACATAAATGCCAATCCCTAATTTTTTTTTAATTTTTAATTACCAAAAGATCCCTAAAAATTAAATCCTTCTTTATAATCAAATCCTAAAAAATATTGCAATTTAGTCCCTCGAGTCCTGAAAATCGACAACCGAGTTCAATTTTTGAATAAATTTCATTATAGGGGCTTACGTCGCAATTGTGCACAATTGCATCCCAAAATTGGGTGCTTACAATTGCCCCCCTTTGTTGCTATTTGCTTGAAAAATTTCGGCAAAGCAATAGAAGCACACAATTTCGAAAGAAAGGAATTAGGACACTTGATTATATCCTAAATGATAGATTAATGCCCAAATTGCTAAGCAAGGTGTAAGGTTTGACAAGTCTTACTATATTTCCTGTTGAACGTCTAGTGGACTTTGTGTAAATGAGTGTCACTATATTCCCTGTGGGACATTTAGCAATGATAAATATAGTTCCTATGGAATGTCTAGCAATGATGAATTTTGCTATATTTCCTGTGGGATGTCTAACGATGCACACTCTATTTCCTGTGGGACGTCTAGTGATGATAAATTGAAAACTTACTATAGTTCCTGTGGAATGTCTAGCACTAATGAATTTCATTATATTCCTTGTGGAACGTTTAATGATCTACACCATATTCCATTGGGGCATCTAGTGAAGTTAAATTGAAAATCTGCTATAGTTCCTGTGAAATGTCTAGCACCGATGAATTTGAAAGTTTAAGTCATAACTACTATACAGTACATAATATAATGAAGGTTATGACTACTATGTAGCACATAACATAATCATTTGAAATTCATATAATAGCTACTGTGCAGCAAATGAATCCTTTGATTGAAATGATGCATGTAAAATGCAAAAAATGAATTCTGTAATCTTGTTATGTATTCTGTACTTGATAGAAAATTTAGAATCACATATTGATTAGGCAGCTTTAATAATTCAATGAATTATTAATTTGATGAATGTCATGATTTAATTAGGAACATGTTCCTAATCATAATGCAATTATGGACCAAATTGCAATGAAAGAACTTGGATCTATGTATAAGGACCAAAGTGGATATTTTCCACTTTATATATACTTTCCTTTTTTTGCATGTAACATTCCATTATCTCCTTTCTTCATTTTCCTTTCCTTTCATTTTCTCTCTTTTCATTGATTTTCTTTCTTTGATTTCTTCATCATTTGACGTCTAATTTGCAATCCATCTAATCTGCCTTTTATTATAGACAACATGAGAGAGTTGAGACTTCAAAACATCAGAGGATTCTGCCTTCGTTTTCCTCAGGATGATCTTGGGCTTCGAGAAGACTCAACTATCTTTCCTTTTATTCATTTACATACCCACAGGTGCAAAGATATGGGTAATGAGGTAACTTTTCTTGCTTTTGTTTATTTCTGCAAAAATATCACCTATACAATTAGTAATCAAAGTTAGTTGCAGAGTAGAGATTAACATGTATACTAATCAGAAATGAAAATGCATGATAAAATTGAAATTAAACTCTAAAAATGTGAAATTTAGCTCCTGGGTTGTCTGTATGATGGATTGGATGCCTGGAATTCTTGTTAGAATTCTAGATTTCTAATTGGCCAGGGAATGCTGATCGGCATAGTAGAATGCCGATCGACACTCTAGATTACCGATCAGCAATCTATATTGCCAATCAGCTCTAAAATTTTTTAGGGTCAATTAATTAATTAAATAATCAAATATTTCAATGTAAATTCTTTGATTAATTAATTAATCTTTCAATTAATTAATTATTATTTTGAAATTGAACTAGCATCTGATAAAGTTCATGGGTTGTTTCAATCTAGCTCATGAATTATTTTATGGACTACTAGAGTAGGTGACACATCTTATTTGGGCCTCCGGATTCAAGCATTTCATTGTTGCACTTCCGACTGTTCGAGGCCAGTCTGACCGTTACTCTTTATTCGCTTTGATCGAGCGATGGATGGATACTACCCACACTTTTCATACTCGTGTGGGTGAGCTAACCATTTCACCTATGAGCTTATCTGCTATCACTGGAATTACTTTCGGAGGATCCCTCATTCCATTTGACATCAGCTATTGTAGTCTTCCAGAGCATGCATGAAGTCGGTATGTGTGAGATTTGATTAGGTTTGCTTTAGTGTGGAAGAATCGAATGAATGTTCTTCTTTCATCCTCAGTTGAGGGATTTAAATGCTTTCCTACTTCTACTCCTCATCAAATTGTCCATAAGGTGAGGTGTTTCCTTTTGATATTATTAAACACGACCCTCTTTTATGAGACCGATCATGAGGTCAGTATTGCTCTGTTTGTTCCTTTTCATGACTTGGATCGAGTTGCCACACTAGATTGGGATCTGCTACACTCACTTATATTTACTACAGACTAGACACTATCTGTAGAGGTGTTGTCATGATGTGTGGCTTTTGGCATGTCTTGTATGTATGTTCTCCTTCCTTTGACTTTTATAGTCTTGCTTTTCTTTGCCTTTTTTTGATATGTTCTCTTTCTTCCAGATCTAGAGCATAAAGATCAGGCTTATTAGAGGCTTTGATGCTATTAGTTTTGATAGGACCTTTCGTCTAATGATGAGATGGGGTTCTTCCCACCTTGCTAGCAGCAGAAATACTTTATAGACGTATCGTGATCAGCTGAACACTGTCAAGTGGCACCTGGTAAGAAAAAATAAAATCATTAGTATGTTACAGCTTAATAGAGATTAGACTTAATTTAAATAAATTGCAAATAAACTATGATTGGTTGAAGGGTGCTGAGGACATCCAACAATATGATTTCATGGCAACTGCAGTTCACCTTGAGCCTATGAGTACCCCACTCTCTGGTTATGGTTGTTTGATATGGTATATAGGGGAGCGAGTGTATCATTGGTCTTTCAGCCCTTCTTGACATTGCATTCCATCTGATGTCCCTTCCTCTATGCTCCGCAGCTTACATCTTATAGGTTCTAAGCTGAGGGATGCACTACAAGGATATGTTGCCTCAGATTTTCTTGAGTGTTCTTGACATTATCAGCAGTTTATCCATGAGAGCCTCTTAGAGCATGTTCCCATTGACGATCATGAGGTAATTTCTCATTATTTCAGCTTCTACTTCTAGAACCTATGAATCACTCCTTCTCTTTATAGTTTAAGGAGGTTCACTCTTCTGTGGATGTGGATGAGGAGACTGAGATTGCTCTAGAGACTGAGGTTGTTCCTAATATTGAGAGTCCTAAGACTAGACCTAGTCCTGTTCATCATACTCAACATGATGGGACTAATCGTGATGGTGCTTTTGTGAGCATTACCCTTGGTGATATCTCGCTTCCAAATAGGTCCATGTTCTACTGAGCTCCTACTGTTCAGACTCTAGTCGTGCAGCAGATGCATTTTAGTGATGCTTAACTTTCTATCTTTTCTCCCACAAATGCCTCTCATGTGAGTTTTTCTGACTTGTTTCCTGCATAATCTATACACCCGACACTAATGTTATTAAATTTACAAAATAGGTCCCTCAGACACAGGCAGAGTATTTATATAGACTTGCCTTATCTTAGAGGTTATTCACTATATAGGTTACAGATAGTTGGAGGGTAAGTATATGTACAATAAAGATACAAATGTATGCATGTTATGCATGAAATGCACATGATGTCTTTTCTATGTGTACAGAGCTACTCGAGCGATCTAGAGTGTGAAATTGAGATGCTTCACCAACAGCTTATAGGTTTAGGCATTGATCCTTATAGTGTTAGGACTTCCTCTGTCAGACCTCTGGACATCTTTCACCGTGATGACTATACCAAAGGATGGAGCCCATGGCCGAATTCTAAAGCTCAGGATGAATGATTTAGGATATCAATTTTTTCTATCATACTGCTGTGTGTTGAATTCTGCATTGTTTGTATGCACTGTGTTGAACTAGTCTATGTCTTAATTTAACCTTAAATTAGACTTTAACTAAATGGATAAAGATTTTAGATACTAAAGATAATTATATAATTAGGATAATGATAATTAGATAATTATGCTATTTATCCTCTATCTCTATCCATTTATCCTTATCATTTATCATCCATTATCTCTATCCAGTAGAGGAAGCCCAATTCCATCCAAATTCAACTTCTCTCTTTATAAAAAGCTCACAAAAGAACCAATTTCACTATCCCTTTCTCTCCATTCTCGTCATGACTCAAGCTTCTCTCCAATTGATGAAGAAATTTCTTAAAGCCTTAATGGTGATAACTGGAATAGGCTTTGACCTTTTCATCTCAAGCCCTTAAGATCTTTTTAACATCTGAAGATAAATGATAATTTCTTGCAT
Organism: Mallotus nudiflorus; assembly: GCA_947683625.1. Lineage (NCBI taxonomy): Eukaryota > Viridiplantae > Streptophyta > Magnoliopsida > Malpighiales > Euphorbiaceae > Mallotus > Mallotus nudiflorus. The sequence continues at coordinate 4,441,056 of CANTUR010000069.1, read as the reverse complement.
ACTGCTATAATGTTCTAGAGCTCAAAAGATCATGTCTTCAGGTTTAATGGCCAGGAGTTGTGTCCTGTGATTGAGGAGTTTGCTGCTATCTTGGGGTGCTCATTGGACTCTACTGCTGCTATTGCCTTGCCTGATTTAGGTATGCAATTCCTGGATAGGCTTATTTCTTTCTTCGATATGCCCCCAACTAGTATTCATCTTTTTGCCCATAATTCTAAGACTGTCAATCTGTCTTCTTTAATTACTGCATGTGAGACTAAAGGCAAGAACAGTGCTACCTAGATTAGAATGGTCACTTTTTGCTTTTATGCTCAATTCCTCTTAGTCTCTTCACATGAAGATGCCAATACCAGGATTGTGAGTATTCTAGAGCAAGTGGAAGCTGGGTCTGACCCTATGCCAATTATTCTTGCTGAGACCATTATTTGGTTAGACAACTTCTAGACCCATCATCATCTTTCGGGCAGTTTACTTCTCCTTTAGGTGTGTAACCAAATAATTTTTTTTTTTACCTTAACTTTTGCCTAAGCTATCCTTTCGGATTTTCAACTTAGCAGGCTTGGCCTTACTTTTGCCTAAGTCACCCTTTTGGGTTTTCAACTTAGCAGACTTGCCCTAACTTTTTCCTAAGTCATCCTTTTGGGTTTTTAACTTAGCGGGCTTTCATTTTATTTTTCTATATTTTTCAGATTTGGTTACAAGAGAAGTTAAGATTGCTTGTTGTTCCTACTAATCCTTCATCTTATCAGCTCCATCAACTGCAATCTCATCCATTGAAGGTGAAGGACAGACACACTATGGACCAATGGATGAATTGGTTATAAGGCATTATAAATATTGAGATTACATGGACTTGCCCTTGGTGGAAGCTGAAGTTTGTGACATTCAACTTGTATGATCACTGTGTTCCTATCCCAGGGCTGAACTTCTTGACTTTCTTTTCTCCTTCTTGACTTTATCATCAGTATGGCCATCCACAATTCATAGTCACTGTTTTGACTGACTTTGAAGGTTTTCCTCTCAGACAGGATTTCCTAAATAGGGTCAAGAGTTTATGGCCTCACAGGATTCTTGAGCGGAACATACACTCAGATGCTGATAGAGCTACTGATGATAATTACAAGACTTGGGTTGTGGTACAAGCTACCAAACCACCCAGATTTTCTAGATACAAGAGGACTCAAGCTTTACATGAAGATTAACAAGAGAAAAAGCAAAAACGTCATTAGGAATTGGTCTTATATTGTTGATTTTAAGCTTTCATGGTTTATTTTCCTTTCTAGTACTTATGCATTTGGAATAAGAAAGAACATACAATGCCAGAACAAAAATTCAATTTCAATATCATTCATTAATTAGAGCCAAAATGAGTACATTTATTACATCACATGATATAACTCATGTTTTCAACTAGTTCTTTCGAATTTTCTAGCTGAACATTTTTTTCTCACTAATTTATTTGCCCTAATTTTTGCCTTACTAGCCCTTTGTGGGTTTTCTAGCCAGTAGGACCATCTCTTTTATTTTTTATTCCCTAATTTTTGCTTGCTAGCCCTTTATAGGTTTTCTGAGCAACGGGAATGTCCTAACTTTTTCTTGACTAGCCTTTTCAGGTTTTCTAATTAGCGGACTTTATTTTCTTTATACTACTTTTATTTTATTTTTATAGGTAGTTTTCTTGAGGCGATCCAGGTTAACAAGCTCCATGAATTCATTTCCTTCTAGATCTGATATCTTTGCAACTCCCTTAGGCAAAATCGATTTGACTAAATATGGCCCTTCCCAGTTTGGTATGAACTTCCCTCTTGGATCAAATACCACTACTCTGGACTATTTTAACACCATGTCCCTTGGCCTTTATCTTTCTAGGCTTCACCTTTTTATTGAATGATCTTACTATCCTCCTCTAGTATATTTGAGTATGAAACAAAGCATTCATCCTCTTCTCATCCAGAGATACAAGATGATCATACCTCTTCTGTGCCCATTCACTCTCAAGAGTTTTAGCGTCCATGACTACTCTCAATGATTTGATCTTTGTTTCTATAGGCAAAATAGCTTCACAACCATATACTAAGGAGAACGGAGTTTGCCCTATGGTTGTTCTAGCTGTAGTTCTGTATCCCCATAAAGCGAAAGGAAGAAACTCATACCAATCTTTATAGGTCTTGACCATTTTAGAGAGAATTTTCTTGACATTTTTATTAGCTGCTTCTATTGCTCCATTAGCTTGAGGGTGATATGGTGAAGACTTATGATGCTCAATCCCATACTTCTGCAATAATTCTGATGTTTCTGCCTGAAACTGGATGCCATTATCTATCACAATGTGGTGTGGAACCCCATATCTATAAATAAGGCTCTTCTCAATAAATCGCACCATCTATTATGCTTTCATAGCATCGAAGGACTCAGCCTCTACCCATCTGGAAAAGTAGTTTATTGCCACAACTATGTACTTATGCTAATTGATGTTGTCGGCCTTATTTCTCCTATGATGTCAATTCCCCAGGCTATAAAGGGCCAAGGTGACAATAAAATATTCAATATTGTAGGAGGAAGATGGTTAAGATTTCTATAAGCCTAACACTTATGGCACTGTCTCACCATTCTAATACAATCCTTTTCCATGCTCATCCAGTAATACCCTTGTCTGAGTATCTTCTTAGCTAGAATCATCCCGTTCATATGAGAACTGCAAGCCCCTACATGAATCTCTTGCATCACCTCTTCAGCTTCATCCTTTTTAAGGCACCTGAGTTTCATCCCATTTAGCATTCTTTTGTATAATACCCCATCATGACTCATATAGTTACGTGCAAGAACACGAAGGGCATATTTCTCTTTTGAAGTCACTTCATCTGGATACTTTCCTTCTTCTATAAACCTCTGAACATTATAAAACTACGATTTCCCTTCAGGCCCTATTCGAACACTCATAATTTGTTTACCCCCGTAACAAAGAGCTCTTGATCTCATTATTACCAAAGGCTTCATAGTTGATCCCGTTACACTATCCCACATCGAAGAGAGTGTTGCCAATGCATCTGCCATTTGATTGTCATCTCTTGACAAATGGATGAAGAGACATTTATTGAAGTTTTTCACTAAAGCTTTCAAATAGTTTTTCACTAAAGTTTTTCATCTTTTCCTCTTTCACTTCCCATTCTTCTTTTGCTTGGCTAATCACTAGCATAGAATCCCTATAAACTAATAGTTCCTTTGCCCCAACTGCTAGAGCTGCTTCAACTCCATAGGTACATGCTTCATACTCAATCATATTATTAGTCACCCTGAAGTCTAATTTCTTAGCCATCGGTATGGTCTCTCCTTCTGGCGTAACCAAAATTACTCCTAACCTAGCTCTTTTATTGTTTACAGCTCCATCAAAGTAGAGTTTCCACACAAGGCTCTACCATTGCTAAATTCTCGTCTGGAAACTCTAAATTCCACTGTTCATTGCCCTTGATTGCATTCTGAGCGAGGAATTCTACTACTGCCCTTCCCTTAATGACCTTCGTGGTAATGTACTCTATATCAAACTCAGTTAGGGGTTCTAGCCATTGAGACATCCTTCCAGTCAAAGTAGGCACCTAAAATAAATACCTTAGAGGATTGATCTTTGAGATTGCTTGGACCTTATAGGACTGAAAATAATGCCTCAATTTCCTTGTTGCCCAGATCATGATTAGACATGTCTTTTCTACCAAGTTGTACTTTTCTTCATATGGCAGGAACTTTTTGCTAAGATAATAGACTGCATGCTCTATCCCTTCTGGTCCCTCTTGTGCTAGCATTGCCCCTATTGCATTTTCTTGTAGGGCTAAATACAAGATCAATGGCTTACCTTGCCTCAATGGTTTCAATACAGGTGGATTGGCAAGATACTCTTTAATTGTTTCAAATGCCTTTTGACAATCATCATTCGACTTCACAGGCTGGTTTTTCCTCAGGAGTTTGAAGATAGGGTCACAAATATTAGTAAGCTTTGCAATGAACCTACTAATATATTGTAATCTACCAAGGAAACCTCTCACTTCTTTCTTTATCTTCGGTGCTGGCATTTCCCAAATAGCTTTCACTTTATTTGGATCTACTTCAATTCCTCTGCTGCTAATTATATGCTCTAGAAGCTTTCATGAAGTAACTCCAAAAATGCATTTCTTCGGATTGAGCCTCAGATCATACCTCTTAATTCGAGCTAAGAACTTGTCCAGAGCTTCAAAATGTCCTTCTCTTGTTTCTGACTTGACCATCATGTCATCCGTATACACCTCGACCTCCTTGTGCATCATGTCGAAAAGAGAGATAGCTACCCTTTGATAAGTTGCACCTGCATTTTTTAATCCAAAAGGCATTACTTTATAACAGTATGTCCCCCATTCTATAATGAAAGCTATCTTGATCTTGTCCATGACTGCCATCATTATTTGATTATAAACAGAGAACCCATCCATGAAGGAGTATATCGCACTTGACGCCACACTGTCCACTATTACATCGATGTGAGGTAAAGGAAAGTCATCCTTAGGGCATGCTTTGTTTAAATCCCTGAAGTCAACACACATACACCCTTTACCATCTTTCTTGGGTACTGGCACTATGTTTGTTAATAACCATTGAGGATAATCAACTACTTTTAGAAAATTAGCCTGAATTTGTTTAGTAATTTCCTCCCTTATCTTTTTAGTCCACTCCAATCTTAGCCTGTATAGTTTCTTCTTAACAGGTTTAATTTCTGGATATGTGGGAATGTGATGCTCTGCAATTTCCCTATCTAATCCTAGCATATCCTCATAAGTCCAAGCGAATACTACCTTTCTTTTTGTTAATATTCTCTCAAAATTTTCCCTCTCTTCTGGAGTTACCTCATGTGATGTAGAAATGTTCTTTGGATTATCATTTGTGCCCATGTTAAATGAATTAAATTGAATTGAATTAATGTCAAACATGTATGAATGATCTAAATTATAATGCACAGAACTATCAGGATGCACATCACATAAGTAAGCAAAACCAGCATTCATATCATTGACGATGGAAAAAATAGAATTTTTGTCCTCAAACAAACTGAACGTTATTACATCAGTTTGATCATGAAAGACATCAACAAAACTATCACTAATGACAGTAGCTAAATCCTGGGGTGGCTCCTCTTCAGGTGGCAGACACAGCAGCTGTTCAACAGTAGCACTACCCATCCTCTCAGCTGCTAGCTTCATCACTTCCTCTTTGTTGTCCTTCACTAGAGTCTCCACAATCTGCTGCTTGAAGATCTCAAACCTAGGGACATCTGCTCTAGTGACACTGACTGATTCCTTGGCTCCTAGATAATATTTACCTTCCCCTGGCTTGATGAAGTTCTAACTCAAAGGACCAACTTTTGCATAAAGCTTCCTCTTTTCTACATTGAATCTCTTCCTTACCCTTCTACCTTTGGGCTTTGCTTCCCTAGTCCATGTCCAAGCCGGTAATTCATGCTCTCCATTTTTGCTACTCTCGGATCCATTTCAGTCCTATCAAATATCCCAGCAATCTGGAAACTAAGGGGTGCACGCACTTATTTCTGTTTATCCAATATGGATGCCACAGCAACATTGGTCCCAGCTTCCATGGTCACAACTTCTCCTTCATAAGGGAATTTTATCTTTTGATGCATAGTTGAGGGTACCCCTCCCAAGGCATGGAACTATGGTTGTCCCAACAACAAGGCATAAGTGACTAGAATGTCCAGCACGGTAAACTCAATGGTTGATTCCACAGGTCCTCTCCACATTCCTAGTGCTGTCATCATAAGCTCTGATTATGAGGTTTGAATCTGTCAAGTCTTCAACTTTCAAACCTAAGTTAGGCAGGATTTTCAAAGGACATACATTAATAGCAGAATCATCATTGACCATAGCAAAATTAGTTCTCTTTCCCCTCACCTCAGCTGGAATAAACAATGCCTTATTATGGTTTCTTCCTTTTAAAGTCATCATTTGAGAACGTTATCAGCCTATGTTTCTTTTCTGTAACCTTTGTTACTATAGCCTCTGGAGTAGCGGCTGTTTCAATATTCATGTTTGATAGTGCTTTGACAAGAGCCCTTCTATGGCTGCCTGAATGCATAAGTAATTCTAAAATGCTGACATTTGCCTTAGCCTTCTTCAATTGTTCCAAAATTGTATCCTCTTTCTATTCTTCTTCTATCTATACATTTTTTGTTTCTTCTCTTTCTGTTACTCTTTCTGTTTCTTTTCTGCTGCTTTAATTTTTTCCACTTCTAGTGACATGATTTACTTTAGGATTATCAGTCCAGACATTAAAACCACTTGGGCTCTCCTTATCAGAGTCATAATAGACATTAATAACTCTAATGATTCAATCTCTTTTCCAATCTTTCCACACTTCCAATGTGCATGTTTCCTTCCCTTTCAGATCTTCCATATTGAGCTTGCCTAAGTGTTGATTCAGCAAATCTTCAACTCCTTCTTGAGATTGTTTAAGAGCCAAAGGTGCATGCTCAAATTCATCACCCCACCCTGTAGGCACAATCAATTCAATGGGGATGTCAGTAGAAGCGGGCTTAGAATAGAATACTCTATAATTGAACTTACCCAAAGGTTGTGCCAACAGATCTTTAACCCCTCTTAGCGGTTGCACGGGATTTTAGGCTCTTCTTTTACTGGCTTATCATCAAATTCATCTCCGCAACTTGAGGGCTTAATTAATTCAATAGGGATATCAGCAGAGGGTGGTTTCAAGTAGAATACTCTGTAATCAAATTTGCCTAAGGGCTGGCCCAGTAAATCTTCCACTCCTCTCTATGGCTATTTGAAAGGTTCTCCAATGGGTATAGGGTTGAGGTCCTCAAAGGAGCTTAGCACTTCTTTTTTGCTAACCCCTGAGTTGATCATCAGAGTGGCTAGTGGTGGAACATTTCGATAGTCTGGGAAAGGGTTGTTTCTGGTGTTTGGGTTAGAGTTGGATTTTTTAGGGTCAGTGATTTTTTCAGAGTTTATCAGGTTTTGGATCTCATTTTTTAGGCAAATACAATTGTCTATGGGATGGCCAACAGCTTGGTGGAATTTATAGTAAATGTTAGGGTCAAAACTAGGGACATTTGGGTTCGGTGGCTTAGAAAAGGTTAAGGGTTGGAGTAGGCCTTTTTGGATTAATCTCTCTAGGACTTTGGAGAGTGGTTGGTTGAAGTTGGAGAACCGGCTGCTAAACTGCACGCACCTCCATAGCTCAGCTAGTACTTCCCTATTGTATGCCCCCAGTTAAGTAATTTCGAGTTGCCGAGCCTCTAAAATTCTTCTTTTTCTTATTCTCTATCTCTTCAACTTGTAGACTGTCATCATATAGATTTATGAAGGTCTTTGGGTTCATCATTTGCAGTCTTTCAACCAAATTAGGTGATACATTACGAACAATCATCCTAACTTTATCCTTTTTAGCTAGTTTATTTTTATCAGTCCTGCTTTATTCATGAATCTAGTGAGGAAATCAAAAAAGGATTCATTGGGTTTTTGCTTAGTCAACTACAAATCCCTAATAGACACTTCCAATTGAGTGTTATAATCATATTGTTTTAAGAATGCAATACATAGTTCTTTTTAGTCAGCCCTAGCAGACTTTTCTAACCCGTTGTACCAGTTTACAGCCATTCCCTCCAATGATAGTACAAACAGCCTAGGTACTATTGCTAATGGTACTTTAGTAGTGCTCATGGTTATTGTGTATTGGCTCAAATGAATTCTAGGGTCTCCTCTCCCATCAAATTTCTATAGTTTAAGCTTTTTGAATTTTTCAGGCAGCTTATCTCCTTCCATTTGTAGCATGTCATCAAAGTCAAAAGAATATCCCATTCCTTGTCCTCTAATCATCTCTTCCATCTTGGACATTTTTTGAGTCAATGCTTGCATCTGCTTGGACTCATGATCATGGACCAATTTAAGTGACTTACTCTTTGCCTTTTCTACCATGTAGTTTTTAATGTCTTTTAGTCTCACATCAATAGCAGGCACATTTCTAGCAGCAGGTTGCCCCCCAGCATTGTTAGCAGCAGGTGGAGGACTTACAGCAATAGGTGGAACTCCTACAATAGGTGGTTGTTCAATAGTTGTTCAACAACAAGTTGCTCTAGTGTGGCTAAAGCCTGTCTCAATTCATCTTGCATTATAGCTCTCATGTCATCAATCAAAGCACCCTTAATATCCTCTAAGGTCCACATCTCTAGTTGTTGCTCCATTTCAGTCCATTCAATCTGAGTTGGTTCAGTTTCTAGGTACAGTGGGTTGATTGGACTCTTCTCTAGTTCTTGAAGGATCTCTTGAGCTATTGACTTAGGGCTTAGATCTATTCTGATTAATCTGCCACCTTTTCACCCTTAAACATGAGAAGACCTAGATGAATCTATGATGGCTACAAAACAAGGTGTTCGTATGATGCATGGACTATATGTATGTATGTATATATGTATGACGCATTTGTTTATGCAATAAATAACAGGCAAGCACTTAGCACATAGCAAGGATCAATAAGTAATCAACAAGCCATCATGCAGGTAAACCTTCCAACCTTATTTCTCCCACACACGTGTTCAATAGCACGTTTCTATTCCTAGGATTTTTGGTCTTGGCCTTCATATCAACAGGGGATATTAAGAGCCAATGCGCATGCCAAATCTCTCTTTAAAACAAAAAGCACAAAAACAACATTTCTAAATATAAAGGTCTAGCCTAATCCTTATTAGCCTGAATGAGCTTCAAAGGTATAGGTCTAGGCTTTTATAAATAAAAATACCTCATGGCAATTCAAAAAAACAAGCATTTTAGGTAAAAATCCTAGGGGAAGTAACTAGGCCATTATATGTGGTTAGGGTCTGGTGAAAAGTTAAGGTTCCCTTAGCAAGATGCTCTCCATTATGGACTTTGAGTTACAGGCCAAGGTTAAAGGGGCCCAGCATCCTTTACCAACTCGAGAGAAGATTACCCCCTTTAAGGACTTAGGTTACAAAATCTGGTCAGATGAGCCCGGTAATCTCTCTTGAACCGAGTTAAGGCTAAGAGTGATGGTTAGCCAATCTACAACTCCATAAAGCTAGTGGAATCATGAAATCATAAATTAACGCCATCGGTTTAGTAAGGACATGCTGAATGAATGCAAGAATGAAATAATAATTGATAAAATAATTCTAAAGAACATAAGTAGAATCAGTATCTCTTATCCCTAGTGGAGTCGCCACTGTAGATGGTGGGGTTTAGCACACGTCCAAGATTTTAGCAACCGTAACACTATTTAGGCTCAGGGCCTTAGGGAACACACTACTATGTCATAAAGTCATAGCATGGAGAAGAGGAGTCGCTACCCAGGGTAATAATTAGGACAATTTAATTAGTGGTACTTGATTCTCTATAAGAAAGTTAACACCACAACCAGGAGATTCTGGGAATGGAATACTAACTTCTCTTAGTCTCATGTTCATTTAGAATAATTTTATAAATGATTATTTCATCCTCTAATTATATGCAATTTTATTTAAACCCTATTTGACATCCATCTAACCCTAGGCATCTAGTCAATAAAATTACATATAAAAAATGCACTCAAGATTGCGTTATCCCTAAGTCTAAACTATGTTAATTTTATTAAAAAGTTAGCTAGATTTACATTTTATTTACAAGTGAGAAAGGGACTAAAAGTGGGCCTACATTTTTATTAATTAGTGAGCCTAGATCTATTTATTTTACTTTGTCTAGAAAATGGGCATAAGTCTATTTAATTTTAAAGGAAAGTTAAATTAATGGGCCTAAGTCTAACTTGGTTTTATTTTAAGTGAAATGTGGGCCTAGGTCTATTTATTTTAAAAGAAATGAAATTAAGTAGGTTGAGCTAAGTCTAAACAAGTTTTAATTAACTAAGTGGGCCTAAAATCTAATTAACCTAATGGGCCTAAATTGATTTTAACTATTTAAAGCCTTAAACCATTTTTAAGCCTATTTAAAGTGAGTTGGACCTAAGCTTGGGCTTGGTGCCCAAAATAATATAAAAACTTAAAAACATAACCCAAAACAAATAAAACATAAAAAAGGATCAAACAAACATTTTAGTGATTTTCTAGAAACCCTAAATCAATTACATGCAAACCCTAAATTAAGCTACTACCACCATTAATTTTAATTGATTTTTACCGAATTGAACCTAATTACTAATTGATTTTAAACACAAAAAATTAAATCTTTCATTATTCCCACTACTGGGGCTATTACAAACTACATACAAAAATTAAAATTAAACAATTATACACCCATGAATTAAAATAACTACACATGATACCAAAATGCAAAATAAAGATAAAAATCCTACGTTCTACTGGAAAACAACACAAGTTCATCCATGGCATTCCATGGACCTTCTGTTCGTCTAAACACTAGCAGTATCCTCCTCAATCCACATTTGCACATAAAAAAAAACACATAAATAATCATATTAGTCGTGAATTTGAATAATCAAAACAATAACAAAATAAATTAAAAATCACAAAAAGAAAAAAAGAAAAAAAAATGAACTTTGTGCATATGCTTTGAGATAGCCTCTCAGAATGAGATTGTCACCGTTGTTTTTTACTTGTTGTTTGATTCTAGATAGAGGCTCAATTGCATTCCAAACAAAAAACGTTATTTTCAAAGCTTTAAAGAATGATGTTAAGAAATTAGAGTTTTAGATAGGATGGAAGAAATCAAGATTTTCTTGTGTAATAAGATTTTATCGCACAGTTCTCTGGATGTTTTCTCTCTTTTTTTTATCATTTTCATTTTTTCTCTCACTGTGTGTCTCTGTGTTTTTTTTAGCCTCTCTGTTCATCCGTCCCCTCTCTCACACGCATGCAGACTCTGCTTTAAATGCAGAGTCTGCCTGCGTACTAACTTCCTCCCTTGGAGGAACAGAATACATCTGGTAGCATTTTTTTTAATTTCAAAAACTTCTTACACTTTGAATGCATAAAAAAACTTATCGAATAATAATAATGACAAAATTAAATTTTCAACCAATCAAAACACTGAAAAAATCGATAAAAAAAAAAACACAAAAAAATTGAAAAATGAGACTTTTTAACGCGTCGTCATCGTGCAATGCCAATCAACATTACATAATATCAGTCAGCATTGTGTAATGTTAGTCGGCATTACTGATCCCTAAAACTTTTTTTTAACTTTTAATTACTAAAAGACCCCTGAAAATTGACTTCTTTATAATCAAATCCTAAAAAACATTGCAATTTAATCCCTAAAGTTCAGAAAATTGACAACCTAGTTCAACTTTTGAATAAATTTCATCATAGGGGCTTACACTGCAATTATGCACAATTGCATCCCGAAATTAGGTGCTTACACAAGCCTTGTTTAGATTTTTTATAGTCGACACAGATTCTAACCCTTCCATCTTTTTTTGGTACTGGTACCATATTTACTAGCCATTCTGGATAGTCTACTACCTCTAGGAATTTTTCTTTGATATGTTTTTTGATGTCCTCTTTCACTAGTTGGGCCCATTCTTGTCTGAGTCTTCTCAACTTCTGCTTTACCAGTTTGCACCCTTTTTTGGTTGGAATGAAGTGTTAAGCAATGTCTTTGTCAATACCAGGCATATCTTCATACGTCCAGGAAAATACTTTTGAATATTTTATTAATATTTTTTCAATTTCTCTTCTCTTTTTAAGGGTAACATCTTTCAAAATATGCAAAATGTATGGTTCAGATTTCATGCCAATGTTAAATAATTCAGTGCATATGGAATGAATGTCAAATATGCTAATGTTTTGATCAATGTAATACACACTACCATCAGGAAAGACATCAAACAAAAAGCAAAATTTGATTTCATTGCATTAACTTTAGAGTTCATTACATCATCATTTTCAAACAAAGAAAAACTATAAAGATCACCATCAGCAATGTCTTTGAATAGGATGTCATCGATGCTTGATTCGAGGATGGTAGCAGCTTAGGCATGATTGATAGCTTCACTTTCAGATTCTATCTCTAGGTTTTTCATTAGCTCACATATGTCAGTCTTAGTGATCATGTCTAGTAAGTGCTTCTCCTTGAGGGTGTCATTAAAAATCTCAAACCCAGTTTTCTTGATTCCATTGCTCACCCATTCCTCAACTTGTCCTTAATAGACTTGGGTTGAGCTTTTAGCCACAAAAGAGGTTGATTTCTTAGCCTCAGTATCCTTTTTAAGATCATACCCTAGACTGTTTCTATTGGTCTGTCCTTGAAAGTCAAGGAATTCTATGAATCCAATGTTTCTTCCTCCTAGTCCTATTCCAGGCAGATATTGCATTTTCTTCATCATAGTAGCAACTTTGATATTGACATACCATCATTGATCATAGAAACTTGGAATCCTAGTGGGACCACATTCAAACAGGCAATAATGTTGTTTGTTTCAGCAGGGATGGTAACGACCTTTCCATTTAGAGGGAAATTGATCTTCTATTGCACAGTGGAAGGTATACCCCTTAACGGGTGGAACTAAGGTCTTCCTAGTAGCAGGGCGAAAGTCAAAGGGATGTCAGGACAATAAAGTCTATTTCTAATTCGATATCTCCCACTGTAACTACCGCTTTGAAAGTGATGATGACTTGCTTCTTTAAATCATTGTAGGCTCGTATGACCATATTGGACTTTTTCAAGTTTTCAACATTCATCTCGAACTTATGTAGCAACCTTAAGGGGCAAACATTAATGGCAAACCCATCATCTACCATAACACAAGGGGTCTTTTTAGTCTTGACAATTGCCTATATGAAGAAAGGACAATTGTGGACCCTTCCCTTAAGGAGTAAATATTCATTTGAAAAGGTAATTGCATCGGAAAGAGCTTTCACTAGAGAGGCTATCATCTCGCAAGGTGAGGCATCAATGGTAATCTTTGCTTCATCTAGTGCTCCGACTAGGGCATCTTTGTGCTTCTTGGATGCCATGAGTAAGTCCCAAATACTGGCATGTGCCTGATTTTTCCTAAGCTACTTAAGGATAGTGTCTTCCTCTTTAACCGAAGCTTGATCTCTTGCTACTTCTTTCTCTTTAGAGGGTTCTTGTTAGTATAGATATGCCCTAGTGCCAGTTTTGAAATGTATAATGACATTTTAAATTATCCTTATAGCAATAAAATATTCATTTAAATAAAGTGTTTGTTTATTTGAGTATTTTACCCTTAGCATTATGTTAACTAAATTTATTATCAAGAGTTGATAATATGAGTTATAAATTTATTTAATACATATGCTATAAATTTTTCATAGTCGTATAATTAATATTTGGGTAATATTAATTGGACTATCACCTCTGTCTATTTTTCTTGAGTAGTATATGATACTAATAGTGGGAGGTAGTGAGTCTCATACTACTTGATATGAGATGTCAGAATAGACATGTGGATACTCATATGAAGGATGGATCAAACATGATGTTAGATTTGTGATTGCATGGATATTCACTTATAAACAAGAATCACAATCTAGGTCATAATGTTGCATATAGTCCTTTGACTTGAGGTGACACAGTCATCCACATTTGAGTGGTTAAGGTTTGTTACCATTTATATGCTTGTGTTAATCACACATGGGTATATGGCGTATGGTGGTTGTAGTCAATTGAGTGTAAGGATGAGTGTTCAACCAAGAAGGGATTCATTGCCTGGAGTGAACCAGGATAAGATCTTATGCTATCTAAGTTATTTTTTTATCAATAAGTTCCTAGCCAAGATAAATATGACACGAACTAAAAGAGTTTCAGTATTGGTTATATTTTATCAAGAATAGAACTTGAGATGAGGTCATATTATATAACTATTAGAGTTTGACTAAACCTTGACTCTAGGCTATATTAGGATTTTCCAATGAAAGGATTTTAGTGCATGGTAATTATGATAATAAGGGTTCATGTGAACCAATACATGTATTCATTTCTAATTGGGTAGTTATGATATTGATACTAGGGGTCACTCACAACTTATGAGAATTAAGTGTGTATAATTGGGATATTCATATTTAGACTTAAAAGGAGTTTCAAATAATATCAAGTGTTAATATTATCTTCTCATTGCCAATTAGACATGAACCTAGTAAGTCACACCTAATAGAGCTTTACTAAATCACCATTTATATTAATCTAATTATTGATTAAAACTCTAGTATTCTTGCAAGGAGATTAAGTCAGTGCAAGTCTATAAAGGGTGGGTCATTGAGAGAGGTTACTTGCATCTAACCAAATCAAAGCAAGAAGGTGATTAATGAATCTTTAGTGTTTCAAGATAGAGGTCTCACATTTGGGAGACTTGAAGAGTTGATTCAAGAGTTGAATCAAAGGAGCCAGCTATTTAGTAGATTAATTATGGTCTACATCAAAAACTTAGAAATTATAAGTATTCCGCAATTTAGATTTCCTAAGTTTTTATGTTTATACATGTTGATGTATATTAACTATCTATTAAATTATAAATTGGATCCTTTGGATTGGAATTCTTGATGAGATCAAGGATTATGTTGACCAAATTTTTAAAAATTTGGCCTACTCAGCATTTGATGTCTAAGTAGCATAATCGATTCCTTCAATTCCTTCTCTTTCTCAAGTGGTTGATATATCTGCTTGCTGCAATTTACATGATTAACTACTAGTGAGGGCTTCTCAACTACTTGCTTATCTACTTTTGTAATGTTGTTTTGGTTCAAGACAATAATTTCAGGTTCATCAGAGTCATACCATATATCTATCCCCATGATCTACAGGATCTTAAGTTGAATAGTACTGTTCATCCCATCTTTATTGTCAAATTCTTCTCCCTACCCTGAGTGTGTTATGTCTTCTAAGAATGTGTGAGCAACAAGAGGTGTCGTGTACTTGGCTTTGTCGTTAAACTTCCCAGATGGCTAGCCTAGTAGATCCTATACTTTATGGTTGCTGAAATTTTTATTTGTGTCTGCTTATTGTGGGTAAGGGCAATCAATCACTTCACCATTCATGGGAAGAGTTGTATCCCTATCTCTTTTTGCATTATCAAGTGGGGAAGGAACTTTTGAGGAATTGAAATGTATTCAAAGGTAGAAGGGCATTTCTCATCTTCACTAGAATCATGAGGCTCAAGAATGGGTTTTGGGGGTTTGTCTTCTGGGGCTTATCTTTGGTTTCTTGTATGGCTTCGATTGACTTTTCAACAAAGTCTTCTGGTAGATTGGAGGAGATCGTGTTGATGGTTAGTGGAGGCATGTTTTGATAGTTTGGGAGAGGATTGGTCTTGATACTAGATCATTTTTCTAGGTCATCAATTTTTCCAGAGTCAATAAGGTCTTGAATTGCATTTTTAAGGGTTCTGCATGTATCAGTGGTATGGCCAGGCATTTGGTAAAAGTGGCAGAATAAGTTTTGGTTAATTTGAGGTGGTAGTGGGTTTGGAAGAGGCTTAAGCTCTTGTGCTTGTAGGAGGCTCTTTTGTTGAAGCCTTTGGAATACTTTGGATATAGGGAGGTTAAAGTTTAAGAATTTTCTTGGTGGTCTGATGGCATTGATAAATGGTGAGCTGTGGGTGTTAGGTTGGATCATTTTTCTTTCTGCAATTCAAGTGAAGGTGTTTTGGGTGTTTGGTTGGGTATTGCGATGAAAAGTGTTTCTGGCTTATTGAGGTTCCTCATCCTCAATTATGATCTCAACTTGATGGAGAGCTCTAAAGTAAGGATAATGAGCAAAAATCATCTATTTTCTGAAGTGTAGTACTGCCCCTTTGATAATCAGCTCTATTTGTTCATCCTCAAGAGGATGGTTTCTCATCTTGACTACCTTTCCCAGCCATCTAGTGATATAATCAGAGAAAGCTTTACTGGGTTTCTGCCTTGTGGTCTCAAGGTCCCTTCGAGTGATGTCTAACTAAGTGTTGTATTCATATTGCTTTATAAACTTCTAAGTTAGTAGTACCCAATCATTTTTTATTTCATCTTCAAGGTCAAAGAACCATGCCCTCAATCCTTCCTCTAGTAATGTGAAAAAGAATCAAACAATCTATGATTCTGTAAGCTTTATGGCAGCCATGAAGGTAGCATATTGCCTTAGATGGACCCTTGGATCTTTTGTTCCCTCAAACTTAGTAAATTTTGGTAGCTTAAATCAACTGGAAGTGGCTCATCTTTGAACAGTGCTAAGTCGGTGAAGCTTTTAGAGCCATGACTTCCTTTTTCTTTGAAGGCGAATTCCAACTAAGCCATCCAATTAGCCAATAGTTTAACCTCCCCTGTCGATTCAGGCTTGGTCATGTCAATAATTTTTGCAACTTTTGGTGCATTCTTGAGATCTTGGTAGTAATCATTGTCATCATCAGCTTGAACTGGAGTACGGGGAATTCCTTTTGCCTTATCTACCCTCAGGTGAACAAATGTAGATGCTTCATTTAGTGGTGTGCTATTCCTGTCTCAGGCACTTTTGGCTTTAATTTAGGCTTGGAGGATTTTAGCTATGGTGCCATTAGCAAGCAACTTTTGGATCCACTCTTTTAGCTTGTCTTTGAATTACTGACAGGAGGTATGTTCTTGGTTACTCATGTTTGAATGTAGTATTCCTGTACATTTATTAGGGTTAGCTAAATGAATGATGCATGACGTGTGCCTGCAAAAGAAAAAGGTGAGCATGTATGCATGGAGTGGATGCAAGAAATCCTATAATGGAAAAATGATTATTCCTACAAGAAATAGTGGTTGGAATGTGCTATCTATATGTATGTGATGTATGCATGATGAAAGCTAGTTAGTTTTCCTACACAGTGAACAAACCAATTATAAGCAAGCTCTCGCTTCCAATCTTATTTCTCCACGAGGTCATTCAATCTCTTTCCTATATGGGTTTTGAACCTATAGTTATCAGGGGACTATGGTTCTGCTCTCAGAACTAGACTGTTTCAATTTATGTTGGTCAGAACCAAAGGGTAAACTGAGGAATGATACTCAAATATGCTTGAGGTAATCATATGATGTCAATGTGAGGGTCAATTATTGGGCTTCAAATGATGTCCAAAGCCCATATGCACCTGTATGCATAGGACTAAGGTCAATCAAAGGGAGTCCAAGTTCTTGCACCTACATTGATATTCAATATGCTTACCGTGAGTCATGAAAGTATCATTTAATAGTTTATAGTTTGATTTTGCCAACTTAAAGGTCCACAATCTAGTTGGGTTCCTAACCTATTCATTTAATCTGATAAGGATAAATGGATGACATCTCATAGGTTCTATCATCAAGGGATGTCGTTATTTGTTAATTTTCATAGACTATTCAATCTGAGGTACATGATTCTCATCATTTCTTATACTTCAGGCTCACACAAATTAGATGAGAATCACATGGTCCTAAACGTAAATTTTCTATAAAAACTGACATTACAATGTCATTTGATGATAAATACTAGGAGGGTCATGCCATTTATGAGTATCAGGTCAAATGGACAGCGTTAGGACAAGGATAGCATGCATAGCTTGGCAGAATCCTAGTGAATATTGCTACTGGTTTATCTACATGAGCTAAGTCACGCTAAAAGTCTAAGGGTTCCTTTAGCGAGAATGCCCCTATATGACTAGGGTTATGGACTCCGATTAGTAAGTCTAGCATTCTTTTGATAACTCAGTCGCCCCCTCTTAAGGACTTGGGTTATAAACTCTTGTCAAATGAGTCCGATGAATGCATGAGTAAAGACTAAAAGTGATAATACCGTATCTTCATTGCCCCGTGACTCGAGTAGAACCACAGTTGCGATGTTATTTAGTATTATCGAGGCTTTTAGGTACAAGTAGTGCATGTGTGATATGTAGTGCAAATGCAATGGTGAGGGGCTTTATGTGATCAAGTATTGCATAATGAGAAATAGTCATTTTCGAGTTGATCCTTCTTACTTAAAAGTCCCCAGTAGAGCCTCCACTATGAGCGACCTTGGATTGATTGGGCATTCTTCTTTTTGTGTTTTTGTCTTTGTTGGTATTTTTGTTTCCAAGGGACATGGAAACTTTTCCAAATAGGGACAAGTGATTAGTCTCAAGGGGACAAGACGCTTTTGATTTTGTGGAGTTGCCATCCGATTTTTAGAAAATCAAGAAAAGAAAGGGACAACATTAGGTCACTTAACAAGTATTGTCCCCAGCAGAGATTTTTGGGTTTGGGAGATCACATCTACTTTTTACTATTTCTTATTATACAATATTCAATGTATAGCTATCGCAACACCCTAGTTTCAGTAATGACAGTTTGTATAGCATTCACACAGTCCATCAAAAAATATAGGATAATAAAGCTGAGAATTTTATTACATTGCTTTCCAGATAAAATACATATGAAGAGAAAAAGATTGCAAAAAAGTAAATCTAATATGACTGCTCTACAAGGATAACACAATCATTTACACAGCTTATTTGATGAATGATAGAATGATCACACTTACAATGATTATTTATCCTAAGATGATGAATGATAATAATATAAAGGATGCATGAGGTCATTACCGGATCGAGAATATGATGACTCTATTATGGGGCATGAACCTTTCACATTATTGATATTTACAATGTGATTTCATGATTTCAGAAATAGAGGATGTAGAGTGATGATGTAAAATGAATGTAATAATGCATATATTATTCATGTAGCATGCAAGACTGCCAGTCTCATTACACAAGCACAACAATATTCCTAAATATTGGCGATAGTAACATAAAATGCAGTGCAATAAAATAAATATGCTAAAATGATTGTGTGGTCCTCACACTCGACTCAGCTTGTGTGAACTTTGAAGCTCTAGATTCGAGAGATTATCAAGCTTTCCTCGTCGAGAGGTTCAAAATGACAGTAGAATGATGCTAGACTGTATACCTTTGAAGCATGCTTTGACAAAGATGAGGCTAGGCTTGGTGGAAAAAGGGATCTAATAACCTAAAGGAAGGGCTGTGGGAGAGCAAAAACTGTATGGGAAAGGGTTTCACACGCCTTTGATCAGACTGACTCTTAAGTGAGTGTGTGTCTTCACTTGCTTCCCCCCTCCAAAATAGGGTGTAAAGGGGTCTATTTATAGGAAAAAATGTGTAGAATGAGGTGGAGTCGGCATAGTTATGTGCGTATAAAGGGATTTTTGCATGTGACCACACGCAGTGTGCACGCAAGCGCGTGGCCACCCGCGCTTGTGCACTTTTTCACACGCACTTCAATGCTCTATACGCTCTTCCCGGGTTCTATGTGCGTTGTTCTGGGGTTGGTTCCTAGGGTTTTTAGGCCTTCTGGATGCATTTTCAAAGTCTGTTTTACCAAATTCGACTTTGATTTTAACAAATGACACTTAGGGGTGTTTATGCACACTTCTGAGCGATACGTGCTGACACCTGGGTTGTGTTGGACCATTCCAGGACCACTTCTGAAGGTTTTAGAGCCCTCCGAACGTGTTTCCAAAGTCCTTTTTGTCAAAATCAATTTATATTTTTTCACAAAGCTAGGTCCTAGTCTAACAAAATATGCATTGACCCGACGGGCTAAGTATTCTGAAAGGAGTTCTCTTGAAATAAAACCTTTTGTTGTTCCAATAATTCATATTTTGTAGGTCAGAGCATAACTTAATGGCTCAATGATTGATTTTGCACAATGGTGGAGTCGGTTAGGTTTTAAGGTTACACACTTAGAGGTGTTACGAACGAGCAAACTCTAGTCATCTCAGGGATTCATTTCATCATCAGACTTTTTTTAGCATAGTCAAATTTGAGGTATGAGAGGATGTAAAAGGATAAAAAAGTAACTTTCGAGAATCATACAAGCAAAAATAGTGATATGGGAAAATCTTTAACCCATTCCCATTATGGTGCTTTAGTTTAATTAAAGGATGGTCTTCTAGGAAATAAATCAACTGATAATAAATAACAACTCCTCAATGAACACTTCTAATGCTGAACAATTTTATTATAAAAGGAGTGCAAGGAAAATACACAACCTTAAGGAATTGAACTAGAAGGAACTAAGCCTACAAGCTAACTCGAACGGACTTTATTTGGTCAAGGAAAAGGCTAGGCCATTCAATCTCATACTGGTTAATGGTTGCTTGGGTTTATAGCCAACAAGGGCTATTGTAATGTGGTTACTACTAGGAATTGAGGCATTGTGTATTGTCTTAGGTTAGCATAGGATAATGGCTTTTGTCAAGTGATCCTTAAAGTAGACAACAAGATGTTAATGGATATTCTCACTGGAAAAAGCAAGAGCCCTCTCTAAAACTTTGCTTTGGTTTAGGAAATAAAATGGCTCCTCTCTCATCCATGGAATGTGCAAGTGCAACATGTTCTAAGGGAAGGGAATAAATGTGTTGATATCCTTTGCACACTAGTTGTGCTATTGTTCACCATACCCCTGCTGAAATCCAAGATCAACTAAGAAATTATGTAATGGGCGTTACTACCCTAAGACTATGCTCTATTTAGGTTGCTTAGGCTCATGCCTCCCTTGTAAGGGGGGGAAAAAGAACTTAAGTGATCAATTATGTACAAAAATTTTGTTGCATGTGAGTTACATATATTTTGGTCATTACATTCTATGTATTTTTATAACCTACTTGAGGAATGAAAACTGTCAATAAATTGTTAAAAAAATTGATAATTGTACTAAAAATATTACATATTTATACTATAAATTAGTATTAATATCAAGGATTAATATTAAACAAATTACATAATTTTAATATATATATTAGTATGAATATTAAGTAAATGTAATTAAAAAGTATTAATGCAATAAAAATTACATATTTCTTACTTATAATGTAAATTAATATTAACATAAAAAATTAATACCAAGTAAATATATTAAAATAGAAAGTAATGCATAATACTAAGTTACTATTAAATTTAGTTAAAATTATTTAGTTTCATGTGAAACTATGTATATAGTTTTAGTATATAATATTACTATTAAGTATAAGTAAATTTAAATTATGAACCTATTAACTATAAAATTACTAAATATGAAGTATCAATTAACTATTAAGATTATTAACTACAAAATCACCAACTATAAGATTACAACAAAGTTACTAACTATAAGATTAAATTACTAATCATTGGGTTTTAGTTATAGCCAAAATGCTTCGTATAATTATTGGGTATTACCTATAGGTAAAATATTTAGTAATACTAATAATGCAACATTAATTAAAATTGTTATTCCAAAAATATATGATTTAAATTATAAATTGTAATTTAATTTTATAAAATCTTAGTGTATAATATATTATATTTAATGTTTGAAAAAGAAATATAACATACTATATTTAATATTTAATTTATACACCAAAAATTTCAACATTTGAAATTTAATTAATGATAAGAATATTGTATTTTTTTCAAAAAAAAAAAAATTCTTAACAAAATGAGATAATTAATTCCTCAAATCTTCATCGTTGTAGAGATAATTGAATAAAATGTAAAAATATAATTTTTTGTCGGACTTTTCATTTCTATAAAAAAAAAATTAATAGAAAAAGGTAAAAATTAATAGTTCAATAAAAAAGCATGGAGCGAGGCTTTTTAAGAGTGATTCTTCAAATATCTAAGAAAATATAAACACAAATTTAAGGAAAATCATAATCCATATATAGCAATTGGCACACCTTAAGCAGATAATGCTATTTGTTTAACGTCCAAAGGAACTGAATAACTACCTATTTCCAATATATGGAAGCTCAGTAAACTTAAAAGAAAAATTGATTGAGGAGATATACTTGGGATTGCAAACCAATTCACAATTCGAAGCAGAGCATCTGTATAGGCAAATGTAAAGTTGATACTCTCTTTTTCAAGATACATTGTTCATTTAACTTCACAAACGATATCGAACTTTTAACGAGCCAAGCTCAACTGATAAGATAAAAACTCCAAAATAATTTGAACCAACTTGAATGATCACAGGTGAAATCAACCCATAATTGCCCACCGGCTTCACGGTACAAATCCACATTTTCGTGGAAAAAAAAGCAAAGATGTCTTTGTTTTTATTTTTTTAATTTTTGGTCTAGTAAATGCAAATACAAGTTAGCATATGCAACTGCGAGTAATTTGCGGAATAAACAAATTAAACACCCTTAAATATGAATGATTTCCAAACTGAGCTATCAAAGATACGTGCATACTTTCCGATAAATAATTTTGAGGCCATGTAACAATACAAGAGCAAGTAATTATGATGCAGAATTCTTCTCTGCAGCCCCCCAGGCCTTTCTCATTGTCCAAAACGCTGCAAAATATCGGTTCTGCATCATCGATCGAGGATTTGTTGTGTATGTTGTCTCAATCCTGCTTTCCTTCTGCCATTCACAAACAAGTCAATTTCACGATGAATGTTTTGAGGATTAGAGATGATCAGCATATCAAGGCAGCAAGCACGCAAATGTACAAATTTATAGAAATGGGCTTCACCTCCAATTGAAATCCATAATGCAAAGCAACTCTCTTTACATCTTCCAAACTCAACTCAATAGACATCTCCTGAAGGGAACATTAAGTTAAAACAAGAGGAGGAGCTAACACAACTCAAGGATATGTGAGCACATCAAAGAAATAAATCTTACATCTTGCCCATACATATCTGCAAAATGATAGAGTAGGGGTCCCAAATTTATCCAAACCTGTCATCAGATCAAAGTTCCAAGTTAATTCCTGAACAAAGTACATGAATTTCCATACTGAATGAGCCAAACAAAAACTTACTCCTCCATCTTTCAAAATCCTTGATATTATTTCAATGTATTCGATAATATTGTGTGCCGTATCAATAAAAAAACAAGTTACAACTGCATCCCAAATCCCTGCATGCAACAAAATCTGTCTTTATAACAATGCATGTAGCAGAATCAATATGTAACTTCAGTCACGTTGAAGTACAACAAAAGGTCTTAAAAACAAAAGAATGCCAGGATAAAAAAAATATGGAAATAACATCTTTCAGAAAGAATCCTTACAAACACAAGGAAATTCATAATGAGCTTATCCACCCAAGCTTGAAAGGTCAGCAGAGATTGCTCTGCTCAAATATCAATTGCAGCAAGAGTTTTGCTAAGATACCAATTACATGGTCCTTTATGATGCCTTAAAGCAAATAGGAAACTACTTCCACATGAAGCAAATTCACTTTCCTTCAAGTCACCTTGTAAGTAGGAGTGAGCAAAAATAACTGAAAACCGAATAACCGAACCGAAATGACTAGTTCAGTTCGGTTTAAGTTGTAAAAAAATTTAGTACGGTTTTTTTACTTTAAAAAACCAAAATATTTTCTATTCGGTTCGGTTCTTGTTGTAAAAAAATATAATTAAACCAAACCGCCCAAATTTCTAAAATATTTTAAATTATACAGGTGCTTATGGTTCGGTTTGATCAGTTTCTCACCAATATTTCAAAATAAATAATTTTGGTTTGAATTTTTTGCTATAAATAATTTTATTAAGAGTTTTAAACATTTTAAAACAGATTTTGGTTGAAGTTGTAAGAAAAATTCAGCACGGTTTCTACATTAACGAACCAAAATATTTTCAATCCAGTTTGGTTTTTGTTGTAGAAAATATAATTAAACTGAACCAAACCAAATTTCTAAAATATTTTAAATTATACAGGTGTTTATGATTCAGTTTATCACTAATATTTCAAAATAAATCAACAATCTGTTTTTCTTAATAAAATTATTTAATAAAAAATTCAAACCAAAATTATTTAAATTTATTTTAGAAAATCAGTTCAGTTGATTTTTTAAAAAATTAATAAATAAAATAAATATAAAAATTAACAATAATAGATTTAAAATATTATTAAAATAATGTAAAATTACATAAATCCAGTAGGTTTAAAATTGCAAAAATTTTAAAAATCAAAGCAAATAAACCAACTGAACCGACTCAATTCGATCTTGACCCTTATTCGGTTCGGTTATTCTATTTAAATATTTTTAGTTTAGTTCAGTTCTATATTTTTTTTTCAACTAAACAGAATCAACCCGACCAATGCACACCCCTACTTATAAGGTTGCTTCCAATCCTAGGCAGCTAAAGCCTCTTTATTTGGAAATAAAAATGTAATATTTATTTTTGAGTTGCATTTGAAATTTTATCAAATGAGGGAGGAAAAACCAGAAAAACATCTTGTTACTTGTTTTATTGGTCAAATAATAAATACATTAAAATGTTATTCAAAAAAAAAAATACATTAAACTTACTGTCAAGTCTGTAAATGTGCCTCACGTTGGTTTTCTAGCCCAAATTAAATTGTGGCAGATCTTCATATAACATATCTAATACTATCATTATCTCAAGTAATATATTTTACAATATAATCTTCGTATATTACCCCTCTTGGATCATAGACCAAAAAGATGGCTTAAAATGATGTATGCTTTGACATTAAAATATTATTGCAACAAAATGAGAAAAAGGAACTTGAAATAGTACGATAGCACAGCAGATGAAAGTAAGCACCTACACATTTAAATTAAATCACAAACTAGGAAAGCATGTCAGCTACATTGTTGATAGTAGTATCAATGAAACCTTTAGAAAACAAATTCCACAGACAGCCTTACGTGCGTGTGGGTGTCAACGGTTTAGTTGTTTCCAGATCAAAGATTAGTCTTTTCCAAACAATGATTCATTTTTTAAGATATTACAAATTCAGCTTGTGTGTGTGTGTATGCGCCCATTAATGTGAGAGAGAGAGAGAGACTAAAATTATCCAATACCAGAGTAACCACATTGCATCATAATCTTTCCCAAGAACTACAGCATAGGGCACTTACGTTTTCTTCCTACCCACATACAGGAAAAACAAATAAGATTTTAATAACTGGAAAACCTCTCACACTAGATGCTACATGCTAACAGCATCTGGCTCACAATCATAGGGGGTAAACAATATTGTTCACAAGTCCAACAGAAAATTAGAATGCCTTCATTAATCTTGATTGTCATAGAATCATAATTATGCGGACATTATTCTCACATGAAGTAATTGTGTCATGTCACATGTTGGCATATCGATCATTCTGACAAAGACACATTATTAGTACATAATATGAAATTAAGCTAATTAGCTTGAATTCTTCATATTCATGCACTTTTGATCCCTTTTAGGGTTCATATTAGTACATTTAAGTACCCATATCATATTTATACACTAAAACTCACACATCCCTCCTACATTCAATAAATATCATTATTAACCTATTAAACAACTTTTACCCACTATAAAGTAAATTTTACAAATTTGCACAATCAAATGAGATGATTTTCAAAAGTTAAAGATTTGTTTTCTCAAGTCAAATTACCATTATCAATCACACCACCTACCCTAACAGTTAACACATAGCGTCTAATGAATCGTTGCAATCCTTTGACAGCTTTTGTACGATAATTTAACCATTTCAAAATTGTACTACACTAAGCGCATCTGTTGACATGACCCAAATATGACCTGCCAACTCAATTGCCACTGCCCACATCAAGAAGATTATAAATTATTTCCTGCAAGCAGCTCCCAGAAAAAAATTCCACAAAATCAGGATTGCTAAAAGAATTGTTGACTTATCCCATTTTACAATTACCTATCAAATTTTTGATGTGTTGGCTCAGCAATCTCAAGATGAGGACTGTGACTCTGGAGTAAGAATTTTCATTGCCAAAACAGGACTATGTAAGTGATATGGCACCCAAGTAAAAAGAAGTTACATTTTTCCTCCCTCCCAAAACCTTTATAACTGAACCCTTCTTATATATCGACTCAAACTAATGTACATTGTGCAAAGAAAAGCTACATTTCCTCCAAGTTTGTATCCCTTGTACCATTTTTATACATTTTATGGTTAAAAGCTATTAATCCACTTAGATCAAACCATGAATTTTAAGCAAAATTATTTTAAACTGAATTTAATATTTTTAGGATAACCTTGTAATCTAAAACCTAAGTTGAATAACCAACTCTAATCATGGTTATTGCAACATGCATATATCTATTAGATAGTCTTATGCATAAATTAGAAACTATGTGCAATATCAGAGGTCAGAAATTATCTTATTTAATAACTATTTCAACCAGGTAAAGCATCTGTTGCTGAACAGATCTTTTATGCAATGATAGCATCAATATATTGTGTATTTAGTTAAATTCTTATTTAATTGTTAAGTCAGCTAACCTTTTATGAAAGTTCATGGTAGTCAGTCAACACTTTGCTATAAAGTCCATCATTTAGTCAATCTAATTTCAAAATCTCCTAAAAGTTCCATCTTAACAGGAGTAGCCTAAGAAGACCTAAGAGATTGTGGCTGATAAAAAACGTAGATACACAAAAAGCAGACATGAATGCTTTGAATGCAGGAACAAATGTGAAAGACTTTAAATATTTCAGAGAGAAAATTTCATAAATTAATATCACAACTTTTGTATTCTATAAATAGGAATATTCATGTCAGTAGTTATTTTCTTATGTTATAATTTGGGATATAAAGAATTAATTCATGTTAACACAAATGGCAAACCTTTTTCAGCGAAACATTTATGTTATAGAAGAAAGCCCAATGCAAAAGCGGAATAATGAAAACTGCTGCTGAAAATGAATCCCATATGTCCAACTGCAGTGCCTCAATTTGGTAAGAAAGAAGATTAAAATGTAATTATAATTCTCATACCTACTTGACTTGAATCACTGTAGACTTCAACAAAGTCACCACCGCACATGGAAAAACCTTCAGTTATCCCTGCACTGCTTGAAAGCAGAACTCATAATGATATCTAAAAATAATAACAGAGAAGAGTAGTGCTAAGATTAAAGGTCAACTGGATCAACCAAATAATTTTTCATCAGCAAAATACTGTTGTCATTCCTGAATTAGGAGAGGAAATTTTGAAACAAGGAAAAACAGTCTTGCATATCAATTAAATCATACAAATCTAAAATTTTGATTGTGCCTATTTTGCTTCCAGATCCAAAATCTTCATTCACTAATTAGCACTTCTGGGAATGAAAAATTTTAAGTAAATCAGCACAATGACCAAAAGTCATCACATAATATGTTCAAAAAATAAAATAAAATAAAAAAGAAAACAAATCTCCCTGACAAGCATAACAAATAAAAAAATATGATCATTTAAAATGAGAACCGTGACAGAATGATTTTGCAGGTCCAATTTAACAAGAAACATGTAAGAATTATTTAATTGTGAGTCTGAAAAGGCCTCACCGCCATCACATGATGGTAGACAATAAATAGAAGAATACATGACAACCTAAACAAAGACTCGAAATGTTTGCCTTAAAAAATGTATAAATTAATCACAAGCCAAAAAGAATAGTTACAATAAGAACATAAATCCATTGTTCTAGAAGACAAAAAAAGAGGGGGAAAAGTAAAAATGACAAAGATAGACCACCCAGATTTTTCTTAAAGTTTTCTGTTCAGGAAGTTGAGGGAGTTTAGTACTATTTTGGGAATTTTTGCTTCAGTACGACAATTGACAAAGTTGTTTACTTCCCAAAAATAGCTACATAGTTATGGGAACTGCAATGGCCAATCTTTCAAAAGTTCAAAAGATTTCTCTAATTTTAAGTGCCAAAATATCATAACCAGTTAAAAGCATCCTTATCCAACAGAGTACCCGGACAAAAAAAGAGATGAAACAATGCAACAAGCAAAGCTTTTCATTGATAAAGAAAGAAATGCAAATGATAATACAAATACCTTGCTGGATGAATATCAGGAATTGAAACACCACGAAGTTGGTCAGTGTCTGAAAGTGAATTGCAATTGCTATGGATCCATGGATATATAGTCCACTCTCCAGCATTCTGAGTGCTGAAAGCAACCACACGTTATAAAGGAGAGGTTAATTTTGGACATATTTGCATATCATTAAAAACGAATAAGCAAGCATGCTTTGATAATGGCTAAAGTTCTAAATTGCCCCATAAACTTGGACATAAAGGGAATTCAGCTCATAAATTAACTTTATGGGTAATTAGCTCACCAACTTGGCAAATCCAACCAATTCACCCAAATTAGCTTTCCAAAAATATTCAATTCACTCCAAAATTAATCTTTTTCCGTAATTCACCCAAAATTTTTATAAATTGACCAATTAGATCCAATTATCCAAATTTAAAAATATGCAAGACATGCATTAGCAAAAATCAAATTTAAAAAATTGAATATTTCTTTTTTAGGAATGAGCATTCAATTAAAAAAAATAAAAAGTAAAAAATTGGAATATCATAAATAAATAAATAAATATATTTATTTATTTATGATATATATATATATATATATATATATATGATTAAACAATTATAGATGTAGTTTAAAAAATTATTAATATTAATTTACATTTTTTAATTTTAAATTTTAAATTTCTACATATACAGATAAGATATATAAGAAAATATTTGAGTAAGAATCAGAGATTGACAACATCAAAACTTTAACTACATATAAATCATAAAATATAACTTTTCAATTTTTCAGCTTTGTGCAATTTAAATTATATGCTCATCTTAAGAAATAGAGAAAGAAATTGTTAAAAAAAAGAAAATTCCTATTTAGAAAAGATTTCTCGAGAATTTAATTTTTAAAAGAATGTGCTTATATACTTCAAAATTTAACATAAATTGGACCTAATTAACTAATTTATAAAAAATTTTGGGTGAATTATTTAAAAAATAATAATTTTGGGGTGAATTGGTAGGATTTCCAAGTTGATGGGCCAATTGACCACCAAGTTAATTTATGGGTTAGTTGCCCACACAAGTTAATTGTTGCATCGAAGTTCAGGGCAATTTTGCACCTTTAGCCCATAGATAATAACATGAGCTTCTTACTGGTTAAGAAGAAAACTTGAGCATATCATCATATAGTAAGAAAATTCATTTCCTTGACTCACAAAACCTGTTTCATGATACAAGTAAAGTTAGGTGCAGAATGAAGTTGTGTACAAGACTAAAAATACAATTGCCACAAAGCATTTGATGCATACCCAAACATGAAATCTCCAAGGCCAGCCGTCCAAGGCCAGCACCAGGAACTAAACATGTAGGAGGGCTGTTCAATAAAATTTTTGTTGTAAATCAAATAATAAATTGCGTGAGAAGATCTAACAGAACTCTTAATTTTATAATTATCAAGAGAAGATGTTTTCTAAATTACAAAACACAACAAAAGGAAAACCACATACCTCTCCTTACTGCGATTAGGAAATAATGAATCAAGCTCTTCAAGAATAGGCTTGTAGCACTCATCACGCTCTTTCTGTCCCTGTATTAGGATTCATAACGAAATGCAGATCAAATGTCACAGACAACAGATTCAAAAGTTGAAAGCAACAAAGCATCTTACCTCTTCTGCCCAGTCTCTGACTATATTCCTTATTATACATCGAACCTGTCAAAAAGCCATCAAGAAGGTCAAATTATATGGACAGTCACCAAACTTTACATTTTATTACAAATTGATTCCAAAACTTTAATTTGTTTCATCTAAAATATTTAACTTTAATTTGTATTTCATAGGGAAATATCCTAATATTTTCCAGCTAAATTTGATGACATGACAACTGAGATGTCCACATCATATACCATGTTTTTATCTGGCAGATATTGTCATCAATTAATATGAACAGTTGTCTAAGTTTTAAGATGACTATGATAAATGACAAACTCAACAACATAAAAACATAGCTATATCAGACAGAAACAACCGATATGATGTGGAAGGAAGTTGTCTATGTACCACAGAAAATCCATAATTTTCTAGTTACCTAGCTAAAAATTAGTCAGGTTGGGTTGCTCAAATCAAATGTTAGCACCTTACCTATTGGTGACAATTTCATTTTCTTGCTAATTTTAAGCCTCCTTGACTTTATCAATAAATACATAACAAACAAACATTAAAACAATTAAGCAAAAATGTTTTGTTAGTAACGCATTTGTGAAATTCCAAAATTATAGGCTAACCTTTTGTATTTATTTTTGTATATATAGTTTCCTTATATAGGATCCCATACACATATATATACCTCAGTTAGGCTGTAACCTAATTTCAATACAAGAGAACTTTCCCTTCCAATTCTCTGTTGTATTTGTGATCATAGTATCAAAGATTGATCAATTAAAACCCTATCCCTAGCCAATTTTCCTTTACTCTTTTTTATTCTTTCTTTTGTTTCCTTTGTTTTTGTGTGTGTTGATCAATCCCAACTTGTGTGATTGATCAATTATACCTCTGTGTTGAGGTTGTGCATCCTATAGCACTTGTATTCAAGACGACTTATCACCTATCACCGTTAGATTTGCATGCTTCTGTTGCTATAATAGTAAAGTTCAATGGAGGAAATTATGCCCTTTCGTCCTAAGCTTTTTGTACCTACTTGAGTTTCTAGGGTCATGATCATCATCTTGTAAAAAATGTACTGGATTCTATAGATGAGACGTATGCTTTATAGCAGAAATCTGATTGTGCAGTGAATACATTCATGCTGAATTTCTTGCAACTTGATATAGCAATCTCTATTGATTTGGCATCAACTGCTAAAGAGATGTAGGATACCATCAAAAAGATGTATCTAATGATAATAATAAATCTCGTATTTTTTCTTTATTCCAGCAACTTGATAATTAGCAAGGTGAGAAGTCAATTTTTGAATTTTTTGTTGCCTATAGAGGAATTATTAATGAACTCCATGAACTTCAACCACTTTATATAGATTTAGACTCGAAAACATCAAATGGAAAAATTTGTTTGTGGTTCCTTTTAAAAAAAAATTATAATTCTATTTTCTTTTATAAAATAATAAAAAAGAAAAATAAATTTTTCTTTCAAAATTTTTTTCAAATATAAATTAGTTTTTATTTGAATTTTAATAAAAATTTTATTTAATTAAATAAAATCCTGTTTAAATTTTAACAAATTAAGATATTTATAAAATTCTTTATTAATTTTTAAAAATAAATATGTAAATTTTTTAGTATAAACAAATATAAAAAAATAATATTTTCAAGTGAATTTTTAAGTGTTTCTTAACTTAATGTATTCAATTCTTTCAAGAAAAGCTTAATGTATTAAATATTAAAGTATATTTTTTATTTATTAAATTTAAATCATTTTTCTAAAAATTTATTAAAATTCATAATAGTGGTGAATGGCATAGTCTGATACAAACCGATACTAAAACAGTTCATAATATGTTATTTAAAACCCTACTCCTCGTATTTTGGGTGCATGCCGTTATTTAAAAAAACCCTACTCCTTGTATTTTGGGCCCATGCTTTGTTCATCTTTTTGCAACATGGATGGATAAGCTATCTCCTAGATCCACTAAGTGCAATTTTTTATTACTCCAGAATTCAAAAAATAAGTGTTATGATCTCGTATGTAAAAAGAAGTTTGTTTTTGTAGATGTCAAATTTTGAGTTTAAATCTATTTTCGAAGGTCTCCTTCACCACTATTTATTCCTCTTCGTATTACTATCTTCATATGTTCCACCTTCACCTCCTTTTATCCCATTTCTAATCCCTTACAAGCTTACAATAAGCGAAAAGATGTGATAGAAGCTCACGTTTCAAAGTCGTCTTTTGCCACATTATCTGCTACTATTGATTCTCTTAATTTGCCCATTGCTCCCAGACAAGGTAAACGTTATTGTACTTGGCATCCCATTGCTAAAATTGTTTCCCTTCACAATTTTAGTGTTTCTTTTTATAGAAATTTCACAAGCCTAGAGAGTGTTTGTCTGCAGCTGCTTTAGTGAACACATAAATGGGGTCAAAATAATATAAAACCAATTGGCTTATTCTAATCCCAATCAACACCATTTATATGCCACTTGAACCACCAATTATCTTATGCCAATTTTAAGGGTACATTACATAGATGGTCACTGAACTTTGTGCTTAATTACAATTTAGTTACAAAACTTTAATTTATATTTTTACGATTACCAAATTTTAATTTAATTTTTGCACGTAGTCTTTATAATATTTTTTAAACCATAAACAATCCAACATCATTATATTAGTCCAAAATTTGAAAACAGCATACAAATAAGTTCATATTTTCCAAATGCATACATAAAAAAATAAAAACTATCTTTAAATATATTCACCTTATTCCTGAAATAGTGTAGAATATCATTGGGTTGGAGAACAAAGCATATGTTTATATTTATCTTCATTTCTAAATTTTTTATATAATGAACAATATATTGATAAAATATTTGTATATTATTATAATATTTAAATAACTTATGATTATAATTTAGGAATGATAAATAGACTAATTTGTATGTTGTTTTCAAGTTTTGGACTAAAATGGTAATGCTACATTGTTCATGGACAATTTTTAGAGGGACAACACGCGAACCTTAAATAGAAATTTGGTAACTAAAATATACAAATTAAAGTTGTGTAATCAAA
This sequence comes from Mallotus nudiflorus, assembly GCA_947683625.1. Lineage (NCBI taxonomy): Eukaryota > Viridiplantae > Streptophyta > Magnoliopsida > Malpighiales > Euphorbiaceae > Mallotus > Mallotus nudiflorus. The sequence goes on along the minus strand of CANTUR010000069.1, from coordinate 4,408,567 downwards.
AAGAAAGTTTTGTGACCATTTGTGCAATTTGCCCACCATTGTATCTCTTTATATATTTCAAATGTGAAATTCATTCATGTCTCCAACTCCTACACCCTCTCTCAAGTGCAACTAGGCCTGAACCAGTTGTCACTTGCCAAATATTGCCTATCCACATCCAAGGTCACAAACAAGCTTAGTTTCTGCTACTAGAAGCCCAAACTCTCCATCTTTTCAAGCCTAGAATCATTCAACCATTTGGCCGTCTTTCTACTCTGATGCCATGTAAAAACTCCACGGGCCTAGAAGGTGCTGGCCCACACCTAATCCAGTGAACACAAGTGGTTTGTGCTTAATTACAATTCGATTGCAAAACTTCAATTTGCATATTTTTTGTCACTAAATTTTTATTTAGATTTCGCATATAGTCTATAAAATTGTTTGATCCATTAACAATCTAGTATTACCATTTTAATCCAAAATTTAAAAATAATGTACAAATAAGTTCATATTTTTTATTCATATAAAAATAATGAAAAACTAAAAATTATCTTGGTGAAATAACACCTCTAAATTATATTTATAAATTATTTAAATTTAATATAATATATAATTATTTTATTATTAATATATATTTTATTATACGTAAAAATTTAAAATAATATTCAATAAAAATAAAAATTATATTTATAAATTAGGGAAAAGGGCCAAACTCAGTCCAAAATTGAGGGTCTAATTCAACCATTTTCCCTATAAATTATTTAAATATAATATTATGAACAAATATTTTATTCATTTGAAGTTTGTTAAATAAAAAATTAAAACAAAGGCAAATATTAACATCTCCTATGTTCTCTAATCGAATAATATTTTTATATTAATATCCATCAAGATAGTTTTTAGTTTTTCCTCTATCTTCGATATGAATATAGAAAATATGGACTTATTTGTATGATATGTTCAAATTTTGAACCAAAATGGTAATAATGCATTGTTTATGAATTAAAAAAATTTTATAAAGACTACTTCTGAAGCCTAAATAGAAATTTGGTAACTAAAAATATACAAATTCAAGTTTTGTAACAAAATTGTACTCAGGTAAGAAGTTTAGAAACCTTCTATAAAATTTACCCATCAAGTTAAACTCACATAACACAAAATGAATTGTCTTTTATATCACTCATGCCATTTGAACTCTATATATTTCAAATATAGGATTCATTCACATCTCCAACTCCAACACTTTTCACTCTTTTGCCTTATCTTTGTCATCCATATCTATTCCTAAGAAATACCAAGAGGCTATTCACAACCAGTTCACAAATGAAAACGGGCTCTAGATGAAGAGATTTCTACTCTTCTTGCTTGAGGCACATGGGATTTGCTACCTCTACCTAAGGGTGCTCATTTAGCAAAATGCAAATAAATTTTTACAATGAACTACCATCCTGATGATTCTATTGAATGGTATAAAGCACGGTTAGTTGCAAAAGGATACATATAGACACCAAATACTGACTTCTTGAAACTTTTCTCCTGTTACATGTTTGCATGCTCAATTCTGTGGCAATAAATCAAGATTGGTCCATGTAGCAATTAGATACAAAGAATGTCTTTCTTTATAGAGACTTCACAAATGAAGTTTATATGGAGCACCCACCTGGATTGGTTACTCAAAGGAAGACTTATCTAGTGTATGAATTAAAGAAAGCTATTTACGATTTAAAACAAAGTGCTAGAGCCTAATTTGATAAATTAACCCAATGGATTTTTACTCTAGGATAGTTTTTGCATGATATAGTTCAAAGCAGGTTACCAAACGTTACACTAAATTTTATTTTGGTTTCATAACTTTAATTTATATCTTTTTAGTTATAAAACATTGATTTTAATTACTAAGAGAAGCCACCTAAAATAATTCCAGCAAATTTAAATGAAGTGATACACCAAAGTTATCACATCATAGTCCAATTCAACAAAAATTGTAATATCATACTGCCATATCACCTTCTTTATAAAATTATTGACCAAAATTTTATATAAAATTATTGACCAAAATTTTATATAAAATTTTGGTCAACAATTTTATGAAGGTGACATGACAATGTCACATGATAATTTTTATTAAGTTGCATTGTAATATAGCAACTTTGATGTGCCATGTCATCTAAATTAGCCGAAATTATTTTAGGTGACTTTGTCGTGTAATTAAAATCAACGTTTTATAACGAAAAAGATATAAATTGAAATTATGGAACAAAAATGAAATTTAATATTAAGTTTAATAATTTGTGGTACAATTTACCCTTCAAATGGCATATGAGTGCCTAGGCACACCCCTTACCTTGCACAAGGAGCACACCTTGAGAATAAGACCTACATCTCATTAACCTCACCCTTTAAGGCACTCGGCTTGTGCCTGGTGCACCTTGCGCCTCAAGTGCACCCAAGGCACGCCTTTAACAACTATGCTTGTACTACCTGACATAGAAGCCAGCAAGTTGACACCATATACCAATTTACCAACTTTACATAACACTAAACAATTAGGAAAAAAATCTATGTGATCTACTCCAATAGTGCTAATAGAAAAATACCAACTTTCACAAGAATGGATTAGCTTTACTTGCAACCTTGCACATACAAGTTATAAAAAACGTAGCTTTTCCAATGGATAACTCCATCAGTTGATACATGGCATTCATAAAATGTAAAGAATAGAAATATCAATCCAATAAATTCATTACTTATCGAAATATATTGATGCTTTGCAAATTAATTGATGCATTCCTAACTTCACAAGTATTCCTCATTCGTAACCTTAAAAACTCTCCAAAAAAATTTACAAATGCTTAAATAATGTCAGCACATTAGTACTAATTTTCTAAACTTTGTTAGTCCGCATCTTAAATGTCAAATTTTTAATTCTTCTCAATGTTTAATTATGCACTCAAATCTACACATATGATGCCAAATTAACTTGATGTCAAATGTTCCACACTTGGAAAGTCATATCAATCATATATGACCTTGGTAAAAGGAACTTTCAATTAAGAGTAGAAAATCCTAATGATTTGTTCATAATCAAAAAGTCAAAATGCTCGTAAAAGTAATTTGAATAACAAAATAAACAATATACCTTATCAACATCAACCAAGGGAACATTCAGCCGAAGTGATTGATCCAGCCAATCATAATGTGACAAGGTAACCTGAATTTACATAGTGAAGCAAGTGAGACAATGATTTTTGTAGTATATAATGCATAAGGTGTTGGCCATAAATTTCATGCATGGATCATATACTTAAAAAAAGAAGAAGAAGAAGAAGAAGAGGAAAGGATTGAGAATGAAGAAGGAACTCTACAATGTTTCACATGCACTTTACAAAATGCAACTCACAATTCACTAACCTAGGAAAAGAAACAGCAGAATTTGCACATTCAACTCCAATCAAATCCACATCTGTTTTGGTAAGCCCTAACACTTAATTGACATTAGCTAACTTTGCAGCTATTCCAGACTGTATTTTAAACCTACCTATTATTCATCAGCTTCCCCATATAAAGGGAAATATGAACACGAATGACATAAAATAAAACATGTTATGTTACAAGTAGCACCTCCCCTTCCAAAATCCACATCCTGGTTTCAAATAAATAAGGATGCTGAGATTTAGATGCATATCAAGATCAATATGCATAATTAAATATTAGATCCTCCAAAGAAAATTAAGGTAATTCATGGTTTCTGGTTATTTCATGCCAAAAATGTCTAGAGTGTCTTTAGCTTCAACCATCAGAATTTACTTCTTTCACTGCTATCTCTTCTCAATTGCCAATGTGTTTCCAGTGGCAAATGAATCCAATGAATCATTGGGTTCATTAATCTACTGGAAGAAAGAATCAGAGACAGATTTGTAACGAGGCTAAATCACACAAATGCATTGTTCAATGAATTACTTCTGTCCGTTAACCATTTATTGAGTTTCCACCAGCAATGCTTGATAACACTTTTCTATCCCATGAAATAAGAAGATGCAGCAAGTTGCTTACATTTCCATTTGTATCAGAACAATCACTTTCAATATGTGCAACTGTTATTTCGTTATTTTGCAAGCTTGATGATTGTTTCCCTGTAGCAGGTTCACAGCAACCTTCAATTTGCACCTCCTGTTGTTATCTACAGAAGTCAAACTTCTAAATGAAAAGGACATAAATAGCATCAATTAGAAGTTAGTCTCAATAAGCATATGCAAAACTCAACATCACTATTACACAAAGACCTCATGGGTGGTGTCCCTATTTGATGACATGCATGTTGTGTTGCTCTCTTCTCCAAAACAGACTCCATCAGATTTGGAACAAAACATTCTTCCAGTAGCAGGGGCAATCTGGCCAGAGCAGCAATTCTCCTTACTGGAGGAGACATGGTCATTTGGGGCATGATTAAGGCAGGGGTCTTCACAACCGTCCACATCTTGGCTCAAATCTAGGGGAGGTTCAAATGCCTAAAAAGCAGTTACCAATTGCACTAAAACATAACTTTTAAAAAGAGCAAGAACTAAAAAAATTCAAAAAAAGAAAGATGATAAGAGCATAGACAAAGAATTATTGAAGCAGACATGGAACTAAGACTCACCTGAAGCATGTTGTATATAAAGTATGAATTCATAGAAATACACCTGCACAATTCAAAGTATAATTACTTGAATTCTTCCATGATGCACAGTAACCAAGAATCATTTTAAATTATGATGCAAGGCTTTGTTCTAGAAGTTGCAATTATGTTTAGACACTTATGCATATACATTATGACAGGCATGGCATAACTGCCTTTCAGGCAGCCACATAAAGCCAACTTGATCAGACAATGACATGTGAGGTAATGAAAGACAGCCATGTGGGTTGGGGGTTGGGGAGAAAGAAGCTGAGACTAAAAAGGTGGAAAATCATAGCAAGAAAAAGAATAAAAACCCTAAGAAATGCATGTGAAATTTCTTTTAAAAAAAAAAAAAAAAACTGTCTGAGAGAGAGAACTAGAGACTAGAGAGTGACTAGTTAGTAACCCAAACCTTTTGTTTGCTAAATATTATAAGTCACAATTTTTCACTTTGGGTCCAAAGTTTCACAATGACAACAAACATATGATTAATTGTTACAAGTTAAAACCACGGGGATGAAAAATACTTTTAAATTTCTTATTTCCAATTAAAAGGAAAATTGAAACTGTAATTAAAAAAAAAAAGACGATGTAAACACAAAACTACATTCTGGAAATAAATAACCCCTCAGTATTATTTATTCCTTCAGAACTTGGATGTTTATTTTGTGAAGACCAAAACCTTCACCATCATAAAAAAGAATATTTTCCCTCCATCAGGTCAGTACCAGATAATATAGTAAATAGAAATAGCAAGTTATTTAGATTGTATCAATCCAAATTGGAATCAGGGAAAAAATCTCTCTTGTACCAAGCCATTGTGTCCATACATTCTGCTAGTTTTGGGTAGACCCAACATCTCATGGACCAACAAAACGCAATAAATGTAAATTCACCTATTTCAAGCAAATCTATATCCCATTTTCCTTTAATAATAATTTTCAATTGTTTCTATTTGATCACAAATTTGGCTTATTAAATCTATTACTTTGAATAGGCTCATCAAATCTGCCCATATTTTGAGAAGCCTAGCAATCCTAACTATATAACTAAAAACCACTAAGAGGAGAAAAGGTTACCTTCTAAGTCTTTGAAACTTCAAAGGATAGTTCAATACTAAAGCCTGAAGAACATAGAAAAAGGAATTAAATGCAAGAAATAACACAGAGAGGGAAAAAAAAAAAAAAAACTAAATAAGTGGAACAATTTGTCAATTCTAAAACACCAGAATTACCAAGCATGGATATAAGAGTGAAACACTTAGAAAAAAAAAATTTGATATGCATAATAATTCAAGCAATGTATCTTAGAAAAGCTCTCATGCCCCCACAGCTACAATGCATTCACTCAAGTCCTATCAACATGAAGTAGAGGCCACAAAGTAAGCTTGAAATGATGATTAGCTTATACTAGCTGCTTACAACATTGGGTGGGGATATGCATCACATGTTCGTTCAATCAGAATTGGATCATACAACATGTTGATTATTATTATTAGAAAGGTTTGTCCTATTATTACACAAGCTATTCACAACACATGCAAATAAATAACAGAATTCCAATACAGACATGAGAATAATTTGAAAACAATTCATACAAGTATCCAATGTCGCACAATGCACAAGTACTACAGAAGTTTGTCTAACAAACTCCATTAAAAAGTAAGATTGTTCAGACATAATTTCAAGAGCAACACAGTCTATTTATATGCAAAGCAAAATGAGATCAACAAGCAAAAAAGTGATTCAATTCAATGACAATATCTAATGTCTAATGCCAAAAGAATTTATATTAAATTTATAAAGTAGAGAAGAAACAGGAAAAAATATTAAGTAGAGAACAAAGAATTTACATTAAGTTAAACAATATGTTGCCCTTTTAGGGCAATTTATGTGCCAGCTTTAATGCCAAACTTTATATGCGAGGCAACCCACTACCTATTACAACTTTGTTTTAGACCAAATCTACAATGTGGCTGTTACCAAATACCAATGCATGAAGAATTAATATGTAACAACCAAGAAAAACACACTCCACATACTCCATTAATTTCACAAACTCACACAACTCAAAAAATCCTCTTCAATTCGCTTCTAACTTTTTTTTAGACCAAACCCTTAATGAGGATTTGAACAAACCTTCTAACTAACTAACTACAATGATATTTCAAGTCAAAAGTTTGCATCCAAAGGCAAGGTTAGGGTATTACAATTTGTCCTTAAGCTATCTAATGACCTCATACCTCTGAAACAATACATCTTATTGGTTTCCATTTGTTAAGCAAATTGGTCAAGAAAGTGAAAGTAGTCAGAAATACCTTGTGGGCAGGAGGAAGCTTCTTAAAAGATCTTTCATATCTTTTTACATCCTCTTCTGCAGCATCTGGATAGCTGCAATAAAAGCAAAAATATCAGTATGTACACACACACACACACATGAAATCAAAAACACAAGAGTTGTACAAAATTGATGGGTCCAATTCATTCGTTTCTTTTATTAATTAAAGTGTTCGTATGATTCATTCACCCAACGTCGAGAGGAAGAAGGAGAATTAAAAAGACAGAGACGGATACTTGAGATAGGCGCTAATAATACGCCTGAGAGATTTGACTTCGAGAACCTCTTCCATCTTCCTTTGACGACGGCGTTCCTCATCTTCCTCTTCCAACACTCGATGCATCTGTCTCTCTCTCTCTCTTTCTCTCTGTCTCTCTCTCTCTCTCTCTCTCTTCGATGTTTTTAATTTCTAAGAAAAATTTACTGGGCATATTTAGGGTAATTTCAAACTTTATTAACATTTCAATTTGGTTTTAAAATTTCAGTAGGTGACTTTTTAGTTATCAAATTTTGAACTTTTGTTTTGAATGTAGTATTTATTTAAAATTTTAAACCTTAAAATTATATAATATTACTATTTTAATTTAAAAAATTATTTCTTTATAAATAAATACATAATATTTAAAAATATATATTTTTATTTTCTTAATACTTTCAATAGGAGAAAATTTTGTCCATTATTTATATTTATTTGACTTATTTAGTAATAGTTTGAGAATTTTAACATAAAAAATATTTGACACAAGATAAGAAAAAATTAATATTCACCAAAAATATCATAATCAATATATTGTGACTTTGTTGAATACAATAAATTAAAATATTTGATACAAACTGTACAATAAATTAAAATTTAATAAGTTTTTTTATGCGGAACAAAGTACTTTTAGAAATTTTTTTAAACATGAATAAAGAATGTAAGAATTAAATGGACTATTGTAACTAGAATATTTAACATTTATCACCATATTTTATAAAAAAAATTAAATATTTATAATTTTTTATAAGTTTAGTTTATAATTTGAATTTTAAATGACTATTTATTAATAAAATAAATTATTATACAATTCATATTAAATTTAAAAAAAAAATGCTCAATTGTTATAATTCTGATAGATTATTGGAATCTGAACTATCTCTTTAACTTTCCATTTATCTAACAATTATTTTAATCTAAACCAAACAAATGATCTAAAATAATAATAATATTATTAATAATATACAACTTTTGATTGTATTCAACACAATCACAATATTAATTATAATAGTTTTTTGTGAATACTAACCTTTTTTTATTCTGTGTCGAATAATTTTTATTTTAAAACTCTCAAATTATTAGAATTAGACCAATCAAATTAACAAAAACAATAGATAAGACTCTTTACAATGGAAGGCATAGTGCATAGTGAAAACAAAAATATATCGTTTTATTTTATTTATTATTTTTAGAATCTGTGAATTTATTTGCAGAAAAATAATCTTTTGAACTAAAATGGTAATATTATATGACTTTAAGGCTTAAAATTTTAGACAAATACTACGTTTGAAATAAAAATTAAAGTTTAGTAGCCAAAAAGTCACAAATTGAAATTGTAAATAAAATTTAGTAACCATTCGAATAATTTACCTGCATTTTTATACTTATTTATTAAAATGCATCCAATTTTCATTTATTTAACTTTTATCTTAACCTATTCTCTTTTGCCATCTATTATTTTCCCCTTTTTCTTTCTTTTTATTTTTTATTTTTTCTTGTCCTTTGTGTCTTTTTTCTTTTTTTATTTTTTATTTTTATATTTATTTCATAGTCTTTTCTCTTATTTATTTATTTATTTTTATTTTCTCTTTCTTTTTTCCTTTTCCTTTTCCTTTTCCTTTTTCTTTTTTTATAAATTTTTATTTTTTCATTTTTTCTTATTTTTTCTCCTTTTTTATTTTAAATTTTTTCTTCTTTTCTTCTCTTTCTTTTTTTATTTTTATTTTCTCTTTATTTTTTAATTCCTACTTTTCTTTTTCCTTTTTTAAAAAAATTAATTTTTTCAAAAGGTAAAAGAATCGATGCCCCACATCTTTTTTCTATTATTAGGTAGCATGTATTTAATTTTGTTATTTTTTAGTTTACTTTTTGTTTCCAATCTTGTTTTAAATGTATAGGGAAAGATAGATATACTTTTAGTGCTTCTAGTTGTAGTTTAGTAAATGTTGTTGAAACTAAAAAGGGTGTTAAAAATAAGAAAAGTGAATGTAAAAACAGTGAAAGTGGAGAGGATGATGAGAATAAAGAAGTTTATGATTCAAAGTTTTATTAAAGCTCTTGATGGTGGTGATGAGTTAGAGGATTATGTTGAGGTATATTCTATTTTATTATTTTCTTTTCTTTTTTGTTTCTGATACTTTATTATGTGTTTTTGTTTTAATGGTGATAAAAAATTGTTTGAAGATGTTGGTTTTAATTCCAATATCAAAGATATGTTAATGGTGATGAAGTGTTTAAGGTTTCTAATTTGGTGTGCTCTTTTTGTATTTAGGCTTTAAGGCTTTAGGGTTTGCAAATTAAATCAACAAAAGAGACTTCATCCTTAATAAAGCATACAATTTGTTCATTGCTTTACTAAATTCTTATTATTGTTGAACAAAGTAACAACATACATAGATTTGAAAATGAAAAAGAAAATGTATATAATGAAGCATCCAATCGAAAAGAGAACTTGTTTTAATGGAGAATCAGTATAAATTAAAAGTCAAGAATAAAATTAATAATTTATTTTGTATAAGTTTTCAAATTTAATTTCTTATATATAATCATGTGCAGATCATATACGGATCATACACTAATCATATATGAAAAATATTTCATTTTCTATTGTAATTATTAACCATAAATGGAAAATACTTCATTCTTTATTGTAATAAAGCATTCATCAAAAAGGGAACTATTTTAATGGGGCATCAACATAATTAAAAGTCAAGAATAAAATTAATAATTTATTTTGTATAAATTTTTAAATTTAATTTCTTATATATGATCATATATAGATTATATACTGATCAGATACAGATCATATGCACATCATATACGGATCATATACGAAAAATACTTTTATTCTATATTTTAATTATTAACCATATATGGAAAATACTTCATTTTTTATTGTAATTATTAATTTTTTTGGAAAGTATTATACTCAATTGTTAAATATATAATATTAAAAATTAACAAAATTATTAAGGGTAAACATTTTTTTATATATATAATTTATTGAAAAAATTATTATTATTAAGTATACAATGTATTAGAAGCGTAAAATATAATTGACGTATACTAACTTGTAAAAAAAAAATATTTCAAAAATATTTCTTTAATCAAAGGCAATGCCCACTTAACAAGTAGCCCTTCTTCACTTATTCTACCAATCATAAGGTCTAACAAAACTACACCAAACCTAAAAACATCACAAGCTTTGCAAGGGCCACCATAAATCCCACTCCAATACTCACTATCCACATGCCCTTCAAGCTCTCTTTTTTCATTGGATGCTAAAAAATGAAGCCCATAATCACAAAATCCTAACACAAAATTTCACATCTAGTAAAACATTTGATGACTTAAAACACCCATGTACAACATTTGGTGTCATCCCTTTTTACAAGTACTGAAGCATTCCTATTAACAAAACAAATGACCAAAAATGAAAAAGGTAGTTTGGTCAACTAAAATCGTCATCATCCATGGACCATCTATATATCAAATATTATATATACTAGTTTTGCACAAAAAAAAAACATTGATTATACTATGACTTGAATAATGCATCCAACAATTATATAAATCTTATCTTTAGCAGGGAGAAACAAATAAACTCCATGTATAGTATATCACAAGCTCCAATGTAAGTAAGCTATTAACTTTTCAATGCATTTTATAGTTTTAAGGGAAAAAAATCATGAACATGTGAAAAAATTTAACAGCATGAGGGAAAAATAAAAAAAGAATTCCAAGACAAGACATAAAAAAGGTAAACCTTGCAACAGTAGCAGGTTCTTGAATATATTGCTTATTCTTCTCCAACAACTACTTATAGTAATTTATAATTCATAAGAAATCTCAATGAGTCATTTTATCGAGCATCTTGAGAGCAAAATTAACCATAATCAATTTCAGGTTTACTAATCACATACTTCACTAAGCAAAAAAAAAAGTGGAAAAAAATGAAAAAAGTTAAAAATTGTAGTCACTAAATGAATCAATTTGCAATATAAAGAAATTAAACTTACTAATTAATCTTCTTTCAAGCAATGAACAAAAAATGACAGAACTAGGGGGTTTTTGTACAATTAAAATGGCAGCAATAAAACCCTAAAGCTGGCATTTTATTGCATTTGAATCAATCAAGAAAATGAAGAAGGGGTGATGAAGGAGAAAGAAAACTAAACACCATTGGAGGAGTCGTTGGTAATAGAGAGGTCTTGGTGATGGTGATAGTGGCGGAGGAAGATGAAAATGCGAGGAGGAGAGATGGAATTTTTTTTATTATTGCTTTTTTTTTGTCGTTTATGTTAAGACACGAAGGTAAATATTTTTGATTTTTGAAGGCATTTTAGTAAATAATGAAAAGTAGGTGCATTTTGGTAAATAAGGTCCCTTTTTGGGCATTTATGTTAAAATTCCAATTTCTAAATTATAACTCTAGTGTATTAAACCATAACACGAGTGCAAGTGCGCTGCTTGAACATTTGTAATCTAATTTATAATTTTGGCTCCTTCTACAGTAAAAAAGCTAGTGTATATACAAATGAAATTAGGATCTTTAAATTATTTTTTATTTAATTACAATCATTGATTATCCTTGTATATACTGTATGGCTATTATTAAATAAGAATTAGTCTAATGGTTGTAATTACATTTGTATACATACATATGTTTCATGTTTGTACTAAAGAATGACTCTATAATTTTTCAAAAATTATTAATTTAATGAAGGAAATTTCACAGGTTTATTGTACCAATGGTACCTTAACTTTACATATGTTTCATTTTGTTATTAGATTTTTGAATTTTTTCTTTTTAATTACTGAAGTTCTATTTTTATTTCAAGTTAAAGTACCTCGAACATATTTTATCAAATTTAGCATTCGTGGCAAACGGAATAAGTATATTCTTAGTATACTTTCCACATAAGCATCTTATTAAGCAGCCTAATCATTTTGTTTTGTAATTTTATTTTTTTGGGATCCATAGGATGATTAAACAATTAGGTTTACTAATTTTATTTTCTAGGACCCATAAGATGATTAAGTTGCTTACTGTAATGCTTACGTGGTGAATATATTAAGAATATATTTATTTTAGCTACTATGTATGCTCAACTTAATTGGATATGTTTAAGGTACTACAACTTGAAACAAAAATAAAACTTCAGTAACTGAAAAGAAAAAAATTAAAAATTTGGTATTAAAATGAAATGTATGGTAAAGTTAAGGTACAATTAGTGTGAATTTCACTTTACTTATATTACCACAAGATGACATTACTTTTTATCATCAAATGATGATTATTAAGAAACTAAATTTTACTTTATAAAAATAAAGTAGCTATAAAATCTACCTTTTTATAATTGTTGATTATTTATTTAAGCGAAAATTACATTAAAAAAATCAACATTTTAGGGCATTTTTAAGGGGAATTCTTGGGTAACTTTATTTTTATTTTAGTTTTATCACCATTAGATAAAAATGTGTTGCATCTTTCAGTGATAATTACAAACAAAGTAAAATTTGGGTAAATTGTATCATAGGTTACCAAACTTTGCACTAAATTTCATTTTAGTACATAACTTTAATTTATATCTTTTTGGTTACAAAACATTGATTTTAATTATACAGAGAAATTACGCAAAATAATTCTGGCGAATTTAGATGACATGACACACAAAAATTGCCACATAATAGTCCAACTCAATAAAAATTATCATGTCATAGTACTACATCACCTTTTTTCATGAGACTATTGATCATAATTTTATAAGGTTGAGTGTAAAAAAAAAAGTAAAGTAAAATTATGATTATTATTCTTATGAAGAAGGTGACATGACAGTATAATATGACCATTTTTGTTAAGTTGACTATAATTGGGTAACTCTAATAATCTAAATTAGTCAAAATTAATTTAGATGACTTTTTAGTGTAATTAGAATCAATGTTTTGCAATAAAAAACATACAAATCAAAGTTATGAAACCAAAATTAAATCGAGTGTAAAGTTTGGTAACCTTCTGGGTAATTAACCCAGTAAAATTTACTTTGTAAAAGAAGTAATGATAGAAAGTATTATTTTTAAAATAAATTTTATTGATTTTTTTATTGCAAACTTAATCACCAATTTCTAAAAATTTGCAATTGATGTCATCTGTCTATTTAAGTTAACAAAATGTTATTCGTTACTTTTTAGAGTGCAACAAAAAGAAACCCATTAATGTTGGTTTATAACTAAAAATTATTGGGTTTCATGATTCCATACACAGCAAAAAAATTAAATTTTAATCACAAACCTAAATCCGGATCTAAGTAATTCGATTAATTGATTAAATCTAGGATTTTCATTTTCTTACCATAAACACAGAAGGGGCAAGATTTCTAGAAGGAAGAGAGGAGGTTCACTACGGTGACACCCTACCTCCAGCTTTTAATTTGGTAGTTCAGATTGAGACGTCTCTGAAAGAATCCATCCTCCACAAGTGTCCACACGAGCAACCTTTGATTTGAAAGTGAATAATTGTGTGCTAACACCTTCTCTTAATTTCTCATAAATCAAAAATCAAAAGAACTCTGTGTTTTGTTTTCTAAAATAAGAGAAAATGAATTTGGTAGCAGAATAATGAGAGTGTTTAAAACCTTAGAGAGTATAACATATTTATAGACATTTAAATTAGGGTTTTACTTACTAAATGACTTTTTGGTAATTTTTCACTTATTCTTATTCTGATTTTATTTAAAATTAAACTAGAAATAATATTCTATTTATTTAAGATAACCTTTACCTTAAATAAATAAATATTTTATTTATTTATTTCCACATAGCTTATTTGGGCTTGTTAAACCCATATTCGTTTTGGGGTTATTCAAAGTGTATGACCCTATAGGTTCACTCGATGTTGACAATGGATCTTAAATCTCTATTTAGGCCTATAAGTCATAAGTGACATCTAGCAAGACATTATGACTACCCAACTCATGTGAAGTCAATAATCCAACATAACCTAATATACAATGAATATTCTAGTCCCTTTGTCACATGATATCTTGATTGAATATAAGGCATAGATTATGTCATCCTTATAGAATTCAATCATATAATTTATTGATTCCAAGTAGAATGAGAATGATAAATCTTTATCAATTTACTTTAGCATGACCATGCATTTTCCTCAATTTATCTTTTAAAGGGCCTATAAATATTTTACTCATATTAAATGAGGGACAAATTTCTTCTTAATCACTCACATTCCTCACATAACTCATTTTATACCCAATAAAAACCTATTTTATCATCCAGTTAAAGATAATGTAAGATTGTGTCAAAATACAAAATATTTATATAGAAATCCATGGTGATTTCAAGGTTAAAGGACTAAGCTAATATTACTATGATGAGAATTACTTATGATAAATATCTATGTAGTATTCTCATGATGGGTCAATCCAGCACTTTATTTCTCAAATAAGTACCTATGAGTTGACTTAATATCTCAATATTCATAATTAGTAAAACATAATCATCAATCAACACCATACTAGCCATAATACATTGTTATGATTAAGGATAATTTGAATAGAACTTATATATAATCTAAGGGTTTTACTATCAAGTCACATACTTGATGATT